>JAIOJX010000002.1:28788000-30273000 GCA_022376925.1 Tragulus kanchil | reverse complement strand
ATCTGTCAAGCCAATGAGCCGCGAGTTAATCTAAAGCTGGCCTTTAAATCAGACACTGGGCACAGGAAACAGGAGGCAACACCAGGAAATGATAATTTAAGAGAAAAAATAACAGTTCTCAGGACAAGTGTCTTTTTCTCTCCCCGCCGGATCTCTGGCTTTTCTGATCCGTTGAGACGTGTTTACCAGAACCGGGATTCTGTAGACTGCGAAAGAGCCAGGTAGGTGTGTGTTTCGCCCCAGAGCCAGGGCCAGTGTTTGTGCTGGGGACCCGGGAGGGCCAGAGGAAGGAGGGGCCAGCTTTCCCGCAGGCCAGCCCAGTGTTACAGACGGAAGGACGTCCACAGCGCCGCTCTGCTCCAGCTGCGCAGGGAGGGACTTGGGATCCTCAGTGGCAGAGCATCCCTGGACTGGCTGGGGTTCTGGGCCCCTCCTGTGCGGCAGAAGGCCATTCAACCTCCAAGTTCCTAGGGCCAGAAAACGAATTTCAAAGGGCTCAGCCTCAACTCTCTTTCGAGGGGAGGGACTAGGATCCGAGTGTCCCATGCACCCCCCGCCCCACGGCCAGGTGTTTCCTCGCAAATCTCAGGCTTGTAAAGCACCTGCAGCCCAGCCCAACCGGGGAATTCTGCGAAAGTGCCTCAGTTTTAAAACCCAAAGAGCTCATCGCTTCTTAGCAAGGCAAAGAACCTTAGCTCGCTTTCTCGGAGGCTCGATTTTGGTTAAATTCTACCACTTCTCCTAAATAACTCAACATCTTCCAGGAGCCCTCTGAACTCTTGCAAAAACGATCAGGTACCCCGAATTGCTTGCACACACAGGACTTTCCTTTCCTTTCCCTGTGTCCTCTGATTCCGACAATACAAAAATACAGATGAGGGAGCTCTGGAAGAGAAATTACTGGGCTGGGTAGGTGAGACTGCAAAGGGAAAGAGGATTTTGCTGGGCCAGACCATCTGAGAAGTCACCAGGATGTGCTGATTGGGAGTGGGCTTTAATTATGCACAATGTGATACACCGTTTTTTTGTTGTGCGCAAAATAAATGTGCCCGTTTCTTCGAGCTCTGCGTTGGTGCTTATAACGTGGATGCTCCTGGATCTGTCAAGCCAATGAGCCGCGAGTTAATCTAAAGCTGGCCTTTAAATCAGACACTGGGCACAGGAAACAGGAGGCAACACCAGGAAATGATAATTTAAGAGAAAAAATAACAGTTCTCAGGACAAGTGTCTTTTTCTCTCCCCGCCGGATCTCTGGCTTTTCTGATCCGTTGAGACGTGTTTACCAGAACCGGGATTCTGTAGACTGCGAAAGAGCCAGGTAGGTGTGTGTTTCGCCCCAGAGCCAGGGCCAGTGTTTGTGCTGGGGACCCGGGAGGGCCAGAGGAAGGAGGGGCCAGCTTTCCCGCAGGCCAGCCCAGTGTTACAGACGGAAGGACGTCCACAGCGCCGCTCTGCTCCAGCTGCGCAGGGAGGGACTTGGGATCCTCAGTGGCAGAGCATCCCTGGACTGGCTGGGGTTCTGGGCCCCTCCTGTGCGGCAGAAGGCCATTCAACCTCCAAGTTCCTAGGGCCAGAAAACGAATTTCAAAGGGCTCAGCCTCAACTCTCTTTCGAGGGGAGGGACTAGGATCCGAGTGTCCCATGCACCCCCCGCCCCACGGCCAGGTGTTTCCTCGCAAATCTCAGGCTTGTAAAGCACCTGCAGCCCAGCCCAACCGGGGAATTCTGCGAAAGTGCCTCAGTTTTAAAACCCAAAGAGCTCATCGCTTCTTAGCAAGGCAAAGAACCTTAGCTCGCTTTCTCGGAGGCTCGATTTTGGTTAAATTCTACCACTTCTCCTAAATAACTCAACATCTTCCAGGAGCCCTCTGAACTCTTGCAAAAACGATCAGGTACCCCTAAGTGCTTGCACACACAGGACTTTCCTTTCCTTTCCCTGTGTCCTCTGATTCCGACAATACAAAAATACAGATGAGGGAGCTCTGGAAGAGAAATTACTGGGCTGGGTAGGTGAGACTGCAAAGGGAAAGAGGATTTTGCTGGGCCAGACCATCTGAGAAGTCACCAGGATGTGCTGATTGGGAGTGGGCTTTAATTATGCACAATGTGATATCATTTTCCTTCCCAGCTTGGGAAAGAGTTAATTCTTTCCCAAAGACCATAGTTGCCCTTGTCTTCTCAACCTGATTCAGAGATGTAATAAAATATGAAGCAAATTTATGATCTGTTTCAAGCATTTTATTGCTGTATTTTTAAATTCATATATGCACATATAAGAACTATGATCTGTGAATAATTTGAAATGCTACACTAGAATGATACATTTTAGATAAAACATAACCATATCTTTATATAATTGTCTCAGATTAAAATAAAAAAGAAAAATAGATTTCTAATGTGGACCAAACTGAATAACTAATGACAGCCATAAACTGCTAACCAACCATAAATTAACATCTTCATCAAATGCTAAAATGGTATCAGTGGTTGTAGAAAGCAATGATTATTTCTCTCTATAAGTTTTAGAATAAAGTTCAGAGATGCTTAAAGGACCCATTATTTACAAACGCTCCCCAGTCTTAACAGTTTCATATTTTTATTAGAAAGATGGTTGCAACTCAAATCTGCTATGTTAATAGCGATGTTTAGAGGTGAGAGTTTAGTTTTAAACATAAAAATGCCTCATGGCTTAATCTCATTTTATGCATTTACTCTGGCAATTATGGAAGAATTTGGTGTAAGGATTTCTTTGTTAATATCTTTATCTCCTCCTTGAAAATGGAAGAAAAATACTTTCTTCTTATGGGCGAGATGCGAGATGATGTACCCACCTGGTTAAAACATTAAATCACACACTGTTCAAGCAAGTGCAGCTGCATTTACCATGTACGGTCTCTTTCTGAAGAGCTCTGGTCAAAACTCCAGTGCTAGGCACAGTTTGACCCCTCCGAGCCTTCCATGGGGAAAAAAAAAAAAGATTTTCGTAACCCGGCCTCCACAGAAATGTGAAAAGCCATCTTATTTATTGATATCTTATTTATTGAATCTATAAATGTATCAGGAAGCAGGAGCAGTGAATAACTTAGTTTAATTTGCTACTGCAAAAGCACTGAGTGTATACATCTTTAAAGTGCAGATTTCTAAAGACTGAAAGTAAGTAAAGTCTGGAATTATTCAATAAAGTAAGCTCTTTTTAAAATTTAGAAAAATTAGTTTTTATGAAAACAAAACAATGATGTAAACTATGGAGGATCTGGGTCAAACCACCTCTGTCACTCAGGTATTAAATCTGTGTGTTGCCCACTGGGTGGTTATTGTGGATAAACATCTCCAAAGGTCAAGGATTAACTAAGATCTTCAACTGGCTGAGTCCTGCACTGCTTACTCTGAGGACTTTCTTTTGTATAAATGAATATTATTTTTATAGCTTTTCTTGTAAGTCTAAAATTAGTTAAAAATAAAGTTTAAAAAAATACCAAATTTTAAAACAAGGAGAAACCACTACTTCCTGGATGCTTTTAGATTTATTTTAAAAATCCAAAAGTGATTTCATAAGGGACAAGCCATAAACTGCTAACCAACCATAAATTAACATCTTCATCAAATGCTAAAATGGTATCAGTGGTTGTAGAAAGCAATGATTATTTCTCTCTATAAGTTTTAGAATAAAGTTCAGAGATGCTTAAAGGACCCATTATTTACAAACGCTCCCCAGTCTTAACAGTTTCATATTTTTATTAGAAAGATGGTTGCAACTCAAATCTGCTATGTTAATAGCGATGTTTAGAGGTGAGAGTTTAGTTTTAAACATAAAAATGCCTCATGGCTTAATCTCATTTTATGCATTTACTCTGGCAATTATGGAAGAATTTGGTGTAAGGATTTCTTTGTTAATATCTTTATCTCCTCCTTGAAAATGGAAGAAAAATACTTTCTTCTTATGGGCGAGATGCGAGATGATGTACCCACCTGGTTAAAACATTAAATCACACACTGTTCAAGCAAGTGCAGCTGCATTTACCATGTACGGTCTCTTTCTGAAGAGCTCTGGTCAAAACTCCAGTGCTAGGCACAGTTTGACCCCTCCGAGCCTTCCATGGGGAAAAAAAAAAAAGATTTTCGTAACCCGGCCTCCACAGAAATGTGAAAAGCCATCTTATTTATTGATATCTTATTTATTGAATCTATAAATGTATCAGGAAGCAGGAGCAGTGAATAACTTAGTTTAATTTGCTACTGCAAAAGCACTGAGTGTATACATCTTTAAAGTGCAGATTTCTAAAGACTGAAAGTAAGTAAAGTCTGGAATTATTCAATAAAGTAAGCTCTTTTAAAATTTAGAAAAATTATTTTTTATGAAAACAAAACAATGATGTAAACTATGGAGGATCTGGGTCAAACCACCTCTGTCACTCAGGTATTAAATCTGTGTGTTGCCCACTGGGTGGTTATTGTGGATAAACATCTCCAAAGGTCAAGGATTAACTAAGATCTTCAACTGGCTGAGTCCTGCACTGCTTACTCTGAGGACTTTCTTTTGTATAAATGAATATTATTTTTATAGCTTTTCTTGTAAGTCTAAAATTAGTTAAAAATAAAGTTTAAAAAAATACCAAATTTTAAAACAAGGAGAAACCACTACTTCCTGGATGCTTTTAGATTTATTTTAAAAATCCAAAAGTGATTTCATAAACTTTAAAAAATACTCCATCTAAAGTATAAAACAAAGGCATTCAGAAAATGTTAAATATAGTGGCCAGTTCTTAGAAGTTATGGAATGAAAGTCTATTTCATTGACATGGTGATTTGAATCTAAAAGATAAAATCACTACCTTAAAAATGTAGCTTGTCATGTAATGATGACATAGTTTTCATGTAAACTAAAATGGTTAGTTCTTAGAAATAGGAGTTATATAAAGTGAACATTCTCTTGCAAACAAGTAAGAATCTACAGCTCCTCTGTGCCTTATGTGTTTAAATTTGACTCAATAACAAACCATTAGATACTAGTACTTTTACCTGTTACTTATATTGCCCTAGCTTCTCCTGTTAACAGAAAACGTTTAAGTTGTTAGGGAAATAAAATGCCTTGTGAGTTATCTCTAAATACTTACTTTCTAGGTAGTCTGCAGTATATCATGTCTCTCCTTATAAAAATAAATACATTTAGGAATTAAGAACATAAACTATACCTCAAGAAATTAACAAAACACTGTATCAAACACGCTTAAAATTATCCAGCAAAGTCACTTAACTATTCAACTATATGCTGAGTAGAAAATGGACATTATCACCCACATGACCATGGATAAGACAAGATAGTTCTGCAAAATCAGTTTACTTAATAAGTGTTTTTTAGAGTGAAATTGAAAGCCAAGATCATTACTTCACAGATTGTCCACTTAAATGACATAACTGACCCTAAATGTTCAACCATGCTGAACTGCCTAGTTCAAATGAACCGGAACACCCTCAGAGTCTCAGACAATCCTTTCAAACAGCAACGGAGTGTTTGTTAGAAAAGCTAAGAGTCCCAGGGAAACGCTGTGTGTACGGTGACTGAAGGAGCCACATTTCATCAACTCTGTCCTGTGTTCTATGTCTTATTTACAGCTTGCATTTCAGCCTGAAAACTGCTTAACTGGCTGAGGACTTTCTTTTTTGTATAAATGAATATTATTTTTATAGCTTTTCTTGTAAGTCTAAAATTAGTTAAAAATAAAGTTTAAAAAATACCAAATTTTAAAACAAGGAGAAACCACTACTTCCTGGATGCTTTTAGATTTATTTTAAAAATCCAAAAGTGATTTCATAAACTTTAAAAATACTCCATCTAAAGTATAAAACAAAGGCATTCAGAAAATGTTAAATATAGTGGCCAGTTCTTAGAAGTTATGGAATGAAAGTCTATTTCATTGACATGGTGATTTGAATCTAAAAGATAAAATCACTACCTTAAAAATGTAGCTTGTCATGTAATGATGACATAGTTTTCATGTAAACTAAAATGGTTAGTTCTTAGAAATAGGAGTTATATAAAGTGAACATTCTCTTGCAAACAAGTAAGAATCTACAGCTCCTCTGTGCCTTATGTGTTTAAATTTGACTCAATAACAAACCATTAGATACTAGTACTTTTACCTGTTACTTATATTGCCCTAGCTTCTCCTGTTAACAGAAAACGTTTAAGTTGTTAGGGAAATAAAATGCCTTGTGAGTTATCTCTAAATACTTACTTTCTAGGTAGTCTGCAGTATATCATGTCTCTCCTTATAAAAATAAATACATTTAGGAATTAAGAACATAAACTATACCTCAAGAAATTAACAAAACACTGTATCAAACACGCTTAAAATTATCCAGCAAAGTCACTTAACTATTCAACTATATGCTGAGTAGAAAATGGACATTATCACCCACATGACCATGGATAAGACAAGATAGTTCTGCAAAATCAGTTTACTTAATAAGTGTTTTTTAGAGTGAAATTGAAAGCCAAGATCATTACTTCACAGATTGTCCACTTAAATGACATAACTGACCCTAAATGTTCAACCATGCTGAACTGCCTAGTTCAAATGAACCGGAACACCCTCAGAGTCTCAGACAATCCTTTCAAACAGCAACGGAGTGTTTGTTAGAAAAGCTAAGAGTCCCAGGGAAACGCTGTGTGTACGGTGACTGAAGGAGCCACATTTCATCAACTCTGTCCTGTGTTCTATGTCTTATTTACAGCTTGCATTTCAGCTCTATGGATGCATAGAATCCTGCCCCAATACTACTCAGCTTCATTCACTATCTGTGATAAAGTGACCTACAGAAAACAGAGCACAGCTCCTTTATGGAGCGAGAAATGGCTTCTTTCCCATTCTTGTTTTCTTATACATCTCGCCACCAACTCAGTGATTAAGAACAACAGCCTAGCAAAGTTAACCTGGTATAAAGTTGTCTAAAAACTTTAATCACTGCTGTTCTCGGATCTGTTTTTATTTCCTACATAAGTATGTGAAAATATACTGGAAAATGGGCTTCCCTGGTGGCTCGGCGTTAAAGAATCTGCCTGTAGTGCAGGAGACACAGTAGGCACAGGTTCAATCCCTGGGTGGGGAAGTTTCCCTGGAGGAAGGCATGGCAACCCACTCCAGTATTCTTGCCTGGAGAATCCCATGAGCAGAGAAGCCTGGCGGGCTACAGTCCATAGGATCAAAAAAGAGACACGACTGAAGAGAAGGGGCATGCGTGCATGCATACTGAAAAATATGCTGAGTGTAACTATTAATGTTCTTTTATTGAAAGTCTGAGAAAATAAGAATCTTTATGTATGTATGTGGTGGAGATGTTAGGGTTTAAGGATCTTCAGAGAGCAAAATTATTTCCTAAATCATTTACTACTTGTTATTGAATCTTCTGTCACCCAACAGGCTCCTAGTAGGGAGATAAGGAGACACAGCTATTCATCTGTGTTTTGAAAGTTGATTTATTGTCTCATTGTATATTTTAAAAAACCCAAACATTAAACTGAGTTACAAAGCACTTGCATTTCTTACATAAAATATTTTCAAGATAATTTGCTTCCTCGTAAATCCACACATATACCATTTTCAAATCAAGAGTATTAGATACTTAGGACAACATTTCTTTTTACAAGACACACACTCTTACGCTTGAAAAATATTTTAAAATGTGAGAAATGCCAAATTTTCTTCTTTTAAACATTGTTCAGTAGAGATCTTCATGATTTTCACAGATCTATCACTCAAGAAAATATTACACACAAAGGAAACATTTAAGCAAAAAAGCTCCAACATCAATGATCACAGATTCAGATTAACACTCTGAAGTAGAGTAAGTAATAACTGCTTTTAGGGAAACATTAGAGAGTTTTATGTGATCACTCATTGTAATTTAAAATAATGCTACAGGTAACTTAATCTTGGCTTGCTAACTTTTTCCTCATTGAGTCTGTGAATATGACTGCCTCAGGTGGTCACTGATATAAAGTAATATTGTTAGTCATTCACGTTCTTTAATTTGAAATTTGGAGGAGGGGCTGTAACAATGAAAAGCTAGGTGTTTACTAGATGTAAATACAGGTTTTTGTTTTTTTTTTAAATTCTGATGCCTCAATGACTATATTTTGTTTTGGTTATTTTTAACATATAATCCCAATATTGGATGTATATGTCCTGTTGTATCTAATTAATTAGGCACCTAGTAATTTCTCATTATAGAACACTAATTTGGAATGAGTGATGGAAGGTGAGTTCGAACTGGTGATGAAGCAGAATTTTAAAATAGTTTTAAGGAGATGAATTCATTACAACTACATTTGCAATAAATTGGTTGGGTATGTACTGTTTTCTCTAACAAACTGCATGTTCTTGAAGAAGGGTAGTTTAGATCATAGCATATCTATGATAGAGGAAATGTTCCATAACTGTTCGATTGAATAAATGAACAATCAATTAACTCATAACAGAAAGGGGCTACCTTGAACAAATACATAAGAACAGTTTTTAATAGGCACAGTGTGATCCAAGTATCTCCTTTACAACTTTACGTTTGTATATTGCATGATGCTTTTCAAAAGCAGTCACGCATCTTGCTGTGTTTCATTTTCATAATGAACCCTGGCATCCAAAGGCCTTATTATTATTTTCTTTACCCCCACCCCCCAAAAGGCCTTATGCTTTTTATTCTGCAAACAGAGTCTGAAGCCCTGAGAGGCCAAGTGACTTGCTGATGATAGCAAATCAGTCATGCCACAGCCAAAATCTGTGTCTTTTAACTTCTTTCTCGGTGACATTCATTCCACTCATAAACAATCTTTAATTACCAGGTGTAAGCCTGTCTGTCACAAGACTCCATCCATTGCTTTTATATTTTATGTAAGATTTCTACTGTAAATTCCTTTCGCTATAAATTAAGCAGTAAAGTATTTTCTGGGTTTCTCAGTTCGCTCATTGTAATTTAAAATAATGCTACAGGTAACTTAATCTTGGCTTGCTAACTTTTTCCTCATTGAGTCTGTGAATATGACTGCCTCAGGTGGTCACTGATATAAAGTAATATTGTTAGTCATTCACGTTCTTTAATTTGAAATTTGGAGGAGGGCTGTAACAATGAAAAGCTAGGTGTTTACTAGATGTAAATACAGGTTTTGTTTTTTAAATTCTGATGCCTCAATGACTATATTTTGTTTTGGTTATTTTTAACATATAATCCCAATATTGGATGTATATGTCCTGTTGTATCTAATTAATTAGGCACCTAGTAATTTCTCATTATAGAACACTAATTTGGAATGAGTGATGGAAGGTGAGTTCGAACTGGTGATGAAGCAGAATTTTAAAATAGTTTTAAGGAGATGAATTCATTACAACTACATTTGCAATAAATTGGTTGGGTATGTACTGTTTTCTCTAACAAACTGCATGTTCTTGAAGAAGGGTAGTTTAGATCATAGCATATCTATGATAGAGGAAATGTTCCATAACTGTTCGATTGAATAAATGAACAATCAATTAACTCATAACAGAAAGGGGCTACCTTGAACAAATACATAAGAACAGTTTTTAATAGGCACAGTGTGATCCAAGTATCTCCTTTACAACTTTACGTTTGTATATTGCATGATGCTTTTCAAAAGCAGTCACGCATCTTGCTGTGTTTCATTTTCATAATGAACCCTGGCATCCAAAGGCCTTATTATTATTTTCTTTACCCCCACCCCCCAAAAGGCCTTATGCTTTTTATTCTGCAAACAGAGTCTGAAGCCCTGAGAGGCCAAGTGACTTGCTGATGATAGCAAATCAGTCATGCCACAGCCAAAATCTGTGTCTTTTAACTTCTTTCTCGGTGACATTCATTCCACTCATAAACAATCTTTAATTACCAGGTGTAAGCCTGTCTGTCACAAGACTCCATCCATTGCTTTTATATTTTATGTAAGATTTCTACTGTAAATTCCTTTCGCTATAAATTAAGCAGAAATTAGAATGGAGTACTTTTCTGTGGTCTCTCTGCTGTGGCAGCACAAAAGGGTGCTCCTGCTGCTGTTTAGTCGCTCAGTAGTGTCCGACTCATGTGCGACCCCATGGACTGTAGCCCACAAGCTCCTCTGTCCATGGGATTTGCCAGGCAAGAATACTGGAGTGGGGTGCCATTTCTTTCTCCAGGGGATCTTCCCGGCTCAGGGGGGGAACCCGCATCTTCTGCATGGCAGGTAGACTCGTTATCGCTGAGCCACTGGGGAAGCCCATGTAGTTTCTCATTTCCTGTCTCAAAATACTCAAGCTGAAAATTTTAAATGATCTGAATTTGATAATAATAGCAGTCAGGTGAAAGCAAACAAATTTTCTCTGGAGATGCAATCTTTAAACTCGGGTCTTAGAAAAAAATTCCAGAGATAGAATTCCAAAGAGCATGGGTCCAGTACATAAGCAGTTCCAAGGAAGAATTAAAAGAAAAACGAACTACAGAATCAGATCTATAAAACACTGATGATGTAGAAACACTAGATACAAAGATACTCTCACTATTTGAAAGGCTGCGGCGGGGGTGGGGTGGGTAGTTGTAGGTTCTGCTTTGGCTTTTCCCCGAGATTAACTGTCCCACCAACATAGTTTCCATCACTGGGTGAACAGAGCATTAAAACATGGTGGCTACACATTACGAGCTACCATATAGCAGTTAGAAGCAACGGATCAAATATATATAAAGTAATATGGATATACCTTTAAAATATAGTGCTTAGTAAAAAATAGGAAGAATATACACTTATGAAAATCAAAAACATATGTATCCAAGACAACAACATATGTTCGATAAAAACACCTACCAATAAAAAGATACATATCAAGTACATTAGAACATTTGCTTATGATGGGGAAAGGTATAACGGCACAGCCAAAATCTGTGTCTTTTAACTTCTTTCTCGGTGACATTCATTCCACTCATAAACAATCTTTAATTACCAGGTGTAAGCCTGTCTGTCACAAGACTCCATCCATTGCTTTTATATTTTATGTAAGATTTCTACTGTAAATTCCTTTCGCTATAAATTAAGCAGAAATTAGAATGGAGTACTTTTCTGTGGTCTCTCTGCTGTGGCAGCACAAAAGGGTGCTCCTGCTGCTGTTTAGTCGCTCAGTAGTGTCCGACTCATGTGCGACCCCATGGACTGTAGCCCACAAGCTCCTCTGTCCATGGGATTTGCCAGGCAAGAATACTGGAGTGGGGTGCCATTTCTTTCTCCAGGGGATCTTCCCGGCTCAGGGAGGGAACCCGCATCTTCTGCATGGCAGGTAGACTCGTTATCGCTGAGCCACTGGGGAAGCCCATGTAGTTTCTCATTTCCTGTCTCAAAATACTCAAGCTGAAAATTTTAAATGATCTGAATTTGATAATAATAGCAGTCAGGTGAAAGCAAACAAATTTTCTCTGGAGATGCAATCTTTAAACTCGGGTCTTAGAAAAAAATTCCAGAGATAGAATTCCAAAGAGCATGGGTCCAGTACATAAGCAGTTCCAAGGAAGAATTAAAAGAAAAACGAACTACAGAATCAGATCTATAAAACACTGATGATGTAGAAACACTAGATACAAAGATACTCTCACTATTTGAAAGGCTGCGGCGGGGGTGGGGTGGGTAGTTGTAGGTTCTGCTTTGGCTTTTCCCCGAGATTAACTGTCCCACCAACATAGTTTCCATCACTGGGTGAACAGAGCATTAAAACATGGTGGCTACACATTACGAGCTACCATATAGCAGTTAGAAGCAACGGATCAAATATATATAAAGTAATATGGATATACCTTTAAAATATAGTGCTTAGTAAAAAATAGGAAGAATATACACTTATGAAAATCAAAAACATATGTATCCAAGACAACAACATATGTTCGATAAAAACACCTACCAATAAAAAGATACATATCAAGTACATTAGAACATTTGCTTATGATGGGGAAAGGTATAACGGCAAGGATTAGGGATAAAAATAGAATGCGTAACTAAAGCCTTGTTTGGACCAATTAAAATTGTGTACCATGAGCTAAGGGGTATAGGCATATGATCACTCAATCCTATGAACCTAAGGTTAAAATCGAAAGACGGAAGAAACAAACCGAATGGATGAATTAAAGAGTAGAATAAACTAGAAGAGAGATACAAAGATCTAAAGAAAGGGCCTAGGGTAAATGAGAGATAAAAAATACAAGGCGAAAAGGTCAAGCAATATAGAGTATAAAGCACAGTACAGAGCCAAGAGAGGAAATATTCAGAGATGCTGACTGAACATTCTACACTGGATGAAAGGCAGCAAGGCTCGGAAGCACCATAAACAGAAACAAGAACATCAAAGACAAAGACAGCACGTTTGAGCTGTCAGAGAGAAGAGGCAGACTACCTACGAATAATTAAATCAAATGGAGGCCCACCAGATAAGAGCACGACACGAGATGCCAAAAAAGGAAGGAAGGCAAATTCAGGAATGAGGGCGAAAAGAAAGCATCCTCACTTCAGCACAAACAAAGCTGAGACCAGAAGACCTTCACTAGGGTGCTATTTAGCTACTCAGGAGGGGTAAGTATTTTACAATGTTATTTTAAAAATCAATTTTGTTTACAAAAACAGTAGCACATTTCTGATGTTCCCATGAATGCAGCATGAATTAAGTGGGCTTAATCACCTGCTGTGCCAGTTTATACATGGCATCAGCATTCAGGTCAGATGACAGACCATCACTTGGCAATCTGATATTAGCAATCTTTGAATCATTCACACGCTGCTGCATTGTGGCATATGGAATTATACTGCATTACATCATGTTGTAATACAAATACTACAAATCAACTCCCAGTCCAAGAGGTGAGGTGTCAAGAATGAATACGGCTATCTAGTTTCTCAGTTGATATAAATCGAAGCATTCAGGAAAGTTAATTGCAATACCAGCATACCCCTTACAGTTTACACTAGAGTCAAATGCCATAATCAATCCTGTAATGATCTCAACATTCACTCCTACAATAAACCTAATGCTAATGTCTAGGGCAATTGCTGAGTATATAATAGGTTTTTGTGTGTTTTTATGCTGATAAATCTTACCAGTATCTAACTTGAACATGAGTAGCATTATATAACAAGAGAGTCTGTTCTATTGAGCCACAGTATACAAAGTAATAAAGCACATTTATGGATGATTAAATATTGAAGTGAAGTTGAAGCATTTAATCTATTGCAAACCTCATTTAATGCACACATAGCCAGCGATATAGATATTATTGATATTACACTTGAAGAGAACATTTTCATCCAGTGTACCTCATGGAAATTTAATTTCCTTCTTCTCTGAGAACTTGGAATGTGTTAGACGGTGTCCATTTCCAGCATAAATTTCCATTAGTACATAAAGTGTGGCTTTACATATTAGAGAAGAATTTGTGACTTAAAAACACCCCACAGTGTGAGATGTATTACTATGAAGGCACATTTGCTATGGCAGTTGCAAATCACAATATGTAGAAAATTACAAAAAGCTACTTTTAAGTTTATCATTATGTTGATTTTGATGTCCATTTTCACATTACCACCTTCTTTCTTTCTTTTTTTTTTTTTAATGATGGGTTTTGGGACCAAGTACAGATGGAACTGATCTCAGATCAAACATAAATTGGCATTTTTAAAACAAAGAAAGCAATTACATTTGAAGAAATTAAAAACAAATAGATGAGCTGAGACCATTTAGGTTTAGTTTTGATAGATTTCTTTCTTTCCTTTTTTCTTTTAGCTTAAGATTTTACTTTGTACCTAAATAAAATATCAGAGTTTGGATGCTGCATACCAAACAAAAAACGTGTGTAGTTTAGTTCTAAGGGCTTATTATCGATTATTTCTAAATCAAAGTAAGTTAAAAGCACAATCAACAATTGTTTTATTTCAATCATGGCCAAAAATCGGCCTGGACACTTGTTGACTCCAAATCCAAATGGCAAATGGTAATACCTCAGCCTTTTCCCTCTTTTAAAAAAGGTGGTTTTCTTCTTACCATTTTCTGTAAAACGATCAAATCTAAACTCCTGTAAAGAAGAAAACACCGTGTTAAAATCAAAAATTTCCATGAAATAGTTTGAGTTCAGGTTCATACAGTTGCTCACTCTGCTTGCCCATCTTAAAAGGCTTCTTGTAATCTACCAAACAACAGGAAGTAAACCTTACCAAATGCAAATCAAGTATGAACTTTCAAAAAACTCCCAGGTTATTAGAAAACCACTCCTCCTATATCAAACAGGAATCCAAACTCTTCTATATAGCTTTTATTCACCTTTCCCTCCTATGCTAATTATAGAAGCAGTATTTCCATTTTTGTTCTCCAATATGGATCTCAACTCAACAACTTGAAATACCAATGTGGGGTGAAAAGGGCAAGGTTCATGCAAAGCCACCATGGTTACTAGGGAACAGTGAATTCCACTGACCACAGAGGCTGCTACTGATAGACAAGAAGGATGAGTTTAGGATTCAGTGCTTATATTTGGATGGAATAGATATGAAATAATATCTTATGAATGAAATAATAAGATGAAATTATTATTATTTCTTATTATGAAATAATAAGATTTACATTAAGCACAGGAAAAGAAAAGCATTAAGGTACAAAATCTGTCTCGATTGCTTTTTGATGTTGTATTGACTTTCTTCTATGACAGCTCAATTTAGAATGAGTGTTCTTTCAGTTAACTCTCTTGGTTTCCAATGTGTTTTCAAAAATAAGTTATATTGCTTGTTACAGAAAATTAAGGGACTGGTTTATGAAGGGTGTTTGGTCCACCATCTTAATTTACTCTTAGTTGAGTTTTGAGAGGACGCTGAGTTACCTCATTTCAGCCCATGGTGAATTAAACCATTGATTAGATTAACACACGAGGCATGCATGACAACAACCAAGCACTTCCTGTGTTGGGTGCTCATTAGCATTAGACCTGCTCAGCACACAACTTTGCTATAAATAATGAAGCCAAAGGCAAACAAGTAGGTGAGATCCAAAGCATTCAGGCTCTAGTGAAAACTCTGTAGTACATGGATAAATGCTGAATCTATCACAAATGATCTGATTTTCTTGCTCAATGCCAGTCTTCATGTAGGTGAAATAATTTCCTATAAAAGTATTGGTTTTATCTTCACTTATCTAGGAGACTGATTTTGATAACTAATCAAGCTTAGAAAGCACCTCCTAGATGGTTTCTATTCCACCCCGCCCCCATCCCCACTAAACTTGAAAGGTGATGAAATCATAATGGCAAAATTAATGTGTCAGAATGCAAGTAAGTGTATTTTCCCATTGATTGTTCTGGGATGTATCTGAGGAAGATCTAGCCAGTGCTAACCTACACATATCTATCCATCCTTGTAGTATGGATAAGGACATTCTCTGTTGACGTCCACTTTGTTAGTAGAGATGGAATTACAATTTGGCACTCTATCTCAGTAAGTTTTTCTTCCATTGTGGGGCTCCAGGCTACTTTTGTTTGCATCCGGTCTTGCTGCTTCCTCCTTCTCAGTGACCAGTCTGAGATCAGTGCTCTTCCCAAGAGGCCAGGCCAGTGGTCATCAATTTTACCATAAACTGATTTATTCTGAAAAGCTCTCAATGCAGTCAGTCTTCTGGTTGAAGCCAGAATATGCAAAAGGAAAACTTAGCTTACGTTATGACTTTATAGTCTGATATCATAAATAAGCCAGAAACTTTACGGGCTTTTCAGTTTTTCTTATGTACAGCTATACATCTGAAAAGCCACAGTGACCAACAAACACTGCCTAAATCCTCCCCCAGCTTCAGTGAGTGCAGATTCAACTCCCTCAGACTGCTAGTCAACCAGGAATATCCAGTTTCAGAACCCAATGTGTGATATTGCTTGTTACAGAAAATTAAGGGACTGGTTTATGAAGGGTGTTTGGTCCACCATCTTAATTTACTCTTAGTTGAGTTTTGAGAGGACGCTGAGTTACCTCATTTCAGCCCATGGTGAATTAAACCATTGATTAGATTAACACACGAGGCATGCATGACAACAACCAAGCACTTCCTGTGTTGGGTGCTCATTAGCATTAGACCTGCTCAGCACACAACTTTGCTATAAATAATGAAGCCAAAGGCAAACAAGTAGGTGAGATCCAAAGCATTCAGGCTCTAGTGAAAACTCTGTAGTACATGGATAAATGCTGAATCTATCACAAATGATCTGATTTTCTTGCTCAATGCCAGTCTTCATGTAGGTGAAATAATTTCCTATAAAAGTATTGGTTTTATCTTCACTTATCTAGGAGACTGATTTTGATAACTAATCAAGCTTAGAAAGCACCTCCTAGATGGTTTCTATTCCACCCCCCGCCCCCCATCCCCACTAAACTTGAAAGGTGATGAAATCATAATGGCAAAATTAATGTGTCAGAATGCAAGTAAGTGTATTTTCCCATTGATTGTTCTGGGATGTATCTGAGGAAGATCTAGCCAGTGCTAACCTACACATATCTATCCATCCTTGTAGTATGGATAAGGACATTCTCTGTTGACGTCCACTTTGTTAGTAGAGATGGAATTACAATTTGGCACTCTATCTCAGTAAGTTTTTCTTCCATTGTGGGGCTCCAGGCTACTTTTGTTTGCATCCGGTCTTGCTGCTTCCTCCTTCTCAGTGACCAGTCTGAGATCAGTGCTCTTCCCAAGAGGCCAGGCCAGTGGTCATCAATTTTACCATAAACTGATTTATTCTGAAAAGCTCTCAATGCAGTCAGTCTTCTGGTTGAAGCCAGAATATGCAAAAGGAAAACTTAGCTTACGTTATGACTTTATAGTCTGATATCATAAATAAGCCAGAAACTTTACGGGCTTTTCAGTTTTTCTTATGTACAGCTATACATCTGAAAAGCCACAGTGACCAACAAACACTGCCTAAATCCTCCCCCAGCTTCAGTGAGTGCAGATTCAACTCCCTCAGACTGCTAGTCAACCAGGAATATCCAGTTTTCCATCACTTCCCACTGAATTTTCTCTCAATAAATACCATAGAAATTTACTTGTGTCCATAATGAACTAAGAAAGAAAAAGACCAACTTCTTTTGTTCTGTGGATCCCATCAAGTTCAAAAGGAATAGGGACATAAATAGCTATTCTTTGATGTGGGCCATTTTAAAAGTCTTTATTGAATTTGTTACAATACTGCTTCTGTTTTATGTTTTGCTCTTTTGGCAGTGTTGGATCTTAAGTCCCCAAACAAGGATGGAACCTGCACCCCCTGCATTGGAAGGCAAAGTCGTAACCACTGGACCACCAAGGAAGTTCTCAGAAATAGTTTTTTTTTGGTTCGTTTTCCATTTGTGATCCATTGCTGGGACATGGAGAACCTGAGTAGGACCACATTATTAGGAAGGGCTTGTGACCGCTTCTAGAAATAGAGTCTGGCTTTAGAAAAAAAGAGAAGAGGTGGAACAGCCTCACTCCAGAGTTTCTGGGCTCACAGTGCCATAGAAGAAAAAGTCAGGGAGCTCCAGATGCTTTGATCTTTGGTCAGGAACACCGTGAACCCAGGATTCATCATGTGGCAGCATACAACCATAAGCGTTCAGTGCTTCACAATGAAGGGCCTTTAGATACAATAATACTTAATGGATGAGAAGAGAGATCTCATACGAGGCAAGCGGGAGGCACTGAGATGCCCCACTGTCCCTTTCCTGATTGTCTACTCCTCTCCTGGCTGTGTCCTCCTCATCCGTCTTCTTTAAGAGGTCTGCCGCGGCACCCATCAGGGTCATCACATTGCTTAGGCCTGACTGATTTAGGAGGCCGTGGGAACCAGCCTCTCAGGGCTACAGGGAGAGTCTGTGGGGCCATCTGGGAGAACATCCCTTCTTGTGAAGAAAGACAGACACAAGAAAGTGGTGAGCCACTCTTCCTCCTCTGATCTGGTTATACGCAAACAGGATGCCTCCAAGGCGGCAGCTACACTGCCACCAGGCTGAAAACGAAGCTCATCCACAGGAGATGGCAGAGCCAAGAACTCCCAAGAGATGGGATTTGTCACATTGTCTGATGTATCTCCATATTTTCCAAGTCCCCACCAAAGTGCTATGCACATAGTGAGGTTCCATATATGTTTGTTGAATTAATGAATAAATACATGACAATAAAGTGTATTTTAAAAGCAATCTTCAAACTTTTGACGAAAACAGAGATATTGAATGAGTAAATAAAGATGGAGAGAAGGAAGAGTAGATGAATATTCAAATAGAAAATGTTTACAAATAGGAAATGGTATAATACTTAGCACTAGAAATAAAGATTGGGTAGACGGTACAGTTTCCTGGATAGAGAAGAATTTGGGGGATGAGTGACTGAAGAACATTGCATAACATCCTAATCTGCATTCTCCAAATTTTATGTTTAGTTCAATTCAGCAGGTTTTTTTTTTTTTCTTAGCATTTCCTGTCCGTGAAGTACTGAAGCTGAGAAAGGCATGGAGACTTTCTTGGCGGTCAACAGTGGCTAAGACTCCATGCCTCTAAGGCAGGGCATGTGGCCTTGATCCGTGGTGGAGAACTAAGACCCCACATGCTGTGTGGTGTTGCCAAGCAAATAGTTTTAAAAGTAAATAAACATAAAAGGCATAAAACATGATCTTGCTGGAGCGTAAGTACAGGTGGTCATATCCATGGGATCAGCTCTTGTACTCACTCACTTTATCATTTTGGGTCTAGGAATCTGGGTCAGACAAAAGATACGACTTCTGAGAAATAAGTTAAGTCACTCTCTTGTGTCTAACTCTTTACAGCCCATGAACTAGTCATGGAATGCTTCAGGCAAGAACATTGGAGCAGGTAGCCTTTCCTTTCTCCAGGGGATTTTCCCAACCAAGGGATCAAACCCAGGTCTCCAGCATTGCAGATGGCATTCTTTACCATCTGAGTTACCAGGAAAGCCCTCCTGGGAATAAAAACTGTCACTATTTTGAATGGATGACTAAGGGGCTGCACACTTGCCCTGGATTATAGCTGGACCTCCTAGGAGCAAGATGACAAAGTACAAAAGTTCCTCCTTCTTTTTTTTTTTGTCTCTGTGACTTGGATTCCAATCAGTGGTGTGCTGTAGCCAATTTGTACCAGCAACTGAGTACGTATGCATCTCTTGCCCATACTGTGTTCAGGGTCTGCACGTTGGCAGCACGAAATCAGCCAGGATGAAAACATTTCCACCATGACAACTGACTAAATCAGGGCTTTGCAGAGTGCTGGTTTGCCAGCACAGTGCTGATTCCAACAGGGTAGGAATGAGCATGCCAGTTCACGAGTAGACCAGAAACCCTCCTGACATGGACCACATGGTTATGAGAGCACAGCCATGGAGAAGGACAAGCCCCTAAATGACATGCTGTTAAGGACAGGGCCCTTTGGTATGTCTATATCACCCATTATGCCTATCAACGTGCTTTCTGGATAGTAGATGCTCAATATAAGTTTGTTTCCTTGAAAGGTACTTACAGCGCAATCTCTATCCAGTTCGAGAGACATGCACAAAATCACTGAGAGTATTTCCACATTTGGCATGACCAGTGTATTCTGATAACAGTGACAATAATCCAAAGAATACTGATGAAACAGCTTTCACAGTAATTTATAGACTTTTTTCAAGGGCTTTCAAATTCATTTATCACTTTATAATCCCTACACCTCTGCGAAGTAAGCTGGGAAGGCATGCATAAGGTTAAATTGAAGCTTTGTGGAGAGGTACTCCAATGGCTTTGCAATTACTTCATTGTTTCACTGTGTCCTTCTTTAGGAGGCTAGGTAGTTATGGAAATGCATCACCATCTAAAGTGTTGGCTCTTTCTTCTCCATGGGCCAGCCTCCCTTTTTACCTTAGCACCTCCATCAAGAAACCAACCAGGTAGATATGGCAGATATGGTCTCCATGGCTCTGTTTTTGGATGTTTGATTGTGCCAGAAAAGTAATCATCACCGTTTACTGATTACTTGAAGGCCAGTGGCTAGAATTCTGGCCGACAAGTGACACAAATTTGAGGAAGCCTTCAGAAAAATCTTAAATGGGTACCATTTAAAAAGGTCCCCGTTCTGAATTAAGTTAGAGAATCATCGAGACTTTCTTGGGTAGCATTTAGACTAATAAAGAAGAAAGAAGAGTTGGGGAAGGGTGTTTCCTTTGTTCGCCCCTACTGTTTTCAATTTCACTTGCCAATCTCTTTTCCCACATTAGCATGTGCCACCTGATTGGCTAACGTCACAACACACTAAGGAACCTACATTCAGGAAAAGAAGAATTCTTAATGTGTTAAACTGGTGGTAGTTTATAGGCCCAATTAGGTCTCCAAACACTTTTGTTTAGCCCACATTGTGTTTTACATTTAATTTTTCCAAATATTAAAAAATTCTAATCTTCACCAGAAATCTGTTTTTGAAGTTTAAAAAACGAAAACTAAAAATTACTTGGTTACCTCGGTCTATGTGCTTGTAAGAACTGAGGGTTGGTTCAGAAGCGGCCTCGTGGTCTCACTCAGAGGCCTCCTGGGGGTCCTTACACCACAGAGTTCTTACACTTCTGATGGGATTGCTATGTTTACATACAACCCACTCACTTACTGGTTCTAATTAGACCTAGTACCCATTTGAATGTGCAGTCTCTGGGGTCATGTCACATTTTAACTGAAGTATAGTTTCACTTTCAGAATACTGATCAATCTCAATCTCAGCACTACTTCCTTCTGTGGGTACCCTCCATGGACTGATCAAATTTTTCAATCTCAGAGGTACTCCAATGGCTTTGCAATTACTTCATTGTTTCACTGTGTCCTTCTTTAGGAGGCTAGGTAGTTATGGAAATGCATCACCATCTAAAGTGTTGGCTCTTTCTTCTCCATGGGCCAGCCTCCCTTTTTACCTTAGCACCTCCATCAAGAAACCAACCAGGTAGATATGGCAGATATGGTCTCCATGGCTCTGTTTTTGGATGTTTGATTGTGCCAGAAAAGTAATCATCACCGTTTACTGATTACTTGAAGGCCAGTGGCTAGAATTCTGGCCGACAAGTGACACAAATTTGAGGAAGCCTTCAGAAAAATCTTAAATGGGTACCATTTAAAAAGGTCCCCGTTCTGAATTAAGTTAGAGAATCATCGAGACTTTCTTGGGTAGCATTTAGACTAATAAAGAAGAAAGAAGAGTTGGGGAAGGGTGTTTCCTTTGTTCGCCCCTACTGTTTTCAATTTCACTTGCCAATCTCTTTTCCCACATTAGCATGTGCCACCTGATTGGCTAACGTCACAACACACTAAGGAACCTACATTCAGGAAAAGAAGAATTCTTAATGTGTTAAACTGTTGGTAGTTTATAGGCCCAATTAGGTCTCCAAACACTTTTTGTTTAGCCCACATTGTGTTTTACATTTAATTTTTCCAAATATTAAAAAATTCTAATCTTCACCAGAAATCTGTTTTTGAAGTTTAAAAAACGAAAACTAAAAATTACTTGGTTACCTCGGTCTATGTGCTTGTAAGAACTGAGGGTTGGTTCAGAAGCGGCCTCGTGGTCTCACTCAGAGGCCTCCTGGGGGTCCTTACACCACAGAGTTCTTACACTTCTGATGGGATTGCTATGTTTACATACAACCCACTCACTTACTGGTTCTAATTAGACCTAGTACCCATTTGAATGTGCAGTCTCTGGGGTCATGTCACATTTTAACTGAAGTATAGTTTCACTTTCAGAATACTGATCAATCTCAATCTCAGCACTACTTCCTTCTGTGGGTACCCTCCTGCATGCTGGGCACTGAGAATTCAGGGAGGTTGAGGACAGGGTCTTTCCCCTCCTAGAAAGCACAGTCACTGCAGAACACTCTGGGCTGTGCCCTCTAACGAAGGCTACCCAGGCCACAGAGCGAGCAGTGGCAGATTCTCTGAGGAAGGAGGTGGGAACCAGGGACACTGTCAGACACAGTGGTTTAAGGAAGAGACTTGTGGAGTCATCTGGAGTCTCAAGGTGGAAAAGCGAAGAGGGACATTCAACAATAGAGAGGTGCGTGAGGAAAGATGTGGCCTGCATTCAGAAGGTAATATTCTGGGGTCTCCTGGGTGTGAACATCCTGAAACCATGCCTCTGTGGTTGGGAGGAACCCATGTTCAGTGGAGGATTCTCACTCTCCACGTCCTCCAGGAATAACTATACTTGTATCTGGAGATCGTCTTCTCCGTGATTTGGGCCTAATAGCTATTGGCTGCTTTCTGTCTCTAAGGAAGGCCTGGTCTTCTTATGCAAGATCTGTAGGGTACAAGATCAGGCAATACAAGCCTCTGATAAGCTCCTGGAACGATACTGCTGGTAACAAATGGCCAAGGAGGGAATTTTCCAGAATTTTCATTTCTTTTTGCCTATCAGCACATGATGGCTTGGGGATGAGCATCTGTTCTGTGAACATCTACTTATTGCCATCCTAAGTTATTAAGCACAAAAAGAAATCAACTCACGAGCCTGATAGTGGTGAAGGCTCAGTCAATGTGTATGGAATGAACGATAAAGGCTTTATGGAACATATAAAATCGGCTCTGAACCATTTTTTTTCTGTGCCAGCACCCATCACACTCCACCATTCAACAACTAATTTCAAGGAGACAGTATCACTGCAAACTTTAGCTAGCTGATTTTAACATACGTCAGGCATAACTAAGGTTAAGTCTAGTAAATAGTAGAGAATGCCCATCAACTCAAGTTGGAGTTGCCCTAATGATGTGAACTCAGGGTTCACAGTACTGCCATTTTGTTCTTCCTATAGATGTACCATGAGGCAGACCGTTCTGACTATGATTTAGTATGTAAAGTTTGCTATTTAGCATTCCAGACAAAATATAATTAGCACACTTTTGATGTTTACCTTTGATATTGGGTTGGCCAGAAAGTCTGTTTGGGTTTCTCTGGATAATGTGTATATTCCTGAAAAGTCTAACTCATGGTCTTTTCCATCATGCGGGCAGGCTTGGCGATGCAGAGGAGGAGGACCCAACAAAGGACAGTGGGGCTGAGTAAACACTTATTATTGGTTGATAACTTGAATGCTGATTTTACTATCATGATATGAATAGTGAATTTAATGGCTTAGTGGAATAGTCACAAAATAAAAATGCAAAGCATAAGCTAAATACAGTTAAAAATTGTAGATAAAAATGAAACTATTTTTCAATTTTAAGATACTTCCAAATATTAGCTATTTACTTGCTTTACTGAATATCTGGTTATGTGTGGAATTTTTTTTTTATATTTACAAATGTGGTGATGAAGTGTGTTGTCTGCACAATGTTCATTTACTTGCCAATGCTCAACTTCCACTTTGCTATCATTAGTTACATAACACACACGTAGAAACTATACGTACAGTCTCCCCTCCATTAGAACATTTTGTCTTTGCTGATGAAATACATGCAAACTATCTTATTGCATTTGAAGTCTGGTCCTTTCCAAAATTCAACTCAACCAGAGTTTAAAACAGTCTGGATGCAAAACACCTTAGCAGCTGGGTTTAGAAGTGGCTCAGCCCTCAACTGCTCAAAAAAAGAGCACAGAAGTTTGCCTTTGAAAAATGGCATTTTACATGTAAAAACCACTGCAGCAACAACCTGATGCCATGAGAAGCACAGGGAGAAATGACTGTTTTCCATTTGCATGCAGGTGGTGAAGCTCTGAAGTGGTATTAAGGGATGAGCCAGGATGGATTAATTTCCACTCTTTGATATTCATTAACTCCAGCTTCAGAAAAAAAATACAAGGAGATGACACAATTACCCTCAGAGCTTCACCCATGAGCAGCGGCTTTACAATCTCAAGTTCACAATGCCATCCTAATTGATCAAGAAGGGGCACACACCTTTAGTAAGAGGTGAAAAAGTACAGAGCTTCACCATGGCCATGATGGTATCGGACTCTGGGACAGTCAAGCTCATGCGGAAGACCCTTAGTAGAATAGTCACCATTATTTCTTCTCCAAGCCACCTCTCAATAGCTAGCCCTCCATAGTTTTTAATAAATCTCTGCCAAGCAATGCTTAATTGTGGCCTAAAGTGAACAGTGTCCATCGAGGGGCTGATGTTTATTTCACTTGATAAAGTGAGAGTTTAGTCTCATCTCTATATTTCTATTCATATATGGTGAAACCTTTGAAAGAGAGGTCCTTCAGGAAACCTTTCAGTAAACAGGGTAATGTTCCCACTGGAAGGAAAAACAGGAGTCATTAAGCTCTCTCAAATTCTTTCTAGAAGAAGGTGGCAAAAGAGAGACCACGAGGGAGGGAATGCGCTTGCAGCGTCTAGGAGGGAGCAATGCTGGCTGGATGTTTATTTACCTCTGGAGCTTCAAAGATTTCAGGGTCGTAGTGGAGGATGGGAGGAAAGATGACGATGAAGTCTCCCTTTCGAAGACAGCAGTCCTGGCTCTCTGAAGGAAGTGTGAAGTCCTCTTCCACGAACGAAAGATGCTGGAAATGGAACAGAGTCGCAAGACCTCGAGAATGGTGCTTTCTGAAAGAAACAAGCAAGCCTCATTGTATCAAAACACACCTGCTCCTGAAAAGTACTCTCATTCTGCCACCACAGCTCATTGCCAATAACTTCGATTAAGAGGGAAATCCTTTCCCAATCAGATCCACTGGGCAGCAAGAGGGAGCCGATGGAGGCTCTGGATGGGAGAGGAGGAGAGGGGCGGTGAGACAGCCTGGGGCGTTCCAGAGGCAGGACACAACGGCTTTGTATGGGGGGGACAGAAAGCCAGCAATTAGGGACTTCTGAGGAAAGACTGATCTGGGAGAGAGGAAGGCTGTGTTGGGGCACACACCCTGGAAATTAAAACCGCATCCTAGTTAAAGTACACCCCTGGTGGCTGATTTCACCAGCCTTCGGAACAGCAATGCCTTCAAAGCCTGGCTCAGGCATTTAATATCCACTTAGGCAGTTAATAGTAAAATAATTGTAGTAGTGCTTTCTGAGACAGCTTAACACTTAATTTCTTTTATGCTAGCTGTAAATAAAATGTGAGTCAGCATTTGCTGGAAAAATTTCAAAGGGAAAATACTTTGAGAAGATTCAGAGGAAAACCAGATTCCCCCTGGCATCCAGGGAAAATAAGAGCCACCCAGCTAACCTGGAAGATTCCAGAAGCTGAATGTCCTTGCTTTCCCAGTGGCCTTCACCTTTTGCTCCTAGCACGACAGATTTTATGGCTAATTTCCGGCAATTTATCCTGGCAGTTTGAGGAGGAATGCTCTCTTATATTTCTATTCATATATGGTGAAACCTTTGAAGAGAGGTCCTTCAGGAAACCTTTCAGTAAACAGGGTAATGTTCCCACTGGAAGGAAAAACAGGAGTCATTAAGCTCTCTCAAATTCTTTCTAGAAGAAGGTGGCAAAAGAGAGACCACGAGGGAGGGAATGCGCTTGCAGCGTCTAGGAGGGAGCAATGCTGGCTGGATGTTTATTTACCTCTGGAGCTTCAAAGATTTCAGGGTCGTAGTGGAGGATGGGAGGAAAGATGACGATGAAGTCTCCCTTTCGAAGACAGCAGTCCTGGCTCTCTGAAGGAAGTGTGAAGTCCTCTTCCACGAAACGAAAGATGCTGGAAATGGAACAGAGTCGCAAGACCTCGAGAATGGTGCTTTCTGAAAGAAACAAGCAAGCCTCATTGTATCAAAACACACCTGCTCCTGAAAAGTACTCTCATTCTGCCACCACAGCTCATTGCCAATAACTTCGATTAAGAGGGAAATCCTTTCCCAATCAGATCCACTGGGCAGCAAGAGGGAGCCGATGGAGGCTCTGGATGGGAGAGGAGGAGAGGGGCGGTGAGACAGCCTGGGGCGTTCCAGAGGCAGGACACAACGGCTTTGTATGGGGGGGACAGAAAGCCAGCAATTAGGGACTTCTGAGGAAAGACTGATCTGGGAGAGAGGAAGGCTGTGTTGGGGCACACACCCTGGAAATTAAAACCGCATCCTAGTTAAAGTACACCCCTGGTGGCTGATTTCACCAGCCTTCGGAACAGCAATGCCTTCAAAGCCTGGCTCAGGCATTTAATATCCACTTAGGCAGTTAATAGTAAAATAATTGTAGTAGTGCTTTCTGAGACAGCTTAACACTTAATTTCTTTTATGCTAGCTGTAAATAAAATGTGAGTCAGCATTTGCTGGAAAAATTTCAAAGGGAAAATACTTTGAGAAGATTCAGAGGAAAACCAGATTCCCCCTGGCATCCAGGGAAAATAAGAGCCACCCAGCTAACCTGGAAGATTCCAGAAGCTGAATGTCCTTGCTTTCCCAGTGGCCTTCACCTTTTGCTCCTAGCACGACAGATTTTATGGCTAATTTCCGGCAATTTATCCTGGCAGTTTGAGGAGGAATTCCTTTGGGAATAATATGCATAATTTGCATAAATCATTCTGATAGCATGCACATCAGCATGTAGCTGCTGTCTAGGTCTGCATCTCTGCTTTCATAATCAAAACTGACTATGTTTTCACCAGCGCGAATGGGTCCTAGAATAAAACGCTTGATTCTTTCTAATCAGCAATGTGAAAAGAAGAACTCTAAATGGAGCATTTTTTTCCTCCTTCACATGGTAACAAATGGTGGTGTTTATGGCATGCAATTGAGAGTCTCATACACACACACACACACACACACAGCCTAGTTTCTCAGTGTTCAGTAAACCTCTGAAATGCAGAACCACCAATTAACAGATTACAGAAACGGGCCAGTTAGTGAGGCCTTGCATCAGTCAAAAATAAAAAAAAATAAAAATAAATGCTACTTCCCGAAAACTGAAATCTAGGCACAGCTTGCATGGGGATATCAAGTAGCTTTGGGGACCTTCTCCCAGGAGGTTTTTTCCCTAAGCATGCATTTGTCTAAAGAAATGAGGCTGCGGTCAGCTCTGTGTGGCCAGTGTGGTGATTCGATGTGACGTACAGTGAGACTGTGCATATTCTTCTGGACTGCCTTCGTTATTATAATCAGGCAGAGTCAAATCGGTTTGTTGGTGATGAGGCCAGAAAAGAACTTTGGTTTTGGAACGGGGACTCTACTGCAGATAGCCACAAGGCACCTGACACGACGGATTTCAGCTGGCAGGACACCAGCGACCAACATTTCTATGGTGCAAAACAAGGGTCAGCTTCCCATGCATGCTGCTGCTGGCTCTTGCTGAATCAACAGCAGCATGGCAGTGTTTTAGCTTGTGGTATGAAACGGTAGCTGACATATGCAGCCATGCTGTGCACTCACCCGGTCCAGTAGGGGTGCGGGATAAAGACAAACAAAAGCCTGATAATGGCGGGTGGCTGCTGGGATGGGGCAGGCATCGAACGGTCCGAAAAATAAGGCAGCAGAATCAACAGAAGCTGAATGTCCTTGCTTTCCCAGTGGCCTTCACCTTTGCTCCTAGCACGACAGATTTTATGGCTAATTTCCGGCAATTTATCCTGGCAGTTTGAGGAGGAATTCCTTTGGGAATAATATGCATAATTTGCATAAATCATTCTGATAGCATGCACATCAGCATGTAGCTGCTGTCTAGGTCTGCATCTCTGCTTTCATAATCAAAACTGACTATGTTTTCACCAGCGCGAATGGGTCCTAGAATAAAACGCTTGATTCTTTCTAATCAGCAATGTGAAAAGAAGAACTCTAAATGGAGCATTTTTTTCCTCCTTCACATGGTAACAAATGGTGGTGTTTATGGCATGCAATTGAGAGTCTCATACACACACACACACACACACAGCCTAGTTTCTCAGTGTTCAGTAAACCTCTGAAATGCAGAACCACCAATTAACAGATTACAGAAACGGGCCAGTTAGTGAGGCCTTGCATCAGTCAAAAATAAAAAAAAATAAAAATAAATGCTACTTCCCGAAAACTGAAATCTAGGCACAGCTTGCATGGGGATATCAAGTAGCTTTGGGGACCTTCTCCCAGGAGGTTTTTTCCCTAAGCATGCATTTGTCTAAAGAAATGAGGCTGCGGTCAGCTCTGTGTGGCCAGTGTGGTGATTCGATGTGACGTACAGTGAGACTGTGCATATTCTTCTGGACTGCCTTCGTTATTATAATCAGGCAGAGTCAAATCGGTTTGTTGGTGATGAGGCCAGAAAAGAACTTTGGTTTTGGAACGGGGACTCTACTGCAGATAGCCACAAGGCACCTGACACGACGGATTTCAGCTGGCAGGACACCAGCGACCAACATTTCTATGGTGCAAAACAAGGGTCAGCTTCCCATGCATGCTGCTGCTGGCTCTTGCTGAATCAACAGCAGCATGGCAGTGTTTTAGCTTGTGGTATGAAACGGTAGCTGACATATGCAGCCATGCTGTGCACTCACCCGGTCCAGTAGGGGTGCGGGATAAAGACAAACAAAAGCCTGATAATGGCGGGGTGGCTGCTGGGATGGGGCAGGCATCGAACGGTCCGAATAACACAGTCAACTTCCATTGGCGGACGCGCTCTGGGGGCAAGCGTGGCAGCTTGCGGCCATGGCAAGGATCACACATGACAATCGGGCAAGCATATCTTAGGCAGAAGCTAATCACAATAATGGAGCACAACGTGTGGCTTAGCGGTCAGATCACAAAATGACAAGTCTGGTTTACCTTCCAGGACCAGTTCTGTGCACTGCGAGGAGGCTGGCTCTGGGTCTGAGCGGTCATGCCGATCATCGTCTGAGCAGGCCAAGTCATATGCATTATTATTCTCTGAGGACAGGGGAGCTTCTGTGGCACTGCCTCACAAGGGACAGACACAAAAGCCACAGCCTTGCCCCCAGCCACGGGAAGAACACGGGCAGGGCTATACGTTGAGAAGAATGACAACTGCACAATAAAAAAAAATTGCAGCCTCTACTTGTAGTTGTCATAGTTGAGCAGACACCAGCCAGTGCCACCGACAGACCAGCTGGGCCCTGGGAGGCCGTCCATGCCGCACCAGGAGGTACAGTAAATTATCTCACACGCTAGAGCAACATCTGTTTCTGCGCTAGTGCCGAACAAACAAGGCAATTGAAAACATACCAAGGGATAACCAAGCAACAGATGAACATGACCCTCATTTCTTCCCCCCTTCTCACACTGGAGGTGCTAAACTTCATTGTGCAAGCACTCCACGAAAGAGGGGCCAGGTTGGTTGGAGAAGGTGTTGTCAGGGAGATTTTTACATCTTTCCAAAATGGAAAGAAAAACCTGATAGTATTGTTATTCTTAGAATCGTCCTTCCCCCTTCTAGCTTCATTTCTTTTATACCAAAGCTAGCACTCAGTTCTCAATTCGCTCTAGAATTTAAAAAAAAAGAAAACTTTCCATACACTTATAAATATTCAGTCTTTAAACCTAATTTGCTATACTTAGTTCACATGCCTTCAAGCATTTGTCTTCCAATTTCCACTGAATAAATGCGTACTAATGAGAACTAGAGCAAGCTGCTGAGGCAAAGCTGGGTGACTTGGGTCTGGCCTGCCACCAGCTTGTGATAGGCGGGCAAATTGAGTTAAAATGAAAAGTCTTGTCAGCTGAAATTCAACATGGTCGCCAAACAGCAAGCTGTCAATCATTCCAGCCAAAACAAGGGACTGCAGGTAATCAAAGGTCATTGTGATCATTAGTGCACTTGGCTTTCATATGCAAGTTAATTTTAATTAAACATGATCTCTATCTGTAAATGTTTTATAAAACTTATTGTGTATAATGAGTTGTTAACTTATCCTTACATTAAGCAGGTAATAGGACCCTCTACTTAGGAAATGCATTGTGGAAAAATGGCTATCAGGAATGCAAATATTTGAGGGATCCTTTTTACCAGAAACTGCAAGGTGCCAACAATCGCCATTGTGATTAGGATAAGGCTGCTGATATTTTCTTAAGACCTGAATTTTGCTAAACAATACCCCCAGGAAGCTGAATTGCAGAATCCCCACAATGATCTTACCATTGCAAGCCTGCCTGTCTTCTTCGGCTGGCTAGGAGAGATTTGTTTCTCTTTGCAGGATTAAGTAGCCCTTCTAAGCAACAAGCTGAGGAGTATGTTGAGCTAAGACACTTTACAAATGTGACTGGGAAGGAAAATGGCAAAGGAAAGGAAATGCTGGTAGGAAAAGAAACACATATACTTTCTCTTCTACCCTTAGATCTCAATCCTGGCTGTAATAATTGACAGATGATTCTCATTTGCAGATTGAAAGCGCTGAAGCTGCTTATGACAATCAATAATGCATGTTACAAGGCAAACACAAATAAGCACGTCCAAGTTTCTGCCTCACACTTAGGCCACGTCTGGATGTGTGGAATGAATGTACTGTGACATGGCCAGGCTGTTAATTTGGGTCATCCTAATGACTGGTGCAGACTGTCACACCATCTGATTAGCCATGGTGATCGGTGGGCAGTGATGAGGCTGGAGTGAAATGAACAGCCAGCCTCTACTGAAAGGGACTGGGGCTGAACACTCAGATGGTCTTCAGAAAGAAGGTGGACAGGAAAAGGGTCCCTAGAGATGGTGCTCTAGAAGACTGAGAAATGGAGTCAGGCTGCAGATATGTGTGGCAGTTTTTACCTAACCGCTTTCAAGGCAGGTGATAAGCTATTCTGTAATTCCGACAGGATCATCAGATAATCTGAAGCCAAATAACCACTTTTTGCTCAACAACTGTACATTTTAAGTTAAAAATAAATCTGAATCAGCACACATGCCTACTTTCACTTTGCACAGTATACACACAGCTTTTGGTTCACCGCTAAAATAGAGAAATGTAAATCCAACGTTCATAGAGTCAGTGAATGGACTACTGAGGTCCTTCTGTGCTCAGGGCGCTAGGCCACTGCTGTTGGTGGAAAAAGAGAACTGAGTCTATGGAGGCGGCCTTCAGGGACCCACAATCTAAGTTCAGAGTCAGAAGGTACACACAGGAATGCTCCCCAGAGTCCCAGTGAAAAGACTTCAGTTTCTGATTGGATAGTGCCAATGATGGCATTCAAAAAGCCTTTTTTTTCCCTTTTAGATTTATTTATTTATTATTCTGGGTTTTCACTGCTGCTGCACTCTTCTCTAGCTGCAGGGAGTAGGGGCTACTCTCTGGCTTAGGTGAGCAGGCTTCTTGTTGCAATGACTTCTCTTGTTGTGGAACTCGGGCTCCAGGGCACACGGGCTTTAGCAGTTGTGGCCCATGGGCTCCACAGTTGTAGCTCCAAGGCTTTAGAGCACAGGCTCCATAGTTGTGGCTCACAGGACTAGTCGCTCCACAGCATGTGGGATCCACCCGGAATAGGGATGGAACCTGTGTCTCCTGCATTGGCAGGCGGACTCCCCAACACTGAGCCACCAGGAAAGCCCCACAGTGTCCATTTTAGCAGCAAGTAATTTTTTCATACTGGCTGAATTCTCCCTTTGAAAAACACAAAGGCAAAAATATTTGAATCTCTCTTCTATATAACAGCCCTTTAAAAATACTTAAAGACAATGATCAGGGGCTTCCCTGGTGGTCCAGTGGGTAAAGAGTTCGCCTTGCAGCACAGGGGGCACCCGGGTTTCCCTCCCTGGCCATGGTCTTCAGAAAGAAGGTGGACAGGAAAAGGGTCCCTAGAGATGGTGCTCTAGAAGACTGAGAAATGGAGTCAGGCTGCAGATATGTGTGGCAGTTTTTACCTAACCGCTTTCAAGGCAGGTGATAAGCTATTCTGTAATTCCGACAGGATCATCAGATAATCTGAAGCCAAATAACCACTTTTTGCTCAACAACTGTACATTTTAAGTTAAAAATAAATCTGAATCAGCACACATGCCTACTTTCACTTTGCACAGTATACACACAGCTTTTGGTTCACCGCTAAAATAGAGAAATGTAAATCCAACGTTCATAGAGTCAGTGAATGGACTACTGAGGTCCTTCTGTGCTCAGGGCGCTAGGCCACTGCTGTTGGTGGAAAAAGAGAACTGAGTCTATGGAGGCGGCCTTCAGGGACCCACAATCTAAGTTCAGAGTCAGAAGGTACACACAGGAATGCTCCCCAGAGTCCCAGTGAAAAGACTTCAGTTTCTGATTGGATAGTGCCAATGATGGCATTCAAAAAGCCTTTTTTTTCCTTTAAATTTTTTTTTATTTATTGGCTATTCTGGGTTTTCACTGCTGCTGCACTCTTCTCTAGCTGCAGGGAGTAGGGGCTACTCTCTGGCTTAGGTGAGCAGGCTTCTTGTTGCAATGACTTCTCTTGTTGTGGAACTCGGGCTCCAGGGCACACGGGCTTTAGCAGTTGTGGCCCATGGGCTCCACAGTTGTAGCTCCAAGGCTTTAGAGCACAGGCTCCATAGTTGTGGCTCACAGGACTAGTCGCTCCACAGCATGTGGGATCCACCCGGAATAGGGATGGAACCTGTGTCTCCTGCATTGGCAGGCGGACTCCCCAACACTGAGCCACCAGGAAAGCCCCACAGTGTCCATTTTAGCAGCAAGTAATTTTTTCATACTGGCTGAATTCTCCCTTTGAAAAACACAAAGGCAAAAATATTTGAATCTCTCTTCTATATAACAGCCCTTTAAAAATACTTAAAGACAATGATCAGGGGCTTCCCTGGTGGTCCAGTGGGTAAACAGTCCGCCTTGCAGCACAGGGGGCACCGGTTCCATCCCTGGCCAGGGAGGATCCCACATGCTGCGGAGCAGCTGGACCGGTGTGTCCAATTACGGGCCAGCGCTCCGGAGTGCATGCGCCCATGGCCAGTGTTCTGCAACGAGAGAGGCCACTGCAGTGGGAGGCCCACACAGGCCAAAGAATAGGGACAGATGAAAATAAATAAATACATAAAAAACCATTAAGAGAGGCCAAAATTAAAAAAAGACAATGATCAGGTCAATTTTTAATTGTACGTCAGAGACAATATGGCCTTTGGATCTTTAACTGAATTAGTCAATGTGCCTCTTAAATGGGAGCAGAGCTGGGTGAGCTGTTTCAGCTGGGAAAGTGGAGAGGAACTATGTTCTCTGCTCTAGATACCACACGTCTATTAATATTCTGTTGGAAGCTGCTGAACAACAAATTTTTGAAGCAAAATCACCATGGACTCGTGTTAAGCTTTCTGATGTTCCAGAGGTACTGGCTCTATTGCTTGTTTACAATCACCTGAGGAGGTTTAAAAAAATAAATATTGTATCTGAGGCCCACGGTGTCAGGACCACTGCATTCAGGAAAACCTTTGCACTCATTGTTTTGAACCTTGGTTGCACATGAGAGTCACCTGAGAGCTTGTAAGGCCATGAGCCTGCACCTCAGACCACTGAGTTTAGAACCGTTGAGGTAGGATGAGGCTCGAGTACTTTTTAAAGCTCCCCTGATGACTCTAAAAGCAGCAGCATGTGGGAACTTAGTTTCCCAACCAGGGATCAAACCCATACCCCCTGCCTTCAAGGCATGGAGTCTTAATCACTGGACCAGTAGGGAAGTTCTTGACAACTATGGCTTTAAGTCTAAACCTTCCTTGGCTGGATCACTCACTTCCTTATTCTACTCTTACACAGCTGATGTTTGGACCTATAGACAATAATTTATACTCTCCTTCCCTTTCAATCCTTTCAACTTTTGTTTTCAGCGTTCATTGTATCATCCAGGCCTCTTCACTTTGTGCTGAGTTGAAAATTTGATAAACAACCCAATCAGTATTTTTCACTTTTCAACCAATGTCGTTTTACGTTACTTATAAAAATTTCACTGCTTATTTCTGGTGTATGCCTTGTGGGAGATGTCTCTCTCCGCTCCTGCAGTTGGAAATTTCTAGTATGAAGTAAAATGTTCACCTCCTCTCTATCCCCACGAGAAGACAGGATTTTGTTAAACTTTACTATTGCTGTCTAAATTGTAACTACTGTTAATTTTTCAAATACACACTTAGTTTTTAATAATGAATGAACTTTTACAAAATAACACCCACAATTATGACACAGATAATATAGCACACTAAGATGTTAATAGTGAGGCAAATTAAGTATGTTGAAGTAATATGTGAAAACTGTCTTTGTAACTTTTCTACAAATCTAACACTATCCTAAGATTAGAAAAATATCTTTATTAGGAAAAAAAAAAATCACAAAATTCTGATGTGAACCTCTAACTCCAACCTCACCCTCAAACCCAAATGCATTTAAGAATTCATGATATGCATCCTCGTGAAATACAGCAGTCAAGGTCTCTGGTACATTTCTAGAACACTTTCCCATGAGTTGACAATATTTATGGATTGGCATTGAAGTTGGGTAGGCCTGGCATCCACTTCAGGCTCCTCCACTGTCTGGTTATGGGATCTGGGTTTCATTTGCGTATCACAGCTGGCTTTGATGAATCAAGATACAAAGAACTCCTCTTCCTTCTTTGTTTGGACAAGAGAAAATTTTCCTTTTGGGACTTCCCTGGTGACTCCGTGGTTAAGAATCCATCTTGCAATGTAGGGACGTGGGTTCAATCCCTGGTTGGGGAACTAATACCCACACACTGCACAGCAACTAAGCCCATGTGCTGAACTTAGTTTCCCAACCAGGGTTCAAACCCATCCCCCACTGGACAAAAGGTAGGGAAGTTCTTGACAACTATGGCTTTAAGTCTAAACCTTCCTTGGCTGGATCACTCACTTCCTTATTCTACTCTTACACAGCTGATGTTTGGACCTATAGACAATAATTTATACTCTCCTTCCCTTTCAATCCTTTCAACTTTTGTTTTCAGCGTTCATTGTATCATCCAGGCCTCTTCACTTTGTGCTGAGTTGAAAATTTGATAAACAACCCAATCAGTATTTTTCACTTTTCAACCAATGTCGTTTTACGTTACTTATAAAAATTTCACTGCTTATTTCTGGTGTATGCCTTGTGGGAGATGTCTCTCTCCGCTCCTGCAGTTGGAAATTTCTAGTATGAAGTAAAATGTTCACCTCCTCTCTATCCCCACGAGAAGACAGGATTTTGTTAAACTTTACTATTGCTGTCTAAATTGTAACTACTGTTAATTTTTCAAATACACACTTAGTTTTTAATAATGAATGAACTTTTACAAAATAACACCCACAATTATGACACAGATAATATAGCACACTAAGATGTTAATAGTGAGGCAAATTAAGTATGTTGAAGTAATATGTGAAAACTGTCTTTGTAACTTTTCTACAAATCTAACACTATCCTAAGATTAGAAAAATATCTTTATTAGGAAAAAAAAAAATCACAAAATTCTGATGTGAACCTCTAACTCCAACCTCACCCTCAAACCCAAATGCATTTAAGAATTCATGATATGCATCCTCGTGAAATACAGCAGTCAAGGTCTCTGGTACATTTCTAGAACACTTTCCCATGAGTTGACAATATTTATGGATTGGCATTGAAGTTGGGTAGGCCTGGCATCCACTTCAGGCTCCTCCACTGTCTGGTTATGGGATCTGGGTTTCATTTGCGTATCACAGCTGGCTTTGATGAATCAAGATACAAAGAACTCCTCTTCCTTCTTTGTTTGGACAAGAGAAAATTTTCCTTTTGGGACTTCCCTGGTGACTCCGTGGTTAAGAATCCATCTTGCAATGTAGGGGACGTGGGTTCAATCCCTGGTTGGGGAACTAATACCCCACACACTGCACAGCAACTAAGCCCATGTGCTGAACACGAGCCACGCCATGCAAGATCTCACATGACTCCAATAAGACGCGATGCAGCAAATATATCAATAAAAGTATTTTTAAAAACACCTTTGTTTGCTCTATTAAAAGCAAATATTAATATTAAAATTAAATGAAAATATTAAAATTCTCTTTCCTGGTTTAAAACAAATGTATCTTTCCTTTCAGCCTTTTTATGTTTTTTGTTGCAATAATAAATAGTCAAGGTATCTTTCTCTAAATAAATTATACGTAGAATACATAGAATGTTTTCCTTAAAAAGAGGCACATACCCTCTATGCAGGGCACAGTAAATATTTCATTCTGTAAAGCTTGCCTTTCAGCATAGAGTTCATACCCTGTTGATAAGAGATATCAACGACAGAGCTATGACTAGACACAAAGGTTACTTGTTCTGGGACCGTTCGTTCTATGAAATTGCTTCAGTCTGCATTAAACGGTCTATCTGGAGAAAGAAAAATAAAACTGGACCCTATTTTCTAGAAGATTCAATTCTTATAAGGAAGACAACACTTGCCTCTGCTGGTACCTGAGGTCTCGATGAATGGGGCCTACCTTCTAGATCACTGAAGGTGCTGCCTGTATTCAGGTGGATTCCCAGGCACTTGGGATTGGTGGTGATCATTTGTTGTTGGTAAGTGCGCTGTAAATGTCAGAGGGCTCCTGGGTGAAAATCTCTACTCTAGTGATGAACTTACATGGAGCCAATTCTGGCTCTGGAACTTGCCATTTCTTCTGCTCAAATAAATTTAAATTATGTACTCAGTGCGTACTCCCCAGACTTTTGGACTCTGGTGACTTCGTGGAAGGGGAATCCACCCCCTATGTCTGGTTATGGGATCTGGGTTTCATTTGCGTATCACAGCTGGCTTTGATGAATCAAGATACAAAGAACTCCTCTTCCTTCTTTGTTTGGACAAGAGAAAATTTTCCTTTTGGGACTTCCCTGGTGACTCCGTGGTTAAGAATCCATCTTGCAATGTAGGGGACGTGGGTTCAATCCCTGGTTGGGGAACTAATACCCCACACACTGCACAGCAACTAAGCCCATGTGCTGAACACGAGCCACGCCATGCAAGATCTCACATGACTCCAATAAGACGCGATGCAGCAAATATATCAATAAAAGTATTTTTAAAAACACCTTTGTTTGCTCTATTAAAAGCAAATATTAATATTAAAATTAAATGAAAATATTAAAATTCTCTTTCCTGGTTTAAAACAAATGTATCTTTCCTTTCAGCCTTTTTATGTTTTTTGTTGCAATAATAAATAGTCAAGGTATCTTTCTCTAAATAAATTATACGTAGAATACATAGAATGTTTTCCTTAAAAAGAGGCACATACCCTCTATGCAGGGCACAGTAAATATTTCATTCTGTAAAGCTTGCCTTTCAGCATAGAGTTCATACCCTGTTGATAAGAGATATCAACGACAGAGCTATGACTAGACACAAAGGTTACTTGTTCTGGGACCGTTCGTTCTATGAAATTGCTTCAGTCTGCATTAAACGGTCTATCTGGAGAAAGAAAAATAAAACTGGACCCTATTTTCTAGAAGATTCAATTCTTATAAGGAAGACAACACTTGCCTCTGCTGGTACCTGAGGTCTCGATGAATGGGGCCTACCTTCTAGATCACTGAAGGTGCTGCCTGTATTCAGGTGGATTCCCAGGCACTTGGGATTGGTGGTGATCATTTGTTGTTGGTAAGTGCGCTGTAAATGTCAGAGGGCTCCTGGGTGAAAATCTCTACTCTAGTGATGAACTTACATGGAGCCAATTCTGGCTCTGGAACTTGCCATTTCTTCTGCTCAAATAAATTTAAATTTGTCTGGTCTAGTGTCATCGTTACTCAGTTGCTTATGTCCAACTCAGCCGCTCATGTCTGACTTTTTGCGACCCCGTGGACTGTAGCCCACCAAGCTCTTCTGTCCAAGGGATCTCCCAGGCAAGAATACTGAAGTGGGTTGCCATGCCCTTCTCCAGGGAATCTTCCCAACCCAGGAACAGAACCCATGTCACCTGCATTGGAAAGTGGGTTCTTTACCAAGAGAGCCACCTAGGAAGCTCTGTTTGCTCTATAACCACAATTTTAAAATGATCTTTTCTTTCAATAGTGAGAAGTTGAAAGTAAAAAGAGAATTGATGAATTTCAACTAAATTTTTAAGAGTTTATGACTGCATACTGGATACAAACACATATTCCTTGAAGTTTACTTGCTTTACTTCCTGGTATACATCATCTGGTTCATAAAATGCAATTGAAATTACTTGAATATATGGGAAATGCTACCTTGATCTTCAAAGGAACCATAAATCTTCTACCTAGAAAATACTGTATACGCATGTGAAAGTAACTACCTAGAACTTTATGCAAATTTTGTGCATTTGAAGAAAGTGAAAGTGTCAGTTGCTCAGACATATCTGACTCTTTGAAACCCCATGGGCTGTAGACTGCCAGGGTCCTCTGTCCATGGACTTCTCCAGACAAGAATACTGGAGTGGGTTGCCATTCCCTTTTCCAGGGGATCTTTCCAACCCAGGGACCAAAGCTGAGTCTCCTGCATTGCAGGAAGATTCTTTAACCTCTAGAAGGGCGCCTACCTATTCTTCTAGAATGCAGTCTGCATAACGTTTTGGAGAAAGAAAATAAAACTGGACCCTATTTTCTAGAAGATTCAATTCTTATAAGGAAGACAACACTTGCCTCTGCTGGTACCTGAGGTCTCGATGAATGGGGCCTACCTTCTAGATCACTGAAGGTGCTGCCTGTATTCAGGTGGATTCCCAGGCACTTGGGATTGGTGGTGATCATTTGTTGTTGGTAAGTGCGCTGTAAATGTCAGAGGGCTCCTGGGTGAAAATCTCTACTCTAGTGATGAACTTACATGGAGCCAATTCTGGCTCTGGAACTTGCCATTTCTTCTGCTCAAATAAATTTAAATTTGTCTGGTCTAGTGTCATCGTTACTCAGTTGCTTATGTCCAACTCAGCCGCTCATGTCTGACTTTTTGCGACCCCGTGGACTGTAGCCCACCAAGCTCTTCTGTCCAAGGGATCTCCCAGGCAAGAATACTGAAGTGGGTTGCCATGCCCTTCTCCAGGGAATCTTCCCAACCCAGGAACAGAACCCATGTCACCTGCATTGGAAAGTGGGTTCTTTACCAAGAGAGCCACCTAGGAAGCTCTGTTTGCTCTATAACCACAATTTTAAAATGATCTTTTCTTTCAATAGTGAGAAGTTGAAAGTAAAAAGAGAATTGATGAATTTCAACTAAATTTTTAAGAGTTTATGACTGCATACTGGATACAAACACATATTCCTTGAAGTTTACTTGCTTTACTTCCTGGTATACATCATCTGGTTCATAAAATGCAATTGAAATTACTTGAATATATGGGAAATGCTACCTTGATCTTCAAAGGAACCATAAATCTTCTACCTAGAAAATACTGTATACGCATGTGAAAGTAACTACCTAGAACTTTATGCAAATTTTGTGCATTTGAAGAAAGTGAAAGTGTCAGTTGCTCAGACATATCTGACTCTTTGAAACCCCATGGGCTGTAGACTGCCAGGGTCCTCTGTCCATGGACTTCTCCAGACAAGAATACTGGAGTGGGTTGCCATTCCCTTTTCCAGGGGATCTTTCCAACCCAGGGACCAAAGCTGAGTCTCCTGCATTGCAGGAAGATTCTTTAACCTCTGAGCCACCAGGGAAGCCCCATTTGGTCCCCAGAAATTCTGAAATGAGAAATAAAATAATCTTTCTATTTTAATAATGCTGGGATTATTTTCCTTTTCCAAGCAAATATAAAATTACTTTGATACTGTACGTTAAAAACAGCAAGACTGAATAAGCTAGCCAACTGTCACTACACGGCAAGCTTCCTGCGATTGTCTCTGATGGGCCTCATCCTAACCAGGGGAAACAATCTGGAGAATCCTTGGGCCACTCTTCTTAATGTCAATGGGTGATCAACACCTATCAAGACCGATAGGGCCGGGCTTCCCCTGGTGGTCCAGTGGGTAAAGACACCGCCTTGCAGTGCAAGGGGTGCTGGTTCGATCCCTGGCTTGGGAAGATCCCACGTGCTGCGGAGTGGCTGGACCGATGTGTCCAATTACCGAGCCGAAGTTCTGGCGCGCGTGCACCCAGAGCCAGTGCTCTGCGACGACAGCGGCCACCGTGATGGGAGGCCCACAGGAGCCAAAGAACAAAGAAGGATGAAAATAGACAAATGAAAGACCAATAGAAGTGGCCCACCGGTCCCCCCCCCCCCCCACCCCCCCCCCCCCCCCCAAAAAAAAAAAAAATGAAGGAAAAAAAAAAAAAAGACCGATAGGGCCTTTGCCCTGAGAACTGCTCATCAAAGAACCTGGAACATATTTAAAAAGAAAAAATTAAGATTAATGTAGGCTAAAACAATCGTTTACATTGTCAAAGGAGCAAAACTGGAACAGAGATATTTATGCAAAAGGACTTGGAGTAGAGTATAAAGAAAGCGACAGGAGGATGCAATGTCAATACAGAAAAGAACTCGTTCATGTGAAATTTAACGTTGGGAATTAAAATCTATTCACATGATGACAGTGGTTTTATCAAAACTGGAAAAGGGGAACCCAGTCATCAGGTGCTGTTACTGGCACACAGACCTGCACAGACACTTAAGAACAACTCTGACCTCAAACCTGTCTGAAATAGTGACCACGCGCATCTCATGAATCAGTGACTACTTTATAAAAGATTGACATTTCTCATGAAGTAATCTGTAGTTGTGGCCTTTTCTTTTCCCTCCCTCACTTCCTTCCTCTCGTCCTTCCTCTTTCTGTCTTCCCCAAATGTGTTTAAATCATGAACTTCCAGGGGAAATCACTCTTACTCTGTTTCTGAGGATCATACACTGTAAGCTGTATATGACATCCTACTATCTGCCTGGAAAAAAAAAAAAAACAGACACCATTTTAGGGAAAAATAAGGACATGTTACATACAAGCTGCCTGTCTGAAATACTTTCTCTTTCAATCCCAAATACCTTTCTTGTTAAGACAGGACAGCGCTGTTTGGAAAGTATTAGCACACCAACAGATGCTCAGAATCAAATGATTTAATAGGCATAAACCTTTTTTTTTTCCCCCAAATAATTGCAAAGCTTTGGTTTAGCTTTCTGCATACCTTACAGAGTTAATTACCTAGGCCTTGGTGTTTACATGCAATGAGAGTATCTACAGCTATAAACTATGTAATTTATAATTGATGTAAATGGATGTTATTATGTCAATTAGGCAGCTGTGTCCTCCACCTCTTGGTAAACAGCTTTGAGTGATACACTGCGTTTGCGGAAAGGTACCTTCTTCTCTTCACAACAGATAAAAACAAATTACCAAGGTAGACAAGGCTATCCAGTTGTTCTCTGGTGAGGCGGATGGAAAAGCCCGGCCCTTTCTTTTGCCCCGTTGACAGCAGCAAGTGGTCAATTTCATCCCGCAGTGCACTCATAGCTTTCGGGTCCCGCAGAAGGTGATATATCGCCCAGAATGTGGTTGGAACAGTGTTTGCCACAAAGGCCCAGAGAAAGCCTAAATGATGTGCTGGGAGAAAATAAGTGAAAAGGAAGATTAATAGCGTTTATTACACTGATTAGATTTGCAGTGTGCTAATTAAAAGATGTTAGGACACAGACCCAGCCAAGGATCAGTGCATGCTAATGAGGACCAATAGGCTTCTGAAGTCTAATTTTCTGCTTAATGAGAATAGTTTAAAATGTAATGTGTGTGTGGTGGGGGAGGGGAGGAGGAGTAAGAGATAAGAGGAGTAAATGCAGCTTAGTTATATGCTTTCTCATTATCACCATTAAATATCTTGCATTCCCATCTCAGCAAAAAAAAAAAAAAAATCAATTATCACAAAGGGTTGTTTCAGAGTAAAACATTTTATCACTAGCCAATTAGAAAGAGCATAAAAATTCTCAAGGTCGCCATTTTGTCTTTTTATTTCAAAGGTCTACTGTAAATTATTTTATTTGAGACAAGTCATCATTCAGAAGTTTCTTACCTCCTATTTCAGTGTCCTTGGGCATATAGTGTTTCTCCAGGATATCATTCCTCCTTCGAATCACTTCGGACAATCCTTGTAACTTACTTAAGTTTTCCATTGTCAAGTCTTTTATAAGTTTTCTTCGAACAGACTTGAGGTTACCTAGAAGCTCAATGGGTATGCCTGAAGCTAACTGTGTGACTTTCTCATCAAATCGAAAAAAATCATCTCTTAGCTCAGTAATAAATGTCTCCTTATTGCCAGCAAGCATATTCCCATACATGGTAGCGAATGCCATTTCAAACACTATTGAGTTGCAGAATGGCAACAAATATTCCTTGCTCCAACTTGCAGGTTTTAAGAGCTGGGGTTCAAAAATTTGTTTTAGATTATGCACGACGTTTTCCATCAGCATGTCCAAATGCTTCCCTTTTGTAAAATTGGAGGTCAGGTTATTTTAAAATATTTGTTTTAGAATCATGGAAAAGCCCGGCCCTTTCTTTTGCCCCGTTGACAGCAGCAAGTGGTCAATTTCATCCCGCAGTGCACTCATAGCTTTCGGGTCCCGCAGAAGGTGATATATCGCCCAGAATGTGGTTGGAACAGTGTTTGCCACAAAGGCCCAGAGAAAGCCTAAATGATGTGCTGGGAGAAAATAAGTGAAAAGGAAGATTAATAGCGTTTATTACACTGATTAGATTTGCAGTGTGCTAATTAAAAGATGTTAGGACACAGACCCAGCCAAGGATCAGTGCATGCTAATGAGGACCAATAGGCTTCTGAAGTCTAATTTTCTGCTTAATGAGAATAGTTTAAAATGTAATGTGTGTGTGGTGGGGGAGGGGAGGAGGAGTAAGAGATAAGAGGAGTAAATGCAGCTTAGTTATATGCTTTCTCATTATCACCATTAAATATCTTGCATTCCCATCTCAGCAAAAAAAAAAAAAAAATCAATTATCACAAAGGGTTGTTTCAGAGTAAAACATTTTATCACTAGCCAATTAGAAAGAGCATAAAAATTCTCAAGGTCGCCATTTTGTCTTTTTATTTCAAAGGTCTACTGTAAATTATTTTATTTGAGACAAGTCATCATTCAGAAGTTTCTTACCTCCTATTTCAGTGTCCTTGGGCATATAGTGTTTCTCCAGGATATCATTCCTCCTTCGAATCACTTCGGACAATCCTTGTAACTTACTTAAGTTTTCCATTGTCAAGTCTTTTATAAGTTTTCTTCGAACAGACTTGAGGTTACCTAGAAGCTCAATGGGTATGCCTGAAGCTAACTGTGTGACTTTCTCATCAAATCGAAAAAAATCATCTCTTAGCTCAGTAATAAATGTCTCCTTATTGCCAGCAAGCATATTCCCATACATGGTAGCGAATGCCATTTCAAACACTATTGAGTTGCAGAATGGCAACAAATATTCCTTGCTCCAACTTGCAGGTTTTAAGAGCTGGGGTTCAAAAATTTGTTTTAGATTATGCACGACGTTTTCCATCAGCATGTCCAAATGCTTCCCTTGTAAAAATTGATAGGTACTATGAATCTCATTGGAGAGGTCAGGATCTGTTACCATCTTCTGGATAGAGAATACTTGCTTTAAGAATTTATCAGTAAATATATGAAAGCTTAATTTTTGATTTCTTACCACGGATGGGTAGAGGAAAGGATCCAGGATAAATGTGACATACTTTCCTAAAAGAAATAAATGAGAATATGAATTCCTGTGGTCATACAACAAAAGAAAACCAGGTATCTGACATTTGAGACTATCCTAATCAAAAGTAGAAAGACCTTAATAGACATCTCCAAAGAGGCAAAGTACACTAAAAATCTATTTGATTCAAAACTCCATGACAGGGCTTCCCTGGTGGTCCAGTGGGCAAGGGCACTGCCTTGCAGTGCAAGGGGCGCCGGTTCCATCCCTGGCCTGGGAAGATCCCACGGGCCGCGGAGCGGCTGGACCGATGTGCCCAATTACCGAGCCGGAGCTCTGGGGCGCATGCGCCCAGAGCCGGTACTCTGCGACAACAATGGCCACAGCGATGGGAGGCCCACACAGGTCAAAGAACAAAGACAGATGAAAATGGAGAAATGAAAGAACAATGGAAGTGGCCCGCCTGCTCCCCTGCCTCCCCACCCCACCCCCACCAAAATAAATAAATAAATAAATCTTTAAAAAAAGAAAAAATCATGACATGTTTCCTTTTAAAATGGAAGGTGGTGGGAAAATGCTAGAAACTTGAAGTTAAATATTCTGAAATTCTTAATGACTTTCAAAAAAAATCTTATTCTTCAGATTTTCATTTTAATAAACTACCAAAATATTTAAACTATCCTTTAAATAGTCTGAAAGTTCATTCCTTAAACACTTCTCATAATTTCCACCAATAATACAATCAGAAAACAAACCTCTCAACTTGGTAAGGCATTCCTCCTTTCCTGATCATTTACACTTCATAAAGAGCTTTTTTTGTACTTGGTATTATCTTAGCTTTGATAGAATACAATCCGTTTACCTCAAATAAATGAAGATCTGGTGCAAAGCAAGGACTCAAACATGAATGTCTCATTCAACACTGACAACAGATTACAAATACCAACATTTTCATTTTATAGATGAGAACAGAATAGACCAGAGAGATTCAGCAGCACCTCCACAGTGCCTTACTGATTTGGGACCTAAGGAGTATTCTAAAACTAGAACCATCCATTCAGGCTTTCATGAATTTACGCAACATTTATGGACATCCAGGTACTTGGTTGGATCTCTTTTCTCTTAAGACAAAGATGGAAAGGAACCACTGTATCATTATGGACAGTGAGAGAGCAGAGGTCGGAATACAGTGTAAGGGCAGCAGGAAGAGGAATCTGCTTCTGTCTGCCTGGAGTGATCAACAAGGGTTCTTTGAGGAGGTAACATCTGGCAGTTTCATGCATCAGTCCAGACTTGGGATGCTGGTTAAAAATGCAGATTCTTGCTTGATTCTGACTCAGATGGCTCAGAGGTGGGGTCCCATTAAGTCTCTCAAGTGGTTCTTATAAGGAGGCACTCTAAAGGAACCTGGCCACCGGATGCTAAGAGCCAACTCACTGGAAAACAGCCTGAGGCTGGGAAAGACTGAGGGCAGGAGGAGAAGGGGTCGACAGAGGATGAAGTGGTTGGATGGCATCATTGACTCAGTGGACATGAGTTTGAGCAAACTCTGGGAGATGGTAGAGGACAGGGAAGTCTGGCGTGCTGCAGTCCACAGGGTGGCAAAGAGTCTGACGCGACTTAGCAACTGAACAATGACAACACTACTAAGGACAGACGCATACTGTTGCCTGCCTCTCAAAACAGGCAGGTGTCTGGAGATTCCTCCCCACCCCTACCACCCCGGGCATTAAAGAAAGCTGGGAGAAGCTAAGGGCTAGGGTCATGCTGCCATTTCTTTAGTGGCAGAGCCTAGACAAAAAAGCAGTCCACACACACTGTACTTTTTCTGATGCTGTTCTATTTCCTTCTCACTCAAGGGCTTCAAGAAACTCCTAATGAGAAGTCATATTAGCATTCATAAGCCTCTTTTCCAAGAACACACATGAAACTTCATTGACCCAACAAGCTATAAGGCCCATTTACTGTTCTCTAAATGAAGATCTGGTGCAAAGCAAGGACTCAAACATGAATGTCTCATTCAACACTGACAACAGATTACAAATACCAACATTTTCATTTTATAGATGAGAACAGAATAGACCAGAGAGATTCAGCAGCACCTCCACAGTGCCTTACTGATTTGGGACCTAAGGAGTATTCTAAAACTAGAACCATCCATTCAGGCTTTCATGAATTTACGCAACATTTATGGACATCCAGGTACTTGGTTGGATCTCTTTTCTCTTAAGACAAAGATGGAAAGGAACCACTGTATCATTATGGACAGTGAGAGAGCAGAGGTCGGAATACAGTGTAAGGGCAGCAGGAAGAGGAATCTGCTTCTGTCTGCCTGGAGTGATCAACAAGGGTTCTTTGAGGAGGTAACATCTGGCAGTTTCATGCATCAGTCCAGACTTGGGATGCTGGTTAAAAATGCAGATTCTTGCTTGATTCTGACTCAGATGGCTCAGAGGTGGGGTCCCATTAAGTCTCTCAAGTGGTTCTTATAAGGAGGCACTCTAAAGGAACCTGGCCACCGGATGCTAAGAGCCAACTCACTGGAAAACGCCCTGATGCTGGCAAAGACTGAGGGCAGGAGGAGAAGGGGTCGACAGAGGATGAAGTGGTTGGATGGCATCATTGACTCAGTGGACATGAGTTTGAGCAAACTCTGGGAGATGGTAGAGGACAGGGAAGTCTGGCGTGCTGCAGTCCACAGGGTGGCAAAGAGTCTGACGCGACTTAGCAACTGAACAATGACAACACTACTAAGGACAGACGCATACTGTTGCCTGCCTCTCAAAACAGGCAGGTGTCTGGAGATTCCTCCCCACCCCTACCACCCCGGGCATTAAAGAAAGCTGGGAGAAGCTAAGGGCTAGGGTCATGCTGCCATTTCTTTAGTGGCAGAGCCTAGACAAAAAAGCAGTCCACACACACTGTACTTTTTCTGATGCTGTTCTATTTCCTTCTCACTCAAGGGCTTCAAGAAACTCCTAATGAGAAGTCATATTAGCATTCATAAGCCTCTTTTCCAAGAACACACATGAAACTTCATTGACCCAACAAGCTATAAGGCCCATTTACTGTTCTCTAGAAAAAGAGAAATAAATAGGCATCAAAGTAGGTCAGATCATTTACACTTGGCTCTTCACCTCCTCATTTGTGTGTGTGTGTATGTGTGTCTATGTTTGTGTGTGAAGCTTTCTTAGATAAACAATTCACTGATGATTTCTGCTAACTCAAACAGCCTCTGTTGCAGCTGCTTAGTCACATCAGTCGTGTTCAACTCTATGTGACCCCATGGACTGTCCAAGTATTACTTGGATTTATATATATATATATATATATATATATATATATACACACACACACACACACAGATATATATATAAGACCCCATGGACTGTAGCTCACCTGGTTTTCTCCATCCATGGAATTTTCCAAGCAAGAATACTGGAGTGGGTTGCCATTTCCTTCTCCAATCAAAAAGCCTCACAGAAATTCAATTCAATTTGGTATAAGATTTTAGATTAAGTTTTGAATAATTTTCAACCTAATCCTAGAAATAGGATAAATTTTCTGTTTTATAGTCTATGGCATAATTTTTTAGTGTACATAAATATACACGTGTTACAACTTTTTCCTAAAAATAAATCATATATATGAATTGTATTCAGTCTATTTCCCCTTGATTTAGTTAATAAGGTGGGCCAATTCCGGAATGAGGGTGAAGCTAGAGGGACTCCTCGTTCTGAGCAGATCTCAAGGCTCTGTCTACAAAATAAACTGGATTCCTCCCCGACCCAGTTTTGTGGGGAAAGCAAAACCGACTCAACTGAATTTGGGCATATTTTCTGACACCTGCTTTACCATAGCAGCTTAATTAAATAAAATTGTTAGCATCTGCCTGACAAATAATTGAAAAAGAGTCAATTCTCTTATTTTGCAAAAGATATAATTTTAGGCAAGGCAATGTATTTTCTCAGGTGGTGATTCATACTTTTTCACTAAATGAAAGGCTTTTGCATTCATAAGCCTCTTTTCCAAGAACACACATGAAACTTCATTGACCCAACAAGCTATAAGGCCCATTTACTGTTCTCTAGAAAAAGAGAAATAAATAGGCATCAAAGTAGGTCAGATCATTTACACTTGGCTCTTCACCTCCTCATTTGTGTGTGTGTGTATGTGTGTCTATGTTTGTGTGTGAAGCTTTCTTAGATAAACAATTCACTGATGATTTCTGCTAACTCAAACAGCCTCTGTTGCAGCTGCTTAGTCACATCAGTCGTGTTCAACTCTATGTGACCCCATGGACTGTCCAAGTATTACTTGGATTTATATATATATATATATATATATATATATATATACACACACACACACACACACACACGCATATATATATAAGACCCCATGGACTGTAGCTCACCTGGTTTTCTCCATCCATGGAATTTTCCAAGCAAGAATACTGGAGTGGGTTGCCATTTCCTTCTCCAATCAAAAAGCCTCACAGAAATTCAATTCAATTTGGTATAAGATTTTAGATTAAGTTTTGAATAATTTTCAACCTAATCCTAGAAATAGGATAAATTTTCTGTTTTATAGTCTATGGCATAATTTTTTAGTGTACATAAATATACACGTGTTACAACTTTTTTCCTAAAAATAAATCATATATATGAATTGTATTCAGTCTATTTCCCCTTGATTTAGTTAATAAGGTGGGCCAATTCCGGAATGAGGGTGAAGCTAGAGGGACTCCTCGTTCTGAGCAGATCTCAAGGCTCTGTCTACAAAATAAACTGGATTCCTCCCCGACCCAGTTTTGTGGGGAAAGCAAAACCGACTCAACTGAATTTGGGCATATTTTCTGACACCTGCTTTACCATAGCAGCTTAATTAAATAAAATTGTTAGCATCTGCCTGACAAATAATTGAAAAAAAGAGTCAATTCTCTTATTTTGCAAAAGATATAATTTTAGGCAAGGCAATGTATTTTCTCAGGTGGTGATTCATACTTTTTTCACTAAATGAAAGGCTTTTGCTACATATCTTTACAGAATTATTTTAAATTTGTCACTAAAATTCAGATAATGTATAAAAGGTTCAGTTTATAAAACATAACTTTTGGAGAATATTTGGAATTCTTTTCTTACTAATTGTTTACATTCATTAAAATCTAAGTGAAAAGGCAAAACTGTCTTTCCCTTCCTCTCTCTCCCTTCTTCTGCCTCACCTTGAGGGTGAGGATATGGGAAGAAACTATGAGGTTAATTTCAAATAAAAACAGTAAAAGCTACATGTGGAAAACTATGTCCAGCTAGCAACCAAGTATTACTTGGATTTTCATTACTGTTTATTTTTAAAAGGTAGCTTTTGCATCATTGGTTATTTTAAAATAACATTTCTTACCAGTCTAACTGCAGTTTGCAGGTAAAATTCTTGCTCTTTTTATTGGCTCTTATACAATCCAGTATCTATATTTCTTTTCTCATTTCTTTGATTTTCTTCAACATCAAGGCTTTACCAACTCTCACATCTGAATAAGATGAGGACTGCTGAGTAAGACATTTTGATTTTCTGGATTTTTCTTTTGAAGTGGGTTTGGAAGTACTAATAACCCTGCAGATACTAGCTGGCTTTCCAACTTTTAATCTTCAGTATAAACAATTTAAGCTAACTTTTCCAAAATTAATATTAATTTAAACCATCTGTCCACCATCTGCTAATGTGAGATGCAAAACCAGAGTTTCTTTGTAATCTTTAATCAGACAGTTAGGTACATAAATATCACTTTACCTTAAAAAATTTTGAATTGTATTCAGTCTATTTCCCTTGATTTAGTTAATAAGGTGGGCCAATTCCGGAATGAGGGTGAAGCTAGAGGGACTCCTCGTTCTGAGCAGATCTCAAGGCTCTGTCTACAAAATAAACTGGATTCCTCCCCGACCCAGTTTTGTGGGGAAAGCAAAACCGACTCAACTGAATTTGGGCATATTTTCTGACACCTGCTTTACCATAGCAGCTTAATTAAATAAAATTGTTAGCATCTGCCTGACAAATAATTGAAAAAAAGAGTCAATTCTCTTATTTTGCAAAAGATATAATTTTAGGCAAGGCAATGTATTTTCTCAGGTGGTGATTCATACTTTTTTCACTAAATGAAAGGCTTTTGCTACATATCTTTACAGAATTATTTTAAATTTGTCACTAAAATTCAGATAATGTATAAAAGGTTCAGTTTATAAAACATAACTTTTGGAGAATATTTGGAATTCTTTTCTTACTAATTGTTTACATTCATTAAAATCTAAGTGAAAAGGCAAAACTGTCTTTCCCTTCCTCTCTCTCCCTTCTTCTGCCTCACCTTGAGGGTGAGGATATGGGAAGAAACTATGAGGTTAATTTCAAATAAAAACAGTAAAAGCTACATGTGGAAAACTATGTCCAGCTAGCAACCAAGTATTACTTGGATTTTCATTACTGTTTATTTTTAAAAGGTAGCTTTTGCATCATTGGTTATTTTAAAATAACATTTCTTACCAGTCTAACTGCAGTTTGCAGGTAAAATTCTTGCTCTTTTTATTGGCTCTTATACAATCCAGTATCTATATTTCTTTTCTCATTTCTTTGATTTTCTTCAACATCAAGGCTTTACCAACTCTCACATCTGAATAAGATGAGGACTGCTGAGTAAGACATTTTGATTTTCTGGATTTTTCTTTTGAAGTGGGTTTGGAAGTACTAATAACCCTGCAGATACTAGCTGGCTTTCCAACTTTTAATCTTCAGTATAAACAATTTAAGCTAACTTTTCCAAAATTAATATTAATTTAAACCATCTGTCCACCATCTGCTAATGTGAGATGCAAAACCAGAGTTTCTTTGTAATCTTTAATCAGACAGTTAGGAAAACACATATACATTCATAAAACGAATTTAAATTTCTTAACAAAGGAAATCTGAAAAGTTATTCTGAAGGCCATGGATTCTTGGAGCAAAATTAACTTTTGTTTCAGTGTGCTTTTGTGTAAATGAATGCCAAGTGACAACAGGCAACTTGTCTGGTTCACAAAGATCAGAAACAAGACAGAAACAATTATCTTTTGCTATGTTTTCAAAAGAGAGAAGAAAACTATCAGCAGCTGATGGGAAATATTGATTTAAGGAATTTCAGAGTTTGCATTTGTCTAAAATACAAATGTCAAAATGAAGCCCACTTTTGCAAAATAAAATATATATAAAATCATCTTTTTGAGCAGTAAATTTGAAATGGTGTCAATTTTTTTAAAATGTATTCTTTACCATCATTTAATTGTTTCCTTTTTTAGGAACTGGCTCAGCATAAAGATACTAGCTCCAGCACTCCTGGATAACCTGCACAGGATCCATTACTAACACAACCCCCTTTCCCCTTCCTTCAAAATTCTTTTAGGAAGATGAAACTACTTAATGCCAAGCATGTCCCTAAATGTTCAAAAAAATAAAAGGTCATTCACTCTGGTATCTTTACACATGAGAAATTTAACATCTGGATCATCAAAACCTGAATTTTGATGTTTTCATCTCAGATATTTGGTGCTGCATAGGAAGACATCCAAGGGAGTTCAGAACAACTCTTTGACTCTTTGGAATAGAAATGTCCAGTTAATAAATAAAAGGTAAACTGGAATTTTAAAGAAAATTTTCCGTAACTATAACCTTTTGATCTCTGCATATAGGCTGCCTCTTCATGTTTTAAATCCCCGGCTGAAAATCTTTATTGGGAGAGTGGACTATTCGCCAACGTTTTACTTGGGGAGGATGACCACATTATCTTCCCGCTCTTATTAGGGAGATTTCGCTAGCTGCTGACAATGATGTACAGTGGTGCTTCGCTGCGGTGACATCCAGGGACAGCGACGCCGCAGCACCACCACACAAAACCAATTAGAGAACTATTTTCTGCGACAGGTCACAAATTTACGTGGTTTCCCATGAAAAGATGTACCTTTTAATTTCTTTATTAAGCTGACATCCGTGTCCCTCGAGACTTTGGGGGATGACAATCATTTGCTCATCATGCAAGAACATACACTCAGTGAAATCACATCATGGGACAATGGTGGGAGACACGGTTCCTTGTCTCCTATTTTCCAAATGAGCTGTTTTGCAAACTGATGATTAGAAGCACATACAGGAAAAGGATTTCTTTTTCTTTCTTTTTTTTTTATTTATTTTGGGCTGGGGTCGGGTTGGAGAGGGAGGGGAGCGGGTGGGCCACTGCTATTGGTCTTTCATTTCTCTATTTTCATCCGTCTTTGTTCTTTGGCTCCTGTGGGCCTCCCATCGCGGTGGCCTCTGTCGTCGCAGAGCACCGGCTCTGGGCGCATGCGCTCTAGAGCTCCGGCTCGGTAATTAGACACATCAGTCCAGCCGCTCCGCAGCACATGGGATCTTCCCAGGCCAGGGATCGAACCGGCGCCCCTTGCACTGCAAGGCGGTGTCCTTACCTACTGGACCACCAGGGGAAGCCCAGGAAAAGGATTTCTTGACAGGAACTGATTCAAACTTTAGGAAGAAGTCAAAGGGAAGCAGCAGTACCTATTCAACTCTGGTTGTCTACTGTGGCATTTAAAAACATCACCATGGTTGAATTATTTAGACTTGAGAAATTCAGCCAGCTTCTCAGCATCTAAGATGAGGCTAGCAAGTGTCAGCAGAAAGTGGTTATTTTCTGAAAAGTGAATAAAATTATTCCAATCTGCCTTAAAGTTTCTGCTTAATCATCTTAGGTTATTTTTGTAGAAGGTATTCGAAAAGAAAACTGAAAATGTCAATAATTTGTTGTATCTACTCACTAGAACATAAGGTTTACTTTTTAAAGTTAAAAGTGACTTTTTAAAATTTATTTTTTGTGTTGATTTGAGTATAGTTAATTTGCAATGTTGTGTTAGCTTCAGGTGTGCAGCCAATTTTGGGCTGGACAATGATGTACAGTGGTGCTTCGCTGCGGTGACATCCAGGGACAGCGACGCCGCAGCACCACCACACAAAACCAATTAGAGAACTATTTTCTGACAGGTCACAAATTTACGTGGTTTCCCATGAAAAGATGTACCTTTTAATTTCTTTATTAAGCTGACATCCGTGTCCCTCGAGACTTTGGGGGATGACAATCATTTGCTCATCATGCAAGAACATACACTCAGTGAAATCACATCATGGGACAATGGTGGGAGACACGGTTCCTTGTCTCCTATTTTCCAAATGAGCTGTTTTGCAAACTGATGATTAGAAGCACATACAGGAAAAGGATTTCTTTTTCTTTCTTTCTTTTTTTTTTATTTATTTTGGGCTGGGGTCGGGTTGGAGAGGGAGGGGAGCGGGTGGGCCACTGCTATTGGTCTTTCATTTCTCTATTTTCATCCGTCTTTGTTCTTTGGCTCCTGTGGGCCTCCCATCGTGGTGGCCGCTGTCGTCGCAGAGCACCGGCTCTGGGCGCATGCGCTCTAGAGCTCCGGCTCGGTAATTGGACACATCGGTCCAGCCGCTCCGCAGCACATGGGATCTTCCCAGGCCAGGGATCGAACCGGCGCCCCTTGCACTGCAAGGCGGTGTCCTTACCTACTGGACCACCAGGGGAAGCCCAGGAAAAGGATTTCTTGACAGGAACTGATTCAAACTTTAGGAAGAAGTCAAAGGGAAGCAGCAGTACCTATTCAACTCTGGTTGTCTACTGTGGCATTTAAAAACATCACCATGGTTGAATTATTTAGACTTGAGAAATTCAGCCAGCTTCTCAGCATCTAAGATGAGGCTAGCAAGTGTCAGCAGAAAGTGGTTATTTTCTGAAAAGTGAATAAAATTATTCCAATCTGCCTTAAAGTTTCTGCTTAATCATCTTAGGTTATTTTTGTAGAAGGTATTCGAAAAGAAAACTGAAAATGTCAATAATTTGTTGTATCTACTCACTAGAACATAAGGTTTACTTTTTAAAGTTAAAAGTGACTTTTTAAAATTTATTTTTTGTGTTGATTTGAGTATAGTTAATTTGCAATGTTGTGTTAGCTTCAGGTGTGCAGCCAAGTGATTTGGTTATACATCTAGCCACTCTTTTTCAGATTCAGTACAGTTGCCTATGCTTTCCAGTAGGTCCCCGTGGAGGTCCCTGGGGATTAGCTACTTTATAAATTGTAGTAGTGGTGGTTTAGTTGCTAAGTCGTGTCCAACTCTTGTGACCCCATGAACTGTAGTCCTCCAGGCTTCTCTATCCATGGGATTTCCCAACCAAGAATACTGGAGGTTGCCATTGCTTTCTCCAGGGGATTTTCCCAACTTGGGGAAATCCCAGATTCCTAATTTATCCCTCCCCAAGAAGTACTTTTTTTTTTTTTAAGTGAAGAATATGGTTTTGTATTATGAAGCTAGTAGCTCACTTAGGCCAGGAGCTCCAACTATGACCATTATCTGTATTAAAGCATTTCATTTCTAAGGTACTAGGAATTTCCTCATCAAATATTTACTGTGAATCAATCAGTGCTGAGCTGTGAACTAAATGCCGGCAAGAGAGAAGTTAGAAAATAATGAAGGAAAAATAGATAATGTGAATTAACAGTCTCAATTTATTAAATGCTATGACAGAGGCAATATTAAGAGTCATTGGAGAAGAGACATGAAACATACTTACATAGCTGTGCAAGCTCTGTTGTGTCTGATTCTTTGTGACCCCGTGGACCACAGCCCCACCAGGCTCCTCTGTCCATGGGATTCTCCAGGCAAGAATACTGGAGTGGGTTGCCATTTCCTCCTCCAGGGGATCTTCCTGACCCAGGGATTGAATCCATATCTCTTGTACCTCCTGCACTGGCAGGTGGATTCTTTACCACTAAAGCACCATGTGGGAAGCCAAACATAACATGCCGAGGTGGTAGGGATCACTGTAAAAGTGAATAAAATTATTCCAATCTGCCTTAAAGTTTCTGCTTAATCATCTTAGGTTATTTTTGTAGAAGGTATTCGAAAAGAAAACTGAAAATGTCAATAATTTGTTGTATCTACTCACTAGAACATAAGGTTTACTTTTTAAAGTTAAAAGTGACTTTTTAAAATTTATTTTTTGTGTTGATTTGAGTATAGTTAATTTGCAATGTTGTGTTAGCTTCAGGTGTGCAGCCAAGTGATTTGGTTATACATCTAGCCACTCTTTTTCAGATTCAGTACAGTTGCCTATGCTTTCCAGTAGGTCCCCGTGGAGGTCCCTGGGGATTAGCTACTTTATAAATTGTAGTAGTGGTGGTTTAGTTGCTAAGTCGTGTCCAACTCTTGTGACCCCATGAACTGTAGTCCTCCAGGCTTCTCTATCCATGGGATTTCCCAACCAAGAATACTGGAGGTTGCCATTGCTTTCTCCAGGGGATTTTCCCAACTTGGGGAAATCCCAGATTCCTAATTTATCCCTCCCCAAGAAGTACTTTTTTTTTTAAGTGAAGAATATGGTTTTGTATTATGAAGCTAGTAGCTCACTTAGGCCAGGAGCTCCAACTATGACCATTATCTGTATTAAAGCATTTCATTTCTAAGGTACTAGGAATTTCCTCATCAAATATTTACTGTGAATCAATCAGTGCTGAGCTGTGAACTAAATGCCGGCAAGAGAGAAGTTAGAAAATAATGAAGGAAAAATAGATAATGTGAATTAACAGTCTCAATTTATTAAATGCTATGACAGAGGCAATATTAAGAGTCATTGGAGAAGAGACATGAAACATACTTACATAGCTGTGCAAGCTCTGTTGTGTCTGATTCTTTGTGACCCCGTGGACCACAGCCCCACCAGGCTCCTCTGTCCATGGGATTCTCCAGGCAAGAATACTGGAGTGGGTTGCCATTTCCTCCTCCAGGGGATCTTCCTGACCCAGGGATTGAATCCATATCTCTTGTACCTCCTGCACTGGCAGGTGGATTCTTTACCACTAAAGCACCATGTGGGAAGCCAAACATAACATGCCGAGGTGGTAGGGATCACTGTAAAACACCAGGGCATTTGATAGGTATGTGGGGATCTGAGTGAGATTGTACCTGTTGTCTTCACTTTTCTTGGCAAAGAAAGGGAATGCTAGCAGAATCCAGTGAGAGACAAAGAGCTGGAACAGAGCCTCCCACCTGCACCCTCAGCCAGAAGACAGAGGGCAGAGGAGTGGAGATGACCTAGTGTATAGAGATCAGCTTCCCCGCACATACTCTGTATGGACAAGAGTGAAAGAAAGGAATGGCTAGACCAGGCGATATGCTGAAGTAAAAGACTGTACAAGCGTGGCGACGCTTCTTTGTTCTTTCTACAAGCGAACGCTTCTTTGCTCCTTGGCCGTGTGAGTCTGTTACTCGGTCTAGAAAGAAGTGCAGCTCGGTTTTCTTAGCCTTGAACCTGGGTTGGCTGGAACTTGCTGGCATGAACAAAGTGTGGTAGAAGTGAGGTTCTGTAACACCTGAGCCCAGGTCTCAAGAGGCCCTGCACCCTCTCTTCTCCCTCTTGAAATATCAGCTGCCACGTAAGGATATCTGCTTGAAGATAAAGCATCATGTGGATAAGAAGGTGCAGTCAGGGATGCAATGAGGCCTTCTTGGGACATTCAGCCCCAAGTCCATCAGTCACATGACTCAAGCCACACAAGCAATCTAGCAAGCCCAGCTGTTGTTTCAAGGCATTCCATGTGGAGGAGGTCTGTCGTGTAGCCAGGGATTGCTGATGCAGCTAGAAAGCCTGGGCCTTAGAGGGAGAAGAGTAGAGAACATTCTGGCTTCTTGTCTCAGCACAGTGATGTTGGGATAGGTAGCGATCCTGCTGTGCATTTTTCTTGTTTTATAAACATCTTCTTGAAGTTAGAATCATAAAAAATATTTTTAAGGTCAAAAATATTTTCTGGGTTTCCCAGGTGGTCCAGGGATTAGAACTCTGTGCTTCCACTGCAAGAGACACAGGTTCATTCTCTGGTCGGGGAAGTTCTGCATGTCCCATGGTGTGGCCTCCCCCTACCCACTATAAAATGTGGGCTTCCTTGATGGCTCAGTGGTAAACAATCCACTTGCCAACACAACAGACACGGGTTCAATCCTTGGTCCAGGAAGATCCCACATGCTGAAGGAAAACTAAGTCTGAGTGCTACCATTAGCCTGTGTTCTAGAGCCTGGGAGCCACAGCTATTGAAACCTGCATGCCCTAGAGCCTGTGTCCTGCAGCAAGAGAAGTCACTGCGACGAGAAGCCCGTGCCACCGAAGGGTGGCCCCTGCTCACCACAGTTAGAGAAAAGCTTGAGCAGCCACAAAGACCCAGCAGAGCCAAATACATAAATACATAAATTTAAAAATGCATTCTGATCAGTGGTTGCTAGCGGCTCAGGGAAAAGGGAGGAGGAATGAATACGAGGAACACAGAGAATTTTTTAGGCCAGTGAAACTACTCTCTGTGAGGCCGTAATGATGGATACATGCCATGGTATGTTTGTCAAAATGCAAGGAACTGGACAACACAAAGAGTGGACCTCAGAAAAAACCACAGCCTTTTAACGAAGTATCCACATTGGCTCATCAGTTACAACGAATGTGCCACACTCACATAAGATGTTCATAACAGGGATTTATGATGGGGGAAGGACACTGGACCAATATCGGAAGAATAAAGCATCATGTGGATAAGAAGGTGCAGTCAGGGATGCAATGAGGCCTTCTTGGGACATTCAGCCCCAAGTCCATCAGTCACATGACTCAAGCCACACAAGCAATCTAGCAAGCCCAGCTGTTGTTTCAAGGCATTCCATGTGGAGGAGGTCTGTCGTGTAGCCAGGGATTGCTGATGCAGCTAGAAAGCCTGGGCCTTAGAGGGAGAAGAGTAGAGAACATTCTGGCTTCTTGTCTCAGCACAGTGATGTTGGGATAGGTAGCGATCCTGCTGTGCATTTTTCTTGTTTTATAAACATCTTCTTGAAGTTAGAATCATAAAAATATTTTTAAGGTCAAAAATATTTTCTGGGTTTCCCAGGTGGTCCAGGGATTAGAACTCTGTGCTTCCACTGCAAGAGACACAGGTTCATTCTCTGGTCGGGGAAGTTCTGCATGTCCCATGGTGTGGCCTCCCCCTACCCACTATAAAATGTGGGCTTCCTTGATGGCTCAGTGGTAAACAATCCACTTGCCAACACAACAGACACGGGTTCAATCCTTGGTCCAGGAAGATCCCACATGCTGAAGGAAAACTAAGTCTGAGTGCTACCATTAGCCTGTGTTCTAGAGCCTGGGAGCCACAGCTATTGAAACCTGCATGCCCTAGAGCCTGTGTCCTGCAGCAAGAGAAGTCACTGCGACGAGAAGCCCGTGCCACCGAAGGGTGGCCCCTGCTCACCACAGTTAGAGAAAAGCTTGAGCAGCCACAAAGACCCAGCAGAGCCAAATACATAAATACATAAATTTAAAAATGCATTCTGATCAGTGGTTGCTAGCGGCTCAGGGAAAAGGGAGGAGGAATGAATACGAGGAACACAGAGAATTTTTTAGGCCAGTGAAACTACTCTCTGTGAGGCCGTAATGATGGATACATGCCATGGTATGTTTGTCAAAATGCAAGGAACTGGACAACACAAAGAGTGGACCTCAGAAAAAACCACAGCCTTTTAACGAAGTATCCACATTGGCTCATCAGTTACAACGAATGTGCCACACTCACATAAGATGTTCATAACAGGGGGATTTATGATCAGGAGGAAGAGGGACTTATATGGGAACTGTATCGTCTGACCTATTTTCTGTAAACCTAAAACTGCTCCACAAAATCGAGTACATGGATGTATCCCAGCTTTTCAAAAACCAGTTGTTAATGGCAAGCTACATCAAACCAAATGTCAAGTAACAGCAGGACCATGGGATTTCCTAGGTACTCTTAAGAAAATTCTATGATTTGTTTTTTAATATGAGGATTACTATACTCAAAAAATAGCTTTCTTTTGTATCAGTCTACAAGTGAAATAATAATACACAAATATTTCAATTTTGCCTAGAGAAAAGTATAACGACATTAAAGGGCAGGTGAGAAATTATGAGTAAGGAACCTAAAGAAATGCCACTTACCTCCAAGAAGAAGGGTGAAAATGTCACCATACTGTTTTTGAAGAGAAGTCACAAAACCCAGAGGATCTTTTTGTAATTTCAGGGCTTGTCCGAAGTAAGGCAGCCAGCCTTTTATTAAGGGAGGCTCACCACGTCTCCTAGAGGAAAAAAGAGAGAGAAAAGAGAAGAAAAAAATTTAATCATTCTCATTTGAATACACATGGGTCATTAATAGGCTCTAGAAGCAGACTGGATGAACTGCATAGTTGTTTGTTTGTTTCCGATTATTTTATTCAGTGCCAGCTAAGTTGCTTCAGTCAGGTCTGACTCTTTGTGACTGTGTGGACTGTCCGTGAGATTCTCCAGGTGACCATACTGGGGGGTGGGTTTCCATTTCTTCCTCTAGGGAATCTTCCAATCCCTTTCTCCTATGTCTCCTATGGTGGCAGGTGGGTTCTTCACCACAGGTGCCTCCTGGGAAGTCCTTATTCAGTGATTCTTACATTATCATAGACTTGTATTTTCTTCCCCCGCCCTAACCTTAGTTTAAACCACTTATAAAGGATGACAGTAATAACTGTCCTTTTAAATTTTGTAGGCTGTGGAGCCCTTTCATGTGTGTGGCTCCGGGGCAGACAGTTCAGTTTACAGTTTTTGTGAGCCACTTTTGTGAGAAGTTGTGTCTTGAGAGGCTCAACTGGCTGAAATGACAGACACACTCAGTAACCATTTTGTGGGTGAGCACTCTTGCTGTGCCCTGGAGGGTGGAGAGGGGGGCCGATGTCAGGTAGTTCAGTTGCCAAAGTAAAGCTCTTCGTTATCAGATGTCAATCAGGCTGGAATTGCATAACTAGAAGAGGGGCATTATTATAATTGAAAAATACTTTGTGCAGTTGAGAACAATAAAAACGTCAACATTGTTTCCATGAAGGGTATTTGGCTATATTCTTTTATGAAGATGTTGATGCAGACTACAAATAAATAGGAATATCTGTTCAATTTTACAAGATAAATGTCTTTAACATAAGAAGTGTGTTCAAGGAAGCATCAGAAATACTGTGAATTAAAAACCAAGTTTCTGGGGCTTCCCTGGTGGTCCAGTGCGTAACAAGTCCGCCTTGCAGTGCAAGGGGCACTGGTTGGATCCCTGGCCTGGGAAGATCCCATGTGCACTGGAACAGCTGGACTGGTGTGTCCAATTACGTGCCAGCAACGAGAGAGGCCACTGCAATGGGAGGCCCAGATAGGTCAAACAGTAAAGATGGATGAAAATAAATAAATAAAAAGCCAATAAAAGAGGCCAAAATTAAAAAAAAAACCCAAAACCAAAAACCACCAAGTTTCTTCTTTTCTGACCTATAATCCTAGCAGAACTGGATTCTGAAATTTCTTCCTAGTCATTTACTTGGTGAACTCAATCTGATTTAATGTTAAAAAAAAAAAAAAATCCAAAGCCATTTTATCCTACAAGGGATTAAAGCAAATATTCAAGAGAACTCAGATGATTCTCCATCCCATCTGTGAAGACGATCTATACTACATGCCGGATAACCCTTTCTGATTAATCACAAGATATTACAAGCTCAGATCTAATCAAAGATCAAGATTATGATCATACTCAGCATGAAATTTTATGTAGCTAGATTAACCCTATCAGAAGCTTTTATTTTCCCACAATCCAATATGGTAGAAAGAAGTTTCAGATTTTTTTGCAGGGGAAAAGCAAACTAAAACAAAATAAATCCAAGATGTGACAGAATAAAGGAAACCACTATCAAAACATTGCTTTCTGATTTTATAGGGCAATTTATCTTTATACTAATTTACCAAATATGTGTTGTTGTTTAAATACATGTACTTAGGGTAGGAAGACAGGAAATACTGCATAGAAATGTTTATCTAAGGGACTTTCCTGGTGGCCCAGTGGTTAAGAGTTCATCTTGCAGTACAGTGGATGTCGCTGGGGAACTAAGATTTCACACGTCACAGAGCAACTAAGCTTGCTTGCTGCAACTACTGAGCACAGTGCTCTGGAGGTCACGCCACACAATGAAAAAATCCCACAGGCCACAACGAAGATCCCACATCTTACAACTAAGACCTGATGCGGCCAAATAAATAAGTAAATAAATACATAAATAAACTGAAAAAACAGCCATCACCCTCCCGAAAAAGAAAGGTGTATCTTGCTTGTCACCTCCATCCCTGTTACTTTCTTGAGAATGCAACTTTAGTAGTGGAGACTTGCTTTCTTGAAAGAAATATAAAAGCATACCAAAAAAAAAGAGACTCTAACAGCTGATCTGAGGTCCAAAGATTAATCAAGGAGAAGAGATGGCACGAACGACTGCCCAGTGGACCCCAAGTTAAAAACGACCACAGCTATTCGCAAAAGACTGTTTCAAAATGGATGAGTGATCTTGTTCAGAAAATTTTCCTTCAAAATAGTAACTCTCTTCCTGGTCGCCTTTTACTTTATTGTGTTTAACTCTGCTTGAATGCTGCATCATGAAGGACTTTTTGTCATCTCTTTATTGAAGGCAACTGATTTCATCTGTGCTCTGCCATCTGATCCAAAGTTGCATTCTTCACGGGAGTTTCCAAGGGGAGAAAGGATGGAGCTTGGAAATCCATTCAAAGTTTGGGAAACACATTAGGAAGCCATGTTCTTGTTACAAAGATGAGAGGGTCATCATTTCTTACCACTGTGCTCATTTTGGCAGAAATTAGCTTCGAACTATTTGACACCATGTCACAACTATGCACATTTTCAAGAACAAATATAGTGCTAGTTCAACTTATGACCCATCGAAGACAGGCCTTTGTCACTATGTTTGTGTGTCTTTGTCACTATGTTTGTAAAAATTATTTAGGGAGAAATGCATCAGCAGCATGATCCAGAAAGGCCGTTGACACTAGGCTCACGGTAAATACTGCTGTCTGTCTGTCTCATGCTCTGTGACTCTAAAAACAAAGCACTAACTGCTCACTGCAAAGTGAGCGAAGAGGTTGCTTAATGCTTACTGGGGATGTCCCAGTTCTGAAGTTTAAGAGGAACAGCTCCTGAAGCAATAATGGGTCACCACCTGCCCCCCAAACCTACAGTCCATATCCCTCTTTTTTCGCACTCAAATAATATACACCTTCTCAAATATCTTCTTACTATTTAAGAGACTACAAGGATATATCCTGTAAACTATACAACGTAAAGCTTGCAAAGATTCTCAATGATTAACCCCAAGTCCTATGCACAGACCATAACCTCACTGCTCACAAGGTCTTCCTTACAAGTTGTAAGACACATTTTAATGTTTATGCATAGTCTCAAGTATGGTCCAAACTTATCTGGAAGCAAATAATGGAGAAGAATCTAAATACATCAAATAGCTGTAGAATATATAAGACAGTTAAGACATTTCTTTGGTCCTTAAAAATACAAAAAAGAGACTCTAACAGCTGATCTGAGGTCCAAAGATTAATCAAGGAGAAGAGATGGCACGAACGACTGCCCAGTGGACCCCAAGTTAAAAACGACCACAGCTATTCGCAAAAGACTGTTTCAAAATGGATGAGTGATCTTGTTCAGAAAATTTTCCTTCAAAATAGTAACTCTCTTCCTGGTCGCCTTTTACTTTATTGTGTTTAACTCTGCTTGAATGCTGCATCATGAAGGACTTTTTGTCATCTCTTTATTGAAGGCAACTGATTTCATCTGTGCTCTGCCATCTGATCCAAAGTTGCATTCTTCACGGGAGTTTCCAAGGGGAGAAAGGATGGAGCTTGGAAATCCATTCAAAGTTTGGGAAACACATTAGGAAGCCATGTTCTTGTTACAAAGATGAGAGGGTCATCATTTCTTACCACTGTGCTCATTTTGGCAGAAATTAGCTTGAACTTTTTGACACCATGTCACAACTATGCACATTTTCAAGAACAAATATAGTGCTAGTTCAACTTATGACCCATCGAAGACAGGCCTTTGTCACTATGTTTGTGTGTCTTTGTCACTATGTTTGTAAAAATTATTTAGGGAGAAATGCATCAGCAGCATGATCCAGAAAGGCCGTTGACACTAGGCTCACGGTAAATACTGCTGTCTGTCTGTCTCATGCTCTGTGACTCTAAAAACAAAGCACTAACTGCTCACTGCAAAGTGAGCGAAGAGGTTGCTTAATGCTTACTGGGGATGTTCCAGTTCTGAAGTTTAAGAGGAACAGCTCCTGAAGCAATAATGGGTCACCACCTGCCCCCCAAACCTACAGTCCATATCCCTCTTTTTTCGCACTCAAATAATATACACCTTCTCAAATATCTTCTTACTATTTAAGAGACTACAAGGATATATCCTGTAAACTATACAACGTAAAGCTTGCAAAGATTCTCAATGATTAACCCCAAGTCCTATGCACAGACCATAACCTCACTGCTCACAAGGTCTTCCTTACAAGTTGTAAGACACATTTTAATGTTTATGCATAGTCTCAAGTATGGTCCAAACTTATCTGGAAGCAAATAATGGAGAAGAATCTAAATACATCAAATAGCTGTAAAATATATAAGACATTTAAGACATTTCCCTTTGGTAAAAAAGCAGCACAGAAATTTAAGAGCGGACCAACAGAGGGGACTTACGTTTCTCATGATAGATGAAGGTTGTCCTTTATGCTACAGCTTTAGTGAAATAAACAAGTAGAAGTTTGGATCTGTCACACATTGTCCACCTGGACATTCAGAGTCAGCACTTTTCAAAGCAGTCTACATCTGTCAGTCTTTTTTTTTTTTTTTTTCATTTTTCCTGTGATCAGTCTAGGCTAGGCATCTCAGTTATTAAAACAACCTCATAAGTAAGTAGGGAGCAACCTTGATACATGTACAGCAATCTAGGGAAAAAAATAAAATTACATGTTGATGAAAAGTTTTCATAGACAATATATTTGTATCAGGTCACCTGGGCTTTCCTGGGGGCTCAGATGGTAACGAATCCACCTGCAACGTGGGAGACCTGGGTTCAGTCCCCGGGTTGGGAAGATCCCCAGGAGAAGGGAACACAACCCACTCCAGTACTCTTGTCTGGAGAATCCCCATGCACAGAGGAGCTTGGCAGGCGGCTACAGCCCATGAACCGGGTTGCAAAGAGTCAGGCACGACTGAGCGACTTTCACTCCACTTCCCTTCATCTAACATCTGTAACAGGATCTTAACAATTCTTTTATTTTTTCAGATTAACCATTGCAGGGCACTGCAGTATCTGACAATAATACTGACCTTCTGAACAAACTTTGTTGTTGAGCAAGGCGCTTTTGAAGCTGCTCCATTTTATGCTTCCTTGACTAACTTTGGAAGCTACTTACTTGCAAAATGTCCTTTGCCTCATAGGGTCTCTTAAAACTATATTCTTGAAATATCCTCTATTCCTCCATTCTTCTGGGGCTCCAGTGAAGGCACCAGGATACCTAAAATGGTTCCCATCAACAGCTTGCAAAGATTCTCAATGATTAACCCCAAGTCCTATGCACAGACCATAACCTCACTGCTCACAAGGTCTTCCTTACAAGTTGTAAGACACATTTTAATGTTTATGCATAGTCTCAAGTATGGTCCAAACTTATCTGGAAGCAAATAATGGAGAAGAATCTAAATACATCAAATAGCTGTAAAATATATAAGACATTTAAGACTTTTCCCCTTTGGTAAAAAAGCAGCACAGAAATTTAAGAGCGGACCAACAGAGGGGACTTACGTTTCTCATGATAGATGAAGGTTGTCCTTTATGCTACAGCTTTAGTGAAATAAACAAGTAGAAGTTTGGATCTGTCACACATTGTCCACCTGGACATTCAGAGTCAGCACTTTTCAAAGCAGTCTACATCTGTCAGTCTTTTTTTTTTTTTTTTTCATTTTTCCTGTGATCAGTCTAGGCTAGGCATCTCAGTTATTAAAACAACCTCATAAGTAAGTAGGGAGCAACCTTGATACATGTACAGCAATCTAGGGAAAAAAATAAAATTACATGTTGATGAAAAGTTTTCATAGACAATATATTTGTATCAGGTCACCTGGGCTTTCCTGGGGGCTCAGATGGTAACGAATCCACCTGCAACGTGGGAGACCTGGGTTCAGTCCCCGGGTTGGGAAGATCCCCAGGAGAAGGGAACACAACCCACTCCAGTACTCTTGTCTGGAGAATCCCCATGCACAGAGGAGCTTGGCAGGCGGCTACAGCCCATGAACCGGGTTGCAAAGAGTCAGGCACGACTGAGCGACTTTCACTCCACTTCCCTTCATCTAACATCTGTAACAGGATCTTAACAATTCTTTTATTTTTTCAGATTAACCATTGCAGGGCACTGCAGTATCTGACAATAATACTGACCTTCTGAACAAACTTTGTTGTTGAGCAAGGCGCTTTTGAAGCTGCTCCATTTTATGCTTCCTTGACTAACTTTGGAAGCTACTTACTTGCAAAATGTCCTTTGCCTCATAGGGTCTCTTAAAACTATATTCTTGAAATATCCTCTATTCCTCCATTCTTCTGGGGCTCCAGTGAAGGCACCAGGATACCTAAAAATGGTTCCCATCAACATGCCCTTTGGGATATCGTGGAGAGGGAGCATCACTGCAGGCTGTGGATGGAAGGACTGGAAAGGGTGTGTGAGGATGCCTCTGAGCCTGGGTGTTGGAGCAGCCTCAGTGAGCGCCCAAGTGGGGCCAAGTAAGCCTAAAACCACACGCATTGCTTTCTTTGGAAACTAGGTAAGTTACCAGCTGGGGCACTTCAGTAAGGAATGCAAAGTTGGAGGGTCGCTCCCAAAACCCTAGCCAGAAGGCAGCCCCAAGAAGCCATAGAAGAACCACATGAAAATCTGTACAAACAGAGTCACCAGATAACAGAAAGGAAGAGAGAATTCCGAATCTCATTACTCTTTGTATGAAAGAGACCAAGTTTTAAACAAGTGACTGAGCCACTTTTTACTGGAAATATTCAGTGTTTCCTGCCATCAGTAGGACTAGGACTTTTAAAAATGGTTCACATTGAAAAAAATCTTAAAAAAAAACAAAAAACATAGGGCTTCCCTGGTGGTCCTGTGGGTAGCAAGTCTGCCTTGCAGTACAAGGGGCACCGGTTCAATCCCTGGCCTGGGAAGATCCCACGTGCCATGGAGTGGCTGGACCGGTATGTCCAGATAAGAGCCAGTGCTCTAGAGAGCATGCGCCCAGAGCTGGTGCTCTGCAGTGAGAGAGGCCACTGCAATGGGAGGCCCACACATGCCAAAGAATAAAGATGAATGAAAATAAATAAATAAAAAGTCAATAAAAGAGGCCAAAATTTAAAAAACAAAAACAAAAAAAAACATAATGTACAACACAAAAAGTGAACCCTAAGTAAATTTTAGGACTAATGAATCAATGCTAACTTAACCGTAACAAAGGAACCACACTGTGGTAAGATGTTAGTAAAGCGAACATTAAGGTCCTAGGTGCATCAGGAAGGGGTTGTGGGAACTTTGCAATTTCCTCTAATTTTTTTTTTGTAAGCCTCAAACTGCCCTGTAAAGAATTTAAAAGCAGTTTCCAAAAAAATTTAATGTGTTGTGTTGTGTTGTTTGTAAATGAATTTTGAGCAGGAAATGTATATCAGTTTCCATTTTTAAAGTAAAAGAGTTTTATTTTTAAAACAGGCAATTTTAGGTGTTAGGATTGGTCATATGTAAATTGGTTTAATCTGCAACTTTTTTTTTTTGTTTTGGATGTTGAAAAATTTTAAAAATGTCGATGGGAAGGACTGGAAAGGGTGTGTGAGGATGCCTCTGAGCCTGGGTGTTGGAGCAGCCTCAGTGAGCGCCCAAGTGGGGCCAAGTAAGCCTAAAACCACACGCATTGCTTTCTTTGGAAACTAGGTAAGTTACCAGCTGGGGCACTTCAGTAAGGAATGCAAAGTTGGAGGGTCGCTCCCAAAACCCTAGCCAGAAGGCAGCCCCAAGAAGCCATAGAAGAACCACATGAAAATCTGTACAAACAGAGTCACCAGATAACAGAAAGGAAGAGAGAATTCCGAATCTCATTACTCTTTGTATGAAAGAGACCAAGTTTTAAACAAGTGACTGAGCCACTTTTTACTGGAAATATTCAGTGTTTCCTGCCATCAGTAGGACTAGGACTTTTAAAAATGGTTCACATTGAAAAAAATCTTAAAAAAAAACAAAAAACATAGGGCTTCCCTGGTGGTCCTGTGGGTAGCAAGTCTGCCTTGCAGTACAAGGGGCACCGGTTCAATCCCTGGCCTGGGAAGATCCCACGTGCCATGGAGTGGCTGGACCGGTATGTCCAGATAAGAGCCAGTGCTCTAGAGAGCATGCGCCCAGAGCTGGTGCTCTGCAGTGAGAGAGGCCACTGCAATGGGAGGCCCACACATGCCAAAGAATAAAGATGAATGAAAATAAATAAATAAAAAGTCAATAAAAGAGGCCAAAATTTAAAAAACAAAAACAAAAAAAAACATAATGTACAACACAAAAAGTGAACCCTAAGTAAATTTTAGGACTAATGAATCAATGCTAACTTAACCGTAACAAAGGAACCACACTGTGGTAAGATGTTAGTAAAGCGAACATTAAGGTCCTAGGTGCATCAGGAAGGGGTTGTGGGAACTTTGCAATTTCCTCTAATTTTTTTTTTGTAAGCCTCAAACTGCCCTGTAAGATAAAGCATATGTGTATGTATGTGTGTGTGTGTGTGTGTGTGTGTAAAATGAATTTTGAGCAGGAAATGTATATCAGTTTCCATTTTTTAAAGTAAAAGAGTTTTATTTTTTAAAACAGGCAATTTTAGGTGTTAGGATTGGTCATATGTAAATTGGTTTAATCTGCAACTTTTTTTTGTTTGTTTTGGATGTTGAAAAATTTTAAAAATGTCTTTATTGAATTTGTTGTAATACTGCTTCTGTTTTATGTTTCAGTTTTTGGCTGGAAGGCATGTGGGACCTTAGTTCCCAGACCAGGGATCGATCCTACACCCCCTGCACTGGAAGGCAAAGTCTTAATCAATGGACTACCAGAAAAGCTCCCCACTATCACTTTTTTTTTTTAAAAAAAAAAAAAAAAAGGAGGAAAGATGTCTGGAAACCCAAAAGTGAGACCATCTGCTGTGGATTGTCCTCATCCATGTTAGGTCCTTTTCTTGCTATGACCTAAGAAGCAGCCACAAGATATCAGCCCTGAGTCCTTATTCACAGACAGACACTCATCTCTGAGGCCATCGCTACTTATTTCTCAGAGAAATTTGTTCACTACACACCTTTAAGTGAATAAAGCAGTTAAGTAGCTACAAGCAGAACAGAATAATATTATTTTCCTAAAGAATATATGAGAATATAAATGCAAACATGGACTTCCCTGATGGCGCAAAGGGTTAAGAATCTACCTGCAGTGCCAGTGACACAGGAGATGTGAGCTCCATCCTTGGGTCTGGAAGATCCATTTTCCAAGGAGGAAAATGGCAACCTACTCCAGCACTCTTGCCTGAAACATCCCATGAACAAGGGAGTCTGGTGGGCTACAGTCCATAGGTTCACAAAGGCTGAGACATGACTAGGCATACATAAATGCAAAGTCTAGACCATTAAGATGTTAAGGTCATTACTTTGGGGCGGTGAAATAATAGGCACTGGGTCCTCTGGTTTTCTGACTTGCATGACAGAAGCATACTGCTTTTGAAGGGTTATTTGCCATTGATTTTGTTGAATGTCTCTCAAATTGGGTTGTCTGACGCTTTCACATGATTAGACTGAGGCTGTAACCTTTATGGAAAGAATCCCATAAAAGTGTGCCCTTCTCAGTGTGTATTGTTTTGGAAATTTAAAGAAAATGCTGTTTCAGTGTGAACGTGAAAACCATGTGCAGAAGGGCACTGTTTTCTAACAGGCAATTTTAGGTGTTAGGATTGGTCATATGTAAATTGGTTTAATCTGCAACTTTTTTTTGTTTGTTTTGGATGTTGAAAAATTTTAAAAATGTCTTTATTGAATTTGTTGTAATACTGCTTCTGTTTTATGTTTCAGTTTTTGGCTGGAAGGCATGTGGGACCTTAGTTCCCAGACCAGGGATCGATCCTACACCCCCTGCACTGGAAGGCAAAGTCTTAATCAATGGACTACCAGAAAAGCTCCCCACTATCACTTTTTTTTTTTAAAAAAAAAAAAAAAAAGGAGGAAAGATGTCTGGAAACCCAAAAGTGAGACCATCTGCTGTGGATTGTCCTCATCCATGTTAGGTCCTTTTCTTGCTATGACCTAAGAAGCAGCCACAAGATATCAGCCCTGAGTCCTTATTCACAGACAGACACTCATCTCTGAGGCCATCGCTACTTATTTCTCAGAGAAATTTGTTCACTACACACCTTTAAGTGAATAAAGCAGTTAAGTAGCTACAAGCAGAACAGAATAATATTATTTTCCTAAAGAATATATGAGAATATAAATGCAAACATGGACTTCCCTGATGGCGCAAAGGGTTAAGAATCTACCTGCAGTGCCAGTGACACAGGAGATGTGAGCTCCATCCTTGGGTCTGGAAGATCCATTTTCCAAGGAGGAAAATGGCAACCTACTCCAGCACTCTTGCCTGAAACATCCCATGAACAAGGGAGTCTGGTGGGCTACAGTCCATAGGTTCACAAAGGCTGAGACATGACTAGGCATACATAAATGCAAAGTCTAGACCATTAAGATGTTAAGGTCATTACTTTGGGGCGGTGAAATAATAGGCACTGGGTCCTCTGGTTTTCTGACTTGCATGACAGAAGCATACTGCTTTTGAAGGGTTATTTGCCATTGATTTTGTTGAATGTCTCTCAAATTGGGTTGTCTGACGCTTTCACATGATTAGACTGAGGCTGTAACCTTTATGGAAAGAATCCCATAAAAGTGTGCCCTTCTCAGTGTGTATTGTTTTGGAAATTTAAAGAAAATGCTGTTTCAGTGTGAACGTGAAAACCATGTGCAGAAGGGCACTGTTTTCTAAAAACTAGTTGATGAGGACTTCCCTGGTGGTGCAGTGGCTAAGACTTAGTGCTTCCACTGCAACTGAGTGCGGGTTCCTGGTGGTGAGAACCAAGATCCAACATGAGTAGAGGCCAAAAAAAAATTTTGTTTTTAATGTTTTTCATTAAAAAAAAAAAAAAAGCATTTGATGGCACAAACTCTACAAATGAATCAAACGGTGATTCTAAAAATGAGTACACGTTTCCCCAGGCTGGGTGGGGGGGAAGGCAGGAGTGGGAACCTCACCCTGTGCATGCGCAGAACTCAGTCCCCGCCCTCTCCTCCCCCACCACCACCAACCACATTCTCAAAAGGAAGAGCAGACACTACAGATCAGACTTTGTACAAAGTATGGGCATGGTGCCCCCTGGATCCCCTGCTCTTTCCTCCAGAGTCCAGGACATATACAAATAAGGCAGGCCGACTTGGTTTCCTAGATGGCCAGGGGAATGCAGGGTGCTCATCACAACTCAGGGCACCAGGGTGGGTAGGACATCCTGATAGGTCTTCAAGAAAGAAGCTTTCTGGCCCCGAGGACACTGCCTCCACTTTTTTCCAGGACGCAGCGCCTCTCAGTGCACAGGAGGGAACAGGTTAACTGTTTTTTCCCTTGTTAGTGATAAATCATACATGCTTTAGGACTCTCGATTCTTATGTTGTACATGCATGATCTACTTAATATTTGTTTACTGCAAGAATCAGACCTCCTGTAATCTCTTTTCAGGATGAACATTAATCCAATGCGGTCCAGAAAAATTATACAATTCATTACCATAAGTAATCTCCATTGTACCCTGTGCTTAACCTTCATATTTTCCCCAGTCCCATAATCTTGCAAATCCTCTGATGCTGTGTGATTGGCATCTGCTGTTCACACGACCTTGGTCTCACAAAGAATACATGAAAAATTCCAGGATAAAACAAAACATCACTTTTCAGTCTATCAGTGATTCTTTCCTTTGCTCTTTGGTAAATTCTGTACCACTCAAGGACGATTTGGGGTATCAGAAACAAGACCGTGACTCTTGAAATGTTTTGCCTCTATTAGGATGACAACTAGGTTAAAACTTGAGTTAATTTCCCAGTATCAAAAGACATTCACCGTCCAAGCACTTTGGATCAAAGCATTAAATGTAACAGCAACATAAAAGCAAGCAATGCTTAATGATCATTATTGGCATGGAATCAGAGCAAAACTAATATGAACATGACTAGACACCTTGGAGCAACTCTACAAGCCATGTTCCAGTCTGAATCTTTAACTGTTAGTTCATCTCTGCAAGTGTGTGATGTGAACAAAGCTTTGTTTGTACGATGTGACTTTCTAAACTCAATTCCATTAGCAGATTTACACTAATACCTTGATCAAGTGAGTGATGTATAAATGCTTCTTTGGCTAAGAAGCCAAACCACATCCACGTAGGACTTTACTCCGAAAAGTCTTGATAACACACGCAGGGAACTCATGGAAAAACAGACAGAGCATAGACAAATGGACATTGTGGGGAAGAAACAGGGAGGGGGAGGCATGGAGGGAGTGACTTGGAAACCTATATTGTCATGTGTGGAAAAGATAGCTAGTGTCATTGTGCTAAGGGAATAGGAGTGCTTACAATGGCTTGGGGCTATGGTCCGGAGGGGTGGGATGGAGGGAACTGGGGGGGTGGGGACCATGGATATGCATATGACTGATCTGGGAACATACATGTCTGTGAACAACAAAACTCTGTAAAACCTTCAAAATAAAGAAAAAAGAAAAAAAAAAAAAAGTAACAACAACAACAAAAAAGTCTATGATTGATCCTTTTTTCTTTTTTCTTAAGTCAGGAGAAATGCCCAGGTTGGTACCATGGAATAATAATGTCCAGGTATATTTTCTAAAACTATAATTTAAATCTTAACTGAGTCTCAAGAAGGCTTCCTAGTGATCCCAATGCTGGAACACCATTTCTTTATGAGCCTGACCCTGGGCTAAGTAGAGCATAGGTCGAGCCCTCATCTGTTCCTGTGTTTGCTGCTGCAACGACTCCTGATTTAATCTTGCTGTACTGTGTAACTCAGAGCCAGGTCCTGACCCTTTTATGACTTTGACCAACTTACTTATCTATACCCCTGTAGTGATTCTTTCCTTTGCTCTTTGGTAAATTCTGTACCACTCAAGGACGATTTGGGGTATCAGAAACAAGACCGTGACTCTTGAAATGTTTTGCCTCTATTAGGATGACAACTAGGTTAAAACTTGAGTTAATTTCCCAGTATCAAAAGACATTCACCGTCCAAGCACTTTGGATCAAAGCATTAAATGTAACAGCAACATAAAAGCAAGCAATGCTTAATGATCATTATTGGCATGGAATCAGAGCAAAACTAATATGAACATGACTAGACACCTTGGAGCAACTCTACAAGCCATGTTCCAGTCTGAATCTTTAACTGTTAGTTCATCTCTGCAAGTGTGTGATGTGAACAAAGCTTTGTTTGTACGATGTGACTTTCTAAACTCAATTCCATTAGCAGATTTACACTAATACCTTGATCAAGTGAGTGATGTATAAATGCTTCTTTGGCTAAGAAGCCAAACCACATCCACGTAGGACTTTACTCCGAAAAGTCTTGATAACACACGCAGGGAACTCATGGAAAAACAGACAGAGCATAGACAAATGGACATTGTGGGGAAGAAACAGGGAGGGGGAGGCATGGAGGGAGTGACTTGGAAACCTATATTGTCATGTGTGGAAAAGATAGCTAGTGTCATTGTGCTAAGGGAATAGGAGTGCTTACAATGGCTTGGGGCTATGGTCCGGAGGGGTGGGATGGAGGGAACTGGGGGGGTGGGGACCATGGATATGCATATGACTGATCTGGGAACATACATGTCTGTGAACAACAAAACTCTGTAAAACCTTCAAAATAAAGAAAAAAGAAAAAAAAAAAAAAGTAACAACAACAACAAAAAAGTCTATGATTGATCCTTTTTTCTTTTTTCTTAAGTCAGGAGAAATGCCCAGGTTGGTACCATGGAATAATAATGTCCAGGTATATTTTCTAAAACTATAATTTAAATCTTAACTGAGTCTCAAGAAGGCTTCCTAGTGATCCCAATGCTGGAACACCATTTCTTTATGAGCCTGACCCTGGGCTAAGTAGAGCATAGGTCGAGCCCTCATCTGTTCCTGTGTTTGCTGCTGCAACGACTCCTGATTTAATCTTGCTGTACTGTGTAACTCAGAGCCAGGTCTCTGCAAACGACTGCCCATTTGATGACTTTGACCAACTTACTTATCTATACCTCGGTTTCCTCATCTATAATATGGACAGACTACAGTACTTGCCTCATGTGAGATTTAAATAAGTGAGTGCATGTAAAAAAACTGAAGACAATGACTTCACATAGTCAGCACTAAGTGTTAGCTACTATAATCATCATCTTCGTATTACTACTGGGGATCGTTTAAAACAAATCTACTCATGGCCTTCTCCTAATTTCTCTTTCCTAGAAGTTTTCAACAGAGTACCAACTTTTAAGACATTTTGTTTCCATTTGCTAGCATGCTTCCTTTATTTGCCTAATTTACATTTCAGTTTAGTGCTCCCGTATATGATTTTCTGGCAAGGAAATAGGGCACCAGAATCACCCTCCTACAGCTTCAGGCTCTGTATCTCTGAATAAACACACTCAAGTGAACAAAAGGTTCATAGGAGCCCTGGAGCTCAGGAGGAAGTCAGTCAAGAATGTTTCAGTAGCCTAGACAATTCTAAAAGAGGGAAATCGATTCATAATAGAACATTATTTCAACTCCTTAATTAAAATAGAAAACCATGCAACTGAATTTGTAATTTCTGAGATGATCAGTTGCTAATTTATTTTACAGACAGGATTTGATTGGACTCCATGGAAGAGATATCAATTCCATTAACTCATCATTTCGTACATTTGATTAAATCATTTGATTTTGAAACATTTAATCAAAAATCAGAACCCATAGTTTTGTGGGAACTAAATTAAAACAGAGGACTAGCCCAGAGAGCCTTGGTAATGACAATATAGAGATCAATGACAACAATATGTAAATGCATAGCTGAGTTATCAAACAACATTGCATCAATCCAAGTCCAAGAAGAAACCAAATTCCAAATTCTGATGGCCAACACGAAAAGAATCAAGTCCAGCTTATCAGAACCAGAGGGAAGGCAGTTCAAGGGTACTCTGGTTTGCTAAGGTGGGAAGCTCATGAAAAGTCTGTGGACCATTTGCTGTACTTGCTACATAACGCAGTAAGTCAGAACCATATCTTAAAACTGGGTGAGGGCTTCCCTGGTAGTCCAGTGGGTATAGAGTCTGGCTTGCAGTGCAAGGGGCACTGGTTCAATCCCTGGCCTGGGAAGACCCCACATGCCACGGAGAAGCTGGACCGGTATATCCAATTATGAGCCAGTGCTCTGGAGCGCATGTGCCCAGAGCCAGTGCTCTGCAACAAGAGAGGCCACTGCAATGGGAGGCCCACACAGGTCAAAGAATAAAGATGGATGAAAATACATTAAAAAAATTAAAGAGGTCAAAATTAAAAAACAATAACAACAACAACAACCCAGCAACCTTGAATCCACCAATCTAGAATAAAGTAAATTATTTAAAAAAAAACTGGGTGAAATATTAACATGCAAAAGCTAATAGTATCTGTACATTTGTAACAGAGCATGATCTCGTCATGAATTAGAGGGCTTTTAGATAGGAAAAATACCATGCTTTTCCAAACACTGGCTCCTAACTTTTGATTTTAAATCACTGTAGAAAAGGAATGGAAGACAACTCCAGGAATTCCATGATCACAAATGTATAGGATATAGGATGAATGTATAGGACATAGGATGTGGAAGACATATACAGATTATTTACATAGAGCTAATCCTAAAGGCATCTTGCACATCTGAAAGCACTATTAAAGACAGCCTACATATTTTAACAATATTGCAGTGTCCTTCACTCATGTTGCTCCTCTTACGTACACCCTCCGCCTATTTTGTGAAATCCATTTTCAGTGTTTTTAGGATGACCATTACCGAAGTAGTGTTCAACTACTTTATTTCTGTGTTTGCCTTGCTTTCTGTGTAGCCATCACTAATTCTTACCAATCTCTTTCAGTCCTCTCTAAAAATCACTCTCAATATGGTCAGACATATGGCCCTGTAATTTTCATATAGCTCTTCTCCTATTTTCCATCAATTTTTATTTGGCTCCAGTCAGCAAGAGACTTTCTTGACTTTATCCCTTTCAAAGATTATTTTATTCCTACTCTTAGATTTCTCATTTCCAAGAGGTCTTTTAGGCTGCTTATACCTTATACAAATTACATTCCATTCTTGTTTTATAAACGCGGTTTCTTCTGTGTTTCTAAGATGATTATACATAGTTGGGGGGAATATTTTTCTGTTCCTGAACTGTCTGTGTGTGTGCTAGTAAGGCCAGTGGACTTCACCATATTGTGACTGAAAAGGGGCTTCATCATTTTCATGAGCGGTCTCTCTTTACCAGTTAAATGGAAGATGTTGTATCTTTTATGAACTCTAATGTTGCTTTAGGGACTTTGGGAATAGAACACAGTACACACATGTATGCAAATATATTTCCTATAAATAGTGAACATTAAACATTTTTTAAAATTTGTCTTAATTCTAATTTTTTGGAGATTACTGCCAAAGTCATTTGGAGGAATATTTGCAGATTAAAAATTTTTTGGAGTTCATTTCTGTTTATGGAAGTGAGAACAGAGAGCAGATATTATAAGAAAATGCAATGCTAACATTAAAAGTCAGAAAAGAGGGGCTTCCCTGGTAGTCCAGTTGGTAAGAACACCGCCTTGCAGTGCAAGGGGCGCCAGTTCCATCCCTGGCCTGGGAAGATCCCATGTGCTGCAGAGCGACTGGACCAATGCATCCAACTACCAAGCTGGAGCTCTGGAGCGCATGCGCCCAGAGCCAGTGCTCTGCAGTGACAGAGGCCACTGCGATGGGAGGCCCACATAAGCCAAAGAAAAAGGATGAATGAAAATAGACAAATGAAAGACCAATAGAAGTGGCCAAAAAGAAAAAAATGGTGATAATAAAATATCTTAATTTTTTAAAAAAGTCAGAAAAGAGGAAAAGATGATGTAATATACCGTTTGGCAAGCTTAGGTAAAATTCCAGGGTAAAGTAAGGGATCTGACTATTTCACTGTACTGTTTCCAAAATTACTCCAGTACCCCTATAAGTTCTACTATCTTGTTTCTGGGCTGCGAGGATTAGGGTGAATTGACGGAGAGAACTGAGGCACAAATAAGATTCTTGTTCATTTGAAGAAGTGTGTGTGTAAGTGAGCATGCAAACATGTAACCATCTTTTGAACTCACATCTGCACCCATGTCAGAAAGATTATTTTATTCCTACTCTTAGATTTCTCATTTCCAAGAGGTCTTTTAGGCTGCTTATACCTTATACAAATTACATTCCATTCTTGTTTTATAAACGCGGTTTCTTCTGTGTTTCTAAGATGATTATACATAGTTGGGGGGAATATTTTTCTGTTCCTGAACTGTCTGTGTGTGTGCTAGTAAGGCCAGTGGACTTCACCATATTGTGACTGAAAAGGGGCTTCATCATTTTCATGAGCGGTCTCTCTTTACCAGTTAAATGGAAGATGTTGTATCTTTTATGAACTCTAATGTTGCTTTAGGGACTTTGGGAATAGAACACAGTACACACATGTATGCAAATATATTTCCTATAAATAGTGAACATTAAACATTTTTTAAAATTTGTCTTAATTCTAATTTTTTGGAGATTACTGCCAAAGTCATTTGGAGGAATATTTGCAGATTAAAAATTTTTTGGAGTTCATTTCTGTTTATGGAAGTGAGAACAGAGAGCAGATATTATAAGAAAATGCAATGCTAACATTAAAAGTCAGAAAAGAGGGGCTTCCCTGGTAGTCCAGTTGGTAAGAACACCGCCTTGCAGTGCAAGGGGCGCCAGTTCCATCCCTGGCCTGGGAAGATCCCATGTGCTGCAGAGCGACTGGACCAATGCATCCAACTACCAAGCTGGAGCTCTGGAGCGCATGCGCCCAGAGCCAGTGCTCTGCAGTGACAGAGGCCACTGCGATGGGAGGCCCACATAAGCCAAAGAAAAAGGATGAATGAAAATAGACAAATGAAAGACCAATAGAAGTGGCCAAAAAGAAAAAAATGGTGATAATAAAATATCTTAATTTTTTAAAAAAGTCAGAAAAGAGGAAAAGATGATGTAATATACCGTTTGGCAAGCTTAGGTAAAATTCCAGGGTAAAGTAAGGGATCTGACTATTTCACTGTACTGTTTCCAAAATTACTCCAGTACCCCTATAAGTTCTACTATCTTGTTTCTGGGCTGCGAGGATTAGGGTGAATTGACGGAGAGAACTGAGGCACAAATAAGATTCTTGTTCATTTGAAGAAGTGTGTGTGTGTAAGTGAGCATGCAAACATGTAACCATCTTTTGAACTCACATCTGCACAAAGTCACGCCAATGTCAGGAATACCTCTAATTCTCTGCACAGACCTCCCATTCGAAGGCAAATGTGTTAACTCTCAGTAGAATAAAAAGCATGAAAAAAGCAATGCCAGGGTTAAGGGAGTCCTGGCTTTCTGAAATCAGATTTTTCTCTTTTCTGATACGTTTTTCACTTGCAATGAGCCCAGAGGTGATAACGCTATAAAGTAAATAAACATAAGATGTTATCTCCCAGAGGGCAACTTCTGTTTGTGGCTAAATGAGCCAAGATGAAGAAACACTTCAAATAAAAAACTCAGCTGGAAGAGTAGAGCAAAGAGCCTGCTGAGCTTGAAAGGAAGCCTGGCACCTCGCCATTGTGATTCATGCACTATAATGTAATAAACTTGTACCAACAAATATCTCATTTCCATATTCAACACTGGTTACCTGAAGGAGCCACATGAGAGCTCATTTTTGGAAACAACATTAATTCTCTGGAAACAAAATGAGCCTTTTGATACCAGTCAGAGTAGTAGCTAAAGGGTTTCAAGTCCCACATCCCATCCATGCCTTTTCTCCATCTCTACATTCCAGGGGGTATCTCTTGAAATTTCTCAAATGAAATCTCAGTCTAGTTTAACAGTCTGTTTTGTTCTTTTGATTTTTTTTTCAATCACCACTGGTAGATGAAAGTAAGTTGTTATTGTTTAGTCACTGAGTCGTCTCCAACTCTTTGAGACCCCATGGACTGTAGCCCACCAGGCTCCTCTGTCCATGGAATTCTCCAGGCAAGAATACTGGAGTCAGTTGCCATTTCCTTCTCTAGGGGGTTCCTCCCACCCCAAGGATCAAATCTGCATCTCCTGCATTGGGAACCACTCTTTATCACTGAACCACCAGGGAAGCCTATAGTTAGCTATAGAAAAGTTTGAAAGAAACTGCTATAAAACACACCTATCAAGTTTCTTATACATCACTAGGATATATATTTGCTTTATGCTAATATGCACCCGAAACATTGCTAATCACAGACGATCCTGAACGGCTACTAAGATTCTTGTTCATTTGAAGAAGTGTGTGTGTAAGTGAGCATGCAAACATGTAACCATCTTTTGAACTCACATCTGCACAAAGTCACGCCAATGTCAGGAATACCTCTAATTCTCTGCACAGACCTCCCATTCGAAGGCAAATGTGTTAACTCTCAGTAGAATAAAAAGCATGAAAAAAGCAATGCCAGGGTTAAGGGAGTCCTGGCTTTCTGAAATCAGATTTTTCTCTTTTCTGATACGTTTTTCACTTGCAATGAGCCCAGAGGTGATAACGCTATAAAGTAAATAAACATAAGATGTTATCTCCCAGAGGGCAACTTCTGTTTGTGGCTAAATGAGCCAAGATGAAGAAACACTTCAAATAAAAAACTCAGCTGGAAGAGTAGAGCAAAGAGCCTGCTGAGCTTGAAAGGAAGCCTGGCACCTCGCCATTGTGATTCATGCACTATAATGTAATAAACTTGTACCAACAAATATCTCATTTCCATATTCAACACTGGTTACCTGAAGGAGCCACATGAGAGCTCATTTTTGGAAACAACATTAATTCTCTGGAAACAAAATGAGCCTTTTGATACCAGTCAGAGTAGTAGCTAAAGGGTTTCAAGTCCCACATCCCATCCATGCCTTTTCTCCATCTCTACATTCCAGGGGGTATCTCTTGAAATTTCTCAAATGAAATCTCAGTCTAGTTTAACAGTCTGTTTTGTTTTTTTGTTTTTTTTTTTTTTTTAAATCACCACTGGTAGATGAAAGTAAGTTGTTATTGTTTAGTCACTGAGTCGTCTCCAACTCTTTGAGACCCCATGGACTGTAGCCCACCAGGCTCCTCTGTCCATGGAATTCTCCAGGCAAGAATACTGGAGTCAGTTGCCATTTCCTTCTCTAGGGGGTTCCTCCCACCCCAAGGATCAAATCTGCATCTCCTGCATTGGGAACCACTCTTTATCACTGAACCACCAGGGAAGCCTATAGTTAGCTATAGAAAAGTTTGAAAGAAACTGCTATAAAACACACCTATCAAGTTTCTTATACATCACTAGGATATATATTTGCTTTATGCTAATATGCACGCTTTTATTCCTGAAAACCTGTCACCTTAATTTGGTCTTTGAATCACAGACGATCCTAAAATCGCTCTTATCTGTTCATACTGTTCCTTTTAGATGCCAATCTTGTCAAATGAGTTTTAGCTATGTGTAGCCCTCTCAATGACCTGGGTCAGCCATTCATCAATGGATCAATCAATTCATTAATTCAAACAATTACTTGGTACTCAGTTTGTGTCAGATGCTGTTTGAGGTGACAAGGATACAAGGAAGAATAAGAGACGCAGGATCTTCCCTGGGAGGGCTCAGGGCTGATGGAGATGGTGTCAAGTACAGACACAAAGATACTCAAGATACACCGGCATGAGCATAATGGTAGGGCTTATCACTAACTATGTGTTCTAACTTACGATTCACCTTTTAGTTTGATTTAGTTTTTCTAAAAAAACATCTGCACTTCATTTCTCCTTGTCATCACTCGACTGAATTTAAAATGTTCGACCGTGTATCTGCTCCCTTCCCTGTGTATCGGGTCTCCATATACCCTCAACTCAGGAATACTGTTACTTGACCAAAAGACAATGATATTGAATGACTGAATCTACCTTGGCCATGCAAAATTAGGCTCAGATCCCCACATGGACATGGCGTTCGCAGAGTGGTTTAGTCACAGTCCCGTAGGATGTGCTCACGTCCTGTTTCAACACCTTGTTTAACTTCAGTGCATGCTAAGTGATGTTTCCATAGCCCTTTTCTCATTGCTCTCTCTGTGAAGCAGGAACTTAGGGTATTTGATTCAATACTTGTATTGCTCTGGCCTTGGTGAGTCACAGGCAACTTGGTAATCCTTATTTTGCTTCTGTGAAATAATTACTCGAATTACAAGAGGGTTATGTTAAAGGTAGTTCAGCGAAAAGTCGGGGAATACGTTTCCCGTGTTTGATCTAGAAGACAGAATACTGGACATTCTTTCTCAAAATTTAATTCTGCAGAAATGCCATTTCTGTTCAATGAGATATGGGAGAGTCAAGTGATTAGTAAATTTCATACTCTAAAACCATCAACTGTCAACTTCCCAAAGTGATCTGAGGTTTAAAAATATAGTCTGGGTGGTACCTTCATGCCCATAAGTATTGGCATCAGCCTTCCATGCCCACATTCTCCAGAATCTGTGCATGCGTTTAAGATAAAATTATTTCACAGTTTGTTTAATTTCAAAATAAGCAAAGACATAAGTTAACAGAGGTTTCTCTCTAATAATACAACTCCCAGAAGAAAGGTATGTGTTGGATGTTCAATATAGGTCAAGCTTATTCCATCTGTGTTTCTGACCCTAACAATAAAATGAAGCAAATAGATAAAACTGATGCATTACGATAAACTCCTTTCCTGTCCTAAAAATAATTAGAGAGGAAGTTCTAGATCATTCCTATAGAGAAATATTTACTTCTTCATGTCATAGCTAAAAAGTCATTTTCTAACATATCCTGGCAAATACTTTATTTTCTAAGTTTAAATTATAATAGCTTTGAAATTTATTTTTTAATTTGGACCTTCTAAGAAACTTATAATTCAGAATGTAAACGAAGAGCCACAGAAACTTTTCCATGTTTGGCTTTCATGAAGCCTTTCACCCAAGTGAAAATGCCTTATTCTAGAAGGTGCTTGAGAATCTCCTCTACAGAGCACCGTGGGGTCCAGCCAAGAAAAAACTAATGATCTGTAGCCCCCTTTACAGTTTTCACTGGCTGTGTAAAATGCTATTACGATTGCCTGCTTCTCAGGTCATACAAATATACAGCTGTATCTATTGTGGAGGGAAGGGGGAAACCAGGACAAGCGGCTAAGACAACCAAAAATACACCATGATCATCTGCACTGTGGGGAGATATGGCCTGGGGGATGTTTGCAGTGGTTCCCTAATGTCCAAAGCTCCCTGGCTCTTTTGAGATGGCCTCTCTCCCCTCTGACAGCACTGGAAAGAGGTGGCTCATTCTTCCATTTTGCAGCCAGAAGGGCAGCTGGCAGATGGACAGATCTTTCCCCTCAGGTCACTCGGTGGCACTGCTTAACCCATCAGGTCTATGTCAAGGCTGAAGCTGTTTCCACCACATGAAATGGTTCGGCTGGAAGATAATCTTGGGAAAGAAGCAGACATATTCAATCTCTGGAATTTAAAGCAAACGTTGCTAGTGCTTCCTGAGAACCTTGGTTGTTGATCTTGGTGGTGAGGCATCCAGGGCCTAGGGCCTGACTATCTGCATTTGACTCCTACTCAGTGGATTCTCCTGGGAGACTTCCCTGCTGGCCCCGTGGATAAGAATCTGCCTGCCAATGCAGGGGACACAGGTTCAATCCCTGACTGGAGAAGATTCCACAGGCCACAGTGCAGTTAAGCCTGTGCACCACACCTACTGAGCCCACGTGTGGCAACAGCTGAAACCTGAGTGCCTAGGGCCTGTGATCCACAACCAGAGTAGCCACCACGGTGAGAAGCCTGTGCACAGCAACTAGAGAGCAGCCCCTCTCGCTGCAGCTAGAGAAAGCCTGCCACAAAAAAGACCCAGCACACCCAAAAAATAAATTAAAAACAAACAAATAATAAAAAAAAAACCATATATATATATATATATATGGTTTTCTATATGTGTATATATTCTATATATATATATATATATATATATATATATATTCTATATTCTATATTCTTCTATATATATATATATTCTCTTGGGGCAAAATCTCTCCATATCTTGGCTCCATTTTCTTCAAAGTTGGGCTAATAATACCTCCTATGCTACTGGGTGGTTGTGAAGATTCCATGGTGGATGTACATGACTTGGGAACATTCAAGGTCAAAAGAAAACCTTTGTCAGTGATAGCTATTACAGCAAATCACACTCAGCCTAATCTAAAAATCAGCTGATGAGAATGCTGAGACACAGAGAGGCTGATGGCTTGCAACCATCCTGAAGTTACAAGGACCCCACCTATAAACTAAGCCTTTTCACTCCTAGTCGATGATTTGTTCAAATTACTGATATTCTGAATGTCAGGTTCTTCAAAGACCACTGATGAAATGTTTAGCTATTTTCTAGAAACACTGAATCAATACTATTTTCTTGATATCAGGCTTTAAAGGAATTCTTTTCTTTTATGTACTTTTTTTTTTTTTTAAGATTTATTTATTTATTTTGGAGGTGGGAGGGATGGGGAGAGAGGGGAGCAGGCGGGCCACTTCTATTGGTCTTTCGTTTGTCTATTTTCATCCATCTTTGTTCTTTGGCCCGTGTGGGCCTCCCATTGCGGTGGCCTCTGCTGTCGCTGAGCACTGGCTCTGGGTGCATGCGCTCCAGAGCTCCAGCTCGGTAATTGGACACATCGGTCCAGCCGCTCCGCGGCACATGGGATCTTCCCAGGCCAGGGATCGGACCGGCGCCCCTTGCACTGCAAGGCAGTGTCCTTACCCACTGGACCACCAGGGAAGCCCCATATGTATGTATTTTTTAAAGACTTATTTATTTTTGGTTCTGCTGGGTCTTCGTTGCAGCCTGGGCTTTCTCTAGTTGTGGCTAGCAGGAGATGCTCTCTAGTTGCCATGCACAGGCTTCTCATTGTGGTGGCTCTTCTGGTTGCAGAGCACAGGATCCAGGTCCCTGGGCTTCAGGAGTTGTGAAACATGTCCTTCCATGGCACGTGGAATGCTCCTGGATGGGGGAATGAATTGGTGTCCCCTGCATTGGCAGGTGGATTCTTAACCACTAGCCCACCAGGGAAGCCCTCCTTTCTTTTAAAAAATAAATCGCTACCATACAGAAAACAAAGCAAAACATTGTTATTAAATTCTAGTTGGCTATTCTAGCCTGCTGAAAGCTCCGAGCCTAGAGCCTGTTCTTGGTTAAAAAGAAAGTTTTAGTGAGTGTTATGGGGAACAGATACTTGGTTTTTCAATCAATAAGGTTTAAAGCAAACTTGGAAAGAGGTAACTTTTTACCAGATGATTCAACTCTGAAGTCACACTCACAGTTGCCTCCGTATACCACGGTCGGGGTAGGCTAAGTGCACTTTGGGAAGAGCTGTCTACATGGCCTCCTAGAGAAAGGTTCTGGGGAGCAAACATCAGAGAGGCCAAGAGGCCACCCTTGCCAAGACACCAGCAAAGCTTCCCATCCGTCATCAGCTCTCAACAGACTAGGTAAATGTGAGGTCCCCAAATGAAAGACAAAGCCACTTTAACAAACAAGAATTCACTGAACAGATCAGGGAAAAAAGCCCAGTCATACAAGCCTTTCACGCAGTATTCAGAATTTCTGTTTCTGAATTCCATGTACTGATGCTAGGAGGTGTCCCTATTCGACACTGTCAGTTCTAGAATAATGTCACTCACAACTGCAGTGTGCTTGGGGACGTCACTAAAATGTAAGCCACCATAGAAACACATAAAACTTTCATTTGAAAACTCTCAAAACAGAAGGCAAAACATAAACAGTGTTAAGGCAGACAGGCAGCACTGAGGAGCGGCCTGCGGCAATCACATCCCTGAGCCCAGAGGCCGGACAGGCTGCCTCCGCCGCTGAACGCTTTCACTACGCAAGTTTGGCTTTGGTAAAAAGTGGCGTGGAAATCAAACACCAAGCCACGTCAGTATGAACTCTCCCAATCCAGCTTCAGTGACAGAAGGAAACAGATAAAAGCCAGTCTCTAAAAAATTGCTGAAGAAAGAGTTCGTCTATTTTCCCCTTCTTCTGTTAGCCTTGCCTTTCTTGTGACACCTAGAACTAAAATCGGTTCTAGAAAATAGGCTCTAGGCTTTAGTAGGTTCCAGGATAAAACGGTGGCCAATGAGGATCTATTTTTCCTTGAGGGCAAAACTTTCATTCTAGAGTATAAGAAGCTGGAGGCCCTTTCCAGTCTTCCCAGAAGACATTCCCAGCTTTCTCTCCCATAGTCTCCTGATTTTTTCCCATATCTTTATTATACTTGATGTGCAGCATAAAAATTGTGTGTAACGTGGCAGATTCGCACAGCTCTGTGACCTTCTTGTTGGAAAGGATCGTGTCTTTTCCTTCCTTCAATATTTAGCAGTCACCAAATTCCTTGTGATTGTAGGAACTCAAAATATATATGTTTAAAGAAAAAGATGCCTAAATAACTAGGTTAGGATTTAAACTTCTCTCTTCACTGTAGAAACATTATAAAAAGGACAAAATAATAATAAAAACGGTCGTCAGTAATGATGGACCCAGGGATTGAACCTGTATCTCTTAAGTCTCCTGCATTGCAGGTAGATTATTTACCACTGAGAAGTTAGTTTCTGCCAGTTGAAGGACTCTGACTTATAGTCCTTTGTTTGTAAGAAAGCTAGTTTTTATTTTGAATCCCTTTCTTTCTGAGAACCAGAGATGATTTAAAACATTTTTACAGTGGACCCAGAGCAGTTGATTCAAGCTATACCCAGATGGTCAGCATTGCTTAGGATGATTTCTGTTAAACTGTTCAAAGTTGTTAATAATCCTCCTAATATATTTAGATTTGCACGCAGGGTGGAGGGGTGAAGATCTGGTGCAGATCGGACGTCACAGCTCCTTCTGGACTTCTGTTCATCTGTTCAATCCAACCATGGGCTCGTACTTGTTTCAATTTTGTTGAACTCAAAGCAACCCTTTCCTTTAAGCTATGACACTCAAAAGTTAAGGTTCATTAATAGGGACTTTCAAGAAATGTGGACCTGATTGTTTGGAAAATGGATGCCTTTAACAGGAAATGCATATCTTATGGGGACTTCCCAGGTGGCACGGTGGTAAAGAACCCACCTGCCAATGCAGCAGACAGACATAAAAGATGCAGGTTCAATCCCTGAGTCAGGAAAATCCCCTGGAGGAGGAAATAGCAACCCACATCAGTATTCTTATCTGAAAAATGGTCATGGCAACCCACATTTCAAAAGAGTCAAACTGAGGGCAAAACTTTCATTCTAGAGTATAAGAAGCTGGAGGCCCTTTCCAGTCTTCCCAGAAGACATTCCCAGCTTTCTCTCCATAGTCTCCTGATTTTTTCCCATATCTTTATTATACTTGATGTGCAGCATAAAAATTGTGTGTAACGTGGCAGATTCGCACAGCTCTGTGACCTTCTTGTTGGAAAGGATCGTGTCTTTTCCTTCCTTCAATATTTAGCAGTCACCAAATTCCTTGTGATTGTAGGAACTCAAAATATATATGTTTAAAGAAAAAGATGCCTAAATAACTAGGTTAGGATTTAAACTTCTCTCTTCACTGTAGAAACATTATAAAAAGGACAAAATAATAATAAAAACGGTCGTCAGTAATGATGGACCCAGGGATTGAACCTGTATCTCTTAAGTCTCCTGCATTGCAGGTAGATTATTTACCACTGAGAAGTTAGTTTCTGCCAGTTGAAGGACTCTGACTTATAGTCCTTTGTTTGTAAGAAAGCTAGTTTTTATTTTGAATCCCTTTCTTTCTGAGAACCAGAGATGATTTAAAACATTTTTACAGTGGACCCAGAGCAGTTGATTCAAGCTATACCCAGATGGTCAGCATTGCTTAGGATGATTTCTGTTAAACTGTTCAAAGTTGTTAATAATCCTCCTAATATATTTAGATTTGCACGCAGGGTGGAGGGGTGAAGATCTGGTGCAGATCGGACGTCACAGCTCCTTCTGGACTTCTGTGGATCTGTTCAATCCAACCATGGGCTCTCGTACTTGTTTCAATTTTGTTGAACTCAAAGCAACCCTTTCCTTTAAGCTATGACACTCAAAAGTTAAGGTTCATTAATAGGGACTTTCAAGAAATGTGGACCTGATTGTTTGGAAAATGGATGCCTTTAACAGGAAATGCATATCTTATGGGGACTTCCCAGGTGGCACGGTGGTAAAGAACCCACCTGCCAATGCAGCAGACAGACATAAAAGATGCAGGTTCAATCCCTGAGTCAGGAAAATCCCCTGGAGGAGGAAATAGCAACCCACATCAGTATTCTTATCTGAAAAATGGTCATGGACAGAGGAACCTGGAAGACTACAGTCCATGGTGCTGCAAAAGAGTCAAACGTGACTGAGCAACTGAGCACCTGAGCACATACCTACTATACTTTTGGAAATCAATTCAACTACTGCTTTTCTTCCATAGAGGAAAGAGCATGCTGTGAAGCGAGATTATCTTCCACATTCAGTGAATCTCAGGCCTGCTGACTGTACTTTTTAAATATACAACACTGGGTGCTCCAGTTCATCCAGTTCCCTAAGCAGAGGTTGAACCCAGCCCCTTGCTTTGGGAGAGTGAAGTCTTAACCACTGGACCACCAGGGAAGTTTCATGGTGATTAACTAGTAACAAGCACAGTCGAATACTAAGTAACTTCTACATATTCAGAGTTTCCCTCAAGTGGCTATAAATTCTCACCACAACCCCACAAGATAAGGCAAGCTCTTCATGGTAGTGGATTGAAGACATGAAATCTTATAAGAGCCAATTTTGAAGGTCACAAAGCCAGTGTCCACGGGCAGAGATGGCATTCAAGCCCAGTCTGTTAGTTCCCAAAGCTGTGTTCCCCTCGTCTACTCCTCCACCTTTCTCCTCCAACCCACATGACTTCATCTGCCCCTCTTCCTTTTTCCTGCCCTTCATTCGACTCCACTCAAGTAATCTAGGAAAAAAAAGGAAATTTCTGAAACATACTCTTCCCTGTATCCAGAATGTATTTACTTTTCTTGCTCACCCTGGTGAGCATCTAGACGTCATTTAAGACTCAGCTTAAACAGATTGCTTCTTATGAACCATGTTTTGATCTTCCTCCCTCCGCCCTCTCCTGGCTGGAAGATGGTAACTATTTTATATAAATATTTATATATATAATAGACAGCAATGGGGAATCATATACTGATTCACTTTGCACCATTATTCTTGAATACCTACTAATGTGTCTTCTATTTGTCTCTGTTTCCCCAGGTCTTAGCACAGTGCCCAGCACTTAAACAGTCCAAAACAACAACTCAGTGCATGCATGACGAAAGTGACGGGCACTCCACTCAGCAATGTGTAAGAGCTGCATCCACAGCAGTCGTTTCTGAATCATATTATGGGCATGGCCTCTTTGATCTAAACATATTTAAAAGATGCATTAAATAGCCAAGGACCGCTTCTAACTCCTGCAAGTTGAAAATACGAAAGAAACATTTGCTAGGTAGTTGCAACAAGGTAAACTTTCAAATGGAGCATCCTAGGTGGTGCCATGGTAAAGAATCCACCTGCAGGAGATTCAGGAGGCGCAAGAAACAGGGGTTTGATGCCTGGGTGGGGAAGATCCTCGGCAGGAGACAATGACAACCCACTCCAGTATTCTTGTCTGGAGAATTCCATGGGCAGATGAGCCTTGCAGGTACTGTCCACGGAGGACACCACTGAGAACAGCTGCTCAGTGCAGACCCTTCATATTCTGGGTTCATTATCTCTCCCATCAAAGAGTATCCCCCATTTTTTTTTCTAAACCAAGTCCACTTTATTTGAAACTTTTCACATGCCACAAATTTACATGAAAATATCTGTCGGAAATGTAGTTGGAACACAAGGTCCAGGAGCGGCCTCACCAGAGGATAGGCGGTCTGTCATCGAAAGCCAGGGGATCCATATCCGGTCACTTAGCACCTTGTCCCACACAGGCTGACACCCTGCCCCACCTTCTCACAACTGATAAAGTGCTGAACAACCTGTATTGATGACTGCCCTCTTCGCCCTTTCCCGCTAAGTTCCAAGTGCTTTCTTTCCAGCCACTGTCTTGCCTCAAAGAGACCAGGTTGCATTCTGCTTCAGCACTAGATCCTGAGGACCAAGAATTTCATGTCTGTCCACTAAACCTGGCCACACATGCTTTCCACCTGCCTGCTCCCTGGGCACCCAAGCTTTCCTCAGCACCTGCCCAGCACTCCCTGTGAGCCCATCCTCATTTCCATCCCTGGTCAGAACCACTCAGGCTCCTCTAGAAGAGCTGGGGATGCACTGGGCAGTTTCAGGAGTCACCCAGGCCAGGGAAGGGCAAAAGTTGCTGGTACTGTTCCTCCCTGTTGGATCTCAGATCACACCTGTCCACGCCCAAGGTCATGGGTACCACTGTGAGTCGTGGTGAGGGGCAGGGAGGTATTTCAGATCTGGCCTATATGCAGTTTGAATCGTCTAGCCAACAGGAGTTCACTAGTTTTCAAGCCACACCTTATATATGCTGGATAAAACTCTTGAGAGTCCCCTGGGAAGCAAGAAGCTCAAACCAATCAATCCCAAAGGCAATCAACCCTGAATATTCATTGGAAGCACTGGTGCTGAAGCTGAAGCTCTAATACTTTGGCCACCTGATGCAAAGAGCCAATTCATTGGAAAACACCCTGATGATGGGAAAGATCGAGGACAGGAGAGAAGAGGATGAGATGATTAGATAGCACCACCGACTCAATGGACACAAATTTGAGCAGACTCCAGGAGATGGTGAAGGAGAGGGAAGCCTGGCGCACTGCAGTCCATTTGGTCGCAAGAAGAGTTTCACACAACTTAGTGACTGAACAACAACAACACACAAACAGTGCTATTGATTCTGGCTCCATTTTAATAACAATAGAACTCCTTTCTGTTAGACACTGTGCTAAAAACTTTGAACAGAGTACCTCATTTCATCTTTACAATCACCCTCTGAAGCAGGTTTTATCTTTACTCTTTTTTTCCCAGCAAGAGAAACCAAGACTTGGAGAGGTAAGAAGCTTTTTCTCCTACTGACAGCAGGAACACTGGGATCTGAGTGAGGCCAAGTCTGCTCACCTCTGAGTCAGGAGGTGAGTTTTAGCTCCCAGCCTACCCTCTCTCTGAATGCTACAGGAAAGCCACACCCCAGAACTGTTATTCCATTAAGCTGAGGTCCTCTAACGCAATTTCCTTGACTTCGGCTGGTGCCTGCAGACTGGAAAGCGCAGGAGGGCAAGCGGGTGAGGGAGCCTGGGGTGAGGACAAGCCAATGAACTGAGCCTTCATCTCCGCGGGGAGGAACCTTGGTGCACCTGTTCTTTATCTATCAATTCTTGTCTGTCCTAAAGGCACTGAAGCATGGGAAACACTGAGAGAATATAGAGCTGAAACACCAACAGAAATAATGGCATCATTCATATATCCAAAGAAACCCAAGCCAACGGCAATTTGGCTTTATGCATGGAATTAAAATTTGTCTCTGCCAATCACATTGGCATCATCATAAAAACAAACCCAGACCACGGCTGGCCATGAATTGGACTCTGGCAACTCAATTATTTTCTATGTATCATCTATGAAAATGACATCAGCCCATGATAGTCTGTGGGATACACCTTAATGCTCCTTACTTCAGCAGACGATACCTATTGGGTCAGAGACACGGCGTCAGGCTCTGTGTATAATGTTTGGATGAAAAGCTGTGATTTTTGTCCTCCCCTAAGAGGCCATGATTAGAAGGGAAAGAGACTATCAGACTGCTACTCCAAACCCAGGTTTGACTCTCGGGGTTGTCAAGCCAAGAGACACAACTACGTCAGAGTGGGAGAAGGAAGGATTTCTTACTTGCAGAAAGTAAGGAGAACACCGGGGATATTTCCAAAAGCAATGTCTCCCTAAACAACAAAATTGAAAACAAAAAAAAAAAAAGAAAGAAGAAACCTAAGCTAAAAGGGTGCATGCATATTCACGAAGGGGTTGGTCTATATTTGCATATTCATGAAGCGGCTTGAGAAGGGGAGAATTCAGCCTAGAACTGGGGCAAAGGACAACAGAGTCTAGCTCTAGATGACTGAAGAAGTTATGAGGGTCAGAAAAAGTCAACACTGTCATTCTGTAGGTTCCAGTCCTTCTAGTGATTGGGGGATAGGTTGGGGGAGCTGAATTCTGCAAAATAGCTCAAAAACATGCTTCAGGCTAGTCTTTGCCTTTGAAAGCGAACTGGGAGTCTACAACTGATCCATTGTCTTCCGATGCTCTGTAAGGTTACTTCCCTGGCCTGGTAATAGCTATTTATTTTCACCTTCATTCGTTCCCTTAAAATCACTGACTAATGAAAACTATTCTTCTGCAAAGGCAAGCAGTCTGCCCAAGATCACAAAACAGCTCAAGCCTAAAATGGCTTCTCTTATGTTAAGGAAGCTTAGGTCTGATTCCTCGTCCTCTGAGGACCTCCTACCCCACTTGCTAACATGATGGTAAAGGTGGAGAAAGGGAGGTTATGGGGTACCAAGTGCCCATGAGTGTTTATGATCAAGGTCATGTTCTTATGAGTTGACCTGGAAAGACCTTAAGGAAGACAAGGCATTTCATATAAAAAGGCAGGAATGCTGGAAGAAGGCAGTCTAAGAAAAGAGATATTTAACAAACGATATAAATGAAACTAGACAAACTGAGTTAGGGCAAACTGTTTTAACCTAGACAAAGGTCTTCACATTTAGAGTAACTTTAAAAAATCAATATAAGTTCTTCAAATATTTTCATGATTGTACTGTCCTCATATATTAGCTCTCACTAACACAGAGAAGTTACACTTCAAGCATCTGAGAAGTTAATGTACTCTTTCTGCAAAAATGTTAATGTTCTTTTAAAAGTGATTTGCTTTTTAATTGATTTGCACTGACTGAGCAAAAGATGTGATGGCTACACACACACCAAAACGGTAAATTAACTGTGGTTACTTCTGAGTAGTGGAACTGTGGTGAAGGCTTCTTTGTGCTTTTCCGAGTTTTTCAAGTTTGCAATAATAAAAACGTATTTTTTGGTAAACTGTTTAAAGCACAAAACTTTAAATTGACATTTAAAAGTGCTATTTTAGAGAAAACGTCGGAGTTAGTAACTCAGTAACTTCCACATTTAACAAAAAGTGTGCTTAACAAATAAAACCCCACTTACATGCCTGGCACTGTCTTTTTAAAATGTTATTTTAAAATTATTTTATTTATTTTAGGGGGGCAGGGAAGGAGCCACACCACACAGCATATGGGATCTTAGTTTCCAGACCAGGGATTGAACCGAAATCCCCTGCACTGGAAGCATGAAGTCTTAACCACTAGACTGACAAGAAAGTTCCAGGAGGCTTCCCTGGTGGTCCAGGGCATAAAGAGTCCGCCTTGCAGTGCAGAGGGCAATGGTTCAATCCCTGGCCCAGGAAGGTCCCATGTGCCGCGGAGCAGTTGGACTGGTGTGTCCAATTATGAGCCAGCACTCTGAAGCGCATGCGCCCAGAGCCAATGCTCTGCAGGGAGAGAGGCCACTGCAATGGGAGGCCCACACATGCCAAAGAATGAAAAGATGGATGAAAATAAATATAAATAAAAGAAGCATGATGGAGAAAAGAAAAAAAAAAGTATTAAAGAGAAAGTTCCAGGGTATCAGTTTTTGATAAAAAAATAAATAAATAAAGCTGGTATAAATAAAATCTTACATACACTCAAACACACTGGCACATACATACCATTTTTCTCTTTTAAAATGTTGTTTTACGTTTGCCTCATTCAATTTAACTGGGGCTCAGGCTAAACAAATATATTCTGCACTGTCAGGAGAGCCTACTTTCATGTTATCACAAATGCATTTTAGAAAAGATATAACCCAAAAGGCTGACCTCCCAGAGGAAATGCAAATAGGACGAGAAAAATCTGAAGTGACCACCTAGGGAGTGTGTTTGCCTTCTGCAGAATGGTTAGCTTTGATGAAACTAACTTACAGCTGATTTCATGAATGAGAATGAGTATAACTCACCAGAATACTAAATGGAAGAGAAAAATAGTCCACGACCCAATAATCTGCTTGGATTTTCCCCCTTCACCTATTGGTTACTCCTGTTATTTAGCATAATGGTGAGTTGGTTTGCTATCTTAAAAAATATTACACATCACTAACTAACAAACGTAGTTGGTTACTGAAAGAAACGCGTGAGGAGGTCGTATTTGTATTTGATCTGAAATATTTATGTGAAAACACAGTAAACCCTAGAATGTTCATCTGGTCTACTTTTCAAGTTTTTTTAGCATTACAGGATAGGGTTTCCACTCTAATTCCCTTATTGCCATCTAGTGTCTCACCCTGACAACCTCAAAGTTACTGGATATTATAGAAAAGAGCCAGAGTGCTCATGGGTTCAGGGGTCACCTGCCAAAGTAAATTTCCTGCTTTATTTGAAAGATATTTGCCTAAATTAAACATGACTGTTCATTCTCAAGGAGGGGGGACTTTGAATGACTGGAGCAATAGAAGAGTTAAAAAAAAAACTCAAAACCCTACTATTACCAGTACATGCTAAGCTGTATTAGTGGAATTACAGATTTGATAAAAGTAAAAAGAAGGATTTTGAGTCAAGGGTCTCATACTAAGTGCAGATGATCCTTGAACTATGCAGGTTTGAACTGCATGGTCCACTTACACACAGATATTTTTCAACAGTAAATATTACAGTACTACATGGTCCTTGGTTGGTTGAATCTATGGATGCAGATGTGGAGAGCCAACTATAAGCTATACAAGGATTACCCCCACCTTAAATAAAAAGCTGGGGCACATACATACCATTTTTCTCTTTTAAAATGTTGTTTTACGTTTGCCTCATTCAATTTAACTGGGGCTCAGGCTAAACAAATATATTCTGCACTGTCAGGAGAGCCTACTTTCATGTTATCACAAATGCATTTTAGAAAAGATATAACCCAAAAGGCTGACCTCCCAGAGGAAATGCAAATAGGACGAGAAAAATCTGAAGTGACCACCTAGGGAGTGTGTTTGCCTTCTGCAGAATGGTTAGCTTTGATGAAACTAACTTACAGCTGATTTCATGAATGAGAATGAGTATAACTCACCAGAATACTAAATGGAAGAGAAAAATAGTCCACGACCCAATAATCTGCTTGGATTTTCCCCCTTCACCTATTGGTTACTCCTGTTATTTAGCATAATGGTGAGTTGGTTTGCTATCTTAAAAAATATTACACATCACTAACTAACAAACGTAGTTGGTTACTGAAAGAAACGCGTGAGGAGGTCGTATTTGTATTTGATCTGAAATATTTATGTGAAAACACAGTAAACCCTAGAATGTTCATCTGGTCTACTTTTCAAGTTTTTATAGCATTACAGGATAGGGTTTCCACTCTAATTCCCTTATTGCCATCTAGTGTCTCACCCTGACAACCTCAAAGTTACTGGATATTATAGAAAAGAGCCAGAGTGCTCATGGGTTCAGGGGTCACCTGCCAAAGTAAATTTCCTGCTTTATTTGAAAGATATTTGCCTAAATTAAACATGACTGTTCATTCTCAAGGAGGGGGGACTTTGAATGACTGGAGCAATAGAAGAGTTAAAAAAAAAACTCAAAACCCTACTATTACCAGTACATGCTAAGCTGTATTAGTGGAATTACAGATTTGATAAAAGTAAAAAGAAGGATTTTGAGTCAAGGGTCTCATACTAAGTGCAGATGATCCTTGAACTATGCAGGTTTGAACTGCATGGTCCACTTACACACAGATATTTTTCAACAGTAAATATTACAGTACTACATGGTCCTTGGTTGGTTGAATCTATGGATGCAGATGTGGAGAGCCAACTATAAGCTATACAAGGATTACCCCCCACCTTACTCAAGGGTCAGCTGTCATTTGAAATTGGGTAGAATTCCCCCAGGAGCACCATGCTATCCCCCTGCAGAAGAGAAGTGGGTGGTTCCTCCGAGCACCCTGGCCAAGAGGGCCAGGCCAGGAGCTAGGGAGGATGAATTCTCTCCTATTCTGTACATGGGCAAAGAGAACGCTAATGACTCAACGGTAAAGAACTCACCTGCCAATGCAGGAGACACAGGAAACATAGGTTTGATGTCTGTGAGGATGATCTCCTGGAGGCGACCCACTCCAGTATTCCAGCCTGGGAAATTCCATACACAGAGCAGCCTGGTGGGCTTCTGGTGCACTACAGTGCATAGTGCATAAGGTCACAAACAGTGGGACATGACTTAGCAACTAAACAATAATAACAGCAAACAGAGAACCTGAAAAAGCCATCACTTTTCCAATGTTCCCAGGAAACAACTTCAGTTTCTCAGGACTTGGTGACAATAGTGATCTGTATAAATCCTGAGCTCTCGAAGCAGACAAGGAAGATAATTATCATCCGGTCCTTTAGTACTAAAGCACACTGCAATGATGCATTGGTCTGCTCACAAAGTTACAAGAGATGAGACTCATCTCTAAGGAGGTATCAGGTGGACACTTTACCATGAGAGAACTTAGGTCAATAGGTTTTTTATTTATATTTGTGAAATATCAGTGATGGGAGAAAGAACTGTTTTGATACCTTGAAACTTAGTGGCTGGAATGGTAAAGAATCCGCCTGCAACATGAGAGAGACCTGGGTTTGAACCCTGGGTTAGGAAGATCCCCTGGAGAAAGGACTAGCAACCCACTCCAGTACTCTTTGGAGAAGGAAATGGCAACCTACTCCAGTATTCTTGCTTGGAAACTTCCGTGGACAAATGACCCTGGCAAGTTACAGTTCATGGGGCTGCAAAGAGTCAGACAGGACTGAGCGGACATCAGTATTCTTGCCTGGAGACTTCCATGGACAGAGGAGCCTGGAGGGCTACAGTCCATGGGGTCACAAAGAATCTGACACGACTGAATGATGAACACTTTCCTTGAAAAAGGACGGGGAAAAAAATTATTATTTAGTCTTTTTTTTTTCATTCACTTATCTTTTGTTGTTGTTGTTGTTGTTGTTTGGCCTATATGGGCCTCCCATCATAGTGGCCCCTGTTGTCGCAGAGCACCGGCTCTGGGCGCATGCGCTCCAGAGCTCCGGCTCGGTAGTTGGACACATCAGCCCAGCCGCTCAGCGGCCTGTGGGGTCTTCCCAGGCCAGGGATCCAACCGGCGCCCCTTGCACTGCAAGGCGGTGTCCTTACCCACTGGACCACCAGGGAAGCCCAGAGTCTTTTTTTTTTTTTTAACAACATAAAGAAATGTTTTGTTTGGATCTCCACCAGCAGCTATAAATATTAGATACAGGATAATAAATAGTAGGTGCATTTGATTGGTTTTATAAACCCAGGTAGCTTTGCTAAATAGAAAAAAAATATGATGACATCATCCTCTGTGCAAAAATTCATATCAACATCTCTATACAACTCAACTCTGCACACAATGGTTCAATCTTTCAAAGAATTTTTTTTTAGTATGAGAAGAGTTTCAGAGGGTAATTACTTCCCCTCTGCATCCCCTCCTCCCGCCCTCCCCCTTTCCCCCAAGTAAGATCAGCCTTCATGTCAAGAGCACTGTTTGTGATGTTTGGGGCTTTACCTTTTGATGAATACATGACATGCCAAGTTCTATGGGTCTACAGATTCATCACTCTCCAAATTTATAGGGATGTATGCAGTGTGATTTGATAAATGGTTTTGTTTTGCTTTTCATCACTCACACGATATTGAAAGGACGCTCCCTGTATATCTTTGGCATCATCTATCAAGAATAAGGCTTTGGGGAGAACAAATAAAATGCTGTAAAAACTTGTTGAACTGATAACTATATAATATGAATGTGTCATCTCTGAATATGAAAGACCACTATATGAGGCTCATATTTTATTATTTTTTAGCAAGTTTACATATCTGGTTCCCAGTGGTTTAAACTGCACTTTGGTTTAGACGTTTCCAAAGCTTCCCAAGTGTCTTTGGGAGAGGGAGTGCTATAAATTAAAGGGATTATTAATCTTACTAAATCTGTGCCTTTTTACTGGCATTTACTTAGGAGATCTGTGCCTCCTGATGATGGATTGGCTTGGCAACTTCCTTGAAATACTGGTTGGTATATGCAGTAAGAAGTTGGAGCCTGACATCACATCTTCCTTTGCATTATTTTTAAAGGAAAAAAAAAAATTCTATTAAGTTGGCAACTATGTACATTGACCAAAAATTTTTAAAAAGTTTAGAAAGAGATTACTAGGACTTCAAAATTTCTGGACCTGGCCATTTAAATCAAGGTAGGAATGAGGATTCTATTTATATTTCATCATAAAAACAAGCTTCCTCTAACTGATAAAATGGCTTTATCCAATGCCACTAATGACTATGAGTCCATCCAAATACGTGTGAATAGCAGAAGAAAACTGCTTTACAGGTTCCCAAGCCTAAATTTCTTACCAGAGACACCAACCTAATAGTCAAGAGCTCTGTTTAACAGATTCCGTGGTTAAAATATTCACCTCTCTTTAGACCGTAGGCAGTCTTCAATGTAATAGGTAATGAGAAAGCTACTTGGCCAATATATAGAACTCGAATGAGACATCAGAGACAATAAATTTAAAAAACAATAAAGTTTCAAATTTGCCATTCATATAGGAAACGTTTGACAGACTGAACATTTCCGGGGCTGTTGACAGCAGAACATGCACATCTGAAATAAATGCAAAAAATAAAGATTTGAGAAGTTTCAAACCAGACTCCCAGAAGAGCTTGGGGTGAGGATGGGGAGAGAGCAAGGAGGGTGCAAGGTGAAGGGATAGATTGCAGTGTGATTTGATAAATGGTTTTGTTTTGCTTTTCATCACTCACACGATATTGAAAGGACGCTCCCTGTATATCTTTGGCATCATCTATCAAGAATAAGGCTTTGGGGAGAACAAATAAAATGCTGTAAAAACTTGTTGAACTGATAACTATATAATATGAATGTGTCATCTCTGAATATGAAAGACCACTATATGAGGCTCATATTTTATTATTTTTTAGCAAGTTTACATATCTGGTTCCCAGTGGTTTAAACTGCACTTTGGTTTAGACGTTTCCAAAGCTTCCCAAGTGTCTTTGGGAGAGGGAGTGCTATAAATTAAAGGGATTATTAATCTTACTAAATCTGTGCCTTTTTACTGGCATTTACTTAGGAGATCTGTGCCTCCTGATGATGGATTGGCTTGGCAACTTCCTTGAAATACTGGTTGGTATATGCAGTAAGAAGTTGGAGCCTGACATCACATCTTCCTTTGCATTTTTTTTAAAAGGAAAAAAAAAAATTCTATTAAGTTGGCAACTATGTACATTGACCAAAAATTTTTAAAAAGTTTAGAAAGAGATTACTAGGACTTCAAAATTTCTGGACCTGGCCATTTAAATCAAGGTAGGAATGAGGATTCTATTTATATTTCATCATAAAAACAAGCTTCCTCTAACTGATAAAATGGCTTTATCCAATGCCACTAATGACTATGAGTCCATCCAAATACGTGTGAATAGCAGAAGAAAACTGCTTTACAGGTTCCCAAGCCTAAATTTCTTACCAGAGACACCAACCTAATAGTCAAGAGCTCTGTTTAACAGATTCCGTGGTTAAAATATTCACCTCTCTTTAGACCGTAGGCAGTCTTCAATGTAATAGGTAATGAGAAAGCTACTTGGCCAATATATAGAACTCGAATGAGACATCAGAGACAATAAATTTAAAAAACAATAAAGTTTCAAATTTGCCATTCATATAGGAAACGTTTTGACAGACTGAACATTTCCGGGGCTGTTGACAGCAGAACATGCACATCTGAAATAAATGCAAAAAATAAAGATTTGAGAAGTTTCAAACCAGACTCCCAGAAGAGCTTGGGGTGAGGATGGGGAGAGAGCAAGGAGGGTGCAAGGTGAAGGGGCTTTGCCCAGAGACCCCTGTATCAGTTAAACTTCATATAGGAAATTATGGCCTAACTCTTATATACTTATCGTTTTAAAGAAACCATGTCCTTATAAAAACGTGTAGATGAATGACCTCATTCACCATTTTTCATAGAACATTTAAGGGCTATTCTTACAGCATTTTGAATTTGTTCCCACAATGACAACAACCCAGTGTGTCCAAAGGCACACTCCAGTGCAGACCCCAAAGAACATTAGAGATCCCACTTTCTCCCCTGCCCTGTACCCGAAGGCCTCTCCGTACTCCCACGGAGCCCCCGTCCCATACATGCATCCCACAGCCCCACACGGAGTCAAAATCAGCCAGCTGTAGGGGCAAAGCAATGAACAATCCTCACCCTACATCAGCTTTCCTATTCACTTCTACTATATGTCGGCTTCCCCAGTGGCTCAGAGGTAAAGAATCTGCCTCCCAATGCAGGAGACACAAGAGACCTGGGTTCAGACCCTGGGTGGGGAAGATCACCTGCAGACGGGAATGACAACCGACTCCGGCCAGTATTCTTACCTGGGAAATCCAATAGACAGAGGGGCCTGGTGGATTGTAGTCCATGGGTCAAAAGAGAATCGAACAGGACTGAGCACACGCGCGTGCACACACACACACACACACACACACACAGGTCTAGTCACTTCAAGTCTTCTAGCTTTCTTAGGAGAGAGAACTTTAGGAAATGATCTGAATAAGTACACAAAATAAGACACAGGTCAGTTTCCACTATCCTCCCCAAGATGAAAAGATGGCCAAACCAATGACTAAGATGACATTTATCACCGTCAATAAAATATAACCTTAAAGTGGCTAAGCACAAAGTAGATTAAATGAGTCATCTCCCCCACCCAATTAAGAGCTGACCCACAAGATCCAAGAGGACGACCGCTCAGAGGAGATGGAAGGACTAAACATTTCCGGGGCTGTTGACAGCAGAACATGCACATCTGAAATAAATGCAAAAAATAAAGATTTGAGAAGTTTCAAACCAGACTCCCAGAAGAGCTTGGGGTGAGGATGGGGAGAGAGCAAGGAGGGTGCAAGGTGAAGGGGCTTTGCCCAGAGACCCCTGTATCAGTTAAACTTCATATAGGAAATTATGGCCTAACTCTTATATACTTATCGTTTTAAAGAAACCATGTCCTTATAAAAACGTGTAGATGAATGACCTCATTCACCATTTTTCATAGAACATTTAAGGGCTATTCTTACAGCATTTTGAATTTGTTCCCACAATGACAACAACCCAGTGTGTCCAAAGGCACACTCCAGTGCAGACCCCAAAGAACATTAGAGATCCCACTTTCTCCCCTGCCCTGTACCCGAAGGCCTCTCCGTACTCCCACGGAGCCCCCGTCCCATACATGCATCCCACAGCCCCACACGTAGAGTCAAAATCAGCCAGCTGTAGGGGCAAAGCAATGAACAATCCTCACCCTACATCAGCTTTCCTATTCACTTCTACTATATGTCGGCTTCCCCAGTGGCTCAGAGGTAAAGAATCTGCCTCCCAATGCAGGAGACACAAGAGACCTGGGTTCAGACCCTGGGTGGGGAAGATCACCTGCAGACGGGAATGACAACCGACTCCGGCCAGTATTCTTACCTGGGAAATCCAATAGACAGAGGGGCCTGGTGGATTGTAGTCCATGGGTCAAAAGAGAATCGAACAGGACTGAGCACACGCGCGTGCACACACACACACACACACACACACACAGGTCTAGTCACTTCAAGTCTTCTAGCTTTCTTAGGAGAGAGAACTTTAGGAAATGATCTGAATAAGTACACAAAATAAGACACAGGTCAGTTTCCACTATCCTCCCCAAGATGAAAAGATGGCCAAACCAATGACTAAGATGACATTTATCACCGTCAATAAAATATAACCTTAAAGTGGCTAAGCACAAAGTAGATTAAATGAGTCATCTCCCCCACCCAATTAAGAGCTGACCCACAAGATCCAAGAGGACGACCGCTCAGAGGAGATGGAAGGGCCGTTCATTCTGCAGGAACCCAACCTCAGCAGCATCTCCTCCCAGCTCACTGCCATCCTCATCTGCAGAGATGAAGACAGACAGCTACAGACCCAGAGAGGGCAGAGGGAAATCCACCCCACCGTGCTGATAGTCTGCTGCCCAGTGGGAAATGACAATGAACTAACAAGTTAGCCTGACAGAGACACATAGACCTCCTAAGTGATAGTCTCTCATTCCTCCTCCTAACAAGGATGTTCCCTTCTCTCAAAGTCTAGTCTTTTTTCTTTTATTTTTTCCAGATTGGTGTATCATTCATTTAAGCTCTGAATCATACATTGCCCATCACTGTTGCTGTTGAGTCACTAAGTCATATCTGACTCATTGCAACCCCATGGACTGTAGCACACCAGACACCTCTGTCAGTAGGTTTTCCAGGCAAGAATACTGGAGTGGGTTGCCACGTCCATTCTCTAGGGGATCTTCATTTCCCAGGGATGGCACTCACATCTCCCAGGTCTCCTGCATCACAGGCGCAGTCTTTAGAGCAGAGCAAAATCCAGCACTGGATGGCACGGCTGTACCTTATAGGGCCTCTTGTAAGGCCTATACAGTGAATTAATTACTAGGCAGCCAACAGTATTATTAGCACACCCCATGTGCCAGGCACTGCTCTAAATGCTGGAGACACAGAACTGTGATGGTTAGTTTTCTGTGTCAACTTGGCTAAGCCATAGCACCAAGTGACAACAATCAGCTGACTGTAATAAGTCAAGGAGATTACTGTCAATAATGGCGTGGGCCATATGTCATCAGTTGAAAGGACTTAAAAGCAAGACTGAGTTTTCCCTGAAAAAGTAGAAAGTCTGCCTCAAGACAGTATCAGTTCAGTTGCTGTCTCAAAATATTCAGGATGCTAACCTATCCTAAGTCATGGATTTTGGACTTGATGGCTTTGAAAATCCGTCAAGCAAATGTCTTACAACGCATCTCATGTAAATATATGTATTATATACATAACATGCATTATATGTATCACATATACACGTTATATATCAAATATATTGTATTTAACATTTATATCTGTGTATATATGTATACTGGAGAAGGGAATGGCAACCCACTCTAGTATTCTTGCCTGGAGAATTCCCATGGATGTAGGAGCCTGGCAAGATGCAGTCCACGGGGGTCACAAAGAGTCAGACATGACTGAGTGACTACAAAGACACATATATGTACATTAATATATCTCTCTCCCACCAGTTTCTTTAAAAAACGTGGACTAATATAAGAGTTTAAAAGATTTAAGGTTTATTAGGGAAGGTACATTCTTCTAGGGAAAAAATTCTTGATAGTCTCTCATTCCTCCTCCAAAGGTTTTTGGTTTTTTTTTTTATCATTCTTTTAAGCTCTGAATCATACATTGCCCATCACTGTTGCTGTTGAGTCACTAAGTCATATCTGACTCATTGCAACCCCATGGACTGTAGCACACCAGACACCTCTGTCAGTAGGTTTTCCAGGCAAGAATACTGGAGTGGGTTGCCACGTCCATTCTCTAGGGGATCTTCATTTCCCAGGGATGGCACTCACATCTCCCAGGTCTCCTGCATCACAGGCGCAGTCTTTAGAGCAGAGCAAAATCCAGCACTGGATGGCACGGCTGTACCTTATAGGGCCTCTTGTAAGGCCTATACAGTGAATTAATTACTAGGCAGCCAACAGTATTATTAGCACACCCCATGTGCCAGGCACTGCTCTAAATGCTGGAGACACAGAACTGTGATGGTTAGTTTTCTGTGTCAACTTGGCTAAGCCATAGCACCAAGTGACAACAATCAGCTGACTGTAATAAGTCAAGGAGATTACTGTCAATAATGGCGTGGGCCATATGTCATCAGTTGAAAGGACTTAAAAGCAAGACTGAGTTTTCCTGAAAAGTAGAAAGTCTGCCTCAAGACAGTATCAGTTCAGTTGCTGTCTCAAAATATTCAGGATGCTAACCTATCCTAAGTCATGGATTTTGGACTTGATGGCTTTGAAAATCCGTCAAGCAAATGTCTTACAACGCATCTCATGTAAATATATGTATTATATACATAACATGCATTATATGTATCACATATACACGTTATATATCAAATATATTGTATTTAACATTTATATCTGTGTATATATGTATACTGGAGAAGGGAATGGCAACCCACTCTAGTATTCTTGCCTGGAGAATTCCCATGGATGTAGGAGCCTGGCAAGATGCAGTCCACGGGGGTCACAAAGAGTCAGACATGACTGAGTGACTACAAAGACACATATATGTACATTAATATATCTCTCTCCCACCAGTTTCTTTAAAAAACGTGGACTAATATAAGAGTTTAAAAGATTTAAGGTTTATTAGGGAAGGTACATTCTTCTAGGGGGAAACTAGTTATCACTTAAACACATTACTCATCATAAGAAACAGAGTGAGGGACAAAGTTGTGTAGAAAGTAAAGCAAGACAAGGATTTTCGCAAGTGGCTGGTGATCTCCACTCTGACTGTGGAAACTGAGAAGACTTTTCTAAAGTGGTGACATTGAAGTTGAAACATGAGTTGATTCTCTCCTGACTTTTTTGTTCCTTCCATATAGCTTGTATGAAGTGATTTACATAGTATGCACTCAATATATTAATTTCAATAAATAATGAGCAGATTAATATTATGGTCTTATGGAAGACTGGCCATTCTAATTTTAGGTAACTAAAAAACAAGCCTAGTAGAAGACCTTAATGAGAAGTCTTTCCTCTATCCTCTATGCTGAAATTACATCCGCTTGGAGCTGGAGGCTCTTGTTTCGGGCTTGATTAATGAATGGAGGTGACTGATTAAGTCTTTCTGGGTATGCAATTCCTTTTACCTGCACTAATTTGAAAACAATACAGATAGAACAGAGTTTGGATGCAAAGTACAAAGCAGGATGGCTAACCTTTCTGAGCCTATTCTGTCTCTTCTTACATCTTTCTCCTCCTCCTTTTCTTGAAAGCACGCAAACACCCACCTACTCTAAAAACCACAAGACTTGATGGGTTATTTATCATGGAGAAAAGATCCTGTATTTCATCCATCTTGCCCATGATTCTTATTATCTAGCCATTCATATTTACCACCCTTACTACTGAATGGTGTGTGTGAGGGAGGGAATGGGCAAGATTTGGGGAGAGAAAGTTAAGACTGCTCCAAATCTTAGCTCAACAGACGTCTTTAGCATTCAAATCTGTAACTGTTATCAATTAGGGGAGATCTGAGTAGATCACCATTTCAGATGAGATCACAAGACCCACGGTGCCTCTCAGTAAATCTAGACTTGAATGTTCTGTTGCTTAGCACATACAAACTGACTTCTGAGAATGAGTGTATGAGGCGGGCGTAGGCAAAGCAACTCAATGAACAGGAATCTGAGCAAACTCCAGGAGGTGGTGAAGGAAAAGAGAAGCTTGGCGTGCTGCAGTCCAAAGAGCCGCGAAGAATCGGACATGACTTAGCAACTGAACAAGGCTAAGCGAGGTCCACCATGAGCTAGTGAGCCCTCTTCTGTCTGTGATTCTTGGATGGCAGGTTTTCAAATGATGAGAACTAATGTTAACCTTGCTTAAAAAAATTCTCTTTCTGTTCAGGTGGGTCTCATAGGGGTCAAATATGAACAGAGTAGTCATGTTCAAAGCTAAGCGAGAAAATGAAAAAGCAAATTGAGCTATAGGGACAAAAGGACAGCCTCCATTTCAGAAGTTAGACCTAAGAAAGTCAGAGTGTCTCTAGTTACATCTCAAGAGGCACTGCACTTGCCATGGCTCAAGACCTGGGGGTCTAGACAAAATGAAGTGAAGCCATTCCACAACAGGACACTTGGTATGATGAAGAATGGGGTCAAGTAAGACGCTGGTTTCTTTAAAGATTTTAAAAGTTTCGAGGAGAGAAATCATGTCTTACAATAAGGATTCCACCTATTGGGAGGGATGAACTGAGTGAGGCAGGACTGTGTTGAGACCTCTTTCCCTCCTGTCTTGAGCTGTGATGTAAAAAGTGTCAGTAGAGCCTGATGCTCTGAATGAGGGCATTTTCAAGCAGATGCTCCTAGGCAGTAGAGGCTGACCAGAAGGAGTGTGTGAAGAGATAAGAGGCAGTGCTAAAGACTTAATTAACTTTGCACAAGACTTGATGGGTTATTTATCATGGAGAAAAGATCCTGTATTTCATCCATCTTGCCCATGATTCTTATTATCTAGCCATTCATATTTACCACCCTTACTACTGAATGGTGTGTGTGAGGAGGGAATGGGCAAGATTTGGGGAGAGAAAGTTAAGACTGCTCCAAATCTTAGCTCAACAGACGTCTTTAGCATTCAAATCTGTAACTGTTATCAATTAGGGGAGATCTGAGTAGATCACCATTTCAGATGAGATCACAAGACCCACGGTGCCTCTCAGTAAATCTAGACTTGAATGTTCTGTTGCTTAGCACATACAAACTGACTTCTGAGAAGAAGTGTATGAGGCGGGCGAGGCAAAGCAACTCAATGAACAGGAATCTGAGCAAACTCCAGGAGGTGGTGAAGGAAAAGAGAAGCTTGGCGTGCTGCAGTCCAAAGAGCCGCGAAGAATCGGACATGACTTAGCAACTGAACAAGGCTAAGCGAGGTCCACCATGAGCTAGTGAGCCCTCTTCTGTCTGTGATTCTTGGATGGCAGGTTTTCAAATGATGAGAACTAATGTTAACCTTGCTTAAAAAAATTCTCTTTCTGTTCAGGTGGGTCTCATAGGGGTCAAATATGAACAGAGTAGTCATGTTCAAAGCTAAGCGAGAAAATGAAAAAGCAAATTGAGCTATAGGGACAAAAGGACAGCCTCCATTTCAGAAGTTAGACCTAAGAAAGTCAGAGTGTCTCTAGTTACATCTCAAGAGGCACTGCACTTGCCATGGCTCAAGACCTGGGGGTCTAGACAAAATGAAGTGAAGCCATTCCACAACAGGACACTTGGTATGATGAAGAATGGGGTCAAGTAAGACGCTGGTTTCTTTAAAGATTTTAAAAGTTTCGAGGAGAGAAATCATGTCTTACAATAAGGATTCCACCTATTGGGAGGGATGAACTGAGTGAGGCAGGACTGTGTTGAGACCTCTTTCCCTCCTGTCTTGAGCTGTGATGTAAAAAGTGTCAGTAGAGCCTGATGCTCTGAATGAGGGCATTTTCAAGCAGATGCTCCTAGGCAGTAGAGGCTGACCAGAAGGAGTGTGTGAAGAGATAAGAGGCAGTGCTAAAGACTTAATTAACATTCATGCTCTGAGAAACAGACAGAACACTTTGCCCAATCGCCTTGAACAGCATTTTCATGGTAGTAGGGCCATATTTTGGGGTGAGGTCATCGAAGATGGATTTGAAGAGGTTTTTTTCTCAGCTAAGAAAAAAGGGAAGGGAAAGTGACACAAACATAATAACGTTCAGAGCCAAGATTCATAGATTTTGCAGAATTAAAATGGACCACAAGGGCTTCCCTGGTAGCTCAGTGGTGAAAAGTTTGCCTGCCAATGGGTTTGATCCCTGTTCCGGGAAGATCCCACATGCTGCAGAGCAACTAAGCCCTGTGGACCACAGCGATGGAGCCTGTGCTCTAGAGCCTTGGAGCCACAACTATTGAGCCCATGTGCCGCAACTACTGAACCCCGCGTGTCCTAGAGCCTGAGTTCCACAATAAGAGAAGTCACCACAACAAGAAGGCTGCTCACCTCAACAAGAGAGTAGCCCCTACTCCCTGCAACTAGAGAAGAGCCTGTGGCAGCAGTGAAAACCCAGAATAGCCAAAAATTAATTAAAATTTTTTAAAAATGGACCACAAAAATGACTCAGTTTCTCACCGTCATTATTTCAATGCTGAACTTACACCCAAAGAGAAACTCCTTTCATTGGAAGAAATCCCTTTCTTCTGCCATGAGTAGGTACTTCTATTCTGAAGGCAAAGGCTACCATCTCTACAGTGCTTGCCTGGGTCCTAGTTCTCAATGACATTTTAGCAAAAGACCCTTTATAAACAAAACCCTGGTGTGATCTTCTATTTGTTTGGTTTTGATTTTGCATTTCATGCATGAGCTTGGTGTGGTCTCCCCTATTCGTACTGACTCAAGCTATGACATGAAAACGGTAGTAACAATGAGCTTCCTCGGTGGCGAAACAGTAAAGAATCCACCTGCCAATGCAGGTGAGTTCAACCCTTGGATCAGGAAGATCCCCATAGAATCAAAAATGGCAATCCACTCCAGGATTCTCGCCTGGAAAATTTCATGGACTGAGGAGCCTCATGGGCTACAGTCCATGGGGTTGCAAACAGTCAGACACAACTGAGCACATGAGCGAAGAGTAATAATAACGCCAAGGGTAGGCATTTAAAGGCAGTAGCTCAAGGAAAGATAATAGACTTTCTCCTGTGAGCTCAACACGTCTGATTGGCTACTACATACAGAACATTCTATGCACCGCCATGCGACGCCTCTCTCCCCTTGCCCTCCTACCAACCTTGAGGGTTCAAGTTACCCATCCAGACACCCCTTTGCTCTAGTTTCTTGAAGTTTCTCCATCTTTAATGAACCCTAGTGTCCCACACATTTTACGGGACTATACCCTATTCTGGTTTTTCCTCATCTTGTGCTTAAACAAATGTGCTTGGGAAATAGCGTTCTGCATAATGTTTACTCTGTTTTATAATCCTCACCCTGGATGAAACTCCCTCCAGCCTTCAGTTCTTTTCAGGAAGTGGAATGCCTATGCATTATCCCTGTTTGAACCTGATTTCAGACGGCTTCCCGCCTCCTCCACACTCTTGGGTTCCTTCCAATTACTGACTTTGAATCATGAATAAGATAATAGGTTTAGGCCTGTGGCTGGTGCTCTCTTGCTCTGGTCTTGGTCCCCTTCTGTCTGCATAGCTGTCTCATTAGCTTTATAGCCACTTCCTGGGATTCGGAGCTAGCAACGTGTGCTTGAGTGTCTACAGTTCTTGCCATTGTAAGCCGGGCGCAGGATCCAAAGCAGAAAGCATAACTCAAACCAGAATTTTTAACAGAATTATGACCTGTGGGTAATTCATGAGTCTATTAATTGTTTGTTCTTTCCTGCTCTGGGTGAGGTATTAGCCACCATTGAGTCTTTAACCATAATAAACGAGCAGACAAAGTGACGGTGGAAACAGGGCCTTGATTAAAAATCCATGCCCCGCAAACCTGCAAACGAGAGACTTCCTCAGCAAATGCACCATTGCTACAGACCTCTTCAGAAAATAAACAGCCTCCGCTCCCAAGGATCTGAGATACATGATGTTTGGAAAAGTACAGTTATATGCTTTAAAATCATACCCCCCCTAATGCCTTAAAATGGTGAAAATACCTGATTCTGAAAAATGCCGAAGTGTTCAGAATGTTCTGTCTGCCCCTTCGGATCTGAGCACAGTTTTAGCACCTTGTTGACAGAGCCAAGAAGTGAATGATCGACACTAATGGGATTTTTAATCTTCAACCTAATTAACTTTGTTAAAATTAAGGCTTCCTAGGAAGAATCGGCACAAAGAAATTAATTAAAGCAATGGAAGTTGTGCTGGATTTAACAGCTGAGTACTGACTCGAGCTATAATGCACATAGAGACAGATATTTTAAATTCAGTCCCATTTCTCTCTTGTGTGCTCGAGTGTTTCCATTTCCAAAAGCAACATTCAGTGTCCCACACATTTTACGGGACTATACCCTATTCTGGTTTTTCCTCATCTTGTGCTTAAACAAATGTGCTTGGGAAATAGCGTTCTGCATAATGTTTACTCTGTTTTATAATCCTCACCCTGGATGAAACTCCCTCCAGCCTTCAGTTCTTTTCAGGAAGTGGAATGCCTATGCATTATCCCTGTTTGAACCTGATTTCAGACGGCTTCCCGCCTCCTCCACACTCTTGGGTTCCTTCCAATTACTGACTTTGAATCATGAATAAGATAATAGGTTTAGGCCTGTGGCTGGTGCTCTCTTGCTCTGGTCTTGGTCCCCTTCTGTCTGCATAGCTGTCTCATTAGCTTTATAGCCACTTCCTGGGATTCGGAGCTAGCAACGTGTGCTTGAGTGTCTACAGTTCTTGCCATTGTAAGCCGGGCGCAGGATCCAAAGCAGAAAGCATAACTCAAACCAGAATTTTTAACAGAATTATGACCTGTGGGTAATTCATGAGTCTATTAATTGTTTGTTCTTTCCTGCTCCGGGTGAGGTATTAGCCACCATTGAGTCTTTAACCATAATAAACGAGCAGACAAAGTGACGGTGGAAACAGGGCCTTGATTAAAAATCCATGCCCCGCAAACCTGCAAACGAGAGACTTCCTCAGCAAATGCACCATTGCTACAGACCTCTTCAGAAAATAAACAGCCTCCGCTCCCAAGGATCTGAGATACATGATGTTTGGAAAAGTACAGTTATATGCTTTAAAATCATACCCCCCCTAATGCCTTAAAATGGTGAAAATACCTGATTCTGAAAAATGCCGAAGTGTTCAGAATGTTCTGTCTGCCCCTTCGGATCTGAGCACAGTTTTAGCACCTTGTTGACAGAGCCAAGAAGTGAATGATCGACACTAATGGGATTTTTAATCTTCAACCTAATTAACTTTGTTAAAATTAAGGCTTCCTAGGAAGAATCGGCACAAAGAAATTAATTAAAGCAATGGAAGTTGTGCTGGATTTAACAGCTGAGTACTGACTCGAGCTATAATGCACATAGAGACAGATATTTTAAATTCAGTCCCATTTCTCTCTTGTGTGCTCGAGTGTTTCCATTTCCAAAAGCACTTACATTCCCAGAGCTGAGCACGTCCACCTTTGCCACTGGCGTGGACAAAGCTGTAACAGAGAGGACATCTCCCTGTGGGTCCACGCCATGTACCCACCACCTTGATGGGCCTAGTTTGCCTGGAGACTGGCTAGGGTCTGGCCTTTGGCAAGTGTTTGATAAACACGTGTGAATGAGTAAGTCACTTTCACTTTCAACAATGGACAACACTGATACTCCAGCTTCCTTTCCCCGCCTTGCAGGTATTATGTGAAAAGAAGCAAAGATAAAGAGAACCAGGTGCTTTCTTTTTCAAAGCTTGCAGAAACTAAGTGAGCTGGCGTTTACATTATGTACTATGCAGAAAAATATTTAATTTTTTTTCTTTATTCTTTCTGCCTTTCATTCACTGAAGTATATTTGATTCACTGAAGTATATTTGATTTACAATAAGTTCATTTCAGGTGTAGGCTTCCCTGGTGGCTCAGTGCTAAAGAGTTTGCCTGCCACTACAGGAGATGAGGGTTCAATCCCTGGGTCGGAAGTTCCCCTAGAGGAGGAAATAGCAACGACCACTCCAGTATTCTTGCCTGGAGAATCCCATGGCAGAGAAGCCTGGTGGGCTACAGTCCAAGGGGGTCACGAGAGTCAGGCATGACTTACGGACTAAATGACAGCAACAACTTCAGATGCACAGCCGTGATTCAATCGTTCAGGTTGGCCTGTGCCCACTGGTGGGGGCAGGTGGTCAAGAGCAGGGGCAGCCTAAGGGCCAAGAGGTGGGCGGGGTCCACCAGGGCAGAGACAATCAAAAGGACACTCCACAGAGAACTGAACAATAAGGATGAAACTACTAAACACCAGCCCACACGTCAATTATCTACACTTCAATTATCACCATCCGCCAGGGCTCTAAGCAATGTTCATGATAACATACTCCTCACCCTAAAAACCTTTTGCTGACCTAAATTCTAAGCAGTTTGTGCAGTCTACTCAAGTTAGGAAATTCTCCTTTCCCTTCACAAACACAGTCTTCTGACTGAAAGTTAGGTCAGGAGAACTACCAGTTGTACCGCTGTTGCTCCTAATACACCCGGACTCACCACCAAGTTTTATCGCAAGATTAAGTGCAAAAGGATGTAAACACATTCTCAATGGAATTCATGTCTCCTAACTCTTTGGTTCTACATAGCTGTTTGTTTCCACAGTAGATTCTAAATAAATAGGACACTGCAGTGGTTCAGAATGGTTAAGAAGATCCAGTCTTACAATTTGTCCTTCTATTTAATGCCCTGGAATTTTTGTGTGTATGTAAAAGTCACTCAGTCGTGTCCAACTCCTTGTGACCCCATGGACTGTATACCTGCCACACTCCTCTGTCCTTGGGATTCTCCAGGCAAGAATACTGGAGTGGGTAGCCATTCCCTTCTCAGGGGATCTTCCTGACCCAGGGATCAAACCGCGGTCTCCCACATTGCAGGTGGATTCCTTGTCGTCTGAGCCATCAGGAAATTTAAATGATGAAATGGTACAAACTGCGAGGTATATATGTTTATTTGGTAAATGCAAGTTTTATAGTTACACCTGAACTATTTTATCAATTTTGGATGCTATCTATAAAATCAAATTTCCTTCTTTATTAATTTTAAAAACCAGAAAATTAAGAAAAATACTTATGGATCATTACATAATTTATTGTTTAATAACTATCACATAAAAAAGGAGTATTGAAAAAATACCTTCTGAGTGTTTCAAAACACTTGCTCCAACACTGGAGCAAAGGTGGTGAACATGGGGAATGTAGGAGCAGGTCCTGCCTAAGATGATGCCCCTGAGATGTGGAGGCATAATCCCAGGGTAAGGCTTCCCAGGTGGCTCAGGGTTAAGAAAACCGCCTGCAATGCAGGAGACGCAAAAGACACGGGCTCCATCCCTGGGTCAGGAAGACTCCCTGGAGGAGGAAATCGAAATACCCACTCCAGTATTCTTTCTCTAATTATTTTTTAACCAGGCATGGCTGGGATTCCAGTTTTTTTTTTTTTGGCTACTTCTATTGGTCTTTCACTTATTTATCTTTGTTCTTTGGCCTGTGTGGGCCTCCAATCGCAGCGGCCTTTCTCGTCGCAGAGCACTGGCTCTGGGCACATGCAGTCCAGAGCTCCGGCTTCATAGCTGGACAGACACTCTGCACCACGTGGGATCTTCCCAGGCCAGGGATCAAACTGGCGCCCCTTGCACTGCAAGGCGGTGTCCTTACCCACTGGACCACCAGGGAAGCCCCCACTCCAGTATTCTTGGCTGGGAAATCCCATGGAAAGAGAAGACTAGAGGGCTACAGTCCATGGGGTCAGAAGTTGGAGATGACCAAGCAAACTGAGCACACACACACACAGTCCCAGGGTTGCCCAAGGATACGAATCCAGGTCCTGCCAAAGAGCAGAAGTATTTTTCCTACAGAGATTTACCAAAACGTTTATTCTTGTACACAGCTCTGAGGCCAATTCTCAGAGGTCCGTGACATCCTGTACTGTTCAATATCATGAGGGAATACAGGAAGATCTCTAATGTGACCCAATCACAGTATATAAAGGCTCAAATGGAGGCTCCTTAGAGAAAGACAAACACCACAGGATATTGCCTGTACGTGAAATCTTAAAGAAGGCTCCCTTGGACTGTAAGATCAAACCAGTCAATCCTAAAGAAAATCAACCCTGAATATCTATTGGAAGGACTGACGCTAAAAGCTGAAGCTCCAGAACTTTGGTCACCTGATGCTAAGAGCCAACTCACTGGAAAAGGCCCTGACATTGGGAAAAATAGAAGTCAAAAGGAGAAAGGTACGACAGAGGATGAGATGGTTGGATGGCATCACTGAGTCAATGGACATGAGTTTGAGAAAGCTCCAAGAGATGGTGAAGGGCAGGAAAGCCTGGTGTGCTGCAGTCCATGAGGTCACAAAGAGTCGGATACAACTTATGGACTGAACAAGGACAAAAAAGAGCACAAATGAACTTATATACAAAACAGAAATAAACCCACAGACACGGAATGCCAAACTTTTGGTTACCAAAGGCGGAGGAATAAATTAGGAGTCTGGGATTAACCTATGCACACTACTATATATAAGATAATTAACAAGGACCTATTGTATAGTACAAGAAACTCAGTCTTTTGTAATAACTGATAAAGGAATAGGATCTGGAAAAAAAAAAAGATATATATGTATGCATAACTGAATCACTTTGCTGTCTATCTAAAACTAACATAACACTCTAACTCAAGTATACTTTAATAAAAACAAAAAATGCACTGCAAAACACAGGGGGTTCCCCAAGGGGAGAGAGGGTGTCTCACTTCTCAACTCCCAGTCCCAGCACAGTGCAGGGGACAGCTCTGATGGTCTGTGTGTCAACAGGATGAATAAGCAAATGAAGAGACTCCTAATAAAATGAACATCTTATACTGTGATAATGCATGTCTTTCTTAAACATGCATCCACGTAGTCTATTGTTTGTGTTTAGTTTTATATGTATCCTTTCCTCAGCCATTCATTAGTAAATACTGACTGATGCCTACTCAATGGGGCACTATTTTCAGCCCTGGGAATGTCGTAATTGACAAACACTGTTTTGTCTCATGACAGTGCTTCCTGATCAGAGAATGACGCGATATAACATCTTGTGCCTGACACACCCACATGCACCTGCTAACCACTCAGGAAAGGAGGACTACGTGGAATTTTCCCTTGATTCTCACTGAGTGACCTGCATTTTTCACAGTTTGAGACCATCCAATGCAAAACCTTCGAAGAGCCTCTTCAGAGATTTATGGTTGGATGGCAATTTTGTCCTTCTAATTACAAGGGGCAGTCACATTGGGTTTGGACTTGGGGCTTGTACGCTCATTAAATTTACCACCTGGCATGCCGTGGACCCTCAATAAATATTTATTAAATGAATTAATCATACAATATCCACAATGGCTCATTTGTGATCTATTAATAATATATACATTTCTCAGAGATACAGTCTCTCTGTTGTAACCTGATTTCTCTTGCACTCTTAATTCAGTCTTAAATGGCCGTGCACTCCTGTGTTCTTTTACTAGTTCACTGTATCAGAACACTGCTTTCTTCCCTCCCGCCCAAGCTTGTGATTTAAATATGCTTGCAGAAATTCCTATTAATTCCATTCCAAGTATTTGCACAGAGCTGATCCACCATCGCTGTCTGCTAATGATGCATCTGTCATTTTATTGACACCCCTAAACAGCTTTATTCTCTTTTCTAATTAAGAGACAAAACTGGTATTGTCAGCTGATGAACCGACATTTGGGGGCTTTTGTTCTAATGTAAAAGGCAGCACATTATGCTGCGAAAACAAAAACTCCAAAATGTTAACAGAAAAGCCCACTAGACAAAATATATTTACACATACAATTGGAATTAAGATGGTTAGAATCCTAACACTCATACAATATTTTTGTTACAGGGGGGAGAAAAAGACACACTCATGGCAAAATAGATCAGAAACAAAAAGTGATTCTTCTTATCCTAACTGGTCATTAATATTTGGAACAAAGCTGTCTTGTGCTCACTGGACAATCAAACATTCTAAGAAAAAAAAAATCATTTTCAAACTGACCAAAATACTAGCTGTCTTAAGTTATGGCCTACTCAATGGGGCACTATTTTCAGCCCTGGGAATGTCGTAATTGACAAACACTGTTTTGTCTCATGACAGTGCTTCCTGATCAGAGAATGACGCGATATAACATCTTGTGCCTGACACACCCACATGCACCTGCTAACCACTCAGGAAAGGAGGACTACGTGGAATTTTCCCTTGATTCTCACTGAGTGACCTGCATTTTTCACAGTTTGAGACCATCCAATGCAAAACCTTCGAAGAGCCTCTTCAGAGATTTATGGTTGGATGGCAATTTTGTCCTTCTAATTACAAGGGGCAGTCACATTGGGTTTGGACTTGGGGCTTGTACGCTCATTAAATTTACCACCTGGCATGCCGTGGACCCTCAATAAATATTTATTAAATGAATTAATCATACAATATCCACAATGGCTCATTTGTGATCTATTAATAATATATACATTTCTCAGAGATACAGTCTCTCTGTTGTAACCTGATTTCTCTTGCACTCTTAATTCAGTCTTAAATGGCCGTGCACTCCTGTGTTCTTTTACTAGTTCACTGTATCAGAACACTGCTTTCTTCCCTCCCGCCCAAGCTTGTGATTTAAATATGCTTGCAGAAATTCCTATTAATTCCATTCCAAGTATTTGCACAGAGCTGATCCACCATCGCTGTCTGCTAATGATGCATCTGTCATTTTATTGACACCCCTAAACAGCTTTATTCTCTTTTCTAATTAAGAGACAAAACTGGTATTGTCAGCTGATGAACCGACATTTGGGGGCTTTTGTTCTAATGTAAAAGGCAGCACATTATGCTGCGAAAACAAAAACTCCAAAATGTTAACAGAAAAGCCCACTAGACAAAATATATTTACACATACAATTGGAATTAAGATGGTTAGAATCCTAACACTCATACAATATTTTTGTTACAGGGGGGAGAAAAAGACACACTCATGGCAAAATAGATCAGAAACAAAAAGTGATTCTTCTTATCCTAACTGGTCATTAATATTTGGAACAAAGCTGTCTTGTGCTCACTGGACAATCAAACATTCTAAGAAAAAAAAAAAAAATCATTTTCAAACTGACCAAAATAATATGCTTCAGTATAACTTGTCCTAAGAGATAACAATAACATTCAAACAACAGCTACATAAGAACTCAAAAGTTCTTACCAAAGACCCATGGACAGGAGATAAACATCACATTCTGAAGGGCTAAAAAAAGGCAATGATGCCCTAATGACTATATTAGACAATTGACAGAGAAACGATAATTACATACAAGCATAGAACTAACTGCTCACCAGAACATTCTCAAGCAACTAAGGAGGACAAGCCATAAAAGCTCCATCACCTTCACATTAAAAATCTAATCTAAAATCACCATGTCAGAAACTCAGGGATTCATCAAAACAGTCCCAAAGGTTATGTGCTGAAAGGAATATATAAGAAGGAGCCACAGCCCTGGATTTCTTCACGCGGAAATGTATTTAGGATCTACATTTTAAAACAAACTTCAATCTAAAACCTGATTTTGCCAAAATGAGATCATTGTTACAAAACAGTCAGCATGCAGGTCGGCACATAGAAAGCAAGAGAGAGCATCAGCCACTCTTCTGTTACTATTGTGAGGTCAGACTGCTCCTTCACTGCCTCCCACAGCTCCCTCCCAAGGGTTAAGGGGCTCCTAGAAGGAGTCTTGAGGTGAAGTTGCAACTCTAGCTAATTCTATTTTCTGGATATTTTCTTCCGCTTTGGTACACTAATTCCCAGCTCCTGTCTTCTACCTCAATTCCCTCTCTGCCGAAATGCTTAGGCTCTGATCTGTATGTCTTGCCTTTATGGCTCATTTCACCCTGACTTGGCCCTTGTCTCACTCTCTGTATCTGAGGCTGTGAACAAAATCTCCCACACACGTACCCCAGGGCAAGGCCTGCTTATTGAGGAACAGAGTTTGGGGATGGCATGAAGGAATTTCATTTTACTAGAACTGCTGTCTGCCCATACCAAGGCTGCAGGTCCACCAGGTGCCCTGTCCTAAGCCCTTGAAAGAGTCAGACCTAACAGGGTTCTGGGGGGTCACTAGTATAGCAAGGGTTGTTTAGCGTCAATTCTTTATCCCTAGAAAAGTCATTAGAACAAAAGAAAGTACCTATTCTGTTCCCAAAAAACCCTCCTTCTTCTCTGGACAACAAAGCCAGTTTACTAGTTACAAATAAAGTGCTGGTTCATCTGCTGTAATGTGTGGACACCCCACGGCAGCCAGGAACCACTGCTCCCAACCATCCTTTCCAAGTGCCATAATATCACCCAGTCGTGGGTCTAATAAATCATCAGTAGACTGGCCCAGTAACTGTTGCTATCAGTTACATACAATTCTTTAAACACACACACATTATTGAGCAAAAGGCCCAGTGAACGTGAGCAGAGACAGCTCATTCTTTTTTTTTTTTTTTAAATAGAAACTGTCATGTGTTTTTCAACTTTTTTTCGTGCTTTCTAATTCTTTTTTTTTTTAAAGGGAACCAAAAAACTTCTCCTTACTTGTTTTCTTAAAGTATAGTCGATTTTAAAGCTCCTTCTCCCAGTCATTCTGTGGGAAGCTTTCCACCTTTTCTTTCATCACACCTTCATTTTTCTCTCATAAGTTGTGCACGCTTATTTGGCTTTGCTTTACCAGATGACTGTTCCTATTACATACATTCTTTCTTTCCCGATAGGTTCCTTTGGCTGTTCCCAGGTACCTCAGTGGTAAAGAATCCACCTGGCAATGCAAAAGGTACATGCTCCATCCCTACACTGGGAAAATCCTCTGGGGAAGGAAATGGCAACCCACTCCATGTTCTTTCCTGAGAAATCCACGGACAGAGGAGGCTGGCGGGCTACGGTTCCTAGGGGTTGCACAGAGTTGGACTCACCTGAGCATGCACATAATGATAAGCTAGATTAATTCTTCCTCTTCTCATCAGGGATAATGTGACAATTTCTGTCACACCCAGGTTTGTAACTGGAGGAGGAAAGTCTTTTTATTTAAATTAAATAAATGAAATCAAACCTTACGTGTTCTGCAGGACTGGGGCACTGTCTCATATAGAACATAAATTTCTTCGATTTATAAGAATTCACAGTAAACCAAGGAACAGACCCTTTAAAAACTGAAAACAGAACATAAAGAAAAGTGGCAACAGTTACCAGTGACATTCATTTTCTATACATAAGCCAGAAATATGATTTCTGTGAAGCTCATTAAGTTGCAGTAAAAAGACCCAGCTGATCCTGACCATAACATGCCTTCACTTTTCTCTGGCATTTAACATTGAAATGAACCTCTGAAGCAACATTTAGCTATGTCATGCTTGTGAGAACGTAAGGCTTTCTTAATCATTCCCATTTTCCATTAGAATCTCAGTGCCATTTAAACTCCACACACACACATGGCTGGAACCAGTACTATCCAGGTACATTCTACCTGATTCCATTTCAAAACTACCTGCTGGGTAGATCTAACTATCTGCCCTGTAGACTTATTACCAGTTGACTGTTCCTTTTCAATACACTCTTTATTTCCTGCTAGGTTCCTTTTGGCTCTTCCCAGGTGGCTTGGTGGTAAAGAATACATCTGCCGGGCTTCCCTGGTGGTCCAGTGGGTGGATAGTCTGCCTTGTGGTGCAGGGGGCACCAGTTCGATCTCTGGCCCAGGAAGATTCCACGCGTTGCAGAGCGGCTGGGCCGGTGTGTCCAATTGCAAACCAGAGTTCTGGAGCACATTTGTCCAGAGCTGGTGCTCTGCAGAGAGGCCATTGCAATGGGAGGCCCACACAGGCCAAAGATTAAAGATGGATGAAAATAAATAAATAAATAACCAACAAAGGTGGCCAAAATTTTTTTAAAAAGTTAAAGATAGGGGAAGAGCAACACAGAACCCTATACTATTTTACGTAAAAGAGATAACTTGTCAAAGCGCTGTAAGACTAAGGGATCGTACATGGGGGCTATGTGATGGCCTAGAGGCATGGGACGGGGGGGGGGGGGGATGGGATATATATATATATGACTAATCTGGAATTATAAATATCTATAAACAACAAAACTGGATATGTGGATAAACCGCACTCTTTTAAATGGCAAATTTCATGGCATATACACTATATCTCAATTTAAAAATAAATGCATTCCCCTCCATTTGATACCATCTAAAAGTAGATAGTACATACTTCGATTTATAAGAATTCACAGTAAACCAAGGAACAGACCCTTTAAAACTGAAAACAGAACATAAAGAAAAGTGGCAACAGTTACCAGTGACATTCATTTTCTATACATAAGCCAGAAATATGATTTCTGTGAAGCTCATTAAGTTGCAGTAAAAAGACCCAGCTGATCCTGACCATAACATGCCTTCACTTTTCTCTGGCATTTAACATTGAAATGAACCTCTGAAGCAACATTTAGCTATGTCATGCTTGTGAGAACGTAAGGCTTTCTTAATCATTCCCATTTTCCATTAGAATCTCAGTGCCATTTAAACTCCACACACACACATGGCTGGAACCAGTACTATCCAGGTACATTCTACCTGATTCCATTTCAAAACTACCTGCTGGGTAGATCTAACTATCTGCCCTGTAGACTTATTACCAGTTGACTGTTCCTTTTCAATACACTCTTTATTTCCTGCTAGGTTCCTTTTGGCTCTTCCCAGGTGGCTTGGTGGTAAAGAATACATCTGCCGGGCTTCCCTGGTGGTCCAGTGGGTGGATAGTCTGCCTTGTGGTGCAGGGGGCACCAGTTCGATCTCTGGCCCAGGAAGATTCCACGCGTTGCAGAGCGGCTGGGCCGGTGTGTCCAATTGCAAACCAGAGTTCTGGAGCACATTTGTCCAGAGCTGGTGCTCTGCAGAGAGGCCATTGCAATGGGAGGCCCACACAGGCCAAAGATTAAAGATGGATGAAAATAAATAAATAAATAACCAACAAAGGTGGCCAAAATTTTTTTAAAAAGTTAAAGATAGGGGAAGAGCAACACAGAACCCTATACTATTTTACGTAAAAGAGATAACTTGTCAAAGCGCTGTAAGACTAAGGGATCGTACATGGGGGCTATGTGATGGCCTAGAGGCATGGGACGGGGATGGGATATATATATATATGACTAATCTGGAATTATAAATATCTATAAACAACAAAACTGGATATGTGGATAAACCGCACTCTTTTAAATGGCAAATTTCATGGCATATACACTATATCTCAATTTAAAAAATAAATGCATTCCCCCTCCCATTTGATACCATCTAAAAGTAGATAGTACATAATAGATGCTCAAGAAATGTAAAGTTCCCTTTCAAAAATGACTCCCTGGCCAATTCAAAGTCTCTGCAAGTATTTTTCATGTGCGTGTTTTCACTCTGGATAGCTGGGAAAAGAGCTCCACCTGCTTTCAACAGCGTGGAAGGAGTAATTAATAATAAAAGCTTCACTCTGCTCATTGTAGATCTTTTCCTTAGAAAAAAGTGCTCTCCCATTCCAGTGGATTTACCCTGGGTTGTCTGCAAGATTCTCTTAGACATGAGCTCATGGAAGCTGCTAGTGCGGCGGACAGAGACAGGACACCTGGAGGTCGCGGTGCCCTTCCCAGCCACCTCCTGGGTTTGCAGAGTTCCCTCACCTGCATCACAATGCAGACAAGAGCATTTAGTACCAAATAATTACACTCAGCCGTCCTTCTGTGCTCTCAGCTCTTATCGTCTGCATAAAACTCATTTCCCGACCCTGTGACAGCCGCAGTGATAACAAAGATGTCTGCCCGTGTGACTCCAACTTAAAGCTGGATAAGGAAACCTATGATAGGGTCCCGTCAGCTCTTGTCCCTGCCACATCACCTCCCCAGGCAAAGCTTCAGAGGCAGGGAGGATTGTGACTATAATTACTATGTATAAAGCATTGAACACTAGCTTTTTGTGAAGTTCTTCTGTTTTCTAGGACCTTTCCTTCCTCCCTCCTGTTTTTTTTTTTTTTTTTTTTTTTAACTTATCTAGTAATAAATACTGATTGCAAATAGACTATGTGTCAGACATAGTGTTGGATGGTGAGGATACACTGAATGAAAAACACACACCTATGACCTCTGAATATTCACTGGAAGGACTGAGGCTAAAGCTGAAGCTCCTATACTTTGGCCACCTGATGCAAGGAGATGACTTACTGGAAAAGATTTTGATGCTGGGAAAGATCGAAGGCAAAAGGAAAATGGGGAAGGCAGAGGATGAGGCGGTTAGATAGTATCACTGAATTAACTGACATGAATTTGAACAAACTCTGGGAACTAGTGAAGGACAGGGAAGCCTGGAGTGCTACAGCCCCCGGGCTTGCAAAGAGGCGGACACGACTTAGCAACAGGAGAACAACAATGACACGTGATGAGTTTACACTTCATTTAAAAATGCATCCCTCCCAGGAAGCTCTCAGGAGTCCAACTTTCACTCAAGTACAAATTTCTGGGGTTCTAGTTTTCTAGGCGCTGGGTGCTAAAAAGCCGTTGATTTAAAAACAGATTTCGCGATGTATGTTACTAAGTTTAAATAGTCTTTCATTTCTCTCCTAGTAGTATCTTGGTTTTCTAAGATACCTCTGAAAACATTTTTACACTTAAAGATACTCTCATTTGTTTCCAATGTATTTGTTTCCAAATACATTACATACTTTTTAAGATAAATTCTTTAAAATACGCATGAACATTAAACTTTAAAATATAAGTTGTATTTATAAAGTTCTCCCAGTGCTCATTATTTAAAGAAATAATGAAGTAAAATCGTATACAAATTTAACTGAATGGTAAATTCAATTTTATTTCTAGGTTTTCTTAGACATGTTAATTTAGTCATTAACCTTTGTAACTATCAACCTTTGTAATGTATCCACACATCATCCCTACTTTCTTGACCGGAACCATGCGGGCCTACCTTCTATATAGACACTAGCAGACATATATCCAGAGAGGCTATTGTCCCTCAGATCATAAAAAGCACCCTACTCTTCCCTTAATGCACTGCTGAGTGAAGAAAGTTGCTCACTTGTGTCTGACTCTTGGCGACCTCGTGGGCTGTAGCCCGCCAGGCTCCTCTGTCCACGGGATTCTCCAGGCAAGAATACTGGAGTGGGTTGCCCTTCCCTTCTCCAGGGGATCTTCCCAACCCAGGGATCGAACCCAGGTCTCCCCACCTTGCACGCGGATTCTTTACCATCTTGAGCCACCAGGTAAGCTTTTCTGAACTATTATTTATTAATTAAATCAGTCCAGGCTGAAAGAGTCATTATCTCTACTGATTATACACAAGCTGGATCCAGCTAATCATCTACCAAAAAATTATTTGATTCTAGGTTTTAAGAGGCATCTCCACTCTGGAAAACGCCTCAAGTAAATTGTAACTGCGTTTATGACATTAAAATACATATTCCCTTCATAAGGAGAACTATATGGTGATATAACACTCTTTTTGCTAACTCTAAAAGGAGGTCCCAATGCTACATATTCTTGAAATCAAAACCAATTATTTGACGCCATCCAGTTTCCCATGTTTATGATAAAACATTCCATTTCAAAAGTCATGAATTAATCCAGATGTTGCATATTTGGGGGCGAGGGTGGAGATAGCTACTCTTATTCAGAGTCCACTTTTTGATCTTAAGAAATTCTGAGGCCCTTGTAATATGTCATCCCATTTTTTTCTGCTTAGTAAATACTGGTTAAAGACACCCACACCCACAAAAGAATTAGTCTTTCCCAAATTTGAAAGAGAGACACACATTTTCGATAACACCTGTATGCGAAGCAGTGGTTGAAGAGAAATAGTTGAGATTTGTTCTAGTCAAAAGAAAGAATGGAGAAAACACATCTCGGAAACTGAAGATTTTCCATGGCAGGCTCTGTTTCTCCTGTAGCTGGAATGATTCTTCCTGTTCTTTCCACTGTGGGATGTGGATACAAATATCCCCAGGCGTTCACTTTCTGCCAGGACATTTTTGTGGTTTAAACATGCACATAAGCAATTAGTTTTATGCCTTCCAGTAAGAAATGGAACTGAATTCTCCTGGTATGACGGGATCACACATGTGCCACTTCTGCGTGGAAGCCACCACTCCATCCCCCCTCCTGGTTTTATGAGCAATTCAGAACTTAGGGATGGAGTGGCTCCCGGGATAAACGCTGGTGGAGCCAGCTTAACTACAATAGTGAGAAGAGTCATATCAACAGCGTAGGTATTATTTAAACAGTCTACAACAGTATCTACAGCTTTATGTTGTTGTTATTGTTTAGTCGCTAAGTTGGGTCCAACTCTCTGTGACCGCATGGACTGAGATCCACACCCAATGAGTCACTGATGTCATCTAACCATCTCATCTTCTGCCACCCCTTTCTCTTTTTCCTCTTCAATCTTCCCTAGCGTCAGCATCTTTTCCAATGAGTCCGCTTTTAACACCCAGTGGCCAAAATAGTGGTGCTTCGGCTTCAGCAACAACATCCAAAACCTAAATTGACATAAATGTTTCTCAAAGTTGTAGTCTTTACCCCAAAGTATCAGTTTCCTCACACATCAACTCAAATGCAACTATTCACTAGGTGACAGAGTTTAGGGAAGTTGTGTGGGTTTGGTGACCACAGAAGAAAACGGTATCAGCTCTCCCTAAAACTATAAAATAAAGAACAGGACAGGAGAAGCCAAAGGACTCCTCACCCTCTCCTAGTCACTGCCAAAAGCTGCAGACAACCAGGAAGCAGGAGATCCACTGGCACATGCATCCAACACAGGTAAAAAGGGCACCAACACAAGCCTATCAGTTGCAATGGCAGCTGGGGTGGGGGATGTTGATGGTTCATGTCTTTTCCAACACTACACGCCATAGGCTAGCTTCTGCTCACCTCTGCCTCGTAAGTGCAGGGCAAATAAAGGAACACATTCAGCAAAGTGGCACGGCACAGAAAGTACCTTCCACCTCTGTGTAGCCTGAGGGACTAACAGGTCTGTGTCTGGCACTGCAGTCTTAGCATACTCAGAGCATCAAGGCTGAACAGGTCTGTACTCTGCCCGCAGTCCAGCCTCTCCCACCTGCAGAGGGGTTAAGCCGCGGTTTCAGGTGTCCTGCTTCCTAACTGTTAGATTAGGGGACTCGCTCCACTCATGACTCCTCAATACCATGGATGCTCATCACAGAATTTCTGGGAATACCCAGCGGGCTGTACTTCCTGACCAAGGTGTTTATACTAGAAGGTGCAGAGCGCCTTATTTAGATTCTAGCTTGAAGAGCCGAAACCAATTGGCACTAAACACATGTCCTCTGTGGGCAAAATATTACTAGAAAAGAAACTCATGGGTGCAGAAAGGAGCAAGCCTCCTAGAAACAAACACACAATACACTGACAACTGGCTCCTGCCTACAACAGTCCCCGGACTGCCCGACTTCCTTCGCTCTCGATTCCCTTTCATGAAGGAGCCCCCAAAAGCCAGTGTGACCTCCGGTTACCACGATGTCCTAATGAGGACATGCTAGTGTCTGTGTCTCTGGCAGGGTCCATCTCCAGGAGAAGCAGACCCTAGACCACGGGGCAGAAGCCAGGACTTTGCTCTGGCCTGCCAGCAGCTAGCTCTGTCTAGAAACTAAACACAGCAACAGACACCGGCCAGAGATATTTCAAAGAGTGTCTCTGAGGAGCTCAGAGAGAAAATAGACGTCGCATCCCAGTGGACGGAGGGCTCACGGCCGTGACTCAAGCTGGTTTTCTACCACTTCCTCTATTACGCCGTGTGCACCTTATAGAGGGACCCGGTATCAGCTCACCCTAAAACTATAAAATAAAGAACAGGACAGGAGAAGCCAAAGGACTCCTCACCCTCTCCTAGTCACTGCCAAAAGCTGCAGACAACCAGGAAGCAGGAGATCCACTGGCACATGCATCCAACACAGGTAAAAAGGGCACCAACACAAGCCTATCAGTTGCAATGGCAGCTGGGGTGGGGGATGTTGATGGTTCATGTCTTTTCCAACACTACACGCCATAGGCTAGCTTCTGCTCACCTCTGCCTCGTAAGTGCAGGGCAAATAAAGGAACACATTCAGCAAAGTGGCAACGGCACAGAAAGTACCTTCCACCTCTGTGTAGCCTGAGGGACTAACAGGTCTGTGTCTGGCACTGCAGTCTTAGCATACTCAGAGCATCAAGGCTGAACAGGTCTGTACTCTGCCCGCAGTCCAGCCTCTCCCACCTGCAGAGGGGTTAAGCCGCGGTTTCAGGTGTCCTGCTTCCTAACTGTTAGATTAGGGGACTCGCTCCACTCATGACTCCTCAATACCATGGATGCTCATCACAGAATTTCTGGGAATACCCAGCGGGCTGTACTTCCTGACCAAGGTGTTTATACTAGAAGGTGCAGAGCGCCTTATTTAGATTCTAGCTTGAAGAGCCGAAACCAATTGGCCCTAAACACATGTCCTCTGTGGGCAAAATATTACTAGAAAAGAAACTCATGGGTGCAGAAAGGAGCAAGCCTCCTAGAAACAAACACACAATACACTGACAACTGGCTCCTGCCTACAACAGTCCCCGGACTGCCCGACTTCCTTCGCTCTCGATTCCCTTTCATGAAGGAGCCCCCAAAAGCCAGTGTGACCTCCGGTTACCACGATGTCCTAATGAGGACATGCTAGTGTCTGTGTCTCTGGCAGGGTCCATCTCCAGGGAGAAGCAGACCCTAGACCACGGGGCAGAAGCCAGGACTTTGCTCTGGCCTGCCAGCAGCTAGCTCTGTCTAGAAACTAAACACAGCAACAGACACCGGCCAGAGATATTTCAAAGAGTGTCTCTGAGGAGCTCAGAGAGAAAATAGACGTCGCATCCCAGTGGACGGAGGGGCTCACGGCCGTGACTCAAGCTGGTTTTCTACCACTTCCTCTATTACGCCGTGTGCACCTTCAAAGTAAACAGAAGAGGGAAAGAACTCTGCTGAAGCCTCTCCCTGCATCATCTACCTGTGATTTTCACAAGCAGGGACCCAGGCTGGTTTTCCATGGCCTCTGTCTACACAGCACAGAGCACTGACCCCAGTTTCCTAACAGGTGCACCATAATGAATGAATGGATAGATGAATCAGTGAATGAAGTGAAAGTGTCAATCACTCAGTTATCTCCTGCTCTTTGAGTCAATGACCCATGGTCCCTAATTCTCCCAGCCTGTTCTTGAGCCACAAGGAACTCCTCCGGGGGCCAATACAGCCCTTTTCAAGTTAGTAGGCTGAAAAGCACTTTTTCCATTTCCAGAACTTCATATTTAGATTCACATTGTCCAGGCCCATCTCCCCTGGGATCTGAAGCTGATCAGCACAAGCTTCTGCCAAATGTCACAGCCTTGACACCACCTGCTTCTCTGCTCTAAGGGCAATGACCTTCTCTTCTCCTTGGCAATCACTGTACCTCAAAGGAAGCTCCATTGTGACCATTGGTGGAACATAACCAGGACGATGGAGTATTTTCATGCAGGAATCCGAGGCTGAGGGTTGCTACAGGGAGGGTCAACATCCACACGTGTGTGTGTGTGTGTGTGTGTGTGTGTGTGTGTGTGTGTGTGTGTGTGTGCGTGTGTGTGTGTGTGTGTGTGTGTGTGTGTGTGTACTGGCCCTGAGCCATCAGAAACAGGGCTCCCTTTTATCCTGCCCTTCAAACTCAGTGACACAGAAATTCTTAGGACACACGAGGGAAGTTCTCAGATGGCATTTATATGATTCTTCCATCTACCTTTGAAAACCAGATTGTACATCTATAACATACTATGTTGTATAGCAACTGTAGTTCAATATTTTAAACACCTGAAACAGAAGTCTTAAACAAGAATAAAAATCAGAGTCAGACATGACAGAGTGACTGAGCATGCACAGACACACCAGGAGAACTGGATTCATATATTCCAGGATACTATAAAAAATTGGATCATTGTTATAATTTACTGGATCTCACTGATATCCAGCCTGGTAGATAGAGCAAAGAGTCCAGATAGAAATGGAGGTGACTAGATCTTAGGCATTATTAGAGAACTTAGACCATTTAACCCAAAGTGTTCTGTCTAGTAAGGGGGTCATGCCACAAATTGAGATCCACAGGATGAAGGGTAGTTGTGTTTAATTTCTTTCTTCTGGCTTTCCCGATGGTTCAGTGTTAAAGAATCCGCCTGTCAGTGCAGGAGACACAGGAGATATGGGTTCAATCCTGGGTCAGAAAGCTCCCCTCGAGGAGGAAATGGATACCCACTCCAGTATTCTTGCCTGGGAAATCCCAAGGACAGAGAAGCCTGGTGGGCTACAGTCTGTGGGGTCACACAGAATCAGACATGACTGAGCAACTGGGCGCAGACACGCACATACTTTTAAAGTTACGAGTGACCTGAGGGTGAGGTTCAAAAGTGTGAAAGCATTAGTCGCTCAGTCGAGTCCAACTCTTTTCAACCTTATGCACTGTCGCTCCTCTGTCCATGGAAGTCTCCAGGCAAGAATGCCAGAGTGGACTGTCAAATCTCTTGGGTCGATGGGACAGTGGGCTAACTTCACTGGTGGTGAAAGGCCAGCGATTACGGACATCTGCAAGGCCAGCGATAAGAAACTCCCTCGCCGGGACTCTTACAACACAAAGGACTTCTCTGGAACTTACCTCATAACCCAGATATGAGTAATGCAAGACCTTTATTCCACCCCGCTAACTGCCCACCAAAAATTTTTTCACTGCAAGCCTATAAATTATACCCCTCTACCTCTTCCCTGGGCGCGACTTCACCGGCCCAATCTGTGGACCTATGAACCTCGCCCGGGAGCTTCCCAATAAACCTTTTGTTTGCCTCTAACCCCTGCCTGTCTCTTGCTGTGCCAGAAAACCTTACAATATCCTTCTCCAGGGGATCTTTCTGACCCAGGATCAAACCGGCGTCTCCTATGTCTTCCGCAGTGGCAAGTGGATTCTTTACCGTCTGAGCTGCCAGGCAGAAAGAGCCATGAAACATACGTGGAAGGGGTTAACAATGAGCTTCAGATGTGTATTTCAAGAAAAATCAAGAAAATAAATGTTTGATTAAGAAAAATAAAGACTAAGAGGGATGGCATATGTATATACACAAAGTTGATTCACACTGGTGTGTAGCAGAAACTAATACATTTTTTTATAGGACTTTAAGTAATTTTTTTTTGCCTCTAGGTCATCATTTATTTTTCATCCATCTTTCCCGCCCCCCTAGTTACCCCCATCCCACCCCTCCAGGCTGTTGCACAGCACCCCTGAAGGATCCCCTTTTCCCACAGTGCAATGACAATAGCTATTTTTTTCACATATGATAGTACTGGTTTCCATGTTACCCCCTCTACGCCTCCCACCCACTGTTATACCCCACAGTGTCCATATGTCTATTCTCCATGTCTGTTTTTTCATCACTTCACTGTGTGTGTTATCATTACCATCTTACTAGATTCCATATATGTGTGTTAGGATACTGGACTTGTCTTTCTCTTTTTGACTTACTTCACTTTTTATGATAGGTTCTAGATCCAACCACCTCATTAGGACTGATTCTTCTGCATTTCTTTTTACAGCTGAGAAGTACTCCACTGAATATATGTACCAGAGCTTTTCTATCCATTCATTCGTTGATGGGCATCTGGGTTGCTTCCATATTCTAGCTATTGTATAGAGTGCTGCAATGAACACTGGGGTACAGGTGTCTCAATTTTGATTTCATCAGAGTACAAGCCTAATAGTGGGATTGCTGAGTCATATGGTGCTTCTATTTTTAGTTTTCTAAGGGGGCTTCCCTGGTGGTCCAGTGGGTAAAGAGTCTGCCTTGCAGTGCAAGGGGCGCCGGTTCCATCCTTGGCCTGGGAAGATCCCACGTGCCGCGGCGGAGCAGCTGGACCGATGTGTCCAATGACCGAGCCAGAGCTCTGGAGCGCATGCGCCCAGAGCCGGTGCTCTGTGACAACAGAGGCCACCGCGATGGGAGGCCCACATGGGCCAAAGAACAAAGATGGATGAAAACAGATAAAGGAAAGACCAATAGAAATGGCCTGCCCACCCCCCTCCCTCCCCACCCCAACTCCCCGCCCCCTGCAAAAAAAATAAATAGCTTTCTAAGGAATCTCCATATTGTCTTCCACAGTGGCTGTTTCAATTTACATTACCACCAGCAATGTAAGAGTGTTCCCTTCTCTCCGCACCCTCTCCAGCATTTATTACCTGTAGATTTTTTTGATGATGGCCATTCTGACTGTTGTGAAGTGATATCTCATTGTACTAATACAACATTTAAAAATACATATATACTCCAACTAAAAAGAAAAAAATGATTGATACCACACACACACACAGATACCCACACATTTGCCTCGTATAACATGCCTAATGGCCTCCAGAGCCTACTGCCTAATTAAACTGGTCCTCCCAGGAATCCTGCAAGGAAGACAAAGAAATAATAGTCTCCCCATCTTAAGAAGAGAAAACTGAGGCCTAAAGGCATTTGCTTAAAGCCTGATGGCTAGAAAATATTGACAAGTTGTTATACTGAGTCTCCTGATCTCCAGTTCAGCCTGTTTGTTTAGTTAAATCTATCCTCAATATGCGCTAAGGCCTGGGAGACAAAATTACCCTCAGTCCTTGTTTAAAAGGGCAGCTAAAAAGAGAGAGAGAAATAAGGTGAGGTGGTCAAGTCTATTATTTTACTAAGCCCTCTCTACCTACTGAATATTTCATGAACGTGAAGACCTCTTTTAATTGCTTCATGCCTGCCCCAAATTCAAAGACAAAATAATTTAATTTTGAACCTTTTGTAGGGAAAGCTGATTAGAAAATATCATCTGCAACAAACATTTAATGATACACTCACGGTCAAACATTTGAAACCATATTTTCATTAAACTGGTACTGCCATCAACTCCACTTTCTAATTTTTTTTAAATTCAGCCCCTTTTCTATTTACCCTAATCCTGTATTGGGCTTCCCTGGTGGCTCAGACAGTAAAGGATCGGTCTGCCATGCAGGAGACCCGGGTTTGATCCCTGGGTCAGGAAGATCCCCTGGAGAAAGCAATGACTCCACCCTCTGGTCTTCTTGCCTGGAGAATCCCATGGACAGAGGAGCCTGGTGGGCTACAGACCATAGGGTCGCAAAGAGTCAGACACAAGTGAGTGACTAATAGACATAGTTAGCTCAGAAACAAAATCTTCGAGCTCCTCCTTGCCCTGGATAAAGGCAAATAAGCGGGTTCTGTTAAAGGTTACTGTTCTGTTCCTGTTCTCTGTGGCCCTGAAAGACAAGGCCACCTGTTCTCTCATTTGATCCTCAGGAAGCTGTGAAAAAATGAAGATGCGATTAGGCCTGAGGGCTGTGTCCCTGCTGCTCCACCATGAGACACAGAATGTGAGGGAGTGCTTGGAAACTCCTACAGCCATTTCACGGAGGGGTTTCGTGTCTGATGAATATTAGAAGAAGACATTAGGTAGTACTTTCCATGCTTTTTATTCCACTTGTCTAGTTGTTTATTTTTACCATACTTTACAAATGTATGGAGCCACAACCAGCCGGAAGAGGAATAAAAGAGCAGGTCCCTCGCCACAGAGAGCTTGAGAGGCATGGTGTGGACAAGGGTGCCAGGCCTTCTGGGGCAGGGCTCATTTCAGAGGAACAGAATGATCTGAAACAGCAAAGACATCTCTATCTGAAGATGAGAACCTAAGTGAAATACCAAGACATTTCTGTAATAATCACCTGCTTTGTTAATAACTTGCAGTGTGGTAATCCTCTGACTTCCAAACACACATGTGCATGATTCATCACTTCAGTCACGTCCCACTCTTTGCGACCCCATGGACTTTAGCCCACCAGGCTCCTCTGTGCATGGGATTCTCCAGGCAGGAATCCTGGAGGGGGTGGCCACTTCCTCCTCCAGGGGATCTTCTGGACCCAGGGACTGAACTTGTGTCCCTTGCATCTCCTGGACTGCCGGCCGATTCTCTATGCACGGAGCCACCTGAGAAGTCCATGCCTGGGTAGTAAGAGGTGTCTAATCCAGGAATAAATCAATTGAATGTCACAAACATGTAAGGTGAGATATTTCAGCAAAAGCCAGGGCGCCAACTGAAAACCTGAAATTTTAAACATCTGAACTCCGCTGGCTAAAACCCGCCAGTTTGAGAAGCAGCCCTCCCTTGGCTTTCTGGGGCCGAGGTAGAGTGAGCAGGTGGCTTCGGCTTAGTTCCTCATTTATAAACCAGTTCTGCGAAACCACACAGAGCCACTTGTTTGGTGGTCTCAGAAGAGCGGCTGAGGACTGACCGGACATGAGACACAATTACCCTCTCACCCTCCCAGGAAGTCCCCGCAGGTTAGGGGTGATGGATATCAGCAGGTCAGCATGAAAAACCGCCAGCGCAGCTGCTCCTCGCACGGGGATGGGGGAAGGAAGCTCTGTTCTTAGGAGCGAGCACGTGAAGTTATCACCTTTGGAAAGTTGTACTTGTTTTTTTTTCCAAGAGCAAAATGACATATGATGAAAAATTCCACAGGAAGGGAAGGCACAAAAAAATGGACCTGATAAGACTGAGTTTGGGGGATTTTTTTTTGCCTTATTATTTATTTATTTATTTATTTTGCTTTTCTTCTTTTACAGAGTTTTGTTGTTTGGTTATTTTTATGGGTATGATTTTGCATGACACTGTGCAGGTATGTTCTGTGGGCAGACAATGGACGTATGATCAACGCTCTAATACAGTCTCTTTCTGTTCTCCTGGGTTTCTTGGGCGTTGGTGACAATGAGGACTCCCTCTAGTGGCCAAAGTCATATAGCAATATGTTAATTCATAGGTTTGTTGACCAAAAAAATGGTTTAATCTCTTGTAAACCTGGGTATTTTCGAAAGAAGATCATTTTTTATACCATTTTCTGGGGTATTTCAAATGAAGTAGTTATACATAAGTCTAAGAAACTGTAAAATGTAGATCTTGTTTTTAGAGTATTGAAGGGTCTATGATAAGGATTATATTTAGTTTACAATTCTTACAATTCATCAGACACAAATTCGTTCTCCTGAATTTATAAGAGTAAATGTTCAGAACAAAGAAGACTCATTACCAAATTTACTGATAAAGCCATGATTATTGTTTACCAATACCAGGGCTCAGCATCTTGGGGACTGAATTTCCACAGGCAGATTATTTTCCAAAACAGGTACCAGGTCATTGAATGGAATCATGATAATCTGATGCCTTAAATGAAGGCTTTGTTTTACCTAACAAATGTGCTCCATTTAAAGTGAAATTACAGAAAATTTGTATTAGGTAGAGTGAGCAGGTGGCTTCGGCTTAGTTCCTCATTTATAAACCAGTTCTGCGAAACCACACAGAGCCACTTGTTTGGTGGTCTCAGAAGAGCGGCTGAGGACTGACCGGACATGAGACACAATTACCCTCTCACCCTCCCAGGAAGTCCCCGCAGGTTAGGGGTGATGGATATCAGCAGGTCAGCATGAAAAACCGCCAGCGCAGCTGCTCCTCGCACGGGGATGGGGGAAGGAAGCTCTGTTCTTAGGAGCGAGCACGTGAAGTTATCACCTTTGGAAAGTTGTACTTGTTTTTTTTTCCAAGAGCAAAATGACATATGATGAAAAATTCCACAGGAAGGGAAGGCACAAAAAAATGGACCTGATAAGACTGAGTTTGGGGGATTTTTTTTTGCCTTATTATTTATTTATTTATTTATTTTGCTTTTCTTCTTTTACAGAGTTTTGTTGTTTGGTTATTTTTATGGGTATGATTTTGCATGACACTGTGCAGGTATGTTCTGTGGGCAGACAATGGACGTATGATCAACGCTCTAATACAGTCTCTTTCTGTTCTCCTGGGTTTCTTGGGCGTTGGTGACAATGAGGACTCCCTCTAGTGGCCAAAGTCATATAGCAATATGTTAATTCATAGGTTTGTTGACCAAAAAAATGGTTTAATCTCTTGTAAACCTGGGTATTTTCGAAAGAAGATCATTTTTTATACCATTTTCTGGGGTATTTCAAATGAAGTAGTTATACATAAGTCTAAGAAACTGTAAAATGTAGATCTTGTTTTTAGAGTATTGAAGGGTCTATGATAAGGATTATATTTAGTTTACAATTCTTACAATTCATCAGACACAAATTCGTTCTCCTGAATTTATAAGAGTAAATGTTCAGAACAAAGAAGACTCATTACCAAATTTACTGATAAAGCCATGATTATTGTTTACCAATACCAGGGCTCAGCATCTTGGGGACTGAATTTCCACAGGCAGATTATTTTCCAAAACAGGTACCAGGTCATTGAATGGAATCATGATAATCTGATGCCTTAAATGAAGGCTTTGTTTTACCTAACAAATGTGCTCCATTTAAAGTGAAATTACAGATTACTAAACTATTAGTATTAAAAGTTATGGTTAGAGGGGATAATATAGGTGGAAAGGCTTTACACTGCAACCCAAAATATTGGATATAAATGACTGTTTTTGCCATCTAATCCTGAGACCTTGTTTTTCAGGTGAAATATAACACCCAGGAACTAGCGAGCTCAAAGGACCTGTTTTTGGGCCATACTGAGCCAGGGAAGCGGAGGAGGGAGGTGGCCGCTGGGAACCACGACTATCTGTCTGGGCTACACGTGGCTGAGAAGAACTAACCCTAGTTTGATCAGCACTCTCCTCTTAGGCTTGCATCTTTGCATGGACTTGTGACGATAACGTAGGCAGACTGATTCCCACATGAAAAAGTCACTCCTTTAGACATAACATTTTACAGTTTTTTTTTTTTTTTTTACATGTTATGGATTATTTAAGCAGTTTCAGAAGCATTCGTTAACTGAAAGAACAAGCTTCTAGGGAACTCCTTTGACGGGATGAAAATGAAAAAAAATTAACAAGAACAATAATATATGTAGATTCCTGGTCTTAATGATCTCCTCATTGCTATAGACTTAACGGATGAACTCTGAGTTTCTTATAAATTTCTGAGATTTGGGGTAGAAAAAATGATGCCAACTGAGTAAAAGTACCACGAAGAGTGTGGTAAATGCTATGAAAACAAACTCTTGTTTTAGTTAAAGTGAAATCACACAGAAAAAAAAAAAAAAAAAGAGAGATTTTATCTATGGCTATAGTTTTCTGGCAGATGAAGAAAAACAGAATGAAACTGACAATCATCTTAGGAAATGTATAAAAATAGAAGAAAGTCAAATGCGCTCCACGAATGTGTACTGAGTGGCCGTGTCAGGTGCTGGAGAACGCACTATAACTTATTTCTGAGAGTTCTGACATTTGATTTGAACTAGAATTAAAATTGTATAACCATAGCTGTAAACCATCAATTTCAATTGGGGACTGAATTTCCACAGGCAGATTATTTTCCAAAACAGGTACCAGGTCATTGAATGGAATCATGATAATCTGATGCCTTAAATGAAGGCTTTGTTTTACCTAACAAATGTGCTCCATTTAAAGTGAAATTACAGATTACTAAACTATTAGTATTAAAAGTTATGGTTAGAGGGGATAATATAGGTGGAAAGGCTTTACACTGCAACCCAAAATATTGGATATAAATGACTGTTTTTGCCATCTAATCCTGAGACCTTGTTTTTCAGGTGAAATATAACACCCAGGAACTAGCGAGCTCAAAGGACCTGTTTTTGGGCCATACTGAGCCAGGGAAGCGGAGGAGGGAGGTGGCCGCTGGGAACCACGACTATCTGTCTGGGCTACACGTGGCTGAGAAGAACTAACCCTAGTTTGATCAGCACTCTCCTCTTAGGCTTGCATCTTTGCATGGACTTGTGACGATAACGTAGGCAGACTGATTCCCACATGAAAAAGTCACTCCTTTAGACATAACATTTTACAGTTTTTTTTTTTTTTTTTTACATGTTATGGATTATTTAAGCAGTTTCAGAAGCATTCGTTAACTGAAAGAACAAGCTTCTAGGGAACTCCTTTGACGGGATGAAAATGAAAAATAATTAACAAGAACAATAATATATGTAGATTCCTGGTCTTAATGATCTCCTCATTGCTATAGACTTAACGGATGAACTCTGAGTTTCTTATAAATTTCTGAGATTTGGGGTAGAAAAAATGATGCCAACTGAGTAAAAGTACCACGAAGAGTGTGGTAAATGCTATGAAAACAAACTCTTGTTTTAGTTAAAGTGAAATCACACAGAAAAAAAAAAAAAAAAAAGAGAGAGATTTTATCTATGGCTATAGTTTTCTGGCAGATGAAGAAAAACAGAATGAAACTGACAATCATCTTAGGAAATGTATAAAAATAGAAGAAAGTCAAATGCGCTCCACGAATGTGTACTGAGTGGCCGTGTCAGGTGCTGGAGAACGCACTATAACTTATTTCTGAGAGTTCTGACATTTGATTTGAACTAGAATTAAAATTGTATAACCATAGCTGTAAACCATCATAATTGTATTCACATACAAACAGAGTAGGGGCTTCCCAGGTGGTGCTCGTGGTAAAGAACCTGCCTGCCAATGCAAGAGACTAAAGAGACAGGGGTTCAATCCCTGGGCTAGGAAGATGCCCTGGAGAATTCTCGAGCATGGCAACCTACTCCAGTATTCTTGCCTGGGGAATGCCATGGACAGAGGAGCCTGGCGGGGTAGGATCCACAGGGTCGCAAAGAATCAGACACAGGGCTTCCCCTGGTGGTCCAGTGGGTGAGGACACCGCCTTGCAGTGCAAGGGGCGCTGGTTCGATCCCTGGCCTGGGAAGATCCCACGTGCCGCGGAGCGGCTGGACCGATGTGTCCAATCACCGAGCCGGAGCTCTGGAGCTCATGCGCCCAGAGCCGGCGCTCTGCAGCGACAGACGCCACCGCGATGGGAGGCCCACAGGAGCCAAAGAACAAAGACGGATGAAAATAGAGAAATGAAAGACCAATAGAAGTGGCCCGCCCACTCCCCTCCCTCTCCAACCCGACCCCCGCCCAAAATAAATTAATAAATAAATCTTAAAAAAAAAAAAAAGAATCAGACACAACTGAAGCACAAATAAGGTAATGAGTTGCCAGTTCTCAGGGAAGCCCAAACATAATTTGAATCCTTGAGTTGTTTCCTGACATAAACATTTCTAATCCCTCAGTCAATCCAGACCGTAAACCCTGAGAGACCCGGGGAGTATGTCTGTTTCATCCCCTCCTCTACACCCAACTTGTAGGACGGAGTCGTGCACAGGGTAGGTACTCTGTGCATGTTTGCTGAATTTGAACTCCAGACTACAAGTGATCAGAGTGCCCCGGAAGGGTGAGGAGCTGAAAGACTGCAAGGGGGTGGAGATGCTTTCCAGCCTCTGTACACAGCATGTGAGCGCACCATCAGCGGCAGGAGGACATTCAGTTTGGGGCTTCGCTCTCCAGATGGGCGGAACCCCGTCCCCACCAACACTTTCCCACAGATTATGCAGCGTTCCCGGAAATGTATAAAAATAGAAGAAAGTCAAATGCGCTCCACGAATGTGTACTGAGTGGCCGTGTCAGGTGCTGGAGAACGACTATAACTTATTTCTGAGAGTTCTGACATTTGATTTGAACTAGAATTAAAATTGTATAACCATAGCTGTAAACCATCATAATTGTATTCACATACAAACAGAGTAGGGGCTTCCCAGGTGGTGCTCGTGGTAAAGAACCTGCCTGCCAATGCAAGAGACTAAAGAGACAGGGGTTCAATCCCTGGGCTAGGAAGATGCCCTGGAGAATTCTCGAGCATGGCAACCCACTCCAGTATTCTTGCCTGGGGAATGCCATGGACAGAGGAGCCTGGCGGGGTAGGATCCACAGGGTCGCAAAGAATCAGACACAGGGCTTCCCCTGGTGGTCCAGTGGGTGAGGACACCGCCTTGCAGTGCAAGGGGCGCTGGTTCGATCCCTGGCCTGGGAAGATCCCACGTGCCGCGGAGCGGCTGGACCGATGTGTCCAATCACCGAGCCGGAGCTCTGGAGCTCATGCGCCCAGAGCCGGCGCTCTGCAGCGACAGACGCCACCGCGATGGGAGGCCCACAGGAGCCAAAGAACAAAGACGGATGAAAATAGAGAAATGAAAGACCAATAGAAGTGGCCCGCCCACTCCCCTCCCTCTCCAACCCGACCCCCGCCCAAAATAAATTAATAAATAAATCTTAAAAAAAAAAAAAAGAATCAGACACAACTGAAGCACAAATAAGGTAATGAGTTGCCAGTTCTCAGGGAAGCCCAAACATAATTTGAATCCTTGAGTTGTTTCCTGACATAAACATTTCTAATCCCTCAGTCAATCCAGACCGTAAACCCTGAGAGACCCGGGGAGTATGTCTGTTTCATCCCCTCCTCTACACCCAACTTGTAGGACGGAGTCGTGCACAGGGTAGGTACTCTGTGCATGTTTGCTGAATTTGAACTCCAGACTACAAGTGATCAGAGTGCCCCGGAAGGGTGAGGAGCTGAAAGACTGCAAGGGGGTGGAGATGCTTTCCAGCCTCTGTACACAGCATGTGAGCGCACCATCAGCGGCAGGACGGGGACATTCAGTTTGGGGCTTCGCTCTCCAGATGGGCGAATGTTGACCCCAGTCCCCACCAACACTTACCCACAGATTATGCAGCGTTCCCAAACTGCCCCTACACCCCAAACTGATGGGTACAAAACGCACAAGCTCTCAACCATGGGCAGAAATGTCAGAAGAACCAACCACAGGTACCAACACCGATTGTTCAGAGCTCATACAATACCAACACACAAAAACAAAGACAGTTTGCAGGATTCCCTTTCCACTCCTTTGCAGGCTGACCAACAGAGACAAGAGGGGGCTCACTTAGATGAGATGTCCTCATATATGACACTGATCGACTGTGACAATATTTTGCAAATCAAGAGCAGAATCAGCTCACTCCATGTCTCTGTGTCAAACAGAATGCCCGACTCAAAAAATTAAATAAAAAGAGCTGAAGACACACAACATCGCACCAGTTTTCCAGTGCTCCAAGCTCTGGAATTAAAAGAGGAATTCTAACACAGGATGGGTGATAGAAGCTTCTTTTTACTGTCAGAGAGATCAAAGGGAGGTTGAGACAGACTCCAGAAACAGATGCTGCCCAGTGACAAACCTGAAAGAAGCAGACAGTGGGGCCAGATGTTGGAGTGACCTTCGGTCAGCAGAGTACATCAGCCCGATGTTGATTTAGATGTCTGTTGGCAGAAGCTTTAGATCCAGCAGCGGGGGTGGGAAGGGGGGGATCCCAACTATGGAATCCTTTCCTCCTCTTAGTCTTCACAAGAAAACCTGAGACCACTGGTCAGTAGCACTGAAGGCTGTCAAAGAAGTTGAAGTCACCACACCATCCTGCCAGGCGGTATCACATCAAAAGGGAGTTGGCTGCATGCACAAGAACATCTTCGGGCAGTGCCACCGTGCATCCCACTCAACTTTCAACAGCTGTTTCTTGAGTGAGTACAGACGCAAAATAATTATAGGAAAAGAACAACAAACATGGGCGGCCACCCTTTATCTTTACTCCATAGTCATTAACAAGAGATCCAACTAAGACAGACGCTGACATCGGAAAAGGGAGCATCTTGGCCAGCAGGTCTAATTAGTGTCCAGTGCAGGTTCTCGTCAATGCAACCATGGACTCTAAAGCAGAAGGAGAAGGGATTTTTCAACCAACCAGACTTCCTCATCTCAGGACTAATGGCATGCGAAAGGGAACAGTTTTGTAAAAGACCCCCACTGCCTTATGCATCAATTCTCATCCTTCACTCAAGAGAAATGAAAGGTTTCGAGGGACCTCAAATGTTCTCACTATCATAAACACTCCCAAACAAAACAAAAGACCTGTGATCCTGGATTCTGACAGAATTGCCCATCCTGGCCATCACACGGTGTTACGACACAGAAAGTAAAGAGAGCCTTGCTTTAGAGTATTAGACATGATTGAAGACCTCAGAGCTCCCCTGACGCTTTTAGACATTTTGTCATGTTACCTGGAGAAATATACACTGCTTATTCTGCATTGCCGCTGATGTCCAGCACTTGTCAAAACCTCTATCTGTCAAGCCCTTCACAAAGAGTTGCAAAATGACAGATCAGGATGTCTGAGTTGATGGAGCCCCAGGAAAAATGGAACAGATAGAAAATTCATGACTGTAAACTACATCAAAGTGACTTCTGTCAACATCATGTCAAAAGAACTGTTCATTTTTAGAGTTTTTTTTGTTAAAGAATTATATAAACACTTTTTTTTGAGTATGGGCTAAGTGTAATGAAAAAATTTTCCTAGTGTACAGTATGATCATCCAAATGTTCCAAAAATATACTTTGGATCATCCAGGAATAAGGAAAATTCTAATAGTAGACACTGTCTGCCAGTTAAAACCAATGACATTCAAGAGAGATGTATGAAGATACTATCGGCTTAAAATAGGACAAACCATCTGGCTATAAAGGAACAAAAGTATATTTTTTGCATATTTTTGGACCCATCAAATTTCTACAACTGGATTAGATTTTAATTCTTCTACGATCTGTTCTGATCCATTTTCTTTTTTGCTTAGTGTGACAATTTTAAAACATGAATTCAGTGTTATTTTCCTAAACAGGTTTCCAAAAATATCTGGCATTATATTAATTTCTTTAAAAAATCGCTGCAAAACCCTCCTAATGCATAATTCCCTTAAATTATTGCTTTCAGAAGGAAGTAAAAAAATAAATGGCTTATAATATGCAGTACTGCATACGCAGAACCACTCCATAATCACATTCAAAGAGTCATTCACCGAATGAAATATGAGTCGCATAAATCTGGCAATGACCACTCTCTGGTTTTAATTCCCAACACCCTTCAGGAAGGAGGGCTGGCATCTGGTGCTGGAACCCAGGCCACTCACTTTCCCCTGCTCATACGTCACTGAAATAAACCGGAGAAGCGACCTTGGGAACAAGAACCATGGACTATGCAGTGTGTGCACAGACAGAGCAGAGCAGGAAAAGCTACATCTGACTCACCGCACGCACACACACTCACACACATGCCTGCACACAAGTGCAGGGACACAGCATGCACACACACATGAACCTGAAAGAGGAACGAGACCTGCAACTTCTGCCGCCACCGTAACTTGTCCAAGACCCAGTCCATCCCTTCCACGGCTCCCCTCAGCTAGGATTTACTCATGTCCAAACCAGCCTTTCCCTGGAGCCGTTATCCTTACAGAGACCACCGACCACCCTAATCATCGTGGCTACCCACTTGGTACACTTCTCCTGTGGCAGGAAAAATACCCATTATCTGCGCCCAGAAAGACGTTGCTTACCTCCAGAATGACAAAAGGTCTCAAACTTAATACCCACCTCCAGTTTGGAGAGAAGATGCTTGCTCCGACATGGTCCCCTCACGCTGTGTCTAAATACAGATGGGGACTATCACCCATTAATACAAAAGCGGGACAAGAGGCCCATTTCGTATTATAGGCAGAACTCCATCTATCTTGGGTCCTACTTACGAAAAGATGTTTATTACCTGTAAGGGGACAGAGGTGTGGGCTTCGCAGCAACCGTGATGGGTAATAAGCCTCGTTTTCTCATTTACATGGAGAGCAAGCATTAGTGAAGATATATGCATTTCATTTCATGGTTCAGAAAGAACAAAGTCTATGTATATGTGAGAGCAGTGGGTGGTTAATGAAATGGTCTGACAAACATAAGCTAATACATAATCATACCAGAATGTGAACTGGAACACCTGTTCCTGCTTCCGCAGACTTACAATTCTTAAGGAAAAGTTACCATTCCCAAGGACTGAAGCCCTTACTATTTAGACATCAATATGCTCCCAGGAAATTTTAGTCACTTTTTTGGGTGGTTGTGGCAGTCTCTGAAAGGTGGCTATTTTAATGATATCAAGTCTCTTTTGCTTGTGTCCTAAGAGTAATGAAAACTTCACACATGCATGAAGCTCCAGTAATTATTTTAAACTGCCTTCTGTTGTCCCCCTGAGGAACACGGTGGTATTTGTTTGATGCAGTTTAATTAGTGTCAGGGTAATTAATGCTATGCTATCTACATGAGATCAAAACCCTTTCTTTGTAACACTCTGGTAACTAAGAACTAAGAAAAGGGAGCGTTATGAAAATGTAGAGGCACGGTGTTAACCTGGGTTCACGAGTGAACCAAACTGCTCATCCCTCCCCACTGGCCTCACCCAAATGACAATTTCAAGCCCGCCCAGCATAAGAGTGGCCCCGAAGTTTGATGCAACCCCCCCACCCCCACTGTCAGGCAAAAGACCCAGCGGTTGCTAAGAAATTAACTTCTTTTTTTTAATTGGTATAATCATATTAACTAAAACAGTCACAGTCACCAGGCACCTTTAACCATAGTTTAAATCTTTAATAATGAAGTAGCAAACTTCTGTAGTCCCAGTGAGCTAAAGTCCCTGGTAAACAGGAGGTGATCTTTCTATGTGCTGATAGATTTTTTTCAAATAAAAGAATCATTTGGTTTAATGAATGGATGTGATTCTGCTTAAATGCTGGAATGAAATTTACACTAATAGTAGGTATAGACAGGCTTTCTATCTGACAATAACGTTAAGAGAGGAAAAAACAGAGCCAGGCAAGGAGAGAAGTTAAGCATACAAAAATTCCAGACACACACATAATATGCACCCTCATAAATCCTTTTTAACTGTTTCTTTGGTAATAAGCAACAGCAATATAAATCTCCCCACATACAAACTCAAAGCTGATCACAGGCTTAAGGAAATAGCTCCAGTTATCTTGACTGGATAAATTATTACATCCGAGAGGTGATTCCAGTTTCTAATAAAGCACTGTAGCTAACAAACAAAAATAAAAAGATCAACCGTTTTCTTTATTTTATAACAGATGAAATTACAGGCTGCCCAGAATAGACACAACAGCATTGAATTTATTTTTACTCTCAAAAAACACACCCTGCAATGTTCATTTTGGAACAAGACCGGTGCTTTAAACACAACAACCATAACCAGCATTAGACTGATAACATTTTTTATGGGAAGGAGAGGCTTAATGGCACATATCTAAAAAATAAACATGACTGGTTTAAAGTCAAACCAAATGGATTGAGTCCATTACCTAAGTATGCTAAGCATGAAAATCGCTTCTGCACAGCACAAGACATGAACAAAGAAAAATCCTTCTAGAGGGTACAAATGTTAGGCCCACAGTAGTTATGGAATACTGTCAGTATCCATCAGCGGCTGAAATTAAGGTTAACCTTACAAAATGAGATTCTACCGGCTCAGGCTGCCTCAAAGAGTTTGCGCTGAGAGCATCTTCATGGAGTAGGTCATTCATTACCGTGCACCTCGAGGGATCAGCTGACTAGCAAAATATGTTCCTTCGCACCTTCAGTTCTGCTTCCCGCAACTTAGTTGTTTATCAATTAAAGTGATAAATACAAGTGACTCGGATAACCTGAGAAACGCATTAAGTCGTCAAGCCACCTCCAGGAATCCCACAATAAGAACTGTGTGCAAAGTTCAACAACTGTGAAGGAACTATTAAAGAGGACATGCAAACAACTGACCTTGACTGACAAACGCACTTCATTCCCGCCATAAACAGCGGTGGTGCTGATAACTGTTCATTGGCGCAGAGAGTAATTACCTATCTGTCAGCGTTGCTGGTGTGTGCGGAATAGTATAAATGAAACATACATAATGTACGGCAATAATATCAGGCATGCAGAACCTAATGCATTATCATCATTCTCAGGACCCAGGTTGAGGCGGCTGCCACCACCGAGTAAATGCCTCTAGCCATGATAATTTCATTCTAATCTCTGTTCCATATTATAATTTTCATAGCGGAAAGATACTGAGAAGCAATACGTTTCAATCAAGGGCTAAATAGAACACAACCTGTAACTGGTATTTTAGACATCTATATATATTTTTTCTTTCAAAAAAAATTTAGTCCATTTATGAAGAGATTGGAATAAGCTGGAAATTTATGGGTGACAAACCCTGTCGGTACCAATGTCACCATGCTGGGTGGAAGATGGGCTCAAAGGAGCTCACTGAAGGGGTCGGGGGCTTTGTCTTCGATTTCCTTCAATGAGGAAGGAAACGTTGGTTCAAGTCTTCTTTAGTATTTCTATTCTGTTCCAAAATACAAGGTAAAGATTATTTTTGAGCAGAATAAAAGATAGCCATATTTAATAGGAGAAAAAGAATCATCTTAGTTTTGAAGACAAATTATCTTGATTTGCATGATGTTGCTTACATAACAGAAGGCCAGGGAAGTCTCCTCCATCCTGATGCTCTACTGTTTGTATAAAACTGCCTGACTTTTGCATGCTTGTTTATTTTCTGCCTCTAATGCAAATGAACCTTGATGACACCTCTAAATCACATTTAAGACCATACAAAAGAAACCAGGAAAATCTTAAGTAATGAGGTCATCAGGATAAATCCCTTGTCTCAAGGTTGAAGCATTAGAAACCCTCACAATTCACAAAGTGAACAAGAGAAAACAGCATATCCCACAGTATTAATTCATAGGAGAAACAGCTGTTGGTCCACCAGCTCCATCGTTCAGAAAAGGAAGAAAATACATGAATATTGAGAAAGCGCATTGGCACACCTGATTGCTCTAATTCAGTCTTTGAATCTTTACAGCAAGAGTCCATATTTTGGAAATTTTACAGAGGATTAAACTAATAATTAGTGTAATAGTCACCCTTTCTCAAGAAGCATTTTAATTGATCATCCAACATCACATTTTAAATTACACACATCATTTTACCTTTGAAAAGACCCCATCTTCATTTAACTTCTGGTTTGCTGGTTTCTCAAAGTGGTTTCCTACAATTGATATTGTAGTTGAAAGATGACGCCTTTATAGAAGACTGGGCAAAACAGAGAAAAAGCTCAACTTCTTCAGTGCATATTATAATTTTCATAGCGGAAAGATACTGAGAAGCAATACGTTTCAATCAAGGGCTAAATAGAACACAACCTGTAACTGGTATTTTAGACATCTATATATATTTTTTCTTTCAAAAAATTTAGTCCATTTATGAAGAGATTGGAATAAGCTGGAAATTTATGGGTGACAAACCCTGTCGGTACCAATGTCACCATGCTGGGTGGAAGATGGGCTCAAAGGAGCTCACTGAAGGGGTCGGGGGCTTTGTCTTCGATTTCCTTCAATGAGGAAGGAAACGTTGGTTCAAGTCTTCTTTAGTATTTCTATTCTGTTCCAAAATACAAGGTAAAGATTATTTTTGAGCAGAATAAAAGATAGCCATATTTAATAGGAGAAAAAGAATCATCTTAGTTTTGAAGACAAATTATCTTGATTTGCATGATGTTGCTTACATAACAGAAGGCCAGGGAAGTCTCCTCCATCCTGATGCTCTACTGTTTGTATAAAACTGCCTGACTTTTGCATGCTTGTTTATTTTCTGCCTCTAATGCAAATGAACCTTGATGACACCTCTAAATCACATTTAAGACCATACAAAAGAAACCAGGAAAATCTTAAGTAATGAGGTCATCAGGATAAATCCCTTGTCTCAAGGTTGAAGCATTAGAAACCCTCACAATTCACAAAGTGAACAAGAGAAAACAGCATATCCCACAGTATTAATTCATAGGAGAAACAGCTGTTGGTCCACCAGCTCCGTCGTTCAGAAAAGGAAGAAAATACATGAATGTTGAGAAAGCGCATTGGCACACCTGATTGCTCTAATTCAGTCTTTGAATCTTTACAGCAAGAGTCCATATTTTGGAAATTTTACAGAGGATTAAACTAATAATTAGTGTAATAGTCACCCTTTCTCAAGAAGCATTTTAATTGATCATCCAACATCACATTTTAAATTACACACATCATTTTACCTTTGAAAAGACCCCATCTTCATTTAACTTCTGGTTTGCTGGTTTCTCAAAGTGGTTTCCTACAATTGATATTGTAGTTGAAAGATGACGCCTTTATAGAAGACTGGGCAAAACAGAGAAAAAGCTCAACTTCTTCAGTGCATCCTTTTGTGTTCTGCATTTTTCTTTCTAATTCCCAGCCAAGAGAAAAAATAATAATAAATAAATTTTAAAAACTAACTCAGGGCTTCCCTGGTGGTCCAGTGGGTAAGGACACCGCCTTGCAGTGCAAGGGCCGCTGGTTCCATCCCTGGCCTGGGAAGATCCCACGTGCCGCGGAGCGGCTGGAATGATGTGTCCAATTACCGAGCCAGAGCTCTGGAGCGTATGCGCCCAGAGCCGGTGCTCTGCGACAACAGAGGCCACCGCGATGGGAGGCCTACGTGGGCCAAGGAACAAAGATGGATGAAAATAGACAAATGAAAGACCAATAGAAGTGGCCCGCCAGCCCCCCTCCCTCCCCACCCCACCCCCCAAAATAAATAAATATTAAAAAATAAAAAAAACTAACTCATACCAAGCTGTTGGGGATATGATAGATTAATTCTCAGGGAAACATATCTATTTAAAGAGTCAAGGCTAAGCTAATCCTTAAAATGAAGAAATAAAAAGACATTAAGTAACTGTCCCATTCTACTCATGCATCATCCCACTTAACTGCATGGCTAGCCCAATACAGAAAAGATTTTTACCTGACTTCAAGGCGTTCAATCAACATTGCCCACTGGATTCATGATACTAACTTAAGTCATTTTTAATGTGTAGCATTATATGTGCTTTACAAGTAGGTTTTAGGAATACAGTATTAGAAAAAAGAAATACAGTAGTTACCAGAACACAGAAAATTTTCAGGAAAAGCTAGCACCCGTTGTCACTGATTCCAAAAACAACTGCACATTTTTTTACATCTTAACGTTTCTGAAACATCTCCTTATAGCCTCTGCCAGTCACGTGGCAGCTGTTGACACCTGACAAGATCAAGAGTCCTCCGGCATCAAAGCATCTTAGACCTGAGGAACATCTGTTAAATTACACACATCATTTTACCTTTGAAAAGACCCCATCTTCATTTAACTTCTGGTTTGCTGGTTTCTCAAAGTGGTTTCCTACAATTGATATTGTAGTTGAAAGATGACGCCTTTATAGAAGACTGGGCAAAACAGAGAAAAAGCTCAACTTCTTCAGTGCATCCTTTTGTGTTCTGCATTTTTCTTTCTAATTCCCAGCCAAGAGAAAAAATAATAATAAATAAATTTTAAAAACTAACTCAGGGCTTCCCTGGTGGTCCAGTGGGTAAGGACACCGCCTTGCAGTTCAAGGGCCGCTGGTTCCATCCTGGCCTGGGAAGATCCCACGTGCGCGGAGCGGCTGGAATGATGTGTCCAATTACCGAGCCAGAGCTCTGGAGCGTATGCGCCCAGAGCCGGTGCTCTGCGACAACAGAGGCCACCGCGATGGGAGGCCTACGTGGGCCAAGGAACAAAGATGGATGAAAATAGACAAATGAAAGACCAATAGAAGTGGCCCGCCAGCCCCCCCTCCCCGCCCCCCCCAAAATAAATAAATATTAAAAAATAAAAAAAACTAACTCATACCAAGCTGTTGGGGATATGATAGATTAATTCTCAGGGAAACATATCTATTTAAAGAGTCAAGGCTAAGCTAATCCTTAAAATGAAGAAATAAAAAGACATTAAGTAACTGTCCCATTCTACTCATGCATCATCCCACTTAACTGCATGGCTAGCCCAATACAGAAAAGATTTTTACCTGACTTCAAGGCGTTCAATCAACATTGCCCACTGGATTCATGATACTAACTTAAGTCATTTTTAATGTGTAGCATTATATGTGCTTTACAAGTAGGTTTTAGGAATACAGTATTAGAAAAAAAGAAATACAGTAGTTACCAGAACACAGAAAATTTTCAGGAAAAGCTAGCACCCGTTGTCACTGATTCCAAAAACAACTGCACATTTTTTTACATCTTAACGTTTCTGAAACATCTCCTTATAGCCTCTGCCAGTCACGTGGCAGCTGTTGACACCTTTGACAAGATCAAGAGTCCTCCGGCATCAAAGCATCTTAGACCTGAGGAACATCTGTTAAACCTCTACCTTCAAATGGTCCTGCTTGCAATCACATCTTAACAAAAGGCCCAACCAATGCATTTATACTGATAATAAACATTATAGTCTGTAACACACACACAAAAAACAGTCAATTGATTGAATCAAAGACCTAGTTGATTTACTAGGGGACAAAAAATCCATGGAAGTTATGTAGTTTTACTGACTGTCTTAGGAACATATGGACCTTGCATTGGATGTATTGAGTCATTTACCTCTGTGGCCTGCTCCATAATTAAGGAAGATCTTGTTTACTGGTGATTCTCAACCTAGGAACAGGGCAGTGAGCCAAGGGACTCACTCATTTCCAGCTCCAGCAAGGGGACAAGTGACTTTCTCCAGAAGAGAAGCGTTGCCCTGGGGGCTAAGCGTGTCCGGTGAGGTGTGTCTCGTCACTGTGGTGTGTTTAGGTGGTAAAAATATTGAGAACCAGTGGAGAGTATAATCTGCGTATTTCAAAACAAGTTGGGGTGGAGGGAGACCACCTTCTGATAATTTCCTCAGATAGCCCCAAGGGTATTTATCCACAAATAGGATTAGAACTCAAATTGTTTATTGTTTCTTGATACACCAGAAAACTGCTATTGCATTTCACAGGCATTTTTCTCAATCCCTGAGACCTTACCTTTTTTCAATGAATTACATGTGGAATAAAGGAATGAATCAATGAGTGAATGAACAGTATTCCCAAATCAGGTTAGTTATAAGTACAAACATCCTAGTGGTATAGAAAAGCTCACATCAAAAAAAAATGGAAACTCTTATTAAACTCTTAAGCAAAAAGTACTCTATCATGTTCTTTGGTGTTATAAGGTTTTTTTTTTTTTGGTAATGGAATTATTTAGGATTGATAGCTTTGCAGTTAAAGTACACTTTTAAATCAGAAATTAACTTTTAATATATGACTTGGCGATAATAATACCGAGGTATGTAAAGTGTAGTTGCCTCCTTATAGGCAATATACTTGATTAATTTTGAACAATTTAACAGTGAAAGATTAATTAAGAATTTCATCTAGTACTGGCTATCTTTCTTTTCCAATTACATTCCTTTAGAGCCACCATAACTGTTTTAATAATTGTACTGAAAATGCTAGAAAGTATCAAGATAATACAGTGATTCTGCGAGAACAATAAAATTCAGGCACTTTTGATGTTCGGAGCACTTAACACTGAGGTCTACATATAAGCTTTCTGAACTCCAGTGGGTTATTAGAACCCAGGAGGTCTAAAATCAGCCTTAATTTATTTTTTTTTTTTTTAGTTCTCTAAAAACCACTTATTATTAAATACCTATCTGAAAATACTTTGCTAGAAAAAGAAAACAGCATTAAGAACTCCTCTAATCAGATGCTATCAGATTTCAAGCCTACAGTAACCTTTTCTCCAGAGATATACTCAGTAGAACTGTCTTTGAAATGAAAGCACGCAGTATACAGCTGTAAACTTGACCCTATTTCAAGGAAATGGTGCAGTGCAAAGGTGAGGTTAGCATTTATGGTAAACTTGACTATGAGACTCTTGAGTAAAATATACCAACAATGAGTACTTGAGAAAAATAATTAATTTAGAGGAGCTTTCATATCATTAAGCTAGGGAGACAGTTGTTCTACAAACATTCATTCTTCTCATATACTAACTTCCCATATAGTTCCCATAGACTAGCATACTAAATTATCAGTAATTTAAGTACATAACTTCCAATCTAATTTTGGTCATTGGGATTCTAATTCTAACAAAATAGAAATAGTTGTCAAAGTTTAGCAGCTCTGAAAGCTTCCTTCCTATATTTGGTTTCTGATAAACAAGTTGCAGCAGAAAATCTTAGTTGCTTCAGGACAATGGAAATAAGTTCTAGTCCTAAATAACAGCTCTAGCATTCATACTGGGGCCTCCCAGGTAGCACAGGGGTAAAGAACCCACCTGCCAATGCAGGAGACACAGGAGTTGCAGGTTTTATTTCTGTGTTGGGAAGGTCCCCTGGAGGAGGGCACAGTGACTCACTCCAGGATTCTTGCCTGGGAAATTCCATGGACAGAGGAGTCCGGAGGGCTACAGTCCATGAGGTTGCAAAGAGTCAGATAGGACTGAGCAATTAAGCATGCACACATATGATTCTTATCAACCAAATTTAATCAGGTCTATTTTATCCTGTTAAAAATATTATAATAGCCACAATAAATAACAATGTTGCTTGATAGGCTTTCCAACATCACCACCAGGAACAGGCTTTTAAGGAAGACCTGGGTTGCACCTGTTTTAGCTATTCCCATTACACATTCTGACTTCTTTGTATTGCAGCTCTAAAGTACTACAGTAATAGTAATGCCTCCTTGGCACATAGTAAGCGCCCTAGAAATGACAGCAAAATTATTATCCAAAAAAGTGTTTCTTAAAAGAAGATATTTAGATTCCTATCAAAAGTGGAATTAAGCAATGTATCTATTTAATGTCATCAAGTGGCTCATGGGATTGGAATTTGTATTAGAAACTGAGTGATTCCACTTTAAACAAGAATGTATTAGTATGCACTTAGAATCTACACCTGAATAACTCAAAATGCATATGCTATGCAACATATGTGTGTAGCAAACAAGCCTTCAAGAGAGAAAATGAAAGTCTCAGAGTTCCACTAAGACAATGCTTTCATCCTTGATGGAGTTCATCTTCATTTAGTTTCGAGGGTCCCTAGAGACCAACAAAATGAATATTGGAGCCAACATTATTTCCCAAATTCCAGAGTCTATTATCTGTTTCAACATACTTGTCTGATTCAAATCCACATCCCCCTGATAAACAACTAGTCAATCAGCTTTCTGATTTCACCTCCAGGTGAAAGATTTTTTTTTCTAGGCAAAAGGTTTTTTTTTTTGTTTTCCTAGGCGATTTATTTGAGACTGAAGAGCAACCTCTTCCTCTCTTGTGAGACACCTTACCAACCCAACTCAACTAGTAGAACTTTAAAATCTTAATAGAGTCTACAGCAAACATGATTCGCAGTCACTGGGAATGGAATTCAGCCGCCATTCGAAATGAACAGTCTCTCTTGAACTGTTCTTTGCTAGAGGTTCAGTTATTGCCAAGTTATACTGGCAAATAATTTCACCAAAACAGAAATACGTTATTACCTTAGTTTTTATTTTTCTTAACCTCTAACGTGTTTTCTGAAGACTTACAATCCGAAGTCCATTGCAAAATTCTCTCCTACGTTATTAAACCTTACGTTTTTATTTCTCTGATGAGGTTGCAAAGAGTCAGATAGGACTGAGCAATTAAGCATGCACATTTCTTATCAAAAATTCAGGTCTATTTTATCCTGTTAAAAATATTATAATAGCCACAATAAATAACAATGTTGCTTGATAGGCTTTCCAACATCACCACCAGGAACAGGCTTTTAAGGAAGACCTGGGTTGCACCTGTTTTAGCTATTCCCATTACACATTCTGACTTCTTTGTATTGCAGCTCTAAAGTACTACAGTAATAGTAATGCCTCCTTGGCACATAGTAAGCGCCCTAGAAATGACAGCAAAATTATTATCCAAAAAAGTGTTTCTTAAAAGAAGATATTTAGATTCCTATCAAAAGTGGAATTAAGCAATGTATCTATTTAATGTCATCAAGTGGCTCATGGGATTGGAATTTGTATTAGAAACTGAGTGATTCCACTTTAAACAAGAATGTATTAGTATGCACTTAGAATCTACACCTGAATAACTCAAAATGCATATGCTATGCAACATATGTGTGTAGCAAACAAGCCTTCAAGAGAGAAAATGAAAGTCTCAGAGTTCCACTAAGACAATGCTTTCATCCTTGATGGAGTTCATCTTCATTTAGTTTCGAGGGTCCCTAGAGACCAACAAAATGAATATTGGAGCCAACATTATTTCCCAAATTCCAGAGTCTATTATCTGTTTCAACATACTTGTCTGATTCAAATCCACATCCCCCTGATAAACAACTAGTCAATCAGCTTTCTGATTTCACCTCCAGGTGAAAGATTTTTTTTTCTAGGCAAAAGGTTTTTTTTTTGTTTTCCTAGGCGATTTATTTGAGACTGAAGAGCAACCTCTTCCTCTCTTGTGAGACACCTTACCAACCCAACTCAACTAGTAGAACTTTAAAATCTTAATAGAGTCTACAGCAAACATGATTCGCAGTCACTGGGAATGGAATTCAGCCGCCATTCGAAATGAACAGTCTCTCTTGAACTGTTCTTTGCTAGAGGTTCAGTTATTGCCAAGTTATACTGGCAAATAATTTCACCAAAACAGAAATACGTTATTACCTTAGTTTTTATTTTTCTTAACCTCTAACGTGTTTTTCTGAAGACTTACAATCCGAAGTCCATTGCAAAATTCTCTCCTCTGACCCACAGTAAACTCTGGACTTCTGAACAAGGTCTTATTAGTAAATATCTACCAACAGCAAACTGGATGTGGCTGTTTTTTATAATTCACTATCCCCGTGTAACCATGGGGAGAGAGAGAGACAGAGAGAGAGAGAGAGAGATACTCCGGGTATACAGGCCGTGAGAGGAGGAAGAGAAGCAGAGGGAACTGTACCGGGAGTCAAAGGTGGAAGTGACATCATTCTTTCTACTTTTGATCAGACTGTATGTGGGACCTTAGTTCCCCGACAAAGGCCCAGACTCACACCCCCTGCATTGGCAGTGCAGAGTCTTAACCAATGGACCACCAAGGAAGATCCTGGAAAAATGAAAGTGCATACAACTCTGAGTTGCTCAATCATGTCTGACCCTTTGGGACCCCATGGACTGTAGCCCTTGGGGCTCCTCTGTCCATGGGATTTTCCAGGCTAGAATACTGGGGTGGGTAGCCATTCCCCTCTCCAGGAGATCTTTCCAATCCAAGGTTCAAACCCAGGTCTCCTGCAGGGCGGGCAGATTCTTTACCACTGAGCCACTAGGGAAGCCCAGAGACATGCTTGTTATCCCACCAGGATGGGTGTCATTTCCCAATATCCAAATATGCACAGGGGCCTCTGGGAACACTAGCCACCAGCAGAAAGAGGAAGAGAAACTGGTCTTTTCTTCCTTACCTGACTTGTCAGTCTGTCTCAACACCAAGTGACTGAATGAACGAGGGCTGGACAACACACTAGCAATCTCATTTAAACTAAACTTTGAGTCTCATATGTAAGCTGGATCTAATCTATGTATCTCATTTAAGATGACAAAAGATTTGAATGAGCTCCTAGCTTACTCTCGCAAACATACTGCCCTTGGCGGGTCCATTTAAATCTAAGAGTCTACAGCAAACATGATTCGCAGTCACTGGGAATGGAATTCAGCCGCCATTCGAAATGAACAGTCTCTCTTGAACTGTTCTTTGCTAGAGGTTCAGTTATTGCCAAGTTATACTGGCAAATAATTTCACCAAAACAGAAATACGTTATTACCTTAGTTTTTATTTTTCTTAACCTCTAACGTGTTTTTCTGAAGACTTACAATCCGAAGTCCATTGCAAAATTCTCTCCTCTGACCCACAGTAAACTCTGGACTTCTGAACAAGGTCTTATTAGTAAATATCTACCAACAGCAAACTGGATGTGGCTGTTTTTTATAATTCACTATCCCCGTGTAACCATGGGGAGAGAGAAAAGACGAGAGAGAGAGAGAGACACTCCGGGTATACAGGCCGTGAGAGGAGGAAGAGAAGCAGAGGGAACTGTACCGGGAGTCAAAGGTGGAAGTGACATCATTCTTTCTACTTTTGATCAGACTGTATGTGGGACCTTAGTTCCCCGACAAAGGCCCAGACTCACACCCCCTGCATTGGCAGTGCAGAGTCTTAACCAATGGACCACCAAGGAAGATCCTGGAAAAATGAAAGTGCATACAACTCTGAGTTGCTCAATCATGTCTGACCCTTTGGGACCCCATGGACTGTAGCCCTTGGGGCTCCTCTGTCCATGGGATTTTCCAGGCTAGAATACTGGGGTGGGTAGCCATTCCCCTCTCCAGGAGATCTTTCCAATCCAAGGTTCAAACCCAGGTCTCCTGCAGGGCGGGCAGATTCTTTACCACTGAGCCACTAGGGAAGCCCAGAGACATGCTTGTTATCCCACCAGGATGGGTGTCATTTCCCAATATCCAAATATGCACAGGGGCCTCTGGGAACACTAGCCACCAGCAGAAAGAGGAAGAGAAACTGGTCTTTTCTTCCTTACCTGACTTGTCAGTCTGTCTCAACACCAAGTGACTGAATGAACGAGGGCTGGACAACACACTAGCAATCTCATTTAAACTAAACTTTGAGTCTCATATGTAAGCTGGATCTAATCTATGTATCTCATTTAAGATGACAAAAGATTTGAATGAGCTCCTAGCTTACTCTCGCAAACATACTGCCCTTGGCGGGTCCATGGCATCACCTTCTGATCGCACCTTTGGTCCACTGCTGCCACCAGTTCACCCAACTTGTTGACATGTCCGCCTTATTCCATTCTCACGATGAGCTAATATTCTACCAACTTGTCTTTGGTACTTTGGGACACTGACTTAGCACTATATTGTTGTATATGAACTCTTTAAGGAGAGACGTCTGTCATGACAAACCCCAAAGGCACGAATCAAACATTTTTAAAAGGGATCAAGTCAGTATTAGGATTACGAGGCAGCCTAGACCTTTCCGTTTGCTGCTTTATATTGTGTGTGATGCCCTTCCATTTAATCTTTTGATGCCCAATGCTGAAGGGTTTCTAGCAGGTGAGTAGAGAGATGCCAAATAATAAAATTAAAAGACACATGAAAAACTCCTAGAAGAGATGATAAAAGTAAAACTAAGAGCAAAATGTGTAAACAGAGATTAGAAGGGTAGACGTGTGGCACATAGGAAGAACTCAGAAAATGTCATGAATGGATCCATCAATGGTTTAGTTACAGATGTACAAATACAAAGCAGCTTATAAAATATAGATACTACCTATATTTTTACAGATTTATTTGTAAGATGTTTATATAGACCTATGTAATATGTACATGTACAGACATAAATCACCTTATAAAAATAGATATCTTACTTTCAAATTAACTTAATATTAAAAATTATACAAATCTTCAAGCAACCTAACTATTCAAAGAAAATAACTACTTTATTTTCACTATGACTAGGGGTCATCTCCCTAAAGCGCTTAAAGAGTAAAACTCCACATATCTTTTCCAACTTAAAAATACCTTCTCTACCGGCATAACAAACAACACATCTGGAAAAAAGTACGCTGAAGATTGTCCTTTTCTCTCTCATATTTTTAGAAGGTGGACAAGAGGTATAGGGCTGGAGCAAGCTCTATTTTTCAAATCCTTGAAAGTTTAATCCACCAGAAGACACAGCTAGAGGAAACGTTAGTTTCAATAATACTGGTAATATTCTCTGTCTCAGCACAGACACATAGATCTGCCTCAACTTCTTGAACAGCAGAATCAGCTGCAAACCAGCTCTTGTTTTTTGCACTTCACAGCCGATCGGAAAGGATTTCCCAGCTGCACTGTAAGCCTAGTGCTGCCTGTCTGAATCCGCAGCCCCACCACCCTGGGACGAGCACTGAAGGTCAGCCCACCTGCTCTGCTCTCTGGGAAGAGGGCATGGGGGCACCACAAACAGGGGGGGCATCGAGAAGGGCTTACTGCCCAGCGTGAATCTTATCATCTGTCTCCCTCTGAAAGGAACCTCTGCCTTAGAGAAGGAAGCCAAGGTGTGCAAAAAGGACCCTCGGGCATATGTCCACAGACCATTTGAATCTTGTCTGCCACTCAACTTTTAGTTAATGCTTGGGAAAGCCAGCTAAGTGGGGCATGTGCTGTTCAGGAAGGCAGAGATATTAGAAGACATTCTTGGGAAAGTTAAATTCCCAGTACTCTTTTAAAAACATGTTGGCCAAGCTGGGCAGCATGTGAGGTCATAGTTCCCTGACCGGGAATTGAACCTTTGCCCTCTGTATTGGAAGCACAGAGTTTTAATCACTGGACCATCAGGAAAGCTCCCCTCCACACCCTGCCCTTCCCAGTATTCTTACACTAGGCCTTCCTCCTAGAAAATAATGGAGAATTTTATTTGAATCTTCCCCATAAGCCTTGCTCAGTAGGTCATCTACTCAGTCATCAAACCAACAATGCTAACTGCAATTTACGATACGCAATGCAGTATGTGCTAACAAGCTTATTATAGCTCTTTCAATAATGCATACTGAAAAATGATTTCTGTCTTGGTATGTCTCATTTTCATAGATACTTTAAAAAAGGATTTTATGGCCACCCTCACTTTTTTCTTCTGCACTGTTATTATTCTACACATCCTAGGATTCTCTGAAGGACGAAAAGAGATAAAGTCGAGCACGTCAAAGAATACCAAGCAGAGTCGCAGCAGATGTTGATACTCAGGAAATCATAGCAGTAACAGTAATAACATGTGGAGTAGGAACTCCTAGCCTGGCCACTCTTCTGTAATTAAGAATCTTCCTGAATTCATACCCTGAAACTCTGAAAAACAAGGAATCCAATTTGTATCTACAGGAACAGCATTTTCACAGACAAACCTATAGACACATCGAGAATCCTTTTTAAAAACAATTCTCTGGAGCTAGACATTTTCAGTAGCACTTAGGATCTGGAGCTCAGAATGGGAACAAGCTAGCCTGTCCAAGGGCAACTTTTCTACCAGTAACTCAATGCCAGAATCATCAAGTCTCTTTAAAAGCAGGAAGATAAATACAGAATGATAATTTGGTAATAGGGCATATATTATCACCGCCTGATCATGCACTCTGAATTGCATTCTGAAAAGACTTTGTTTTGTTCATGGTTGTAGCTCCAACTATAGACACACAGTAGTCAAATCAAGATATATTAGTTGAATACATCCTGGAATTGTTAAAGTAGATACATTTTTCCTCCTAATGATACATGTTATATGTATTTATACACATACATATGGCTTCCCAGATGGCGCAGTGGTAAAGAATCTGCCTACCAATGCAGGAGACGAGGGTTCAATCCCCAGGTCAGGAAGATTGCCTTGGAGAAGAAAATGGCAACCCACTCCAGTATTCTTGCCTGGGAAATCCCATGGACAGAGGAACCTGGTGGACTACAGCCCATGGGGCCACAAAGAGTCAGACATGACTGAAGAGACTTAGCATGCATACATCCACATATATAAGCATACATCCTTTTAATACTGAAATTTTCTCAAACACTGTGAAGCCAAGACAGACTCATCATAGAGAAAGGACAGTTAGGTACAAGAATACATGTCGGTTGGACATCTGTATATACATGTGGAAAAAGATGCCAGCAGATTCTCCAGCAGTGTGCTTATATGTATCACTGCCTGAGGATACATTGATTTTATGGCCACCCTCACTTTTCTTCTGCACTGTTATTATTCTACACATCCTAGGATTCTCTGAAGGACGAAAAGAGATAAAGTCGAGCACGTCAAAGAATACCAAGCAGAGTCGCAGCAGATGTTGATACTCAGGAAATCATAGCAGTAACAGTAATAACATGTGGAGTAGGAACTCCTAGCCTGGCCACTCTTCTGTAATTAAGAATCTTCCTGAATTCATACCCTGAAACTCTGAAAAACAAGGAATCCAATTTGTATCTACAGGAACAGCATTTTCACAGACAAACCTATAGACACATCGAGAATCCTTTTTAAAAACAATTCTCTGGAGCTAGACATTTTCAGTAGCACTTAGGATCTGGAGCTCAGAATGGGAACAAGCTAGCCTGTCCAAGGGCAACTTTTCTACCAGTAACTCAATGCCAGAATCATCATGTCTCTTTAAAAGCAGGAAGATAAATACAGAATGATAATTTGGTAATAGGGCATATATTATCACCGCCTGATCATGCACTCTGAATTGCATTCTGAAAAGACTTTGTTTTGTTCATGGTTGTAGCTCCAACTATAGACACACAGTAGTCAAATCAAGATATATTAGTTGAATACATCCTGGAATTGTTAAAGTAGATACATTTTTCCTCCTAATGATACATGTTATATGTATTTATACACATACATATGGCTTCCCAGATGGCGCAGTGGTAAAGAATCTGCCTACCAATGCAGGAGACGAGGGTTCAATCCCCAGGTCAGGAAGATTGCCTTGGAGAAGAAAATGGCAACCCACTCCAGTATTCTTGCCTGGGAAATCCCATGGACAGAGGAACCTGGTGGACTACAGCCCATGGGGCCACAAAGAGTCAGACATGACTGAAGAGACTTAGCATGCATACATCCACATATATAAGCATACATCCTTTTAATACTGAAATTTTCTCAAACACTGTGAAGCCAAGACAGACTCATCATAGAGAAAGGACAGTTAGGTACAAGAATACATGTCGGTTGGACATCTGTATATACATGTGGAAAAAGATGCCAGCAGATTCTCCAGCAGTGTGCTTATATGTATCACTGCCTGAGGATATGTCTATTTGGATCTTCTCTCCTGAAGTTCTCTCCTCAAGTTTCTTGAGGAAACTTATTCAACTTAACCATATCAGAGGAATTCAATAAAGAAGACAGATGAATGGATAAAACAGATGACTGTTCAATAAATTAATGATTAAGTAGCACTACCAAACAAAAGTTGTCAGTGTGCTGTATGAGACCTGTCAAATGATCTTTTCAGGACCCAAACTCAAAAAGTTTAAGGCAAGCTTCAAATGAATTACACTGACACCAACAAGCTTCACTGCATGCCAGAACAAAGTGCAACACTTCTAGAAGAAACACAAATCCCCAAAGAAAATCTTCAATGTCCAGCAGAGAAAACAGCTAGTAGGCAAACAAAGAAGTAGGAAAATGCAGATAAAAAGTCAATCAGTTAAAGTGGCCACAAGAACACCAAAGAGAATAAAATTAGCAGACAACAATGTTAAATATACTGGCTCAAGAACATCAGATATAACGTGAACTTCAGAAGAAATGAAAGGTTTAAAAAATGGAAATTTTAGAGATGAAAAATAAAATATCTGAAATGAAACAACACTGGATGAGATCAGTAGCACATTTTATTAGATACTGTAGAAGAAAGATTGGTCAACTTGAAGAAATAGCAACAGAAACGGTTCAAAAGGAAGGGAAAAAAAAGATATAAAAGAAATCTAACGGTGGCATTGACCTGTAGGGCAGTATAAAAGCTGTCTAACTGATGTAACTCATCAGAATTCTGCCTACCAATGCAGGAGCGAGGTTCAATCCCAGGTCAGGAAGATTGCCTTGGAGAAGAAAATGGCAACCCACTCCAGTATTCTTGCCTGGGAAATCCCATGGACAGAGGAACCTGGTGGACTACAGCCCATGGGGCCACAAAGAGTCAGACATGACTGAAGAGACTTAGCATGCATACATCCACATATATAAGCATACATCCTTTTAATACTGAAATTTTCTCAAACACTGTGAAGCCAAGACAGACTCATCATAGAGAAAGGACAGTTAGGTACAAGAATACATGTCGGTTGGACATCTGTATATACATGTGGAAAAAGATGCCAGCAGATTCTCCAGCAGTGTGCTTATATGTATCACTGCCTGAGGATATGTCTATTTGGATCTTCTCTCCTGAAGTTCTCTCCTCAAGTTTCTTGAGGAAACTTATTCAACTTAACCATATCAGAGGAATTCAATAAAGAAGACAGATGAATGGATAAAACAGATGACTGTTCAATAAATTAATGATTAAGTAGCACTACCAAACAAAAGTTGTCAGTGTGCTGTATGAGACCTGTCAAATGATCTTTTCAGGACCCAAACTCAAAAGTTTAAGGCAAGCTTCAAATGAATTACACTGACACCAACAAGCTTCACTGCATGCCAGAACAAAGTGCAACACTTCTAGAAGAAACACAAATCCCCAAAGAAAATCTTCAATGTCCAGCAGAGAAAACAGCTAGTAGGCAAACAAAGAAGTAGGAAAATGCAGATAAAAAGTCAATCAGTTAAAGTGGCCACAAGAACACCAAAGAGAATAAAATTAGCAGACAACAATGTTAAATATACTGGCTCAAGAACATCAGATATAACGTGAACTTCAGAAGAAATGAAAGGTTTAAAAAATGGAAATTTTAGAGATGAAAAATAAAATATCTGAAATGAAACAACACTGGATGAGATCAGTAGCACATTTTATTAGATACTGTAGAAGAAAGATTGGTCAACTTGAAGAAATAGCAACAGAAACGGTTCAAAAGGAAGGGAAAAAAAAGATATAAAAGAAATCTAACGGTGGCATTGACCTGTAGGGCAGTATAAAAGCTGTCTAACTGATGTAACTCATCAGAATTCCAAAGGGAAAGGAGAGAGAGAAGCAGACAAAAGAATTTTCAAGGACTAATGGCTCCATTTCTTCCAAATTTGATCAAAATTATAAACTCATGGACCCTCTTTTTTTATATGATATCATCTCATAGACATTGCATATTGGGTATATAAAAATTCAGCCACACAGTTTAAAAATGCGTATATGGCACCTACTAGAGGCCAGACCCTGTTCTCACAGTTTCACAGGCTCCCATCCTCCTCACAACCCGGGGAAGAAGGAGCTCTAGTTCTCCTTGGTTTACAAATAAGGACACACTGATTCCAAGAAATACTAGCAATTGTGCTCAACACAGCCCAAGTCTTTTTATTATTTTTTTTTTTCTTTTGTATTGGGGAATAACGGATTCACAAACGATGTCGTGATAGTTTCAGGTGAACAGCAAAAGGACTCAGGCACCACCATAGCCAATTAACAAAGAATGCTGTGATGGCTTTGGGTCAACAGCAAAGGGACTCCGTCGTGCATATACTGTACCCCATCTCCCCCAAACTCCTCTCCCATCCAAGCTGCCCTAGAACACAGAGCAGAGTTCCCTATAAACATAGCCAAACTTTTAAGTGGCTCCACGACTCAGACCCATGAAGTCTAGCTTCAGTACTTAACTTCTATGCTCTGTGGACTCTGGCATCTGCAGGCACACACATTAATGTTTTAAGACTCAACATGGAGCCAGAAGGTACCATCTTTATGTTAAACATGGCTTTAAAACACTTCAATCGTAATTCTTATAACTAACATCAATTTACCCCTTATCACTCCAGATCCAGAATTATGTCCATAAATGTGTGCAAATTCCTATATAAGCTGGCAAAAAAGACCACAAACACAGGAGCCGAAATTGGTGTGACCTGCTGTTTAGCCATGGATTCAATCAGCAGAAAAGCTGCCTGTCCGCAAGAGTGAGCACCTGTGACTTTCTGAGGTCATATTTAAAAAAGAAAACCCAGAGCCTACAAGTACCAGCCCTGTCAGCCTCCTTGACTCCCTCTAGTCAAAATCAGAGGGTTCTTGCTGACACAGGAGCCCTGGCTTGTCCTTTGTCACATATGTACTTCCCCTGCAAACTGTCAGTGACTTGTCAGAAGTGATCAGGAAGTCGAAAGTCATTCCTTGGTGACGGACAGATCTGGACACGACAGCGTCCCATGTCTGGTTCTGTCACAGACCGTATGAAAACGGAGGCCCCCAGCACACTGCTCTCAGGACGAATTGCCACAAACAAGTGATGATGAGATTTTTAAAGGTTTAAAGAAACTCTGGGTGAACTCAACGTGTAAGCATATTTTCAACAAACATTTGAGTATACTTTCTCAAATGAGGCAGAGAACAGGGATGCCTTTTATAAAGTAGAATCCGTTCTCCTTACATCTCAATATGTGATGTGTTGGACTCCTTGTTTGGGAACACAAACCATGAAACAACCAAATGTAGGAATAAGGAAGGAGGGGACCTGGATAAAAGACTGGAGACCTGATGTCTCTCAAGGCCCCCAACTCACAAATTAAAGAATTCTAGAGGGATCTTTATACATGTCTACCTTGAACTTTGGTAGGAATTAGAATTTGTGTTCCTCTTCAAAAACCATTATTTGAAAAGAGACACTGCTTTTATTTATTTATTTTTTTTTTAAATTAATACTTGGATTCTCCTTTCTGGAAAAGAAAAAGGGTAGACATTTTTGATGATCTTTTTAATGTCTGGCACCATGGAAATATGTTGAGACAACAATAGCTGCAATTTTTACTGAGGAACAGATAGGAAATCCCTGTGAATATGGTTATAAAGTATACACTTGATCACTGAAAGGAAAAAAAAAGGGACAAACAAGGACATCCTTTGGGTAATTTACATAAATTAGCCAACAATGCCTATGTTCCCCTCTCCTTGGGCTTCCTAATCTATGCTTTTTCTCATTTTCTCATTGCCCCTGACTTTACACAATGTCATCTTTGCTGGTTCCTTTTTAAAAAAATGTATTTGACTCACCAAATACAGTTGCAGCATGCTGAATTTAGTTCTGTGACCTGGGATCAAACCCAAGCTCCCGGCATTGGGAGCATGAAGTCTTCCCTACTGGACCACCAGGGAGGCCACCCTCGTTGGTCACTCGATTAACTCTTAGAGAGTTACCACAAAATGGAGAGACGACCCTGCCACAGTCCAGGGTCTTGTGTCCATTTTTCCATGATGCAGTCAACCACACTCAACATAGGTCTGCGGTGAGCCAATGGCTGTTTGGGGTGGGGAACTGTTCAACAGAGCTGCTTATGGCCTGAGGGGCCATTCCAGGCACGTAAGAGCACTTGTAGGATGGGCCAAAGGCCACCACTTGTATCTCTGTCTCAAAAATATCACAGACGGGTTGTTCTTGGGGTAACTGGAAAAGAGACTATGAGACAGATCCCCATAAGCACTTAGCCAACTTTCCAGGGCTGGGTTTCTTCCTCAAGGTCATCACAGGTCCACCTGTCTATGACTACGATTATGACTTAAATTGTCACCGGGTGCAGTGGCTTCTAAAGTGCTAATTTGCTGCCATATAATTTTGAGGTCATCGGGACAAGTTTTTCAAGGAACTGCAATTCATGATAAACGGTTTTGGTAAGTTTTAGGACAATTGTGGTTGTTGTTCAGTCACTAAGTCATGTTGGACTCTTTTGAGATCCCATGGACTTTAGCCCACCAGGCTCCTGTGTCCATGGCATTTCCCAGGCAGGAATACTGGAGTGGGTGGCCATTTCCTTCCGCAGGTGATCTGCCTGACCCAGGGATTGAATCTGCATCTCCTGCATTGGCTGGTGGATTCTTTACCACTGAGCCATCAGGGAAGCCCTTTATAGAAGAACTATGGGTACATAAATGACCATATCCATCATTCAAAAATTAGATGAAATGAAACTTATGGGAATAAAAGTTTGGAGAGAGCATACAAATGTCAAATGGGTGAGTAATCAATGTTTAGGATCCTTGAGATGGACTTACATTGTTGGTAAACCAAGATGTGGGAAGGGATCCAACATTAAAATCGCCAAATAAAACACATCTTTCTCCCACTCAAATATTAACCCCTTAAAGCATACTAAGGGACTGTGTGGAAGCTGGTTCCTTTTTAAAAATGTATTTGACTCACCAAATACAGTTGCAGCATGCTGAATTTAGTTCTGTGACCTGGGATCAAACCCAAGCTCCCGGCATTGGGAGCATGAAGTCTTCCCTACTGGACCACCAGGGAGGCCACCCTCGTTGGTCACTCGATTAACTCTTAGAGAGTTACCACAAAATGGAGAGACGACCCTGCCACAGTCCAGGGTCTTGTGTCCATTTTTCCATGATGCAGTCAACCACACTCAACATAGGTCTGCGGTAAGCCAATGGCTGTTTGGGGTGGGGAACTGTTCAACAGAGCTGCTTATGGCCTGAGGGGCCATTCCAGGCACGTAAGAGCACTTGTAGGATGGGCCAAAGGCCACCACTTGTATCTCTGTCTCAAAAATATCACAGACGGGTTGTTCTTGGGGTAACTGGAAAAGAGAATATGAGACAGATCCCCATAAGCACTTAGCCAACTTTCCAGGGCTGGGTTTCTTCCTCAAGGTCATCACAGGTCCACCTGTCTATGACTACGATTATGACTTAAATTGTCACCGGGTGCAGTGGCTTCTAAAGTGCTAATTTGCTGCCATATAATTTTGAGGTCATCGGGACAAGTTTTTCAAGGAACTGCAATTCATGATAAACGGTTTTGGTAAGTTTTAGGACAATTGTGGTTGTTGTTCAGTCACTAAGTCATGTTGGACTCTTTTGAGATCCCATGGACTTTAGCCCACCAGGCTCCTGTGTCCATGGCATTTCCCAGGCAGGAATACTGGAGTGGGTGGCCATTTCCTTCCGCAGGTGATCTGCCTGACCCAGGGATTGAATCTGCATCTCCTGCATTGGCTGGTGGATTCTTTACCACTGAGCCATCAGGGAAGCCCTTTATAGAAGAACTATGGGTACATAAATGACCATATCCATCATTCAAAAATTAGATGAAATGAAACTTATGGGAATAAAAGTTTGGAGAGAGCATACAAATGTCAAATGGGTGAGTAATCAATGTTTAGGATCCTTGAGATGGACTTACATTGTTGGTAAACCAAGATGTGGGAAGGGATCCAACATTAAAATCGCCAAATAAAACACATCTTTCTCCCCACTCAAATATTAACCCCTTAAAGCATACTAAGGGACTTCCCAGGTGGCACTAGTAGTAAAGACTCCACCTGCCAATGCAGGAGACATAAGAGACTAGGGTTTCACCCCTGGGTCACCCACTCCAGTATTCTTTCCTGGAGAATCTCATGGACAGAGGAGCCTGACATGCTATGCTCCATAAGGTCGCAAAGAGTCAGACACAACTGAAGCAACTTAGCATGCACGCACACAAAGCATATACTAAATTGTTAATTCTAACATTTCCATTATTAAGACCCCACAAAACAAAGCACGAACCAACCTCCTTAAACCACGTACATGAAAAACCAACAGTGCAGTGTACTTACATACTGTTAAGTTACAGAACTGCCTGTCAAGATATTAACAGTGTTGATTTCTAAAAAGACGCCTAGAATTTTAAAAACCAAACTGAGCTGATCAGCTAGGACAGACTGCCGCTCGTCTAAGTGACTTCGTTCATGACAGATCTACAAGCCGCTTTTGGGTTCACAAGTCCTTCAAAACCAAAGATCCATGCTAATGGAAACCTTTTCAGCAGAAAGCCACCAACAATCAGAGTTAAGGTTTTATTTATTGGCTTTGACCATCTATTTCTGTTATCAACCATAAGGGCCCACACACTTCATCAACCTCTAACAATAGCCGCAAGCTTGGACAATCTGTCTTGCGTCTTCATTGGGTAGGACTTCAATGGCACAGGCCGGATTAAAGAGCAGCCCACGCATAAAATGGAAACTCATTAAAATAAACTTTCTCAAAGGGGGAAACTTCGCTTCCAATTGAACTCAACTGTTTTTATTTCCAAGATGAAAGGCCCATTACCCAGTCATACATTCATGTGATCTTGGCCTAAGTGCGTTTTATTTGACGACTTTAACTTCGGGTCCCTTCCCATGTCTTTTTGAAGGCTTTAGAAACATAATAGGAATTCAGCCCTTATTGAGCATGATTGGAACATAGTATCTGTGAACCTCCTAATAATACTTCAGACCTTTATGGTTTAATTTGCAATGGTGTCCCTTTTGTCTGCCATACTGGCCTTTTATTTAATCTAAGGCGCAATACACCCACTTCACATTTATTTGCAGAAAAGCATTGGGTGCCTAAGGATCTTTTAATGTGCGCATTAGAAATAGTGATTTTTAAAGGCACACAGGTATGGCTTTTTACCTAACAGGATGCAAAGTTGAATAAACAGAAGGATGATGTCAAAGACGGTTGTGGCTGATTGTTTACATGTAAACTAGACAAATAGCTCTGAGTGGGAAAACTTCACCTTGAACTTATTATGAGTCTATTTTCAGTAAAAGAAACGACACAACAAAATGAAAAAGTCAAGAGACTGGGAAAATCTCTGTTATGTGAAAATATCAGCCATCCTATAAAAGAGTAATGTAGCTGGTATTAACTGAAGCAAATAATATTCTCAAAGCTTTAATTTTATATGAATGACCATTAAGTGAAATGAACCACAATCATGATTACTTAGATACACAGACTATTCAGAGAAAATGTTAATGCTTAAAGCAATGCAAAAACATCCACACAATGGTTGTATACACATGCCATCAAAAGGAAATTAAGCTCTTTAAAATTGGTTGTGTGTCATTATTTTACACAATTTTAACTCATCCATCTTTGTCTGAGGCCAGAATGTAATCCATACGCATATTTTAAAAGATAAATTAGTTAAATAAATATAAATCTCTTGTGATAAAAAATATTCCTTTAAATTATGTAATTACATGGATGTTTCATAACTAATAATTAACATAATGGGCCCTGTGTCATGGAAGTGTTACATTTTTTATTTTCAGCAGAGTGTCCTCAAAGGTTGTCAAATATATTCTGAACTGAATCTATTTGTAAATTACTTCCAAATAGGTATTTTCCTTAATGCAAAAACATACTGAGAATGGAATGGATAAATAAAATATTTTTCTTTAAACAAAAATTATTAAAAAGAGAACACAAAATTTAAATGTAAAATAGTACAAAGCCACACACATAATCACCAACGACAAACTACAAAAAAAAACCACTCCACTCTTACTTAGTTCTTTATCTCTGTCAGTCTCAACTTTCTTACATATTTGTTTTGTGATTATGTTTGCTTTTAATAGAGAATGGATTAAAACTTCAACATCAATTTTAACTCAAAAACAGTGAAGCAAAACCTACCTTCACTGAAATCACAAACAGCCCTGTCATTCACCAAGTTACTCGGCAAGTTCAATACGAGATACACATCTGCTCTGACTACTGGAAAGCTCCAGGTGAATTCTGTAGGATTTCATAGATACAGCATTTCTCCACTCCTTTTTTATTAAAAAATACCTTAGCTTCTATATTTTATTTTATATGCTTCTGGTCTTACCACATCTCCTATCACCAAAATGAAAGAAACACTATTAAAATAAGCAACAAGGGGCTTCCCTGGTGGTCCAGTGGGTAAAGAGTCCGCCTTGCAGTTTTATGAATGACCATTAAGTGAAATGAACCAAACAAATCATTGAGTAATGTAGCTGGTATTAACTGAAGCAAATAATATTCTCAAAGCTTTAATTTTATATGAATGACCATTAAGTGAAATGAACCACAATCATGATTACTTAGATACACAGACTATTCAGAGAAAATGTTAATGCTTAAAGCAATGCAAAAACATCCACACAATGGTTGTATACACATGCCATCAAAAGGAAATTAAGCTCTTTAAAATTGGTTGTGTGTCATTATTTTACACAATTTTAACTCATCCATCTTTGTCTGAGGCCAGAATGTAATCCATACGCATATTTTAAAAGATAAATTAGTTAAATAAATATAAATCTCTTGTGATAAAAAATATTCCTTTAAATTATGTAATTACATGGATGTTTCATAACTAATAATTAACATAATGGGCCCTGTGTCATGGAAGTGTTACATTTTTTATTTTCAGCAGAGTGTCCTCAAAGGTTGTCAAATATATTCTGAACTGAATCTATTTGTAAATTACTTCCAAATAGGTATTTTCCTTAATGCAAAAACATACTGAGAATGGAATGGATAAATAAAATATTTTTCTTTAAACAAAAATTATTAAAAAGAGAACACAAAATTTAAATGTAAAATAGTACAAAGCCACACACATAATCACCAACGACAAACTACAAAAAAAAAACACCCCACTCTTACTTAGTTCTTTATCTCTGTCAGTCTCAACTTTCTTACATATTTGTTTTGTGATTATGTTTGCTTTTAATAGAGAATGGATTAAAACTTCAACATCAATTTTAACTCAAAAACAGTGAAGCAAAACCTACCTTCACTGAAATCACAAACAGCCCTGTCATTCACCAAGTTACTCGGCAAGTTCAATACGAGATACACATCTGCTCTGACTACTGGAAAGCTCCAGGTGAATTCTGTAGGATTTCATAGATACAGCATTTCTCCACTCCTTTTTTATTAAAAAATACCTTAGCTTCTATATTTTATTTTATATGCTTTTGGTCTTACCACATCTCTCCTATCACCAAAATGAAAGAAACACTATTAAAATAAGCAACAAGGGGCTTCCCTGGTGGTCCAGTGGGTAAAGAGTCCGCCTTGCAGTACAAAGGGCACCGGTTCGATCCCCGGCCCAGGAAGATCCCACGTGGCGCGGAGTGGCTGGACGACCATGTCCGGTTAGAAGTCAGTGCTCTGGAGAGCATGTGCCCAGAGCCAGTGCTCTGCAACAAGAGAGGCCACTGCAATGGGAGGCCCACACAGGCCAAAGAAGGAGGATGGATGAAAATAAATAAATAACCAATAAAAGAGGCCAAAAAAATTTGAAAAAAGAAAAAAAAAAAAAAAGCAACAAGCTCTCAGGGCAAAATAGGTCTGTCTTGACTTAGACAAAACTGGTTTATCGTCGGAGGTGAAGGATGATGAAGAGAGTCATATCGGTAACACTTACACTGGCAATAGGAATTCTTCAACAGTGACCTCTCTTGAAATTTGAAGTTTTAAAAATACATGTCAGGGCTTCCCTAGTGGTCCAGTGGGTAGAGAGTCCGCCTTGCAGTGCAAGGGGCACCAGTTTGATCCCTGGCCCAGGAAGATCCCACGTGCCACGGAGCAGCTGTACCAGTGTGTCCAATTACAAGCCAGTGCTCTGTGATGAGAAAGACCACTGCAATGGGAGGCCCACACAGGCCAAAGAATAAAAGATGGATGAAAATAAATATGAAAATAAAAAGAGGCATGATGGGGGGAAAAAAGAAATACATGTTAACCTGTTGCATGTATGGCTGAATCGCTTTGCTGTGCACCTGAAACTATCACAACCTCGCTAATCAACTACACGTCAATATAAAATAAAGAGCTAAAAAATAGATATGTTACTTCCAACTATCCTTGAGTAGGTCTAATATACAAAATAACACTTCCTAATTATATTGATAGTGTATTATTTCCTATAAATGCTTTCATGTATTGTATTGTTCAAATAAGTCCACCAAATCTAGATTGCTCCACTCAGAAGGTCAAGTCATAAAAATATGATCATTGTCAATTAGATGCTGTTCTTACCTAAGAAGGTAACTTATGAAACTTGTGTTCAATGTAAACCATTCAGAGTTTAGGAAAAGTAACATGAGGGCTTCCCTGGTGGTCCAATGGTGAAAACTCTGGGCTTTCACCGCAGGGGGACACATGTTCAACTCTTGGTCAGAGCAGTTTCACAAGCTGTGAGTTGTGGTGAAAGAAAACCATTTTTTAAACGATGTAATGGAGGTAATACAATACTCTCTTGTTATCAGAAGACTGAAGCATGGAAGTTCAGAAACTCTGATCTAACTTTTCGTTGAATGAGGTTGGTCCAAGCTGCTGTGTAGCTTCTCCCAGCTTTAAGAAGACCACTTTGTTAGTTCTGTTTTCAGGATGTGAAGTTCTTTTTTCATCTCAAGCAGTAGAGTGAGTGATAAAAACCATGGAAAACTGCATGGTGGAAGCTCTGGCCTCTAGACACCATCCTTGGAAATAGCCAACAGAGCAGCCTAACCTGGTCCAGTGTGTGCCAACCTTAGATGGTAGCCCATCAGAGAAGATCCTCTACAGACACCCAATGCTGAAAATACCAACCTCAAAGAAATCACTGCTACTTCAAAGGAATTTTTCCATTTCAGCACCTCATATAAATAAGGAACAATTTTTAACAAGGTCTTAGATGATAAAAAACTTTTAAAGTTTGGACATAGTGTTACCTACTAAAGAAGACCTGGTGGGATTTAAATGCTCATTTGCACTGAAATTGCTGCGTATCACAAATGAGATGAACCAGCAGCTTTCCCCCTTACATTTATACACCTACTAGGAGTGGGGAGATTTACAAGTTTTCATTTGATGATGTCATCTCCTGACACTCTTCTAGGAAAACGGGGATACTGTAGCAGTGGATTTAGGAACAGCAAACAAATGATTTAAAGAATGTACAGTGTTTGGGGGAGGGGGAGGGGAACTTACTTTTTTCTTTTTTTTGGCTTTCTTTTTCTTTTTTGCCTTAATCCTCTCATTTGGTTTAGAAACATAAGGCCCTGTTCACTTCATTTAAGCCTCACAATGACTGGAAGCCTGATCAATCTGTCTTGTGTCGTCTTAGGGTGAAACTGCAATTGAGCGGAAGCAACAGATGAACAAAGGCCACATTCAAATCTGTAGCTCATTAAAATAACGTTAAAATAGAGTAAAACCCCAGTTGTCAGTGAATTGTAGCTGGTTTTTTTCCCCTGCTAAATACGTTTGATTAATAAATGATACGATCATTAGCCCTGAATCAGTGGTCTTTAACTTTACATACATGTCTTGTTCTTTTAAAACATCTGAGCATTTTGAAAAACAGGTTGAAAATAGGCTTTCAGCAAAGTGCAAAAAATGAGACAGTGTTCCAAAGGCAAGTGCTGTCAAGATATCATTCTAGAAGGTTCTATAAGTACGCGAAGGAATCGTCAATTGAACAGTTCCAGCTCTCATTTCCTATGACTCTATAATGATACATCTATCATAGGGGGTGTTTCTATACACAAATGCAAAAACTGATCTTCTCATCAACAATCTGCTATCCAAATGCCCTGTAAGAACATTCTGCAGAACTTTTGCAAGTTTTACATAACCCAGAAATTCAGTAGAGATATACATAAGGAAATATACTATGTCTGGAGATTTGTGGAGTCTCTGTGGAGTCTGGCTTGTATCTAATCCAGGATTGAGATGTTCATAATACATTGGACAAGGGATAGCCACGGTTTGAGACAGCCAAATTATAGTTGGGAACATATGTGCCCATTCTCAGCTACGTCTAATGGGTTTTTGATAAATGGTATTTTCACATGCCCTAGAAACTGCTTAGGCAATCTGGAGATAGCGATTAGAATTTTAACAAGGCATAAACTCTTCAACCCAAAAAATCCTTACCTCGGGAGATTGGAGGGAGGTTCAGGTGGGAGAGGTCAAGGGTATACCTATGACTGATTTGGGTTTATGTATAGTAGTAAACAACAAAACTCTGTAAAAGTAAAATAAAAATAAAAAATAATCTGGGGGCCAGGGATATACATATTACTAATCTGGGATTATACATATCTGTAAACAACACAACTCTGTTAAAGTAAAAAGTCAAAAAAAAAAAAAAAATCCTTACTTCTAGGAAAGTCTACCCCATAGAAATAAAAGCACCAATATGAAATCACATGTAATCAAAGATATTTAGTACAGAATTGCTTCTTTGGGAAAAGAGAAAGGAAAAATGAAACTGAAACAAAGAAGAAAAACTATATCATCCCTATGTAATATTACATACCCTTAAAAGAACATGTTAAGAGTTCTACCAGTTGGCCAGAATATTTGTCTGTGATGTATTCTTGAGTGAAAACATGCAGAGAACACATTTTAAAAATAACGAACATGAGCAAAGTCCCTATCCATGCTTGTGTGCACACCCACAGGTCTGCTCCGATTACATGCTCTTAGAGCAAGGTTTGAAAGACTGTGTCACTTCCATATGAATGGAAGAGTGCTAAAGGGGGGAGCAAGTAGGAGATACTGGTAAAAGTTAGTTAATAACAAGAATTATTTTGTACTTTTAAAGGTCCTCAGTGAAAACAGCATATTATTCCAAGATACCAGATTTCTCAAATAAGCATGTACTATTTACAGAATCAGATGAAGGTCCTTTTCACAAATAAAGAAGAGATGGCCCAGCAGCACATGTAGTTGGAAGCTTAACAGGTCCTGAGTAGCTCTTCTGATCAATTCCTAGCTTCTCCACAGCTTGCTCTGTAATCTGAGGGAAATCCCTGAATTTCTCTAAGCCTCCTTTCCCCTAAATACTAGTCATTGTGCCTGTGGAGTCTGGCTTGTATCAAAAGTTGAGATGTTCATAATACATTGGACAAGGGATAGCCACGGTTTGAGACAGCCAAATTATAGTTGGGAACATATGTGCCCATTCTCAGCTACGTCTAATGGGGTTTTGATAAATGGTATTTTCACATGCCCTAGAAACTGCTTAGGCAATCTGGAGATAGCGATTAGAATTTTAACAAGGCATAAACTCTTCAACCCAAAAAATCCTTACCTCGGGAGATTGGAGGGAGGTTCAGGTGGGAGAGGTCAAGGGTATACCTATGACTGATTTGGGTTTATGTATAGTAGTAAACAACAAAACTCTGTAAAAGTAAAATAAAAATAAAAAATAATCTGGGGGCCAGGGATATACATATTACTAATCTGGGATTATACATATCTGTAAACAATACAACTCTGTTAAAGTAAAAAGTCAAAAAAAAAAAAAAATCCTTACTTCTAGGAAAGTCTACCCCATAGAAATAAAAGCACCAATATGAAATCACATGTAATCAAAGATATTTAGTACAGAATTGCTTCTTTGGGAAAAGAGAAAGGAAAAATGAAACTGAAACAAAGAAGAAAAACTATATCATCCCTATGTAATATTACATACCCTTAAAAGAACATGTTAAGAGTTCTACCAGTTGGCCAGAATATTTGTCTGTGATGTATTCTTGAGTGAAAACATGCAGAGAACACATTTTAAAAATAACGAACATGAGCAAAGTCCCTATCCATGCTTGTGTGCACACCCACAGGTCTGCTCCGATTACATGCTCTTAGAGCAAGGTTTGAAAGACTGTGTCACTTCCATATGAATGGAAGAGTGCTAAAGGGGGGAGCAAGTAGGAGATACTGGTAAAAGTTAGTTAATAACAAGAATTATTTTGTACTTTTAAAGGTCCTCAGTGAAAACAGCATATTATTCCAAGATACCAGATTTCTCAAATAAGCATGTACTATTTACAGAATCAGATGAAGGTCCTTTTCACAAATAAAGAAGAGATGGCCCAGCAGCACATGTAGTTGGAAGCTTAACAGGTCCTGAGTAGCTCTTCTGATCAATTCCTAGCTTCTCCACAGCTTGCTCTGTAATCTGAGGGAAATCCCTGAATTTCTCTAAGCCTCCACTTTCCACTTCTGCGCCAAGTGAGGTAATAATGAAGTGGGCATTAAATGACATCATGTCTTTCAAAAACCCAGAAGAGGGAATGACCTCCATACATCATGGCTCTGAAACCTCTCACCACTCTTGCCCTAGGTTTTAGGGAGGTAGCCTCCTTGCTCACAGGGTTGTCTGGGTTCGGGTCGAAATGGCCACTAAATGGCTTTTAGACATATACACAAAAAACTGCAGGGTGTGAGGTTACAGATGGGGGAAAGGAAAGCAGGGAGTGAGGGAGAAAAGGTGGGGAAGTGAACAGGAATGGCTAACTTCTTAGGTCTCTTCTTGGTGATGAGAATAGAACTTGTGAGCATGAATCCTTAGCGCAGTAGAGAGAGAGAGAGAAGAGCCTCTCAGTGCTGAAAACTGGGTCCTCTGATCTACCTGGGGTCTCTCCTTCCTTATGGAGGGCCCACTCTGCGTCCAGCAATGGAAACTCAGGAGCTCTGCCTCTACCACCACACGCCGTCCTGGTGGGTGCAGGCTCAGAGATTTCTGAGTAATCACAAAGGAAGCAGACGGGCCATTTCATGGATATCTGGTCCCCTTATGAGGATGTGACTGACATTTTTTAATTAAATTAGCCCACTGGAGTCTAATTAAGGTGTTGTCTTCCTGAGATGAAACTAAAGGAAAAACAGATCCCTTTTATGGAAGGAACTACGTGTAAGATAAGAAAACCTTTTCCAGCCCTCTCTCTGATCCTTAAAAGAAAAACACAGACTAAGAACTTCCCATGTTTCTCTTATTCCTTCACCTCTTCATATTTTAATCAGCAGAGCTGTTCAAGAAGGGATTAAAAATGAACCACAGATCATTCCAATAAAATTTCACGTACCTGAGAAAATATGGAGACTGAATATGTGCTGGGGATGGGGCGGGTCAGAAAGTCCCTTGTTTGGACACAATTTCATAGCAATCAGCTTAGTAAAGATGTATTCATGGACCCTGTCATGACACAAGTTCTGTAAAACACTTCGAATTCCAGAGGAAAACCTCAGTGCTTTTTTTTTTTTTTTAATGCATCATCAAAATAACTGATTTTGGATAAAGCACGGGCCTCGCAGGCAGGAGAACAGACTTTGGCTTGAGCCTTACTGTTTCTGGGCTCTGTGACCTTGAGTAAGTTACCTAACCTCTCTGAACATCTGCCACCTAACTTGTAAGGATGGTAGTGGAGAGATGAAATGGGCTAAGGATGGCGGAGGCCGTGTGAACTGTGCGGGGCTGTATAAATACAGACACTTATCACGACTGTTTGGGAAATAGAGATAAAGGGTATTTAAAAGCCATTTTCTTTTTGGAAACGCATTTTAGATCTTCCTCCATTTACAGCAGGATTACATGTCCTGATAAGCTCACTGAATATACAAAATATCCTAAGTCTTCCATGTTGAATATCGACATTGAATTGATCAATATTGATATTCAGTATTGAATGTGTACTGAAATATATTCAATACCCTACCCTACTGGTCCTCAGAGCTTAGCCTAGTCCACTTGAAATGTGATCAGAATACTCATATTAGCCTAGACATGGGCAAAATCCTCTAACATGGAGCCTCTTTTGTAATAGCGTGTTGACTATCTCGTGTAGCTCCTTGAACACTGAACTGAAAGTGAAAAGCAGCTCGGTCCCCCAGGTACAGAATGGCTGCCAGCGCACCTGGACGTTCCCTGAGATGGTGTGGCTAGCGGGAGACTACGGCTCGCTGCCGCTGTCCAGCATCAAGAAAGCCCACGAGAAGGTCAAAATTCAAGTCCAGTTTTGACAAAGCGCACTACCACTTTCACATTATTGTTAAGTCAAAAAACTGTAAGTTGAACCATCACAAATCAGGAACTGTCTGTATACAGGAACAGACTTAACCTTCCTGGAGCTATAGCCTCAGACAGATGAAATTGTATCTTGAATGAGCTGTTTTCTTATTCTTTTTTTAAATTTTGGCCTCTTAAGGAGGTTTTGTATTTGTTTATTTTCATCCATCTTTATTCTTTGACCTGTGTGGGTCTCTCATTGCAGTGGCCCCTCTTGCTGCAGAGTACCAGCTCTGGGCGCATCTGCTCCAGAGCACTGGCTCCTAATCAGACACACCAGTCCAGCTTCTCCACGGCACATGGGATATTCCCAGGCTAGGGATCGAACTTGTACCCCTTGTACTGCAAGGTGGACTCTTTACTCACTGGACCAGCAGGGAAGCCCCCATTTACTTATTTTGAGATCAATGGGATAAAAGTACATGCTGGCCTATCTTTAATTCAATAGTGTTAGTCGCTCCTTCGTGCCTGACTCTCAGCAACCCCATAGACTATAGCCCGCCAGGCTCCTCTGTCCATGGGATTCTCCAGGCTAGAATATTGGAGTGGGCTGCCGTGCTCTTCTGCAGGGGATCTTCCCAACCATTGGGTCTGCCTTTTGGAAACGCATTTTAACCCCATTGGAAAGTCCTGATAAGCTCACTGAATATACAAAATATCCTAAGTCTTCCATGTTGAATATCGACATTGAATTGATCAATATTGATATTCAGTATTGAATGTGTACTGAAATATATTCAATACCCTACCCTACTGGTCCTCAGAGCTTAGCCTAGTCCACTTGAAATGTGATCAGAATACTCATATTAGCCTAGACATGGGCAAAATCCTCTAACATGGAGCCTCTTTTGTAATAGCGTGTTGACTATCTCGTGTAGCTCCTTGAACACTGAACTGAAAGTGAAAAGCAGCTCGGTCCCCCAGGTACAGAATGGCTGCCAGCGCACCTGGACGTTCCCTGAGATGGTGTGGCTAGCGGGAGACTACGGCTCGCTGCCGCTGTCCAGCATCAAGAAAGCCCACGAGAAGGTCAAAATTCAAGTCCAGTTTTGACAAAGCGCACTACCACTTTCACATTATTGTTAAGTCAAAAAACTGTAAGTTGAACCATCACAAATCAGGAACTGTCTGTATACAGGAACAGACTTAACCTTCCTGGAGCTATAGCCTCAGACAGATGAAATTGTATCTTGAATGAGCTGTTTTCTTATTCTTTTTTTAAATTTTGGCCTCTTAAGGAGGTTTTGTATTTGTTTATTTTCATCCATCTTTATTCTTTGACCTGTGTGGGTCTCTCATTGCAGTGGCCCCTCTTGCTGCAGAGTACCAGCTCTGGGCGCATCTGCTCCAGAGCACTGGCTCCTAATCAGACACACCAGTCCAGCTTCTCCACGGCACATGGGATATTCCCAGGCTAGGGATCGAACTTGTACCCCTTGTACTGCAAGGTGGACTCTTTACTCACTGGACCAGCAGGGAACCCCCCATTTACTTATTTTGAGATCAATGGGATAAAAGTACATGCTGGCCTATCTTTAATTCAATAGTGTTAGTCGCTCCTTCGTGCCTGACTCTCAGCAACCCCATAGACTATAGCCCGCCAGGCTCCTCTGTCCATGGGATTCTCCAGGCTAGAATATTGGAGTGGGCTGCCGTGCTCTTCTGCAGGGGATCTTCCCAACCCGGTAACTGAACCCTTATCTCCCAAGCCTCCTGCATTGCAGGCAGATTCTTTACCGTCTGAACCACCATGGAATTCCCGTCTTCAATTCAGTAAAGTGTGGCCATTCACTTGCTCACTCAAAAATCATTACTGACACACCATCACATCTGTCAGAGTTTCTTCTCTCTCTTAAATGGGGGAAATCATACCCACTTTCACTGCCCTGAGGATCAAAGAGATAATGAACTTACAGTGACTGGTAGGAGCTCAATCAATAGGAGGTTTCATGTGTCTGTTAAATGATTAAGAATAAAGCAACAAATAAGGATTCTTGGTATGGGCGATTTGATTTTTCTTCCTTAATTGGAAAAATTATCCAGATTTGAAATATCTTTTCTGAATTTTTTACACATTTTTAGAAAAAAAAATTTATCTAATTGGAGGATAATTACAATATTGTGACGGTTTGCTGTACATCAACATGAATCGGCCACAGGCATACATGCGTCTCCGCCCGCTTGAATTTCCCTCCCACTCCACTCCTCGCCCCATCCATCCAGGTTGGCACAGAGCACTGGCTTTGGGTTCCCTGTGTCATATGTCAAACTCCCACTGGTTACTTATTTTACATATGGTAATGTGGGAGGTAAGGTGCATGCAAACAGTGAAAAGGAGTCAGGGGGAATTTAGAAGTGTCTGTCACACAGATGATGTGAAGTTACAAAAATGTATACAAGGGCTTCCATGGTGTCCAGTGGGTAAGGACACCACCTTGCAGTGCAGGGGGCGTCGGTTCGATCCCTGGCCTGGGAAGATCCCACATGACGCGGAGCGGCTGGACCGATGTGTCCAATTACCCATCCAGAGCTCTGGAGTGCGTGCGCTCAGAGCCTGTGCTCTGCAACAACAGAGGCCACCGCAATGGGAGGCCCACATTGGCCAAAGAACAAAGATGGATGAAAATAGAAAATGAAAGACCAATAGAAGTGGCCCGCCCGCCCCTCCCTCACGCCACCTTCCACCCCTTAAATGGGATTCTCCAGGCTAGAATATTGGAGTGGGCTGCCGTGCTCTTCTGCAGGGGATCTTCCCAACCCGGTAACTGAACCCTTATCTCCCAAGCCTCCTGCATTGCAGGCAGATTCTTTACCGTCTGAACCACCATGGAATTCCCGTCTTCAATTCAGTAAAGTGTGGCCATTCACTTGCTCACTCAAAAATCATTACTGACACACCATCACATCTGTCAGAGTTTCTTCTCTCTCTTAAATGGGGGAAATCATACCCACTTTCACTGCCCTGAGGATCAAAGAGATAATGAACTTACAGTGACTGGTAGGAGCTCAATCAATAGGAGGTTTCATGTGTCTGTTAAATGATTAAGAATAAAGCAACAAATAAGGATTCTTGGTATGGGCGATTTGATTTTTCTTCCTTAATTGGAAAAATTATCCAGATTTGAAATATCTTTTCTGAATTTTTTACACATTTTTAGAAAAAAAAATTTATCTAATTGGAGGATAATTACAATATTGTGACGGTTTGCTGTACATCAACATGAATCGGCCACAGGCATACATGCGTCTCCGCCCGCTTGAATTTCCCTCCCACTCCACTCCTCGCCCCATCCATCCAGGTTGGCACAGAGCACTGGCTTTGGGTTCCCTGTGTCATATGTCAAACTCCCACTGGTTACTTATTTTACATATGGTAATGTGGGAGGTAAGGTGCATGCAAACAGTGAAAAGGAGTCAGGGGGAATTTAGAAGTGTCTGTCACACAGATGATGTGAAGTTACAAAAATGTATACAAGGGCTTCCATGGTGTCCAGTGGGTAAGGACACCACCTTGCAGTGCAGGGGGCGTCGGTTCGATCCCTGGCCTGGGAAGATCCCACATGACGCGGAGCGGCTGGACCGATGTGTCCAATTACCCATCCAGAGCTCTGGAGTGCGTGCGCTCAGAGCCTGTGCTCTGCAACAACAGAGGCCACCGCAATGGGAGGCCCACATTGGCCAAAGAACAAAGATGGATGAAAATAGAAAATGAAAGACCAATAGAAGTGGCCCGCCCGCCCCCTCCCTCCCCACGCCACCTTCCACCCCCTTAAAAAAAAAAGAAAAAAAAATGTATACAAATTACACTGGAGTTTTCCATGGTTTAGTCTGTAATGCTTCAGAAGACAACTCTCAGCCTACCAGGTCCAGCTGGCTGCAGGTGTAAAAAGTGGGAGGGACTTGAGGGTCTGGGACCTTCTTCCACACCCTGTGACTATCCACCACAGATTATGTAGTGACAGAGCATGAACCTTCAACATACAATTCACATTCCTAGACTGAGGTCCACCCTTTGGGAGAGTCTTCCTGAGATGGGTTTCTTTCCACAGTTTCCTCCCCACCACGACTTGTTTTCCCTGTTCCCCTGACGTTTCTGCTGGGAGTTCCTACGCAAGAGTTCTGCTTCCAGGGACTCAAGAAAACATGCTGTTACAATGTCTTTTATAATTTATTGGACTTAATTTCAGAGCCTAAATTCTCCCACTTCTGGTTTCTTTGAAACAGTATATGTAGACTCCCCATTTCTTTTTGCTGACTGAGTTCCTCAAAGACATAATGCTGAGCATTCACTGTGTTCCTTGAATTACCTCTTCTTCTGAATCATTTTCTGTTCACTTGACATTTTTCAATGTATATATAACCAATGAGCCAATTGTCATGATAATTCTCACGAATCAGGTCTTCACACAATATATACATGGATCCTATGAGTAAATGATGCCAAGGACCTGAATTCTTGAAAATAGGTAATTATCACGAAGATTCCCATATGAAAGTGACTGCTTCTGTCTCATTGGTTCATTCTTCTAAGCTGAAATGGACCACAGGAAACTAGTGACCATATAAAATCTCTTGACAAAGATTATGCTAATATATTTGCCAAAAGAATCAGGGAAAGTCAGTCTAGAGACACCAAGAAAGTCTTCTTGGATTAAAAGATGTAAAACCAATAATCGGGCTTCCCCTGGTGGTCCAGTGGGGAAGGACACCGCCTTGCAGTGCAAGGGCCGCTGGTTCCATCCCTGGCCTGGGAAGATCCCACGTGCCGCGGAGCAGCTGGACCGATGTGTCCAATTACCAAGCCGGAGCTCTGGAGCGCATGCACCCAGAGCCGGTGCTCTGCAACGACAGACGCCACCGCGATGGGAGGCCCACAGGAGCCAAAGAACAAAGATGGATGAAACTGAATAAACGAAAGACCAATAGAAGTGGCCCGCCCGCTCCCCTCCCTCCCCAACCCGAACCCCGCCCAAAATAAATAAATAAATAAATAAATAAATCTTAAAACCAATAATCAAGGTTCATAGCAGGGCAAAGTGCTTTTCCATGGGTATCTTCCATTTCAAAACACAGAACATTAAGCAATGCAGTAATGCTTTAATCCCACCTGGATTCCAACTTTTGAAGAAGCATGGTTAATGTGAAATGTATCTGAACATCTAACAAAGGATGGAGTAACAACATTTACGTCATCTTCCTTCATTACCATCAGCATCTCCTGATCCTCTCATTCACCACAACACAGAAGTTATGCCTGCCACTCGGGTGGACAGTAGGGTCATAAGTCTTGCGTTGAGTGTGCAGGATCTTCTGTGGTAAATATTCTCCTGCAAATGAACATGCTAACTCTTCATCCCCATGGAACTGTCTCTGCACATAAAAGGATACATAATTTTTATAATGCCAGAAAGAAGTAAATACAGCTCATTGAGTTTTCTATGGGAGGATTTGAAGAGTATAATTATCATTCACTGTCAGTCTCTCCAGGCAGTAGATTGGTTCCTTTTCTAAAGTAGGGCCGTGTTTAAGTTTTTAGATCATACAAGCAAGCTACCAAGTATCCCATAAGTGAGAATAATGTAAAAACGAATTTTAGATCTTCCTGGTGCTTTCAGGGGTCAGCAGCTGCAGCTCTTCTCCAGAGGGAAAGTCATAAGCCATTGGAGCTACTTGGTCTCTTGCAGTGAACAGGGTATGACTAGATCTTATTAAGACCCTTCCTTACATTCTGTTAGCCCTTTGTCTCAGTTGGGAAAACTCAAAGATACAATTCATATCAACCGTACTGGAGTGTAAATGGAGTGTAAAAGACTTTTTAAGAAAAGCATTATATCCTCTTACAATCTGTATGAAGTGTTTTGCAAAGAAACTGACACAAACCAAATATAATTATTACTATCATTAAGAAAAACTCCAGGAAATTATTGCACACTTCTAAAAGAATCAGGAAAACAACTGAAATTAATGTCAAAATGTTTTAGGGAATTTCTGCTATTTGCTAAGTTCTTTAAAATGCAATTGTAAAAGTGATCGGTTAAGAGAGAAAATTTCATTTGGGGAAGAATGGATACATGTCTATGTATGGGCTGAGTCCCTTGCTGTTCAATTGAAACTACTGCAACATAGTTAATCAGCTATCCTCCAATACAAAATAAAAGGTTTAAAGTTTTAAAAAAATTTAAAAAAAGAAAGAAAATTTCATAATGGGAATTCTAGTTCAATAACAATCAGACTGAGGAAAGAATTCCCCACAACTAAATCAAAGAGGGGCTGAACGATAACTAATACTGACTTACTGTTCAAATGTTGCCATTATTCCCATATAAGATCTATCATGATAGATTGAATTGTAACTCTAAAAAAATCTTGAAATTACATTCTGTATTATGTCAATATAAATCTAATTTCTCAAATCTTTAGTTCACATTAAGATCCTGGGCAAATATTACATTGAGTTAACTAACAGGTAATGGTTAGATAGTATCGTCAACTCAATGGACACAAATCTGAGCAAATTCTGGGAGATAGTGGAGGGCAGGGGAGCCTGGCTGCAGTTCAGGGTCACAACCATCTTCCAGCCCCGGGTAGATTGGATCCTTTTCTAAAGTAGGGCCGTGTTTAAGTTTTTAGATCATACAAGCAAGCTACCAAGTATCCCATAAGTGAGAATAATGTAAAAACGAATTTTAGATCTTCCTGGTGCTTTCAGGGGTCAGCAGCTGCAGCTCTTCTCCAGAGGGAAAGTCATAAGCCATTGGAGCTACTTGGTCTCTTGCAGTGAACAGGGTATGACTAGATCTTATTAAGACCCTTCCTTACATTCTGTTAGCCCTTTGTCTCAGTTGGGAAAACTCAAAGATACAATTCATATCACCCGTACTGGAGTGTAAATGGAGTGTAAAAGACTTTTTAAGAAAAGCATTATATCCTCTTACAATCTGTATGAAGTGTTTTGCAAAGAAACTGACACAAACCAAATATAATTATTACTATCATTAAGAAAAACTCCAGGAAATTATTGCACACTTCTAAAAGAATCAGGAAAACAACTGAAATTAATGTCAAAATGTTTTAGGGAATTTCTGCTATTTGCTAAGTTCTTTAAAATGCAATTGTAAAAGTGATCGGTTAAGAGAGAAAATTTCATTTGGGGAAGAATGGATACATGTCTATGTATGGGCTGAGTCCCTTGCTGTTCAATTGAAACTACTGCAACATAGTTAATCAGCTATCCTCCAATACAAAATAAAAGGTTTAAAGTTTTAAAAAAATTTAAAAAAAGAAAGAAAATTTCATAATGGGAATTCTAGTTCAATAACAATCAGACTGAGGAAAGAATTCCCCACAACTAAATCAAAGAGGGGCTGAACGATAACTAATACTGACTTACTGTTCAAATGTTGCCATTATTCCCATATAAGATCTATCATGATAGATTGAATTGTAACTCTAAAAAAATCTTGAAATTACATTCTGTATTATGTCAATATAAATCTAATTTCTCAAATCTTTAGTTCACATTAAGATCCTGGGCAAATATTACATTGAGTTAACTAACAGGTAATGGTTAGATAGTATCGTCAACTCAATGGACACAAATCTGAGCAAATTCTGGGAGATAGTGGAGGGCAGGGGAGCCTGGCTGCAGTTCAGGGGTCACAAAGAGGCGAACATGACTTAGTGACTGAACCACAACAACTTTTGGAAACTTAGATATTTCTAAGTAAAACAGAATACTGAGTCATTGGTCTCAAGCATGATGTTAATCTATATATTTTTATTTTTGTTTCTAATTTTTATATTTGTGGTGTGGTTTTACCTCTGGGTCATATTAATCTGCTCACACTTAAAATTTTAAGAAGGTGTACCTGGTTGAGGAGCTAAGATCCTGCGAGTCTTGGTGGCCAAAAAATCAAAACAGAAAACAAGAGTAAAACTGTAACAAGTTCAATAAAGACTTTAAAAAGGTCCACGTCAAAAAAATCTTAAATAAAAAAATAAGAAGCAGGTCTGTAAGTTTACTGAATGTTTTCCTTTATGACAGATATTAAGAAATGAGGGGATGACAGGATGGAGTGGACAAAAAGAAAGTGTCTTATTATGGTCACAGTTTTTATAAATAAATTATTTCTCCCTCAAGAATTCATGAGCAAAGATCAAGTACACCATTTTATGGTTAATTGAACTTCAACTTTTAACCAATCCCAGAATCATACAGCTCAGTCCAATTAAAAAAGAGAAAAACAGAGTAAATGTCATGGCGATAAACTGTATCTTTTCCTTAGAAATAAGCTAAACTTTCCCATGAACACACTGAACGCATTAAAAAATGTCATTAATTTCCTAAATTAATCATTTTATCATATTCTATCTCTAACATATTTTTCTTATAAACTTAGAATCTTTCTGTTAGCATCTCCTGGAGAAATTTAATTTATCTTGTTACATTTATAAACTAAAGAATCAATACACACAGAGCTTTTTTGCAGTAAATTCACTCATGGAAATAAAATTACCAGAGATGAATTATTTACTATGTAATATGAAGTTATATTAATAAACTTATTGGATAATAGACCATTTCTGTTAGTTTTTCTATGAGGGTTAAAAATTTAGAGACTAGAAGCTCTACATTTATTGCTGAAATCCTTTCTAAATGATACTGATAGGTTGTTTGCTTGAGGAGACAGCATGGTGGTTAAGAGAAAGGCACTGAAGACATATAAACATGGGGTCAAAACCAAGTTTAGCTCTCTGACATAAAATATAGAAATATTTCTTATGTTAGTCTTCCAAGCAATAGAAATAAAAGTGAAAATAAACAAATGGGATCTCATTAAACTTGTAAGCTTTTGCACAGTAAGAGAAACCATAAACAAAACAAAAAGACAGCCTACAGAATGGGAGAAAATATTTGCAACCATGTGACCAATAAGGGCTTAATTTCCAAAATATACAAACAGCTCAAAAAAACTCAACAATAATAAAAATAATAAACCCAACTCAATCGAAAAGAGGGCAGAAGACCTGAACAGACATGTTTCCAAAGACAGACATACAGATGACCATGAAAAGATACTCAACAATGCGAATTATTTCAGAAATACAAATCAAAACTCAATGAGGTATCACTTCACACTAGTCAAAATGACCATTATTAAAAAGTCTACAAACAATAAATGCTGAAAGGGTGTAGAGAAAACAGAACCCTACAGCACTGTTTGTGGGAATGTGAATTGGTGCAGCCAGCATGGAGTACAGTATGGAGGTTCCTTAAAAGAACTAAAAATAGAGCTACCATATGGTGCAGCAACCCCACTCCTGGGCATACATCTGGGGAAAAAAATGCTAATTCAAAAAGACACATGTACCCCAATGTTCACAGCTGTACTATTTACAATACCCAAGACATGGAAGCAACCTAAATATCCATCGACAGATGAAATAAATAAAGAAGATGTGATACACACACACACACACACACACACACACACTGGAATGCTACTCAGTCATAAAAAAGAACGAAATAATGCCATTTGCAGCAACATGGATCTATCATGGATGGACCTACAGATTATCGCATTAAGTAAAGCAAATCAGACAAAGCCAAATACCATATATTATTTATGCTCCTGCTGCTGTTTAGTCACCAAGTAATGTCTGACTCTTTTGCCACCCCACAAACTGTAGCCCACCAGGCTCTGATCTTCATGAGATTTTCCAGACAAGAATACTGGAGTGGGTAGCCATTCCCTTCTCCAGAGGATCTTCCGGATCCAGGGATCAAACCTGAGTCTCCTGCATTGGCAGGTGGATTCCCTACCACTGAGCTATCTAGGAAACCTAACATCACTTATACACAGAATCTACAATATGATACAAATGAATTTATTTACAAAATAGAAACACACACATACATAGAAAACAAAGGTTTCTATGGTCACCAAAGGAAAAGGGGAAGGATAAATTAGGAGTTTGGGTTTAGGTGATACACACTACTCTACATAAAGCAGATAAACAACAAAATTCTACTGTATAGTTCATGGACAGCTGTATTCAGTATCTGGCAATAAATCATCACGGAAAATAATACAAAAAGAATATATACATACCTGTAACAATCATATTTGCTGTACACCAGAAACTAACATAATATTGTAAGTCAACTATATTTCAATAAAAATAAAAATTAAAAGGAAAAAACATCCAAGTTTCCAAGTTATAAGCTGCGGGGCCCTTGGTAAAACTGAATCTTCTGAAGGCTCCACTTCTTCATTTGTACTAAAATACAAAAGCCTACCTCAAAGGTGCTGGCAGATTTAGTTTCATCCTTGGCTAGCAGATGGATGTCTCCCGGCTCTGTCCTCACTTGGTCTTGCTCTGTGCATGCACACCCTGGTGTTTCTTTAGTGTGTTCAAATTCTTTTTCTTCTGAGGATTTAACTCAGGTTGAATCAGGATCCATCTTCAGGCTCTTATCTAACTTTACCTCTTTAAAGGCTCTATCTCCAAATAGAATCACATTCTGGGGTGGTGGGGCTTCAGTAGATGAATTTGGCAAGATGGGGCAAAGGTGTGCATGTGCTCAGACATGCCCAACTCTTTTGCGACCCCATGAACTGTAGCCCACTAGGTACTCTGTCCATGGGATTCTCCAGGCAAGAATACTGGAGTGGGTTGTCATTTCCTTCTCCAGTGGATCTTCCCCACCCAAGGAGAGAACCCGCATCTCTTGTGTCTCCTGCATTAGTAGGCAGATAGATTCTTCACCACTGAGCCAATCAGTTGGAGCGGGGACACAATTCAGCCCACAATATATTCTAATACCCTTTTTATTTTATTAGTTTGTAGCAGTAAATTGTTTCTTTCCCTATAAAGCAATTGAACTTCGCCATGGACACACAGTAAAATCCAATCATAATTAGCTACTGTTAAGTATAGTATTATGAACATTATGTAATTATTCTTTGGTGGCTGATGTGTCATTATGGTCCCTCAGGTCATCATTCTGAATATCAACTTATCACAGCGATAGTTATTTCTACAGATATGTGTGGTGGAAATGGTCGAATGTTTATTCATACTAGGACTATAATCTGAAATTGCTTTTGGAATAAACCCTTTCCACTAAAATTCTACTGTATAGTTCATGGACAGCTGTATTCAGTATCTGGCAATAAATCATCACGGAAAATAATACAAAAAGAATATATACATACCTGTAACAATCATATTTGCTGTACACCAGAAACTAACATAATATTGTAAGTCAACTATATTTCAATAAAAATAAAAATTAAAAGGAAAAAACATCCAAGTTTCCAAGTTATAAGCTGCGGGGCCCTTGGTAAAACTGAATCTTCTGAAGGCTCCACTTCTTCATTTGTACTAAAATACAAAAGCCTACCTCAAAGGTGCTGGCAGATTTAGTTTCATCCTTGGCTAGCAGATGGATGTCTCCCGGCTCTGTCCTCACTTGGTCTTGCTCTGTGCATGCACACCCTGGTGTTTCTTTAGTGTGTTCAAATTCTTTTTCTTCTGAGGATTTAACTCAGGTTGAATCAGGATCCATCTTCAGGCTCTTATCTAACTTTACCTCTTTAAAGGCTCTATCTCCAAATAGAATCACATTCTGGGGTGGTGGGGCTTCAGTAGATGAATTTGGCAAGATGGGGCAAAGGTGTGCATGTGCTCAGACATGCCCAACTCTTTTGCGACCCCATGAACTGTAGCCCACTAGGTACTCTGTCCATGGGATTCTCCAGGCAAGAATACTGGAGTGGGTTGTCATTTCCTTCTCCAGTGGATCTTCCCCACCCAAGGAGAGAACCCGCATCTCTTGTGTCTCCTGCATTAGTAGGCAGATAGATTCTTCACCACTGAGCCAATCAGTTGGAGCCGGGCGGGGACACAATTCAGCCCACAATATATTCTAATACCCTTTTTATTTTATTAGTTTGTAGCAGTAAATTGTTTCTTTCCCTATAAAGCAATTGAACTTCGCCATGGACACACAGTAAAATCCAATCATAATTAGCTACTGTTAAGTATAGTATTATGAACATTATGTAATTATTCTTTGGTGGCTGATGTGTCATTATGGTCCCTCAGGTCATCATTCTGAATATCAACTTATCACAGCGATAGTTATTTCTACAGATATGTGTGGTGGAAATGGTCGAATGTTTATTCATACTAGGACTATAATCTGGAAATTGCTTTTTGGAATAAACCCTTTCCACTGGCTTAAAAAATTGTAATTGGTTTCATTCTCCTAAAAGTAGACAGCAAGTATAATCAGCTGAGAGATTAGAATAATGAAATACTGTCTGTGTCTATGAACCAATGACATTTATTTGATAGGTATTTCCTAGCCATTCCATCTGCACATATAAGTCAGAAGTAAAAATCAGAGATTTCTTTGAGAAACGGCTTCTGGTATTTTTTTCTCACATACATAGGCCTGCCAACCTAGTGGTGGACTGAATGTGCCATGATGGAATGTTCTGTAGGCTCCACCCCGTGCCATACTCACAGTGACATTAAGATAACCAAATATATTAGAAGAAGCAGCGCAGGCTGCCCGCTAAAGTGTTTTCATTCAAATTAAAATGATGGCTAACTCAGATACTTTCTTAAGAAAGACTCAAAGTTGGACTTCCCTGGTGGTCCAGTGGGTAAAGAGTCTGCCTTGCAGTGCAAGGGGCACCAGTTCAATCCCTGGCCAGGGAAGGTCCCACGTGCCGCGGAGCAGCTGGGCCGGTGTGTCCCAATTACAAGCCAGTGCTCTGCAGCACATGCACCCAGAGCCAGTGCTCTGCAATGAGAGAGGCCACTGCAGTGAGAGGCCCACACAGGCCAAAGAATAAAGATGGGTGAAAATAAATGAATAAAAAAACAATAAAAGAGGCCAAAATTGAAAAAAAAAAAAAAAAGACTCAAGGTTTTATCATGGCCCTTGTATTTGGCAATAAAGATTGCTTGGTACATATCGCTTGAGCCTTTTTTCAAACACACTTGACAAATCTATGAATTGTCTTTAATTTACCCTGTTATTTCTGGTTTTCACGACAACAGAAAGCAAAATTTCATCCACAACCAAGCAGTTCTGTTCTTTGAATTGTTGTTGAGCTATACTGAACCCCAGAGGAATTTTGAAAGTCGATAAACTGCAAATATATGAACATCTATCCTTTAGCAAATAACCAGTTCTAACCACATCTTTATTAGGACTATACAGTACAATGACAGTAAGTTTAGGTGTAGTACTGGTGTGGCTAAAACAAAACGTGTAGACATATGTTACAACTGGCTGATCATACAAATAACTATTAAATATAAACACATATGCTTTTGTGGATTTGTTGGAGAGATTCGTTAATTGCTTAATGAAAGATGTCTTTCAGATACTAATTCCTTCATTTAGTTCAACAGATTAAATTTTATATGAGAAGATATTAGCATGCATGCAATGAAGTGACAAGGACAACCAAAAAGCTTAAATGTTAATGGATAAAAGATGGCATTCAGGTTATTTTAAAACAGTAGCCAGTATAATTTTCCTTTTGCATGCTTCCACCTGCTCTCTGCATGGACCAAAATGTCCTTTTTTGACAGTCATGCAAAGACTGTAATATCAAGACTGTGTCCATATTTTTCTGAGTTGTAAGTCAATGGTAAAACTTCAGGCAGTGTTCAAATTTGCAAAGCTAAAGGCCTCAACACTTGCAACCAAAGCAAACCACTTTTTGTGCTATCCTTTTAAGTCCTTATCTAATTTTATGGAGAGTCTAGATTTCTAGTTTGCAGAAAGCTTTTGCACAAAAGAGTGGCTTTATCACCCTAGAGTTAATGTCGACAATGTTTTTGTGAGAGAAAATTGCCACTAATACCAACAGACCTGTCTCCATTCCTCCCAGTTCCCTTAAACTGCAGTTCAATCTGGCGTCATCTTTTTTCTTCCCTCAGTAGGGTACAGGGAGCCCTCTAGCCTCCAAGCCTGTTTCCTACTGAGGTACATGTTGGCCAGCATACAGCTGCTCAGAACAACTATTTGCATCTACAATGGGGTCATCCCACCACGTTCTTTTCAGATCAATATGATTGGTACAAACAATAGTTTGATTTTGATTGCTCTATAGTACGCTTGGGTAGAGCCTCTGAATGCAAGTGAATTGCTGAGGAACAATGGCCTGGTTCATCAATCCAAAGCCCCCCTCCCTTTGCAGACAGCTAAAGCCCTGAGTCAACCATTCAAGAAAGTCGATAAACTGAATATGAACATCTATCCTTTAGCAATAACCAGTTCTAACCACATCTTTATTAGGACTATACAGTACAATGACAGTAAGTTTAGGTGTAGTACTGGTGTGGCTAAAACAAAACGTGTAGACATATGTTACAACTGGCTGATCATACAAATAACTATTAAATATAAACACATATGCTTTTGTGGATTTGTTGGAGAGATTCGTTAATTGCTTAATGAAAGATGTCTTTCAGATACTAATTCCTTCATTTAGTTCAACAGATTAAATTTTATATGAGAAGATATTAGCATGCATGCAATGAAGTGACAAGGACAACCAAAAAGCTTAAATGTTAATGGATAAAAGATGGCATTCAGGTTATTTTAAAACAGTAGCCAGTATAATTTTCCTTTTGCATGCTTCCACCTGCTCTCTGCATGGACCAAAATGTCCTTTTTTGACAGTCATGCAAAGACTGTAATATCAAGACTGTGTCCATATTTTTCTGAGTTGTAAGTCAATGGTAAAACTTCAGGCAGTGTTCAAATTTGCAAAGCTAAAGGCCTCAACACTTGCAACCAAAGCAAACCACTTTTTGTGCTATCCTTTTAAGTCCTTATCTAATTTTATGGAGAGTCTAGATTTCTAGTTTGCAGAAAGCTTTTGCACAAAAGAGTGGCTTTATCACCCTAGAGTTAATGTCGACAATGTTTTTGTGAGAGAAAATTGCCACTAATACCAACAGACCTGTCTCCATTCCTCCCAGTTCCCTTAAACTGCAGTTCAATCTGGCGTCATCTTTTTTCTTCCCTCAGTAGGGTACAGGGAGCCCTCTAGCCTCCAAGCCTGTTTCCTACTGAGGTACATGTTGGCCAGCATACAGCTGCTCAGAACAACTATTTGCATCTACAATGGGGTCATCCCACCACGTTCTTTTCAGATCAATATGATTGGTACAAACAATAGTTTGATTTTGATTGCTCTATAGTACGCTTGGGTAGAGCCTCTGAATGCAAGTGAATTGCTGAGGAACAATGGCCTGGTTCATCATCCAAAGCGTCCCTTTGCAGACAGCTGCCTCCGCCACACTCACCCTGACAACGTCCAGAAAAACAGATGGTTTCAGCATTCATGGCCAGTTTCGTGAAAGCCCCTGAGTCAACCATTCAAGGCGTGTTTTTTAATCTATTTGATATGAAGGAGTATTCCTCTCCACTGAAATGTTTAAATATGCTTGAATTCTCTTGTTGAATCTAAGTACAATTAAAAAGAAAGAAGGAGGAATTTAAGAGGTGAGAATGAAATCCCTTTCTTAAGGCAGTTTAGCCCAGGTCTTTTGTTAAAAGTGCAGGGAAGACATTCATGTATGTTCTGTATCGTAATTCTGCAGGTAGATTAATAATGCAGCTAAGATCCTCAACGTTGATCTCCCTAGTTTCTGCTGTCTATTTAAAGCAGGCCTGTAAGGTTATGTTAAAAGCAATACATTTTTGTCCCTGTCTTTGTTTTACAAGAAAAATCCATTCTGAGAAATGCACAGGGAAAAACACAGAGAGGCTGTCATTCTTGTGGGCTGTCACCTCTCGCTTATAAAATATATTAAAACAGGTTTTGTCGTCAGCTGCAATGTCTATGAAGATTCTGGTATCAATCCTAAATGTGTTTGGTACTTCAAAAGAAACAATAACTCTGTTATACGTGAGTTATCACCCCAATACTATTTTCCTTCGGCATTTTTATAGTAAGGATTAAGGGCAAGAAGATTTTTACCCATTAGCTAGGAAAAATATTCTCATTTCAAAAATAAGTGACTAGAAACAAAAAATTAATTTTTTGTTACTTAAAATAGTTTAAGATAATATCTTTATTACTACAATTATAATCATAGTCTAATAAAATAATATTTTAAAAAATATCTTTTCTAAATACCATTTGTTTATGTAGTAACACTCTAAGGACAAAAAAGGAGATGAAAAGGGCATTTTGACATCATGGCTATCAACTGCTCCAGCATACTTTAAAAGGGATCCCACCACGTTCTTTTCAGATCAATATGATTGGTACAAACAATAGTTTGATTTTGATTGCTCTATAGTACGCTTGGGTAGAGCCTCTGAATGCAAGTGAATTGCTGAGGAACAATGGCCTGGTTCATCATCCAAAGCGTCCCTTTGCAGACAGCTGCCTCCGCCACACTCACCCTGACAACGTCCAGAAAAACAGATGGTTTCAGCATTCATGGCCAGTTTCGTGAAAGCCCCTGAGTCAACCATTCAAGGCGTGTTTTTTAATCTATTTGATATGAAGGAGTATTCCTCTCCACTGAAATGTTTAAATATGCTTGAATTCTCTTGTTGAATCTAAGTACAATTAAAAAGAAAGAAGGAGGAATTTAAGAGGTGAGAATGAAATCCCTTTCTTAAGGCAGTTTAGCCCAGGTCTTTTGTTAAAAGTGCAGGGAAGACATTCATGTATGTTCTGTATCGTAATTCTGCAGGTAGATTAATAATGCAGCTAAGATCCCTCAACGTTGATCTCCCTAGTTTCTGCTGTCTATTTAAAGCAGGCCTGTAAGGTTATGTTAAAAGCAATACATTTTTGTCCCTGTCTTTGTTTTACAAGAAAAATCCATTCTGAGAAATGCACAGGGAAAAACACAGAGAGGCTGTCATTCTTGTGGGCTGTCACCTCTCGCTTATAAAATATATTAAAACAGGTTTTGTCGTCAGCTGCAATGTCTATGAAGATTCTGGTATCAATCCTAAATGTGTTTGGTACTTCAAAAGAAACAATAACTCTGTTATCGTGAGTTATCACCCCAATACTATTTTCCTTCGGCATTTTTATAGTAAGGATTAAGGGCAAGAAGATTTTTACCCATTAGCTAGGAAAAATATTCTCATTTCAAAAATAAGTGACTAGAAACAAAAAATTAATTTTTTGTTACTTAAAATAGTTTAAGATAATATCTTTATTACTACAATTATAATCATAGTCTAATAAAATAATATTTTAAAAAATATCTTTTCTAAATACCATTTGTTTATGTAGTAACACTCTAAGGACAAAAAAGGAGATGAAAAGGGCATTTTGACATCATGGCTATCAACTGCTTTCTGTGCAAAGTACTTAATCTCAATCTACATTGCGAGATCCACAACACTACAGTATACTCGCCCTTGATGAAAGATCAGGTTCATCAAATTGGAGTACAACATAAATGTATAAAAATAACTGTGTTTTCACCAACCCTATTTTAAATTCATTGACCCTCCTTTTAAAGTAATAGAACATACTCATTTATTCGACTAATTTTACTGATCTGTGAAATGGGGATAATAATTTTATTTACATCATTATCCACTAATTAAATTAGACAGCACTTACAGAGGTGCTTATCACAGCACCTTGCTTATCATTACTATCACCACCACGATCATTATCACGATGAGAGAAACAAAGAAAATGTGCAGCAGAAGACAAGCAGTCGCTATGATTAACGTGTCACCCAGTGGCAAAGCTGAGAATTTGAAAGAGGAAGATTTTAGGTCATGGCCCTCGGCTGGTGACCTCAGTGCTCTGCCGCATAAGCAGCTGCACCTCTCCACGACCTTAGGGTCCGTGCCTGCCCTGTTCCCAGCAACTGTTCCTCTGAGGAGGTGTTTCTCAGGCCAGAAGCTGCCCTCAATGCTCTCCTTCCCTTTCTTCTCAGAGTGGTCTCCACTCACCATCTCTCTCTCCTCATCTGCAAGGCCCCATTCCCCAGCTTGTGCACCAAACACTCCACTGAAACTATCGTTCATCGTCCCTCTGACGGCTGAGGAGGCAGATGCTGGATCTAACGGCCAGATCCAGTGAGCTCTTCTCAGCCCCTGTGCCTTTCAACTTGGCTGCAGAATCTCAATCTCCTGACCATCATTCATCCGACCCATTCCTTCACCTGCCCCTGTCCCCTGTGTTGGCCTCGCAAACACAAAGAATCTTTTTTTTTTTTTATTGAGACTCAGGTTTCTCTGAAACCATTCTCTCCTGGGTGTCCTCACATCTTTTCAATTGCTTTCATAGTTGACCCCTCTCTACTTTGCAGTGAAATGGTAGTGTTAAGAGTTTCATTTTCCACATCTATCTTTAGTCTACCAACCTTCATTTTCCACCTATTTAATCAACAAAACCCTTTACCGAGCAGCTCCTAATCCAGAGGTCATCTATGCCAAGGACTTGAGCTAAATACAACCTCAACATCGGCACCCTCCATGAAACGAACAGATACTATCCTGCCATTATGCTGCACCAGGCAGTGCTTGGTATGTCCATTTACTGATGAATAAACTAGTCTCCACAGTGAGAGAACTTTCTGTGTGGCCAAGGAGAATAAGGACTATGCAGGCAATTGCAGCAATGAATGATACACAGAGTTGAAGGCACAGAGGACGTTCAGCTAACTTGTGCTGAGGGTTCCCATGTATAAAAGCAGGAAAGACACATCATCAGATTTGTTTTAGAAAGATCTATAGCTATATCTCTGGCTATAATGTGGCAAATGAGTTCCCAGGGGCCAGAGACATGAGGTAGGAGATGATCCAGGAAAATGAGGATGGCGAACGAGATTGGGGAAGAGGCAGTAGGAGACTGAAAGAAATGGATGGATTTTAGAGAAATTTATTGAACAGATTTATAATACCTGTTCATGGAACCCTGAAGTCCTGGCTATGTAAGGAAATCCTGGATACACGGATAGGAGATAGGAGATCAGTATGCTCCTACAATTGTGTTTCTGTGGTCCATGCCCGACCCTCTCAAATATCATTCTGTCATAAATTATATGGGTCTTCCCAGGCAGCTCAGTGGTAAAGAATCCACCTGCCAACACAGTAGACGCAAGAAATGTGGGTTCGACCCCTGGGTGGGGAAGATCCTCCGGAGAGGGAAATAGCAACCCACTCCAGTATTCTTGCCTGGAGAATTCCATGATCAGAGGAGCCTGGAGGGCTATAGTTCATGCGGTCACAAAGAGTTGGAGACGACTGAGCCACTGAGCACTCATAGACTGTATGATAGTGATCACCTGTATATGAGTCTATCTCCTGCATCAGGTCAGTTGGTTTTCAGTATTTCTCTACCTCTGTATGATCCATAAATGCGGTGAAGATCCAACATACTACATCTTATTAAAAGCAGTGTGGGTGGAAAGGGGAGGAAGAGAAGGAGGAGATTCAAAATCTCCAGAGGAATACACAGCAGGAAAACTGAAAATCTTCCACGACACAGAAAGTTCTTTGACAGCAGGAGGGGTATCTTTGAAATTTTTGTTTACCTAAGACCCAGCACATTACATGAGACAAAACCAGGTGTTCAGCATCTCAAAAATAAATTTTTTAACTGAAGAAAGTTGCTTGGGTTATGTCCATTTACTGATGAATAAACTAGTCTCCACAGTGAGAGAACTTTCTGTGTGGCCAAGGAGAATAAGGACTATGCAGGCAATTGCAGCAATGAATGATACACAGAGTTGAAGGCACAGAGGACGTTCAGCTAACTTGTGCTGAGGGTTCCCATGTATAAAAGCAGGAAAGACACATCATCAGATTTGTTTTAGAAAGATCTATAGCTATATCTCTGGCTATAATGTGGCAAATGAGTTCCCAGGGGCCAGAGACATGAGGTAGGAGATGATCCAGGAAAATGAGGATGGCGAACGAGATTGGGGAAGAGGCAGTAGGAGACTGAAAGAAATGGATGGATTTTAGAGAAATTTATTGAACAGATTTATAATACCTGTTCATGGAACCCTGAAGTCCTGGCTATGTAAGGAAATCCTGGATACACGGATAGGAGATAGGAGATCAGTATGCTCCTACAATTGTGTTTCTGTGGTCCATGCCCGACCCTCTCAAATATCATTCTGTCATAAATTATATGGGTCTTCCCAGGCAGCTCAGTGGTAAAGAATCCACCTGCCAACACAGTAGACGCAAGAAATGTGGGTTCAACCCCTGGGTGGGGAAGATCCTCCGGAGAGGGAAATAGCAACCCACTCCAGTATTCTTGCCTGGAGAATTCCATGATCAGAGGAGCCTGGAGGGCTATAGTTCATGCGGTCACAAAGAGTTGGAGACGACTGAGCCACTGAGCACTCATAGACTGTATGATAGTGATCACCTGTATATGAGTCTATCTCCTGCATCAGGTCAGTTGGTTTTCAGTATTTCTCTACCTCTGTATGATCCATAAATGCGGTGAAGATCCAACATACTACATCTTATTAAAAGCAGTGTGGGTGGAAAGGGGAGGAAGAGAAGGAGGAGATTCAAAATCTCCAGAGGAATACACAGCAGGAAAACTGAAAATCTTCCACGACACAGAAAGTTCTTTGACAGCAGGAGGGGTATCTTTGAAATTTTTGTTTACCTAAGACCCAGCACATTACATGAGACAAAACCAGGTGTTCAGCATCTCTTGAATGAATGAATAGATGAATAACCCAGTGCTAAAATGCTCCTGGGTTTTTAGCCATAAAGTCAGTCTGTAAGGACACTTCAGAAAAAAAAAAAAAAGAGGCTTCTCTCCCCTCTGACCAGTCTGACCTTCTTTGATGGATGTTTCTCTGTTGCGGCTCTTTAGAGGCTGGGATGGGTAGATATGGGTGAAGATGTGGCTACGAGAAGAAGAGGAAGTTTCAGGTCAAGATAGTCCTGAGGTTTCAGGAATGGCGGGATCTGCCTCCTTTGCCTCCCTTTGCAGGACTACAATCTGAAAAGCCAAAGCGACTTTCTCAGTCAGGCATGGAAGCAGGGCAGGACTGAGATCCACTGACCCAAATCCAACGGTCTTTTTCTTCCCCAAATATCGCAAAAAAAAAAAAAAAAAAAAAAAAAAGCTTTCAAACACCTAGATGTTGCAAATGATCCCAATTTAAGGGCATGTTTGAAGTCAAAGGAATGAATTTAATCACCTTTGCTTCCTAGGGAAAAATTAAGTGGAGAAAAAAAGACATCGGTTCCATCTGTTGGCTTAGTTTATCTGTATGTTTTCCAACTCATTCCAAGTACATTAATAGCCTTCAGCAGCCTTCAGTACACTGGATATGACGCTCCTTTCATCTGCAGACAAACGGTTCTCTAAATCTCTAGTGCGGGGGTGGAAAAGGGAAGGAAGTTTGTCTGGAGCATGATCAAGGGGCAATGTGGAGACCTGGCACAGCTGTTCAATCATTTACTCTGAGCTGGACTTGTCTCTCCCTCTGCCCTGGCTGTACCTCCTCGTCCCAGACCCAGTTCTCGTTCCTGTCATTTCCTCTCTTGCAGGTACCCCAGCTTCTCTAGGACAAAAGTGATTTCTCACTTGGGGCTACTCTCCGGTCACCATGCTGCCATTTAAACATCCCCAGTACTAACCTGTGGGCGTTCCAGGTGAGGCTAGTGGGAAAGAAGCCACCTGCTGATACAGGAGATGTAAAGAGACATGAGTTCAACTCCTAGATGGAGAAGACCTTTTAAAGGAGGGCATGACAACCCACTCCAGTCATCTTGCTTGGAGAATCCCACGGACAGGGGAGCCTGGCGGGCTGCAGTCTACAGGATTCCTAAGAGTGGAACACGGCTGAAGAGACTGAGCACACATGTGCACAACACTACCTGTGCAAGTAGTTCCGGCCCCTACCTTGCCTGCATGACAACCAGGAATCCACCTGTCCATCAACGTGGCACATTCTCACATCCCATTAACTTCCTGCCATGGCCACCAGGCCCTCTCCAGTTCTATCCCTGCTATTCCCTGTCCCTGGTTGCTTCTTGATACCATATTCTTAATTCTCTTAAAATACAAACTGCTCTAAATTTTATTTTATAAAATAGTTAAGACAGTTTATGAGGACCATTTTTTAAGTCTTTACTGAATTTGCTATAATACTGTTTCCATCTTATTTATTTATTTATTTATTTATTGTGGGCCTCAAGGTACATGGAAATCTTGGTTCCCCAACCAGGGATCAAATCTGCATCCCCTGCATTGGAAGGTGAAGTCTTAACCACTGGACCACCAGGGAAATCCCTAAATTGTTCTAAATTTAAAAGTGATGTGTTTTCACCAAAGACAATTTATAAAAGGAAGATGAGGAAAAGAAAAAAAAAAAAATAAATGTGATCTCTGCTGTCTTATTAGAAACAACCACTCTTGTTCTTTTGCTAATTCTTCTATGTAACCCCATATAACTCATAGTCACAAAAATAGAGTTTTACTTGGGAAATGGTGTCCTATCTCCTCACGGACCAGCAGTTTTTACTCAATAATATGGTGCAAACACTTTTCATGTCAGTAATATTCCTATACAATATTTGTAATGGATGGATGAATATAATTCATTCTATAGTGACATACTATCATTTACATTAACAACACTTCATTACTAGTTGTTATTTAGATCACTTATTTTTCATGAGTATAGTAAATGCTATAGTATATAGCATGTATGTATAGAGAGATGTAGATGTAATAACTATATACATAGTAATAAATCTTTCAGCACCTCTTATGACATAGTTTATTTAATGGACAGTACTAACCTGTGGGCGTTCCAGGTGAGGCTAGTGGGAAAGAAGCCACCTGCTGATACAGGAGATGTAAAGAGACATGAGTTCAACTCCTAGATGGAGAAGACCTTTTAAAGGAGGGCATGACAACCCACTCCAGTCATCTTGCTTGGAGAATCCCACGGACAGGGGAGCCTGGCGGGCTGCAGTCTACAGGATTCCTAAGAGTGGAACACGGCTGAAGAGACTGAGCACACATGTGCACAACACTACCTGTGCAAGTAGTTCCGGCCCCTACCTTGCCTGCATGACAACCAGGAATCCACCTGTCCATCAACGTGGCACATTCTCACATCCCATTAACTTCCTGCCATGGCCACCAGGCCCTCTCCAGTTCTATCCCTGCTATTCCCTGTCCCTGGTTGCTTCTTGATACCATATTCTTAATTCTCTTAAAATACAAACTGCTCTAAATTTTATTTTATAAAATAGTTAAGACAGTTTATGAGGACCATTTTTTAAGTCTTTACTGAATTTGCTATAATACTGTTTCCATCTTATTTATTTATTTATTTATTTATTGTGGGCCTCAAGGTACATGGAAATCTTGGTTCCCCAACCAGGGATCAAATCTGCATCCCCTGCATTGGAAGGTGAAGTCTTAACCACTGGACCACCAGGGAAATCCCTAAATTGTTCTAAATTTAAAAGTGATGTGTTTTCACCAAAGACAATTTATAAAAGGAAGATGAGGAAAAGAAAAAAAAAAAAATAAATGTGATCTCTGCTGTCTTATTAGAAACAACCACTCTTGTTCTTTTGCTAATTCTTCTATGTAACCCCATATAACTCATAGTCACAAAAATAGAGTTTTACTTGGGAAATGGTGTCCTATCTCCTCACGGACCAGCAGTTTTTACTCAATAATATGGTGCAAACACTTTTTCATGTCAGTAATATTCCTATACAATATTTGTAATGGATGGATGAATATAATTCATTCTATAGTGACATACTATCATTTACATTAACAACACTTCATTACTAGTTGTTATTTAGATCACTTATTTTTCATGAGTATAGTAAATGCTATAGTATATAGCATGTATGTATAGAGAGAGATGTAGATGTAATAACTATATACATAGTAATAAATCTTTCAGCACCTCTATGACTATTTTATGAGGATAAATGACCAGAACTGGAGTTCGTTAGTCAAATGGCACTCACATTTTAAAAACTTTTTTGCATACAAGAAGAGTTTTATTTCAAAAAAAAATGAAAGCATGGTTTTCCTGGTGGTCCAGTGGGTAGAGAGTCCACCTTGCAGTCCAAGGGGCACTGGTTCCATCCCTGGCCCAGGAAGATCGCATATGCTGCAGAGCAGCTGGACCGGTGTGTCCAATTACGAGCCAGAGCTCTGGAGAGCATGCACCCGGAGCCGGTACTCTGCAATGAGAGAGGCCACTGCAATGGGAGGCCCACACAGGCCGAAGAATAAAGATGGATGAATATAAATAAGTAAAAAAAAACAGTAAGAGGCAAAAATTAAATATATATATATTAAAAGATGAAAGCAAAATACACAGCAACTGGAAGAATATGAGACTGTTCACTGCTATCTAACTCCTTCTTGTCTGAACAGCCTCTTCGTTACTTGGCCTCAGAAAACTAGGTCATCCCAACTATTTACCACAGGAACAGATTTTCCTTGAATTCAGCCTGTGAACTCGGACATGTTTCTCCAACTTTCTGACCTCTCCCCTCTCTGACAGCACAAGAAAGACCAGAGCCCCACGCAGGCACAGTAACTTCAGAACAAAAGTTCATCTTCTTCCTTTCATATACAGCACACCAGCCTGTATGCAAACGATCATCACTGCCCTGTTTTGTTACCTATACTTTCATGTATATGCTTATTCTAAAACAAACAAACAAACAAACAAAAAAATAGCACCACGGTCTGTTTTCCAGGAATATGCTGTTATGGAAAGCCAGGCCACCTATAGAATTAGCAAGCAATATCATTCACTGCCAGCAGATGCCAGTACCTGATTCATCATGTATACCAGAAAAAAAAAAAAATCTTTATGTTCCAGGTCCCATAAGCAAATCAGTGCTCTAGGTGTGTGACACATGGTACACAGCTGAGATTATGTAAAAACTATGTAAAGAGAGTTTACTTACAAGCAAGGCTCCATACTCTGGCAGAGATCTTCCGAGTTAAATGTCACGTCCAACGTTCCGTTCAAACAAATCGTGTGTCTGTGTATGTGTATGCGAATACGTATACATCAAGATCAACTCTCAAGTTTACTCAAGAGCTTTATATTAATTATGAGCAGTTCTCCAATGTATCTCTGCCACCCACAGAGTTCTAATGACTTTAAAATATGCCGGTAATGAGGAAAGACATATGGGATATTATGTAGAGCTGAGGTAGGTGGTAAGACATACAGAATGGGACTCAAGGAGAGAATGTTTTTTTCTAATGTTCGCTGTGTGAAATTATACAGTACAGTATTTGAAGGGAAACCGCAAACCCTTATGTCTTTTTTCTATATATGTATGTCTATATATACATAAGTCTATATATATATAAGAAGCTTTGACCCTATATGTAAATATATACATATGTGTGATTTTTGTTAGAGTTTCTCCTGCCATGTAGGAAGAAAGTAAAATTGGAGAAAGTTCTAGACTTTAAAAGGTCCCCACCAGTGTCCTCTTACCAAATATGTTGATTCAGATTTTCTAGGCAGGGATGACAAATGTTCTGGAAAATTCACACGCATACACCACTTTCGTGGGTGTGCTAAGTTGCTTCAGTTGTGGCCAACACTCTGCAACTCTATGGACTGTAGCCCACCAGGCTCCTCTGTCCATGTGATTCTCCAGGCAAGAATACTGGAGTGGGTTGTCATTTCCTTCTCCAGGGGATCTTCCCAACCCAGGGATCAAATCGGAGTCAGTTATGTCTCCTGTATTGGCAGGTGGGTTCTACACCACCAGTGCCACCTGGGAAGCCAAGACACTACTTCTGTTACATGTTAACACGATGAGGACAAATCCAAGAGAATCTACACACAGCACACACACAAGGAATGATCTGGAAAAGTAAACACCAAGTAAAGGTCAAAGATGAATTCCTGAGGTCTTCCAGTGTTTGAAAGGTTATTTTCCACTGAAAATTTAAAGAGAAGACTTTTGGCTTAGAAGGTTCCATAATTTAAGGGTTCTCTTTAAGGAGTTTATACTCTTCAAAATGAAGATGATGGGCTCACACTTGGAAAGACTGACGGTAATTTCTCATGAAAACACTGCAGCAATTTTTCAAAACAGCAGAGAAAGCAATGCCAAATATTCACTATTTAGGGCTGCTCTTGATGTGAGTTTACTGATAGCCTACAAAATATTTATTTTGTTTGGTTGAAGTCTGAAGCACTCCGCCAATATTTAACATCCTTATATCAGCTCTGACAGTTCTGTAAGCCAACCTGAGTTCTTATCTGTCTTAAGAAAATGTATGTGTGTGTGTGTGTGTGTGTGTGTGGGTGGGTGGGTGGGTAGGTGGGTGACAGTCTCTTAGTTGTGTCTGACTCTTTGCAATCCCATGGACTGTAGCCCACCAGGCTCTTCTGTCCACAGCATTGCCCCGGCAAGAATACTGGAAGGGGTTGCCATGCCTTTATCCAGGGGATCTTCCCAACCCAGGGATCAAACTCAGGTCTCTCTCATTGGAGGCAGATTCTTTACCTCTGAGACACCAGGGAGAGAGAATTTCTTTAAAACCCAAACATGTAACCCCATCATACCAACTGTTCCTTGCCAACAACGGAGACCTTTCTTTCATACTGACTTCTCTGCATGTTCACCCTAAAGGAACAAAGAGCAGGAAAACTCAGGGGCCTAGTGATGGCGAAATATAAAAGACTCCTGCTCTCATGAAGCTTGATTCTAGTTGCTGTAAACAGATGGGACTAAGGACACAAACCATGAGCCAGAAAGTTTCAGGCTGTGGCAAGTCCATGGGGGAAACACAATGGGTTCATTCAAGAGGGAGAAAGGACAGCTTTAGCCAGGGTGACAAGGAAAGGCCTTTCTGAGCCGATGACATTTGGGCTGCACTTTGGATGACAAGCCTTAATGCATCTTGAAAATGTGGTCCGAGCTCCAGCCAAAAGAGCAAAGGTCCAGGGGCAGCAACTTGGCATACAGGAGGAATCAAGAGAACCGCATGGCTGCTGACCCGTGCATGAGGTGGCGAGGGTCAGGGAAGAAGGGAGGAGGCTTCTGTGAGGGCCCTGCCACCCTAGCTAGGCTGTGCATCTCTTCTGAGAAAAACAGAAAGCCAGGCAGAATCTGAAGCTGGGGCCTGACAGGCATGGCCTGATAAAGTCGCAAAAAGCCTGTGTAAAAGGGGCAGGAGCTCCTCTGTCGTACTGGGTTGATCTCAGTATTGGAATATTTGTGCAGACCTGGTGTACTGATCCACGTAAGTTTAAGATCCGTCAAGAGGGCTCAGGGTCTGTTGCAGAGTTGAGATTGTCCCAACGATGACCTGAAGTGCTCAAAAACATGGTCTGATGCATTAACTTTAAAGCAGTGTTCAAAGGCTTAACATAGTCTGTTTAACAGGCAGGTGGAAGGCAGACAGGGACTGAAGGACAGGAAGCTACCCAGCAGACATGAGAGGAGCGTGTGGACTGAGAATGTAGGCGGAGGAAATGGCAAGCCGAGCCAGGCCTGGACAGGGAGGCACGCGGTTTAGGAAGGAGGCTAGCGCCTGGCAAGCAGCACGTATTAATTGGGCTGGATGTGCATGCCACAGACCGTCACCAGGGTAAGGAAAGGAGTGATGTGACCAGATTCAAGAGAGAGAATGAAAGCTTTGAGGGAAAATGTAAAAGCAGCGAGGGAGAGGTGCGCACAGAATCTGGCGCAAGGCCCGCACTTGGGCAGAGGAGTTCAGAGCATGAGAGGAGTCAGAGAAGGACAATGAGACCAGCCTCCTGGAAAGCAGAGACCATGCTTTCAGGAGACAGAGAAGGGGGCAGAAGCCTCTGGCTTCAATGCTCACAAGTTCCACACACACACCTTGTCTGTGTTTTAAGATACACAGAGAAGATCACTGTTCGCTGAGTTAGGTGAAGCGGCCAGTTTTATAGGTCCCATGTAAGTGTTTCAAACACAATGGGTTCATTCAAGAGGGAGAAAGGACAGCTTTAGCCAGGGTGACAAGGAAAGGCCTTTCTGAGCCGATGACATTTGGGCTGCACTTTGGATGACAAGCCTTAATGCATCTTGAAAATGTGGTCCGAGCTCCAGCCAAAAGAGCAAAGGTCCAGGGGCAGCAACTTGGCATACAGGAGGAATCAAGAGAACCGCATGGCTGCTGACCCGTGCATGAGGTGGCGAGGGTCAGGGAAGAAGGGAGGAGGCTTCTGTGAGGGCCCTGCCACCCTAGCTAGGCTGTGCATCTCTTCTGAGAAAAACAGAAAGCCAGGCAGAATCTGAAGCTGGGGCCTGACAGGCATGGCCTGATAAAGTCGCAAAAAGCCTGTGTAAAAGGGGCAGGAGCTCCTCTGTCGTACTGGGTTGATCTCAGTATTGGAATATTTGTGCAGACCTGGTGTACTGATCCACGTAAGTTTAAGATCCGTCAAGAGGGCTCAGGGTCTGTTGCAGAGTTGAGATTGTCCCAACGATGACCTGAAGTGCTCAAAAACATGGTCTGATGCATTAACTTTAAAGCAGTGTTCAAAGGCTTAACATAGTCTGTTTAACAGGCAGGTGGAAGGCAGACAGGGACTGAAGGACAGGAAGCTACCCAGCAGACATGAGAGGAGCGTGTGGACTGAGAATGTAGGCGGAGGAAATGGCAAGCCGAGCCAGGCCTGGACAGGGAGGCACGCGGTTTAGGAAGGAGGCTAGCGCCTGGCAAGCAGCACGTATTAATTGGGCTGGATGTGCATGCCACAGACCGTCACCAGGGTAAGGAAAGGAGTGATGTGACCAGATTCAAGAGAGAGAATGAAAGCTTTGAGGGAAAATGTAAAAGCAGCGAGGGAGAGAGGTGCGCACAGAATCTGGCGCAAGGCCCGCACTTGGGCAGAGGAGTTCAGAGCATGAGAGGAGTCAGAGAAGGACAATGAGACCAGCCTCCTGGAAAGCAGAGACCATGCTTTCAGGAGACAGAGAAGGGGGCAGAAGCCTCTGGCTTCAATGCTCACAAGTTCCACACACACACCCCTTGTCTGTGTTTTAAGATACACACAGAGAAGATCACTGTTCGCTGAGTTAGGTGAAGCGGCCAGTTTTTATAGGTCCCATGTAAGTGTTTCACATGACTAGAGACAGAACAGAGAGAGCTGGACCCTAAAGAAGGCAGAGCGCAGAAGAATTGATGTATTCAAACTGTGGTGCTGGAGAAGACTCTTGAGAGTCTCTTGGACAGCCAGGAGATCAAACCAGTCAATCCTAAAGAAAGTCAACCCTGATTCCTTAGAAGGACTGATGCTGAAGCTGAAGCTCCAATACTTTGGCCACTTGATGTGAAGAGCCGACTCACTGGAAAAGGCCCTGATGCTGGTAAAGACTGAAAGCAGGAGGAGAAAGGGACGACAGAGGATGAGACAATTGGACGGCATCACTGACTCAAGGGACAGAAGCTTGAACAAACTCTGGGGGATAATGGACGACCGAGCAGCCTCGAGTCCTGCAGTCCACGGGGTCACAAAGAGCTGGACACGGCTGAGCAATGGAACAGCCACCACCACACCATTCTCCTTGTTCCACTTGATGTGTAACCTCATTTCACCATGTTCCATTTCCCTTTGACCCTCTCCCACATCGACTGCTCCTCCTATTATCTGGTTTCTGTTCTTGTTAACAAGAAGATGGCAAAGATTTTCTGTAACCAGCAGGCGAGTAAATAGTTCAAGTTTTGTGGACCAGGAGCAAAATTAGTCCTATTATGTAGGTATGTTATATACTAATAGTGAGGCTTCGCTGGTGGCTCAGCTGGTAAAGAATACGCCTGCAAGGCAAGAAACCTGGGTTCAATCCCTGAGTGTGAAAGATCTCCTGGAGGAGGAAATGGCAACCCATTCCAGTATTCCTGCCTGGAGAAACCCACGGACAGAGAGGCCTGGCAGAATATAGACCACAGGGTGGCAGAGTCAGACACGACTGGGCGTCTAACACGATATAATAAAATCAGGGAGAAAACTTGCATGTATTTCTCACTGATGGATTTTAAAATATAATGATAATAATTGAATGCAACTTTTGTTGTGCTGTTGTTATAATACAAGGCTACTAAGGAAAGAAACAGAATTCTTCTGTGGCGTTTGGGGTGGGGTTAACATTTCACTTCACTGAAGTTCAAAAGCAGTGTTTCCATCATCAGGTCAGCTGTGTTCTGAGCTCCTAAACTGTATGAAAAATGAGGCTAGGGTCAGACTGGACTCAGCCTGCAGGGCAGCTCCTGCTAAACTGGTCACTCCATCCCCACCAAGCCCAAACCGTAGATTAAAAAATGTATTCAAACTGTGGTGCTGGAGAAGACTCTTGAGAGTCTCTTGGACAGCCAGGAGATCAAACCAGTCAATCCTAAAGAAAGTCAACCCTGATTCCTTAGAAGGACTGATGCTGAAGCTGAAGCTCCAATACTTTGGCCACTTGATGTGAAGAGCCGACTCACTGGAAAAGGCCCTGATGCTGGTAAAGACTGAAAGCAGGAGGAGAAAGGGACGACAGAGGATGAGACAATTGGACGGCATCACTGACTCAAGGGACAGAAGCTTGAACAAACTCTGGGGGATAATGGACGACCGAGCAGCCTCGAGTCCTGCAGTCCACGGGGTCACAAAGAGCTGGACACGGCTGAGCAATGGAACAGCCACCACCACACCATTCTCCTTGTTCCACTTGATGTGTAACCTCATTTCACCATGTTCCATTTCCCTTTGACCCTCTCCCACATCGACTGCTCCTCCTATTATCTGGTTTCTGTTCTTGTTAACAAGAAGATGGCAAAGATTTTCTGTAACCAGCAGGCGAGTAAATAGTTCAAGTTTTGTGGACCAGGAGCAAAATTAGTCCTATTATGTAGGTATGTTATATACTAATAGTGAGGCTTCGCTGGTGGCTCAGCTGGTAAAGAATACGCCTGCAAGGCAAGAAACCTGGGTTCAATCCCTGAGTGTGAAAGATCTCCTGGAGGAGGAAATGGCAACCCATTCCAGTATTCCTGCCTGGAGAAACCCACGGACAGAGAGGCCTGGCAGAATATAGACCACAGGGTGGCAGAGTCAGACACGACTGGGCGTCTAACACGATATAATAAAATCAGGGAGAAAACTTGCATGTATTTCTCACTGATGGATTTTAAAATATAATGATAATAATTGAATGCAACTTTTGTTGTGCTGTTGTTATAATACAAGGCTACTAAGGAAAGAAACAGAATTCTTCTGTGGCGTTTGGGGTGGGGGTTAACATTTCACTTCACTGAAGTTCAAAAGCAGTGTTTCCATCATCAGGTCAGCTGTGTTCTGAGCTCCTAAACTGTATGAAAAATGAGGCTAGGGTCAGACTGGACTCAGCCTGCAGGGCAGCTCCTGCTAAACTGGTCACTCCATCCACCAAGCCAACATGCCCTCAACCCGCACCCACAGAAGGAGCATCTGGCTTCCCAGTGGGCCTGTGGTCCCTTCCTGTTCAACTCTTCACTCCTCTTCCTCCTTTTCCCCTCTTGTCCTTAATGGGAAGCACTCGTTCCTTGTCCATGATGTGCACCAATTAGGCGCTTTGGGTTTTATGTTCAGTAGGGTGACGCAGTGGTCAAGGATCCACCTGCCAATGCAGGAGATGCAAGAGGCTAGAGTTCAAACCCTGGGTAGGGAAGTTCCCCTGGTGAAGGAAATGGCAACCTAATCCGGTATTCTTGCCTGAGGAAGCCCATGGACAGAGGAGCCTGGTAGGGTTAGCAATCATAGGGTCACAAAAGAGTCAGACACAACTGAGTACTCACGCAAGGGGTGAGTTTAGAGCCTCAGCAGAGCCCTGTCTCTCAAAAATGAACTTGGCAGGATGACATTTCCTTAATCTCAAGATTAAGTATAAATCTCAATAGGGGGCTTCCCCTGGTGGTCCAGTGGGTAAGGACACCGCCTTGCAGTGCAAGGGGCGCCGGTTCGATCCCTGGCCTGGGAAGATCCCATGTGCCGCGGAGCGGCTGGACCGAGGTGTCCAATCACCGAGCCAGAGCTCTGGAGCGCATGCGCCCAGAGCCGGTGCTCTGCAATGAGAGAGGCCATCACATGGAGGCCCACATGGGCCAAAGAACAAAGATGGATGAAAAGAGATAAATGAAAGACCAATAGAAGTGGCTCGCCTGCTCCCCTCCCTCCCCAACCCGACCCCCGCCCAAAAAAAAAAAAAAAAAAAAACTTTAAAAAAAAAAAAAAAAAAATCTCAATAGGCACACACACCTGGGGAGGAGAGTACACTGACCTCAGACTCTGCACACAAAGACACACAATTAAATATTCAACGATTTTTCCAGCACAAAGTTTGGCTTAGAAGCAGAACTGACAGATGTCTGGATAAAATGAGGGCTTCCTTGGTGGCTCAACCGTAAAGAATCCACATCAGTTCAATGGCAGTGTTTCCATCATCAGTTCAGCTGTGTTCTGAGCTCCTAAACTGTATGAAAAATGAGGCTAGGGTCAGACTGGACTCAGCCTGCAGGGCAGCTCCTGCTAAACTGGTCACTCCATCCACCAAGCCAACATGCCCTCAACCCGCACCCACAGAAGGAGCATCTGGCTTCCCAGTGGGCCTGTGGTCCCTTCCTGTTCAACTCTTCACTCCTCTTCCTCCTTTTCCCCTCTTGTCCTTAATGGGAAGCACTCGTTCCTTGTCCATGATGTGCACCAATTAGGCGCTTTGGGTTTTATGTTCAGTAGGGTGACGCAGTGGTCAAGGATCCACCTGCCAATGCAGGAGATGCAAGAGGCTAGAGTTCAAACCCTGGGTAGGGAAGTTCCCCTGGTGAAGGAAATGGCAACCTAATCCGGTATTCTTGCCTGAGGAAGCCCATGGACAGAGGAGCCTGGTAGGGTTAGCAATCATAGGGTCACAAAAGAGTCAGACACAACTGAGTACTCACGCAAGGGGTGAGTTTAGAGCCTCAGCAGAGCCCTGTCTCTCAAAAATGAACTTGGCAGGATGACATTTCCTTAATCTCAAGATTAAGTATAAATCTCAATAGGGGGCTTCCCCTGGTGGTCCAGTGGGTAAGGACACCGCCTTGCAGTGCAAGGGGCGCCGGTTCGATCCCTGGCCTGGGAAGATCCCATGTGCCGCGGAGCGGCTGGACCGAGGTGTCCAATCACCGAGCCGGAGCTCTGGGGCGCATGCGCCCAGAGCCGGCGCTCTGCAATGAGAGAGGCCACCGCGATGGGGGGCCCACATGGGCCAAAGAACAAAGATGGATGAAAAGAGATAAATGAAAGACCAATAGAAGTGGCTCGCCTGCTCCCCTCCCTCCCCAACCCGACCCCCGCCCAAAATAAATAAATAAATAAATCTTTAAAAAAAAAAAAAAAAAAATCTCAATAGGCACACACACCTGGGGAGGAGAGTACACTGACCTCAGACTCTGCACACAAAGACACACAATTAAATATTCAACGATTTTTCCAGCACAAAGTTTGGCTTAGAAGCAGAACTGACAGATGTCTGGATAAAATGAGGGCTTCCTTGGTGGCTCAACCGTAAAGAATCCATCTGCAATGCAGAAGCCGGAAGAGATGAGGGTTCAATCCCTGGGCTGGGAAGATCCACTGGAGGAGGGCTTGGCAACCCACTGCAGTATTCTTGCCTGGAGAATCCCATGGACAGAGGAGCCTGGCGGGCTACAGTCTATGGGGTCGCCAAGAGTCAAGCATGTCTGAGCAACTTAGTATGGACACACACACAGGATAAAAGAAAGACCTATCAGGAGTAGAGCAAAGTAACACAGAGGAAAGGTGACCTGTCCAATCTGGCATCTCCCTGGCATCCGGTAAACACAGGTTGGGGGATTACTCAGTGCTGAACACCGAGGAAGCAGTCTCCTGGTGCTGCCATGGCCCTGTTCTTTGATTCCTAATCTCTCATAAAATTTATCTCAGAAACCACCTGAGAGTATGCAAAATCCACAGCCCTGTTTCACAAAGGAGAACACTGAGATGCAGAGAGGTTGATGCGAATTTTTTCTTTTTTCTTAATTTATTATTTGTCAGTGGCAGATAATTGCTTTACAAGGTCATACTAAGCTTCTGTTGTGCCAGCTATAAGTTTACATACACCCCACCCTTGGGAGCCTCCCTCCCACCGAACCCTCCATCCCACCCCGCTAGGTCATCACAGAGCGCCAGGCGAGGCTCCCTGTGTTAGATAACCGCTTCCCATGAGCTATCTTTTAACACAAGGTAATGTGTATAAATTAACACTACTCTCTCAGTATGTCCCACCCTCTCCTTCCCTAACCCTGTGTCCTCAAGCCTATTCTCCATTTCTGTGTCTTGATTCTGGCCCTGCAAATAGGTTCATCTGTACCATTTTTCTAGATTCCACTTTTATTTTTGCTACCCTGTTTGGTATGTAGGATCCTAGTTCCCAGACCAGGGATGGAACCAGAGCCACCTGCACTGGAGTTCTGAACACTGGACTAGCCTTAAACCAACCCCAACTCTTATGGTAAAGGTAACCCAAAGACACACAATTAAATATTCAACGATTTTTCCAGCACAAAGTTTGGCTTAGAAGCAGAACTGACAGATGTCTGGATAAAATGAGGGCTTCCTTGGTGGCTCAACCGTAAAGAATCCATCTGCAATGCAGAAGCCGGAAGAGATGAGGGTTCAATCCCTGGGCTGGGAAGATCCACTGGAGGAGGGCTTGGCAACCCACTGCAGTATTCTTGCCTGGAGAATCCCATGGACAGAGGAGCCTGGCGGGCTACAGTCTATGGGGTCGCCAAGAGTCAAGCATGTCTGAGCAACTTAGTATGGACACACACACAGGATAAAAGAAAGACCTATCAGGAGTAGAGCAAAGTAACACAGAGGAAAGGTGACCTGTCCAATCTGGCATCTCCCTGGCATCCGGTAAACACAGGTTGGGGGATTACTCAGTGCTGAACACCGAGGAAGCAGTCTCCTGGTGCTGCCATGGCCCTGTTCTTTGATTCCTAATCTCTCATAAAATTTATCTCAGAAACCACCTGAGAGTATGCAAAATCCACAGCCCTGTTTCACAAAGGAGAACACTGAGATGCAGAGAGGTTGATGCGAATTTTTTCTTTTTTCTTAATTTATTATTTGTCAGTGGCAGATAATTGCTTTACAAGGTCATACTAAGCTTCTGTTGTGCCAGCTATAAGTTTACATACACCCCACCCTTGGGAGCCTCCCTCCCACCGAACCCTCCATCCCACCCCGCTAGGTCATCACAGAGCGCCAGGCGAGGCTCCCTGTGTTAGATAACCGCTTCCCATGAGCTATCTTTTAACACAAGGTAATGTGTATAAATTAACACTACTCTCTCAGTATGTCCCACCCTCTCCTTCCCTAACCCTGTGTCCTCAAGCCTATTCTCCATTTCTGTGTCTTGATTCTGGCCCTGCAAATAGGTTCATCTGTACCATTTTTCTAGATTCCACTTTTATTTTTGCTACCCTGTTTGGTATGTAGGATCCTAGTTCCCAGACCAGGGATGGAACCAGAGCCACCTGCACTGGAGTTCTGAACACTGGACTAGCCTTAAACCAACCCCAACTCTTATGGTAAAGGTAACCCTAACCCTAGCCCTAGCCCAAGTTCTAGCCCTAACCCTAGATCAAAGTCCACCATCACATTCAATCTATCTTTACTTAAAGTGAGCACTGAAACAACACCAGCCTACGCATTCCCCATCCCTCTAAACTCAACCCTACCCTTAATCTGACACCAGCTATTAAGTCTAACCCTAACCCTAGCCCTAGCCCTAGCCAAAGCATCCCTTGAACCCTCACTCTATCCCAAGCTGCTCAGATAAACCCTAAAATAAACACATGCCCTTGACATTTCCCTTTCCTCTACAATCAGTGCTACCCTTAAAACCACCACAACTCTTACAGTCAGAGTGATCCCATCCTTAGCCTTGTCCTAGACCTAACCCTGGCTCTAACTTCACGGAGCCCATCTCTTATGGTAAAGCTGACCCTAACCCTAGGCCTAGTCCTAGTCCAGACCCCAGCCCCACCTTCAACTAGGCCCTCTGCTCATCCCAGCTTAAATGGAACCCTAACGCCAACAAGTGCCCTCACCATTTCCCTTTACATTAAATGCAATCCCAACCTTAAATCAACCCCATCTCTTACAGTAAAGTTAACCCTAACCCTAGCCCTAGCTGTACCCCTAGCCCTAACTGTGGCCCAAACCTCACTCAAACCCTATCCCAACTGAACATGAACCCTAAAGCTGACACCAGGTCCTGCATTTCCCTTTCCTCTAAACTCAGTCCTAACCTGAAACCGACCCCAACTCTTACAGTAAAGCTAACCTAACTCAAGCCCCAGCCCAGGTCCTAGTCTTAACCCTAGCCCAAACCTCCCCAAATCATGACCTTGTCCCACGTAACACAAACCCTAATGCTAACACTCACCCTACGCATTTCTCTTTCCTCTAAACTCATTCCTAGTCTTAATCCAACCCCAACACTCACAAAAAGGTAACCATAACCCCATGTTGTCCTGTCCTGATCCTAGCTCAGACGTGTTCGACCTCTCTGCTTATCCCAACTTAAAATGAACCCCAAAGCTACTACCAGCCCTCAGCATTTCCCTTTGCTGCAAACTCAGCTGTAACCTTAAACAGACCTCAAATCTTAGGATAAAGCTAACCCTAACCCTAGCCCTAGTCCAAACCTCATCCAAACCCTCCCTAGCCCACTTAATGCCAACCCTAAAGCTAACTCCAGCCCTCCACCTTTCCCTTTCCTCTAATCTCAATCCTAACCTTACACCAACCACAATTCTTACCATAAAGCTTGCTCTAATCCACGCCCAAACTCCACCTGAACCCTCACCCTATCTTTACTTTAAGCGAACTCTAAAGCTAACCCCAGCTCTCTGCATTTGCCTTTCCTCTAATCTCAATTCTAACCTTAAACCAACCCCACTCTTATGGTAAAGCTACCTTGGCCACATTCTTAAATTACCTACCTGCACACAAGCCTCTGTGGCAGGCTTTGCTTTCAGTGGAATGCAGGCTGACATGACCTATTCCCATGGTTACCCAGAATAACGGGTTTGTGGAGTGAAAGGGACGGGAAATGGACTACTTCAACGATGCAAACTAAATGGCTGTGTGCTGCTCTGTGCCCTCATTCCTATGACAAAGGTCACTAACTCAGTGTGACGCTCTCTCCCAGTGAGCCCAAACACAGCCTCACAATCTGCTCCACACAGCTTCCAGCAGCCTCCATCAGCTCACTGAGGCTGACGCTCCAGACAGAACTTGCTTCCTATTCGGGGTCCTGCAGACCCGGCTGGGTGCAAAGCTCAGTTCTGCCACTGATCAGTGATGGGAGTCTTGAAATAACTTTCCTAACTTCGGTGAACTTTCTTTTCTCATCTATAAATGGGCATAACAATTTCTTTCCACAGGGTTATAAAGAAATTTATTTATTTAATATTTAATTATATAACATAGGGCTTTCCAGGTTCTCAATGGTAAGGTATCTGCCTGCCAAGCAGGAGATGTGGGTTTGATCCCTGGGTCAGGAAGATCCCCCAGGGAAGGAAATGGCAACTCACTCCAGAATTCTTGCCTGGGAAATTCCATGAACAAAGGTAACCATAACCCCATGTTGTCCTGTCCTGATCCTAGCTCAGACGTGTTCGACCTCTCTGCTTATCCCAACTTAAAATGAACCCCAAAGCTACTACCAGCCCTCAGCATTTCCCTTTGCTGCAAACTCAGCTGTAACCTTAAACAGACCTCAAATCTTAGGATAAAGCTAACCCTAACCCTAGCCCTAGTCCAAACCTCATCCAAACCCTCCCTAGCCCACTTAATGCCAACCCTAAAGCTAACTCCAGCCCTCCACCTTTCCCTTTCCTCTAATCTCAATCCTAACCTTACACCAACCACAATTCTTACCATAAAGCTTGCTCTAATCCACGCCCAAACTCCACCTGAACCCTCACCCTATCTTTACTTTAAGCGAACTCTAAAGCTAACCCCAGCTCTCTGCATTTGCCTTTCCTCTAATCTCAATTCTAACCTTAAACCAACCCCACTCTTATGGTAAAGCTACCTTGGCCACATTCTTAAATTACCTACCTGCACACAAGCCTCTGTGGCAGGCTTTGCTTTCAGTGGAATGCAGGCTGACATGACCTATTCCCATGGTTACCCAGAATAACGGGTTTGTGGAGTGAAAGGGACGGGAAATGGACTACTTCAACGATGCAAACTAAATGGCTGTGTGCTGCTCTGTGCCCTCATTCCTATGACAAAGGTCACTAACTCAGTGTGACGCTCTCTCCCAGTGAGCCCAAACACAGCCTCACAATCTGCTCCACACAGCTTCCAGCAGCCTCCATCAGCTCACTGAGGCTGACGCTCCAGACAGAACTTGCTTCCTATTCGGGGTCCTGCAGACCCGGCTGGGTGCAAAGCTCAGTTCTGCCACTGATCAGTGATGGGAGTCTTGAAATAACTTTCCTAACTTCGGTGAACTTTCTTTTTCTCATCTATAAAATGGGCATAACAATTTCTTTCCACAGGGTTATAAAGAAATTTATTTATTTAATATTTAATTATATAACATAGGGCTTTCCAGGTTCTCAATGGTAAGGTATCTGCCTGCCAAGCAGGAGATGTGGGTTTGATCCCTGGGTCAGGAAGATCCCCCAGGGAAGGAAATGGCAACTCACTCCAGAATTCTTGCCTGGGAAATTCCATGAACAGAGGAGCCTGGTGGGTTACAATGCATGGGGCCACAAAAGAGTTGGACCCAACTTAGCCACTAAACAACAACATCATAACATACTTAAGCACCTACGAACACATCTGACAGATACCAGATACTCAATACATGTAATTCTGCTCTCTCTTGCTTTTTTTTTTTTTCTCTCGTTTTCATTGTAAAACACAATGAGCAGGGAAAGTACAGACCCACTGACTCATTGTGTAAACTCAGCCAGGCATTCCCATCTCCACATTCTACATCTGTAAAAAAGGATATAATAATGTATACATATTCCTCGCTGCAGTGAGAATCAAATGAAATCATGAATAAATCATAGTACAGTTTCCAGTAATAATGTCAGGATTCCTACAACCATTATGTTCGTAATCATACAACTACTTAATACAATCAAATGGAAAGTCCTAAGGCTAGTGAGTGTATTAAGCATGTCTTTTCACTCTCTCTTTGATGCTTTGACACCTGGGGCCTTGCTAACACTGGAGGGACCGCCTCTCCCATGGATCCCCAATTATTCTTATCTAGAGATAAGAAACGTCTCCCCTGCAAGCCTAACTTTCCTGTGCAAACTCACCAATCCAGAGCCCACATCCAACCCCCTCCTTCATTTTGGATTCTCGCCATCTGGGTGACTGCCTCCCTGCCCTCGTCACCCCACAGCCTCACAATCTGCTCCACAGCTTCCAGCAGCCTCCATCAGCTCACTGAGGCTGACGCTCCAGACAGAACTTGCTTCCTATTCGGGGTCCTGCAGACCCGGCTGGGTGCAAAGCTCAGTTCTGCCACTGATCAGTGATGGGAGTCTTGAAATAACTTTCCTAACTTCGGTGAACTTTCTTTTTCTCATCTATAAAATGGGCATAACAATTTCTTTCCACAGGGTTATAAAGAAATTTATTTATTTAATATTTAATTATATAACATAGGGCTTTCCAGGTTCTCAATGGTAAGGTATCTGCCTGCCAAGCAGGAGATGTGGGTTTGATCCCTGGGTCAGGAAGATCCCCCAGGGAAGGAAATGGCAACTCACTCCAGAATTCTTGCCTGGGAAATTCCATGAACAGAGGAGCCTGGTGGGTTACAATGCATGGGGCCACAAAAGAGTTGGACCCAACTTAGCCACTAAACAACAACATCATAACATACTTAAGCACCTACGAACACATCTGACAGATACCAGATACTCAATACATGTAATTCTGCTCTCTCTTGCTTTTTTTTTTTTTCTCTCGTTTTCATTGTAAAACACAATGAGCAGGGAAAGTACAGACCCACTGACTCATTGTGTAAACTCAGCCAGGCATTCCCATCTCCACATTCTACATCTGTAAAAAAGGATATAATAATGTATACATATTCCTCGCTGCAGTGAGAATCAAATGAAATCATGAATAAATCATAGTACAGTTTCCAGTAATAATGTCAGGATTCCTACAACCATTATGTTCGTAATCATACAACTACTTAATACAATCAAATGGAAAGTCCTAAGGCTAGTGAGTGTATTAAGCATGTCTTTTCACTCTCTCTTTGATGCTTTGACACCTGGGGCCTTGCTAACACTGGAGGGACCGCCTCTCCCATGGATCCCCAATTATTCTTATCTAGAGATAAGAAACGTCTCCCCTGCAAGCCTAACTTTCCTGTGCAAACTCACCAATCCAGAGCCCACATCCAACCCCCTCCTTCATTTTGGATTCTCGCCATCTGGGTGACTGCCTCCCTGCCCTCGTCACCCCACATCAGACAAGCAGCAACAGCCCCTGCACTGTTGCCAGTCCCGGAGACAGCTAACATCCTTCAAACTAGCCAATCCGAAGCCTGCTTGGGATTCCCTTGCAGCTCAGTGGGTAAAGAATCTGCCTGCAATGCAGGAGACCCAGTTAGATTCCCAGGTAGGGAAGCTCCCGTGAAGAAGGGATAGGCTCCCACTCTAGCATTCTTGGGCTTCCCTGGGGGCTCGGTTGGTATCTGCCTGCGATGTGGGAGATCTGAGTGGAAAAGACTCTTTGCGTCCATAGATCTCAAAGAGTCAGACACAACTGAGTAACTTCACTTTTACTCTTTCAAGCCTGCTTCCCCCGCCTTGCTGTTCCTTCCTCTGGAAACCAGGATGGAGTCGCTTCCTCCAGGTTTTCCCTTGCTCTCTCTGCCTCCAGACCAACTCTGCACCTCCCAGTGTGCTTCCACCCTGCCCTGAAGTGGTCGTATTCACCAAATCTGAATAACAATAAAACAAACTTAAAACAGTGAGGCTGGCCTGTGTGTGTTGGAGTGGGGAGTGGGGGGTCCCTGTCACCTACCTGACTAAAGACAGAACCCTCAGTCCTGCTCTTTCTATTACACTATCCTTGCTTCCCATCTGGGGCATCAGGCAACCCTGACGACTACCCACCGGAAGACAAGCCCAAGGCAGGTTCTGCCGATCAACAAATACTGACCAAGGAGTTCACCAAGCACCTTGGGAGCCCCGCTGCACAGTGGGGAGAGAAAGGAGTAGGAAGTTCCCTGAGGTTCAGGGTGACCTTCCTGGCCAGGTCAGCTCTGAACCCAGTGACAGGGAACATCTGGAGCCTTGGCTAGAGACACCTGCCACTTCCGTAGCTCACCCGAATCACAGATTTATTCTTAAATGTCACCGCCAGTGATTACATCAGAGGAGCCACATTACGACTGATGACACAGCTGAAAGGAGGCAGACACAATACAATGACAGAGGTCATCCTCCTGGTGATTTCTGAGTCCAGAGATGCTCCCCCTAAACCAAAGCCAAGGCCCTCAACAATTCGGCCGTCACTTTTCTTCTTTTAGATGATGTACTTGATGTTGTTTATGATCACTTACATCTCTAAATGGTCTTCCCTGGTGGCTCAGAAGGTAAAGAATCTGCCTATAATGCAGGAGACCTGAATTCAATCCCTGGGCTGGGAAGATCCTCTGGAGAAGGGCATGGCAACCCGCTCCAGTATTCCTGCCTACAGAATCCCATGGAGAGAGGAGCCTGAGGACTAGAGAGCATAGGGTTGCAAAGAGTAGGACACATCTCTAAATATCTATACTTTTTTACATTATTTTACAAAAAATAAATCTCAAATGGTTCCCTTTTCTCTATTAGCTGCACAATAACAACACTTGAAAAATCCAAGAAGCAGCCAGCAACAAAGAATCATCATATGCCAAATTATAAGAACTAGGAAACAAAGAGGCCTCAGTGATTTATTTTTAAAAATGTAGCAAATGATCACAATGAGTACAGGATGTCAGACTTTCATGAAGACAGAAATTCAGATCTGCAATAAGTCTGAAAGATCATGAAATACGAATATCTTCATTTTATGAACAAGAACACAAGCTCAGGATGGCTAAATGATCTGCTTTAAGATGAAGCAGCGAACAAATGAGAAAAATACTAATGTTTGAAAGTCTAGAGATGTGAACCTACTCTATCATGTCTGTGTATTACAGGTAACATGGATTGTTTGGGGCAAAGATACAGAAATTCCCATCTTTACAGCTTTATTTTCAGTTGGGCAAGCCGGAGAGGATCGATATTTCAAAAAGAATTGTTTTATGATGCACAGGGAGGAAAGTAGGAAGTTCCCTGAGGTTCAGGGTGACCTTCCTGGCCAGGTCAGCTCTGAACCCAGTGACAGGGAACATCTGGAGCCTTGGCTAGAGACACCTGCCACTTCCGTAGCTCACCCGAATCACAGATTTATTCTTAAATGTCACCGCCAGTGATTACATCAGAGGAGCCACATTACGACTGATGACACAGCTGAAAGGAGGCAGACACAATACAATGACAGAGGTCATCCTCCTGGTGATTTCTGAGTCCAGAGATGCTCCCCCTAAACCAAAGCCAAGGCCCTCAACAATTCGGCCGTCACTTTTCTTCTTTTAGATGATGTACTTGATGTTGTTTATGATCACTTACATCTCTAAATGGTCTTCCCTGGTGGCTCAGAAGGTAAAGAATCTGCCTATAATGCAGGAGACCTGAATTCAATCCCTGGGCTGGGAAGATCCTCTGGAGAAGGGCATGGCAACCCGCTCCAGTATTCCTGCCTACAGAATCCCATGGAGAGAGGAGCCTGAGGACTAGAGAGCATAGGGTTGCAAAGAGTAGGACACATCTCTAAATATCTATACTTTTTTACATTATTTTACAAAAAATAAATCTCAAATGGTTCCCTTTTCTCTATTAGCTGCACAATAACAACACTTGAAAAATCCAAGAAGCAGCCAGCAACAAAGAATCATCATATGCCAAATTATAAGAACTAGGAAACAAAGAGGCCTCAGTGATTTATTTTTAAAAATGTAGCAAATGATCACAATGAGTACAGGATGTCAGACTTTCATGAAGACAGAAATTCAGATCTGCAATAAGTCTGAAAGATCATGAAATACGAATATCTTCATTTTATGAACAAGAACACAAGCTCAGGATGGCTAAATGATCTGCTTTAAGATGAAGCAGCGAACAAATGAGAAAAATACTAATGTTTGAAAGTCTAGAGATGTGAACCTACTCTATCATGTCTGTGTATTACAGGTAACATGGATTGTTTGGGGCAAAGATACAGAAATTCCCATCTTTTACAGCTTTATTTTCAGTTGGGCAAGCCCGGGAGAGGATCGATATTTCACAGAATGTTTTATATGATCATTTTTAAAAATTAAATGAAGAAATGAGATTTCTGAAGACAAAAATTCATGATCAAAATGGTCTTGAAATGAACACTCACTTCCTCAAAGGGACTGACAATATTTAAAAATATGTATATAGAGTACAGATTTGTCACTAGGTTAAAAAGACTGGAAATGATCACACAAGAAAAGAATATAATCAGTTCCTGGACTGGCGGACACATTTTTTTAGGTAAAAAATATGCCTGCACTCTGTTGACCACCTAAAACCCTACTTAGTGATACGTAGTTTCTGCCTGAATGCACATAAACCAGAATATATTTAGAGGTTGGTCTATTTCTAGTCACACAAGTTTTGTTTCCTCAATAAGACTTCGGATTACCATTTTGGGTCGCTCCCAAAAATTCTGGCAGGCCATATGGTGGAAGATGGGGTCCCATCTTCCTGACAAGACCTTGTGTGAACCATGTACGGTGCTATCTTCAACTCGCTCATCCCTACTGCATATTCCACGGTAAGGAGAAACGCAGGGTTTATGAGAAAGGCAGGAAATGAGAAAGACAGGCCTGTTCCAAAGTTGAGATTGTGAACTGCTTTCCAAATTTTTTCAGATGTGAAAATTTCTTTAGTTTGCAAAAACTGTTATAAATGATAGCACAGAACGTATACATTCAGCTTATGGAGAGCCACACAGTATGGTAGCTCTCCTAATTACAGCTCAAAAACCGACCGCAGTAGAAGCTTTAATGCGTCAAGAATATTACAGTTGCAGTGTTTTGTTGTTGTTGTTATTGTTGTTGTTGTTTTTTCAATTTTTGCCTCTTTTATTTATTTATATTTTAAATTTTCATCCATCTTTTTATTCTTTGGCCTGTGTAGGCCTCCCATTACAGTGGGCTCTCTCATTGAGGAGCACCGGCTCTGGAAGCCCACGCTCCAGAGTGCTGGCTTGTAAGTGGACACACCGGCCCAGCCACTCCGACATGTTGGATCTCCCCAGGCCAGGGATCGAACTGGTGCCCCTTGCACTGCAAGGCAGACTCTTTACCCACTGGACCACCAGGGAAGCCCCTAGAGTTGCAGTTTTATCTCATTTAAAGAATTATCTGTAAAGTGACCCAAGTCCAGGGCATGTGTTAAAATTTTTTTTGATATGATATGAGAATAAATTTTTCAGACTCCTCTTTAGTTACATGCTTAATGGTCAATTTTGCTTATATTAACCAAATAATGAGCCCCCCTGAAATTTCTAGAATTTCTGTAACAGCGATAATCATTTACATGCAAGGAAATTAAGACAATGAATTATCAATACTTGGATGGAAAAAGCTTGCGAAGACAACTAAAATAGGTAAGAAACTACAATTCACTAGTTCTCATAGTGCCTCTGAAGCCTTGAATATGATTCAATAATCAGGGCTACCAACTGTTTACAAGAGCTCAAGTCTGCACAGTATTAAAGGCATCTATTTTAAAAGTTCATATCATTTTCGAAAGGAAGTTAGTTTTGGTGGCCATTATTCACATAAAAGCTTGAATCCCTCAACTAACTTTCAGATAACTGTTAATATGCATTAATCTCATGAACCTAAATTTTTTCAGATGTGAATTCTTAGTGCAAAACTGTTATAATGTTTGATAAGCAAAACAGGAAATGAGAAAGACAGGCCTGTTCCAAAGTTGAGATTGTGAACTGCTTTCCAAATTTTTTCAGATGTGAAAATTTCTTTAGTTTGCAAAACTGTTATAAATGATAGCACAGAACGTATACATTCAGCTTATGGAGAGCCACACAGTATGGTAGCTCTCCTAATTACAGCTCAAAAACCGACCGCAGTAGAAGCTTTAATGCGTCAAGAATATTACAGTTGCAGTGTTTTGTTGTTGTTGTTATTGTTGTTGTTGTTTTTTCAATTTTTGCCTCTTTTATTTATTTATATTTTAAATTTTCATCCATCTTTTTATTCTTTGGCCTGTGTAGGCCTCCCATTACAGTGGGCTCTCTCATTGAGGAGCACCGGCTCTGGAAGCCCACGCTCCAGAGTGCTGGCTTGTAAGTGGACACACCGGCCCAGCCACTCCGCGACATGTTGGATCTCCCCAGGCCAGGGATCGAACTGGTGCCCCTTGCACTGCAAGGCAGACTCTTTACCCACTGGACCACCAGGGAAGCCCCTAGAGTTGCAGTTTTATCTCATTTAAAGAATTATCTGTAAAGTGACCCAAGTCCAGGGCATGTGTTAAAATTTTTTTTGATATGATATGAGAATAAATTTTTCAGACTCCTCTTTAGTTACATGCTTAATGGTCAATTTTGCTTATATTAACCAAATAATGAGCCCCCCTGAAATTTCTAGAATTTCTGTAACAGCGATAATCATTTACATGCAAGGAAATTAAGACAATGAATTATCAATACTTGGATGGAAAAAGCTTGCGAAGACAACTAAAATAGGTAAGAAACTACAATTCACTAGTTCTCATAGTGCCTCTGAAGCCTTGAATATGATTCAATAATCAGGGCTACCAACTGTTTACAAGAGCTCAAGTCTGCACAGTATTAAAGGCATCTATTTTAAAAGTTCATATCATTTTCGAAAGGAAGTTAGTTTTGGTGGCCATTATTCACATAAAAGCTTGAATCCCTCCAACTAACTTTCAGATAACTGTTAATATGCATTAATCTCATGAACCTAAATCAATCAAAAGACTCCACAATATTCTTCCCTCCAAAAATCTTCCCTCCTCTTTCTGTTATTCACTGTTATAATTATTAGTGAATATAAAATATTTTAAGGCAAATCTAACATTAAATAAGTGGTAAGCAGACAGGCACGCAGATAGCTATAACAAAGGTACAAAAATCTCAAACACAGGAGGGGGAAGTAAGAGGTATTATTTATATTTCGAGGAGCAATTACTTTGTAATTTGCTCTTCTGATGCATTTCCAGTCTTTTTTTTTTTTTTAAAGATTTATTTATTTATTTATTTTGGGCGGGGGTCGGGTTGGGGAAGGAGGGGAGCGGGCAGGCCACTTCTATTGGTCTTTCATTTCTCTATTTTCATCTGTCTTTGTTCTTTGGCTCCTGCGGGCCTCCCATCGCGGCGGCATCTGTTGTCTCAGAGCGCCGGCACTGGGCGCATGCGCTCCAGAGCTCTGGCTCGGTGATTGGACATATCAGTCCAGCCACTCCGCGGCATGTGGGATCTTCCCACGCCAGGGACTGAACCAGCGCCCCTTGCACTGCAAGGCGGTGTCCTTACCCACTGGACCACCAGGGGAAGCCCAGTCTTTTTTTTTTTTAAATGAATGTATTCATTTTTCTGTGACAATTTTCCAAGTGAGGTTTACATTTTAAAGCAATATTTGAATCAATGATCAATCTACAATCAATCATTCCTACATATGGGCTTCCCTGGTAGCTCACAGGGTCAAGAATCTGCCTGCAATGTAGGAGAACCAGGTTTGATCCCTAGTTCAGAAAGATCCCCTGGAGCAGGGAATGGCAACCCATTCCATGAGGCCACAAAGAGACAAGACTGAGCGCGCGCACACACACAGACACACACACACACATTTCCTACAATATAATGAGGGAGCAAGAGCAGGACCCCTGACAGAGGCTTCCGGGCACCTGAAACTGCACAAAGCATTGAACACCATGCTCTTGTTTACTCCTCAAGTCAAAACTGTGATATGTCTTATTATCCTCAGTTTATTTAGGAAAATACAGGTCCAAAGAAGTTATTTATCTAAGAGACTATAAGATTAAGACTATATAATTAGTAGAATTACATAATCAGTAGGTGGCTACGCTTGAATTCAAAGATTTATTTGATTTTAGGCATAACCCAAATAGCTGACTTGACAACTTGAAAAATCAAACCCAATCAAACCGAATTCCTACCTTGGTGAATCACCTCTCTGAGAGTGGTTCTAACGCCTGATGGATTTTCCAAAACAGACTGCAAACTATATAAGGTGAACGGCACTGAATTATTAGCCAATATCAGGTTTTTTTCCTATGTCACCCGATTATGCATCTCTGGAAAAAATATGTTGTGTATTAAAATTTTAAATAGTCATTTTAATGATCATGACCACCATACACTATTTAAACATGTTCTTCTGGGTTAAACCCTCATTAAACTATAAAATCATAAGCATCGCTCATTGAACAAAACAAACTAAATGCATTACATATTTGAATACATTATTAAACTTAAAAAATTAAAATTGGAATGAAATTCCTTAAGAAATGCATGGGACAGTGCCTCAGTGAAAGGAGGCTTGCTTGACAAACAGAAGCACTTTGAATTTTTCACTCTTTTTCCTCCACCAAAGAGATGTGTGTACTTTGAGACAAACCTAAGATCCAGTGAGAGTGGGAAGAACATAAAACAGGAGGCAACGCAGACTCCTTGGCGTCCAAGCACGGGTCCGGGGTATCGCTGTTAGACGAAAAGCTTATAACGCATACAAAAGCAGAGAGCCCTGAAGCAGACTGCTTTCACCCCATCGTCTGCCTGTCCTCCAACAGATGCACATATGCTGTTTTTCTATTCCCTTTTTTGAAAGATTGCTTTCTCCCCTGATAAATCTCCATTCCTTGTTACAGGTTGGTTTCTCAACGTTTCATAAAAACATTTAAATATTAAGACTTGAATGTGAAAAGGGATACATGTATATACACAACGGAACTACTTGCTGTACACATGAAACGAACACAACCTTGTTAATCAACTCTACTCCAATAGAAAATAAAAAATTAAAGAAAAGATTTATTAAATACTTGAATGTCATCCACTACATTTCACATTAGTGTCAACCACTGATGGGCAGTTTGCACTTTCTGTATTTCCTTCTGCCCCTTCAAGGGAAGCTGATCTCCTCCTCCATCCCTCAAATATCATCCACCTTGGCCTATGCCTCCACTTCCATCCCATCGCCCCAGCCACGTGCACAAGGGTAAGTCTTGTTCTCTCAGAAGATGTATAATTACATCAGTAGGTGGCTACGCTTGAATTCAAAGATTTATTTGATTTTAGGCATAACCCAAATAGCTGACTTGACAACTTGAAAATCAAACCCAATCAAACCGAATTCCTACCTTGGTGAATCACCTCTGAGAGTGGTTCTAACGCCTGATGGATTTTCCAAAACAGACTGCAAACTATATAAGGTGAACGGCACTGAATTATTAGCCAATATCAGGTTTTTTTCCTATGTCACCCGATTATGCATCTCTGGAAAAAATATGTTGTGTATTAAAATTTTAAATAGTCATTTTAATGATCATGACCACCATACACTATTTAAACATGTTCTTCTGGGTTAAACCCTCATTAAACTATAAAATCATAAGCATCGCTCATTGAACAAAACAAACTAAATGCATTACATATTTGAATACATTATTAAACTTAAAAAATTAAAATTGGAATGAAATTCCTTAAGAAATGCATGGGACAGTGCCTCAGTGAAAGGAGGCTTGCTTGACAAACAGAAGCACTTTGAATTTTTCACTCTTTTTCCTCCACCAAAGAGATGTGTGTACTTTGAGACAAACCTAAGATCCAGTGAGAGTGGGAAGAACATAAAACAGGAGGCAACGCAGACTCCTTGGCGTCCAAGCACGGGTCCGGGTATCGCTGTTAGACGAAAAGCTTATAACGCATACAAAAGCAGAGAGCCCTGAAGCAGACTGCTTTCACCCCATCGTCTGCCTGTCCTCCAACAGATGCACATATGCTGTTTTTCTATTCCCTTTTTTGAAAGATTGCTTTCTCCCCTGATAAATCTCCATTCCTTGTTACAGGTTGGTTTCTCAACGTTTCATAAAAACATTTAAATATTAAGACTTGAATGTGAAAAGGGATACATGTATATACACAACGGAACTACTTGCTGTACACATGAAACGAACACAACCTTGTTAATCAACTCTACTCCAATAGAAAATAAAAAGTTAAAGAAAAGATTTATTAAATACTTGAATGTCATCCACTACATTTCACATTAGTGTCAACCACTGATGGGCAGTTTGCACTTTCTGTATTTCCTTCTGCCCCTTCAAGGGAAGCTGATCTCCTCCCTCCATCCCTCAAATATCATCCACCTTGGCCTATGCCTCCACTTCCATCCCATCGCCCCAGCCACGTGCACAAGGGCAAGTCTTGTTCTCTCAGAAGATGTAGCTCATCCTGCAAACACCAGGTCTGTCACCACCTGCTCCCTGAAGTCTTCCCAGAACAACATGGAATGATGCTCTCTCCTTCCTTTCAGAAGTCCAGCAGGAGCTGGTGTTCCTCCATTCTTCACCTAACCTTTAGTGTTCAGTGTTGTCAAAGATGTTGTTCTCCGAACACACACCTTTGCTCTTCACCACAAAGCATTACTAAAAGCCACACTGAAAAGCTGGAAAGCAGACTGTCATTAAGCCTGTTCATGTTCTCCACTGGACACCGTGCAAGATACTCCAGAAACAAGGTGTGATAATAAGCCACAGGTGAGGCCAACAATGTCATAAAACCAAACAAATGTATAACATTTTTGAATCTCAAAAAAAAAAAAAAAGACGAAAAATTTGGGCTTATGTCATAGAGTTTTAGGGCTGAAATGAATCTTGGAGTCCCTCAGTTTACACATGGAGTTAAGTGTTAGTCACTTGGTCATGTCTGACTCTTTGCAACCCCATGGACTGTAGTCCGCTAGGCTCCTCTGTCCATGGATTTCTCCAGGCAAAAATACTGGAGTGGGTAGCCATTCCCTTCTCTAGGGGATCTTTCCAACCCAGGGACTGAACCTGCATCTCTTGCACTGCTGGAGGATTCTTTACCATCTAAGCCACCAGGGAAGCCCTAGCAATGAGGAGCCTATGGCAAAAATGGATGAGAAACTTGCCCTGAACGTCAGAGCTGGGATGGGATAGGACCAGAATTCAGGCACAGCTCTGCTGACACACAGATCAAAGCTGTCTCTAGCACAGTCTACTGCCTTATTGTAAATGCCTATTAAAAGTGCATACTTTAGGGCTTCCTTGGTGGTCCAGTGGGTAAGGACACCGCCTTGCAGTGCAAGGGGCGCCGGTTCGATTGGCCTGGGAAGATCCCACGTGCCGCGGAGCGGCTGGACTGATGTGTCCAATTACCGAGCCGGAGCTCTGGAGCACATGCGCCCAGAGCCGGTGCTCTGCGACAACAGAGGCCACAGCGATGGGAGGCCCACAGGAGCCAAAGAACAAAGACGGATGAAAATAGAGAAATGAAAGACCAATAGAAGTGGCCCGCCATCCCATCGCCCCAGCCACGTGCACAAGGGCAAGTCTTGTTCTCTCAGAAGATGTAGCTCATCCTGCAAACACCAGGTCTGTCACCACCTGCTCCCTGAAGTCTTCCCAGAACAACATGGAATGATGCTCTCTCTTCCTTTCAGAAGTCCAGCAGGAGCTGGTGTTCCTCCATTCTTCACCTAACCTTTAGTGTTCAGTGTTGTCAAAGATGTTGTTCTCCGAACACACACCTTTGCTCTTCACCACAAAGCATTACTAAAAGCCACACTGAAAAGCTGGAAAGCAGACTGTCATTAAGCCTGTTCATGTTCTCCACTGGACACCGTGCAAGATACTCCAGAAACAAGGTGTGATAATAAGCCACAGGTGAGGCCAACAATGTCATAAAACCAAACAAATGTATAACATTTTTGAATCTCAAAAAAAAAAAAAAAAAAAAAGACGAAAAATTTGGGCTTATGTCATAGAGTTTTAGGGCTGAAATGAATCTTGGAGTCCCTCAGTTTACACATGGAGTTAAGTGTTAGTCACTTGGTCATGTCTGACTCTTTGCAACCCCATGGACTGTAGTCCGCTAGGCTCCTCTGTCCATGGATTTCTCCAGGCAAAAATACTGGAGTGGGTAGCCATTCCCTTCTCTAGGGGATCTTTCCAACCCAGGGACTGAACCTGCATCTCTTGCACTGCTGGAGGATTCTTTACCATCTAAGCCACCAGGGAAGCCCTAGCAATGAGGAGCCTATGGCAAAAATGGATGAGAAACTTGCCCTGAACGTCAGAGCTGGGATGGGATAGGACCAGAATTCAGGCACAGCTCTGCTGACACACAGATCAAAGCTGTCTCTAGCACAGTCTACTGCCTTATTGTAAATGCCTATTAAAAGTGCATACTTTAGGGCTTCCTTGGTGGTCCAGTGGGTAAGGACACCGCCTTGCAGTGCAAGGGGCGCCGGTTCGATTGGCCTGGGAAGATCCCACGTGCCGCGGAGCGGCTGGACTGATGTGTCCAATTACCGAGCCGGAGCTCTGGAGCACATGCGCCCAGAGCCGGTGCTCTGCGACAACAGAGGCCACAGCGATGGGAGGCCCACACGGGCCAAAGAACAAAGATGGATGAAAATAGAGAAATGAAAGACCAATAGAAGTGGCCCGCCTACCCCCTCCCTCCCCAACCCGCCCCCTGGGAAAAAAAAAAAAAGTGCCTACTTTACACACCAATTATTTAAGGAGCCTTAATTTGCAATAAAGTGCTCAACTACTGTAAAGAATAAAACTACTGAACCATAAATCTAAAACCTATATACTTCTCACAATAAACACTGAACACACGATAACACGAAAGCTGCACAGTGCGCTCCTGCAGAGTGGCGGCCACACCTCTGTCCGCATGGTGCCCTGCACTGTGGGTCACACTTATGCTGCGGGGACCCCACGGTCTATCACCAGCCTCTTCCAGCTCCACACATGGCTGGGCACCAGAGCTGTAAGATGTATCCAGGGGAAATCTGAACACCTCCTCCTTTCCCCATAAATATCCCAGTAGCAGGTAGACATAATCCAAAATTTAACTGATCATTTAATTCAGAGATTAATTTGCAGCATCTAAATAATTTGAAGCTGTCACAAAAGACCTTAGTTGAGAGGACTTAGAATGAACATTCTCCTGCCAGGCTGAAGATTGGATTTTACGGGGGTGGGGCATTTTGTCTTCACCAAATGAATCAGAATCTCAGGTATGGGACCTGAGCATCATTTGATTTTGATTCCCCACTTTAATTCTGATAATTCTGACACACTGAGAATTAAGACCCACATGTCAGAAGAGTAGACGCTTTCGGTCACTTGGGTCCTTTCTCTTTTTTCTTTGTTTCCTGTCCGACTGGCAAGACTTTTGCCACTTGAAGTGACAGAAACCCATCCTGCTTTTGCTCAGAGGGGAACGTGCTCACAGAACTAAAGTCAGGCATGCAAGTGGCCCCTGGGGAGACAAGAAGCAGGGGCGTGATGCCTTCCAAGACACCGAGACATGCCCTACTCTCTGAGCCCCTCTCCCACCTGGTGTCCTCTCTGACCTGCTTCCCAGCTTGAATTCCATGACCCGTCATCCTAACCACTCCTTCAATGGTCCTGTCCCTCTCATCTGACAGGGGCCAGGAGCAAAACCAGGAGCTCTGCCTTCTCCACCCTGAGCCTGTGCAGTGAGCGTGGCCAGAGCAAAACCCACCCTCCTGCTGACCCCATCCCTGAGTGATCCTGATATCGCTACCTTTCCCCCCTCCATTCACTGCCCCCTGTTTCTGGACAACAATTCCCACCTTCCTTTCCCTTTGCTCCTCAAACTCCTGACACTGAGTCTCACATACTCACTCTCCTCCAAGGACCTTGCTTCCTACTTTCTGAGAGAACTGAAGTCATCTGAGGAGAACTTACGCAGACTCAGCTCCACACGAATCTGCTCCCAGTCCTTCGCTCTGCCTTCCTACCTCATCCTGTGAAGAAGGACCCAGCCCCTATCTAACCCAGTCCTCCACTGCCCAAGAAGTCCATCTGGGGGAGATCTACCATGATGTCAACCTGGAAAGGCCATGCTGCCCAGATACATGGCTGAGTGCTATTCTGGACGCTTCTGTGAGTGTATTTTTGGATGAGATCAACGTCGAAGGGGGTGGATCTCAGTAAAGCAGACTGCCCTCCATAAGATTAGTCAGTCGTATTTGACCAGTTAAAGGCCTAAACAGAACAAAAAGGCTGACATTCTTCCAGACTAGAATGAATTCTGCAGCAGGAAGTCTCTGGACTTGTACTTCAACACTGGTTCTTTCCTGGGTCTTCAGCCTGGTGGCCCATCCTACAAATTTTGGACTTCCCAGGCTCCACAATCATGTAAGCAAATTCTGTTTTATAGGAATATAATGTATAATGTACACAATATGCATACAGTATAATATTCTAATAAATAGTAGAACCCTAATATATTATCTGTCTGCTTAACACGGGAATTCTCTCTGGAAATCCTTACCTTTTGGGGCTATACCATCATTTTCTATTTCTATAGGATCATTCCCATTTGCATTCAAACATGTTCTCATTTCTCTTACATACTTCTTGTGGCTCCATGGCAATGACAACCACTCTAGTACTCTTGCCTGGAGAATTCCATGAACAGAGGAGTGTGGTGAGCTACTGTCCATGGGGTCACTAAACAGTTAGACTTGACTTAACAACTACCCACAGTTGAATGCCTCCCACCAGCTACTGTCCTGTTTCTCTGATTCCTTCTCCAACAGAACTTTTGGATGATGTATCTGTAGTCACTGCCTTCAATTTCCCTCCTCCCATTTTCCACTAAGCCTCCTCCAAAGAGGTTTTCAGCTCTAACCACTTCACAGAAACTTCTCCTGTTGAGATGAGCAACGATTTCAATGTCAGTAAATTCAAGAGTCGCCTTCTGGGCCTTGTCAGCAGCATCTGACACAGCTGACCAGTCTCTCTTCCCTTCACTGTGCTTTTCCACTTGGATGTCATATTTGAGGTCTTCATCTCTCTCAGTAATTGTTCCTTGTCAGTCTTCTTTTGTGGGAATGTCCGAGGCTCAGTCCTTGGTCCTCTGCTCTTTCATTTCTACCCCTCTCTTGATCTCCTCTATTCACATTGCTTCAATTCCATCTTTAAGCCAATGATTCGACCAGTTATCTCTACAGTCCAGGCATCTATCCTGAGCTACAGACTTAAATACTCGACTGCCCACAGATAACATGCATACGTCATAGGAGACAGTGGTGAAGATGTGCCATTTGGGAGAACTGTTTTGAACTGTCAGCTACTTCTACTAACCTACCCATCACTGTGTCCCTTCCACCAATAAATATATGAATGTAGAGCTAAAGAAAAAAAGTAATGTCTATGGATGTTTGCATGCTCTGTCTCTCAGTCACATTTGACTCTTAGCAATCCCATGGACTGTAGCCTGCAAGGCTCCTCTGTTCATGGGACTATCCAAGCAAGAATACTAGAGAGGATTGCATTTCCCTCTCCAGGGGGTCTTCTCTACCCAGGGATCGAACCTGTGTCTCCTGGATTGGCAGGTGGATTCTTCACCGCTGTGCCACCTGGGAATTCCCAGTGTCCATGGAAACAACTGCCAAAGATACATTACCACAGGGACCCCCAGACACTGCACGTTCATGATGTCCAATAAAGTGGACTCAACTGCTTAGCCCCAAACCAAGACCTCCTCGACAGTCTCTCCCTTTTCAAGTGACCCCTTTACAGTCACTCATACCAGCACCCTAAGGGTCATCTTTATACCTTCCCCTTCTCCTTTCTTCCAGCCATGTGCAAGCCAATACCCAGTCCACTCCTAAGAACTTTTCTAGTCTAGCGCCCCCCGCCACCACCATTTGTTTTTCTGCGGCTTAGTTCTATTCTGATTGTCTACCACATGGTATAATGGAACTATGGGATTATTTGTATATCTCTACAGATTTATGGGCTCCTTGAGGACAGAAACTGATTTTCATCTCTGCAGGTGACCAACACATATTTGTTGAACTGAACAGCAGAGAACACATGAAAGGGGAGACTCCTGATTTAAGAGAGAGGGCTTCAGGTGGAAAATCCATTTCTCTGCCTTGGTTCCTATCAGGAAATTCATATCAGTAGAATGGTTGACCCAAGTTGCCTCAATTTCTTCCTGGGACAAGTTACAGATATAAGGGATCATGGGAAAGAAACAAAAGTGTACTCAATGGCAAATAAAGGTGCTAAGCAACATGGAATTAACAGAGTAGAGAAGCATGAACTTTGAAGACTGGGACCTATTTGTACACATTTTCCTAACTCAGCTATAAACTCTTTGGAAACAAAAGGTATCTTATTCTGCTTTCCACTTACCTCAGGGTTTTCTACATTTAAGAAGTCACAGAACAGTGAACACCTGCTTTGCTTCAAGGGCCTAAGCAATGAGACTATTGAAACTCATCTGTCTGCCTCCAAAACTATTTCTATCCCCAGGACTGAAATAACTTGTGGAAAGTCTTACCTCAAAAAAGGAGCAGAGCTAGAACTTAAACTCCTCCTCTCTTTGGTTCTTAAGCCCTAACCATCTTGCCATATTGCCATCTGAACCATTCTGAACAAGTGTAACCGGGCGAAGACCTCACTCTCTTCTACTTCGTTTTTGTACCAAGAGTTACATCTGATTTTTCCTAAAATGGCCTTCCTGTCTCTGCTCTATGTTTCAGGGACACGCTTTAATTTCCAAATGTCCTTCTTCAATCCCATTCAGACAACTCTGAGCCTTAATTCTCAGAAACTGCTGCTTTGACAAGTCCTCAGGAATGAGATGATTTTCATGGCTTTGAACTGACTCTGGGATTCAGGGTCTTGTGATCCCTCCACACTGGGCCCCAAATCTATTCTTACAGCCTATAAATGTCTAAGGGGAATTCCAGAGAACCAGCTTAGCTCTGACTCAAGTGGAGCCACGGGTCATGCTCTTGATAGGCAACTCTGTCGGTCAGGTTTCTCAGAATTTCGTGAACCAATCTTCACTACAAACAAAACTATTCACAGCCTTTTAATCCCATATTATATGAATATTGACCCTTTCTAAGGACAGTTCTAATTTTTTATTATTAACATATTACTTATTAATATATTACCTAATGCACCAGACATGTTATCCCTAGGTTCTGAAAATACAGAGATGAATGAAAAGCAGACTGATTGCTGACACACTGACCGGGGAGTAATACGTATTGACAGATAATCATGATGAGGCGCTGGGAGAGGCTGAGGGAGGAGATGGCAAACTGCCTGGGAAAGATCTAGAAAATTTTCACAGAGATGGAACTTTGACACTGGGACTAAAAGGGCAGGAAGAAAGATATGGTAACAGAGTCAGAAAGAGACACTGGAACTTTCCTCACGGTCCAGTGGTTAAGACTTTGCTTTCCAAAGCAGGCGGTGTGGGTTCAACTCTTGGTCAGGGAGTTAATATTCCACATGCCTTGTGGCCAACAAACCAAGACATTAAAAACAGAAGCAATACTTTAACAAATTCAATAAAGGCTTTAAAAATGGTCCACATCAAAAAAAAAAAAAAAAAAAAACTTTAAAAAAGAAAGAGACATGCTGTTTGAGGACAGGACAAGCTGAAATATATGTCATTTGAGGGTTGATTTGAGAATGACAGAGTCCTGGTAGAATCACATCATTTCCTTAGGATATTTCCTCCAACATCCTTGTTCATAGATGAGAAAACGGAGGCTCAGAGGCAGCGAGAAATGTTCTCATACCATTGCCTCTCATGTGGGAGTTTCATTGTTACTGCTGATGTCATTAATATTGTGATCCTCGTTCTCTTTGAACAAGTTGGTCTAAGTTATTTTCCTGACCTGATTGCAACTGCCGCATCTTAATAAAAGTTTGGAAACACAATTGGGAAAGAAAAAAAAAAAAAAATGTCACACACCGCTCCGTATGCGTCTTCATTGGAAGCTACCCAGGCTTCAAAAATCCTGCCAAGAGTCTACACTGGATGTAGCCATAACTCCAGGCATTTTCTGAAGTCATGCTGCGACAGAGAGAAACAGTGTCCCTGCATGTTTCTTCCTTGTTTTTCCTTTTATTGATAATAGTCAGTTCTAAGGAAGGGGATGGACTGGAAAATAAATCTCTACCTACCATAAACACAATTAGAAAACTGTCCAGGTTCAGAGGAGTTGACAAAGAATGATTGACTTTAAGTGATTAAATAGCCTAGTACTATTTGAAACATATTAACCAGGTCATGAGATGCCCTACCAATCTGAATCATCCTCACATACCTAAAGGCCCTCTTCCCCTACCACAGAAACACAGTGCTTGAGACTCCAGCTATGTCTTCTTTTTTATAAGACAGTAACAATTTTAAAAGTCCAAAAACAGACACTATTTCAGCTGCTGCTTCTATCTGGCCAGCATTTCTTCTCAAATACGACTGTCTTATAAGAGCACAGACACAGAGTGTCAAATGGGGATTGAGTTATCTTCGTCCCACAAGACTGAGAAAACTGACATGAATCAGTCACTTGGGTTTCTAAAAGAGGAAAAACTAGCCCTTTAAAAATGTTACAGTTGCCTGTAAAGTGGAAGGCAATTTTCATCTATCTTCCAAGGCAATGTAATTAAGAACATCTTTACCTACCTACACAGCTTTACTAACTTGTGCTTGGGACTGAAGAAACTGCTGGAGAGGACAAAGCTGAAATATATGTCATTTGAGGGTTGATTTGAGAATGACAGAGTCCTGGTAGAATCACATCATTTCCTTAGGATATTTCCTCCAACATCCTTGTTCATAGATGAGAAAACGGAGGCTCAGAGGCAGCGAGAAATGTTCTCATACCATTGCCTCTCATGTGGGAGTTTCATTGTTACTGCTGATGTCATTAATATTGTGATCCTCGTTCTCTTTGAACAAGTTGGTCTAAGTTATTTTCCTGACCTGATTGCAACTGCCGCATCTTAATAAAAGTTTGGAAACACAATTGGGAAAGAAAAAAAAAAAAAAATGTCACACACCGCTCCGTATGCGTCTTCATTGGAAGCTACCCAGGCTTCAAAAATCCTGCCAAGAGTCTACACTGGATGTAGCCATAACTCCAGGCATTTTCTGAAGTCATGCTGCGACAGAGAGAAACAGTGTCCCTGCATGTTTCTTCCTTGTTTTTCCTTTTATTGATAATAGTCAGTTCTAAGGAAGGGGATGGACTGGAAAATAAATCTCTACCTACCATAAACACAATTAGAAAACTGTCCAGGTTCAGAGGAGTTGACAAAGAATGATTGACTTTAAGTGATTAAATAGCCTAGTACTATTTGAAACATATTAACCAGGTCATGAGATGCCCTACCAATCTGAATCATCCTCACATACCTAAAGGCCCTCTTCCCCTACCACAGAAACACAGTGCTTGAGACTCCAGCTATGTCTTCTTTTTTATAAGACAGTAACAATTTTAAAAGTCCAAAAACAGACACTATTTCAGCTGCTGCTTCTATCTGGCCAGCATTTCTTCTCAAATACGACTGTCTTATAAGAGCACAGACACAGAGTGTCAAATGGGGATTGAGTTATCTTCGTCCCACAAGACTGAGAAAACTGACATGAATCAGTCACTTGGGTTTCTAAAAGAGGAAAAACTAGCCCTTTAAAAATGTTACAGTTGCCTGTAAAGTGGAAGGCAATTTTCATCTATCTTCCAAGGCAATGTAATTAAGAACATCTTTACCTACCTACACAGCTTTACTAACTTGTGCTTGGGACTGAAGAAACTGCTGGAGAGCGGATTGCATATCAACTTCACAAAAACACGAGAACAAGTAAAATACGTAGGTGTTTCAGGAATAAGACTTTTTTGTTTGAACAGGTCTGAGAGCTGTGTGTTTGTCTCAAAGTAAGGCCACCGCTGCCCAAGAAGTCAACTGCAATATCGCAGGGTTCTGATACAAATTGTAACGTGAGAAAGGGTACTGCGAAGATTCAGTCTAGCAACACCAATCTACGATAGATCCATCCAGCTATTAAAAATCAAGCCCACATGGAGCCATTTTGTAGAAAATAAGACGAATGGGGCTTCCCCTGGTGGTCCAGTGGGTAAGGACACTGCCTTGCAGTGCAAGGGGCGCCGGTTCGATCCCTGGCCTGGGAAGATCCCACGTGCCGCGGAGCGGCTGGACCGATGTGTCCAATTACCGAGCCGGAGCTCTGGAGCGCATGCGCCCATAGCCGGCGCTCTGCAATGACAGACGCCACCATGATGAGAGGCCCACAGGAGCCAAAGAACAAAGACGGATGAACAGAGAGAAACGAAAGACCAAGCTTCCCTCCCTCCCCAACCCGACCCCCGCCCAAAAATAAATAAATAAATAAATCTTTAAAAAAAAAAAAAAGAAAGAAAATAAGACGAATGGAAGAGCTGACTGTATACAAAAGAAGAAGAAGCATAATTAGTGAAGAGATGAGAAATTAAGATTGGATCTTTGTCAAAACACATGAGAATTTACAGAACTGTTAACCAGGAATTTCATGGCAAATGGCACTTCCTCTATTTTCTGTGATAGCTCCTCTCTCTAGTAAAAAAAAAAAAAATACACACACACTCTCTCTCTCTCTCTCAATCCTTGGCTAGGAAACTAACTGCTGAAGTTTTCCCCCTATTTTTGTTTAATTAAGTAGTTGGAAACAGTATTCAATAAAGCGCAAAAGAACCTGAGTCTCCTTAGATGGAAAACGAGTGAACTCTGACTAGCACCAGAAAGGCGTTCATGGAGACCATCTGCAGACTCCTCATTGCTTATTGCTGGGGCTCGGACAACCCTGAGGCCCACTGTTACTATGACTTTATTCCATGGTCCGTAGGAACATAGTAGGATTTGACTTTCTTGTACCTTTCTTTTCTAGTGGAAACATTCCACCCCTGGAATAAGTTAGAAAAAGCTGTGTGGTAGCCGTGTTCTTTACAACCCAAAGATTCCAACTCCCTCCACCAGCAGGGTGGGTTCCATCACCAGTCTCTCCCTGCACAGTCAATTGAGAGATTAAAACAAGAGGGGAAAGTTCCATAGATACATACGGAGAATTTTAACGGGGAAAGAAAACACTTGAACCAATTCCTTCAGGAAAATAAAAATTGTAAAGACTTTGCTGTTGGATTTCTTCCCTTAAAAAGTAAGAGGCCCTTTAACTTCCAAATATGGCTGGTTTTCAGAACTGGGGTATGAAGCCATGTTGCCATTGCCCACAGATGCATCGGAGTCACAAATGCTATGGTCAGAAGTCTTTCCCCTTCTTCAGTTGACTGGTGATTTCATATGTTCTAGGAATATTTTTATCTCTTGGCATGATGCTGTATACCATATGGTATAACACACTGACAAGCAAAAAGGGTAGAACTCGTTTGAAATATATACACATATATACACACATATATTTATACATTTATATATTCACACACACATACACTGCATGCATAGCGAAAGGAGTTGCACGGAGGCCTGCAAAGAAATAAGGGCCATGTGACACCCTCTGCTTGCAGTCCTGCTCTCCTTTGTCCCTGCAAAAGGGGTCATTCAAAATCCAAAGCGAGACTGAAAGTTCACGACAGGCCTGAAAGCATTCAAGAGACACACCAGAAGCCCCCATGCTTTGCGACAGTATCAAGTAATATTGGAAGTGTCTGTAACACTTTTTCACACAATATTTAATGCTGCTTCTCTAAGTGCAATCGTAACTGCAGCAGTGACACCAACAAGTGGCAGGAGCCATCCAGGAAACAAGTGTTAAAATGGGAAGCACACGGAATGATCATTAATGGATTCCAGAGGGTGAAGATATCCTTCCTCTTGGATTCTAGGTTCCTCCAACATGATTTTCCTTTAGAAGACAGTGATCTTGTATCCAATTCTACAAGTTTTCAAAGAGATGAAGGTGTCACAGCCAACCTGCTCCGTAGCCTTCGTGTCAAGAGGTTGTTGTCGTTGTTCAGTGGCTCAGTCACACCTGACTCTCTGCCACGCCATGGACTGGAGCCTTCCAGGTTCCTTTGTCTATAGGATTTCCCAGGCAAGAACACTGGGGTGAGCTGCCATTTCCTCTTTCAGGGGATCTTCCCAATCCAGGGATCGAAGCATGGTCTCCTGCTTTAGCAGGTAGATTCTTTACCACATGATTTTCCTTCTGAAAACAGTGATCTTGAATCCAATTTTACAAATTTTCAAAAAGATTAAGGTGTCACCCTCAGCCTATGCGTTATTTTCTCCATGGAATTCTCCATGCAAGAATACTGGAGTGGGTTGTCATTCCCTTCTCCAGGGGATATTTCGAACCCAGGGATTGAACCCGTGTCTCCCGCATTGCAGGCAGATTCTTTACCCTCTGCGCCACCAGGGAAGCCCTGTCAAGAGGTAGGATCTCCTAGAAAACATCCAGAGGAAAAGTTTCTTGACAATGATTTCTTGGCTAGGACACCAAAAGCACAAACAACAAAAGCAAAACTAAACAAGTGGGACTATACCAAACTGAAAAGCTTCTCCACAGCAAAGGAAAGGATAAATAAAATGCAAAAGCAATCTACAGAATGGGAGAAAATACATGTAAACCATATATCTGATAAAGCATAAATATTAAAAATCTGTAAGAACACCAACAACTCAACAGCAAAAAAAAAAAACAAAAACAAAAACAAATAACTTGATTCAAAAATATACAAAGGAAATGAATAGGCATTCTTCCAAAGAAGACATACAAATGTCCAACAGGTATATGCAAAGGTGCTCACCATCACTAATCATCAGAGAAATGTACATCAAAACCAGAATTAGATGTAACCTCACACTTTAAAAAAAAAAAAGCCAAGTGTTGGCAAGGATGTAGAGACAAAAGAAAAGGGAACTCTTGTCTCTGCTGCTGAGGATGTAAATTGATTACAGCCACTCTGAAATACAGTATGGATATTCCTCAAAAAATTAAAATTAGAACCACCATATAATCCAATAATTCCACATCTGAGAATATATCCAAAAACATTGAAATAAGGATTCTCAAAAAGATATCTGGACCTCCATGCTCACTGAAGCCATATTCATAACAGCCCAAGACACAGAAGCAATCTAAATGTCTATAAATGGGTAAATGGATAAAGAAAATGCAGTTTAAACATACAAAGGAATATGATTCAGCCTTTAAAAAGAAGTCTTGCCAGGTGTGACCACATGAATGAACCTAGAAGACATCGTGCAAAGTCAAATAAGCCAGACACAGGAAATACCATGTCATATCCCTTTCATGAGGAATCTCAAATAGTCCAGCTTGTAGAAGGAGAGACTAGAATGGTGCTCAGGTGCTAGGGGGAGGAGAAAACAGAGAGGTACTCGTCCAAAGGTTCAGTTACACCAGGTGAATACCTCTTACTGCTCTAATGCTGTATTATATACTTAAACATTTGCCAAGAGGTTAGACATTATGGTTCAGTGTTGTTAATAATAATAAAGAGGGTGGGAGAAAACGTCCGGAGGTGACGGATATGAGACATGTTGTTGGGATGGTTTCACTGATGCATACTTATCTCCAAATTCATCAAATCACATACATTAAACACAAACAGCTTTGCAGATGTTAAAAATAAAAAGAAAGAAGAGAGAGAGAGATACAGGGTCCAGCATGACCTGTCCTGTTCTCCACTGTATCTGAACAAAGGAAAAGGGGACACACAGTGAGCCTCAACTTCTCTGCTAAGCCATTAAATGAGTTTTTGCAAAAGCCACTAAACAGAATAAGGAAAAACAAGTGTTTTCTCACAGTGACCAACAAATGTGACTTTCCTATCACCTAATGTCAGACAGAGACAGCCAGTGCTGCCTGCTTTTTTTTTTTTGTTCCAGTCTTTGCATATCCTTATTTTAAAAGCCCAATAGTATATAATCATATCTTAGTTAAATTTCTACTAGGCCTTCGTCTCCTCTTTGCGCCTGCGCTGGGCGGAGGTCGTCCCTTGACAGCCTCAGAAAAGCCAAGTGTTGGCAAGGATGTAGAGACAAAAGAAAAGGGAACTCTTGTCTCTGCTGCTGAGGATGTAAATTGATTACAGCCACTCTGAAATACAGTATGGATATTCCTCAAAAAATTAAAATTAGAACCACCATATAATCCAATAATTCCACATCTGAGAATATATCCAAAAACATTGAAATAAGGATTCTCAAAAAGATATCTGGACCTCCATGCTCACTGAAGCCATATTCATAACAGCCCAAGACACAGAAGCAATCTAAATGTCTATAAATGGGTAAATGGATAAAGAAAATGCAGTTTAAACATACAAAGGAATATGATTCAGCCTTTAAAAAGAAGTCTTGCCAGGTGTGACCACATGAATGAACCTAGAAGACATCGTGCAAAGTCAAATAAGCCAGACACAGGAAATACCATGTCATATCCCTTTCATGAGGAATCTCAAATAGTCCAGCTTGTAGAAGGAGAGACTAGAATGGTGCTCAGGTGCTAGGGGGAGGAGAAAACAGAGAGGTACTCGTCCAAAGGTTCAGTTACACCAGGTGAATACCTCTTACTGCTCTAATGCTGTATTATATACTTAAACATTTGCCAAGAGGTTAGACATTATGGTTCAGTGTTGTTAATAATAATAAAGAGGGTGGGAGAAAACGTCCGGAGGTGACGGATATGAGACATGTTGTTGGGATGGTTTCACTGATGCATACTTATCTCCAAATTCATCAAATCACATACATTAAACACAAACAGCTTTGCAGATGTTAAAAATAAAAAGAAAGAAGAGAGAGAGAGATACAGGGTCCAGCATGACCTGTCCTGTTCTCCACTGTATCTGAACAAAGGAAAAGGGGACACACAGTGAGCCTCAACTTCTCTGCTAAGCCATTAAATGAGTTTTTGCAAAAGCCACTAAACAGAATAAGGAAAAACAAGTGTTTTCTCACAGTGACCAACAAATGTGACTTTCCTATCACCTAATGTCAGACAGAGACAGCCAGTGCTGCCTGCTTTTTTTTTTTTTTTTTCAGTCTTGGCATATCCTTGTTTTAAAAGTCCAATGGTATATATTCATATCTTAGTTAAATTTCTACTAGAGGCCTTCGTCTCCTCTTTGCGCCTGCGCTGCGGGCGGAAGGTCGTCCCTGTGACCAGCTCGGCCTTCGGAGCTGCAGTCGCCATGTTGTCGGTCGCCGCCCGCTCGGGCCCCTTTGCTCCCATCCTGTCGGCCACGTCCCGCGGGGTGGCAGGTGCGCTGCGGCCCCTGGTACAGGCAGCGGTGCCCGCCCCCTCGGAGTCGCCAGTGCTGGACGTGAAGCGGCCCTTCCTGTGCCGGGAGTCGCTGAGTGGCCAGGCCGTGAGCCAGCCTTTGGCCGCCTCTGTGGGCCTCAAAGTTGCAGGTCTCCAGTAGTCACTACCTATGTCCTTGCTCCCTGTGGGAAAAAAAAATGCTCCTGCTTCTGTTCGTTATTTCCATACGGACATCAGAGTGCCTGACTTCTCTGACTATCGTTGCCCTGAAGTGTTAGATAGTACAAAGTCTTCAAAAGAGAGCAGTGAGGCTAGAAAAGGCTTCTCCTATTTGATAATTGCAACAACTACCGTGGGTGTTGCGTACGCTGCCAAGAATGCTGTCTCTCAGTTTGTTTCCAGCATGAGTGCCTCTGCAGATGTGTTGGGCATGTCGAAAATCGAAATCAAGTTATCGGATATCCCAGAGGGCAAGAACATGGCTTTCAAGTGGAGAGGCAAACCCCTGTTTGTGCGCCATCGAACCAAGAAGGAAACTGACCAGGAAGCGGCAGTCGAAGTGTCCCAGTTGAGGGACCCACAGCATGATTTGGAACGAGTGAAGAAACCTGAGTGGGTTATCTTGATAGGTGTTTGCACACATCTGGGTTGTGTACCCATTGCAAATGCAGGAGATTTTGGTGGTTATTACTGCCCTTGCTATGGGTCACACTATGACACATCTGGCAGGATCAGGAAGGGGCCGGCGCCTCTCAACGCTGAAGTTCCCTCGTATGAGTTCACTAGTGATGATATGGTGATTGTTGGTTAGAGACCCGGACTCAAGTCATGGGCTTCTTTCAGTCTTCATGTCACTTCAGAATAGGTCTTCTGTACTCCAGATTAGTTGATTTGAAATATTTAAGAGTTGCTGATAATGTGTTTGCAAGCATGTAAATTGAATTTCATGTTGAATACTTTTCAAACATTCACCTAATAAAGCCACTGTTTAAACATTAAAAAAAAAAAAAGATTTCTACTAGAAATGCTTAAAAGTCAAATGAGATCTTAATATTTCCATTTCTAATCAAGGGTAAGGGCATATGCCAGAAGATCACTGCAAGAAAACTTTAAAAGAACATGAAAAAAAAAAAAGGTGTTCAATGGCTGTTCCTGAAGTCAAGCACTGTGGCTCCGACCCCTAGCTGCACTGTATTCTAGCTGTGTGACTTGGGGAACATTATTTCAATGAAATTTACTCTTGTACCCCTATAAAATGGGGAAAGTTATCATGAGGGAAGGTTCCATCGATTCACTCTAATAATGCCTATAAAGTCCTTGCCTCTGCGTCTCGTAGGCACACAGGAAGTGCTCAGAAGGGCTGACTGCCATTACAGCAAGTGTGAAGGACTACATACTGAAGACACACAGACAGACGGAAAAGTCAGTAATACAGGAATAGTTGAACACCACCATCGAGTAACTGTCCATCATCCTAAGATGTTAACCCCTTCACTGCCTGCCCCCAAAGTACAGCACTGCCAAAACACAGGGCCACAGCTACATGTCACCAAATAATAAGCTGCAGGTCTTCTGGGATCAGGTGGTTTGGGGATCAGAGATACAAAGCAATTCTTTCACCGGGACAAGGCTGATGTTCAAACAGAAAACCTGATCTGTTTAATATTTATATGTAATTATCTCACCCTTATTAGCGTCTGGGGTACTAAAGACCAAAACGTGTGTGAATCTATGTGATTCACCAAAACCAGGCTCAACCTTTCTACAAGAGAGCTCTGATTTGTTCCATAAGGCGCACCCATGTGAGGGAGAAGAGCCATAAGCACAGTTATAGAAACCCAGCGCCTAGACCCATAAGCTAACGATACATATTTTTAAACTCCCAGTTTTCAGAAGCAGGAAATTTTAGGAATTCACTGCACTCCCGCTGCCATATTTTCAGTAAGGTTTACGCTAAAGAATAATCATTGAACTTTCCTGGTGGCCCAGTGGTAAAGAATTCACCTGCCAGTGTAGGAGACGTAGCTTCGATCCTTGATCCAGGATGATCCCACATGCTGAGGAGCAACTAAGTCCACGCACCACGACAACCAAGCCTGTGCTCTAGAGCCCAGGCTCCCCAAGAAGAGAAGCCCCTGCAGACAGAAGCCCACACTCCACAGTGGAGAGCAGCCCTTGCTCACCCACAGCTAGAGAATGTCTCTACAAAGCAAGAAAGGCCCAGCACAGTCCAAAGAAAGCAATCAATTTTAAAAACAATAATCATTGCAGTATATATGTTCTTCATTTATATCTATGCTAGGTAAGCACTCACTTCTGAAATATTTTTAAAGTTTCAGAAAAATGGATACACATGACCCTTATCATTTTTGTAGTCTGTATATTTTGGTACCAAGGCCGATGACTCTAAAATATGTATACCGGAAAGAGATAACAATTACTGTACCAAACCCACCCATGCATCCTGCATTCTTATAAGAAGGCTGACCCAGGGGAAAACTACATACTGAAGACACACAGACAGACGGAAAAGTCAGTAATACAGGAATAGTTGAACACCACCATCGAGTAACTGTCCATCATCCTAAGATGTTAACCCCTTCACTGCCTGCCCCCAAAGTACAGCACTGCCAAAACACAGGGCCACAGCTACATGTCACCAAATAATAAGCTGCAGGTCTTCTGGGATCAGGTGGTTTGGGGATCAGAGATACAAAGCAATTCTTTCACCGGGACAAGGCTGATGTTCAAACAGAAAACCTGATCTGTTTAATATTTATATGTAATTATCTCACCCTTATTAGCGTCTGGGGTACTAAAGACCAAAACGTGTGTGAATCTATGTGATTCACCAAAACCAGGCTCAACCTTTCTACAAGAGAGCTCTGATTTGTTCCATAAGGCGCACCCATGTGAGGGAGAAGAGCCATAAGCACAGTTATAGAAACCCAGCGCCTAGACCCATAAGCTAACGATACATATTTTTAAACTCCCAGTTTTCAGAAGCAGGAAATTTTAGGAATTCACTGCACTCCCGCTGCCATATTTTCAGTAAGGTTTACGCTAAAGAATAATCATTGAACTTTCCTGGTGGCCCAGTGGTAAAGAATTCACCTGCCAGTGTAGGAGACGTAGCTTCGATCCTTGATCCAGGATGATCCCACATGCTGAGGAGCAACTAAGTCCACGCACCACGACAACCAAGCCTGTGCTCTAGAGCCCAGGCTCCCCAAGAAGAGAAGCCCCTGCAGACAGAAGCCCACACTCCACAGTGGAGAGCAGCCCTTGCTCACCCACAGCTAGAGAATGTCTCTACAAAGCAAGAAAGGCCCAGCACAGTCCAAAGAAAGCAATCAATTTTAAAAACAATAATCATTGCAGTATATATGTTCTTCATTTATATCTATGCTAGGTAAGCACTCACTTCTGAAATATTTTTAAAGTTTCAGAAAAATGGATACACATGACCCTTATCATTTTTGTAGTCTGTATATTTTGGTACCAAGGCCGATGACTCTAAAATATGTATACCGGAAAGAGATAACAATTACTGTACCAAACCCACCCATGCATCCTGCATTCTTATAAGAAGCATTCACTGAGGACCTATTCAGTGTCAAATACAGTGCTACGGCACAAAAACTAAAGTCAAGCATCTAAAGTTTCTTCATTATTACCAACTGTTTAGGATAAAGTTACAAGGAGAAATGACAATGGATTTAAATCCTGCTTTGATTGTCTTTTAATAAAATTTCTATTAATTTTTGTATTAAGCAATTACAGACTTAATGAATCCTTTCCACTTCCCTATAGACAAAAAAGAAAAAAAAAAATCCAATCCCAAATACTTCGGTGTTGAAAAAAATGCCAAAGCCATAAAATGAGCACTTGGGCTATAAAAACGCCTGATATAATAGATGTCACCTTCTCTTATTCAGCAAAGTAGCTTTCTATAATTTTGTCCTTTGCCTTTCACAGAACAGTAACCTGCGGTTGTTTCAGCGGTGTTTTACTTTGGATAAAATACAAAAATATTCTTCTCCAAAAAGCTGTTAATCTTTGCTCTGCAGCTGATAGCTCTCTCTGCTTCACTCGATTTGGGGAAAACCAGAGAAATGCAGGGGCTTCCTTGGTAGCTCAACTGGCAAAGAAACCACCTGCAATGCAGGAAACCTGGTTTGATTCCTGTGTTAGGAAGATCCCCTGGAGAAAGGAAGGGCTACCCACTCCACTAATTCTTGCCAGGGAAATTCCATAGACAGAGAAGCCTGGCGGCCTACGGTCCAAAGGGTCATAAAGAGTTGGGTAAGACTGACCAACTAACCACAGTGCAGCACAGTGAAATAGAACATCCTGTCTCCCAGGTCCCTTCAGCTCCCCAGAGCTCCCCTCGGCTTTCTCCTCCAGGCCATGGATAGCACCACCAGGGAGGAACAGTGCCTGCAGATCACATCACATTTTTAAAAAATATATTTCTTTCTCTAACCTCTCAACAGGCTTCCCTGGAGACTCTGCGGTAAAGAATCTGCCTGCAGTGCAGGAGACCAGGGTTCTATCCCTAGGTCGGGAAGATCCCCCGGAGAAGGAAATGGCTACACACTGTAGTATTCTTGCCTGGAGAATTCCATGGACAGAGCAGCCTGGTGGGCTACAGTCGATGGGGTTGCGGAAGTCGGACACGACTGAGCAACTGAACAAAACAACAACCTTGTCGGCATAGTTTTTTTGAAAGTCACTGGATCAAAAACAGGATCAAAAAACCCTCTTCAATCTTAATTCAAAACATCGGGGTTTTCTTCCCTTTTTTGAAACTTTTTCCTGAGTATTTTAACATATATTGTGAACTTTTATGCTAAAGAAAAATACACATATTTATAAATTATGAGATTTTATTAAGAGAAATTGTCTATGATATGTACTCGCTTATTTTTTAACTTGAAACTGCATTTCTGTGGGCACTGGTGGAAGTGAGGGGCATTTTTAGTCCCTTGCTCCTGGCTTTGAGGGCTGGGACTCGTTGGTCTTGGAGCTTAAACAAGGCATCTACTGGGTGTTTTTTGGGTTTTGTTTATTCTCTGCTTTTGGTGACGGGCGTGCCTGGTCGTGTCTGCAGGTGCGCTGGGGCGCGCTGCCCGCCTTCAGCCGTCTGCCATCCACGACCAGGAGGCCGGCCAGCCCGTCTTCCATACTCAGAGGCTTCAGCGACTCCCAGTGCGTAGCTGCTTCAAGACTCAGTGCATTTGGATTAGGGGAAAAAAAGATTTTAAAGAGGCACAGAGCTGATACACAATAAACATTCAAACCTTACTTGTGAATTGATGGATAAGGAAGAGAGACACCAGTAAATAGCTTGTGGTGATCTCCAATTGTGATGTATTAGCAAAGGCTGATTAAGGGGTTTTTAAAAGATGTTATGTATTTTTTATCGCACTGGGTCTTCATTACTGAGAGAGAGCTTTTCTCGAGCGGTGTCTACTCTCTAGTTTTGGTGTGCAGCCTTCTCACTGTGGTGGCTTGTTGCAGAGCACAGGCTCTAGGCACATGGGCTTCAATAGTTGCAGGGCACAGGCTTAGATGCTCCACGGCATGTGGGATTTTCCTGGACCAAGGATGAAACCTGGGTTCCCTGCATGGGCAGGCAGATTCTTAACCACTAGACCACCAGGGAAGCCTGAGACTGAGTATTTTTAAATGACATTCTATCCTCCACCTCACGGGCGACTGGAAAAGTGACTCCAGTTCCAGTCTTTTCCTCTCTCTGAACTTTCGTGCAAGAGGCCGTATAGTTTAATGCAAAGAACGTGGGAGATCCAATTGCTGTGTTAGCTCTCTAGGGCTACTGTAACAAATTAGCATGAATCTGTGGCTCGCGTGTGTGTATGCTAAATCACTTCAGTCAGGTCTGACTCTTTGAGACCCCATGGACTGTAGCCCATCAGGCTCCTCTGTCCATGGGATTCTCCAGGCAAGAACACTGGCGTGGGGCTTCCCCTGGTGGTCCAGTGGTTAAAGACACCACCTTGCAGTGCAAGGGGCGCCAGTTCAATCCCTGGCCTGGGAAGATCCCACGTGCCGCGGAGCGGTTGGACCAATGTGTCCAATTACCAAGCCGGAGCTCTTGGGCGCATGTGCCCAGAGCCGGCGCTCTGCAATGACAGACGCCACCGCGATGGGAGGCCCACAGGAGCCAAAGAACAAAGATGGATGAAAACAGAGAAATGAAAGACCAATGGAAGTGGCCCGCCCATCCCCCTCCCTCCCCACCCCACCCTCCAAAAAAGATAAATACATAAATTAAAAAAAAAAAAAAGAACACTGGAGTGGGTTGCCATGCCCTGCTCCAGGGGATCTTCCTGTCCTATGGACTGAACCTGTGCGTTGTTTATGTCTCCTGCACTGGCAGAAGAGTCTTTACCAGCAGCGCCACCTGGGAAGTGCTGAATCCGCGGCTTACACAATACTAATTTACTAAGGGATGGTTCTTTTTTTTTTTTGGCTACTTCAACTGGTCTTTCACTTCCATCTTTGTTCGTTGGCCTGTGTGGACCTCCCATCTCAGTGGCCTCTCTCATTGCAGAGCACCAGCTCTGGGCACATGCACTCCAGAGCTCCGGCTCGGTAGTTGGACACGTCGGTCCAGCCGCTCCGTGGCACATGGGATCTTCCCAGGCAAGGGCTCGAACCAGCGCCCCTTGCACACTGCAAGGCGTAAGGGATGGTTCTTTCGGCCAGCTGTCCAGAGTGGCCTTTACCTAGGTGAAGATCAAGGTGTTAACAAGGTAAGGCTCTGTTCTGGAACTCTGTTCTGGTTCCTTGTTTATCCGGCTTCAAGAGGTGCCTGCATTCTTCGGCCTTTGCACTCCTTACTCCATCTCCAGAGCGAGCAAGGGTCAACTGGCCTCCACTTCTGCCTCCCTCTCCCTGTTTTAATTTGTGATTGCATTGGGCCCCCAAATAATTTGGGATCACCCCCCATTTTAAGGTTAGCTGATCTGCAACCTTCATTCCACCCTGCCAAGGGACTTAATTCACAGGTTCCTGGAATTAAGGTGTGAACAATTTGGGGATTGAGCAGGCATTTGCCCGTCTATCATAGCTATAATGAATCTGAACTCCAAAACCCACTTCTACCCCTGAAAAGTCCTGCACACTGGTCTGTTTCTTATCGTGCTCGTCTCCTCCTCTGGAAAAAAATAGCTTCAGAGTTATCTCATGAGCCACAGGGAAGACTAAATGAGATCATACATGCAAAGCAGCTCAGCACAGATCCGGTATGTTCATCTCCATCTTCCCTTACCTTTGTCTCAAAAGTAAGCATCCTAGTGGGGTGGAGCATGATCGTGGACCCAGGGGTAGTTTGGCTTCACAGCCGTGTTCCTTGCCGTACATTGCATCCCTTCGTTAGAAAGTCCCGCAGCTGGGGAACACCAGCCATGGATGATTTCACACAGAGCTTTATCCCTCATGACTAAGATAAGCACTCCAAGATCTCACTCTGATAATGGTGAGAGATAAAGGCTGATGCGGCATAAAATCTGAATGTTTAAAGGAAGCAGTCGCCAACCTTTTTGGCACCAGGGATCAGTTTCGGAGAAGACAATTTTTCCACAGACCAGGGAGGGGGATGGTTTGGGGATGATTCAAGCACATTACATTTGTGGTGCATTTTATTTCTACTATTATTACATCAGCTCCACCTGAGATCACCAGGCATATGGTCCCAGGAGTTAGGGACCCCTGTTTAAAGGGATAGCCAGGATTTATTAGCAAAGGGTGATTCCAGTATTGAGTAATCCTCAGTGTGAGCCCTATCAGCAGTTTGGAACTTCCCAAGACCCAGTGAATAGTCACTTTGAATGACACACAAATAAATAGCAAAGTACGTATTTTCCAAAATTCGCCTGTTCCTCTAAATTACACAGAAGGAACACTCTATCTTCAATGACCTTCCCCCACCCCCCACTTATTTACAAAATAAGATAGTGATGCAGCCTGAAATGTCTGGGATGGTTAACAAAGCAATACAAGCTCGGCAGCTAGGAAGGGTATGTGTAGCACCGTCAGTCACTGGGGAGTCCCTTCGTCAAGAATCACCCACGTGCCCGGAGAGCGTCCTATCACCTCCCAGATAAAAACTTACAAATCCACCTGTTGAATCAGCATCCTCCTGGGTAGATAATGACTCTTCTTTCAGATGTCCACATCCTTCTGCCACATTTTGTCATGAGAAAAGGGGAAGAAACAAAAACATTCACTAACGCTAACAACCTAGTTCCTCTCATTTGCTCAGCAGTGGTGGTAACCCTGAAAAGTCCTGCACACTGGTCTGTTTCTTATCGTGCTCGTCTCCTCCTCTGGAAAAAAATAGCTTCAGAGTTATCTCATGAGCCACAGGGAAGACTAAATGAGATCATACATGCAAAGCAGCTCAGCACAGATCCGGTATGTTCATCTCCATCTTCCCTTACCTTTGTCTCAAAAGTAAGCATCCTAGTGGGGTGGAGCATGATCGTGGACCCAGGGGTAGTTTGGCTTCACAGCCGTGTTCCTTGCCGTACATTGCATCCCTTCGTTAGAAAGTCCCGCAGCTGGGGAACACCAGCCATGGATGATTTCACACAGAGCTTTATCCCTCATGACTAAGATAAGCACTCCAAGATCTCACTCTGATAATGGTGAGAGATAAAGGCTGATGCGGCATAAAATCTGAATGTTTAAAGGAAGCAGTCGCCAACCTTTTTGGCACCAGGGATCAGTTTCGGAGAAGACAATTTTTCCACAGACCAGGGAGGGGGATGGTTTGGGGATGATTCAAGCACATTACATTTGTGGTGCATTTTATTTCTACTATTATTACATCAGCTCCACCTGAGATCACCAGGCATATGGTCCCAGGAGTTAGGGACCCCTGTTTAAAGGGATAGCCAGGATTTATTAGCAAAGGGTGATTCCAGTATTGAGTAATCCTCAGTGTGAGCCCTATCAGCAGTTTGGAACTTCCCAAGACCCAGTGAATAGTCACTTTGAATGACACACAAATAAATAGCAAAGTACGTATTTTCCAAAATTCGCCTGTTCCTCTAAATTACACAGAAGGAACACTCTATCTTCAATGACCTTCCCCCACCCCCCACTTATTTACAAAATAAGATAGTGATGCAGCCTGAAATGTCTGGGATGGTTAACAAAGCAATACAAGCTCGGCAGCTAGGAAGGGTATGTGTAGCACCGTCAGTCACTGGGGAGTCCCTTCGTCAAGAATCACCCACGTGCCCGGAGAGCGTCCTATCACCTCCCAGATAAAAACTTACAAATCCACCTGTTGAATCAGCATCCTCCTGGGTAGATAATGACTCTTCTTTCAGATGTCCACATCCTTCTGCCACATTTTGTCATGAGAAAAGGGGAAGAAACAAAAAAACATTCACTAACGCTAACAACCTAGTTCCTCTCATTTGCTCAGCAGTGGTGGTAACAGTGTGAGGGATCCAGAGCACCAGGGTCTTGTTGGGGAGTAATTTAGTCATTAGAGAGAGGAAATAATTGACTTGCATGCTACAGGGATGTCAACAAACCCATATTTCAAAACAACTCGTTATCTACATAACCTTGATATCTTATCATGCAAAAAAAATCACCGATTGAATGTTTACACTGACTAAAAAAAATATTAAAATATTTAAATTGGATTTCTTATCAATGAGAGCATTTGGGGAGGGGTGTGTGTGTGGAAATATGCGTTAGGGGAGAAAAATGGAAAAGGGGAGGAAACCCATCCACTTTTTCCTCCTAAGTAGCAACTAGGAGAAAAACGTGCTTCTGGGAAGAACCAAGGAAACCTAACTGTGCAAGCCAACTGTCTTCTGAGTGACTTCACCTTTTACAAGACGTGTGCTTAGCCTCTCACATCCACCTTGTGTGGCAGCTGTGACTCCCATTCTCTAATGAGGAAGATGACTCAGCCGTCACAGGACTGTGGACCCTACGAATCTCCAGGTGAGGCAGGGAATGCTCTCTGACATCATCCAGAGAATGCCATTTTGTGAAGTGTCCTGCCCCGGGCTCAATAAAGCTTTAAGGTCTTTCTCTCACTGAAAACATTTCTTGGCCAGAGCAAGTTCAGTTGCGTTCTCAGAATCTATCATTCTTCCCTAGACCCTGTGAAAGGGTCTCCACCCTGCTGACACAGTAGGGCTCTGAGCTCCGGGACTGAAAGAGAGTCCGTCTGTGTTGTTTACCATCACTGAATCTGTGGTCGTTGATCGCAGCAGCAACAGGAAACTCATACCGATACTGGTATCTAGAAGTGATCTGCCACTGTAAAAAAATCCCTAAAAATGTAGAAGTGACTTTGGAATAGAGCAACAGGCAGAGGTTGAGAGTATTTTGAGGAGGGATAGGGAAAACATAGAGCAGACTTTCCTGGTGGTCCAGTGGGTAAGACTCCAAGCTTCCATGACAGGGGGCACAGGTTCCATCCTTGCTTGGGGAACGAAGCTCTCACATGCTGAGAGGTACCACCTTTCAAATTTGTCCAAATAAATGAACAAATAAAGTATTAAAAAAAAAAAGGTAACAATCATTTGTTCCTCTACAAAACTAAAACAAAAAACATAGATCACCTTGATGACAAGTAGAAAACTTTGCTGTGCTCGGCTTAGGCACAGTCATGACCAGCTCTTTAAGTAAAAATCTGGATAGCAACGATTCTGCTAATGAGAACTCAGAAGGAAGTGAGGAGTAAAACAGAGAATATATATTGATACAACCACCTTGAAGGACACTTACATTGTCATAAATAAACTGTAAGTGGGCCTCCCCACGTTAAAGATGCTGTTGGTAAGGCTGCATGTGAAATGAGGAGCCTGTCAGTAGAAGCAGGGTAGAAGGGATCCTAATCACACAGATGCAGAAAACTTACTCACAGCGTGTCCTGCAGGTAGGTGGAAAGCAGGTTTTGTAAACAGTGAATTTGGCTATTTAGTTGGGGAGATTTCTAAGCAGCAGACTAGTTTTTTTTTTTTTTTTTTTTCTAGCTGCTTAGATGAAAACGTGAGAGGGAAGATATCGATTAAAATTGTTAACCACTGTACCAAGGATGCAGGAACTAATGTGAGGGACATGCTCAGCCTGTCCAAACTGCAAGAGACATTAAAACTAGAAGAGTCGCGGTCAGCAAAAAGTACTCTGACGAGAAAGTCAAGGATGTGCCTGGACAATTTTTGCTACTGCCTGGGAAGCATCGAAAGGTTGGCATGCTCCATCATACACGCTCATTCATATATACAGAGGATTAGTCAGAAAAGACTTGGCACGTGACTCATGTCTCCCCTCAGCCATCTGAGAAGAAGCCAGAAATATAAATGGGGTCACCTAGAATACACCAGGGCAGGAGCCTCCTGTCTGACTGAGGCAATGGCTACGACGTGTATCAGAGAACCGTAAGTTATGAGTTCTGGTGGCCTGTAGAAGCTGGAAGAGGCAAGAATATAGATTCTCTCCTTGATCCACCAAAAGGAATGCAGCTCTGCTGCCTTCCTACTGCAAACCCTACCTTGACAGAAGCCAGTAAGACCTATTTTAGACTTCTCATATCCCAAACTTGAGGATTAAAAAAAAAAATCTATCTTACTGCCTTCTCCCCATGACATTTTCTGTAAACACTTTCTCCTATTCACTATAAAGCTTTTAGTTCTGTTTTAAGTGTCCTCTTCAGGAAGCATAATATTTAGTGCCACTTTTATCTCACTTATTTTTTTAAAAATTAACAATTTTATATATTTATTCTATATTTTTTGGTGGGATTGATTTTTGTCCTTTTCACAGGGCATATGGGAGCAGGGAAAGAATAATGGAGATGGGTTTGTTTTCAAGTCTGTCTTGCTACACAGACTCCGTATTCACATGATGCTGTCTTCTAAAAATAAATTGGAAATTAACCAGATACCTGTGTTCAAGTCAATTTTTAGTAAACAGTGATAAAGAAAAAGTATCTAATTGTTGGACAAAAACATATAACATATGCTATTAATGACTTTCTGGAAATGAACTGGAGTTCACTCAAATTATATCTTCCAAGTTAAAATCTTACCACTACCACTGATCCAGAATGCTGGTTCTTTTAAAAGAAAAAAAGGGGAAGATTAATCACAATTTAAAAGAATTTTTCAAAGTCTTATTTAAATGTATCACTTGTGTTACGAAAGAAATGCATATGTATTATGACAATTTGGAAAGATGAAAAAGGAGACAAAAAAAATCATCCCACAAAAAGAAATCACTTAGCTGTAACCACTGTTAGAAATCTCAGTTTAGGTTCTAATAATGGTGAAGTAGAACTTTCCAGATCGCTCAGTGGTAAAGAATCTGCCTGGCAATGGAGGAGGCACCCAGGGCCTGTCTCCCTCATACACGCTCATTCATATATACAGAGGATTAGTCAGAAAAGACTTGGCACGTGACTCATGTCTCCCCTCAGCCATCTGAGAAGAAGCCAGAAATATAAATGGGGTCACCTAGAATACACCAGGGCAGGAGCCTCCTGTCTGACTGAGGCAATGGCTACGACGTGTATCAGAGAACCGTAAGTTATGAGTTCTGGTGGCCTGTAGAAGCTGGAAGAGGCAAGAATATAGATTCTCTCCTTGATCCACCAAAAGGAATGCAGCTCTGCTGCCTTCCTACTGCAAACCCTACCTTGACAGAAGCCAGTAAGACCTATTTTAGACTTCTCATATCCCAAACTTGAGGATTAAAAAAAAAAATCTATCTTACTGCCTTCTCCCCATGACATTTTCTGTAAACACTTTCTCCTATTCACTATAAAGCTTTTAGTTCTGTTTTAAGTGTCCTCTTCAGGAAGCATAATATTTAGTGCCACTTTTATCTCACTTATTTTTTTAAAAATTAACAATTTTATATATTTATTCTATATTTTTTGGTGGGATTGATTTTTGTCCTTTTCACAGGGCATATGGGAGCAGGGAAAGAATAATGGAGATGGGTTTGTTTTCAAGTCTGTCTTGCTACACAGACTCCGTATTCACATGATGCTGTCTTCTAAAAATAAATTGGAAATTAACCAGATACCTGTGTTCAAGTCAATTTTTAGTAAACAGTGATAAAGAAAAAGTATCTAATTGTTGGACAAAAACATATAACATATGCTATTAATGACTTTCTGGAAATGAACTGGAGTTCACTCAAATTATATCTTCCAAGTTAAAATCTTACCACTACCACTGATCCAGAATGCTGGTTCTTTTAAAAGAAAAAAAGGGGAAGATTAATCACAATTTAAAAGAATTTTTCAAAGTCTTATTTAAATGTATCACTTGTGTTACGAAAGAAATGCATATGTATTATGACAATTTGGAAAGATGAAAAAGGAGACAAAAAAAATCATCCCACAAAAAGAAATCACTTAGCTGTAACCACTGTTAGAAATCTCAGTTTAGGTTCTAATAATGGTGAAGTAGAACTTTCCAGATCGCTCAGTGGTAAAGAATCTGCCTGGCAATGGAGGAGGCACCCAGGGCCTGATCCCTCGGTTGGGAAGATCCCCTGGAGAAGGAAGTGGCAACCTACTGCAGTATTCTTGCCTCAGAAAGTCCACGGACAGAGGAGCTTGGCAGGTTACAATCCATGGGGTCGCAAAGAGTTGGACTCGACTGAAGCCCGGAGCACATATGACTTAGCGACTCAACAACAATGGTGAAGTAGTTTGAAACAATCTAACATTTCCATAGATAACAAAACATAAAATGAAAAATCATTCAACTGCAAAAGAAGTCAGATTCTGAAGGGGAGTCACCCCTTAAAGAACAGACTCATAATGAATTAAGTCCACGGTAGACAGCATTTCTTCTGATCCATCGGCAAGGGGGAATGACAGCTGGGACTCAAGCAAAATGCTGCAATATTACTGATCAAGGTGTCAGAGTTTGGGGTATGGAAATGGCTGGAAACCTAGAAGAAAAACCTAGAAAAATATGCATATAAACACCCCTCAAATCGTTGGCCAGAAGTGTGTAGCTGTGGAGATTTCCAAGAGCCCTTTGAAAGGAGTCAGATGAAAGAGGCAAAGAGCTGAGCAGAGATTCCAGTTGCTGCCCACAGTTAGGGAGATAAGAGTTTGGAATTTGAATCTTATCAAAGAAAAGGTGCCTGGAAAACACCCCGAGTTTTCCATAGACCTTATAAAAGATAAAGCTAAGCTTCCCCAAGTTCAAGAGAAATACATCAGCACACTAAAACAAAATTCAACACTCTTCAGCGGAAGACTAAAAGTCAGAATCTAGAAAGGTAGCTTGTAAACCAGCAGACTGGCCACATTGGATACAGTGAAAATATCGAGCAAATGGAACTCTCCTATTGTATGTACTGGTGTTAAGTGTTAAAAAATGGTACACTTTGGAAAAGTGGCATTTTCCAAGGTGACTGTGAGTAGAAGGTACCACGATAGCTACCATGCTTCACTCAACTGCTGAACAAACACGAAGCCATTATCAATCAAACATCTGATTAAGTGATCAAAGAAAGCTACTTCATGACTATCATAAAGTCAAAAATGAAATCAATCCATAATCATGTCTAAATACTGCCAAAAATCATAAACACTGTCTACATCAATAAAATGACCAAATATCCCTCAAACATTACTAATTCTAGTGTGTGTGGCTTTTTCACTAACTTCTGATTCAGCCTCAGTGCATTCCTCTTGCCTCATAGAGGAGACTTACGAAGGCGTCTGATCACAGACTAGCCTCGACTTTCTGAGAGTATCGTACAAACAGGGCAAAACCTTGCTTCCTTGAACCGTCCCCGAGATCACATAACAGAAACCCCAATCCCATAAGTAGGTTCTTTCTAACACTCTTTTACTCAGAATGAATGGTGTGTGGTCCTTCTCATTGCCATTAGCAATAATTCATTCCACTACAGATGTGTTCCCAGTGGTCTTTGGCTGGAGATCACTGAACCATGACATAAACACATTCTGTTTTGTCATTTTGTTCACTTAATATATCTTGACTATGGCTTTCTATGTCTTCATATATCTTTACATTATATTTCTTTATGGCTACATAAGTTTCTATGAGTCTGATAAGCTAGAATTTCTTAACTAAACCAACACTTTTTGGTAACAATTTCTTTCTAATGTTTCCGTATTATAAACAGCCCTAATGAGCACTGGACTAGTTGAATCCTTAAGACCTTCATGGTTACTTCACCAGGAAAAATTCCTTTCAATAAAATTACTGGAATTTCCATGGCCCAAGAGATATGAAACATAATATTACAACACACTCTCATCTGAATTGAAAACCTGAGGACAGTGTGTTGATCTACTTCAAACAGGCTAGCGTGCCCATCAGCTGACGGTCCTTAGTCCTCAACGAACTAGGCTTCTCAGCAGCACCTGGCATGGAAAACTCCACTACCTGTTTAAATATGTTTCTATCTAGTTTCCAGGACATCGCATTCACTGGGTTTGCTTCCCATGCCCTTGTCTCCCTCTCCTGGGTCCCCTTTGGAGATTCTTCCTCTTCTGCAGGCTCTTCAGTAAGGAGAAGTCAAGACCCCCTGCTTTTTTATCACTCTTTCACAAGGCGACCAATCTGTAATCATGACTTTACATTCCATGTTCATATTTGTGACGTTCATAACTAAATACCTCCTTCGACCTTGCCATCGAGCACCAGAAACAAAGACTTCACTATTGATCTAACATGACCCCCCATAACATCATTGGTCTCCCCAATTTCCCCAGCCTGCCCAACCTCAGGAAATGGCACCATTCTGTACCCAGGTCAGAGAAAAAACAAGGGAGGAAAAAGAAAAAAAAAATAAAAAAGGCTATTAAGAATCTGATAGTATGAAAAAGTGACCCGGCAAGAAAAAAAATGAGAGAGGCATTACAAAGTCAGTGCTTTTATGTTGAACTTCTAATTTCTTCTTCCACATTTCAAATCAGATAACGAAGTGAATCACTTCTGGGTTTTGTTGTTGTTAATATGCTGTTTATTCTGTTCTAATAAAAATAACAGAGAGAATGTTTCCAATACACACTACAAACTCATTAATTGCTCCCCAGCATCACAGGAGTACTGTGAGTTTGTTTTTCCAGATGCAGCCCTGTGGTAAAGCGAGGCAGAGAGGCACCAGGAGGTACTCTGCATACCTAACACACTGGGATTTTCCTAAAACATTTCACTTTGAACAAAATGAAACGAAGCAGAATGCCCCTCCTGAAATACTCGGAAGGCCAGGCCATCAAGCATCAGCTCACTGCAACAAGGCACCAAAACGTGTCCGGAGGCCATGCGTGATGAGAAGTGTATAACGCAAACTCAGCGCTGACTACAAACGAATCTGGGGCAGCGAATCACATTCGAATTCGGTCCCCACGCCTGCACACGTCTGCGTGTGCCTGGGAAAGAGGCAGAAGGAGCCTTTGTGTTCACCCTCGACCCCCAGAGACGCCGGCGCCCCGACGAGTCGAGAGGCTGTGTGCCCGCGACCGCGGAGGGAGCTCCGGGCCGTCCGGGGGCCCGCGTCCTGGGCGCATGCGTGGCGCGGGCCGCCGGCGGGGCGCTTACCTGGTGCGCCGGGAGCGCAGACACAGGGCCAGCAGCAGCAGCAGGGCAGTGGCGAGGGCCAGGCCCGGCGAGCTGAGCGGCCGCGGCAGCCACGGCTCCAGCCACAAGCCGCCCATGCTCGCGTCTTTCTCCGTCCCGATCGCGCGCGCAGCCGGGGTCTCTCTCCGAGCGGCGCGGGCCCGAAACTCTGCAGCCCTCTCGCCCGGAAAGCTGGCCTGGTCGCGGTGCCGCCTGGACGTCGCCCAAGACCGAGTCTCGAAGTTCCCGGACTCCCCTCCCCCGGCCCACCCCCGCAGCCACGCGCCCCGCCCCGCTCGGCCCCCGCCTCCAGCCCCGGCGCTTCTGGAAAACGGCGCACCGCCCCCCGCCTTCCCCTCCCCAATCACCCGCCCGGGGCAGGAGGAAGGGCTGGAGCCGAGGGGGAAGGGGCTCGGATTTCCCCAGCTCCAGCCGCTGAAGGCCGGAGGCTAGGGGATTTCAGTTCTGAGTTGGACGGGAGACGCTTGGGTCTGGCAAGCCTTAGCTCGCACCCCTGGCCAGGGGGACTCCGCTGCGCTCCGGCCCCCGCAACCACCTAGGCATCCCCAGGCCCCCCATCCAGCTGGCGGGACGCCTGTGGGCCGAGCTGCCCTCCGCCTGCCCGGTCCACGCGGTCCTGCTGGGCTCGCTCCCGTGCTTGCTGGGCGCCCAGATCACGCCCTGGGACTTGAAAGACAGGGAACCAGACGGGACCCTCCAGAAGCCCTGATGCGCCACACGTTCCGGTAGAGCGAAAACCTGTGAACAGAGCTATTACAAAAAGCAGAATGCCCCTCCTGAAATACTCGGAAGGCCAGGCCATCAAGCATCAGCTCACTGCAACAAGGCACCAAAACGTGTCCGGAGGCCATGCGTGATGAGAAGTGTATAACGCAAACTCAGCGCTGACTACAAACGAATCTGGGGCAGCGAATCACATTCGAATTCGGTCCCCACGCCTGCACACGTCTGCGTGTGCCTGGGAAAGAGGCAGAAGGAGCCTTTGTGTTCACCCTCGACCCCCAGAGACGCCGGCGCCCCGACGAGTCGAGAGGCTGTGTGCCCGCGACCGCGGAGGGAGCTCCGGGCCGTCCGGGGGCCCGCGTCCTGGGCGCATGCGTGGCGCGGGCCGCCGGCGGGGGGCCTACCTGGTGCGCGGGGAGCGCAGACACAGGGCCAGCAGCAGCAGCAGGGCAGTGGCGAGGGCCAGGCCCGGCGAGCTGAGCGGCCGCGGCAGCCACGGCTCCAGCCACAAGCCGCCCATGCTCGCGTCTTTCTCCGTCCCGATCGCGCGCGCAGCCGGGGTCTCTCTCGAGCGGCGCGGGCCCGAAACTCTGCAGCCCTCTCGCCCGGAAAGCTGGCCTGGTCGCGGTGCCGCCTGGACGTCGCCCAAGACCGAGTCTCGAAGTTCCCGGACTCCTCCCCGGCCCACCCCCGCAGCCACGCGCCCCGCCCCGCTCGGCCCCCGCCTCCAGCCCCGGCGCTTCTGGAAAACGGCGCACCGCCCCCCGCCTTCCCCTCCCCAATCACCCGCCCGGGGCAGGAGGAAGGGCTGGAGCCGAGGGGGAAGGGGCTCGGATTTCCCCAGCTCCAGCCGCTGAAGGCCGGAGGCTAGGGGATTTCAGTTCTGAGTTGGACGGGAGACGCTTGGGTCTGGCAAGCCTTAGCTCGCACCCCTGGCCAGGGGGACTCCGCTGCGCTCCGGCCCCCGCAACCACCTAGGCATCCCCAGGCCCCCCATCCAGCTGGCGGGACGCCTGTGGGCCGAGCTGCCCTCCGCCTGCCCGGTCCACGCGGTCCTGCTGGGCTCGCTCCCGTGCTTGCTGGGCGCCCAGATCACGCCCTGGGACTTGAAAGACAGGGAACCAGACGGGACCCTCCAGAAGCCCTGATGCGCCACACGTTCCGGTAGAGCGAAAACCTGTGAACAGAGCTATTACAAAAGGACAGTGGAAATGGTTCAGGCTCCACAAACTGTCCTTAGAAGAAGGCAGAAACTTTTGAAAGTATCTTTTCCTTAGTAATGATCACTGCCATTGCTTCACACGTGCATAGTTACTCTCCAGGCCAAACAGGGAATGTAAGTTTTAGCACTGTGTTAGAGAACATAGAGGATTGCCCAGGTGGCTCTATGGTCAAGAATCTGCCTGTCAAGGCACGAGAGACTCCAGTTCCAAGCCTGGGTGGGGAAGATCCCCTGGAAGAGGAAATGGCCACGAACTCCCGTATTCTTGCCTGGAAAATCCCATGGACAGAGGAGCCTGGCAGGCTACAGTCTGTGGGGTCTGGAGAGAGTAGGACACCACTGAGCAAGCATACAAGACAACACAGAATCAGGCTCAGGTTAAGTAACGTCCTGCTCTGCCCACTCAGTTGGTAATTAATTAATAACCATTCTAACCAGGACTATTCCAGTACCATTTCTGCTCTTTATGTAAGATTTTGTTTTCTCTGCCCTTGAGAGCATTGCATGGGCTTCAGAACTGGTCTCCACACCTCCGACCTTCGACCTTCGAGTTTTCCAGCTCATTCTCCCAATTGCCACATCCCTACACACAGACCTATCCAGCTTTGACCCTGTTCGAAACTCTCACTGGTTGCCTTTATGATAAAGTTATAAAGTTGTAAGTCCTGCGGTGAGAAGCCCTCCGCCATTTACCTCCATAGAGGCTAAGACAGGTTCGGACACTGTCGCGGGCACAGTGCTACAGCTTACTCCAATTCCGGTTCTTACTAGTTCTCACTAAGAGATACTATCTTAACCAGATCGGAGACCTTTTACAGTCACAGTGTAGTCCCCTCAGCGTCGTGAGCCTCGGACTTGGACAATAAAATATCTTGGTCTCGAGTACTGTCAAACCAAGAGTAGCTTTATTAAACAAAATTATAACTTAATTAACGAAGATCAGAACTCAATTAACTAAAATCAGAACTCAATCAAAAGCACAAATTTTTACCCCAGAGCTGGAGAGTCTCGACCTCACATCGGACACAGGCGATCTCCATGAGCGAGCCTCCCGCACAATCTTATCTTACCCTTTTATACTGTTCTCAACTAGTAATCTTAAAATACAAAAGTGGTAATTACAAAAACTATTTACTAAACTAATAGCAGGATTTGAACTGGGCTACCCTAAAACATGTTTGAGCAGGAAACATTTTTGTAATTCTTAACCTACGAAGGAAAACTACGAGGGTATGCCCATAGTTGCTAAAAAGGCGTATTACCATACACTTTTACAGCATTACATTGTATTATAACTAAAAGACATATCAATGACTCAAAAAGCAGAAGTGTAAGAGACCAGCAGGTGACTGTGAAGCTGCTTTTCTGCTTTGTGCTACCACCTGATTCCTCTCCAGAAGAGCAAAAACACCCTTATCAGTGTTTGGCCTCCGGGGGAAACAAAAGATAACAATTTAAGCCTGCAAACAGCTAGTTTTACCGAGTGGGGCTATGTCAGACCCAGGCTTCCTGTTGGCAACAACACTAGCTACTTAGTCATTGTCAGAAGAGGCCTGGGACAGATGGGGCTGCGGGCAGCACTTATCATTAGTGTGAAAAGATACTTGTCCGCTTGGCGGACGTACCTCTACCGGTCTTTCCTGAGAAGTGAACACGGAACCATCTTTCTGTACCAGTGACCACCCTTGTGGGAGCATCTGACGTACTGAACCAAATCTTTCTGCCGTGATTCCGCAATAACCTAATTATGATAAAGTTATAAAGTTGTAAGTCCTGCGGTGAGAAGCCCTCCGCCATTTACCTCCATAGAGGCTAAGACAGGTTCGGACACTGTCGCGGCACAGTGCTACAGCTTACTCCAATTCCGGTTCTTACTAGTTCTCACTAAGAGATACTATCTTAACCAGATCGGAGACCTTTTACAGTCACAGTGTAGTCCCCTCAGCGTCGTGAGCCTCGGACTTGGACAATAAAATATCTTGGTCTCGAGTACTGTCAAACCAAGAGTAGCTTTATTAAACAAAATTATAACTTAATTAACGAAGATCAGAACTCAATTAACTAAAATCAGACCTCAGTCAATCGCACAAATTTTTTCCCCAGAGCTGGAGAGTCTCGACCTCACATCGGACACAGGCGATCTCCATGAGCGAGCCTCCCGCACAATCTTATCTTACCCTTTTATACTGTTCTCAACTAGTAATCTTAAAATACAAAAGTGGTAATTACAAAAACTATTTACTAAACTAATAGCAGGATTTGAACTGGGCTACCCTAAAACATGTTTGAGCAGGAAACATTTTTGTAATTCTTAACCTACGAAGGAAAACTACGAGGGTATGCCCATAGTTGCTAAAAAGGCGTATTACCATACACTTTTACAGCATTACATTGTATTATAACTAAAAGACATATCAATGACTCAAAAAGCAGAAGTGTAAGAGACCAGCAGGTGACTGTGAAGCTGCTTTTCTGCTTTGTGCTACCACCTGATTCCTCTCCAGAAGAGCAAAAACACCCTTATCAGTGTTTGGCCTCCGGGGGAAACAAAAGATAACAATTTAAGCCTGCAAACAGCTAGTTTTACCGAGTGGGGCTATGTCAGACCCAGGCTTCCTGTTGGCAACAACACTAGCTACTTAGTCATTGTCAGAAGAGGCCTGGGACAGATGGGGCTGCGGGCAGCACTTATCATTAGTGTGAAAAGATACTTGTCCGCTTGGCGGACGTACCTCTACCCGGTCTTTCCTGTGAGAAGTGAACACGGAACCATCTTTCTGTACCAGTGACCACCCTTGTGGGAGCATCTGACGTACTGTACACCAAGTTAGAGTAGAGGGGTCCTCTTCTCCGCACAGTGGCATTCCCTGCAAATAACCTAACTTCCTTTCCTTGTCACTTCATCAGAACTGCTCTCTTCATAACTAGGGTCCCAGTATTTGTCAGTGAAGATGCCTTTGCTTGCCCATGACAACACATGAAATCTCCACTGTGTTCCTCACCATCAGCCCTTCCACACCTTTGCATATGATGTTCTCTGCCTGAAGAAGTTTTGTCTCTTCCCTAAATACTAAAATTCTATTATACCTACATGTCAAGGCCCAGTTCAAATACTACTTCCTGATAAAAATTACTACTAACTCTTGTAATTACTCGTTCTCTCCTCTAGACTTTAAACACGCTCTGCTTTTCACTCAAGGGATCGAACCCAGGTCTCCTGCGTCTCCTGCATTGTCAGACAGATTCTTGACCACTGAGCCCCTTGGGAAACCCCAGTATGTTCTCTAACAGAGTGTTGAAAGTTAGGTTTAAGTTTGGTGTGGAGAGTGAATACACACATGTGAATATTTACATTTCACATTTTCCCTGTCTTGCCTGCTATAAAAGGTGCGAACTCTCTCTTAGTCAACCTTGTTTGCACCTACTCTCTACCCCTTATCACCCTGGGCCTCGACCCTGGAGTTGAGATAATGCATTCGGCTGGCCAAAAAGTTTCTTCAGGTTTTATGTAAAAGTAAAAGACATTGGGCTTCCCTGGTGGTCCAGTGGGTAAGGACACCACCTTGCAGTGCAAGGGGCTCCAGTTCGATACCTGGCCTGGGAAGATCCCACGGGCTGCGGAGCGGCTGGACCAATGTGTCCAATTACCAAGCCGGAGCTCTGGAGCGCATGCGCCCAGAGCCGGTGCTCTGCAACGAGAGAAGCCACTGCAATGGGAGGCCCACACAGGCCATAGAACAAAGATGGATGAAAGCAAGTGATGAAAGACCAATAGAAGTGGCCAAAAAAAAAAAATTAAAAGACAATGTTCATTTTTGCCAAGAACTTTACTGAACAATGTAGCCACTGTTTTGTTTCATTACCTTCTGCCATTTTTCAGGCAATTTCATAACTCCATCTTCCCAAAATCTTTTTTATCACTTCTGAGCAAAGAAATGTTGTTCCAAGTGCCTTTTACAGTTTTCCATGGAACGGAAATACTTTCCATTAAGAGAACTTTGTAAAGACTGAAATAAATGGAAAACTAAAGGTACAATGTGTGGTGAATGAAGTGGACAAATCAGAGCTTCCCAGCCAAACTTTAACAGTCTTTGCCTGGTCATCAAAGAAACACATAGTCTTGTGGTATTCTGATGGAAGATTATTTGTTTTCTGTTGACTAATTCCAGACACTTTTCTTCCCTCTCAACTTCACCTGGTCTACCGGACCATGGAGCATCAACCCTGAGACATTTCCCCTTTTGACACATTTGATCACAGCATTTTCCATACCTTTCTTGAAATAACAAAGAGTAATATATCACAAATGTTGCTTTTTCTTCCAAAAAAATTCCCTTTTGAAATACAAAGAGTTATATCACAAATGTTACGTCATCTAGTATGGTTCCCTCTAACAGAGTGTTGAAAGTTAGGTTTAAGTTTGGTGTGAGAGTGAATACACACATGTGAATATTTACATTTCACATTTTCCCTGTCTTGCCTGCTATAAAAGGTGCGAACTCTCTCTTAGTCAACCTTGTTTGCACCTACTCTCTACCCCTTATCACCCTGGGCCTCGACCCTGGAGTTGAGATAATGCATTCGGCTGGCCAAAAAGTTTCTTCAGGTTTTATGTAAAAGTAAAAGACATTGGGCTTCCCTGGTGGTCCAGTGGGTAAGGACACCACCTTGCAGTGCAAGGGGCTCCAGTTCGATACCTGGCCTGGGAAGATCCCACGGGCTGCGGAGCGGCTGGACCAATGTGTCCAATTACCAAGCCGGAGCTCTGGAGCGCATGCGCCCAGAGCCGGTGCTCTGCAACGAGAGAAGCCACTGCAATGGGAGGCCCACACAGGCCATAGAACAAAGATGGATGAAAGCAAGTGATGAAAGACCAATAGAAGTGGCCAAAAAAAAAAAATTAAAAGACAATGTTCATTTTTGCCAAGAACTTTACTGAACAATGTAGCCACTGTTTTGTTTCATTACCTTCTGCCATTTTTCAGGCAATTTCATAACTCCATCTTCCCAAAATCTTTTTTATCACTTCTGAGCAAAGAAATGTTGTTCCAAGTGCCTTTTACAGTTTTCCATGGAACGGAAATACTTTCCATTAAGAGAACTTTGTAAAGACTGAAATAAATGGAAAACTAAAGGTACAATGTGTGGTGAATGAAGTGGACAAATCAGAGCTTCCCAGCCAAACTTTAACAGTCTTTGCCTGGTCATCAAAGAAACACATAGTCTTGTGGTATTCTGATGGAAGATTATTTGTTTTCTGTTGACTAATTCCAGACACTTTTCTTCCCTCTCAACTTCACCTGGTCTACCGGACCATGGAGCATCAACCGTGAGACATTTCCCCTTTTGACACATTTGATCACAGCATTTTCTCCATACCTTTCTTGAAATAACAAAGAGTAATATATCACAAATGTTGCTTTTTTCTTCCATTTTCAATATTAAAATGGTTATACAAAAATTCACCCTTTTTCGACGCAGGCTTATATGACAGATGTCACAATACAGTCGAACAAACGTGTTCCAAATGAAGTTATAGACAACGAAACACTGTTAACGTCATCTTACAGGAAAAAAAAAAAAAAATGACCTTTTGGCCAGCCCAATAATTGAAATGACTTTGCAGGTGCCTGGCCCTTAGTTCATGCTCCAGAACCAAATTACTTCTGTGTTCGTCTTCTTGGCCTTAAAACTCTGATTGGGCAAGCAGGAGAACTAATGTTTCTGAGCTTCTTCATCTTGGACTTTCATTGCAGGGTTTTTCTCCTGCCCCTCCTGCCCCTCTTGCCCCCCATCATAGATTCTGTCTTCTAGGACATCAGAGAGCATCCAGAGAGCCAACAGCTACTCTGTCTCCTCCAAGAAAAAGCCAATTGGTTTCCACCATTACCTAGTCAGCAGGGTCAGTTTACAGGACATATTAATGCCTCGTATTTCTGTAACCACTGAGAAAAAGCCCTCTCACTAATTTTCGCAGGAGGCCTCAGCTTTTATATTTTGTTTTCCATTTGATCTCCTGGATGAGCCTTCTGTTTGAAAATACAGGTTAAAGTGTTCAGCATTAATTAGTTTACTGAACGATTACCACAGGGCAGGCAGCATGCTGAACATTTTCTTTGTTTTTTTTTTTTAAAGGATTTCGTTGTTTACTGCCACACATCGACCTCAATCCGCCATAGGTAAACATTTTATTTTATAACATTCATAACAGAAAATGCCTGCAGTGAATCACAGTGTCTTAGGTAGGTGGAAGGAGGGAGACTACACTGTCACCCACTAAATTTGATTGGCAACTGTGTCATCGCCCTGTGATACTGCTAGAGTATCTTATTTAGAAAACTTTATGGCAGGGGTTCCCAACCTCCCGGCCTCAGGCTGGTACCTCCTGTTAGATCAGTGACAGCATCAAATTATAAATAAAGTGCCCAGTAAATGTAATGTGCTTGAATCACCCCCAGATCATCCCCACCCCCTTCCTGGTCCATGGAAAAATTATCTTCCATGAAACTGGTCCCTGGTGCCAAAAAGGTTGGGGACCGCTCCTTTATGGTATTCACTTAATAATTTTTTTTTTTTTTTTAAAGATTTATTTATTTATTGTGGGTGGGGGTCGGGTTGGGGAGGGAGGGGAGCGGGCAGGCGGCTTCTATTGGTCTTTCATTTGTCTATTTGCATCCGTCTTTGTTCTTTGGCCCTTGTGGGCCTCCCATCGCAGTGGCCTCTGTTGTCGCAGAGCATCCTCTCTGGGCGTATGCGCTCCAGAGCTCTGGCTCCACAATTGGACACATCAGTCCAGCCGCTCCGCGGCACGTGGGATCTTCCCAGGCCAGGGATCGAACCGGCGCCCCTTGCACTGCAAGGCGGTGTCCTTACCCACTGGACCACCAGGGGAAGCCCCACTTAATAAATTTTGAATATATGTTTCTCTTATGTTTTCCATTTCTGCTAAAAGAGGACTCGATACTGTAAACAGGCTTCTCTGGTGGCTCAGATGGTAAAGAATCTGCTTGCAATATAGGAGACCCAGGTTCCATCCCCAAGTTGGGAACATCCTCTGGAGAAGGGAATAGCAACCCACTCCAGTATTCTTGCCTGGAAAATCCCATGGGCAGAGGAGCCTGGTGGGCTACAGTCTATGGGTTCGCAAAGAGTTGGACACGACTGAGCAACTAAGCACACACACATTATAAACTGACCTGGCTGAAATAAAAATCTAAAGGCCTCTTTGATTTTCCTTTTGCTTTTGTAACCCAGTGCCAGTCTCACTGTATTCCCTCCAGTTCAATTTACTTTACCTCCAAAGCATGCCTTGATTTCCATCACTTCTCTGACAGAGATGACTAGTTGACCCTCCATCCTGCCCCCTCCTCCTCAGCAAAGTGAAAGTCACTCAGTCATTTCCAACTCTTTGTGACCCCATGGACTGTAGCCTGCCAGGCTCCTCTGTCCATGGAATTCTCCAGGCAATTCTACTGAAGTGGGCAGCCGTTCCCTTCTCCAGGGAATCTTCTCAACCCAGGGATTGAACCCAGGTCTCACACATTACCAGCAGATTCTTTACCCTCTGAGTCACCAGGGAACTCCTCCTCGGTAACAGTCCTCAATTTTTAACCGAGCACATGCCTGTTCATTACAAAGACTGTTTTCACAGCCTTCCTTGTGTTAATAGTTAGATGTAACTGTGTGAGTGAATTCTCGCCAGTAGGCTGAGTTTAAGGGGTTATTTCAGGCAAGTGTCCTTTACAGGAATGGTCGGGCCCTTTGCTGCTGTTTAGAATATAGACCCTATGCCTGGAACCCAGGCAGCCATCAGAGCACGTGTGAGTATATCCCAAATATTGTACTCAGTGTCATTTGTTATTTATATGAAATTCAAAGTTAGCTTGGGATCCTATATATTTTTTGCTATATCCAGTAACTAGATTAATTTCAACACAGGGCTTCATAAGGCATCCCGGTAAGGCAATAGTAAAATTCTAGTTGCCCAACAGTGCCCTTCAGAAATCAGCCATGCATTTTTCCTTCCACACTGGCTACCAACATCAGTGTCTTATGTACATTGGTTATACAAATTAGACCTGGGCCAACAGCTAGGTCTAAAGGAGTCATAGGGTGGCCTTTAGACTTTAAGGTATCCAGACGTAGAAATGCGTTCATTCTAGATAGCAACTAGCCTAATCATCTCTCTTCAGAAAATATGGATCATGAGACATCTGCAGAGAGAAAAATACACGCACAACCAGAAATAGGACCAGAGGAAGTCAAGGGAGAAGGTGATATACAGGAGTCTTTGAAGGAAGAGCCACAAAGGTCTAGATGACGGTCATACCCCAAAGCCTTCCTCCAGGACCTCCAGTCAGCCCGTTTTTACCGTGATCAATTTACTTTACCTCCAAAGCATGCCTTGATTTCCATCACTTCTCTGACAGAGATGACTAGTTGACCCTCCATCCTGCCCCCTCCTCCTCAGCAAAGTGAAAGTCACTCAGTCATTTCCAACTCTTTGTGACCCCATGGACTGTAGCCTGCCAGGCTCCTCTGTCCATGGAATTCTCCAGGCAATTCTACTGAAGTGGGCAGCCGTTCCCTTCTCCAGGGAATCTTCTCAACCCAGGGATTGAACCCAGGTCTCACACATTACCAGCAGATTCTTTACCCTCTGAGTCACCAGGGAACTCCTCCTCGGTAACAGTCCTCAATTTTTAACCGAGCACATGCCTGTTCATTACAAAGACTGTTTTCACAGCCTTCCTTGTGTTAATAGTTAGATGTAACTGTGTGAGTGAATTCTCGCCAGTAGGCTGAGTTTAAGGGGTTATTTCAGGCAAGTGTCCTTTACAGGAATGGTCGGGCCCTTTGCTGCTGTTTAGAATATAGACCCTATGCCTGGAACCCAGGCAGCCATCAGAGCACGTGTGAGTATATCCCAAATATTGTACTCAGTGTCATTTGTTATTTATATGAAATTCAAAGTTAGCTTGGGATCCTATATATTTTTTGCTATATCCAGTAACTAGATTAATTTCAACACAGGGCTTCATAAGGCATCCCGGTAAGGCAATAGTAAAATTCTAGTTGCCCAACAGTGCCCTTCAGAAATCAGCCATGCATTTTTCCTTCCACACTGGCTACCAACATCAGTGTCTTATGTACATTGGTTATACAAATTAGACCTGGGCCAACAGCTAGGTCTAAAGGAGTCATAGGGTGGCCTTTAGACTTTAAGGTATCCAGACGTAGAAATGCGTTCATTCTAGATAGCAACTAGCCTAATCATCTCTCTTCAGAAAATATGGATCATGAGACATCTGCAGAGAGAAAAATACACGCACAACCAGAAATAGGACCAGAGGAAGTCAAGGGAGAAGGTGATATACAGGAGTCTTTGAAGGAAGAGCCACAAAGGTCTAGATGACGGGTCATACCCCAAAGCCTTCCCCCTCCAGCCCAGCTACCTTCATCTCCCAGACGGTCTAAGCAGCTCTTTCTCTGTCCTCTTTCTGACCTGTGATTAAGATCTGAAGCTTGGCCCTGGTTCCCTTGAGGCCTTCTGTTTTAGATAAAGCATGTCTGGAAATCACTAAAACTTGAAAAATGACTATTTCCCTGAATTCCCACATCTATGTGCTAATCTTCCTGTTCTGACTTTGTTTTCTTTGGGGCTTCTTGCCTTGTGGGAACTTAGTTCCCTGACCAAGGACTGAACCCAGGCCTTACGGCCGTAAAAACTTGAAGTCCTAACCCCTGGACCACCAAGGAATTCCCAGTCCTGCTCTGACTTTGAAAATAGGAATATACTGGATTGAGACCTCCACGTCCACCTATTTGGTCAATAACTTCTGTTTTGTGCATACGGTGTCCATGGCTCTCTGCCTGGCCTGCTGGCACCATAGAAGTGGATTAGATGGATCTTCCTTCAAAGAACTGGACCTAAGAGGACCAGAGGGACTGACACTGGAAGGGAGAAAGAAAAGAAGCTGGTCAGCATGAGACTGTGGGGTGAAATGAGAAGATTTGAAAACATGCACCCATATGGCTAGAATCTTGTGAGTTCCTGGAAAACAGATAATGTGCTGGAGAAAGGACAGCTTGTGGGCTTCAGTTATTGAGAAACATTTGAAAGTCCCACTGTGGAAATTGTCAAAGAAGAATTCCACACATTCTCAGTTTTTTTGTTGTTTTTTTTTGTTTTTTTTTAAATCTTTCTTCTGCTATTTTCATGGCTGATTCCTTCTTATTTATTTATTTATTTTGGGGGGGCTCGGGTTGGGGGGGAGGGAGGTGGGCGGGCCACTCCCATTGGTCTTTCATTTATCTATTTTCATCCATCTTTGTTCTTCGGCCCACATGGGCCTCCCATCACAGTGGCCCCTGTCGTTGCAGAGCACCGGCTCTGGGCGCATGCGCTCCAGAGCTCCAGCTCGGTAATTGGACACATTGGTCCAGCTGCTCCAGCGGGCCCGTGGGATCTTCCCAGGCCAGGGATTGAACCGGCGCCCCTTGCACTGCAAGGCGGTGTCCTTACCCACTGGACCACCAGGGAAGCCCACATTCTCAATTTTTAATAGTGGGAATTTTTTAAAAGCAGGTTTGAATACTCAAACCTGAAAGTTCCCACTAATTTGTGACATAAAATGTAGATTGAGTTTGAGTCACATCTTTAAAAAAAATGAGCATAGTTATCACTCTACCCTTCCTCATGAGCTTTGTCTTAACTAACCTTGACTTCCTACTCCCACTGTTAGAATCAAGACTGCTTCTGGGCCAATGTGTGAACCAGAGGAAGGGAAGAAACTAGAAGATGAAGGAACAAGGACTGAGAGGACCTGCCATGTGCCTGGTACTGCTTTGTGTTTTACTCACATGTTTTTCCTGGTCTTCAAAATCAGTCTCTGATTCCTGTTTGTTTTGATGGAAAAGGAAACCAAGACTCAAGAGAGCTTCAGGGCACTGTGATTGTTAAACTCATACATTCCACTGTGGAGTCACCCCAGTCTCTCAGAGCTTTCTTTCACTAACCCCTTACCGTATCTGTCCAGCCCTTACCACTTCCGGCCCCACATTCAGGTTTTTAAGAGTGAAAATTTCTTCCTTCAAAGAACTGGACCTAAGAGGACCAGAGGGACTGACACTGGAAGGGAGAAAGAAAAGAAGCTGGTCAGCATGAGACTGTGGGGTGAAATGAGAAGATTTGAAAACATGCACCCATATGGCTAGAATCTTGTGAGTTCCTGGAAAACAGATAATGTGCTGGAGAAAGGACAGCTTGTGGGCTTCAGTTATTGAGAAACATTTGAAAGTCCCACTGTGGAAATTGTCAAAGAAGAATTCCACACATTCTCAGTTTTTTTGTTGTTTTTTTTTGTTTTTTTTTAAATCTTTCTTCTGCTATTTTCATGGCTGATTCCTTCTTATTTATTTATTTATTTTGGGTGGGGGTCGGGTTGGGGAGGGAGGGGGCGGGCGGGCCACTCCCATTGGTCTTTCATTTATCTATTTTCATCCATCTTTGTTCTTCGGCCCACATGGGCCTCCCATCACAGTGGCCCCTGTCGTTGCAGAGCACCGGCTCTGGGCGCATGCGCTCCAGAGCTCCAGCTCGGTAATTGGACACATTGGTCCAGCTGCTCCGCGGCCCGTGGGATCTTCCCAGGCCAGGGATTGAACCGGCGCCCCTTGCACTGCAAGGCGGTGTCCTTACCCACTGGACCACCAGGGAAGCCCACATTCTCAATTTTTAATAGTGGGAATTTTTTAAAAGCAGGTTTGAATACTCAAACCTGAAAGTTCCCACTAATTTGTGACATAAAATGTAGATTGAGTTTGAGTCACATCTTTAAAAAAAATGAGCATAGTTATCACTCTACCCTTCCTCATGAGCTTTGTCTTAACTAACCTTGACTTCCTACTCCCACTGTTAGAATCAAGACTGCTTCTGGGCCAATGTGTGAACCAGAGGAAGGGAAGAAACTAGAAGATGAAGGAACAAGGACTGAGAGGACCTGCCATGTGCCTGGTACTGCTTTGTGTTTTACTCACATGTTTTTCCTGGTCTTCAAAATCAGTCTCTGATTCCTGTTTGTTTTGATGGAAAAGGAAACCAAGACTCAAGAGAGCTTCAGGGCACTGTGATTGTTAAACTCATACATTCCACTGTGGAGTCACCCCATCTGGTCTTCTTCAGAGCTTTCTTTCACTAACCCCTTACCGTATCTGTCCAGCCCCTTACCACTTCCGGCCCCCACATTCAGGGATCCTGTTTTGACCTTGAGTTGTCCATAACCACAGCACTCCACGGGAACCACCGGGTCTCTGCTTTGTACCTTGGCCTCCCTCTCGGAGCTCCCTCTCTGACTCAGAGACTAGTGTTGGTTTTTCCACCTGCAAAAAATGATAGAAAACTACTTTCCCTATAGGTTTATGAGGATGAACATTGGGAACAGTCAATATAAGACTGTCAAAGTGCCTGGAGTGTCTCCTTCCCCACCCCTATCCCCACCCCCCCCACCACATTTGAGTACCTTCTGCTCCCTTGGCAGAGGGTGTCAGTAGAAATGAGCCTATCAGACAAGATTAGCCCAGCTAAGGTGTTAGCTTGTCGATGATTACTTCTGCCCAATTAAAATGTAAAATGGGCTTGTTTGCGGAAGGTGGCGATTCTGATTGCATCTGAGACAGTAATAATGAGACCTGAACTGCCTTTAGCATTGTTTAATCCTCACACAGTAACTAGCAAGGCACCTTAGATGTTGGCCCTGAACCTGACCCAAAATATCTTAAATCACAAATGCTTCCTCTTATCCTGTCTTTCTTTAAAATTTAAAACACTGCATTTATTTGTTCTTTCATTTCTCTTTCTCCTAAGAAGCCAGTTTAGAGTGTCAACCTAGCACTCTGTTTACACATTACAGACACAGCCGGCAGAGTGCTTATTCAGAAAAATGCTGTCAAGTGGACAATGACCCCACAGTAAAGCCCATGGTTACATGGAAATCTTTTTCTTAATAAAGTACAACTTTAGGTAAGGCCTGGATGTAATTATTTTGAAGCAGCTTTAAAAATGGCGAAACAGATGGCTCTGATTATCTCCAAGAGGAAGGAAAAGATTCAAGAGTTTTGTCATTTCTTGTTTAATAGTCTTGGCATTCCTTATTCACACTTGAGTTTTGAATACACTGGCTTATAAATTCACAAGTCTGTGGTAAACCTTGGTTCATTCTTATGATCTGACCCTACTGCCCAGGCAAAGATTTGAGACTGTCTCTGGTTCTGATTCACTGGCTTTTCCAACATTTCATTTCCTGATTAACCTTTGAAACCAGATTCCCCTCCTCAAACTCACCCCCAGCTGTCTCTGTTCACTAAGGGGAAGCTATAGACGCTCAGAAACTTCTTCTGGGGGTGGGGGTGGGTGGTTTGGGCCAAGCTGGTTCTTGGACTCTGGCCTGAAATAAAATCTATCCATGCCTCCTCTCAACCACCATCTGGTTCTGCGGTTTCTACCTGTTCTAGGAGAGGTGCAGGGAGACAGACTCAGAGAGAGACGGGTCAGCACCAGGGCCTGAAACAGACAGACAGAGGGAGAGCTGGGCCGGGGTGCAGCCTCCACAAAAGCCTCAGCCCACCAGGACATCCAGAGCCCAGACAGCCCTTTAGAGTTGCCCCACGATGTGCAGGCCTTCAGAGCTCAGGAGCAGCATGTGGGCTGCGGAGCGGCCTCGGGATGACGGAAGGCTGGGGGGTGTGTACTTGGGAACGAGCTCTCTTGAGAGCAATTCCTGAGGCAGCTGGTGACACTCCCTGGGAGCCCAGGTCCTCCTGTCCTGACAGAACCTGAGCGGCACAACCCAGGGAGCACTAAGTCCACAGTGTCCACTACATCCACAGTGTCTACTAGACATGGTGTCTACTCTATATACAATATGCACTAAATCCACAGTGTCCACAGTGTACAAAGTAAGTACTAAATACATAGTGTCCTACATACACAGTGACCACTAAATACACAGTGACCACTTAATACACAGTGTCCACTCTGGGCCACAGAAATACACGGAGGCAGGTAGCAACAGAGAGTGATGACTCCTGCATTCATTCAGTGTGGAACTGTTCCTGCTCTCACGAGCAAAGCCCTCGTAACACTAGCCTCTCAGCTTCTGAGGTGATGCAGCGGTCATGCTTACTATATGCTTCTAGTGTTAAAGAAAACCCTTGAGACTACAGCAACCCCCTTATCTGCAGAGGATACCTTCAAGGACCCCCAGACAATGCCTAAAATGGCAGATGGTACCAAACCCTATGCATGTGTTGTCCTGAACTAACGTACTTATGATTAATTTATAAAGTAGGCACAGTAAGAGGCTAGTAACAAAAACTAGTAATAAAATAGAACAATATAACAAAATACTGTAATAAAAGTTGTGTGATGGTATAGAAAAAAATCTTACTGTACAGATTCAATGCCTTTTCCATCTTAACTATGGAGAAGAAATTGGCAACCCACTCCAGTATTCTTGCCTGGAAAATGCCATGGATGGAGAAGCCTGGCGAGCTACAGTCCATGGGGTCTCAAATATATAAATATGAGGTTTCCCTGATGGCTCAGTGGTGAGGAATCTGCCTGCAATGCAGGAGACTCGGGTTCCACCCTAGGTGAGGAAGATCTCCCTGGAGGAGGGCATGGCAACCCACTCCAATATTCCTGCCTGGAGAATCCCATGGATGGAAGAGCCTGACGGGCTGCAGTCCATGAGGTGGCAAAGAGTCGGGCATGACTGAAGAGATGAAGCATCAGCGGCAGCATCTCAGCTAAGCAGTTATCCTGCCCTGTGGCCATAGCTTTTGCAGTTTGAGGTGTGACAGCAACTCTAGCCCCCATGTATTTCTCCTTCTGCACAATTTCACAGATAGAAGGTTCATACTTGCCACAGATCTTAGCAACTTCAGCATATAACTTTTTTTCTTTCTTTATTAAGTCATGAACTTTGATCTTTTCACTCTGAGGGTTCTCTTTAACAAATGAATAGAGTCACTACTGTTGCCCTTTGGAGTCATCAAGAAGTAAAATAAGGGATGTTGTTGTTCAGTCACTAAGTTGTGTCTGACTCTTTGAGACCCCATGGACTGTAGCCCATCAGGCTTCTCTGTCCATGGAATTCTCCAGGCAAGAATACTGGAGTGGGTAGCTGTTCCCTTCTCCAGGGTTTATTCAGATTTCAGAATTTCTTCCTCCTACCTTTGGTGTTCCAGTGCTCAAAATCCCACTGTCTTTTCTCATGTCTCCTGATTATTGTGTCAGTCTGAACAACCTGAAAATCTATTCCTTATCTAGAAATTTTAAATCAACAGTGGAATGTTTTCATCATAAGATAAAAGAGTATCCAAAGATGTGATTTGGGGCCTATTTTAATTATTGACATTTGACATGGAAGTCATATTGTCATTCTTTCAAACATATCTTTTCAATCTAATTTAAATGCTATAGTGACTTTATGCCCACCGTCATCAATTTTAAAAATCCATGAATAAGCTCTTCTTTAACAACCAGAAATTTTACATTGTCCCATTGTCTCCTTGAACTCATATTTCCATTCCATTTCTCCTACAGAATTTTATCCTAACATAATATATTTTTATGCTTGATGGTCTTTTATTGATCGCATTTTATATCTTTCTGCTATAAAATTAGGTACATAAATTGAAATTAATTTTTTTATATTCTCTGTGGCCAGAGGAACTAAATGCTATTCTTCTTTCAACTTGATTAAGTTATCATTACAATTATTGTTGGCTTCTTATGGATCGAAGAAACAGTATATTATAGAAATGAATAGATAAACCTTAAAAGTACAGTTTAGTTAGAAATGTACACGGTCCACTAGTCAACTGTCAAGCAGTATGAAACGGGGTTTTCAAAGAGTCGGGCATGACTGAAGAGATGAAGCATCAGCGGCAGCATCTCAGCTAAGCAGTTATCCTGCCCTGTGGCCATAGCTTTTGCAGTTTGAGGTGTGACAGCAACTCTAGCCCCATGTATTTCTCCTTCTGCACAATTTCACAGATAGAAGGTTCATACTTGCCACAGATCTTAGCAACTTCAGCATATAACTTTTTTTCTTTCTTTATTAAGTCATGAACTTTGATCTTTTCACTCTGAGGGTTCTCTTTAACAAATGAATAGAGTCACTACTGTTGCCCTTTGGAGTCATCAAGAAGTAAAATAAGGGATGTTGTTGTTCAGTCACTAAGTTGTGTCTGACTCTTTGAGACCCCATGGACTGTAGCCCATCAGGCTTCTCTGTCCATGGAATTCTCCAGGCAAGAATACTGGAGTGGGTAGCTTTTCCCCTTCTCCAGGGTTTATTCAGATTTCAGAATTTCTTCCTCCTACCTTTGGTGTTCCAGTGCTCAAAATCCCACTGTCTTTTCTCATGTCTCCTGATTATTGTGTCAGTCTGAACAACCTGAAAATCTATTCCTTATCTAGAAATTTTAAATCAACAGTGGAATGTTTTCATCATAAGATAAAAGAGTATCCAAAGATGTGATTTGGGGCCTATTTTAATTATTGACATTTGACATGGAAGTCATATTGTCATTCTTTCAAACATATCTTTTCAATCTAATTTAAATGCTATAGTGACTTTATGCCCACCGTCATCAATTTTAAAAATCCATGAATAAGCTCTTCTTTAACAACCAGAAATTTTACATTGTCCCATTGTCTCCTTGAACTCATATTTCCATTCCATTTCTCCTACAGAATTTTATCCTAACATAATATATTTTTATGCTTGATGGTCTTTTATTGATCGCATTTTATATCTTTCTGCTATAAAATTAGGTACATAAATTGAAATTAATTTTTTTATATTCTCTGTGGCCAGAGGAACTAAATGCTATTCTTCTTTCAACTTGATTAAGTTATCATTACAATTATTGTTGGCTTCTTATGGATCGAAGAAACAGTATATTATAGAAATGAATAGATAAACCTTAAAAGTACAGTTTAGTTAGAAATGTACACTTTAATATGTATAATAGGTATGACTGTATGTGCACATTTGCCTCTCTCTGTGACAGTGAAAAATATGGATCCCACCATTCTTAAAATATTTGCTTCTCTGATCATCTTGCCTATGGATAAACCCCTGCTCCATCCCCACAAGCACCTCACGCCTCTTAGCTCTGATACACCACACGTGGCCTCCAGGCAGCATCCACGCATGCTCAGTTCCTAAGTCGTGTCCATCTCTTTGCAACCCCATGGACTGTAGCCCACCAGGCTCTCCTGTCCCTGAGAGGTTTCCGGCAGGAATACAGGAGTGGATTGCCATTTCCTTCTCCAGGGGATCTTCTCCATCCAGGGATCGAACCCAGGCCTCCTGCTTGTCAGGCAGATTCTTTACCACTGAGCTATCAGGGAAGCCCTGGCCACCATGCAGACACCTTCTTTACTCTGCTCTGAAAGACACTCAGTGCTGGGCTTGCACTCTTGTATCCTCTCTTTGTGTCGTATTCCTCTGCCCTAACTACTGGCGTTTGGACTACATAATTCCAAAAGGAAGCCAGATAGGGAGAAGAAAGGGAAGATGCATGTATACAGATCTTAGCTTTTTAATTCTGAAAGAGATAAACATGGACAGGATACCCAATTTCTAATGCCCCCGTTTGTCTAGAAATTACAAACATAGTACAGGGGAAAAGACTAAAAAGCCTTATCAAAAGTTTATATTGCTTCAGCTAGGAAGGTTTCAGACACTTTTCTATAAGGGTTGGAATGGGTGAAACACAACCCTATGCTTTATAGTGTGAGGAAGCTTGCTAATACTTTATGCCCACCATTTTGAATAAGCTCTTCTTTAACAACCAGAAATTTTACATTGTCCCATTGTCTCCTTGAACTCATATTTCCATTCCATTTCTCCTACAGAATTTTATCCTAACATAATATATTTTTATGCTTGATGGTCTTTTATTGATCGCATTTTATATCTTTCTGCTATAAAATTAGGTACATAAATTGAAATTAATTTTTTTATATTCTCTGTGGCCAGAGGAACTAAATGCTATTCTTCTTTCAACTTGATTAAGTTATCATTACAATTATTGTTGGCTTCTTATGGATCGAAGAAACAGTATATTATAGAAATGAATAGATAAACCTTAAAAGTACAGTTTAGTTAGAAATGTACACTTTAATATGTATAATAGGTATGACTGTATGTGCACATTTGCCTCTCTCTGTGACAGTGAAAAATATGGATCCCACCATTCTTAAAATATTTGCTTCTCTGATCATCTTGCCTATGGATAAACCCCTGCTCCATCCCCACAAGCACCTCACGCCTCTTAGCTCTGATACACCACACGTGGCCTCCAGGCAGCATCCACGCATGCTCAGTTCCTAAGTCGTGTCCATCTCTTTGCAACCCCATGGACTGTAGCCCACCAGGCTCTCCTGTCCCTGAGGGGTTTTCCCGGGCAGGAATACAGGAGTGGATTGCCATTTCCTTCTCCAGGGGATCTTCTCCATCCAGGGATCGAACCCAGGCCTCCTGCTTGTCAGGCAGATTCTTTACCACTGAGCTATCAGGGAAGCCCTGGCCACCATGCAGACACCTTCTTTACTCTGCTCTGAAAGACACTCAGTGCTGGGCTTGCACTCTTGTATCCTCTCTTTGTGTCGTATTCCTCTGCCCTAACTACTGGCGTTTGGACTACATAATTCCAAAAGGAAGCCAGATAGGGAGAAGAAAGGGAAGATGCATGTATACAGATCTTAGCTTTTTAATTCTGAAAGAGATAAACATGGACAGGATACCCAATTTCTAATGCCCCCGTTTGTCTAGAAATTACAAACATAGTACAGGGGAAAAGACTAAAAAGCCTTATCAAAAGTTTATATTGCTTCAGCTGGGGAAGGTTTCAGACACTTTTCTATAAGGGTTGGAATGGGTGAAACACAACCCTATGCTTTATAGTGTGAGGGAAGCTTGATTTTAAGAAGGGGAAATGGAAAAAATAAACCAAACTGATGCCTTGACCACAGAGCTAGTCTCAGGCAGATCAATTTTTGTAAAAAGTAGAAGTTGAGAATATGAAAGTGGATTTTTTTCTTAAATCATCCACTGCCTATAAAGTTCTTGAAAAGCCTTCATCGATACTCAGAGGTCTATCTACCGAATTTGGTAGTTATTGACCTTTGTGTTTGTCTTACTCAACTTGAGTTGCTACAGCAAAGTACCATAGACTAGATGGCTTATAAACAACAGAAATTTGTTTCTTTTAGTTCTTGAGGCTGAGAGTTTGCTACAGGGAAGGCTGCTGTGCTGTAGTCCATGGAGTAGCAAAGAGTGGGACACAACTGAACAACAACAGTGTATATAATAGATAACTCAGCCAACTCGGCCAAGCACAGGGAATGCTACTCAGTGCTCTGTGGCGACCTAAATGGAAAGGAAATCCAGAAAGAGAAGGCATATTTGTATCATATAGCTGATGCATTTTGCTGTGCAGCAAGGAAATAACACCACACTATAAAGCAACCATATTCGAATAAAATTGTTTTGAAAAACTGAACCAGTGTTTACAGTGCTTTCCCCCTCCTCCTCTCCACCTCGTCCCCTTCCTTTCCTTCTCCTATTTCCTCTTTCTCTCTTTATATCTAAACAGTATTGCCCAGCTTTCTTTGAGAGGATGCACAGTCATCTTTATAAAAAATGTATTTATACTTCACATAAAATGTATTTAAAAGTCAATGCTATAATAGTTTTCTATAAGCAGAATAATTTAGAACCATAATAATTTACAATTTTATACAAATTTTTTTCATTTTATGTATATTTGCTATATAATTGACACAGGAATGGTGTTCTCACTGGGCAGAACATTACAGAGAGAAACCTCTCAGTCACCAGCCAGTACCTGCAATTTGTACCCTCTGCACTGAGGCCTGTTTATGTCTAGGGTGAAAGAAATGCTCCACAGCAATTGCCAAGGTTTATAAAGGGAAGGCTGGTCCAAGGGAAGCAGTGAGACCCAGCATCTTAAACACTGGTTTCCTTTTACTGCACCCTATGTTCATACAATGTTTTTAACCTTGATGTCATTGATTCTGTGTTTTCCCCCTATTAATAACGACGTCACTAGTTTTGGAAGCTCATTCATTGATCTCAATGTGGAATCTTTGCACAGAGCTTTTATTTCTAGTATTTATCGATAATGACCCATTTCAGCCATTGAACGGGTAAGTGCTTTCCTTCGTTTGAGGCTTATATTTAAAACCATTGTTTGTTTTCTCTGTTCATGGAATCTTAATATGCATGGCATGTCTCTCTTGAGTGGCCGCCAAGTTTCCCTCAGGCTGGACTTTTAACTACCCGTGGCAAGCCCGTCAGGATTGGCAGTCACATGGGCACGCCTGGGTTTCAGCAGTTCTAGAAGATGCCTGTCGCTTGGTGGTGGGCTGTCCCTAACAGTGCACTTCAGCCTCAGTGTCTCTGAGAGAACATGCCTCTCTCAAGTGTCCTCAAGAGACTATCCTCTCCAGACCACCTTTGGACTCCTTTAGAATTCTCACTTTCTGTTTTCAGGCTTTTGATGATGTAAATCTAAGATCTGCTCATTTGGGAGCTTGGCTTTTGTCTGAGAGAATTTCTCATGACTGTAGCCAAAAGAACACTGAAATTCATCTTATTAGAATATTAGTGAGCATTTAGAGCCCTCGTCCTTTAAAACATAAAGTTTTTCGTTTTTTTCAAAATATGTATAGCATAAATAATGGAAATCTTTAAAATTATGCTCCCTCAACCCCCATACATAATTTGCATGATCATGCATAGTGTATAGTTTAGGTTTTAAATCAGAGCATTCCAAACATCCTCTCAAAATGAGTGAAAAATCAATTTGTTTTCATTGCATGTAGTTTAAAAGAATTAAATACACAGCCACTTTATTTATAGAAATTAGCATCTCACTGATTACCATAAGATGACATTTCCACGTTCATGCTGAATTCCATGTTATCTACACAGAAATGGTTGTTGGTTGCTGAATACTTCTTTGTAAAGCCAGTCCCCCTCCCCAGCTCACTATTACCCAACATTCCTAGAGCAGCCCAGAGTAGCTATAGGGCCGTGTGTGTGTGTGTGTGTGTGTGTGTGTATGTGTGTGTATACGTGTGTACATGTGCATGCACACTTAGTGGTGTCTGACTCTTTGTGATTGCATGGATTGCATGTAGCCTGCCAGGCTCCTCTGTCCATGAGACGTCCAAGACAGTAATACTGGAGTGGGTTTCCATGTCCTCCTCCAGGGAATCTTGTGTGACCTCTCCCCTCTGGTGCAATCTGGGAGACCTGGGTTCGATCCCTGGGTTGGAAAGATCCCCTGGAGGAGGACATGGCAACCCACACCAGGTTTCTTGCCTGGAGAATTCCACGGACAAGAGGAACCTGGCTGGCTGCTGTCCATGGGATCCCAAAGAGTGGAACATGACTGAACGACAAAGCACAGCACAACACATAGGTTAATCACAGTAAGAAGTTGAGAAAGAAAGATTATGATCTAGGGAGAAAGCTGTCCTGAGGCTTAAACTGGCAAAATAGACTAGTCACAGCACATTCTCTGTAAGCTGGGCGGAGTTACTAGAATTAACACATCTCCTTTGAGTTCTGGGAACAATCATTCTTTCAGCCTTCCAGGGCATGACCAGCAGTCACGATATCGACAAAAGTCATTTTCACGCAAGCCTTCCAGGGTGGCCACTGGGGAATAAAAATCTTCAGTTACACAGCCCCGCTCTGAAGATGGAATTATTTTAGAAGTGAGCATTTAGACCCTCGTCCTTTAAAACTTTTTCCAAATTTTGCATAAATTGAATCAAATTGCTCTCAACCCATACATAATTTGCATGATCATGCATAGTGTATAGTTTAGGTTTTAAATCAGAGCATTCCAAACATCCTCTCAAAATGAGTGAAAAATCAATTTGTTTTCATTGCATGTAGTTTAAAAGAATTAAATACACAGCCACTTTATTTATAGAAATTAGCATCTCACTGATTACCATAAGATGACATTTCCACGTTCATGCTGAATTCCATGTTATCTACACAGAAATGGTTGTTGGTTGCTGAATACTTCTTTGTAAAGCCAGTCCCCCTCCCCAGCTCACTATTACCCAACATTCCTAGAGCAGCCCAGAGTAGCTATAGGGCCGTGTGTGTGTGTGTGTGTGTGTGTATGTGCGTGTATACGTGTGTACATGTGCATGCACACTTAGTGGTGTCTGACTCTTTGTGATTGCATGGATTGCATGTAGCCTGCCAGGCTCCTCTGTCCATGAGACGTCCAAGACAGTAATACTGGAGTGGGTTTCCATGTCCTCCTCCAGGGAATCTTGTGTGACCTCTCCCCTCTGGTGCAATCTGGGAGACCTGGGTTCGATCCCTGGGTTGGAAAGATCCCCTGGAGGAGGACATGGCAACCCACACCAGGTTTCTTGCCTGGAGAATTCCACGGACAAGAGGAACCTGGCTGGCTGCTGTCCATGGGATCCCAAAGAGTGGAACATGACTGAACGACAAAGCACAGCACAACACATAGGTTAATCACAGTAAGAAGTTGAGAAAGAAAGATTATGATCTAGGGAGAAAGCTGTCCTGAGGCTTAAACTGGCAAAATAGACTAGTCACAGCACATTCTCTGTAAGCTGGGCGGAGTTACTAGAATTAACACATCTCCTTTGAGTTCTGGGAACAATCATTCTTTCAGCCTTCCAGGGCATGACCAGCAGTCACGATATCGACAAAAGTCATTTTCACGCAAGCCTTCCAGGGGTGGCCACTGGGGAATAAAAGAAGCCTGCTCTTCAGTTAGGCTGACTGAGCCTCATCAGCTGGAATGTAGGTCCCTGCCAAGTAATCCTGAGAAAAGGAAGATATCAAGATGGTTTGTTTATATTGTGTTGTTGAGGATCGGATCGTGCAAAGGAATTTATGTGATTTGTGTAAGAACACAATTAACTTTCATGGATTTCTTCCTTGGGTTTCCCCCCATTTCCACAAAACACTGGATGATCAGTAGAGGAAGACTTTCCTGAACAGAGAATTACATCCTTTCCAATGCAATTTTTAGATTACAGGCATTCTATGTACATCTGACCAAATGTGCCGTGTTTACATGCCTCTAGGTACTGTACATTTGAATTGCTCATGGAATCACGTGCTGTTTAAACACACTTGTTTATTGATGAATAAAATGAAATACGTGTGAGGGCTCTCTGAGGATTCTTACTTGCATCATTTGTCTTTTGAGCACCTTCAAGTAATTTTTTTTCACCCAGTAACTGAAAAGTGGTCAGGTTTTGTAAACAGTGGTATTTTGAGAGAGTAGAAAGGAGAGAGAAGGTAAATAATGATTCATAATAAGAGAGGGTAAATGATTCATATTTATACATGTCACATGCTTCAGGAAAAGAATTTGGCACATGAATGGAAATAAATGAAAGAAAATAGAGAAACACAAGAAAAATGGTCACTTTACTGAGCTCATAAGAGAAGGTAATGCCACACTGCAATACGAGCAAACAGAAACGTCACTTAACATTCTGAGGCCTCATTAAAGAATGAGTTGCTTCTGACAGATGTGTAGTTGTATTCACTTTTAATCTCAGCCATATGGAGGCTGAAACCCTACTAAAACAGTGCTGCTTCGAGCAGTCTTATCTGTGGAAATGGATCAGAAACACTGAGCTTCATTCAAAATTGAGGGGTACAGTGGGCGATTAGAAAGTTCCTGTGAGCTGATGGGTGATGCCCAACATAGAACTGCAGGAAAGGATACCCATGTAGATTTTCAGCAGATCCTTAGCAAACTGTGCTTGTCCATTTAGATTGAATGGAAGTTTTGTTACTGCTACTGTTAACATGGCACTAATTTAGTAACACTTTAATTTTTTAAAGAAGGACATAACAGCAAATATAGATAGCATTACCAATAAAGAATCTTTTATGATTGGGTCCTCCAGTATTCTTGCCTGGGAAATCCCTTTGGACAGAGGAGCCCAGAGGGCTACAGTCCATGGGATTGCAGAGTTGGACATAACTTAGTGACTGAGTGTTCATACAGAGTATGTTAGGAAACCACTACCTCTCACCAGCATGATCACTGCATTTTGATCAAGGGAAGAATTCTAAGAGCTTCCAAATACTAAACAGATCTGTTTCTCAAATCCCACTCAAACCCACAGAGGTCAAGGCTTATCAGAGCATTGATACCATGCATTCTGATAGTTTCTATATTTTTACTACAAATGAGTATAAACGGTTTAACCAAATGTTTTGCTAAATTAAGCTGCTGTAAAACATCTGCTTTCTCTCTGCAACTAAGCAGAGTAAAAACAAAAGAGATTTAGGCAGGCTAAACTTCCCAAGACCATAAGTTACTCAGAATGAAAATATAGCACAATTGCAGAGTCTTTTCCTTTCAATATATTTTGTAAACAACATTAACAAAGAAAGCTGAATTTATAATTAGCTAACTTTAATCGGGGGCTTCATAGGCTTTTAAAGGTTTTAAAATGGGATTATTCATATTTTATGAATAATTGCGCATTTGTGTGTGTGTGCTCAGTTGTGTACAACTCTTTGAGACCCCATGGACTGCAGCCTGCCAGGCTCCTTCGTCCATGAGCTTTTCCAGGCAAGAAGACTGGAGAGGGCTGCCATTTCCCCCTCCAGTGAATCTTCTTGACCCAGGGATCGAACCCACATCTCCTGCACTGTCTGTATTGTCAGATGGATTCGTCACCATTGAGCCTCCCGGGAAGCCCTAAATTATAAATTATTTATATGTAAATATATCTATAATGATGTTTACATTATATAAAATAAAAAACACACTGATTGCTAACACTAGCATTGCAAAGGAAATAGTTGCAAATGGAAACAGTTTTATAGTCAATTATTATTTTCTTGAGCATTACATTTTTGTTTTGCAAACAATAAGAAATATAAAGTGAGGTAGTCTATAGGGAAATGATTAAAAAGGATCATTAATAGCCAAGTGGCTTCTAGCAAATTCTTTGACTTTTCTATAGTTTTGGATTTTTCCCTGTAAGAAACTGAGAATGACAGAACCCATGCCTATATGTATAACGCAAATGAGCATTTAAGACACATAGTAAGAATTCAATAAATGTAAATTTCCAATGAGTCAAATCCTAGTACCAGATGTTTTGACTTTGAGGAAAATATGACTATGTGATACACTGAATACATTTTTCTGTCATCTAAATGAACTGCTTTCCAAAGGATAGTCTTCTATTTTATAAGAAAAATGACACAGATGGAAAGTCCTAGAAGCTTAGGTTGAAGTAGGATAAGTATAACATCAAAGATCAGTTAGCTGCTAATATGGACCTCACAAGCTGGTTTGTTTGTGGGGTCCCTGGGGTTCTGGTTTTATAAAAAATCTGACTTTCTGTAGATCAGTGTAGGTCAGGTGGTGCTAGTGGTAAAGAACCCACCTGCCGATGCAGGGGACTAGAGACGCAGGTTTGACCCCTGGGTCAGGAAGATCCCCCGGAGGAGGGCATGGCAACCCACTTCAGTATTCTTGCCTGGAGAATCCCCATGGACAGAGGAGCCTGGGGGGCTACAATTCCTAGGGTCGCAAAGAGTCGGACATGACTGAAGTGACTTGGGACGCATGACCGTAACCTGGAGAACTAAAAAACATAGACTGAGAAACTACGAAGTTCAAGCACACCTTAGTTTGTTGCACTGTTGCTTGCAACAACCTGAGTATTAGTTTAATTACTCTTGTTACTAAAAAAGTACATGATACAACAAGTTGATACACTTCTTACCTTTGATAAAGATAATGCAAGTATTAGCCTGCAAATGTGGATGTTTGAATCACTGGTAAAGTGAAAGAAGGTTACAATTGTAAATTAGTACAAATGCAAAACACAATTTGAAAGTGGGTACCTTCTAGAAGATGATGATACAAGTAATAGAATTTGTGACAAGAAAATAATGTTTTCTTTAGAAAAATTAAATTATCATTTCTCCCCTTTTCTGTAAACCCTATTGTATCTAGTGCACTATCTTACTAGTTGATAGCTCTGACAAAGTAAAATGCTCAGATGTTAATCTGTTCCTTTTTTTTTTTTTTTTTGCCCATTTCTATTGCTCTTTCATGTATTTATCTTTGTTCTTTGGCCTGTGTGGGCCTCCCATCTCAGTGGCCTCTCTTGTTGCAGAGTATGGGCTCTGGGCACATGCGTTACAGGGCTCCGGCTCAGTAGTTGAACACATCGGTTCAGCTGCTCCGTGGCACATGGGATCCTCCCAGGCCAGGGATCGAACCAGTGCCCCTTGCACTGCAAGGCGGTGTCCTTACCCACTGCACCACCAGGGAAGCCCTGTTAATCTGTTCTTTCATCCAGAATCATCAGCATGTTGTGACCTGGAGGCACTACGTTTAGACTTGTGTAGGGGGAGGTGTATTCAGTGTCCTGGAAGTGAATATAAGGGACGCCCAGAGCTTTGCCAATCAAAGTGTTCTCAACAAGATAAACCAATAAAACATAGACCATTTAGAAAAATATTCTGAACAAAGACCCCAGAAAAATCTTATTAACTTTATTTTAAAAATATGCCGAGGATGCTGAGTACTTCTAGCTCAAACCTGCCAGCAACCCACTTAAGGGTTCCCGTACATTCTTCCTAAGTCACCCAAGACTGGCCAGTCCTGTCCAGTCCTCACTTAGGACCCTTCTCAGAGTTATGTTTGCCCTGCGTCACCTGAAGAGAGAGGGCAGTAATGTGGAATGAGGGATAAAGAACAGGTTGGTTTACTGCTGACAGCCGTAAAAGAGACGGATTTCCTGAGCTCAGTGTTCCACAGCTGCAACACATGCCCACCAACAAATTCAGCATGCCTCTGGGCCCGCCCGTATGGTCTCCAAGGGACCCGGCAGGACAAGGGAACTGACGCAAATTCGACGCTCCTGCTGCTGGGTATGCTGTGGGCAGTGAAGTCCTCTGTGTCTCCCCGAGAGGCTTGTGTCTTCTGGCAGAATCTACACAATGGTTACAATTTAATGTATTACCTTGTAAGTCAGGCCAATTCCTCATACGTAAGAATTCCTTTTAGGTAACATCAATTCCAGATCCCTGACTCTCAGCAAATATCCCCCTAATCCAAAACTTCGTCCTCTCTCCCTCGAGTAACTGCGGTGGTTTTCTCCGTGGTCTCCTGCTTGTGCCCCTTACATGTCCCCCACAAATTCTGTTAATCCCAGTCTGATTACGTCTCTTCATGTATTTATCTTTGTTCTTTGGCCTGTGTGGGCCTCCCATCTCAGTGGCCTCTCTTGTTGCAGAGTATGGGCTCTGGGCACATGCGTTACAGGGCTCCGGCTCAGTAGTTGAACACATCGGTTCAGCTGCTCCGTGGCACATGGGATCCTCCCAGGCCAGGGATCGAACCAGTGCCCCTTGCACTGCAAGGCGGTGTCCTTACCCACTGCACCACCAGGGAAGCCCTGTTAATCTGTTCTTTCATCCAGAATCATCAGCATGTTGTGACCTGGAGGCACTACGTTTAGACTTGTGTAGGGGGAGGTGTATTCAGTGTCCTGGAAGTGAATATAAGGGACGCCCAGAGCTTTGCCAATCAAAGTGTTCTCAACAAGATAAACCAATAAAACATAGACCATTTAGAAAAATATTCTGAACAAAGACCCCAGAAAATCTTATTAACTTTAATTTTAAAAATATGCCGAGGATGCTGAGTACTTCTAGCTCAAACCTGCCAGCAACCCACTTAAGGGTTCCCGTACATTCTTCCTAAGTCACCCAAGACTGGCCAGTCCTGTCCAGTCCTCACTTAGGACCCTTCTCAGAGTTATGTTTGCCCTGCGTCACCTGAAGAGAGAGGGCAGTAATGTGGAATGAGGGATAAAGAACAGGTTGGTTTACTGCTGACAGCCGTAAAAGAGACGGATTTCCTGAGCTCAGTGTTCCACAGCTGCAACACATGCCCACCAACAAATTCAGCATGCCTCTGGGCCCGCCCGTATGGTCTCCAAGGGACCCGGCAGGACAAGGGAACTGACGCAAATTCGACGCTCCTGCTGCTGGGTATGCTGTGGGCAGTGAAGTCCTCTGTGTCTCCCCGAGAGGCTTGTGTCTTCTGGCAGAATCTACACAATGGTTACAATTTAATGTATTACCTTGTAAGTCAGGCCAATTCCTCATACGTAAGAATTCCTTTTAGGTAACATCAATTCCAGATCCCTGACTCTCAGCAAATATCCCCCTAATCCAAAACTTCGTCCTCTCTCCCTCGAGTAACTGCGGTGGTTTTCTCCGTGGTCTCCCTGCTTGTGCCCCTTTTACTGTCATTGTCACCACCACACTCAGGATGATTCTGTTAATCCCGAGTCTGATTACGTCTCTCCTCTGAGTAAAATTCTTTAGCGGATTATTTTCTTTTTGAGAAGAAGCACAGACATAGAGAACAGACTAGTGGACACAGTAGGGGAAGGGGCAAAACCAAAGTTCAGTTGCTAAGTCGTGTCTGACTCTTGGTAACCCCGTGGACTGTAGCCCTCCAGATTCCACGGGGTTCTGGAGGTGGTTCCCATTTCCTTCTCTGAGGGATCTTCCCAGATCAGGGATCGCACCTGTGTCTCCTCCAATGGCAGGTGCATTCTTTCCCACTGAAACCCTTCTGGGAAGGACAGGGTGAGACAAGCTGAGAGAGCAGCACTGAAACAAGTGCATTACCATACGTAAAACAGATAGCTAGTGGGAGTTGTTGAATGATACCGGGAACTCAACCAGCTGCCCTTTGATGACCTACAGAGGTGGGGGGTGGGTGACGGGGGGGATGAGAGGGAGGTTCAAGAAGAAGGTGACGCATGTATACTTATGGCTGATTCACACTGTTCCATGGCAGACACCAACACAGCATTGGACAACAATTATCCTCCAGGCAGAAGTAAATTTCAAAATCAGAGTTCAGGTTCCTCCATCTTCTTCAAATTGTGCCTACGTCAAATGTCAATTTCTGCTATAATTATTCTGCTAATCAGCAATCTTCTTTCAATATAAACAGTATTTTCCTTATTTCAATATAGTCTTATTTTTCCAAATAAAACATTTTTGTTATTAAAAAAAAAAAAAGACAAAATTTTTACTATAAGCCAGAAGAAGCAACCTTATATCCCTCTTGACCATCTCTGATTCCTTTCTGTCTTTTCCACCGGGCACACCTGCTGCCTCTCAGGTGTTCACTAGGCTGCTGTCTCCCTCACTTTCCTCAGGCATTTACTCACTTTCATCATAGGTAAATATGATCTTCAACCAGGATGGAGAACCATGCCTCCAAGTTCCATAGGTGCTGCCCAGTGCACTGTTATTAGATACACTGGAAATAAAATAGCTCTCAAAGAGAGGCAATGCTCAGATATCCTGGGTCTTTTCTTTTTTTGTCTTTTTCTTCACAGAATTTTAGTAATTAGTTTGTCATCCTGCTTATCATTCTTTCTGTGTGCCCTAAAACTTCTGGAGAAGAAAATGGCTACCCGCTCTGGTATTCTTGCCTGTAGAATCTCGTGGACAGAGGAGGCTGGCAGGCAACAGTCCATGGGGTTGCAAAGAGTCAGACGCAATTGAGCGAGAATCACTCAGTAAAATTGCCATATCTACAAACACCTGCCTATACCAACTTCAGTTATCTTCCAAATGCTGATAAGGGGACCCAGGTTCCATCTAACTGGGGACTACTCTCCATTTATGTTTCAGAACTGAACGTGGGCCTGCTTCCCTGCATAGCAAGCAGGCCTGCTTAGCATTCAGGCATTCACAGCTAATACCGTTAATAAATTTCACTGACCCGGGTTGATACCAACTGAAATTTCAGTTTATATGGATACAGTCTGATACATCATATCCCACATCTCTGTGACTAGTAATGCCAATGAACAAAAATGACATTTTATAATTGAAGACATGAAATGTTATCTTCTTGGTCATAGAAAATTCCCTTCTCCTTTCTATGGGGGATTAACTTATTTTAATTGAGAGTAAAAATCCTAAAGAATATATGCTTTGTCTTAATTGTTTTATATGTCTGTGTGATAGCATGTATTTTTTGTGTTTTCTAGCTACAAGTTCAGATAATGTTGCAGTCACCTTTTACTCTGCATTAAACATCTGGTATCCACAGAAGAAAAATGAAAAAAAAAACCCTGACTGTACTGTCAGAGTTAATAATTCAGGAGTATTAATCTGCTCTTATAATAATTGATCGTTTATCATGCCTAATTGGCTCGTGTGAAGTTTTCTCCCTTGTGTCTCTGGTTGTTATTGTTTAGTCACTAAGTCATGTCTGACTCTTTATGATTCTTTGAACTGTAGCCTGCCAGGCTCCTCTGTCCATGGGAGTCTCCAGGCCAGAATCCTGGAGTGGGTTGCCATTTCCTTCTCCAGGGGATCTTCCCAACCCAGGGATCAAACTCAGGTGTCCTGCATTGCCTGAGATTCTTAACCTTGGAGTGACCTGGAAAGCTCTCCTGGTGCATGTTTCTCCCTTTTCTGCTGCTGCTATGTAGAAAGTGAGTCTGAGTACTTAAGAAAGAATACTTACCCTCACCCTCACTAAACCACTGTTGAACATCAACGTGGTGGTAAATGACCCAGGACCCCACAACACGACCCTCACAGGTGGGAAAGTTCCAGTAACACGGGGAAGGGATAGTCTGTATGCTTCTGTCATTGCAGGGGGCGGTTGGCCACTGCAGCCCTCGAGCCTCCAGTCTGCACAGAAATAAGATCTAACCATGTGTAAAGTTTAATATGGTTTCAGACTCAGAGCTGCCCTTCTGTTTAAAACCAGTCCTAACTTCTGCCTGCTGCCTTTCACATTCGACACAGTGATTTTCTCTGTTTTGCAGAATAGCATTAACTTCTACTGCATTGCCACGTCTGACTACGCATTAAGCATCTGGTATCCATAGAACAAACAATACAGAATGCAGGATTATGCTGTCAGACGTAATAATTCAGAAATATTAACCAGCTCTCATTATTATCAGCAGTTCTTTGGGTGTAATTGGCCCTTGATGTACATTTTGTACTTCTGTGTAACTCGCCCAATCTTTCATAGAACTAACAGAGGTAATTCGGTTCAATGAAACCAGTTTATCAGAAATAGCAGTTCCTCACCACCCAAAAATTAGTTAAACACACACCTTCAACAGCCTACACACATAACCAAACAGTACTTTTAAAACAACAAAACACACTGAAATTGCATACAATATACAGAAGAGGAAAGCTACTTAAACAAACTTCAGAAAGGAGAAAAGTAAACTGAGTGTGAGAGGCCCTTGCCTGTGAAGTTAATGTCTATGGTCTGGTTTGCTGCAAATTCAGGTGGAGAAAATTTGCTTCCCTGTTTAATTAAAGGTATTCGTCATCTGCCGTGAATCTTAGCCTCTAATACTGCAGGACTGTTGCACAAATGCTTTATCCTTGCTCTTAAACGACTTAACTGGAATTTCAACCTAGCATTTCCAGTGGGGACCCTTGTGTCTTGTGCTGAGTGGAGGCAGTGGGCACTGGCCAGAAGTTCTTGTTCTTATAACACCCTTATTGGAGAATTTCAAGTAGAACATCAGTTTCCTGTGTTAATCCTCGACAAACTTCTCCTTAAACATTTCTCTCGTGGATCTTAACCTTCTACATGCTTCTGCAGTGCCCGGCGTCTCCTCTTGCTCTTGGCTGTCATTTCTTGTGATGGTGAGTCTATCTGAGAGGAGTGACTGCTTTTCTGGCCATGGTTTTATGCTCTTTATGTGAAGTAAATTTGAAAACAGTGCAAAGAAACTTGCTAAAAGCAAGTGCTGCCCAGGAGTGGATGTGCTTGGAGGGACCAGGGGAGGTTGAGCACTCAACAGAGCCAGAGAACTCCAGAGAGCTTCTTCTGCTCGCATTCCTGGACAGGGACAGAGCAATTTCAGCTGCTTCTGTTTCTTAACCATTACTCAATAGCATTATTTAGACAGAGGTCTGGTATCCATAGAACAAACAATACAGAATGCAGGATTATGCTGTCAGACGTAATAATTCAGAAATATTAACCAGCTCTCATTATTATCAGCAGTTCTTTGGGTGTAATTGGCCCTTGATGTACATTTTGTACTTCTGTGTAACTCGCCCAATCTTTCATAGAACTAACAGAGGTAATTCGGTTCAATGAAACCAGTTTATCAGAAATAGCAGTTCCTCACCACCCAAAAATTAGTTAAACACACACCTTCAACAGCCTACACACATAACCAAACAGTACTTTTAAAACAACAAAACACACTGAAATTGCATACAATATACAGAAGAGGAAAGCTACTTAAACAAACTTCAGAAAGGAGAAAAGTAAACTGAGTGTGAGAGGCCCTTGCCTGTGAAGTTAATGTCTATGGTCTGGTTTGCTGCAAATTCAGGTGGAGAAAATTTGCTTCCCTGTTTAATTAAAGGTATTCGTCATCTGCCGTGAATCTTAGCCTCTAATACTGCAGGACTGTTGCACAAATGCTTTATCCTTGCTCTTAAACGACTTAACTGGAATTTCAACCTAGCATTTCCAGTGGGGACCCTTGTGTCTTGTGCTGAGTGGAGGCAGTGGGCACTGGCCAGAAGTTCTTGTTCTTATAACACCCTTATTGGAGAATTTCAAGTAGAACATCAGTTTCCTGTGTTAATCCTCGACAAACTTCTCCTTAAACATTTCTCTCGTGGATCTTAACCTTCTACATGCTTCTGCAGTGCCCGGCGTCTCCTCTTGCTCTTGGCTGTCATTTCTTGTGATGGTGAGTCTATCTGAGAGGAGTGACTGCTTTTCTGGCCATGGTTTTATGCTCTTTATGTGAAGTAAATTTGAAAACAGTGCAAAGAAACTTGCTAAAAGCAAGTGCTGCCCAGGAGTGGATGTGCTTGGAGGGACCAGGGGAGGTTGAGCACTCAACAGAGCCAGAGAACTCCAGAGAGCTTCTTCTGCTCGCATTCCTGGACAGGGACAGAGCAATTTCAGCTGCTTCTGTTTCTTAACCATGTTCAAAGGGATCACGCTTGCTACTATCTCAGCTCTGCCTAGGGGAGATGGAATATTTTCAGTAGAGGAAGAGCTTTTGTATGTTGAAGGAAAGGTCCAGTGCATGCATTATCTGAGAGTGACTTTTCCAGTGACCGTAGAAACGGGACGGGTCTGCCTGGCTTTCTTGAAGGCATTCTTAATCGTGAAAAACGTACAACAAATGCTATGTTCTACCCAATTTCTTAAGAATTGGTTGCATACCCTGGCCCTTTTCATCTCTGTAATAAGGTTCCTAGTGGAAAGAAAAAGAGGGAAGTTAGAGGCTAAGGTGAGTGGCTTCAGACGTAAGAATGAGGAAACAAGATAAGAATGAATAAGCTCGTTTATTTTAGCAAATCTAACTACTGAAAAAAAAGAGAGAAATAATCCTTCTTTAAGAAAGTTCAGAGACTTCCCTGGTGGTCCAGTGGCTGAGAATCCTGGCTCCCAATGCAGGGGGCCTGGGTTCAATCCCTGGTCAGGGAGCTAGATCCCACATGCCTCAACAAAGAGTGCACATGTAGCAACTAAGACTCAGTGCAGCCAAATTCATTTTTTAAATTATTTTTTAAAGTTCATTAACCTTTTTGAGACTAATTTTTCATTTGTAAAATTAGAATAATGGAGGTTTTCTGAAAATTACATTTGTCATGTAAAGCACTAAGCATGCTATATAATAAGTGCTTTATAAATTTAAAATTTATAAGCCCCCATTTTCCTAAAATACATTAAATAGTAGAGCCCAAATTAATTGTAAACCTTTTTATATGAACATGTGCTGGGACTAAATCAAATGATTAAATATCACTCTCTAATAGGAAATATTATGAATATTGCATTCAAAAGATTCATTTTTTAAAACATAGGCTTTAAAAAGTTTTATATTTTGTGAAAAGCAATTTGATTGTAACATAGAACAACTGTAATGTTTCCCCAAAGAATTTAATCAACAGGGAGACATTTTAAGACTTAGGGAAAAACTCCAGGAACATGTTATAAAATAACAAAATCTTAAGAGTCCGGATGTGATTCCGGACGCCTAAGTGGCAACAGAACCCCTCAAAGAAGAAAATAAATCTGAATAATTTGTCTTTAAAACATCTTTGTTTCTGTTTCTTTCTTTGATGTGAAAGAAGGGTTCTGAGTTCTCCCTACATACTTAGCACTGTGCTAGGGACAGAAAATACGGACACAAAACTGACATAGCACTAACCTTGATTTGACTTTCCTGGTAGCTCAGATGCTAAAGAATCTATCTGCAATGCAGGAGACCCAGGTTAGATCTCTGGGTCTGGAAGATTCCTTGAAGAAGGAATGACACCTCTCCAGTATTCTGGCCTAGTGGAAGAAGTTAGGGGCTAAGGTGAGTGGCTTCAGACGTAAGAATGAGGAAACAAGATAAGAATGAATAAGCTCGTTTATTTTAGCAAATCTAACTACTGAAAAAAAAGAGAGAAATAATCCTTCTTTAAGAAAGTTCAGAGACTTCCCTGGTGGTCCAGTGGCTGAGAATCCTGGCTCCCAATGCAGGGGGCCTGGGTTCAATCCCTGGTCAGGGAGCTAGATCCCACATGCCTCAACAAAGAGTGCACATGTAGCAACTAAGACTCAGTGCAGCCAAATTCATTTTTTAAATTATTTTTTAAAGTTCATTAACCTTTTTGAGACTAATTTTTCATTTGTAAAATTAGAATAATGGAGGTTTTCTGAAAATTACATTTGTCATGTAAAGCACTAAGCATGCTATATAATAAGTGCTTTATAAATTTAAAATTTATAAGCCCCCATTTTCCTAAAATACATTAAATAGTAGAGCCCAAATTAATTGAAAACCTTTTTATATGAACATGTGCTGGGACTAAATCAAATGATTAAATATCACTCTCTAATAGGAAATATTATGAATATTGCATTCAAAAGATTCATTTTTTAAAACATAGGCTTTAAAAAGTTTTATATTTTGTGAAAAGCAATTTGATTGTAACATAGAACAACTGTAATGTTTCCCCAAAGAATTTAATCAACAGGGAGACATTTTAAGACTTAGGGAAAAACTCCAGGAACATGTTATAAAATAACAAAATCTTAAGAGTCCGGATGTGATTCCGGACGCCTAAGTGGCAACAGAACCCCTCAAAGAAGAAAATAAATCTGAATAATTTGTCTTTAAAACATCTTTGTTTCTGTTTCTTTCTTTGATGTGAAAGAAGGGTTCTGAGTTCTCCCTACATACTTAGCACTGTGCTAGGGACAGAAAATACGGACACAAAACTGACATAGCACTAACCTTGATTTGACTTTCCTGGTAGCTCAGATGCTAAAGAATCTATCTGCAATGCAGGAGACCCAGGTTAGATCTCTGGGTCAGGAAGATTCCTTGAAGAAGGGAATGACACCCTCTCCAGTATTCTGGCCTGGAGAATTCCATGGAAAGAGGAGCCTGGTGGGCTACAGTCCGTGGGGGTCACAAGAGTTCGACACAACTGACTAAGCAATAGCAGGTAGTATCTGCCTTCACACTTGCATGCATCAATGACACATGTAAAGACATACACACTCTTTCAGTCATGGGGCACCATTTGTAAGACTGGAAACAATCTAGTTTTTTTTTTTTTTTTCATTCAACGCCCATATTTGAATGTGCAGAATATGAATTGATAGATACTTTTTGATTTAGGAGACTGGCTAAGCTTAAAAATATATATCCTGCATTCATATACTCGAGAGAACTGATCATACACTGAGGTCACATTTTCTTTTTATATTCAAACTAAAGTGATAAGCACCCCTCCAACTCCGCCCTGCCTGACTGCAGGGAACCCAGTCTTACACCAGGGTTGTCGCCCTGTGATTCTATGGGCATCACCAAGGAATGTGTGCTCCAAAGATGGATTCTGGAGACCACCTGCCCCCAGCTGGGGGTCTCGTGCTAGACCACCGCATCATAGCTCTGTTGGCCTTCTTTTGCTGAAGCTACTTTATTGTAAGTGAGGAGATTACAGTTACAGATTACAGTTCATTCACCTCAGACTAGATGAGAACAAACTACACTACTTCATAGGGTACTACTCTACTACTCAGGTGCTCAGTACTTAGGTGCTCAGTCCTGTCCCATTCTTTGCGGGCCTCTGGACTTGAGACCGTCAGGCTCCTCTGTCCATGGGATTCTCCAGGCAAGAATACTGGAGCAGGCTGCCGTGCCTTTCTCCAGGGGATCTTCTCAGCACAAGGATCAGCCCCAGGCCTCCGGCATTGCAGGTAGATTCTTTACCATCTGAGCCACCAGGGAAGCCCTTTCTTTCTTCCCTGTACGGTGGGATTAGTCGTTGTAAGGATCAACTAAAATAACATGTACAGAATGTCATAATGATGTTCCAGTAAATGTACACTATAATAATAATGCTCTTCAAGCCAAACATATACTGTTAAGCAGCTTGTTTTAGTTTGAATATGAATCACATTTGAACATAAAGTCTGCTTCTAGGGATAGAAAAGAGTATTTCAGTAAGTTAGTTCAATGAATTTGTACCTTGTTTTGTATCATTTCTCTAGACAGTCAATACATGCTTTTGTTGTTGTTTAGTTGCTCAGTCATGTCTGACTCTTTTGTGACCCTATGGACTGGAGCCTGCCAGGCTCCTCTGTCCATGGGATTTTCCAGGCTAAAATACTGGAGTGAGTTGCTATTTCCTCCTCCACGGGATCTTCCTGACTCAGAGATAGAACTCATGTCTCCTGCATTGGCAGGCAGGTTCTTTATCACTGAGCCACCTGAGAAAACCCTTTCCTTTATTCTTCTTAACTAATTGAATCTCAACAAAATGGAATACAATGTATAAATACGGGATGAAGACTTTGGCCTGGCATATTGACAGGTAAAGACAGATCCTCCTGTACGGAGGGAGCTGGCGTTCTCTGCTCCACGCACTCACAGTCTGACTCACCTGTGTCTTTGTGCCATCTTCTGATCTGCACATCTGGACGGTGGGGTGAACAGCGATGCAGTATCTCAGACCCTTTTCTATTTTACCCCCTTGTATTTTCTTTTAAATAACTATGCAGATGCAACTGTAAAATCTTTACTCTAATGAGAGGTGAGAGTGTGGGAGAACCCACCTGGAAAATCCTCTTATTTTTAATATCTCTTCTGCTTTCTTTATAGACAGCTCATCAAGTTTGTAGGTTAGGGAGATCTTAAATGAAAGTAATACAGAACCAGAAATGGGAGAATAAGGCAATGACAAATCATAATAAAATACTGGAGCAGGCTGCCGTGCCTTTCTCCAGGGGATCTTCTCAGCACAAGGATCAGCCCCAGGCCTCCGGCATTGCAGGTAGATTCTTTACCATCTGAGCCACCAGGGAAGCCCTTTCTTTCTTCCCTGTACGGTGGGATTAGTCGTTGTAAGGATCAACTAAAATAACATGTACAGAATGTCATAATGATGTTCCAGTAAATGTACACTATAATAATAATGCTCTTCAAGCCAAACATATACTGTTAAGCAGCTTGTTTTAGTTTGAATATGAATCACATTTGAACATAAAGTCTGCTTCTAGGGATAGAAAAGAGTATTTCAGTAAGTTAGTTCAATGAATTTGTACCTTGTTTTGTATCATTTCTCTAGACAGTCAATACATGCTTTTTGTTGTTGTTTAGTTGCTCAGTCATGTCTGACTCTTTTGTGACCCTATGGACTGGAGCCTGCCAGGCTCCTCTGTCCATGGGATTTTCCAGGCTAAAATACTGGAGTGAGTTGCTATTTCCTCCTCCACGGGATCTTCCTGACTCAGAGATAGAACTCATGTCTCCTGCATTGGCAGGCAGGTTCTTTATCACTGAGCCACCTGAGAAAACCCTTTCCTTTATTCTTCTTAACTAATTGAATCTCAACAAAATGGAATACAATGTATAAATACGGGATGAAGACTTTGGCCTGGCATATTGACAGGTAAAGACAGATCCTCCTGTACGGAGGGAGCTGGCGTTCTCTGCTCCACGCACTCACAGTCTGACTCACCTGTGTCTTTGTGCCATCTTCTGATCTGCACATCTGGACGGTGGGGTGAACAGCGATGCAGTATCTCAGACCCTTTTCTATTTTACCCCCTTGTATTTTCTTTTAAAGAACTATGCAGATGCAACTGTAAAATCTTTACTCTAACGAGAGAGGTGAGAGTGTGGGAGAACCCACCTGGAAAATCCTCTTATTTTTAATATCTCTTCTGCTTTCTTTATAGACAGCTCATCAAGTTTGTAGGTTAGGGAGATCTTAAATGAAAGTAATACAGAACCAGAAATGGGAGAATAAGGCAATGACAAATCATAATAAAATACCAACTGAGAAGGAAGACGGGATCAAACATCAAATAAGAGTGTGCACTTCTCTGGGAAGTGTTAGACAGTCCATTTGAAAGAATCTGTGGTCCACTGTTAAAACCAACTCTACAGTGAGATTTGCCTACCTTAGGTGTTTGGAACCTTTGCCCTGGTGATCACAGGACAGACTTTGTTTTTAATAATAAGGGAGGAATGAGAAGCCACGTGGAGAAGTTGCTGGTATTTGTAATCTGTGCTGGACTTTGTGGTGTTCTTCCTCTTCTTGTTTCTTATTCTCTGTGAAATGACCCAAGTTATTTTCTTTATGGGAATTTTTTTTTTCTTTATGGGAAATTTGAGTTACTGTCTCACAGCTAAATTTAGGTAAATACTTGAAGAAAAATGTAGAGAAAGATACAACTGAAACCTTTGTCTGCAAGACTGAAGATACCTGGAAAGGATTGTAATTACTTCATTCATGTCTTATGCCATTTCTTTGACCAATTTTGTCAGCTATAACAGAGAGATAATAAAATCTACCTCAAAGGTTGCTGTGAAGATTAAACTAGCTATCATTTGCTTGGAGAAAAATTTTGCTACTCATCACTGAATCACTGCTAGATGATACATATCAATTTTATTATTATCATTTACTATTGGTTGGAAATTCTTTTGGAGAACCTCTGCCAGAATGTAGGGATAAAACATGGATATAATAACCTCTACCACCGCTCCCTACCTTGGATTTACTGTGGAACTAGGACCGTCTGACTATGCAGATGCAACTGTCTTTGTGCCATCTTCTGATCTGCACATCTGGACGGTGGGGTGAACAGCGATGCAGTATCTCAGACCCTTTTCTATTTTACCCCCTTGTATTTTCTTTTAAAGAACTATGCAGATGCAACTGTAAAATCTTTACTCTAATGAGAGAGGTGAGAGTGTGGGAGAACCCACCTGGAAAATCCTCTTATTTTTAATATCTCTTCTGCTTTCTTTATAGACAGCTCATCAAGTTTGTAGGTTAGGGAGATCTTAAATGAAAGTAATACAGAACCAGAAATGGGAGAATAAGGCAATGACAAATCATAATAAAATACCAACTGAGAAGGAAGACGGGATCAAACATCAAATAAGAGTGTGCACTTCTCTGGGAAGTGTTAGACAGTCCATTTGAAAGAATCTGTGGTCCACTGTTAAAACCAACTCTACAGTGAGATTTGCCTACCTTAGGTGTTTGGAACCTTTGCCCTGGTGATCACAGGACAGACTTTGTTTTTAATAATAAGGGAGGAATGAGAAGCCACGTGGAGAAGTTGCTGGTATTTGTAATCTGTGCTGGACTTTGTGGTGTTCTTCCTCTTCTTGTTTCTTATTCTCTGTGAAATGACCCAAGTTATTTTCTTTATGGGAATTTTTTTTTTCTTTATGGGAAATTTGAGTTACTGTCTCACAGCTAAATTTAGGTAAATACTTGAAGAAAAATGTAGAGAAAGATACAACTGAAACCTTTGTCTGCAAGACTGAAGATACCTGGAAAGGATTGTAATTACTTCATTCATGTCTTATGCCATTTCTTTGACCAATTTTGTCAGCTATAACAGAGAGATAATAAAATCTACCTCAAAGGTTGCTGTGAAGATTAAACTAGCTATCATTTGCTTGGAGAAAAATTTTGCTACTCATCACTGAATCACTGCTAGATGATACATATCAATTTTATTATTATCATTTACTATTGGTTGGAAATTCTTTTGGAGAACCTCTGCCAGAATGTAGGGATAAAACATGGATATAATAACCTCTACCACCGCTCCCTACCTTGTGGGAGTTCACTGTGGAACAGGGGTTCTTCAAAAGGATTCTGTGGATGGGTGTCAGGGATTCCATACACTCTTTTTTTTTTTTTTTCATACACTCTTATAGAATTTTGAAGGGTAAAAGTTTTCTTCCAATTCTATGAAAAAAAAAAAAATTAAGAGAGTTGTCCTTTTTTTTTTTTCTTGAGGAGAGAATTTCCAGCTTCATCAGGTTATTGTGGGGCCAATGATCCCAAATAGAGGAAGGACCATTGATCTATAAAGATGATTTTATTACAGATTAGAGGGGCTTGCAAGGCTCCCACTAGAACAAGATGGGTCCCTGCACCCCATGCAAAATTAGGGGTTCTTTAGAGCTTGTGGATTGTTTTATAATGAAGTGTTCTTCCCTCTCTTTGCTTTCTTCAGAAAAAAAATCCCCATTGTATTTTTTATGAGATGTGCACACACCCCAGCCTCACAAATGCCAATAAAAGAGGAATTGATCCTAAAAACTTACCAGAAGTATTTTCACTGTAATAAGAAAGGGTTTTTCTGAATCTTCTACAGAACTTCTAACACTTCCCGTACCCTCTGCATGATCTGATGCACTGTCATAAACACCCTCCTTCCACCCCTCCCTAGCCACCTATCACTCCACCTCTCTACCCCAACCCCCAGCAGACTGTGCATTCCCAAAGTACAAGAATGGAGAAGGAATGTTCTTGGACACGCACTAGCAGGTAGTAAGTGGTAAAAGTTTGATTCTTAGCAAAACTTTAACTGAACTATACCAAAGTACGAAAGTGAAAAGTCCAGTCCAACTCTTGGCAACCCCATGTATGAGCCATGGAATTCTCCAGGCAGGAATACTGGAGTGTGTAGCCTATCCCTTTTCCAGGGGATTTTCCCAACCCAGGAATTGAACGAGGTCTCCTGCATTGCAGGCAGATTCTTTACTATTTGAGCCACCAGGGAAGCTCTTACCAAAGTACACAGACAGACACTTCCTGTGAAAGAAGCAGGATTAAATTTACAAAATATTTTTACTTTCTGCATTGTCAGAACCATAAACACTGAGGCAGATTTAGCCTAAAAAGATCCATCAGTAGCTAATGATGCTGAAGCTGATGCTCCAATACTTTGGCCACCTGATGCATAGAGTTGACTCATGAGAAAAGACTCTGATTGTGGGAAAGACTGAGGGCAGGAAGAGAAGGGGGCAACAGAAGGTGCGATGGGCAGACAGCATCATCAACTCAATAGACAGGAGTTTGAGCAAACTCGGGGAGATAGTGAAGGACAAGGAAGCCATGGGGTCACAAAGAGTCAGACACGACTGAGCGACTGAACAACAACAAAGCTTCTCTTGATGTTATCTCTGTGAGGTCACTTGTCTCTGAATGGATCAGTCTTGGACATTTAATTCCACCTGGGGCAGGAACGTTCTCTATCCTGGGAATTTGGAATCAGCAACTCATGAGGACTGGAGATTCAGGCCGTGTAAAATCAAGGTCTACACAGGCATTTCCCGCAGGGCGTGCTCATGTGTGGTTTGTGCATCACGTGCAGTGCTACAGAGAAAAGCAAAGACTGCATGGCCTCAGAAAAATGGAGAGAAAGGGCCTGACCCCTTTAGTTCATTGTGAGGTCTATATACCCTTCCAGCCTTGGCTTCATTGGATATGACTGTGTAAAGATTTCTATTTGCTGCAATCAACATTGTCAAGCTATGGGCAGCCAACAGCCACCCTGGCCGTCTTGGGACTTGTTTGTGGACACAGTTGTTGGCTATTGCTTTCTCACTGCCATCCTCAACATTGCTCCTTCCCAAGGTAACCTATGAAAATAAAGCTATTACTAGAAACAGGGTGGGAAGGGCTTGAATTTTGTTAGCCAATGTTTCAGAAAAGTTTTGTTGATAAGTAGCTGAAAGTGAGGGTTGTTTCAAAAAATAACTTCAGATTTCAAGAAAAGGAGAGAGGGACTCAGCTACAGAGTGTGTAGCCTATCCCTGTTCCAGGGGATTTTCCCAACCCAGGAATTGAACGAGGTCTCCTGCATTGCAGGCAGATTCTTTACTATTTGAGCCACCAGGGAAGCTCTTACCAAAGTACACAGACAGACACTTCCTGTGAAAGAAGCAGGATTAAATTTACAAAATATTTTTACTTTCTGCATTGTCAGAACCATAAACACTGAGGCAGATTTAGCCTAAAAAGATCCATCAGTAGCTAATGATGCTGAAGCTGATGCTCCAATACTTTGGCCACCTGATGCATAGAGTTGACTCATGAGAAAAGACTCTGATTGTGGGAAAGACTGAGGGCAGGAAGAGAAGGGGGCAACAGAAGGTGCGATGGGCAGACAGCATCATCAACTCAATAGACAGGAGTTTGAGCAAACTCGGGGAGATAGTGAAGGACAAGGAAGCCATGGGGTCACAAAGAGTCAGACACGACTGAGCGACTGAACAACAACAAAGCTTCTCTTGATGTTATCTCTGTGAGGTCACTTGTCTCTGAATGGATCAGTCTTGGACATTTAATTCCACCTGGGGCAGGAACGTTCTCTATCCTGGGAATTTGGAATCAGCAACTCATGAGGACTGGAGATTCAGGCCATGTAAAATCAAGGTCTACACAGCCATTTCCCGCAGGGCGTGCTCATGTGTGGTTTGTGCATCACGTGCAGTGCTACAGAGAAAAGCAAAGACTGCATGGCCTCAGAAAAATGGAGAGAAAGGGCCTGACCCCTTTAGTTCATTGTGAGGTCTATATACCCTTCCAGCCTTGGCTTCATTGGATATGACTGTGTAAAGATTTCTATTTGCTGCAATCAACATTGTCAAGCTATGGGCAGCCAACAGCCACCCTGGCCGTCTTGGGACTTGTTTGTGGACACAGTTGTTGGCTATTGCTTTCTCACTGCCATCCTCAACATTGCTCCTTCCCAAGGTAACCTATGAAAATAAAGCTATTACTAGAAACAGGGTGGGAAGGGCTTGAATTTTGTTAGCCAATGTTTCAGAAAAGTTTTGTTGATAAGTAGCTGAAAGTGAGGGTTGTTGAGCATAACTCAAAAGAGAGATAACTTCAGATTTCAAGAAAAGGAGAGAGGGACTCAGCTACAGAGGGATCAAAACAAATAAGTTCACATTTCTATCCAGGACTGGTCTTGACCTAGCTTTTGAAACAGGCAGTTCTTTGAAGTAGAAGGGAACCAAGGCTAAAGGTTGGAATAATCTGCAGATGCTCAGAGCCCATCTTTTTTCTCCTTTTCAGTCATCAGATTTTTCCCAAAGATGGATCTATTATCTTATATGGAAACTCACAGATGGAAAATCCAAATAACCTAATAATCAGCTGTGGCCATTATTGAATGGTTTCTAACTTGGTTGTTCTGGAGTCTCTGTGGAGAGTCAGCCCCCAAACGGACATATTTCTTACTTTACTGAAAATGAAATTGGGAAATTTCAGATGTTCCCCAGCTGAGGTCCAGCTAAGGCACTCTTGATGCTCTAGACTCATTATTAAAGTTCTGACTCAGGAAAATCTCTCCTCTTAACACATACTATAGCATCAAAGGAGCCTTCAAAGACTACACCTTCTTCCCACAGAGGAAAACAGACTTCTCTGTGTAATCATTATTTACTGTTATGGAATCCTAGCACGTGGAGAGGGCCTTAGAAACAAACAAGACCAAATAACAGTTTAAAAACTGTATCTGTAGACATTTAAGCACTGAGCTAGCAGGGATATGCGGGTTTCCCTGGTGGTTTGGTGGTAAACAATCTACTTGTCAATGCAGGTGATGCAAGAGACGCAGGTTCGATCCCTGGGTCAGGAAGATCCCATGGAAGAGGAAATGGCAACTCACTCCAGGGTTCTTGCCTGGAGCATCCCACGGACAGAGGAGCTTGGCAGCTACAGTCCACAGGGTTGCAAAGAGTCAGACATGACTGAAGCGACCTAGGACACACGCAAGACAAGGGAACCGTGGCAAAGGTCAAGCAAGGAAGACTATTCTGTAATGTAAGGAAATATTTGGCATGCCATAGTTTTTCATAACGTCATATGTTGCTTAAGGGCTATCTGATCTGCTTTTGTCCATAGCTAACATTAATCAGTGTTTTCACAGAATGCTCTCGTTGTTAAATCACCTTATGGCACAACTTTCAACATCCATGTCTATCCCAAAATACATTTCCACTGTTTTGCAAACTTTCTTCCGATTAATAATGAAACAGAGGAACAGCTTGCAGTATATGCTTGGAAGTAACTTTACTATATATAGTTGGAAATGACAGGCACACATGAAGATGTGACTGAAGCCGGGTAACATTTAAATATTCAGTTTTCCCTCTGGTTACCTTGACTCCAGTAAAGTTAGTTCCCAAGGTAAAAACTAAGTGGTCTGCCGGCATATGGTATAACCTCCATTTGAGCGCTAAAAGCTGGAGACTGTTTTTGCGAAACAGATGTTGTTGAGTGCAGCAATGCACAACTGACTCTAGCTAACAGCTGGGAATCCTCGGTGACCCATATAGCGGGAAATAAACATAGTCCTATGCTTGGCAAAAGTGTAAGAAGGCAAATTTCCATTTGTTAAGAGCTTATCAAAATGAAGAATAAATGTTTTTAGCCATAAACTGATTTTATTCACCAGAGTAATCTTTCCAGCGGCTTCTGTGATGGCCTCATAATATCACAGGCACCCTTTGCCAGACGAAGGCTGCCGTTGCGCTGACATATAGTACAGATGGAGAATAAACATCTGCCTCAATCAAGAGAGAAGACCAAGGACAAGGTTGACGGATATTATCTGGCATGGCTGTCTTTGCGGGGAAGCGTATAAATGCTACCGGACCAAAAGCACTGGCATCGTCTGGTGTTGTCCTTATGTGGTTACTGACCATGAAGAGAGATGATTAGTATGCGCTCTCCAAGGAGGCCGCTGCAGATGCTACTATGAGATGATTCCAGCTCTCTAGGATCTGCCTTGCTGGAGCCACACCATGCGAGTCGCCGAGCGATTCCATTTTTTTTTTTTTTTCATGGTTCGGCTGCATTTATTGTCTGTAAAGTTTCCCTTCTTATTGTCAAATGCCACAAACAAGGCAGGGAGAGAAAAAGAAGAGGAGCTAATCTGGAAAAGATAAAAACATCTCTCTCTCTCTCTGTGTTTTTTTTCTTCAGGAAAATGTCAACAAAGCCGTCTAACACAAGTTCAAATCAAATGCTTTTCTTCCAACGAGAACTAGACCCCAACATTTTGATTGTGTGTCGCTATATTTTAGTACAAGATCCAATTTCACCTTTGGCAAGAGCCGAGTGGGGTGACATATGTTCTGGGAAAGGCACGCACACACAGACACACACACATGCACACACGGATACACACACATCCTGTAGTCCTAGCACTGAGTTCCTTTTGTCTTCATTGCAACCAAATGATTCATGTGGCACAAATAATATGACAGATGTAGCTTTAAAAATTCAGTTTTACTGCGAGTGTCTTTTTGACTGAACCTTCTTTCATTTTCTGGTATCTCTTGTGACCATATGGAGTTTAGATGGCAATGAATTCCTTTCTATGAGCTCAAATCCTTTTTCTGCACCTGGGCACAATTTTGGATAAGGAGGTGAAGAAAGCAGGGAAAGTGTCAGGCTTAATCTACAGGATTACATTATGAGTAGAGAGTACTTTCCCTTTTTGTGAAAAGACAATTTCAGTATTGTGGTTATGGATATACGGATTTTTAAAATTACTTTTTTGCCTTGACTAATTAAGAAAAAGATAACTTGCCTAGATTCTGATCATTTAGTTGAAGCAATCATGATTTTAGCTCTTGAGATTCTAGTACGAGCTGAAATCTCAATTTTCACTCCTAATAGTAGCAAATACATACTGAGTTTTTATGTATCAGGAGGTGTACTTAGCACTTTATATGTCCTAACATATATTTAACATTTAGTCTTAACAAAAATCCTGTGAGTTCAATACTATCATGATTATTCCCATTTTAGAGAGTAGAATATTGAGTCACAGAGAGGCAGCAATGTGTCTAAAGTCACACAGCTCATAGTAGTAGGACCAGCATTTGAACAGGAAAGTCTGGCTCGAGTTTATGCTCTTGACTATAACACTACCAGTTGTCTAGTAAGTCAAAGCTGTAGCACATATTGGGGTTGTTGACTTCATTAATATCAACTCTGTTTGGTATAGTATTCAAAAGATGCTTCATTTAATTATTTTTACTACGTTCAATCTGTCTACTCACAAAAGCAATTATGATCATTATAAAACCAAGTAATATGCAGAATCATATAAAAATTAATAATCCTTTCATCATCTTTCAAATCAACCTTCCTAAAGTGACAAACGTTATCAGGTATGTATCTTATGGGCACCCCAGGTGGCACTAGTGGTAAGGAACCCACCTGCCAATGCAGGAGACATAAGAGATGAGGGTTAGATCCCTGGGTCTGGAAGATCCCCCAGAGGACGGCATGGCAACCCACTCCAGTATCTTGCTTGGAGAATCCCATGGACAGAGGAACCTAGCGGACTAGGTTGCAAAGAATTGAACACGACTAAAGTGACTTAGCATGTAAGCATGTATTTTATACCTTTTTTCTGTGTTAAACACATATCTCCCTTTTTCTTCCTCTTGTTTTAAAATCTCAAAAGGGGTTCATATACATTATTCACATACATTATATACATTATTTTGCAACTTAAAAGCATATTATTCTACAGTATGTATTATAGTGAGTATATATATATGTATATGTATATGGCATATGTAATATATATATATATACTGTATATGTATATGTGTGTTTGTGTGTGTGCATACTCAGTCACTCAGTCATATGCTAGTCTTTGGGACCCCATGGACTGTAGCTCCCCAGGCTCCTCTGTCCATGAAATTTTTCAGGCAAGAATACCCAAGTGTGTTGCCATTTCCTCCTCCAGGGAATCTTCCCAATCCAGGGATCAAACCCATGTCTTTTATGTCTCCTACACTGATAGGCAGATTCTTTATTACTGAGCCGCTTGGGAAGCCCATGTGTGTGTACATACACACAATAATTTATTTAACCATTCCCATAATGGTTATCGTTTCATCCTTTATTTTTTTTACTGCCGAGGCAGCCAAGTCATTAGTAGTAGGACCAGCATTTGAACAGGAAAGTCTGGCTCGAGTTTATGCTCTTGACCATAACACTACCAGTTGTCTAGTAAGTCAAAGCTGTAGCACATATTGGGGTTGTTGACTTCATTAATATCAACTCTGTTTGGTATAGTATTCAAAAGATGCTTCATTTAATTATCTTTACTCCGTTCAATCTGTCTACTCACAAAAGCAATTATGATCATTATAAAACCAAGTAATATGCAGAATCATATAAAAATTAATAATCCTTTCATCATCTTTCAAATCAACCTTCCTAAAGTGACAAACGTTATCAGGTATGTATCTTATGGGCACCCCAGGTGGCACTAGTGGTAAGGAACCCACCTGCCAATGCAGGAGACATAAGAGATGAGGGTTAGATCCCTGGGTCTGGAAGATCCCCCAGAGGACGGCATGGCAACCCACTCCAGTATCTTGCTTGGAGAATCCCATGGACAGAGGAACCTAGCGGACTAGGTTGCAAAGAATTGAACACGACTAAAGTGACTTAGCATGTAAGCATGTATTTTATACCTTTTTTCTGTGTTAAACACATATCTCCCTTTTTCTTCCTCTTGTTTTAAAATCTCAAAAGGGGTTCATATACATTATTCACATACATTATATACATTATTTTGCAACTTAAAAGCATATTATTCTACAGTATGTATTATAGTGAGTATATATATATGTATATGTATATGGCATATGTAATATATATATATATATACTGTATATGTATATGTGTGTTTGTGTGTGTGCATACTCAGTCACTCAGTCATATGCTAGTCTTTGGGATCCCATGGACTGTAGCTCCCCAGGCTCCTCTGTCCATGAAATTTTTCAGGCAAGAATACCCAAGTGTGTTGCCATTTCCTCCTCCAGGGAATCTTCCCAATCCAGGGATCAAACCCATGTCTTTTATGTCTCCTACACTGATAGGCAGATTCTTTATTACTGAGCCGCTTGGGAAGCCCATGTGTGTGTACATACACACAATAATTTATTTAACCATTCCCATAATGGTTATCGTTTCATCCTTTATATTTTACTGCCTTAATTGTTGATGTTTCCTTAATCCAAACAGTGACATAATAGACATGCTTATATGTATATCTCCATGTGATTTTTGTTAATATTTATATCAAATATTCCAAGGAATAATCATCAAAGGGTGGTTATTAGGTGAACTAAAACTTTTTAAAAGTGGTTGTACTATCACCAGCACAATCAACACTGTAGACCTGTTCCACCAACCCAAAACTTCCCTCATGCCCCTCTGAGGTCAACACTCATCCCTCCCCAGATATCTGTCCCTCTATTTTTGCCATTTCCAGAATATTATAGAAATGGAGTCAAACAGTATGTAGCTTTTAGACTTAGCATCATGCATTTGAAATCCATCCATCTAACTGCTCGCTTTAGTACTCAGCTCCTTTGTATTGCTGAGTGATATGCAACCGTATGGCTGTACTACGGTTTATCTTTTTGGCAGCTAAAGGACATTTGGATCATCCTCAGAGTGAGTGTTTATGAATAAAGCTGTAGTATTTGCCTAAAGCTTTTTTGCATGAGCATAGGTGTTCATTTCTCTTGGGAAAATACAAAAAAAAAAAAGGAATTCCCTATCATATGATAAGTACACATGTAACTTTGTGAGTAAACATCAGTGTTCCAAAGTGTCTCTACCATTTTGGTTTCCCACCAGGAGTGAGTGAGCGTTCTAGTCTATGTTCTCATCTGTATTTGGTATTGGCAGTTTTTATTGTTACTGTTGGCTTTTTTGAGTTTTAATCATTCTAATAGGTTATAGTGTTATCATGTGATTTTAATGTGCATTTCCAAATGACTAATGATGTTAAACATATTTTGGGGTGTCTTTTTGCCATGTGTATCTCTCATAATGTATCTGCTGAATTTTTTTGCCATTTTTATTGAATTGTTTTTTCTTATTTGGGGGGTTTGCACATTCTTACACATTCTAAGCACCAATCCTTAATCAGGTAATGTAACTTATAAATAGATTCTTTATTACTGAGCCGCTTGGGAAGCCCATGTGTGTGTACATACACACAATAATTTATTTAACCATTCCCATAATGGTTATCGTTTCATCCTTTATATTTTACTGCCTTAATTGTTGATGTTTCCTTAATCCAAACAGTGACATAATAGACATGCTTATATGTATATCTCCATGTGATTTTTGTTAATATTTATATCAAATATTCCAAGGAATAATCATCAAAGGGTGGTTATTAGGTGAACTAAAACTTTTTAAAAGTGGTTGTACTATCACCAGCACAATCAACACTGTAGACCTGTTCCACCAACCCAAAACTTCCCTCATGCCCCTCTGAGGTCAACACTCATCCCTCCCCAGATATCTGTCCCTCTATTTTTGCCATTTCCAGAATATTATAGAAATGGAGTCAAACAGTATGTAGCTTTTAGACTTAGCATCATGCATTTGAAATCCATCCATCTAACTGCTCGCTTTAGTACTCAGCTCCTTTGTATTGCTGAGTGATATGCAACCGTATGGCTGTACTACGGTTTATCTTTTTGGCAGCTAAAGGACATTTGGATCATCCTCAGAGTGAGTGTTTATGAATAAAGCTGTAGTATTTGCCTAAAGCTTTTTTGCATGAGCATAGGTGTTCATTTCTCTTGGGAAAATACAAAAAAAAAAAAGGAATTCCCTATCATATGATAAGTACACATGTAACTTTGTGAGTAAACATCAGTGTTCCAAAGTGTCTCTACCATTTTGGTTTCCCACCAGGAGTGAGTGAGCGTTCTAGTCTATGTTCTCATCTGTATTTGGTATTGGCAGTTTTTATTGTTACTGTTGGCTTTTTTGAGTTTTAATCATTCTAATAGGTTATAGTGTTATCATGTGATTTTAATGTGCATTTCCAAATGACTAATGATGTTAAACATATTTTGGGGTGTCTTTTTGCCATGTGTATCTCTCATAATGTATCTGCTGAATTTTTTTGCCATTTTTATTGAATTGTTTTTTCTTATTTGGGGGGTTTGCACATTCTTACACATTCTAAGCACCAATCCTTAATCAGGTAATGTAACTTATAAATAGATTCTTCTCATCTGTGACTTGTCTTTCCATTCTTTCAAAGAATTGACACTGTTAATCTTAATAATCATTTTAATATTCATTTTTATTTCTTTCTTTATTTGGCTGAGCCAGGTCTTAGCTGCAGCATATAGGATCTTCAAACTTCATTGGGGCGTGCAGGTGTTTTTTTAAAAAAACTACTTGTAGCATGTCAACTCTTAGTTGTGGCATGTGGGATTTACTTCCCTGACCAGGGATTGAACCTGGGCCCCCTGCCTAGGGAGCATGGAGTCTTAGCCATTGGGCAACCAGGGAAATCCCATTGTTAATTTTAATAAAATCAAATTTATCATTTTTTCCCTTTGAGATTGTGATTTTAGTGATTTATCTAAGAAATATATGCCTAAATTAAAATTTTCTTCTACTTCTAAAATGTTCATCATATTAGATTTACTTTAGCTAGGTTTATATACAGTTTTATATTGGCTGCTTTGGATATATTTATCAATAGAAATATTACTTTCTTTGGAATTATATTTAGTGATAAAGTTTGTAACTTTTAAAGTCACAATGCATCACTTAAGTCTGTGACTATTAATATGAACACCTCAATCCCATACGGAGAAGGGAATGTTTAATTCTAGAAGCCTCTTTCATATAGCCCACTTTTCTTCTTATCATGCTCATGATTTCCTTTGTTATTATATACAGTATATTTGAGGTAATCTATATAACACTGTCGGAGAGTGTTAAATAGTTTGATAATTCTCTCAACCTACTATTTCTGTGTCTGTTTATATTCAGTGATTTACCCCGTGGTTTTGAATTCTACTTTTCTACTTCTTTGCATAAATTGGGTTTCTTTTATTAGATTCTGCATGTTGTATATCTGGGGCCATCCCTGGTGACTCAGATGGTAAGGAATCTGCCTGCAATGCAGGAGACCTGAGTTTGATCCCTGAGTCAGGAAGATCCCCTGGAGGAGGAAATAACAACCCACTCTAGTATTCTTGCCTGGAAAATTTCATGGACAGAAGCCCAGGTCCGTGGGGTATCTCTCATAATGTATCTGCTGAATTTTTTTGCCATTTTTATTGAATTGTTTTTTCTTATTTGGGGGGTTTGCACATTCTTACACATTCTAAGCACCAATCCTTAATCAGGTAATGTAACTTATAAATAGATTCTTCTCATCTGTGACTTGTCTTTCCATTCTTTCAAAGAATTGACACTGTTAATCTTAATAATCATTTTAATATTCATTTTTATTTCTTTCTTTATTTGGCTGAGCCAGGTCTTAGCTGCAGCATATAGGATCTTCAAACTTCATTGGGGCGTGCAGGTGTTTTTTTAAAAAAACTACTTGTAGCATGTCAACTCTTAGTTGTGGCATGTGGGATTTACTTCCCTGACCAGGGATTGAACCTGGGCCCCCTGCCTAGGGAGCATGGAGTCTTAGCCATTGGGCAACCAGGGAAATCCCATTGTTAATTTTAATAAAATCAAATTTATCATTTTTTCCCTTTGAGATTGTGATTTTAGTGATTTATCTAAGAAATATATGCCTAAATTAAAATTTTCTTCTACTTCTAAAATGTTCATCATATTAGATTTACTTTAGCTAGGTTTATATACAGTTTTATATTGGCTGCTTTGGATATATTTATCAATAGAAATATTACTTTCTTTGGAATTATATTTAGTGATAAAGTTTGTAACTTTTAAAGTCACAATGCATCACTTAAGTCTGTGACTATTAATATGAACACCTCAATCCCATACGGAGAAGGGAATGTTTAATTCTAGAAGCCTCTTTCATATAGCCCACTTTTCTTCTTATCATGCTCATGATTTCCTTTGTTATTATATACAGTATATTTGAGGTAATCTATATAACACTGTCGGAGAGTGTTAAATAGTTTGATAATTCTCTCAACCTACTATTTCTGTGTCTGTTTATATTCAGTGATTTACCCCGTGGTTTTGAATTCTACTTTTCTACTTCTTTGCATAAATTGGGTTTCTTTTATTAGATTCTGCATGTTGTATATCTGGGGCCATCCCTGGTGACTCAGATGGTAAGGAATCTGCCTGCAATGCAGGAGACCTGAGTTTGATCCCTGAGTCAGGAAGATCCCCTGGAGGAGGAAATAACAACCCACTCTAGTATTCTTGCCTGGAAAATTTCATGGACAGAAGCCCAGGTCCGTGGGGTCACAAAGAGTTGGACACGACTGAGTGACTAACACAACAATGTTGTAAATTAAGCATTTATATTTCTCTAAATATTGTTAGACTTCACTCTGGGACACATTAAATTCCTGGAATCAGTTTCTTTCTTTCAAGCCTTGTTTCTAAGCTTTTCTGGGGCATTATGCAGAGCCCATTCTGAGGCAAGATTCTTCTAGAGACTGCCTGGTTCTTCCTCCTTTAATACTTGGAGACCTTTCTACTCTGGAAGAACACAGAGCCTTCCTAACTCCACGTTAACTCCAGATATTGTCACTCTGACTTGCTTTCTTCCTGCATACTTCATTCCGTGGCCTCTGGTACATCCATCGCATGTAAGGACAGGTCAGCGCTTTACCACACACTGGAGAGAAACCTCTGCAGTGCTCTGGATCTATCTCAGTGGATTTTCCTTCTCTGAATTTCTTTCCTCCCAACACATTCCATCTCCACCTTCCTGACTGTCCACCTCTGTCTCCTCTACTCAATCAGATCCCTGGACCTTGGTTGGGCTTCCCTTTGCACGGAAAGCTTGAAAGTTTCTCTGGGAAATTAGCATGGATGACTAGAGATCTCACCTCATTTGTTTCCTTTTCTCAGGGACCTCTGTTTTCTGCTGTCTGTTAATTGTCTGAAAATTGTTGCTTCATGTAATTCTGTCTACTTGCGTGCTAAGTCACTCAATAGTGTCTGACTCTTTGTGACCCCATGGACTGTAGCCCACCAGGCTCCTCTGTCCATGGGATTCTCCAGACAAGAATACTAGAGTGGGTTGCCATTTCCTTCTCCAGGGGATTCTCCGGACCCAGGGATTGAACTCTCGTCTCTTATGTCTCCTACACTGGCAGGCAGGTTCTTAACCACTAGCACCACCTGGGAAGAATATTATACCTCCTTATGTAGTTTTTAAGGTGTGAGGGCAAATCCAGTCCCTGTTAGTACATCATAGTCAGAAGTTCAAGTCTCTCAGAGTCTGTCTCTTGTTATACTGTATTTCTAAAACTTCATTTAATCCAAACATCTGCCTTCTCTACTTCTATTTCTGAGATGCTGGGGGCCACTGAGAAGAAAAATCACATAAATGTGAGCAATGGTGACATTATATTTTTATGGTTCTCAATTTCAGCTGCCTTCTCAGCGCCGAACTAAAAATGTTGTAAATTAAGCATTTATATTTCTCTAAATATTGTTAGACTTCACTCTGGGACACATTAAATTCCTGGAATCAGTTTCTTTCTTTCAAGCCTTGTTTCTAAGCTTTTCTGGGGCATTATGCAGAGCCCATTCTGAGGCAAGATTCTTCTAGAGACTGCCTGGTTCTTCCTCCTTTAATACTTGGAGACCTTTCTACTCTGGAAGAACACAGAGCCTTCCTAACTCCACGTTAACTCCAGATATTGTCACTCTGACTTGCTTTCTTCCTGCATACTTCATTCCGTGGCCTCTGGTACATCCATCGCATGTAAGGACAGGTCAGCGCTTTACCACACACTGGAGAGAAACCTCTGCAGTGCTCTGGATCTATCTCAGTGGATTTTCCTTCTCTGAATTTCTTTCCTCCCAACACATTCCATCTCCACCTTCCTGACTGTCCACCTCTGTCTCCTCTACTCAATCAGATCCCTGGACCTTGGTTGGGCTTCCCTTTGCACGGAAAGCTTGAAAGTTTCTCTGGGAAATTAGCATGGATGACTAGAGATCTCACCTCATTTGTTTCCTTTTCTCAGGGACCTCTGTTTTCTGCTGTCTGTTAATTGTCTGAAAATTGTTGCTTCATGTAATTCTGTCTACTTGCGTGCTAAGTCACTCAATAGTGTCTGACTCTTTGTGACCCCATGGACTGTAGCCCACCAGGCTCCTCTGTCCATGGGATTCTCCAGACAAGAATACTAGAGTGGGTTGCCATTTCCTTCTCCAGGGGATTCTCCGGACCCAGGGATTGAACTCTCGTCTCTTATGTCTCCTACACTGGCAGGCAGGTTCTTAACCACTAGCACCACCTGGGAAGAATATTATACCTCCTTATGTAGTTTTTAAGGTGTGAGGGCAAATCCAGTCCCTGTTAGTACATCATAGTCAGAAGTTCAAGTCTCTCAGAGTCTGTCTCTTGTTATACTGTATTTCTAAAACTTCATTTAATCCAAACATCTGCCTTCTTTACTTCTATTTCTGAGATGCTGGGGGGCCACTGGAGAAGAAAAATCACATAAATGTGAGCAATGGTGACATTATATTTTTATGGTTCTCAATTTCAGCTGCCTTCTCAGCGCCATTTCCCATTACAGCTATTTCAAATGCTTGCCAATCCCTTCAAGTCCCTAATTCCAGCATCTAGAATCTTTCTCTAAGCAAATTAACCTCTTTTATATGTTACAGAGGAGAGTAAGGGCTTCTTAATGGAAATTCCTCAACTCTCCCATCAACCTGCTTAAAAACACACCTATTTCCTACTTCTATTTTTTTTCCAGTCTTTTAGAGAGATGTCGTCTTTGCCTATTCAAATCAAATCTTTCCTCTGTATACATTCCTTATTTCTCTTTTCTATGATTTTGATCCTAGATTGCTTTTTTTTCCTATTACCTTTTTCTTTGTCTATATTTTGCCTGTGATGGTAACTGTATTATTTTGTCTGATAACATGATTGTGGCAGAAGATTAAAACTCAATGGAAAAGTAAAAGCCATTCTCCACACATATCAAAAATTAATAATTGATTTTAAAAGTCAACTGTTGCTATTGTTTTCTGCTTTTGTGTAATGCTCTCTCGAAGGACACTCTTTATGACCTTATGAATATGATTAAGGGAGGCCACTGGGCAAGCCACAGCTGTCCTTTGAGTAACACTTGCATTTGCTCAGTGCTGACCTCAGCCAAGTTTCCTTTACTCAGAATCCTCAAAGACTCCTTCTCTTTTCCAGAGTAAAGGCCAAAATTCTACATTACCTTAGGAAATGCTACAGAGACCGGCCCTTCCTATCTCTCATCTCCACTGATCTCTCCTCCGCCTTTATTCCATTCTATCCTCACTGCCTCCTTAAGTACCTTATAGAAGAAAGACATTCTGGGTATTTCGCCCTGCTGTTCTCTCAATCTGGAATCCTCTTTCCTAAAATGTTGGAATGGATGGTGTATGAGGATATCCCAAAAGAATCTAAGAGAATACATGTAAAAGTGAACTCACTGTCTTCTCTTAACTGTATTTGATTTAGGTTTCTACATAGCATAACCTGGAAACCTCTGTTATATGTATGTGCATGCTCGGTCATGTCTACACTCTTTGTGACCCCATGGACTGGAGCCCGCCAGGATCCTCTGTCCATGGGATTCTCCAGGCAAGAATACTGGACTGGGTTGCCACTTCCTTCTCTAGGGGATTTTCCTGACCCAAGGATCGAACCCAGGTCTCCTGCATTGGCAGGCAGATTCTTTACCACTGAGTCTAATTTTTTTTTTCCTACTGAATCAATAATAATCAAATGAGAATCTGGAGGGCTTCCCGGGTGACCACCTTGCAGTGCAAGGCGCAGTTCAATCCCCGACCTGGGAAGATCCCAAGTGCTGTGAAGCAGCTGGACCAATGTGTCCAGCGACTGAGCCAGAGCTCTGGGGTGCATGCACCCAGAGCCGGTGCTCTGCAGCCAGAGAGGCCACTGCGATGGGAGGCCCACACAGGCCAAAGAACAAAGATGGATGAAAATGGATAAACGAAAAATCAATAGAAGTGGCCAGAAAATTAAAAAATGAGAATCTGGAGGATATGGAAGCCCACAGTCTTCAGAAGGTAATACCTTCAGGTTGGAACACACTTCTGGAGGATCTTGCCTATGTGATGAATGTGGAAATGCGGAAAAGGCAGGAAATGTATTCTTAAATGGTGAATCCTTGAAGGCAGAGAGGCTGAGTGTTATCCATCGCTTAAAAGTAGCATACTCACTTAAGCATATTAAGTAGCCAGTCTGTGACTGTTAAATTAACTTGAACTCACTCTTGGTTGAGCCTTAGTTTATCCTAACTCTAGACTATAGGAAAGTAAATGTTTTCTATAAAATTGAAATTTACATGCTAAATCGAATGACTGCAGGACAGAAATATTGAATCTAAAAAAGGAAACTGAATTTCCATCACTTCATGTAATTGTACTCTGTCAAAGGATCACATTCATCTTACGGGTTTATTGGCACAAATTGTCATTCTGGGTATTTCGCCCTGCTGTTCTCTCAATCTGGAATCCTCTTTCCTAAAATGTTGGAATGGATGGTGTATGAGGATATCCCAAAAGAATCTAAGAGAATACATGTAAAAGTGAACTCACTGTCTTCTCTTAACTGTATTTGATTTAGGTTTCTACATAGCATAACCTGGAAACCTCTGTTATATGTATGTGCATGCTCGGTCATGTCTACACTCTTTGTGACCCCATGGACTGGAGCCCGCCAGGATCCTCTGTCTATGGGATTTCCCAGGCAAGAACACTGGAGTGGTTTGCCACTTCCTTCTCTAGGGGATTTTCCTGACCCAAGGATCGAACCCAGGTCTCCTGCATTGGCAGGCAGATTCTTTACCACTGAGTCTAATTTTTTTTTTCCTACTGAATCAATAATAATCAAATGAGAATCTGGAGGGCTTCCCGGGTGACCACCTTGCAGTGCAAGGGGCGCCGGTTCAATCCCTGACCTGGGAAGATCCCAAGTGCTGTGAAGCAGCTGGACCAATGTGTCCAGCGACTGAGCCAGAGCTCTGGGGTGCATGCACCCAGAGCCGGTGCTCTGCAGCCAGAGAGGCCACTGCGATGGGAGGCCCACACAGGCCAAAGAACAAAGATGGATGAAAATGGATAAACGAAAAATCAATAGAAGTGGCCAGAAAATTAAAAAATGAGAATCTGGAGGATATGGAAGCCCACAGTCTTCAGAAGGTAATACCTTCAGGTTGGAACACACTTCTGGAGGATCTTGCCTATGTGATGAATGTGGAAATGCGGAAAAGGCAGGAAATGTATTCTTAAATGGTGAATCCTTGAAGGCAGAGAGGCTGAGTGTTATCCATCGCTTAAAAGTAGCATACTCACTTAAGCATATTAAGTAGCCAGTCTGTGACTGTTAAATTAACTTGAACTCACTCTTGGTTGAGCCTTAGTTTATCCTAACTCTAGACTATAGGAAAGTAAATGTTTTCTATAAAATTGAAATTTACATGCTAAATCGAATGACTGCAGGACAGAAATATTGAATCTAAAAAAGGAAACTGAATTTCCATCACTTCATGTAATTGTACTCTGTCAAAGGATCACATTCATCACGTTTATTGGCACATTTAACTTGGAGATATGTTAACTTATTATTTGGCATGCGAAACTGTGTCATGTTTTGACCCCAGCATTTCTGCTTCCTCTTTAAACACTGTCGATTCTTTTATTGAATGCCCTAAAAGGTTCTGCCAGTTTTAAACCCAGGAGGCTGGTACCCCATCTGTTTAACTGGAAACCATCTAATCCAAACAGACACTTCTCTTCTTAGGAGGTAGTTCCAATGCTCTGGGAAACCAAAAGTTTCCATTCTGTGATGCATATATATCTCCCGATCTGACAACGTGTTGAACACATTGAGGCAAATGTCCAGATGTCCTTGCCACCATGGAGTCTGGCTAAATTCTGGAGCAGCCCCATAGAAAGAATTCTAGAAAAGAGCAAGTTACCCATAAAGAAAGAGGCTGTCTGGGAATCTAATTTGAAACAAATCCATCACCTCATTCACATCTTGCTGTAAAGCTAAAAAGAATCTTACGGATTTAGATCAGCTATAACCTAGCTTGTCATGTAAGAGCAACCGAGGCTTGTCTCAGAACCCTAGGCTCTTAAAACTTATCTTCATATTCAAGAATGAGTCTGCAGAATGCTATGGGATTGGACTGAGATTTTTTCAGAATCGCAATTACACTGGTATTCTTTTGGCCATGTAAAACTTCCTAGCGAACTTCTACTTGAAGAGTAAAAGTTCTTAGTTATTCACTAATATTTCCTCAGACTTCCAAACATCATCAATTACAACTGCGTAATTCTATGGCCTTGAATGTGGAAATGCGGAAAAGGCAGGAAATGTATTCTTAAATGGTGAATCCTTGAAGGCAGAGAGGCTGAGTGTTATCCATCGCTTAAAAGTAGCATACTCACTTAAGCATATTAAGTAGCCAGTCTGTGACTGTTAAATTAACTTGAACTCACTCTTGGTTGAGCCTTAGTTTATCCTAACTCTAGACTATAGGAAAGTAAATGTTTTCTATAAAATTGAAATTTACATGCTAAATCGAATGACTGCAGGACAGAAATATTGAATCTAAAAAAGGAAACTGAATTTCCATCACTTCATGTAATTGTACTCTGTCAAAGGATCACATTCATCACGTTTATTGGCACATTTAACTTGGAGATATGTTAACTTATTATTTGGCATGCGAAACTGTGTCATGTTTTTGACCCCAGCATTTCTGCTTCCTCTTTAAACACTGTCGATTCTTTTATTGAATGCCCTAAAAGGTTCTGCCAGTTTTAAACCCAGGAGGCTGGTACCCCATCTGTTTAACTGGAAACCATCTAATCCAAACAGACACTTCTCTTCTTAGGAGGTAGTTCCAATGCTCTGGGAAACCAAAAGTTTCCATTCTGTGATGCATATATATCTCCCGATCTGACAACGTGTTGAACACATTGAGGCAAATGTCCAGATGTCCTTGCCACCATGGAGTCTGGCTAAATTCTGGAGCAGCCCCATAGAAAGAATTCTAGAAAAGAGCAAGTTACCCATAAAGAAAGAGGCTGTCTGGGAATCTAATTTGAAACAAATCCATCACCTCATTCACATCTTGCTGTAAAGCTAAAAAGAATCTTACGGATTTAGATCAGCTATAACCTAGCTTGTCATGTAAGAGCAACCGAGGCTTGTCTCAGAACCCTAGGCTCTTAAAACTTATCTTCATATTCAAGAATGAGTCTGCAGAATGCTATGGGATTGGACTGAGATTTTTTCAGAATCGCAATTACACTGGTATTCTTTTGGCCATGTAAAACTTCCTAGCGAACTTCTACTTGAAGAGTAAAAGTTCTTAGTTATTCACTAATATTTCCTCAGACTTCCAAACATCATCTGGGTTATGAGTATTGCACTTAACACTTCTGCTTTTTTTTCTTCTTTCAGTAGATTATCTCTGGTGTCTGGCATTGATTCCTAATTTTTAGACTGAATATTATGTGCCAAGATATGTGATAGTTGAACGTTCCTTGTTCAGTTCCTCTGAAAGTCTGCTACTACTTAATTCAGTTCCTTGACTTGGGATTTTTGTGATTTGCTGCTGGAGAAGAGGACAGTGTTTAGCCATTACTAGTTTCATAAAAATATGACTTTTTATTGTTACTGTTGAAGCATACTTGTTTCCTGTTTGTTTTTATTGCTTCCTGGCATTACATTAATCTTCCCCTTTACCAGAGAATCACTTGTTTATATAAATGAAAAGAGTCCAAAAATATTTTTTTACTACTTTCCTCTCCTGCTATTCTTAATACATTTTATATCCTTCCTATTCTTCTACAGACGTCAGACTTCATTTTATGCATTTCTACCATCCTTGACTGCTTAACATCTGTTTCAGCAAATACTTTATCAATTACTTTTCTTAAATATGGTCACCTTAAAAATTATTTTTCAAATGCTCTGATTTTTTTCTTCTCCAGGCCCCTTTTTCTGTGACACATTTACTATTTACCTAGGGTCTTCAGTCTTATTTTGGTCATTGAATGATCCAGATTCTTTGGAGGCCTAGTAGGTACATTTTTATTTCTAAAAACACTTATTTTAAGTGAGATCTTTGACTCTCCAGCTTTTACTGATCTTTTCTTCCCTGGATTCAGATTCAAGGGAATCTGATGTGACTCAGGTTCAGATTCAAGCCGGATCTGAATGGCGTATCAGTTTGGGAAACTTACCCTCCAGTTGGGAATTTTCAGACGTGTGAAAGAGATCAGGAGGATGTGTGACTACCAAGGTGAAGAGAAGTACCAATGTTCACCAAGACATAAGCACTTGAGTATTTCTGAATACTCAATAAGACATAAGCATAAGACATAAGCACCTGAGTATTTCTGAATAGAAGTGACATAAAATAAAGCAACTGATGTGGACTGGCCTGCCCACCCCCACTGTGCTCCTAGACGTTGGCTATCGTGTCACATAGGCTCTCTCAGCTTTCCCTGTGTCCACCATGGATTATGCCTAAATATCCAAGCTGCCCTTCTGTCTTTTGTTGTTACTGTTGGGTTCTCATGACACCAACATTTATTAAAATATAGTTCCTAACCAATTCTGCTAGCTTTTATCATTGATGGAATTTAACTTTATTAAGTGGCAGACAGCCTACAAACTGAAGGAGCTGGGAAGAATGAAGCGGGAGCTGGAGGGCTCTACCAGCCTATTGTTCTCCCCGTCCTCACCTCTTCTGAGCACACACAGACACACACAGTCCAAAAAATAATAATAATAATAACAGGAGTTTTCCAGATTACACATTTATTGACTCCACCATGGAGTGTCTTTATTTGCCCAATGCTTTATGCACTAGGCACACACTGATAAATATAACTGATTGTTATTGCTTGTGTGTCTATAACCATATTTTTCTTAACAGGGTCCCCAGCACGATTTGAATCATTTTGCCTTATCCATCCTTACATTAATAATAGATAAAATTTAAGCATATAATAATAAAATGATAGATTAAATATCTGCTTAACATCTGTTTCAGCAAATACTTTATCAATTACTTTTCTTAAATATGGTCACCTTAAAAATTATTTTTCAAATGCTCTGATTTTTTTCTTCTCCAGGCCCCTTTTTCTGTGACACATTTACTATTTACCTAGGGTCTTCAGTCTTATTTTGGTCATTGAATGATCCAGATTCTTTGGAGGCCTAGTAGGTACATTTTTATTTCTAAAAACACTTATTTTAAGTGAGATCTTTGACTCTCCAGCTTTTACTGATCTTTTCTTCCCTGGATTCAGATTCAAGGGAATCTGATGTGACTCAGGTTCAGATTCAAGCCGGATCTGAATGGCGTATCAGTTTGGGAAACTTACCCTCCAGTTGGGAATTTTCAGACGTGTGAAAGAGATCAGGAGGATGTGTGACTACCAAGGTGAAGAGAAGTACCAATGTTCACCAAGACATAAGCACTTGAGTATTTCTGAATACTCAATAAGACATAAGCATAAGACATAAGCACCTGAGTATTTCTGAATAGAAGTGACATAAAATAAAGCAACTGATGTGGACTGGCCTGCCCACCCCCACTGTGCTCCTAGACGTTGGCTATCGTGTCACATAGGCTCTCTCAGCTTTCCCTGTGTCCACCATGGATTATGCCTAAATATCCAAGCTGCCCTTCTGTCTTTTGTTGTTACTGTTGGGTTCTCATGACACCAACATTTATTAAAATATAGTTCCTAACCAATTCTGCTAGCTTTTATCATTGATGGAATTTAACTTTATTAAGTGGCAGACAGCCTACAAACTGAAGGAGCTGGGAAGAATGAAGCGGGAGCTGGAGGGCTCTACCAGCCTATTGTTCTCCCCGTCCTCACCTCTTCTGAGCACACACAGACACACACAGTCCAAAAAATAATAATAATAATAACAGGAGTTTTCCAGATTACACATTTATTGACTCCACCATGGAGTGTCTTTATTTGCCCAATGCTTTATGCACTAGGCACACACTGATAAATATAACTGATTGTTATTGCTTGTGTGTCTATAACCATATTTTTCTTAACAGGGTCCCCAGCACGATTTGAATCATTTTGCCTTATCCATCCTTACATTAAATAAATAGATAAAATTTAAGCATATAAATAAATAAAATGAAGAATATAAATATAGAAATCTTGACTAGAAAGCAAACTAAACTATGACTGAATATTTGTGCATGCTTAATTGTTCAGTCGTGTTCGCCTCTTTGTGACCCCGTGGACTGCAGTCCACCAGGCTCCTCTGTCCATGGGATTCTCCAGGTGAGATTACTGGAGAGGACTGACATTCTTCCTCCAGGGGACCTCTCCAACCTAGGGATTGAACCCGCATCTTCTGTGTCTCCTACATTGGCAGGCAGATTCTTTACCACCAGCGCCACTTGGGAAGTCCAACTGAATTATTTCAAACACTTGAAAGACTCTAGCATTATTCTTGGTGCACAAAAAGGGGTCCCTAAGTATCTGTTTTCTCCTAAGTAGTGTGCTTAATATGAAACCTAAACTTTTTAAAGACATGAAGTTCAGAAGTTTGTTATTCATTAATTAAAGGATTAATCTCTTTTTTGCTAAGATATTTGAAAATCCTAATTATAGGAAAAGGAATTAAGACTCACTGAATTTAATGCCTACTTATTCTACTAAAATAGTCCTATGTGAGTGTACAACTTTTGAAAGTTTTTGGAACTGTACAACATAGTTTGAAACAGTTGACATCTTGAATAACTGTATTTCAAAGGTTTGGTTGAGACTGGAATTCACAAGAAAAGACAGGAGATGAATATTCTTGATTTGTGGACTTTTAACCCCTCATGCATGCATGCTAAGTGGCTTCAATCGTGTCCAACTCCTCTGTTCATGGGATTCTCCAGGCAAGAATGCTGGAGGGTTACAGCATATTCCCAATGGTAAGACGTAGGGAACTTACACACGGGCTGGGCAACAGCCTGGAGGGGCGGGATGTGGAGGGAGGAGGCAGGGGTTCAGGAGGGAGGGGTCAAGGGTATACCTATGCCTGATTCGGGTTGACTCCACCATGGAGTGTCTTTATTTGCCCAATGCTTTATGCACTAGGCACACACTGATAAATATAACTGATTGTTATTGCTTGTGTGTCTATAACCATATTTTTCTTAACAGGGTCCCCAGCACGATTTGAATCATTTTGCCTTATCCATCCTTACATTAAATAAATAGATAAAATTTAAGCATATAAATAAATAAAATGAAGAATATAAATATAGAAATCTTGACTAGAAAGCAAACTAAACTATGACTGAATATTTGTGCATGCTTAATTGTTCAGTCGTGTTCGCCTCTTTGTGACCCCGTGGACTGCAGTCCACCAGGCTCCTCTGTCCATGGGATTCTCCAGGTGAGATTACTGGAGAGGACTGACATTCTTCCTCCAGGGGACCTCTCCAACCTAGGGATTGAACCCGCATCTTCTGTGTCTCCTACATTGGCAGGCAGATTCTTTACCACCAGCGCCACTTGGGAAGTCCAACTGAATTATTTCAAACACTTGAAAGACTCTAGCATTATTCTTGGTGCACAAAAAGGGGTCCCTAAGTATCTGTTTTCTCCTAAGTAGTGTGCTTAATATGAAACCTAAACTTTTTAAAGACATGAAGTTCAGAAGTTTGTTATTCATTAATTAAAGGATTAATCTCTTTTTTGCTAAGATATTTGAAAATCCTAATTATAGGAAAAGGAATTAAGACTCACTGAATTTAATGCCTACTTATTCTACTAAAATAGTCCTATGTGAGTGTACAACTTTTGAAAGTTTTTGGAACTGTACAACATAGTTTGAAACAGTTGACATCTTGAATAACTGTATTTCAAAGGTTTGGTTGAGACTGGAATTCACAAGAAAAGACAGGAGATGAATATTCTTGATTTGTGGACTTTTAACCCCTCATGCATGCATGCTAAGTGGCTTCAATCGTGTCCAACTCCTCTGTTCATGGGATTCTCCAGGAAAGAAGGCGGGAGTGTTACAGCATATTCACAATGGTAAGATTTGGGGAACTTACACGGGGGCTGTGCAACGGCCGGGGGGGGGGGGATGGGGAGGGAGGAGGCAGGGGGTTCAGGAGGGAGGGGTCAAGGGTATACCTATGCCTGATTCGGGTTTATGTATAGCTGTAAACAACAAAACTCTATAAAAGAAAATAAAAATAATAAAAAAGCAAAAAAACCTTTAAAAAAATATTGACTTATAATAATAATAATAATAAAAATAAAGAACATGGAGTGGACTTCCATTCCCTTCTCCAGGGTATCTTCCTGACCCAGGGATCTAGCTTGCATCCCCTACGTCTCCTGCATTGCAGGCGGCTTCTTTACCATTAGTGTCACCTGGGAAGCCCTAAACCCCTGAATCTTTCTTAAATTATCCATTCTGCATTTAAAATGCACTTATCATGTAATAAAATGGCCTTCTATGACTACTCCAATTTTCTGAACACTTTTATATACTTTCATAGACTCCAGTATTGTTTTAGGGCATTTACCACATTTTCTTAATTATATATTCACATAGATTGACATTTGATTTCCCAATTGGACGAGAAACTCAGGACAGGAACTCAATTGTCTTTTAATCATTATCAATCCCCAAGTCTACCATAATATATGATGTCAACGTGGTTTTATACTGATACAAAGGAACAACTGGATTTTACGGATCTTATTTTTGGTAGCACGTACTAGACATTGATGATGTTGTTGTGGAATCGCTCAGTTGTGTCCGAGTCTTTGAAATCTCATGGGCTGTAGCCCCCAGGCTCTTCTGTCCAATGGATTTTCCAGGCAAGATTACTGGAGTGGGCTGCCATTACGGCTAATTCTAAAATAGTCCTATGTGAGTGTACAACTTTTGAAAGTTTGGAACTGTACAACATAGTTTGAAACAGTTGACATCTTGAATAACTGTATTTCAAAGGTTTGGTTGAGACTGGAATTCACAAGAAAAGACAGGAGATGAATATTCTTGATTTGTGGACTTTTAACCCCTCATGCATGCATGCTAAGTGGCTTCAATCGTGTCCAACTCCTCTGTTCATGGGATTCTCCAGGCAAGAATGCTGGAGTGTTACAGCATATTCACAATGGTAAGACTTAGGGAACTTACACAGGGGCTGTGCAACAGCCTGGAGGGGTGGGATGGGGAGGGAGGAGGCAGGGGGTTCAGGAGGGAGGGGTCAAGGGTATACCTATGCCTGATTCGGGTTTATGTATAGCTGTAAACAACAAAACTCTATAAAAGAAAATAAAAATAATAAAAAAGCAAAAAAACCTTTAAAAATATATTGACTTATAATAATAATAATAATAAAAATAAAGAACATGGAGTGGACTTCCATTCCCTTCTCCAGGGTATCTTCCTGACCCAGGGATCTAGCTTGCATCCCCTACGTCTCCTGCATTGCAGGCGGCTTCTTTACCATTAGTGTCACCTGGGAAGCCCTAAACCCCTGAATCTTTCTTAAATTATCCATTCTGCATTTAAAATGCACTTATCATGTAATAAAATGGCCTTCTATGACTACTCCAATTTTCTGAACACTTTTATATACTTTCATAGACTCCAGTATTGTTTTAGGGCATTTACCACATTTTCTTAATTATATATTCACATAGATTGACATTTGATTTCCCAATTGGACGAGAAACTCAGGACAGGAACTCAATTGTCTTTTAATCATTATCAATCCCCAAGTCTACCATAATATATGATGTCAACGTGGTTTTATACTGATACAAAGGAACAACTGGATTTTACGGATCTTATTTTTGGTAGCACGTACTAGACATTGATGATGTTGTTGTGGAATCGCTCAGTTGTGTCCGAGTCTTTGAAATCTCATGGGCTGTAGCCCCCAGGCTCTTCTGTCCAATGGATTTTCCAGGCAAGATTACTGGAGTGGGCTGCCATTACGGCTAATTCTAAAATCCAAGGATTTCTTTAGGTCCTCTTAGTTGTTGGGGAATCAAGGGCAGTGATTACCAAATGCCACTCACTTCAGTCATTAATTATTTAATCATGCATTCAACAGCCTTTTCTTGAGTGTTTATTAGATGCCAAGCATTTTTTGTTGTTGTTTGGTTTTAGTATTTATTTGGCTGCATCGGGGCTTAGTGGCGGCATCTGGGAACTTCACTGCATCATGCAGGATTTTTCACTGTGTGCGGCATTTTTCTTACAGACTTCCTATTTGCACCACCAGCCTTAGTTTCCCCTTGACCTGTGGGATCTTAGCTCCCATACCAGGGATTGTCCCCTGCACTGCAAGGCGGATTCTTAACCACTGGACCTCCAGGGAAGTCCCCAGGCACTGTTTCTGAAGCTTGAGTTTGTCCGTCAACAGCTGCCTGCCTCTGAGGCACTTACATTCTGTGGGTGGTAAGTTTGTACGAATCTGTGTCTCTAGACTAGAGGTAGTGAGAAGGTCTAAGTGGCTTTCAGCTGCCTTAGTTTTAAGAAGGCTTGAGCCTGAGATAAGTATTTACATCTTCCTAATCCAACGCCACCACCTGTCTCTGAGGCTCCCCCCGAGCTTCGCGGTTCCCTCTTCATCCCCCCAGTTAGACCAGACTGGAGGAAGGCGCCCTCACTTTCTGTGTCATCTCGGGACATGGGGGTTTGGAAAACATGCCTCGGGTGCAGGGACTTTTCTGCAGACTATTCAGTACTGTTTCAGATTTAGTTTCTGTGTTTCTTCACTCTGTGGTACCTTCGCTGCCCCTCAGGCTACTGGCAAGAAGAAGCATCACTTAAAAAGTAATTCAGGAAATAAGTGTACTCCCCCCAGAGTGCAAATAACAGGAAAAGTTGTGGGGAATAGCTAACGTGAGCACAAGGTGCCTTGGGGGACCCCTCAGAGTCCCTTCTTTCAAAGCAGCAATAACTTCTGGTGCTACTGGTCCTGGGGCAGCAGCCGTCAACAGTTTACAAAGGCTCCCTTATGGTGTTCTCATTAATTAACTGCACTGTTTGTTGATTCTAGATTGATTCCATTGGTTCTCTGGAGAGTGTTTTTGGAAATTCAGTTCTGCCTTGATGCGGAATTTCATCTTCAGGCCCTAAATTCCCAGGATGGTGGTTTACTGAGACATATAGAAGATGAAGTGTAAAAGAGGATTTGTTAGATAAAAATGATAATCAAAATATTTTAAATTCAGATGTAATTTTTGAAGATTTTCCCCACAGAGCCAAAAAATTACCTGAAGCCAAGTTTGACTGACAGGCGGGTTTAACAAACACAACAAGACAAATGGCATGCAAAACAGATAGGGAAGTATTTGTTGCTAATTGCTTGAGAAAGCATTTTAATTAAGTTGTTTGCCAATTAATGCCTCGGTTTTAACATTCTATAAATATTTAAACATGTTTCATAAACTTTTCTTCGTATGGAAACATTTGCAAATGCTATCGTGAAGTTTCTTTGGGAATCTCATAAGCAAAAAAAAAAACTGTACGGTTTAGACAATTCGAATTGCCATATTCATAAGTAAATAAATAAACTGTCTTTTTTTCTCAGGAGCTTTTATACTGTAATATTCTCTACCTGCATAAACTTTCTTCCATGTCCTACCATGGACAGTATATAAATCTAATTACCTATTTTCTTAGTCTTCCATAAACACTGAAAATATGGGACATACATGGTAATTTCAGTCGTTTAAGCAAATGCAATAAAATGATTTGGGATGACATAAAGGAAGTCAATAAATAGCAGTTGTTAAGGTTTCAATCATCTCTAACTTAACCGCCTCCCCCAAATACTACCTATCCATTAAAACAACAGACAGTATATACAAACAAAGCAGAAAGGTTTCCCTGTTACCAAGCTGGAGCTTAATTTGTGGTATAAGCTATTGTGAACTTAACCAAAAATATCTCAGGCATGTGCCTGGTGCTCTGGTCAGGTTGTGAGGACCCCTCCAGGGACCTACCAGCACACAGAAGGCTCCTGCTTCAGCCTCTCTTGCTCCTACACTGCTTCCCACTAAGGTGGAGGCAGCCATTGCCAAAGAGACTGTACGCACTTACAGCAGAGCTGGGTGGACGCCACTCCTGCCTCTGACCAAAGCAGAGGCAGGGGCACCCCAACACTGCCTTGATGCGAATTTCATCTTCAGGCCCTAAATTCCCAGGATGGTGGTTTACTGAGACATATAGAAGATGAAGTGTAAAAGAGGATTTGTTAGATAAAAATGATAATCAAAATATTTTAAATTCAGATGTAATTTTTGAAGATTTTCCCCACAGAGCCAAAAAATTACCTGAAGCCAAGTTTGACTGACAGGCGGGTTTAACAAACACAACAAGACAAATGGCATGCAAAACAGATAGGGAAGTATTTGTTGCTAATTGCTTGAGAAAGCATTTTAATTAAGTTGTTTGCCAATTAATGCCTCGGTTTTAACATTCTATAAATATTTAAACATGTTTCATAAACTTTTCTTCGTATGGAAACATTTGCAAATGCTATCGTGAAGTTTCTTTGGGAATCTCATAAGCAAAAAAAAAAACTGTACGGTTTAGACAATTCGAATTGCCATATTCATAAGTAAATAAATAAACTGTCTTTTTTTCTCAGGAGCTTTTATACTGTAATATTCTCTACCTGCATAAACTTTCTTCCATGTCCTACCATGGACAGTATATAAATCTAATTACCTATTTTCTTAGTCTTCCATAAACACTGAAAATATGGGACATACATGGTAATTTCAGTCGTTTAAGCAAATGCAATAAAATGATTTGGGATGACATAAAGGAAGTCAATAAATAGCAGTTGTTAAGGTTTCAATCATCTCTAACTTAACCGCCTCCCCCAAATACTACCTATCCATTAAAACAACAGACAGTATATACAAACAAAGCAGAAAGGTTTCCCTGTTACCAAGCTGGAGCTTAATTTGTGGTATAAGCTATTGTGAACTTAACCAAAAATATCTCAGGCATGTGCCTGGTGCTCTGGTCAGGTTGTGAGGACCCCTCCAGGGACCTACCAGCACACAGAAGGCTCCTGCTTCAGCCTCTCTTGCTCCTACACTGCTTCCCACTAAGGTGGAGGCAGCCATTGCCAAAGAGACTGTACGCACTTACAGCAGAGCTGGGTGGACGCCACTCCTGCCTCTGACCAAAGCAGAGGCAGCCTCTGCCAGTGCATGCACTCCTGCACACACTGCCTACTGGATGGGAGAAAATATGTGCAAATGATATGTCTAATAAGGGGTTAATATCCAAAATATATAAAGAGCACATATCACCAATCTCAAAAACAATTAAGTTAAAAAATAAGCAGACGGGGCTTCCCCTGGTGGTCCAGTGGGTAAGGACTCCGCCTTGCAGTGCAAGGGGCGCCGGTTCGAGCCCTGGCCTGGGAAGATCCCACGTGCTGCGGAGCAGCTGAACCGATGTGTCCAATCACCGAGCCGGAGCTCTGGAGCGCATGCGCCCAGAGCCGGCGCTCTGAAACGACAGACGCCACCACGATGGGAGACCCACAGGAGCCAAAGAACAAAGACCGATGAAAATAGAGAAATGAAAGACCAACAGAAGTGGCCCGCCCACTCCCCTCCCTCCCCAACCCGACCCCCGCCCAAAATAAATAATAAATAAATAAATCTTTAAAAAAAAAATGAGCAGACGATCTGAACGAAAATATTTTCCAAAGACGACATAAAGATGGCCAGCAAGCACATGACAAGATGCTCACCATCACTAATCCTGTACTGGGCTCTTCCCAGGTGGCTTAGACAGTAAAGAATCTATCTGCCTGCAGTGCCGGAGACCCAGGATTGATCCCTGGGTTAGGAAGATCCCCTGGAGGAGGGAACGGTCACCCACTCCAGTATTCTTTTCCGGAGAGTTCCATGGACAGAGGAGCCTGGAGGGCTACAGTTCGTGGTGTCTCAGAGTCAGACACGACTGAGAAACTGACACACCATCATCTATCAAAGGTAAATGCAAAACAAACCACAATGAGATACCCCCTCACACCTCTCAGAATGGCTACTGTCAAAAAGAGAACAAACCGGGCTTCCCTGGTGGTCCAGTGGGTAAGGACACCGCCTTGCAGTGCAAGTGGCCCCGGTTCCATCCCTAGCCTGGGAAGATCCCACGTTCCGCGGAGCGGCTGGACCCATGTGTCCAATTAGCGAGCCGGAGCTCTAGAGCACATGTGCCCAGAGCCGGTGCTCTGCGACAACAGAGGCCACCGCAATGGGAGGCCCACAGGAGCCAAAGAACAAAGACGAATGAAAATAGAGAAATGAAAGACCAACAGAAGTGGCCCGCCCACTCCCTCCCTCCCAACCCGACCCCCGCCCAAAATAAATAATAAATAAATAAATCTTTAAAAAAAAAATGAGCAGACGATCTGAACGAAAATATTTTCCAAAGACGACATAAAGATGGCCAGCAAGCACATGACAAGATGCTCACCATCACTAATCCTGTACTGGGCTCTTCCCAGGTGGCTTAGACAGTAAAGAATCTATCTGCCTGCAGTGCCGGAGACCCAGGATTGATCCCTGGGTTAGGAAGATCCCCTGGAGGAGGGAACGGTCACCCACTCCAGTATTCTTTTCCGGAGAGTTCCATGGACAGAGGAGCCTGGAGGGCTACAGTTCGTGGTGTCTCAGAGTCAGACACGACTGAGAAACTGACACACCATCATCTATCAAAGGTAAATGCAAAACAAACCACAATGAGATACCCCCTCACACCTCTCAGAATGGCTACTGTCAAAAAGAGAACAAACCGGGCTTCCCTGGTGGTCCAGTGGGTAAGGACACCGCCTTGCAGTGCAAGTGGCCCCGGTTCCATCCCTAGCCTGGGAAGATCCCACGTTCCGCGGAGCGGCTGGACCCATGTGTCCAATTAGCGAGCCGGAGCTCTAGAGCACATGTGCCCAGAGCCGGTGCTCTGCGACAACAGAGGCCACCGCAATGGGAGGCCCACATGGGCCAAAGAACAAAGATGGATGAAAATAGATAAATGAAAGACCAATAGAAGTGGCCCGCCTGCCCCCTCCCCCCGCAAAAAAAAAAAAGAAAAAAAAAGAGAACAAGCCATGAATGCTGGTGAGGCTATGGAGAAAAGGGGACCCCAGTACACTGTGGGTAGGAATGTAAGAGGTGCAGCCACTCTGAAAACAGTACAGATGCACCTCAAAAACTAAAACTCTAACTGTCATATGATCCAATTCTGGGTATGCATATCCAGAGAAGGCAGAAATACCAAATGGAAAAGATACCTGCATAGCCACATGATTTATCATAGTCAAGACATGGAAGCAACCTAAGTGCCCATCAACAGATAAATGGATACAGAGGTGATTATATCAAATGGAATATGACTCAGCCATAAAAAAATGAAATTTTCCCATTTGCAATAACATGGATAGACCTAGAGGATATTATGCTTAGTGAAGTCAGACAAAGGAAAACAAATATTGTATGAAAATAACATGGAAACAGACTCATAACTACAGAGAGCAAACCAGTGGTTGCCAGTGGAGAGCCAGACTGGATAGAGAAAGGGGATTAAGAGGTACAAACTACTAGGCATTAAAAAAAATTAGGTACAAGGATGAAACACACAGCACAGAGAATAGAGTCAATATTTTGTCATAACGTTAAATGGAGTATAATCTTTAAACATATCAAATTCCTGTTGGATACCTGAAACTAACGTAGTATTGTAAATAAACTAGATTTTTGTTTTGGTTCAGTCGCTAAGTCCTATCTGACTCTCTTGCAATCCCATGGACTGTAGCCCATCAGTCTCCTCTGTCCATGTTATTTCCCATCAAGAATACTGGAGTGGGGGCTTCCCCTGGTGGTCCAGTGGGTAAGGACACCGCCTTGCAGTGCAAGGAGCACCGGTTCAATCCCTGGCCTGGGAAGATCCCACGTGCCACGGAGCGGCTGGACTGATGTGTCCAATCCCCGAGCCGGAGCTATGGAGCGCGTGTGCCCAGAGCCGGTGCTCTGCGACAACAGACGCCACCGCGATGGGAGGCCCACAGGAGCCAAAGAACAAAAGACGGATGAAAATAGAGAAATGAAAGACCAATAGACGTGGCCCGCCCGCTCCCCTTCCTCCCCAACCCAAACCCCACCCTAAATAAATAAATAAATAATTCTTAAAAAAAAAAAAAAAAAGAATACTGGAGTGGGTTGTCATTCCCTTCTCCAGAGGATCTTCTCTACCCAGGGATCTAACCCCCCTCTTTTGCATTGGCAGGCAGATTCTTTACCAGTAAGTCACTAAGGATAGTTATAGTAAATCAACTATACTTCAGTTTAAAAAAAAAGAAACCAAATTTCAAATTGCCTTGAAACACTGGGGAACAAAAACAAGAAAGAAAAGTCTCACACTGAGGGCTTTTCACATTCACATAGGGACTGGCAAAACTAATTTGTCATATGATCCAATTCGGATGCATAAAAAAATTGGAAAAGATACCTGCATAGCCATGATTTATCATAGTCAAGACATGGAAGCAACCTAAGTGCCCATCAACAGATAAATGGATACAGAGGTGATTATATCAAATGGAATATGACTCAGCCATAAAAAAATGAAATTTTCCCATTTGCAATAACATGGATAGACCTAGAGGATATTATGCTTAGTGAAGTCAGACAAAGGAAAACAAATATTGTATGAAAATAACATGGAAACAGACTCATAACTACAGAGAGCAAACCAGTGGTTGCCAGTGGAGAGCCAGACTGGATAGAGAAAGGGGATTAAGAGGTACAAACTACTAGGCATTAAAAAAAATTAGGTACAAGGATGAAACACACAGCACAGAGAATAGAGTCAATATTTTGTCATAACGTTAAATGGAGTATAATCTTTAAACATATCAAATTCCTGTTGGATACCTGAAACTAACGTAGTATTGTAAATAAACTAGATTTTTGTTTTGGTTCAGTCGCTAAGTCCTATCTGACTCTCTTGCAATCCCATGGACTGTAGCCCATCAGTCTCCTCTGTCCATGTTATTTCCCATCAAGAATACTGGAGTGGGGGCTTCCCCTGGTGGTCCAGTGGGTAAGGACACCGCCTTGCAGTGCAAGGAGCACCGGTTCAATCCCTGGCCTGGGAAGATCCCACGTGCCACGGAGCGGCTGGACTGATGTGTCCAATCCCCGAGCCGGAGCTATGGAGCGCGTGTGCCCAGAGCCGGTGCTCTGCGACAACAGACGCCACCGCGATGGGAGGCCCACAGGAGCCAAAGAACAAAAGACGGATGAAAATAGAGAAATGAAAGACCAATAGACGTGGCCCGCCCGCTCCCCTCCCTCCCCAACCCAAACCCCACCCAAAATAAATAAATAAATAATTCTTAAAAAAAAAAAAAAAGAATACTGGAGTGGGTTGTCATTCCCTTCTCCAGAGGATCTTCTCTACCCAGGGATCTAACCCCCCTCTTTTGCATTGGCAGGCAGATTCTTTACCAGTAAGTCACTAAGGATAGTTATAGTAAATCAACTATACTTCAGTTTAAAAAAAAAGAAACCAAATTTCAAATTGCCTTGAAACCCTGGGGGAACAAAAAACAAGAAAGAAAAGTCTCACACTGAGGGCTTTTCACATTCACATAGGGACTGGCAAAGATGCTAAAATGAATATGGGTTGTACTGCTGCTTCCCGCTAGGAAGCATAATGGGGCTGGACTTGCCTTGCTGCTCTAAATAATTAAAACCGGATAAAAATATATGGTGGGCCTGCTTTCAGACACAGAGCCACAGCCCTGCAGGTCTGTGATCCCAGAGAAGGACTGGCCTGGCTTTTTGCCTGGAGGCATTTTCCTGGCTGGCGTGCGAGGCACTGGCTGAGTCAGGGCCACAGGGTTTGGAGTCCGGGATGCCAGGGAGCTGTAATCCGTGGAGCAGAAGGGTGGGGTCTGCGTAACAGAGAAAGAGCTCCAGAGACACCCTGGGTCCTGGGCTTGGTCACTGCACACTCCTCTGGGCACACACAGGGCGCACGTCTGCTGGCTAGGGCAAAACATGCCAGGAGCTATAAAGGAAAGAGTCTTCATAGGTCCCACGGGTTCTGAGAAGCTGGGGGCCTACAGCCTAGATACAGCAGAGGCGTCGCAAAGGAGCACTGAGATGCAGAATATACAAAACCTCTGGAGAGCAGCAGACTCTTAAAAGACTGAGGAACAAGGAAACAGTTTCATCTTCTGTGACCAATGAATGACATCTAAATTCTTGAAATTTCTAGTCTGATTTTTTTTTTTTCCTCCTTAATTAGCTAGACTCACTAGTTTCTCAATATATGGGTTTGCTGGAATAGATCTTTACTACCAATTTCCAGTTTTTTTTAGAATTTTGTGACATAGTTGTAGGGCATCATATATGGTCATGATTATTTCGACTCTGCTTGAAACAAAAAAAGCATGGTTTTTCTTTGCTTCCTTTTTGTTTTATTAAACGTCATGGACTTTCCTGTGTTCTTTTTATTTTCCTCTACTTGTAGGCTTCCTTCTCTTTGGAAGTTATATGTGACTCTTTCTTTCAGTGGTTGCTTTTAAATTTTAATATACATACCAAGGACAGTCTAAAGTTAAATAACATTTTTATTCTCCTTTTAAAGAATTATCCCACATTCATCTTCTGATAAATGTTTCAGAGTAGTTTTGACCCACTGTATTTGGAATATATCACCCCCGCCCCCAAATTAACTAGCTTCCTTACCATTTCCCAAGTTTCTAGAGGCATTTCCTGTCCTTAATTCACAGATCAGCAGATCTTTTGTGGCTCCTGACTATGCAGGAAGCCCCTCCACCGGTTCCCAAAGTTTACGACTCTCCTCTTCTGTGGACGTTAACACCACAGTTTCCCACCCTGAGGCCAAGAGCCACTTAAAATATTTAGTAGTAGTTCATTTGTTAAGTAAAATGAAGATCCAAGTAAGAACTTAGATTTTAATTGTTTGATATTCTAAGTATCTAATTTTTATTGTTGTTCAATCTTTCTTCTCCCCCACCTTTTATGAAATTTATCAAAGAAACCAGGTGGTTATCCTGTAATTTCTCACAGTCTGTAGTTTCCTAACGTCATCCATGGGTGTCCCACGTGGTGCTGGTGGTAGGAGACATAAGAGATATGGGTTCAGTCCCTGGGTTGGGAAGATCCCCTGGAGGAGGGCATGGCAACCCACTCCAGTAGTCTTGCTAGGAGAATATACAAAACCTCTGAGAGCAGCAGACTCTTAAAAGACTGAGGAACAAGGAAACAGTTTCATCTTCTGTGACCAATGAATGACATCTAAATTCTTGAAATTTCTAGTCTGATTTTTTTTTTTTCCTCCTTAATTAGCTAGACTCACTAGTTTCTCAATATATGGGTTTGCTGGAATAGATCTTTACTACCAATTTCCAGTTTTTTTTAGAATTTTGTGACATAGTTGTAGGGCATCATATATGGTCATGATTATTTCGACTCTGCTTGAAACAAAAAAAGCATGGTTTTTCTTTGCTTCCTTTTTGTTTTATTAAACGTCATGGACTTTCCTGTGTTCTTTTTATTTTCCTCTACTTGTAGGCTTCCTTCTCTTTGGAAGTTATATGTGACTCTTTCTTTCAGTGGTTGCTTTTAAATTTTAATATACATACCAAGGACAGTCTAAAGTTAAATAACATTTTTATTCTCCTTTTAAAGAATTATCCCACATTCATCTTCTGATAAATGTTTCAGAGTAGTTTTGACCCACTGTATTTGGAATATATCACCCCCGCCCCCAAATTAACTAGCTTCCTTACCATTTCCCAAGTTTCTAGAGGCATTTCCTGTCCTTAATTCACAGATCAGCAGATCTTTTGTGGCTCCTGACTATGCAGGAAGCCCCTCTCCACCGGTTCACAAAGATTATGACTCTCCTCTTCTGTGGACGTTAACACCACAGTTTCCCACCCTGAGGCCAAGAGCCACTTAAAATATTTAGTAGTAGTTCATTTGTTAAGTAAAATGAAGATCCAAGTAAGAACTTAGATTTTAATTGTTTGATATTCTAAGTATCTAATTTTTATTGTTGTTCAATCTTTCTTCTCCCCCACCTTTTATGAAATTTATCAAAGAAACCAGGTGGTTATCCTGTAATTTCTCACAGTCTGTAGTTTCCTAACGTCATCCATGGGTGTCCCACGTGGTGCTGGTGGTAGGAGACATAAGAGATATGGGTTCAGTCCCTGGGTTGGGAAGATCCCCTGGAGGAGGGCATGGCAACCCACTCCAGTAGTCTTGCTTGGAGAATCCCTGGACAGAGAAGCTGCAGTCCATAGGATTGCTCAGAGGCAGACATCACTGAAGCAACTTAGCACACATGCACAACGTCATCCCCTTGAGTCTGCAATCTGTATTCTCCTACACGTGGCATGTGCTCTCTTCTTCATAACTCTGTATATGCTCTGCTTTTGTCGAGAATACCTTCTCTCCTCTCTCTCCTAGCTGGGTAATTTCTACTTATTCATCAGGTCTCATATTAAATAGGTCTCTTTCTAGGAAGACATCCCCAACTCCTTTACCGTAATGGCTAGAAGGGATGCCCTTCCATTCTGCTCTAGAGCATCTTGGCATTTTTGTCATAGTTTCCTCAGTTGTTTTGCTTGTCTGTGTTTATCTTGGGGGACAGCCTAGTTTTACTAGCCATGGTATTCCTAGGTTCATGAAAGTGGCACATGGTATATGTTCAAGAAATATCAAGTCAGTTAATGCATCAGCAAAGAAAAAAAAAAAAAATGAAGGAATGAAATGGAGATAGGACAAGGACTTTTGTTTTACTATTTTTCACTTCCCTATGTTCTCCTGTATTAAGGAAAGAAATCTGTAGTACACAGTCATTTTTTAATCATGTATCTGAGGTAATCTCCCATGTAATTTACTGGAATGACTGTGATAACCCTGCAGTCTGGGATGTACACCTATGTGATGGGATTTGACAAATAGCTGGAAGGTGCTCACTGACAAACATGACTGTTCCTGCCATTCTACATGAGACTCCAAATCTTTAGAGTTCTTCCCAGTGCTAAATACTGCCAGATTAAATTTCTCTTCTTATTCTTTTGTAATGTGCAAACACCTCTAATTTGGTTCCATGACTCAGCTCTCCTGTTTCTTTTGGGCTACAAGAGAGAAAAGGAGGGAAAAAGCATACGTTGTCCATTCCACACATCTGGGACCACCACATGTCATCCTTTCCCATCATTAATAACGATGCCAGGTTACCACCTTTTTGAAGATAAAGTCCTTAAGCTCTAGAGAAGCTCAAACTAATCTGGTCAAGGTCACCTGGATAGAAAACAATGTATTGAGATTTGAATCCAGGTCTCAGGATTGTACTATTGGAACTGTGATATTGCAACTGTTTACCTTCACTCTACTAGAAAGCTCAATCTAAAGCAGTGTCCTATAAATCATATTTGATTTTATTTGTTTTTTAAATTTTGGGAAGGTCACGCCTTGTGGCATGAGGGATCGTAGTTCCCCAACCAGAGACTGAAGTGTGCCCTCTGCATTGGCAGTACAGCGTCTTAATCACTGGACCACCAGGGAAGTCCAATACTATTTAAGACATGTATTATCTTGGAATGGAAGTGAAGGATTAAGGTACACAAGTACTTTAGAGGCCAAGAGTAAATAGGTTTAAGAAAGGGAAGTAAAACAATTTGGCCTCTGTTAAACCCACCTTTAGAGTCCAAAGAAAGTGAAGACTCAAGTGACAGAAGCTGGCACAAAAAGAACCAGCAAAGTCATCAATAGGACCAGGTCATCCCTGCCTGCCTTCTGATAGCTCAGTTATCACTCAGCTCTCCTTCTCATTGTTATTGCTGGGCTCAGTTGTGTGGGATTCTTTTGCATTCCCAAGGGCTGTCCATGGGATTTCCCAGGCAAGAACACTGGAGTCGTTGCCATTTCCTCCTCCAGGGGATCTTCCTGACCCAGGGACCAAATCCTCATCTTCTGCACTGCAGGTAGATTCTTTACCATTGCATCACTGGAGAAGCCCTGCAGAGTTGTCAATAATAAAAATGTACTGTTTTCAGTCACTACATTGGTGGTAAATTATTACAAAAGCAATAAGAATTAGGAATAGGCCTAAGTTAACAGAAAGTCAAAAGTAAGTCATTCAATAGAAATGCTGGTGCTTGCAGACTGTTTTTTGGGAGGGGCTCAAGAAACAGGCTAATTTGCATAATGGCCTGGAAGTCTGGGTCTGCTAGCAGCTAGACAGCTGTGGAGAGGGGTCGGGGTGAGGGCGGCGGGTTCCTTCAGACTTTCATTGACTGGAAGTTACCAGAAGACTCAGCGAAGGTAGTTTCCCAAAAGTAAAAGTCACTCATAGTGACTGATACACGCAGGCCTGTTAGAACTCACCTCACATAAATATTCTGGGCTGAGAAAGCGTTCACTGCCACGTGGTCTTCAAAATACAGGCCTACATTCATACCCAGGGGAACATGTTTGGAACTGTTGTTAGTATAAATCTGTATCTGAAGTCTAGATCAATGGTAACATCCACCTCTCCTCTTGGGGCTTCCCTGGTAGCTCAGATGGTAAAAGAATTCACCTGCAATGCAGGAGGCCCAGGTCTAATTCCTAGTTCAGGAATATGCTGTGGAGAACATGGAAACCCAATCCAGTATTCTTGCCTAGAGAATTCCATGTACAGAGGAGCCTGGTGGACCAGAGTCCATGGGGTGGCACGGAGCTGGACATGACTGAGCAACTGACACTTCAGATTGCCAGAGGAGTCTGACACTTCGGATTCCCACAGGAGTCTGGTTAGCATCAGCAGGTTTAAAAGGCTAGACTCCTGAGTTATTAAGGACTTTAGACGACTCTTTGATATGAAGCAGAAATAAAAACACTGTACACACACAGTCTGTGATTCTAAGGGTGAAGCGGGGAGAGACAATTATAGAACAGTATGTGGGATGCTTCATGGACTGATGACCAACTGCAGGCATCTTGGACACTGGATCATAAGATCAGTGCCTCGGATATTTGCGATATGATTGTACTAAATGGCTTCTTCCTCCCTGAACTGTGTAGACTTAAACTGTTGTGGATTATTTCCTTATCAGCCACTACCCCCAAGAAACCCATGAGTTTGATGTTAGTCAAAGAGAAGAGACACAGAGTAGCTTCTCAACATTGAGCGAGGAAAACAAAATCCTGTGTCCTCTTTTCAAAAGAAATGTGTAATAACTCATAAAGTTGATAGTAACTCACAAGATGCTCAATTCCTATAGAACTACCAGTTTTGACAGGTGCCCACTGACCCTACTCTGATGAGCAGCTCATCAGATTGAAAACGACAAACTCCTTGGCCAAGGGAGAAGAAAACTCTATCGATCAGTTTATTTCTCTTTGTGTGCATCCTAAGTCAGTTCGGTGGTGTCCAGTTCTTTGGGACCCCATGGACTGTAGCCCACCAGGCCTGTTAGAACTCACCTCACATAAATAGGTAAAAGCTCAGATGTTTAAATACAGGCCTACATTCATACCCAGGGAACATGTTTGGAACTGTTGTTAGTATAAATCTGTATCTGAAGTCTAGATCAATGGTAACATCCACCTCTCCTCTTGGGGCTTCCCTGGTAGCTCAGATGGTAAAAGAATTCACCTGCAATGCAGGAGGCCCAGGTCTAATTCCTAGTTCAGGAATATGCTGTGGAGAACATGGAAACCCAATCCAGTATTCTTGCCTAGAGAATTCCATGTACAGAGGAGCCTGGTGGACCAGAGTCCATGGGGTGGCACGGAGCTGGACATGACTGAGCAACTGACACTTCAGATTGCCAGAGGAGTCTGACACTTCGGATTCCCACAGGAGTCTGGTTAGCATCAGCAGGTTTAAAAGGCTAGACTCCTGAGTTATTAAGGACTTTAGACGACTCTTTGATATGAAGCAGAAATAAAAACACTGTACACACACAGTCTGTGATTCTAAGGGTGAAGCGGGGAGAGACAATTATAGAACAGTATGTGGGATGCTTCATGGACTGATGACCAACTGCAGGCATCTTGGACACTGGATCATAAGATCAGTGCCTCGGATATTTGCGATATGATTGTACTAAATGGCTTCTTCCTCCCTGAACTGTGTAGACTTAAACTGTTGTGGATTATTTCCTTATCAGCCACTACCCCCAAGAAACCCATGAGTTTGATGTTAGTCAAAGAGAAGAGACACAGAGTAGCTTCTCAACATTGAGCGAGGAAAACAAAATCCTGTGTCCTCTTTTCAAAAGAAATGTGTAATAACTCATAAAGTTGATAGTAACTCACAAGATGCTCAATTCCTATAGAACTACCAGTTTTGACAGGTGCCCACTGACCCTACTCTGATGAGCAGCTCATCAGATTGAAAACGACAAACTCCTTGGCCAAGGGAGAAGAAAACTCTATCGATCAGTTTATTTCTCTTTGTGTGCATCCTAAGTCAGTTCGGTGGTGTCCAGTTCTTTGGGACCCCATGGACTGTAGCCCACCAGGCTCTTCTGTCCATGGGATTCTCTAGGCAAGAATACTGGAGTGGGTTGCCATGTCCTTCTCCAGGGGATCTTCTTGACCCAAGGATCAAATCCATGTCTCATATGTCTCCTGCATTGGCAGGTGGGTCCTTTACCACTAGCATTCTCTTTAGAGTTGAGCCAAGATTGTTTGTAGAGTGGCAGATAGCATGGTTTGGGGCAACAGTTTCAGAGAAAGAACAGTTAAATATCTAATCTCCTTTCACTTGGTGCTACACTGCTTTCTGAAATTACAATGAGAACTCAGTACAGAACTTTGTATTGAAAAGACTGGAATTCTAGATCTTGCTGAGCCCAGTACTTTGCTCATATTTCATCTAGTAGAAATTTTTAAAGGGAGTGAGAATCCAATGGACTGAATCCACTACAAAGAATAAATACAGAAGTGAACTCCAGGTACACCCTTTGTTGTGAGCCATTTTACATTGTGTGGCCACTGCTCCTGTTGAATCACTTCTGAGAGAATTTCCTGTATAATGGCATTTCAGTCGTCACTGTAATGTCAACAAACAAGGCAGATGAATGCTTCCCATCCTGAGCTGCCTTGCACTCTGCTTATTAGAATTGCAGTCAGATCTTCATTAGAATGAATGACATCTGATTCCATAAGGCAGTCACAACAGAGGCACCTTCTTGCTCTGGTGTCACCCTGCGGATGACAATGTCGGCCATTATGAATGACACTCCACAATTCGTTACTTCCTGCCTCAAATTGTTGTTAATCTTTCATCCAAACTGTACACATGTGCGGCTTTAAGTGGCCTATCACAGTGAGTACCCCGTAATGCGGCAAGCACATGGAGACTGACAGAAGGTAAATTGCTTGTCAGGAGGTCTGTATTTCAATTCACAGCATATTCCAAACACGTCGTGGTGAAAGCACGCCACAACAGCTGCTTTCATGGCTAACTATTTTTGATGTAAATGTCAATAAAGCTCCAGGCCCTTTCATATTTGGGGCCAAGAATGTCCATCTTTTCCTATGCAGGCTGGCAGGTGGAGCTCCATTTATCTACTCTTAGGAACATGTCCTATAATAATGATGGCCTCTGGAGGCCGTTTAGAGTGATTGAGAGCAGTGATTGGGACAATAGGCTGCTGAATTTCATTGCTGGAGTGGGTTGACAGGTGACTCCTTTTATACCCTCTCATCTGGTGGAGAAGGAAATAAAACACACACTTCTATCCGGTCCACAAGCAATCACCTCCAGGTTGAAGATCTATACCTATCGTTTATTCCAATCATCGGGGGGGGAAAAAAAAAGATCGAGAGCCATGGTTATGGAACAATCACAAATTCTCCAGCAGACCTAGAGTTTTTAAAGAGACAGCAACAACATTTATTTTCTGTAGGAATACAGATAGGAGAATTGAGCAAACTGTTTTGCATGGGATATGGACGCCTTGGAGGACCTTCCTCCTTTTCCTTGCAAATGTCCCTTTTGGGATACCAGCTGTTCAAGCTGTATAACAAACTCTCTCTTTTAACTAATGCTCTGAGGAAGATGACTGAAACTTGACCTTTCACAGCTGAAAGCTAGCAGATATATTAAAAATCAATTCAAGGACACTGCTCTCAAGCACATTTGTATTCAAATATGTCCGTATGTTACAGCAGCAAGCACAGAGCTTAACAATATAAAGCAAAAGCTCATATTCTTTTATTCACCACACTTATTGAGCATCTGCTACAGGCAAGGCATTCTCTTCTACAACAGGGTGAGGGATACAATCAGAGTCAGACAGAACCCACCTAGTGGCTGTAAAAATAATACCCTGAAGTGAAAGTATATTAAACTTGTATTTACTTCGTATTGCCTTCTTTCTAATATTGCGTGCTATTTGTCACGTACATACTATAAGAAAAAGGAAGAAAAAAGGGACATAAAAAAGGAACAAAATTGTGCTATTTGCAGCAACGTGAATGGGCCTACGGAGGAGGGCATGGCAGCCTACTCCAGTGTTCTTGCCTGGAGAATTCCATGGACAGAGGAGCCTGGTGGGCTGTAGTCAATGGGATCGCAAAGAGACACAACTGAAGCCACTTAGCATGCACATACTAAATGATTAGACTGTTGCAGATAACAATGATAATAAATGTTTGAAGCACATGCTCTATTCTTCAGCGCTCTAAGTGTGTAACTTACAAGGTTAGGTACAGTTGCTCTCAAAAAAAAAAAAAAGCTTAACTCCAAAACTGGAGTTGTTATTGTTCGGCCACATCTGACTCTTTGCAACCCCATGAACTGTAGCCCATCAGGTTCCTCTGTCCATGGGATTCTCCAGGCAAGAACACTGGAGTGGGCTGCCATGCCCTTCTCCAGGGGATCTTCCAGACCCAGGGATAGAACCTAGGCCTCCTGCATGGCAAGCAGACTCTTTACCATCTGAGTCACCAGGGAAGCCCTTATTAGCCTTAGTTTCTTCATATGCTAACTAACAATAGCTAGTGAGTGCTGAACATTTACTATGCACTGAACACCTTATTTGCATTATTATATCAATCCTTACAAAAGCCCTTTGAGTTGTTTGCTTTAATTATCTCATTTTATGAAGGGCAACAGAACATGGCAGCAATGGAGTCAGGACTGATGGCTTGTAGAACCTGTATTTTAGATTACTGCTTTTAATTATCTGTAGCATGGTAATACTAATTATAATACCTCATAATATTACTGTGGGCTTCCACAGGTGGCTCACTAGTAAAGAACCTGTCTGCCAATGCAGAGGTCTTCCTGGGTCGGGAAGATCCTCTGGAGAAGGAAACGGTGACCCACTCCAGTGTTCTTGCCTGGAGAATCCCATGGACAGAGGAGCCTGGCGGGCTACAGACCATGGGGTCGCAAAGAGTTGGACATGACTTAGTGACTAAATAACAACACAACATTATAGTATGTCGGACATTTAGTAATTTCTTCTCCCTGAAATTGCATCAGCAACCTGAGAAGCATCCCAAAGCTGCTGAAAAGGCGAGAGGACAGCAATTCATTCTCATTTATGACATCCTTGTGCTTTTCATGGTTGGGCTTGAACATGCGTAAGAGTCAGGTATGGCAGGGAAACTGTAAGCCAAGGAGATGGGAATAGGAAGAAAGCCAGGAATTGGCTGCTCAGGGTCTGATGAGCGAACCCCTGTCACTGCAAAGGGAGTATCCTGTTGCCTGGTGAGAATCAGGATTGAGATCTGAAGATATATAACTGGCTTAACTCTCTCAACCTACTAGCCATGTAATTTAGTTGCTGTCTACTTTCCTTGGGAAATAATATTGCTAATTTTTTTCTATTTATACATTTTATAAAACATACAAAACACTATATTATAAACATAAAATTAATATATTTATATTTTCCAAATGCAGTGTCTGTATACTACTTTTATATAATGTTACTCATTTAATTATGTATATTCTGCAAAACTGTAATTAATATTACATTTATAAATGTGTTAGAGTTGTGAATTAAAAATATGTTATAATTTTTATAGGGTTATATGTACAGAAATATATATTGTGAGAACAAATATACATAATACAAATATAAATGCTGCTTTCAACAATTAATAATATTTTGACAACACTTGAAATATATATAAGACTTTATGTAGATATTTTCATTTCTGGTGCTCTCTTTCTTCCTGTAGATCCAGAGTTCCATCTGATAAAATTTTCCTTCACTTTGGAAATGAGTTGTACATTTAGTACTTATTAGAGTCAAATCACTTAAGCTTTCATTTCTCTGAAGTTTCTTTGTTTTCACTTTTGAAAATTATTTCCACTGACTGTAGAATTGTATGTTTACAATTTTCCAATTTAAACACTTTAAGGATGGCATTTCATTGTCTTTTGGCCTCTGTTGTTTCTACTGAGAATTTAACTGTCATTCATGTTGCTGTTGCCAGTCTTTTTTCTTTGGATAATTGTAAGATTTCTTCTTTGTCATTGTTTGTTGAACACTTTCATTAAGATGTTTTTGTGACTTTTTTTCTTATTTATTAACAAAGAATTTTCACTGAGCTTTTTAAATCATTGAATAGATATCCTTCCTCAGTTTTGGAAAGTCTTCCTACATTGTTTCTTTTTTTAAATTTTTTTACGGAGTTTTGTTGTTTACTGCCACACATCAACCTGAGTCTGCCAGAGGTATACCCTACCTTTACATATTTCTTCTCTTCTATTCTTTCTGTCTTCCCTTTCTGAGACTCTATCTACATCCAATTAGACTCTTTGATATTATCCCACATATTTCAGAACTCTTTTTTTTACTCTTTTACCCTGTGTTTCAATTTTTACACAATCTATTAATTGGTTTTCAAATTCACTTATTTTTCCTCTGTGTGTCCAGTCTACTATAAAGTCCATTTGATAAATTATTCAACTTGGATACTGCATATTATATTTCTAACCTTTGGGTCTTTAGTATAAGTTCTAAGTCTTCACTTTGCTGAAATTCCTCATCTCTTTCCATATGTGATCCATCTTTTTCATGTAAATATTTAAACATTTTTTATAGCTATATGAAAATTCCTATATTATTGTCTCAACATCTGGGTCCTCTCTGGTTTATTGATCATACATCACATTCTCTTGTTTTATTATCTTTCAATTTAAAAAATATATAGGATATTTTATATGAAACATAGTAGAAAATCAAGTATATAATAATAAAAAAATAACCAAACAATCTGATTAAAAAATGCGCAGGATATCTGAGCAGACATTTTCCCAAAGAAGACATACAGATGGCCAGCATGAAAAGATATTCAACATCATTAGTCCCCGTGGAAATGGAAATCAAAACCAGACTGTGCTATCACCCCACACCTATTTGAATAGCTATTATTAAAAAGATACAAAGTAACAAGTGCTAGAGAGATATAAAGAAAAGAGAACACTCGTGCAGTGTCTGAAGGAATGTGACTTGGTACAGTTACTATGGAAAACAGTATGGAAGTTCCTCAAAACATTCATAATAGAACTTCTATGTGATCCAGCAGTTTTATCTTTGGGCAGTTACCTGAGGAAAATGAGAACACTAACTCAAAAAGATGTGCGCCACCAGGCTAATTGCTACAGTATTTATAATAGCCAAGATATGGCAACATGTGTTCATCAATGGAGAAATGAATAAAGAAGAGGGTATCTACACACAATGGGAAACAACTCAGCAAGGAATTCTTGTCATTTGTGGTAACATGGCTGAACCTTGAGGGCATTATGCTAAGTGAATTTTTCCTCAGTTTTGGAAAGTCTTCCTACATTGGGGTTTTGTTGTTTACTGCCACACATCAACCTGAGTCTGCCAGAGGTATACCCTACCTTTACATATTTCTTCTCTTCTATTCTTTCTGTCTTCCCTTTCTGAGACTCTATCTACATCCAATTAGACTCTTTGATATTATCCCACATATTTCAGAACTCTTTTTTTTACTCTTTTACCCTGTGTTTCAATTTTTACACAATCTATTAATTGGTTTTCAAATTCACTTATTTTTCCTCTGTGTGTCCAGTCTACTATAAAGTCCATTTGATAAATTATTCAACTTGGATACTGCATATTATATTTCTAACCTTTGGGTCTTTAGTATAAGTTCTAAGTCTTCACTTTGCTGAAATTCCTCATCTCTTTCCATATGTGATCCATCTTTTTCATGTAAATATTTAAACATTTTTTATAGCTATATGAAAATTCCTATATTATTGTCTCAACATCTGGGTCCTCTCTGGTTTATTGATCATACATCACATTCTCTTGCTTTATTATCTTTCAATTTAAAAAATATATAGGATATTTTATATGAAACATAGTAGAAAATCAAGTATATAATAATAAAAAAATAACCAAACAATCTGATTAAAAAATGCGCAGGATATCTGAGCAGACATTTTCCCAAAGAAGACATACAGATGGCCAGCATGAAAAGATATTCAACATCATTAGTCCCCGTGGAAATGGAAATCAAAACCAGACTGTGCTATCACCCCACACCTATTTGAATAGCTATTATTAAAAAGATACAAAGTAACAAGTGCTAGAGAGATATAAAGAAAAGAGAACACTCGTGCAGTGTCTGAAGGAATGTGACTTGGTACAGTTACTATGGAAAACAGTATGGAAGTTCCTCAAAACATTCATAATAGAACTTCTATGTGATCCAGCAGTTTTATCTTTGGGCAGTTACCTGAGGAAAATGAGAACACTAACTCAAAAAGATGTGCGCCACCAGGCTAATTGCTACAGTATTTATAATAGCCAAGATATGGCAACATGTGTTCATCAATGGAGAAATGAATAAAGAAGAGGGTATCTACACACAATGGGAAACAACTCAGCAAGGAATTCTTGTCATTTGTGGTAACATGGCTGAACCTTGAGGGCATTATGCTAAGTGAAGCAGGTCAGACAAAAACAGACAAATGCCTTCTGATCTCTCATAAGTGTGGAATCTGAAAACAAACAAATAGTAAGCAAAAAACAAGCTCATAGATATTAGAGAATAGAGGGTGGCAGCCAGAGGCAGTGGGTGGGGTGCGGTGGGTGGGAGAAATGCATGAAGAGTGACAAAAAGTAAAAAAAAAGATGCAGGGCTTCCCTGGTGGTCTAGTGGGTAAAGAGTCTGTCTTGCAGTTCAGGGTTCGATCCCTGGCCTGGGAAGATCCCATGTGCGATGGAGCGGCTGGATTAGTGTGTCCAATTAGGAGCCAGTGCTCTGGAGCACATGCACCCAGAGCTGGTGCTCTGCAATGTGAGGGGCCACTGCAATGGGAGGCCAGGGAATAAAGATGGATAAAAATAAATAAAAAACCAACAAAAGAGGCCAAAATTAAAAAAAAAAAAAAAAAGATGCAGTGGATGTAAAACAGACACAGACATTTTGAATCATATTCCAAATACTGACTTCATTTTTACAAAAGGACATGGAAGGAGACATATTTTTTTTTTTCTTTTTCACATTTTTTTTCTGAGCCAAAGGCTTAGTTCTGTTTTTCACCTTCTTTTTAAAATCTTAAACTAAGATTTTAAATTTAAACTTACACAAAGACTTTGTACGGTACTTTCTTCACTTTGCTTCCAACTAGGAAAAGCTATTTATTGTTTTACTTCTTATCTTCCAATTATTCTGGCCTGGCCAAAAAAAAAAAAAAATGTAAATGAAAGGATGGAGGTGGGGGCGAGAAAGGAGTCACTAAACATCTCTGAATTTCAGCTTAACCACAGGACTTTTGGACAGGGTTCATATTTTAACAAATATTTATTATATTAGCACTATGTGCAAAATGCTGTCTCTCTGCTAGGGAAACCTCATATTACCCTCCTGAAGCTTACTTGCTATTCAAAGAGATATCATAAAGCAATAAATTTACATGTAATATAATTAAGATAAAGAATAAGAAGAGCAGTATTTGATATGGTTGTCAGGAAAGGCTATAATGAGAAGATGGCAGTTGATCAGGAACGTGCATAAAAAAATGATTATAAATGTCTTTTTTTCAGCCATAGAATGCTGACTCATTGCATTCTATTCAGATAGAGGGCAGGTCAGACAAAACAGACAAATGCTTCTGATCTCTCATAAGTGTGGAATCTGAAAACAAACAAATAGTAAGCAAAAAACAAGCTCATAGATATTAGAGAATAGAGGGTGGCAGCCAGAGGCAGTGGGTGGGGTGCGGTGGGTGGGAGAAATGCATGAAGAGTGACAAAAAGTAAAAAAAAAGATGCAGGGCTTCCCTGGTGGTCTAGTGGGTAAAGAGTCTGTCTTGCAGTTCAGGGTTCGATCCCTGGCCTGGGAAGATCCCATGTGCGATGGAGCGGCTGGATTAGTGTGTCCAATTAGGAGCCAGTGCTCTGGAGCACATGCACCCAGAGCTGGTGCTCTGCAATGTGAGGGGCCACTGCAATGGGAGGCCAGGGAATAAAGATGGATAAAAATAAATAAAAAACCAACAAAAGAGGCCAAAATTAAAAAAAAAAAAAAAAAGATGCAGTGGATGTAAAACAGACACAGACATTTTGAATCATATTCCAAATACTGACTTCATTTTTACAAAAGGACATGGAAGGAGACATATTTTTTTTTTTTCTTTTTCACATTTTTTTTCTGAGCCAAAGGCTTAGTTCTGTTTTTCACCTTCTTTTTAAAATCTTAAACTAAGATTTTAAATTTAAACTTACACAAAGACTTTGTACGGTACTTTCTTCACTTTGCTTCCAACTAGGAAAAGCTATTTATTGTTTTACTTCTTATCTTCCAATTATTCTGGCCTGACCAAAAAAAAAAAAAAAATGTAAATGAAAGGATGGAGGTGGGGGCGAGAAAGGAGTCACTAAACATCTCTGAATTTCAGCTTAACCACAGGACTTTTGGACAGGGTTCATATTTTAACAAATATTTATTATATTAGCACTATGTGCAAAATGCTGTCTCTCTGCTAGGGAAACCTCATATTACCCTCCTGAAGCTTACTTGCTATTCAAAGAGATATCATAAAGCAATAAATTTACATGTAATATAATTAAGATAAAGAATAAGAAGAGCAGTATTTGATATGGTTGTCAGGAAAGGCTATAATGAGAAGATGGCAGTTGATCAGGAACGTGCATAAAAAAATGATTATAAATGTCTTTTTTTTTTCAGCCATAGAATGCTGACTCATTGCATTCTATTCAATAAGTGAAACATCTGTTTTCTTTAGAGATGTAGTAACAAATTATAAAGCGTTTGTAGTCAGATTCAAGTTAGCAGAGATGACTCAAGTAACCCAATTAAACACATCCCAAACATGTAATTGGTTTCTAGCTTTTCCTATTTTTTTGGAAACCAAGAGTGTGAATTACTAACTATTCAGTTTTCCTATCCATTCAGCTATGACGGCGTCTTCACAGAGTTAGGGCGTAGGAGGTGATTTCACAAGGACTGGGGATGAGTAACTTATACATTAACCCCATAGTGACCGTCTCACTTCTTGATTATCCCACTGCCTAATCGGAACTGAATACTGGACTAGCTAAATTTCTGGGAGATCAGTGGAGATGGTATCCACTTTCCTCATGGCTCTTTTTGGTGCCTGGATCAGACTTTCTCTTGGACCAACAGACTCTAACACCTCTTCTGGAATTGATTCCAACCGATGATGAGCTACATCTGGCCTGTGAAATGAAAATAGGAAAACCTTTGATTGAGTCCAAGTTAAGTGGATCTACATCATCTGCTCTGGCAACTTTTGCCAAGATGAATGACGCTGTGTCAGTGTACCATAATTTCAGAGGTGGATTTCCTCTTTTGAAAGACAAAGTGTTTTCCTTTATATAGGCAATGAAAGAAAAAAAAAAAAAAAAAAGAAAATCCCCAAATAACACCAACCAAAAACCGGTGTGTGTGAAAATGCACTTTGGCTCCACTATATACTTGAAGACAAAACCCCTAAAATAATCAGCTTAACCACAGGACTTTTGGACAGGGTTCATATTTTAACAAATATTTATTATATTAGCACTATGTGCAAAATGCTGTCTCTCTGCTAGGGAAACCTCATATTACCCTCCTGAAGCTTACTTGCTATTCAAAGAGATATCATAAAGCAATAAATTTACATGTAATATAATTAAGATAAAGAATAAGAAGAGCAGTATTTGATATGGTTGTCAGGAAAGGCTATAATGAGAAGATGGCAGTTGATCAGGAACGTGCATAAAAAAATGATTATAAATGTCTTTTTTTTTTCAGCCATAGAATGCTGATTCATTGCATTCTATTCAATAAGTGAAACATCTGTTTTCTTTAGAGATGTAGTAACAAATTATAAAGCGTTTGTAGTCAGATTCAAGTTAGCAGAGATGACTCAAGTAACCCAATTAAACACATCCCAAACATGTAATTGGTTTCTAGCTTTTCCTATTTTTGGAAACCAAGAGTGTGAATTACTAACTATTCAGTTTTCCTATCCATTCAGCTATGACGGCGTCTTCACAGAGTTAGGGCGTAGGAGGTGATTTCACAAGGACTGGGGATGAGTAACTTATACATTAACCCCATAGTGACCGTCTCACTTCTTGATTATCCCACTGCCTAATCGGAACTGAATACTGGACTAGCTAAATTTCTGGGAGATCAGTGGAGATGGTATCCACTTTCCTCATGGCTCTTTTTGGTGCCTGGATCAGACTTTCTCTTGGACCAACAGACTCTAACACCTCTTCTGGAATTGATTCCAACCGATGATGAGCTACATCTGGCCTGTGAAATGAAAATAGGAAAACCTTTGATTGAGTCCAAGTTAAGTGGATCTACATCATCTGCTCTGGCAACTTTTGCCAAGATGAATGACGCTGTGTCAGTGTACCATAATTTCAGAGGTGGATTTCCTCTTTTGAAAGACAAAGTGTTTTCCTTTATATAGGCAATGAAAGAAAAAAAAAAAAAAAAAAGAAAATCCCCAAATAACACCAACCAAAAACCGGTGTGTGTGAAAATGCACTTTGGCTCCACTATATACTTGAAGACAAAACCCCTAAAATAATCCTATTTTAGTCTTTTTTGTTTCTCTTGGATCTCTGCCATCCTGGCCCTTATCAAGTTACACACAGGGGCAGTAGTGTCGTGAACGTCCTGGAGAAGGGATGCATTTCCCGGCTTCCTAGTATCAGAAGAGCCTAAACAGGAACAAGAATGCGATGGAAAGGGAGCGAGCCAATAACTTGCAGAGTCTGTGAGTGTTTCCCAGTTGTTTTAACTCCCAGCTCAGATTAAAAAATATTTACTCCAGAAGGAATACAAATGGTGGCAATAAACAGAGGGAGAAAGGCAAGAAACTTGAAGTTTACTTTACAAATCTGTCCAGCTTCCCACATGGATGAGCAATAGACATAGAAAGGACAATGAGCTGATAAAGGATATTTTTGAAACTTGGGAAATCACCCAGCTTTGGAACTAGAGACTGTGTTGGAGGCTGTAGTTCCAATCCCAATGCCTAAAGCCCACTCCAAGTCTATCTCCATGAGGAGAGAGGGAGGCTGGGGGTTTCGATGCTGTGACTGCTAAAGCATCATAGTAAATGCTTGGGGTAGTTTAACAGGATGTGCTGTAATGTTGGGATTACTAGTAAACACCCACTACCCATAGATCCTGCCAAACTATGATAAAAATGATGTTATAATTACATTAATTTCCAGGTTCTCTCTTCATGGTGTCCCCATTAGACTAACTCTAGGCTTCCATCTCTGGAGTGATTTTTTCAGTTACTTATGGGATACTGGGCATATTCACATTAATTCCTATTGCCAAAGCATGATGTAGGTCTTTACTTTCTGTTTTATGTTCCTGTATAGATAAGAGTCTCTAAGGCCTTTATCCTCTTCCCACCCTCCTCAATTAACTTTACCAGCCAGAATACAAGAGATTCCTCAGTTGTCTTGTAAAGGCTGAACAATCACAGTAACATTTAACTCTAAATAGCTCTTCCTGTCACTTGTATTAATTTAACTTGAATTCACTGTATCCATTTCTTAACCTCTGTCTGTACTGCACAAAATTATCTAGCACCAGATGAGTAAAAGAAGACCTGAGAAGCGAGTGCACTGTACCAAAAGGAAACTAGTTAATGAGCTTCAGACTGAGGTTAATCAGGGCTTGGATAATTAAAAAATTAATTTAAAATGTATAAATTATATGTATATAAACTATAACAGACTACTGAATTTGCATGCAAATTGGATAAATTTATATTTTAAGAAATGATTAAGCTGAAGAAATGCAAAATCATTTGTTTAATCACTGAGTAGTATCTGACTCTTTACAACTCCATATGCTCCAGGCTAGCATACTGGAATGAGTTACCGTTCACTTCTCCAGGGAATCTTCCCTAACCAGCGATTGAGCCCACATCTCCCATGTCTCCTACACTGCAGGTGGACTCTTGATCACTGAGCCACATGCCATTATACATCTTATGAACTCACAAAATATGCAGCATCAAGAATGAACCTCAATATAAGCTGTAGACTTTGTGTGATGTGTAGGTTCATTCTTGACAAAAAAAAAAAACCTATTAATACCATTCAGGGGAATGATGTTGATTATGGGAAAGGCTATGCCTGTCCTGGGCAGGAGATATATGGGAAATTTCTTTACCTTCCCCTCAATTCTGTTATAAATGTCAAACTGCTCTAAAATTAAATCATAAAATACTTTAAGAGTAACCATCAAAGTACTTCAATTAGAGAAGAACGACCTGGGGTAGTGGTTTTCAACTCCTTTAAGTGGAGCCTTTGGGGTTTCACAGACCTACTGTGAGACAATTATGGACCTGGAAGAGAAAAGGATGTGGAATAAAAAGACACAGAGCCCAATACTTGGGAGATAAGCCACACATACAAACAACAGTAATACCAAACAAAACAAAAAGTGCCTCATCAACAAGATCTGAAAAGTGGTAGAAGTAAACTTAATTGAACTCTTTGAGAATCAGTTTTCTCATCTACAAAGTGGACAAATATAACCTAGGATTATCTTGCAGATATTCTTATACATTAAATGTAAAGGCATGATACCACACAGATACCCAGTAATGACTTTCTTCTTTCCTATCTCCTCTCCATCAAAGATTAAATGGTAGGCTTCCTTGGAAGCTCAGTAATAAAGAATTTGCTTTCCAATGCAGGAGACACAGGTTCAATCCCTCATCCGGGAAGATCCCACATGCTGTGGAGCAACTAAGCCACAACTACTGAGCCTGTGCTCTGGAACCTGGCAGCCACAACTATGAAGCCCATGTGCCCTAGAGCCCAAGCTCCACAACAAGAGAAACCACAGCAACAAGAAGCCTGCTCACCTCAACCTGAGAGCGGCCCCCATGCCCTGCAACTAAAGAAGAGCCCGCTGGCAGCAACAAAGACTCAGAATAGCCAAAAATAAATAAAATTATTTAAAAACAGTGACCAGATTATATGCTTTGAATCATTCTTCTTCAACCTGTTATTCGTATGTATCATTCCTGTATACTCAAGAAATACTACATTTTCATTTTGCCTAAACTAAAAAAGTGTCTGGCAAAACTAAATTACAAAAGCGTACCAATGCCAAGCACAAATGGCTGTTAGATCATCCACAGTTTGTGATAGTGTGTATCTTCCATTGGCACAGAGCATTGGGAATTGACTCTTTGCATATTGCTGCCTAATATATACAAATTCTCTCTAGTTTTAACGTCCTGTGCCAGTTAAGTGTCTGGATACTCTTTTTTTCCCTCCAGAACAACATTAAAATACGCTAAAAAAAAAAATTCTCATTGCATCTGGTTTAATCGGTGGGGAAAATTTCACATGCAAACATGAATGTTGATCCTCAATATTCCTCTACCAAAAAAAAAAAATGTGTGCATGAGACCAAGCTCTAAGTGTTGATACCCCTCACCTCTGCCACTGACCTACACCTGACCTTCTATGGATTGTGCGTGTCACAGGCCATGACAGCAGGAAGGAGAAAGGGAGAGAGATGGATATAAGGGAAGGATAAAAGAAGAATTCTACTATTTTCCCAGAACTTCCCCGTTCTTCCCCAAAGAGAAAACTTGACTACTTCAAATGCCAGAGCTAATATTTGTGCATATAAATATTCAGCTTGGTACATCAATATGGACCAGTCATTCTCCATATATTCATGTGTATATGTAAATACTGTCCTTTTGGCAGTTCTCGTCAGCAAATTGTAGAGTTATTTTGCTATGTCAAAAAGAAGCCCCATGGTTACATGGGGTTGTATGCAAAACTCTAAATGGGTGGTGATTAAATCTGCATTTGGAGTATATTTTATTAACAAATATACAAAATAAGATAAAAATTTAAATGAGTGAAATAGGCATATTGAGTGTTCAAAAAGATTCATCAATGCAGACAAAGTACAACCAAGAGTGGAAAATGATGCTGATAGGTTCATAATGGAGTTTTGATTTGGGAATTTCTCCGTGGTGTTGATCTATGAAACAAGGATTAAAAAGTCTTCATGTCTTCTTTGAGTTGCTGCTTTGCTTTTTATTTGCTAATATGATACTCTTTAGACTAAGTATTTCTCTACATGACACCAAACACAGAGATGAAAACCAAAACATTCAATCACTCAGCTGTTTGTTAATATACATTTGGCATCACTTAGAAAAGAGTAACTAGACATCGTGAACTATTTTGTGTATATGGTTGGCAATTTTATATATAGTCATAGTTACAAGAAAATCTTGGTTGGATTAGCCATTACCTTTTCTTTGTTGGTATTTTGTACTCTTTTAACAACAGGGTTTTTGTTCAGTGTATTATATGGGTCCATTTAGGGCAGTGCTTTTTTCTGCCTCAGTACAACAAAGAGTTTCGATATACTCTCAGCCTCACTAGTTACTATAATTTATTATTTTTTTCTTTTGAAAACAAAAAGTTTTATGCTTCCTTTTTTAAATTTAGTTTTTAAGTGGAGGAAAATTACAGTGTCGTGCTGGTTTCTGCCATACAACAATGCAAACCAGCCATAATTATGTATATACTTCTCTCCCTCTTAAGCCTCCCTCCCCTCTCCTCACCCCATTCCTCTTGGTCATCCCAGAGCACCTGGCTGGGCTCCCTGTGTCAGACAGAACTTCTCACCAGATGTCTGTTTTGCACACAATAGTGTACCTATGTTGGTGCAGCTTTCTCCTTTTGTCCCAGTCTCTGCCTTCCCCACTGTGTCCACAAGTCCACTCTCTACATCTGCATTTCCTTTCCTTAACTGCAGATTGTTCGTCAGTAGACTTTATTACAGAAGGATAGAAGGATGGGTATCTGCTCAGCCCATCTCCAAGCCCTCCACAAGAAAGATTTTTGGTTCAGTAAAAAAAAAAAAAGTTATCTGGTCATTTACTCCTCAGTAGAGGTCAACACATACATTAGCACTGTCCAAAAAAGGTTTTCTACAAAATAAGATAAAAATTTAAATGAGTGAAATAGGCATATTGAGTGTTCAAAAAGATTCATCAATGCAGACAAAGTACAACCAAGAGTGGAAAATGATGCTGATAGGTTCATAATGGAGTTTTGATTTGGGAATTTCTCCGTGGTGTTGATCTATGAAACAAGGATTAAAAAGTCTTCATGTCTTCTTTGAGTTGCTGCTTTGCTTTTTATTTGCTAATATGATACTCTTTAGACTAAGTATTTCTCTACATGACACCAAACACAGAGATGAAAACCAAAACATTCAATCACTCAGCTGTTTGCTAATATACATTTGGCATCACTTAGAAAAGAGTAACTAGACATCGTGAACTATTTTGTGTATATGGTTGGCAATTTTATATATAGTCATAGTTACAAGAAAATCTTGGTTGGATTAGCCATTACCTTTTCTTTGTTGGTATTTTGTACTCTTTTAACAACAGGGTTTTTGTTCAGTGTATTATATGGGTCCATTTAGGGCAGTGCTTTTTTCTGCCTCAGTACAACAAAGAGTTTCGATATACTCTCAGCCTCACTAGTTACTATAATTTATTATTTTTTTCTTTTGAAAACAAAAAGTTTTATGCTTCCTTTTTTAAATTTAGTTTTTAAGTGGAGGAAAATTACAGTGTCGTGCTGGTTTCTGCCATACAACAATGCAAACCAGCCATAATTATGTATATACTTCTCTCCCTCTTAAGCCTCCCTCCCCTCTCCTCACCCCATTCCTCTTGGTCATCCCAGAGCACCTGGCTGGGCTCCCTGTGTCAGACAGAACTTCTCACCAGATGTCTGTTTTGCACACAATAGTGTACCTATGTTGGTGCAGCTTTCTCCTTTTGTCCCAGTCTCTGCCTTCCCCACTGTGTCCACAAGTCCACTCTCTACATCTGCATTTCCTTTCCTTAACTGCAGATTGTTCGTCAGTAGACTTTATTACAGAAGGATAGAAGGATGGGTATCTGCTCAGCCCATCTCCAAGCCCTCCACAAGAAAGATTTTTGGTTCAGTAAAAAAAAAAAAAGTTATCTGGTCATTTACTCCTCAGTAGAGGTCAACACATACATTAGCACTGTCCAAAAAAGGTTTTTCTATGCTTCCTGATGATTTCATTCCATACATGGACAAAGTTTACAAAACCCAATACCTACTCCGATCAAATATTTCCTCCAATGCCAGTCCAACTTAGTGTGTTCCATTCATTGTCTCACTTAATTTCTACAATGTCTCTGTGAGCAAGTAGTCCCTTGGGGCTTCCCAGGTGGCTCTAGTGGTAAAGAATCCACCTGTCAATGCAGGAGACATGGGTTTGATCCCTGGGTTTGGAAGATCCCTTGGACAAGGGCATGGCAACCTACTCCATATTCTTGACTAGATAATTCCATGGACAGAGGAGCCTTGTGGGCTACAGTCCATGGGGTAGCAAAGAGTTGCACACAGTTTAAGCGACTTAGCATGCACACAGGAAGGTTAAGGCAGGGCAGGATAAACGGCTTAGGACTAGCTAGTCTGAATAACTTTGGCAGGCTATGGATGACAAAGATGGTCTCAAGTCACCTTGTACCCGGCCCTGAGATGAGCAAGGCAGTGGAATACTGCCTCCTTGCAGGGAGCACTGGACAAATGAGGGTTCTCTCTTCTTTTAGCTGTATTCATTTCTTCATCCTGGATTCTTAAACAGCTGGATCTGTTTAAGAATGTGTGACTATCTTTGCATCCCCAGAAATAAGCAGGTGTTGTTATAAAACAGACACTCTGTTTATTGAATTGTATTAAGTACCACATAACAGTTTACCCCATGATAAAAGTATATACATGCAGGATACTAAAATGTATATTCTCTGCTCTCAAGCTGCTTAGAATTCATCTTGATCCCAGATATTTTCACCAGGCAATGCTAGATCTTCAATTTTCAAATGAAGATGGATTATGAGGTTAAATGATTGGATAGAAGACTAACTTACAGACTCTAAAATGGAATCTAGTGATCCTCTGGTTCAGAGTCTTGCAGCCTCCCCATCCTCATAGCATTTCCTTTCCTTAACTGCAGATTGTTCGTCAAGACTTTATTACAGAAGGATAGAAGGATGGGTATCTGCTCAGCCCATCTCCAAGCCCTCCACAAGAAAGATTTTTGGTTCAGTAAAAAAAAAAAAAGTTATCTGGTCATTTACTCCTCAGTAGAGGTCAACACATACATTAGCACTGTCCAAAAAAGGTTTTTCTATGCTTCCTGATGATTTCATTCCATACATGGACAAAGTTTACAAAACCCAATACCTACTCCGATCAAATATTTCCTCCAATGCCAGTCCAACTTAGTGTGTTCCATTCATTGTCTCACTTAATTTCTACAATGTCTCTGTGAGCAAGTAGTCCCTTGGGGCTTCCCAGGTGGCTCTAGTGGTAAAGAATCCACCTGTCAATGCAGGAGACATGGGTTTGATCCCTGGGTTTGGAAGATCCCTTGGACAAGGGCATGGCAACCTACTCCATATTCTTGACTAGATAATTCCATGGACAGAGGAGCCTTGTGGGCTACAGTCCATGGGGTAGCAAAGAGTTGCACACAGTTTAAGCGACTTAGCATGCACACAGGAAGGTTAAGGCAGGGCAGGATAAACGGCTTAGGACTAGCTAGTCTGAATAACTTTGGCAGGCTATGGATGACAAAGATGGTCTCAAGTCACCTTGTACCCGGCCCTGAGATGAGCAAGGCAGTGGAATACTGCCTCCTTGCAGGGAGCACTGGACAAATGAGGGTTCTCTCTTCTTTTAGCTGTATTCATTTCTTCATCCTGGATTCTTAAACAGCTGGATCTGTTTAAGAATGTGTGACTATCTTTGCATCCCCAGAAATAAGCAGGTGTTGTTATAAAACAGACACTCTGTTTATTGAATTGTATTAAGTACCACATAACAGTTTACCCCATGATAAAAGTATATACATGCAGGATACTAAAATGTATATTCTCTGCTCTCAAGCTGCTTAGAATTCATCTTGATCCCAGATATTTTCACCAGGCAATGCTAGATCTTCAATTTTCAAATGAAGATGGATTATGAGGTTAAATGATTGGATAGAAGACTAACTTACAGACTCTAAAATGGAATCTAGTGATCCTCTGGTTCAGAAGTTTGTGTGTGTGCATGCTCCATCTCTAAGAGTCATCTCTGACTCTTTGGAACCCTGTGCACTGTAGCCTGTCAGATGCCTCTGTCCATGGGCTTTTCTAGGCAAGAACAGTGGAGTGGGTTACCATTTCCTTCTCCAGGGGATCCTTCCGACCCAGCGATCAAACCCAGCTCTCCGGCGTCTCCTGCACTGGCAGACAGATTGTTTACCACTGCACCACCTGGGAAGCCAAGGTGGCTCCACAATCCTTGAAGGCTTTCCTTTCTGTAGCCAAATGTTCTGTTCTTCCAAGTCAATGTTAAGGCCACTGGCGTGGCAATTTCAGAAAAAGAACATCTGCTTGCAATATACCTGGCTGGTGACTGGATTCTGGAATTTAATCTCTACTGTGGCCCATTTCTTGACCTTCAAAACACAAACACTGATCCTGAAAAACAAGAGTTTGGTGGTTCAGTTTCTTGATGTTTTCCCCCAGATGGGCCACTGATGAGGGGCTCTTATTTACATTCTATACACTGAGGTATTAAAATACAAAAAGCCTTCAGAGAGACAGCCGACCCCTTTAAGGAAACTGTAGAAGAATCTGCTCTTTTATATGCAAAATATATTTCCCATCTCTGTCCAACACTGATTCTCTTTCTTCATTTTTCATTGCTGGCTGGCTGATGCGACAAAGTTTTATTCTCTTGTAACAAGTACTGCCCACCGTCCTGCATATATACAAGCATTTTAGCTCCATTCCCTCTGCAAGCCACTAGCTGGGTTTGTTGTTTTTTTCTTTTTAAGTACTCAGACTCAGAAAATGTGGCATGAAGTGTACCTATTCAGATTACAAATAGAGAGAGGTTCTAAATATTGCCTTTGATCACTTTTTCTGTATCTGCTGTTCATACGGATGCTTTGCATATGTTGATTAAATATGCACTTTCCACTGCCTGGGGAGCCCGAGCCCCTCACAGTAGACCAGTGCTATCTGGTCCCGGGAGACCACAGCACTGCAGAGGACTACTGTCACACCAACTACCTGCTCCGGCTTGTCTTAGCAACAATGATCGCCATATGTGAAGCGGCAGGAAAACAGATGCTGTTTTTCCATTTGTGAAATCAAGTTGTTGGAAAGTAGTCAGGTTTCCAGTGTACGAAGGCTCATCTAATCAACCTACGGAGACAGTGCGAGGTTTCTCAGAAATATTTGACAACATTCTCCTGGTACTGCTAACCAGACATGCATGAAATCCTAGTTCCATAACGGGAATCCTTTCTCCATACTTGTATTGATCCTATCTGTCTTGACGGCTGAAAATAGAGCCCCTCACTTTATTTGCTAAGGAACTTTTAAAAATTACTTATTGATTTATTTTTGGCCTCGCTGGTTCTCCATTTGCTGTGGGCTTTCTCTAGTTGCAGACCACAGGGACTGCTTTCTAGCTATGGTGTGTGGGTTTCTCGTTGTGGAGGCTTCTTCTGTCGCAGAGCACAGACTCTAGGCCACACGGATTTCAGTAGTTGCAGTAAGTGGGCTCAGTAGCTGTGGCTCCCAGGCTCTAGAACACTGGCTCAGTAGTTTTGGAGCATGGGCTTAGTTACTCTGAAGCATGTGGGATCTTCCCAGATTAGGGATCGATCCATGTCTCCTTGCAGTGGCAGGCAGATTCTTCACCACCAAGTGGCCAAGGAAGCCCATCCGTACCTTTCTTAAAAGAAATGTGTAACCCAGTTTTCCCTCGCAAGAAGGGCTTCCAGGCACAGTTTCTAGTTGTGGGAGGCAGAAGGAGGGTTACTGTGACATCTTATTACATCAGTCCTAAGTATCCAGGATTATGTCTTCCCTGATGACGTGGAACAGCAATATAAGAGACTCACAACCCCCTTTCCATCAATTCAAAAGGACAAACTTCCACAAAATCCCAGTACGTATTCTGTGATCCACTCCTATCTGACTCTTGCCTGTATCTTGAGGACTTAACATCACCTTACATTTACACAACAAATGGAAACCACAGCAGCATGGAAAGCTCATTCCCATTCATGAAAAGCGACCTGCCTCTCAGAGTCCAAACTCAACTGCTGGTGGTGACTGCAGCCCTGAAATTAAAAGACACTTGGAAGAAAAGCTATGACAAACCTAGACAGTGCATTAAAAAGCAGAAACAGGGCTTCCCTGGTGGGCCAGTGGGTAAGGACACCACCTTGCAGTGCAAGGGGCGCTGGTTCAATCCCTGGCTGGCCTGGGAAGGTCCCACCTGCAGCAGAGCGGCTGGACCAATGTGTCCAATCACTGAGTCGGAGCTCTGGGGCACATGCGCCCAGAGCCGGCGCTCCATGACAACAGAGGCCACTGCGATGGGAGGCCCACACTGGCCAAAGAACAAAGATGGATGAAAATAGACAAATGAAAGACCAATAGAAGTGGCCTACCTGTCCCCCTCCCTCCACCCCCCCCCTCCCCCAAAAACAAAAAAAAGAAAAAGCAGAAACATCACTTTACCGACAAAAGTCTGTATAGTCAAAGCTATGGTTTTCCCTGTAGTCATGTAGGGATGTGAGAGTTGGACCATAAAGAAGGCTGAGTGCTGAAGAATTGATGCCTTTGAACTGTGGTGCTGGAGAAGACACTTGAGAGTCCCTTGGACTACAAGAAGATCAAACCAGTCAGCCCTAAAGGAAATGAACCCTGCATATTCATCGGAAGGACTGGTGCTGAAACTGAAGCTCTAATACTTTGGGCACCTGATGCAAAGAGATGATCCATTGGAAAAGACCCTGATGTTGGGAAAAACAGAAGGAGAAGGAGAAGGGGACAACAGAGGACAAGATGGTTAGATGGCACCAATGAGTCAATGAACATGAATTTGAGCAAGCTCCAGGAAATGGGGATGCACAGGGAAGTTTGGCATGCTGCAGTCCGTGGAGTCACAAAGAATTGGACATGACTGAGGGACTGAACTAAACTGAAAGGGAAAAGAACTTGTTGAGTTCCTCTGCCTTTAAATTCACCAAGTACTACTTTAGGAAAGGAAGAGAAAAGATAGATAGGCTGATCCATGAGTTAAACAGTCCTCTGAATAAAGCATTCCTTTAAGCAGACATTTAGTGACCAGGTAGTGTGAGTACTACTCAATGTGACCAAAGTCTCTTTTATTGAAGATCTGGGGCACACGTGTGTGCACACACTCAGTCGCTCAGTCATATTTGACTCTTTGTAACCCCACGTAGATGGAACCAGTTCTCAGCCCTCTTGACGGTTCTGAGAGTCACCCAGGAGCCTTCCAATAAATCAGTTTTCTGCTTATATCAGCCACAACTGCTTTCAGGCTACTGAGAACACTGACTAGTACAGTAACTTTAGTCAATAGATGTTGCAAAGCCCTGCAAAGTTCCTGGACCTAGTCAAGTAGACACCCACGTCAGGGTCCAGGCTCGTCCTAGCATATATGTCTTTGGACTTGTCCGTTAGTCTGGGTGAGCATATTTTGTATCAATAAATTGTTCAGAAACAATTTTCAACCCATCTACCCTTATCAAACAAGTCGATGCATGCACAATTACTCTGTCAAATGTAAAGTGGTGTACACCATAAAAGGTAAAGGTAGGGACCTCCCTGGTGGTCCAATGGTTAAGACTTCATCTTCCAATACAGAGGGTTCAGGTTGGATCCCTGGTCAGGAAACTAATGACACATAGGCCTCACAGTCAAAACAAAAACAAAAAGAAGCTGTATTGTAACAGATTCAATAAAGACTTTAAAAATGGTCCACATACAAAACATTTTCAAAAAAAAAAAAGTAAAGACATTGTTTGCCCAGACTTTATATCTCCCCAATTGTTGAGAAAGCAATAAATGTATTGTTTTGGATGTTATTCCAAGTGGAAACATTCATTTATTCCTGATTCTTATATTCTACCATCTTCTTTTGTATTCTCAAGACACAATGACTCAATATTATTCAAGGGGAGGGGTAAAATTCTCTCTTTTCTCCTCCCAGTTTCTCTGGAGGAGGCTAGCAAGATGCCAGAAAATTACTCAGCCAATCCTCTGTATGATGGAGAGTTTAGAGTGTTTCCGGGGGCTTGAAACTCAACGGAGAAAAGACTCCGGAGTTGGGGGAATAAGGAATAAGAAAATCTACAACTCAGTTTGTTTCCAGCCATTTTTAGGACCACCCACTCGTGTCTTGAAAGGAGACACCTGCCTCCCTATAGTACATCCCCTCAGGGCTACAACTTTCGGCTCATCATGTAAACAAATGACCAGGATTATGATAATACAAGCCACGTGCTGGAGACATGTGTGGCGTGGAGGGTTCAAGCTATTCTGTGGGCAAGCGACACTTGCCTTGGCTTTTAGCCATACTGAGAAATATGGAAACTGGGCGTTCAAGTTGATTGGCAGTGGTTCCGGATGGTGCAAGTGCCCAGGCTATGATATGACAGAAGGATGTTTTATTGAGAGGAATAAAAAGACCACAAACATTTTGTGTCTGTAACTGGTAAATGCAAATTACTTCAAGTCTCACCCAAACCCAAAATGTTGCTTGTAGAGGCTAGATATCTGAAAGTCTATGAGCTCTTCCTGAAGGAAAAAAAAAGACTTGTATTTTTTTACTTCTGTTCATTTAGATAGATATTAATGACCATCTAGTGGGAAGTAGGGGCTTTCCTCATGGCTCAGATGGTAAATAGTCCACAGGCAATGCAGGAAACCCAAGTTCAATCCCTGAGTTGGGAAGATCTCCTGCATGAAGAACTGGCAGCCCACTCCAGTATTCTAACCTGGAGAATCCCACAGACAGAGCAGCCTGGCTGGCTACAGTCCAGAGAGCACCAAAAGAGCTGGACACAATTGAGCAACTAACATACACACACAACATAAAGTAGGCCCTGATGGTATGAGGAGAATACAGTCTCGTCCTCCTGGGATTTATAACATGGAGGTGTACCCTTGGTTGCTGTGAAAATCCCGCAGAGTTGATCTGACCTCTTATTCCTCCACATGGAAGAGCACTTCCACCATCCTGTCCTTTACATGTGTTTATCTCTGCTTTTAAGGACTCAATATTATTCAAGGGGAGGGGTAAAATTCTCTCTTTTCTCCTCCCAGTTTCTCTGGAGGAGGCTAGCAAGATGCCAGAAAATTACTCAGCCAATCCTCTGTATGATGGAGAGTTTAGAGTGTTTCCGGGGGCTTGAAACTCAACGGAGAAAAGACTCCGGAGTTGGGGGAATAAGGAATAAGAAAATCTACAACTCAGTTTGTTTCCAGCCATTTTTAGGACCACCCACTCGTGTCTTGAAAGGAGACACCTGCCTCCCTATAGTACATCCCCTCAGGGCTACAACTTTCGGCTCATCATGTAAACAAATGACCAGGATTATGATAATACAAGCCACGTGCTGGAGACATGTGTGGCGTGGAGGGTTCAAGCTATTCTGTGGGCAAGCGACACTTGCCTTGGCTTTTAGCCATACTGAGAAATATGGAAACTGGGCGTTCAAGTTGATTGGCAGTGGTTCCGGATGGTGCAAGTGCCCAGGCTATGATATGACAGAAGGATGTTTTATTGAGAGGAATAAAAAGACCACAAACATTTTGTGTCTGTAACTGGTAAATGCAAATTACTTCAAGTCTCACCCAAACCCAAAATGTTGCTTGTAGAGGCTAGATATCTGAACGTCTATGAGCTCTTCCTGAAGGAAAAAAAAAGACTTGTATTTTTTTACTTCTGTTCATTTAGATAGATATTAATGACCATCTAGTGGGAAGTAGGGGCTTTCCTCATGGCTCAGATGGTAAATAGTCCACAGGCAATGCAGGAAACCCAAGTTCAATCCCTGAGTTGGGAAGATCTCCTGCATGAAGAACTGGCAGCCCACTCCAGTATTCTAACCTGGAGAATCCCACAGACAGAGCAGCCTGGCTGGCTACAGTCCAGAGAGCACCAAAAGAGCTGGACACAATTGAGCAACTAACATACACACACAACATAAAGTAGGCCCTGATGGTATGAGGAGAATACAGTCTCGTCCTCCTGGGATTTATAACATGGAGGTGTACCCTTGGTTGCTGTGAAAATCCCGCAGAGTTGATCTGACCTCTTATTCCTCCCTGAGTCATGGAGAAGAGCACTTCCACCATCCTGTCCTTTACATGTGTTTATCTCTGCTTTTAGAAGGCTGCTTTGTTCTCTATGTCTGTGTCTCTATTTCTGCTTTGCAAATAGGTTCACCAGTACCATTTCTGGAGATTTCACAAATATGTGTTAATATATACTTACGTTTCTCTTTCTGACTTACTTCACTCTGCATGATCCATGTCTCTGCAAACGGCCCCATTTCGTTCCTCTTTATGGCTGAGTAATACTGTTGCCTCTCTCAAGAAGCCTTGCCTGTTTGCCTCATTTCTAAAACAACTTGGCATTCTTACTGGTTTATTTTGTGGTAGAGGGACCTTAAGTAAATACATTCTTTATTTGTGTCATCTGTCCAAGAGAAATGGGATCCTGTACGTTAGCAAATCCGGACAGTTTTATCTTCAAAACATATCCTGAAATATATAAAGCAGAGACCACTTTCGTCTCATCCATCCGTGTGACCCCAGTCGCGGCTGCCATGATGGCCTTGCCTAAGAACCAGTAGTCATTTCTTACCTGCTCTCCCCACGTTCTGGCCAGATTGCAAGTCTGTGTTACACGTGGCTGCCTCAGTGGTGTTTGTAAAATGCAGATAGATCCTGTCACTTCCCTGCCACAAGGCTTTCAGTTGGGTCCCACCTGAGTCAGACTGAAGTTTGTGAGGATTGGTGGTGGGAAAGGAGTTGAGAAAGTCAGCCTGGAGTCAGGTTTATTAAGCCTGTTTCTCCTCGATTCACCCACTCCTGGCCCCGTTACCTCATTAAGCAAAGTCAGGTAAATAGTCCACGGCAAAAAGATCCCTGAGTTGGGAAGATCTCCTGCATGAAGAACTGGCAGCCCACTCCAGTATTCTAACCTGGAGAATCCCACAGACAGAGCAGCCTGGCTGGCTACAGTCCAGAGAGCACCAAAAGAGCTGGACACAATTGAGCAACTAACATACACACACAACATAAAGTAGGCCCTGATGGTATGAGGAGAATACAGTCTCGTCCTCCTGGGATTTATAACATGGAGGTGTACCCTTGGTTGCTGTGAAAATCCCGCAGAGTTGATCTGACCTCTTATTCCTCCCTGAGTCATGGAGAAGAGCACTTCCACCATCCTGTCCTTTACATGTGTTTATCTCTGCTTTTAGAAGGCTGCTTTGTTCTCTATGTCTGTGTCTCTATTTCTGCTTTGCAAATAGGTTCACCAGTACCATTTCTGGAGATTTCACAAATATGTGTTAATATATACTTACGTTTCTCTTTCTGACTTACTTCACTCTGCATGATCCATGTCTCTGCAAACGGCCCCATTTCGTTCCTCTTTATGGCTGAGTAATACTGTTGCCTCTCTCAAGAAGCCTTGCCTGTTTGCCTCATTTCTAAAACAACTTGGCATTCTTACTGGTTTATTTTGTGGTAGAGGGACCTTAAGTAAATACATTCTTTATTTGTGTCATCTGTCCAAGAGAAATGGGATCCTGTACGTTAGCAAATCCGGACAGTTTTATCTTCAAAACATATCCTGAAATATATAAAGCAGAGACCACTTTCGTCTCATCCATCCGTGTGACCCCAGTCGCGGCTGCCATGATGGCCTTGCCTAAGAACCAGTAGTCATTTCTTACCTGCTCTCCCCACGTTCTGGCCAGATTGCAAGTCTGTGTTACACGTGGCTGCCTCAGTGGTGTTTGTAAAATGCAGATAGATCCTGTCACTTCCCTGCCACAAGGCTTTCAGTTGGGTCCCACCTGAGTCAGACTGAAGTTTGTGAGGATTGGTGGTGGGAAAGGAGTTGAGAAAGTCAGCCTGGAGTCAGGTTTATTAAGCCTGTTTCTCCCGCTCGATCCTCACCCACTCCTGGCCCCGCGGTTACCTCATTAAGCAAAGTCAGGTCCCAGACAGCGCTTCTGAGTGGACAGTTCATCTGCCTGGAACTCTAGCAAGCCTGATTCTCAGGCTTTGCTTTCCCACCTCCATCCGTTCTGCTCAAACCTCCCTTTCTCAGATCTTTCCCGGCCTGGGCTCAATTTCACCCTCCCTTGGCCACCGCTCTTTACCTTTTGACCCTGCAGTGCTGCTTCACGGAATTTAAAACTGCCTGAGAATGATAGAATCCATTTATCTGTTCCTGTTTCCTCCACTCGAATGTAAGTTCTGGGAAGGCAGGAATACTACTCTGCTCACTGAAATTGCTTAGAAGGACGGACACAGGAAAGTGTCCGATAAGTTCTTCTTGAATGAATGAATCGTATTTTATCCTCACCAAAAATTAAGGGATAATTTCAGCACAAGAGGCACCCAAGGTTCATAAAAGTTAAATCATTTGGCTGTTCAATAGGGAACAGATCCGAAGCATCCATTCATTGCCTCCTGATGTCAAAAGCCTGGCTCATTCCTCCGTAGCTCTTGGGATAAACACTTTGGGCATTTATCCGGGAAATATTTATTAAAGAATAGATTCTAAATGTATTTCAAAATCTCAATCCAATTTTAATTCTGTCACTTAAAAGAATCTTTTACAAAGGATCAGCCTCTCTCACGGTCTCTGCAGTATCCTGGGTACCAAGAATGCCGGGAGTCCGCAGCCGAGCTTTCTCCGTCGCTGCCTACCCTCCATCTGCACTGGTCTTCTCACCCTCTGCCCCATGGTCCTGCCCTAAACCATCACCTTGCATCATCACTGGAAGTGGGTATTTTAAGATAAAAGCTGTACCTGGCAAATAAAGAAACATATTTGTTCTAAGTTTAATTAAATAAGTCTGGGCAGCCTTTTTGCAATATGGAGATTAACTGTCAAATTTATGTTAATATGATCTCAGAGAAGGAAGCTGCTATAAAAAGTTTCTCCCCTCACCCCTCGCTGAAGCTCCTCCAGCTGCCTTCTTCAAGTTTCTTTAAATTGGCGGTGCCTTATTAAAGTATCACTAGGTCAGCTCTGCAAGAACAAGGCAGTTAAAAATATCTAACAAATCCCAAATGTTAAGGACATCAGTACAAACAGACTGAAACCGTATCTATTCGACGGAGAGAACATTGTCACCACGGTCGAGTTTGCAGCATCGCTTTGGAAGCACTCAATGCCAAGCTCTCCTTTATCTGATTAACACAGGATTACAGAGATCTTCTGAGCACTCTTAGCATAATACAAAGAGCCTTTCATTTCTCTGAGCATCCCTTGCCTTTTTTTTTGTTTTGCCTGTGAAAAAGATGTGCAACCCAATTTTTTTTTTTTTTTTTTGTAATTTTGTGATTTAAGAAAAAAATGCTAACGGTTTGAATCATGATTCCTGTTGTGGGGACTGAGTTAATTAAAAACCTGATGTATACATACAGCTGATCCTACTCACCCTAATGAAGAACATTAATTCCAGGACATGTGTGGCTGTAGTCACATTACTACAAATTACGGGACTCTTTCCTTTATCTGTTTCCAAGAAAGTCTCCCCCTGTTAGTGAGGGGGAAAAAAAAGAAAAATATGACGCCTTCTTTCTGGGCAGCATAAATTACACGCATCAATCAGAAAAGCCTAAATTAAAATACACGTTTGGCAAACAAATATGAATATGTTGATCTCATCTGTGAATCAAAATGATTGAGTGTCATGCTGACCACCCCGCCCCCCCACTGCTCGACGTGAAGGTCACTGTGAGCAACTTCTCTCTCACTGAGAAACGTTTTTGTGTCTTTCAAGCTTGCCATTTTTTATATATGCCCTGATGTTCAATCTAACCAGCAATTCCTCTGTACAGCAACTGATTTATTTTATAAAGAAAATACAGGCTCATTTTTATTTATGTAATCCAAAACAGATAGCTAAATTAAAATGCTTGGGGCGGGGGTGGGGGGGTGGGGGTGGAAATACAGTGGTTTATAGTTCCTGGGCTGGGAATTCTCCAAGTGTTTATGGGACTTTCTAATCTAGCAGAATACTGTTTGTGAAATGGGATGCTACACCTTGCCGATATTGAGGGAGCATAAATCATTCTGTTCTTATCACCTACGGCATGCATTCTTGGGGCAGGAATAACTGCTTGAGAAATGCCCATTACATGGCAGACCTTAAGAAAGAATGATCTGGGGTCTTTCAGGCTATCATTTCTTGACAAGATCTGTAGGGAAAGCAGCCAGGTTGAGTAAGGCAGTGGTCTCCCTGGACAGAAACATGTTTTATGTTATGACATTTTGAATATTCATGTTGTGCTTTCTTGCTAAGATGTCCTTCTCCTAACTACAAACCAGTGTAACAATTCCATCTGTATTAAAGTAGGAGTATGCATTGCCTGCTTTTGATAGGTTGCAACTCAAGTCTGGAGCTTCCCTGGTGGCTCAGCCAGTAAAGAATGTCCCTATAATTTAGCAGGAAACCTGGGTTCAATCCCTGGGTCAGGAAGATCTCCTGGAGAAGGGAATGGCTACCCACTCCAGGATTCTTGCCTGGAGAATCCCACAGACAGAGGAGCCTCTATCCTACTCATAATAAAATATGTGTGGCTGTAGTCACATTGCTACAAATTACTGGACTCTTTCCTTTATCTGTTTCCAAGAAAGTCTCCCCCTGTTAGTTAGGAAAAAAGAAAAATATGACGCCTTCTTTCTGGGCAGCATAAATTACACGCATCAATCAGAAAAGCCTAAATTAAAATACACGTTTGGCAAACAAATATGAATATGTTGATCTCATCTGTGAATCAAAATGATTGAGTGTCATGCTGACCACCCCGCCCCCCCACTGCTCGACGTGAAGGTCACTGTGAGCAACTTCTCTCTCACTGAGAAACGTTTTTGTGTCTTTCAAGCTTGCCATTTTTTATATATGCCCTGATGTTCAATCTAACCAGCAATTCCTCTGTACAGCAACTGATTTATTTTATAAAGAAAATACAGGCTCATTTTTATTTATGTAATCCAAAACAGATAGCTAAATTAAAATGCTTGGGGCGGGGGTGGGGGGGTGGGGGTGGAAATACAGTGGTTTATAGTTCCTGGGCTGGGAATTCTCCAAGTGTTTATGGGACTTTCTAATCTAGCAGAATACTGTTTGTGAAATGGGATGCTACACCTTGCCGATATTGAGGGAGCATAAATCATTCTGTTCTTATCACCTACGGCATGCATTCTTGGGGCAGGAATAACTGCTTGAGAAATGCCCATTACATGGCAGACCTTAAGAAAGAATGATCTGGGGTCTTTCAGGCTATCATTTCTTGACAAGATCTGTAGGGAAAGCAGCCAGGTTGAGTAAGGCAGTGGTCTCCCTGGACAGAAACATGTTTTATGTTATGACATTTTGAATATTCATGTTGTGCTTTCTTGCTAAGATGTCCTTCTCCTAACTACAAACCAGTGTAACAATTCCATCTGTATTAAAGTAGGAGTATGCATTGCCTGCTTTTGATAGGTTGCAACTCAAGTCTGGAGCTTCCCTGGTGGCTCAGCCAGTAAAGAATGTCCCTATAATTTAGCAGGAAACCTGGGTTCAATCCCTGGGTCAGGAAGATCTCCTGGAGAAGGGAATGGCTACCCACTCCAGGATTCTTGCCTGGAGAATCCCACAGACAGAGGAGCCTGGTGGGCTATAGTCCATGGAGTCCCAAAGAGTTAGACATGACAGAGCGACTAATGCTCTCACTTCGCTTTCCACTCAATACTGAACCCCCTCAGTATTGAGCCAGAAGGCAAACAACACAACTAAGATAAAACTGAACAACATGCATGCCTTGGTCTGTAACAGTCACCCAAGCAGCTCATTAGATTACAAACTCCTAAGCTTCATTTCAGCTTTTTTTAAAAAAATTATTTATTACTTTTTTCCCCATTTTTTGGCTGTACTGGGTCTTCCTGGCTGCATGGGCTTTTCTCTAGTTGTGGCAAGCGGGGCTACTCTCTAGTGTTGGTGCAGGGTTTTTCACTGCAGTGGCTTCTCTTGTTGTGGAGTATAGGCTCCAGGGCCCTGGGACTTCCATACTTGTAGCTTCTAGAGCACAGGCTGCATAGTTGTGGTGCATGGGCTGAGCTGTACCGGCATACGGGATCTTCCCAGGATGGGGACTGAACCTGTGTCTCCTGCCTTGGCAGGCAAATTCTTCATCAGGGAGTCACCAGGGAAGCCCTCCCACAACAGATTCAGTAGATCTGGAAGGAGGCATAGGACGTGCATTTTTCCATGGGTCCTCCAAATATTTCATATTAAACGTTACTCAGAACAAATCTTGAGGAAGACGGCTGGAAAGATGAACGGGTGAACAAAAGGCCAAGTTCTACATAACCAGTTTATTCCCAAGCAGTCTGACAGAAGATTGTATTAAGAGATTAAATCCTGAGTTGGGATGAGCAGACAGCAGAAAGCAGGACTCCAGGAGATGTATTAGTATTGTGACAGTTGCTTTAAACCGCCATGGGTATTTTGGAAGGCATGGGGCTGTGAGCTACCACAGTCAAGCTTCCCAGATTTTTAAAAATTCAAATACCAGTCAGTTCTATTATCCCCACACCATGTGGACCAATTCTTAATTCAGGAAATCTGATCACTATGTTTCTTGAGCAAATTCTCAGACAGACTATGTTTTTCATTCTAGGGTGCTGATAAAGAAGCAGGGAAACTTCTGGAAAAAAGAAATCCCCTAAGGTAGGGTGAATGAATTACTGTTATGCTTCTGCTCTTTTAGAAGGTGAGGGGAATGACAGTTTGTCTACCTTCCTGATGTCACTGAGAACCATGGAAATCCTCAGAAAAGTGAAACGACATGATAGAGAAGATGTTTGAGAAATAGTGTATCCTTGGGAGGGGACACAAAGAAGCCAAGTCAGTTCCGCATAGATTCGTGTTGATCGTTAAGATGGCCAAGATGGATGGATTGGTTATGCTGCAGTCTGTTCTTTTGGCTCGGATAGGCGGTGCCAAGAGGAACTTGGGTACAATTTTACTCTGTGCTAATTAGAATTGGTCAAATGGTCCTCTGATGAATTTCCACCCCCAGACAGAATCTGAGAGGATATACAACAGCAAAGTAATTATCAAGGGGTGCCAATTATCTGTAGGGTCCCTGACACTGCATCCGGGGATGTAGGACCTGCTCTCAAATTCTTAAAACATTTTATTCTCCAACTAATGCAACCCCATTAAAAGTCCCTCTTTCAGTGGGCACACAACCAATAGTGCATATGCTGATAGCATTTTCACATACAAATCTGATAGTTAGGCACGTCATTACCCAATTTACACATGCAAATGCAGTAATTGTGTGCACTGGGTGCTCAGGAAACCTGGCACACACCCAGGATGGAGGCCTTTTCAAAGCGTGGCCAACCCACCAAATTCTTCTTCCACAACAACTCAAGTCACCTTCATACCTCTATTATACAAAATCCCACGGGATTCTGGGAGAAAGGATATGTGTGCTTTGTGGGTTTCCCCTAGGGACTGAAACTTTTTATCTCATTTGATGTGGACAGGCTTTGAGTTCTCTTTTTCTTCAATGAATGGACTGTAGACTTCCTTTCCTTTGTAGTAATTCGCCATTTTGTTTCTCTGCTTTTAAAAAAATCAACTCTAATTAGAAAGTACAAATTCCCTCATTATGACTTATTCTCATCTAGAACCTGAAATGAGAATGAGGATGAATTGTGGTAATAAGTGATTTGCGTTTTTAAAAGAATGGAGATTGCTGTTTACAGCCACGTGCACGTGAGTTTACTCCAAGATGCATTTGATTATTCTAATTTACCAAGCTGCTGCAGAAGCAGCCTTTAACTATTTCCTGTTTCTTTGTTTATGGATTTTGGATATTCTGGGGCCTTGTGACTACTCAGGCCGTACAATACAGGAAAATAATTTTTAAAATATCAATAGGATTTGAGTATACTTGCTTTGCCAGTGTTTCTCAAAGAGGAGAAGTCCAAGAGTCTGACACTGATCATGGCAAGATTTTTAGATTAACCAAAGGTAGCAGAAAATCACTGTAAATTCTACCAAAAATGGAGAAATGCTGATATTTTGAGAAGCAAAATTTTGAAAGATTTTAAAACATTTGGATTGAATTGGTCAAATGGTCCTCTGATGAATTTCCACCCCCAGACAGAATCTGAGAGGATATACAACAGCAAAGTAATTATCAAGGGGTGCCAATTATCTGTAGGGTCCCTGACACTGCATCCGGGGATGTAGGACCTGCTCTCAAATTCTTAAAACATTTTATTCTCCAACTAATGCAACCCCATTAAAAGTCCCTCTTTCAGTGGGCACACAACCAATAGTGCATATGCTGATAGCATTTTCACATACAAATCTGATAGTTAGGCACGTCATTACCCAATTTACACATGCAAATGCAGTAATTGTGTGCACTGGGTGCTCAGGAAACCTGGCACACACCCAGGATGGAGGCCTTTTCAAAGCGTGGCCAACCCACCAAATTCTTCTTCCACAACAACTCAAGTCACCTTCATACCTCTATTATACAAAATCCCACGGGATTCTGGGAGAAAGGATATGTGTGCTTTGTGGGTTTCCCCTAGGGACTGAAACTTTTTATCTCATTTGATGTGGACAGGCTTTGAGTTCTCTTTTTCTTCAATGAATGGACTGTAGACTTCCTTTCCTTTGTAGTAATTCGCCATTTTGTTTCTCTGCTTTTAAAAAAATCAACTCTAATTAGAAAGTACAAATTCCCTCATTATGACTTATTCTCATCTAGAACCTGAAATGAGAATGAGGATGAATTGTGGTAATAAGTGATTTGCGTTTTTAAAAGAATGGAGATTGCTGTTTACAGCCACGTGCACGTGAGTTTACTCCAAGATGCATTTGATTATTCTAATTTACCAAGCTGCTGCAGAAGCAGCCTTTAACTATTTCCTGTTTCTTTGTTTATGGATTTTGGATATTCTGGGGCCTTGTGACTACTCAGGCCGTACAATACAGGAAAATAATTTTTAAAATATCAATAGGATTTGAGTATACTTGCTTTGCCAGTGTTTCTCAAAGAGGAGAAGTCCAAGAGTCTGACACTGATCATGGCAAGATTTTTAGATTAACCAAAGGTAGCAGAAAAATCACTGTAAATTCTACCAAAAATGGAGAAATGCTGATATTTTGAGAAGCAAAATTGTAATTGGAAATGATAACTTTTGTATATTCATTCAGAAAAAAATGTACTATGTGTTTACCCACTCTATAAACTGTTCTGAATATCCTTTCTTGTCTCTCTGAACATTCTGTTTCACCTTTGTCTGCCCCTTCTACTGACGGAGTTCCCCAAAATTTCAGATTTCAGTTGAGATCTAATTTTTATAAAACTGAAAGGTTTGGATTAAATAGTGTGAGGAATACTTAAATATGGGCTTTCCTGGTGGCTCAGATGGTAAAAGAATCTGCCTGCAATGTGGGAGACCCAGGTTCAGGCTCTGGGTCAGGAAGATTCCCCTGGAGAAGGGAATGGCTACCCACTCCAGTATTCTTGCCTGTAGAATCCCATGGACAGACAAGCCTGGTGGGCTACAGTCTATGGTGTTGCAAAGAGTCAGACACAACTGAGTGACTAACGCTTTCACTAATTTTATACTTAAGCATAAGAGGGGGACTGGAAAACATAATCTTCCAAAGTGCTTAATAGTTAATAATTAATGAATTTTGTTGGCAGTAAGTCACATTCAGAACAGCAGCTATTAATTTTTTTTTAATGTCACTGTTTTGGTTTTAAGTGGCAAAAGACCACAGGAAGTTATAAGTAACAAGGAGATATGCTTGAGAAAATTCTTAGTTACTAAAGGATGTCACGGTAGAGTAACAGGCAACATTAGTAACAGAGCCAAGGTTTAGAAAAAGAGTGCTGAAGAATTCTAATATCAATTGTATTCCATTGTTTTGCATAGAATCTGTCTTCTCTTGCAATCACCAGCTTGCTCCAAAGTTTTTAGTGGAATATATCTACATTGTCACTCATAGAGATTCCTAAGAATCCTCTGTTTAAGATGCCTTTATGGAATGAATGCCCAGTAGTAAGGAGGAAGCAGTGTCCCGTCTTTGGGCTGGCGGACAACTTCCCAATGGATAATGACTTGGAATTTTACTGCTGTGTTAGTTGTTAACAGTACCTGCCAGCTTCTTTTCACCAAGGCTCAAGGACATTTGCATTCCAAAACCAAAGTAAAAAAATTGGAGAAATGCTGATATTTTGAGAAGCAAAATTGTAATTGGAAATGATAACTTTTGTATATTCATTCAGAAAAAAATGTACTATGTGTTTACCCACTCTATAAACTGTTCTGAATATCCTTTCTTGTCTCTCTGAACATTCTGTTTCACCTTTGTCTGCCCCTTCTACTGACGGAGTTCCCCAAAATTTCAGATTTCAGTTGAGATCTAATTTTTATAAAACTGAAAGGTTTGGATTAAATAGTGTGAGGAATACTTAAATATGGGCTTTCCTGGTAGCTCAGATGGTAAAAGAATCTGCCTGCAATGTGGGAGACCCAGGTTCAGGCTCTGGGTCAGGAAGATTCCCCTGGAGAAGGGAATGGCTACCCACTCCAGTATTCTTGCCTGTAGAATCCCATGGACAGACAAGCCTGGTGGGCTACAGTCTATGGTGTTGCAAAGAGTCAGACACAACTGAGTGACTAACGCTTTCACTAATTTTATACTTAAGCATAAGAGGGGCACTGGAAAACATAATCTTCCAAAGTGCTTAATAGTTAATAATTAATGAATTTTGTTGGCAGTAAGTCACATTCAGAACAGCAGCTATTAATTTTTTTTTAATGTCACTGTTTTGGTTTTAAGTGGCAAAAGACCACAGGAAGTTATAAGTAACAAGGAGATATGCTTGAGAAAATTCTTAGTTACTAAAGGATGTCACGGTAGAGTAACAGGCAACATTAGTAACAGAGCCAAGGTTTAGAAAAAGAGTGCTGAAGAATTCTAATATCAATTGTATTCCATTGTTTTGCATAGAATCTGTCTTCTCTTGCAATCACCAGCTTGCTCCAAAGTTTTTAGTGGAATATATCTACATTGTCACTCATAGAGATTCCTAAGAATCCTCTGTTTAAGATGCCTTTATGGAATGAATGCCCAGTAGTAAGGAGGAAGCAGTGTCCCGTCTTTGGGCTGGCGGACAACTTCCCAATGGATAATGACTTGGAATTTTACTGCTGTGTTAGTTGTTAACAGTACCTGCCAGCTTCTTTTTCACCAAGGCTCAAGGACAAGTTTTTTTTCTGGTGCCTTTTTCAAAAGATCAAATCTGTAGGTTGTGCAGACTACTTAGGTAGGTGTTTTAGAAAAGCAGCTTCTACGTACTGCTGACGAAACCTTAAGTATCAATACGTACAAGTCTATGCATTAATTAGTCATATCAGCTTGAAAAGGGACAGAATCTACAATTTAAAGTAATTCCTAAAAGAAAGCCTGAGTAATTCTCTTATTGTATGAGGTAACTTCTGCATTCTAGAAAGGAATGGTCTTAATATTATGAAAGCTAATGACAAAATTTGGGGCCTTGTAAGTTTAGTATATTATTTAATACCATGCACAGTATAATATTCAAGGAGGAAATGGCAGCTCACTCCATTATTCTTGACTGGGAAATCCCATGAACAGAGGAGCCTGGTGGGTTAAACTTCAGGTGGTCTCAAAGAGTCAGACACAACTGAACACACACACACACACACACACACACACAGAGTATAATATAACAGAAAACAATATAACATAAGTGTGTCATATAATGTTTTGAAATTAACAGAAAGAATCCATTGACTTGTATACACATATGAATATTTCTATAGCTTTTGTACATACTTTGAATAATCATTTATATAGATTATCTTTAGTCAATTATTTTTTAAAAAGCATATTTTTCTCTCCAGACACAATAGAAAACCAGAGAACAAAAATTACGAAATCGAAGATGGCTGTGTAGAAGGCGTGCACTCACTCCCTGCAAAATCGCCTGAATTGCAATGAGTTCCTGAAAACCACCAAGTGGCAAAAGACCACAGGAAGTTATAAGTAACAAGGAGATATGCTTGAGAAAATTCTTAGTTACTAAAGGATGTCACGGTAGAGTAACAGGCAACATTAGTAACAGAGCCAAGGTTTAGAAAAAGAGTGCTGAAGAATTCTAATATCAATTGTATTCCATTGTTTTGCATAGAATCTGTCTTCTCTTGCAATCACCAGCTTGCTCCAAAGTTTTTAGTGGAATATATCTACATTGTCACTCATAGAGATTCCTAAGAATCCTCTGTTTAAGATGCCTTTATGGAATGAATGCCCAGTAGTAAGGAGGAAGCAGTGTCCCGTCTTTGGGCTGGCGGACAACTTCCCAATGGATAATGACTTGGAATTTTACTGCTGTGTTAGTTGTTAACAGTACCTGCCAGCTTCTTTTTCACCAAGGCTCAAGGACAAGTTTTTTTTCTGGTGCCTTTTTCAAAAGATCAAATCTGTAGGTTGTGCAGACTACTTAGGTAGGTGTTTTAGAAAAGCAGCTTCTACGTACTGCTGACGAAACCTTAAGTATCAATACGTACAAGTCTATGCATTAATTAGTCATATCAGCTTGAAAAGGGACAGAATCTACAATTTAAAGTAATTCCTAAAAGAAAGCCTGAGTAATTCTCTTATTGTATGAGGTAACTTCTGCATTCTAGAAAGGAATGGTCTTAATATTATGAAAGCTAATGACAAAATTTGGGGCCTTGTAAGTTTAGTATATTATTTAATACCATGCACAGTATAATATTCAAGGAGGAAATGGCAGCTCACTCCATTATTCTTGACTGGGAAATCCCATGAACAGAGGAGCCTGGTGGGTTAAACTTCAGGTGGTCTCAAAGAGTCAGACACAACTGAACACACACACACACACACACACACACACAGAGTATAATATAACAGAAAACAATATAACATAAGTGTGTCATATAATGTTTTGAAATTAACAGAAAGAATCCATTGACTTGTATACACATATGAATATTTCTATAGCTTTTGTACATACTTTGAATAATCATTTATATAGATTATCTTTAGTCAATTATTTTTTAAAAAGCATATTTTTTTCTCTCCAGACACAATAGAAAACCAGAGAACAAAAAATTACGAAATCGAAGATGGCTGTGTAGAAGGACGTGCACTCATCTCCCCTGCAAAATCGCCTGAATTGCAATGAGTTCCTGAAAAACCACCAACAGGTAGAGGTTGGATCTGACTACAAAAAGATACCCCACATCAAAGAACAAAGGAGAAGTCGCAACAAGACGGTAGGAAGGGCACAATCGTGCTTTTAAAAGTCAAACCTCACACCCGCCAGAGAGGCCTGATGGGCCACAGGCGCAAAGCCTGTTGCAGATCAAGACCCGGGAAAGGAGCGGTGACGTCCACAAGGTACTGAGCAAGACCTGCTTAGGAGGGTCCAACTGCCCCCTTGAGCTAGAAGTGCCCTTGAGCAGTCCTTGGAAGGACGCCACTCAGTTCCCTTTGAAGGAGGTTACCATTAACCAGATCACAGAGCCGCCGAGGAGGACTGGAAACTTTGTGTGCACTGTGATCCAGGAGAGTGGAACAGCGATCCTGCAAGAGACTGAGCCAGACTCACCTCTGAGTAATCTTACGTTTCCCATGGTGGCGGGTCGACGGTGGCTTGCAGCAGGGTCGGGGTCACTATGGAAGTGCTTCCCATACAGAGTGTGGGAATAAATCCTTTGTGAGACAGACGCCATTTTCCCTACTGTAGTTTGGCTGCTGGTCAAACTACAGGGCTGGAATTTAGCTCCACCCGGCAAGAAAAAGGATTTGGATCAAGAAACTCCCAGGGCCAGCCTGGGCCGGCCTTTTAGTTCTGGAATAGGCCGAAATAAACAAGCAGTCAAAGAGGTCTTCAGATCCAACCACTGCCAGAGGCAAGAAAAAGACTGATAATTCCTGAATAGTCAGCAAGAGACAGAAGAACATAAACACTATTTTCACATTTTGTCTGAAGCTGGAGTTACTGCTGGATTTTTAAATTTTCATTTTATTTCTTATTCTTTTTTACTGCTTTTTTTGTTTGGTTTTGTTTTCAATTATTTTTTTCCCATTTTACCAAACATCCTCAGGGCCCCCACCCCCGTTTTGTGTGTGTGTGTGTGTGTGGGTGTGTTTATTTCCTCCATTGAATTCTGTTGAAACTACTAATCTTATCGGTAAGACTGAATATATTCAAATTAACATAATTTTTTTTTCTTTTTCCTTTTAAACCACACATTTTATTTTGGTATAAACTTCTGGTTCCACATTGGCCTTTTAAGGTTCTGTGGGGGGTTTGTTTGTTTTTATTGTTTTTGCTTTGTTTTTCTATATTTTTCTATATACTTATCTCTGTTTTAATTTTTAAATTGTTTTATTTGTACTACTACTTCCTCTATAACTCATTGCTTTTTCTGATGCTCCTTTCCTACAGCAATAAACTCTAATACATACAAATCTTTATCTCCCTATATTTAACTTTGCAGTATTATTCTATATCTCTCTTCTATCCTCTCTTTCTCTTTTTCCCTTTTCCCACCATATTTCTTAGTCTGTTCTGTCCTCATTGCCTTATCCCCAACGGGGACCCTGCTCTAGCATTATTCTCCAATTGGTGTTCTACTTAGTTTGGTTATTAACTGGTGGATTTGATTCTTGGTTTTCTCTATTCGCCGTGCTAACGTATTGTAAAACTGTATTTTTGGTTGGAATGTTTGGGTTATGTTACAGCTGTTTATTTGTGTACTGGCCAGATGCCCCAAACTACAGACTCCTGAGTAATCTTACGTTTCCCATGGTGGCGGGTCGACGGTGGCTTGCAGCAGGGTCGGGGGCACTATGGAAGTGCTTCCCATACAGAGTGTGGGAATAAATCCTTTGTGAGACAGCGCCATTTTCCCTACTGTAGTTTGGCTGCTGGTCAAACTACAGGGCTGGAATTTAGCTCCACCCGGCAAGAAAAAGGATTTGGATCAAGAAACTCCCAGGGCCAGCCTGGGCCGGCCTTTTAGTTCTGGAATAGGCCGAAATAAACAAGCAGTCAAAGAGGTCTTCAGATCCAACCACTGCCAGAGGCAAGAAAAAGACTGATAATTCCTGAATAGTCAGCAAGAGACAGAAGAACATAAACACTATTTTCACATTTTGTCTGAAGCTGGAGTTACTGCTGGATTTTTAAATTTTCATTTTATTTCTTATTCTTTTTTACTGCTTTTTTTGTTTGGTTTTGTTTTCAATTATTTTTTTCCCATTTTACCAAACATCCTCAGGGCCCCCACCCCCGTTTTGTGTGTGTGTGTGTGTGTGGGTGTGTTTATTTCCTCCATTGAATTCTGTTGAAACTACTAATCTTATCGGTAAGACTGAATATATTCAAATTAACATAATTTTTTTTTCTTTTTCCTTTTAAACCACACATTTTATTTTGGTATAAACTTCTGGTTCCACATTGGCCTTTTAAGGTTCTGTGGGGGGTTTGTTTGTTTTTATTGTTTTTGCTTTGTTTTTCTATATTTTTCTATATACTTATCTCTGTTTTAATTTTTAAATTGTTTTATTTGTACTACTACTTCCTCTATAACTCATTGCTTTTTCTGATGCTCCTTTCCTACAGCAATAAACTCTAATACATACAAATCTTTATCTCCCTATATTTAACTTTGCAGTATTATTCTATATCTCTCTTCTATCCTCTCTTTCTCTTTTTCCCTTTTCCCACCATATTTCTTAGTCTGTTCTGTCCTCATTGCCTTATCCCCAACGGGGACCCTGCTCTAGCATTATTCTCCAATTGGTGTTCTACTTAGTTTGGTTATTAACTGGTGGATTTGATTCTTGGTTTTCTCTATTCGCCGTGCTAACGTATTGTAAAACTGTATTTTTGGTTGGAATGTTTGGGTTATGTTACAGCTGTATATGTTTATGTGTATAATTCAATACGCTAGATAGTATTTGCATAATAGTTTAATTGCCATTTGTCAAAGGTATACCTTCTGTTTCTCATTTGCATATATATGTTTTAATATCATTTAATGCCATAACAAACCAGCCGTGAAATCTTCATTCCCTGGTCAGGCAACAAGCCCAGGGGCTTTAGGGAGGGACCACTGACTCCACAACTCTACAATATTAGAGAACTCCTAACACTAGAGAGCAATAAACAGTGAGAACGCCAACAAAGGTAATCACATGTATGCAAGTCCTGACATAAACCAATCATCAGCATCACCCAGAATAAGAAGCCCCATCCAAACAACAAACACCAACAGATGTAACTCAAAGTCTGGGAAAAGGAAATCCCAAACAGAGTCAGTTAAAAAATTAATAATAACAATGAAACAGCAGAGAAATACCACACAAGCGAAGGCACAATCCACAAACACACAAGATCAAATCAATGAAGAGAATTTGGACAAACTTTCTGAAAGTGATTTCAGAAGAATGATAGTAAAGATGATCAAAGACACTGAAAACAGAATTTCAGAGAAATTACAAGACACAACTAACACACTGAATAAAGAAATACAAGAACTTACAAAAAAGTAACAGAGACAAACAACTCAATTGCTGAACTGAAAAACACTGTAGAAGGAATCAAGAGCAGAGTATCTGAGACAGAAGACCGGATAAGTGAGCTGGAAGATAAAATGGTGGAAGTAACTGCTGAAAAACAGACTCTAGCTCAAAGAATGAAAAGAGCAGAGGATAGCCTCAGAGACCTCTGGGATAATATCAAACGCACCAATATTCGAATTATAGGGGTCCCAGAAGAAGAAAAAAAGAAAGGCTATGAGAAAATTTTTGAACAGATTATAGTTGAAAATTTCCCCAACATGGGAAAAGAAATAATCAATCAAGTCCAAGAAGCACAAAGAGTACCATACAGAATCAATCCGAGAAGAAACACACCAAGACACATATTAATGAAGTTAACACAAATTAAACACAATGATAGAATTCTCAAAGCAGCAAGGGAAAAGCAACTAGTGACATACAAGGGAAAGTCCATACGTTTAACAGATTACCTTTCAACAGAAACTCTGCAGGCCAGAAGGGAATGGCAGGACACATTTAAACGGCTAAAAGAGAATAATCGGCAACCAAGAATCCTCTACCCTGCAAGGATCTCCTTCAAAATTGATGGAGAAATCAAAAGCTTTACAGACAAGCAAATATTAAAAGAATTTAGTCACACCAAACCAGCCTTACAACAAGTGTTAAAGGGACTTATATAGACAACAGGTATAAAAGGAGAAGATCCACGAAACAAACCCATCATAACATCTAAGAAGATGACAATAGGATCATATGTATCAATAATTACTTTGAATGTCAATGGACTAAATGCCCCAACCAAAAGACACAGAGTGGCTGAATGGATCCAAAAACACGACCCATACATATGCTGCCTCCAGGAAACTCATTTCAGACCTAGAGACACTCATAGACTGAAAGTGAGAGGCTGGAAAAAGATATTCCATGCAAATGGAAATCAAAAGAAAGCTGGAGTAGCAATCCTCATATCAGACAAAATAGACTTTAAAGTAAAGAAGATTCTAAGATACAAGGCAGGTCACTACATCATGATTAAGGGATCGATCCAAGAAGAAGACATAACAATCATAAATATCTATGCACCTAACGCAGGAGCACCCCAATACATAAGACAAACGCTGTCAGACATAAAAGAAGACATCGACACTAACACAATCATAGTAGGAGACTTTAACACTCCTCTCACACCAATGGACAGATCATCAAAACAGGAAGTTAATAAGGAGACACAAGCCTTAAATGTCACAGTGGAAGAAATGGACCTCATTGATATCTTTAGGACCTTCCATCCAAAAGCAGAAGAATATACTTTCTTCTCAAGTGCTCATGGAACATTCTCCAGGATAGACCACATCTTGGCCACAAATCAAACCTCAGTCAATTCAAGAAAATTGAAATTATATCAGCCACCTTCTCGGAACACAATGCAATGAGACTAGAGATCAACTACAGGAAAAAAACTGCTAAAAACACAAACACATGGAGATTAAACAACACATACCTAAAAAACCAACTGATTACCGAGCAAATCAAAGGAGAAATAAAAAAATTCCTAGAAGAAAATGACAATGAACACATGACCAGGCAAAACCTATGGGATACCGCAAAAGCAGTTCTAAGAGGGAAGTTTATAGCAATTCAATCCTACCTCAAGAAACTAGGAAAATCTCAAACAGATGACCTAACCCTACGCTTAAAACAACTGGAGAAAGAAAAACAAAAACACCCCAAAGTCAGCAGAAGAGGAGAAATCATAAAGATCAGAGCAGAAATAAATGAGAAAGAAACGAAAGAAACAATAGTAAAGATAAATAAAACAAAAAGCTGGCTCTTTGAAAAGGTAAATAAAATTGACAAACCACTGGCCAGACTCATCAAGAAAAAAAGAGAGAAGAACCAGATCACCAAAATCAAAAATTAAAAAGGAGAGATTACAACAGATAATGCAGAAATACAAAGGATTATAAGACACTACTATGAACAACTCTATGGCAACAAACTGGACAACCTGGAAGAAATGGACAGTTTCTTGGAGAAGATTAATCTCCCAAGACTCAAGCAGGAAGAAATAGAAACTATGAACAATCCAATCACAAGCTCAGAAATTGACTTTGTGATCAAAAATCTACCCAAAAATGAAAGCCCAGGGCCAGATGGCTTCACAGGCGAATTCTACCAAACATTTAAAGAAGAGCTAATGCCTGTCCTTCTAAAACTCTTCCAAACAATTGCACAGGAAGGAACACTCCTCTCACACCAATGGACAGATCATCAAAACAGGAAGTTAATAAGGAGACACAAGCCTTAAATGTCACAGTGGAAGAAATGGACCTCATTGATATCTTTAGGACCTTCCATCCAAAAGCAGAAGAATATACTTTCTTCTCAAGTGCTCATGGAACATTCTCCAGGATAGACCACATCTTGGCCACAAATCAAACCTCAGTCAATTCAAGAAAATTGAAATTATATCAGCCACCTTCTCGGAACACAATGCAATGAGACTAGAGATCAACTACAGGAAAAAAACTGCTAAAAACACAAACACATGGAGATTAAACAACACATACCTAAAAAACCAACTGATTACCGAGCAAATCAAAGGAGAAATAAAAAAATTCCTAGAAGAAAATGACAATGAACACATGACCAGGCAAAACCTATGGGATACCGCAAAAGCAGTTCTAAGAGGGAAGTTTATAGCAATTCAATCCTACCTCAAGAAACTAGGAAAATCTCAAACAGATGACCTAACCCTACGCTTAAAACAACTGGAGAAAGAAAAACAAAAACACCCCAAAGTCAGCAGAAGAGGAGAAATCATAAAGATCAGAGCAGAAATAAATGAGAAAGAAACGAAAGAAACAATAGTAAAGATAAATAAAACAAAAAGCTGGCTCTTTGAAAAGGTAAATAAAATTGACAAACCACTGGCCAGACTCATCAAGAAAAAAAGAGAGAAGAACCAGATCACCAAAATCAAAAATTAAAAAGGAGAGATTACAACAGATAATGCAGAAATACAAAGGATTATAAGAGACTACTATGAACAACTCTATGGCAACAAACTGGACAACCTGGAAGAAATGGACAGTTTCTTGGAGAAGATTAATCTCCCAAGACTCAAGCAGGAAGAAATAGAAACTATGAACAATCCAATCACAAGCTCAGAAATTGACTTTGTGATCAAAAATCTACCCAAAAATGAAAGCCCAGGGCCAGATGGCTTCACAGGCGAATTCTACCAAACATTTAAAGAAGAGCTAACTCCTGTCCTTCTAAAACTCTTCCAAACAATTGCACAGGAAGGAACACTTCCAAACACATTCTATGAGGCCACCATCACCCAGGTACCAAAGCCAGGCAAAGACAACACAAAAAAAGAAAATTATAGGCCAATTTCACTGATGAATTTAGATGTCAAGATCCTCGACAAAATCCTAGCAAACAGAATTCAACAACACATCAAAAAGCTCATACATCACGATCAAGTCGGGTTCATCCCAGGCATGCAAGGATTCTTCAATATCTGCAAATCAATCAATGTGATACACCATATCAACAAATTGAGAGACAAAAATCACATGATCATCTCAATAGATGCGGAAAAAGCCTTCGACAAAGTACAACACCCGTTTATGATAAAAACTCTTCAAAAAATGGGCATAGAAGGAAACTATCTCAACATAGTGAAAGCCATCTATGAGAAGCCCACAGCGAACATTATCCTCAATGATGAAAAACTGAAAGCATTTCCTCTAAGATCAGGAACAAGATGAGGGTGTCCACTTTCACCACTATTATTCAACATAGTCCTGGAAGTTCTAGCAACAGCAATAAGAGAAAGAAATAAAAGGAAGTCAGATTGGAAAGGAAGAAGTCAAACTCTATTTGCAGACGACATGGTATTATACATAGAAAATCCCAAAGACATTATTACAAAACTACTAGAGCTAATCAATGAATTCAGCAAAGTCGCAGGATACAAAGTCAACACGCAGAAATCACTGGCATTCCTATACACAAACAATGAAAAAAAAAGGAGAGATTACAACAGATAATGCAGAAATACAAAGGATTATAAGAGACTACTATGAACAACTCTATGGCAACAAACTGGACAACCTGGAAGAAATGGACAGTTTCTTGGAGAAGATTAATCTCCCAAGACTCAAGCAGGAAGAAATAGAAACTATGAACAATCCAATCACAAGCTCAGAAATTGACTTTGTGATCAAAAATCTACCCAAAAATGAAAGCCCAGGGCCAGATGGCTTCACAGGCGAATTCTACCAAACATTTAAAGAAGAGCTAATGCCTGTCCTTCTAAAACTCTTCCAAACAATTGCACAGGAAGGAACACTTCCAAACACATTCTACGAGGCCACCATCACCCAGGTACCAAAGCCAGGCAAAGACAACACAAAAAAAGAAAATTATAGGCCAATTTCACTGATGAATTTAGATGTCAAGATCCTCGACAAAATCCTAGCAAACAGAATTCAACAACACATCAAAAAGCTCATACATCACGATCAAGTCGGGTTCATCCCAGGCATGCAAGGATTCTTCAATATCTGCAAATCAATCAATGTGATACACCATATCAACAAATTGAGAGACAAAAATCACATGATCATCTCAATAGATGCGGAAAAAGCCTTCGACAAAGTACAACACCCGTTTATGATAAAAACTCTTCAAAAAATGGGCATAGAAGGAAACTATCTCAACATAGTGAAAGCCATCTATGAGAAGCCCACAGCGAACATTATCCTCAATGATGAAAAACTGAAAGCATTTCCTCTAAGATCAGGAACAAGATGAGGGTGTCCACTTTCACCACTATTATTCAACATAGTCCTGGAAGTTCTAGCAACAGCAATAAGAGAAAGAAATAAAAGGAAGTCAGATTGGAAAGGAAGAAGTCAAACTCTATTTGCAGACGACATGGTATTATACATAGAAAATCCCAAAGACATTATTACAAAACTACTAGAGCTAATCAATGAATTCAGCAAAGTCGCAGGATACAAAGTCAACACGCAGAAATCACTGGCATTCCTATACACAAACAATGAAAAATCAGAAAACGAAATCAAAGAGGCAATCCCCTTCACCATTGCAACCAAAAGAATCAAATATCTAGGAATAAACCTACCTAAAGAAACAAAAGAACTGTACACTGAAAATTAAAAGACACTCATGAGGGAAATTAAAGAAGACCATGTTACTGGGTCGGAAGAATCAATATTGTGAAAATGACCATACTACCAAATGTCATCTATAGATTCAATGCAATCCCTATCAGACTCCTAATGACATTCTTCATAGAACAGAATAACACAGTTCATACGGAAACACAAAAGACCTCGAATAGCCAAAGAAAACCTGAGAAAGAAAAATGGAGCTGAAGGGATCAGCCTCCCCAACTTCAGACTCTACTACAAAGCAACAGTCATCAAGACAGTATGGTACTGGCACAAAAATAGAAATATAGATCAATGGAACAAGATAGAAAACCCAGAGATAAACCCACACACCTATGAGTACCTTATTTTTGACAAAGGGGTGAAACTATAAAATGGGACAAAGACAGCCTCTTCAACAAATGGTGCTGGGAAAATTGGACAGCTACATGCAAAAAAATGAAGTTGGAACATTCCCTGACACCATACACAAAGATACACTCAAAATGGATTAAAGACCTAAATGTAAGACCAAAAACCATCAAACACTTAGAGGAGAATATAGGCAAAACCCTCAAGGACATAAATCAAAGCAAGATCTTCTCTGACCCACCTACTAGAATAGTGGAACTCAAAAGAAAAATGAACACGTGGGACCTAATGAAACTCAAAAGCTTTTTTACAGCAAAAGAAATTACAATAAAGCTGAACAGACAGCCCACAGAATGGGAGAAAATCATAGTATATGAAACAACAGAGAAAGAATTAATCTCCAAAATCTACAAGCAACTCAGACAACTCAGCACTGGAAAAATGAACGACCCAATCAAAAAATGGGAAAAGGACCTAAACAGATGCTTCTCCAAAGAGGAGATACAGATGGCCCAAAAACACATGCAATGATGCTCAACTTCACTTATAATTAGAGAAATGCAAATCAAAACTACAATGAGATATCACCTCATACCTGTCAGAATGGCCATCATCCACAAATCGACAGACAATAAATGCTGGAGAGGATGTGGAGAAAAGGGAACACTCCTGCATTGCTGGTGGGAATGTAGACTGATACAGCCTCTATGGAAGACAGTATGGAGATTTCTTAAAAAACTAAAAATAGAAGCACCATACGACCCAGCAATCCCACTCTTAGGCTTATACCCTGAGGAAATTAAATCCGAAAGAAGCACCTGTACCCCAATGTTGATTGCAGCTCTCTATAGAATAGCTAGAACATGGAAGCAACCTAGATGCCCATCGATGAATGAATGGATACAGAAGCCCTGGTACATATATACAATAGAATACTATACAGCTGTAAAAAGAAATGCAGAAGAATCAGCCCTAATGAGGTGGATGGATCTAGAACCTATCATAAAAAGTGAAGTCAGTCAGAAAGAGCACAAGTACAATATACTAACACATATACATGGAATCTAGTAGGATGGTGATGATGGCATATGCAGTGAAGCGACGGAAAGACAGACATGGACAGTAGACATATGGACATTGTGGGGAATGAACAGTGGGTGGGAGGCATAAAGGAAGTAGCATGAAGGCCTGTACTATCATATGTGAAGAAAATAGCTATAGTCATTGCTCTGTGAGAAAAGGAGATCCTTCAGGGGTGCTGTATGATGGTCTGGAGGGGTGGGATGGGGGCGATATACATATGACTAATCTGGGAACATGCGTATCTGTAAACAATAAAACTCTGTAAAAGTTAAAAGTAAAATAAAAGTTTTTTTAAAAAAGTTATGAGATCATTTAGTTATTCTTTTACATGAATGCTTGTTTAAGAAAGCAAAAATAAAATAAATACATACAATGTCATTCAAAATTATTTGTCTATTTTAGCAATCTATTGCCATTTTGAAAAGCAAATAAAATTGTCAACTTCAATGTTAACTCCAGGAAAAATGAACGACCCAATCAAAAAATGGGAAAAGGACCTAAACAGATGCTTCTCCAAAGAGGAGATACAGATGGCCCAAAAACACATGCAATGATGCTCAACTTCACTTATAATTAGAGAAATGCAAATCAAAACTACAATGAGATATCACCTCATACCTGTCAGAATGGCCATCATCCACAAATCGACAGACAATAAATGCTGGAGAGGATGTGGAGAAAAGGGAACACTCCTGCATTGCTGGTGGGAATGTAGACTGATACAGCCTCTATGGAAGACAGTATGGAGATTTCTTAAAAAACTAAAAATAGAAGCACCATACGACCCAGCAATCCCACTCTTAGGCTTATACCCTGAGGAAATTAAATCCGAAAGAAGCACCTGTACCCCAATGTTGATTGCAGCTCTCTATAGAATAGCTAGAACATGGAAGCAACCTAGATGCCCATCGATGAATGAATGGATACAGAAGCCCTGGTACATATATACAATAGAATACTATACAGCTGTAAAAAGAAATGCAGAAGAATCAGCCCTAATGAGGTGGATGGATCTAGAACCTATCATAAAAAGTGAAGTCAGTCAGAAAGAGCACAAGTACAATATACTAACACATATACATGGAATCTAGTAGGATGGTGATGATGGCATATGCAGTGAAGCGACGGAAAGACAGACATGGACAGTAGACATATGGACATTGTGGGGAATGAACAGTGGGTGGGAGGCATAAAGGAAGTAGCATGAAGGCCTGTACTATCATATGTGAAGAAAATAGCTATAGTCATTGCTCTGTGAGAAAAGGAGATCCTTCAGGGGTGCTGTATGATGGTCTGGAGGGGTGGGATGGGGGCGATATACATATGACTAATCTGGGAACATGCGTATCTGTAAACAATAAAACTCTGTAAAAGTTAAAAGTAAAATAAAAGTTTTTTTTAAAAAGTTATGAGATCATTTAGTTATTCTTTTACATGAATGCTTGTTTAAGAAAGCAAAAATAAAATAAATACATACAATGTCATTCAAAATTATTTGTCTATTTTAGCAATCTATTGCCATTTTGAGAAGAGCAAATTAAAATTGGCTCAACTACTCAATGTTTGTGTCTGTTGCTTGTTTAGAAATTTTACAGGCTTCCAAAGATTACTTATTAATTAGCCTAATCACTTGTCTAAAATCCAAACTTAGCTACGTATCTGGAAATTACTGATTTTCCTTAACACCTTAAATCATATGATTTGTAGGATTGTAAGAATTTCATACAATTAAATCTTAAAGCAGTTATCCATCATTATTATTCCATTTAGTTGATTAGAATTCAGTATATATAATTTTAAATTTCAAACAAGCTATGAAAATAGTGACACTACTTAATTCACCAAACTAACGTAGGATGTTAATGTAGGATAGTAACATAAGGACAGTTAAGTCTTAGAAATTTACTGTGGCAACATTATTCTTAGACAGTTATTCTTAAACTAATCTTTAAGTCTCTGAATCATACTAAAGCATATATTTTATCTTAGAACTAGAGCTTTTTCTTATCTTGTAACTATAGTTAACAGAGGCTACTATATAAATTACGTGAATAGAAACGTAAAACAAAACACAAAGAGAAACTCAGCTTAATAACTAATTTTTACTTTCTTTGGGACATTTTAGACTGTTTACCTGGACCAAATATTTGAGTGGGTATTGACTTTTTTGTTTGTTTGTTTTTAAAAGATTTATTTATTTATTTATTTTGGGCTTGGGTCGGGTTGGGGAGGGAGGGGAGCAGGCGGGCCACTTCTATTGGTCTTTCATTTGTCTATTTTCATCCGTCCTTGTTCTCCCGCCCATGTGGGCCTCCCATCGCGGTGGCCTCTGTTGTTGCAGAGCACCGGCTCTGGGCGCATGCGCTCCAGAGCTCCGGCTCGGTATTTGAACACATAGGTCAGCCGCTCCGCGGCACGTGGGATCTTCCCAGGCCAGGGATCGAAATGGCGCCCCTTGCCCTGCAAGGCGGTGTCCTTACCCACTGGACCACCAGGGGAAGCCAAGGGTATTGACTTTTTATATCAGTTCATCTTGAGTATTTCCTGTGAGAGTAGAAAAAAGAGGAAGAGGCACAGGAAACAAATGAGAGGGAGTCTGCTTCATAAAAATATGAAATTACTGCTGTAAAAAGTGATTATATGATGTGATTATACAGGAGAAAAAAAACAAAGCAAAGAATCAACAACAACCAAGACTGCTTAAATTACTATGTGATTCTAGCAAGGTTGCAAGATAGAAGATTAATATACAAAAGCAATTATGTTTCTTCTGTAAGAAAATTAAGTTTGGATATAGAAAAATAGCTTGACATGCATGTACACAAGAAAGTGATGCACGACTGACATAGGTTGGGCTCTTGACAATTTCATCACAACTTAATTACAATTAAAAAACTAGCATTTGGGAATTCCCTGGCGGTCCAATGATTAGGACTTGGCACTTTCACAGCTGCGGCCCAGGGTTCAATCCCTGGTTGGGAAACTAAGATCCCATAAAACCTGTGGTACGGTGGGGAAAAAGCCAGCACTTACTAAATCCCTGACTATGTATAAAAAAAGAAACAGCAGGGGCTTCCCCTGGTGGTCCAGTGGGTAAGGACACCGCCTTGCAGTGCAAGGGGCGCCGGTTCGTTCCCTGGCCTGGGAAGATCCCACGTGCCGCGGAGCGGCTGGACCGATGTGTCCAATTACCGAGCCTGAGCTCTGGAGTGCATGCGCCCAGAACCGGTGCTCTGCGACGACAGAGGCCACCGCCATGGGAGGCCCACAGGGGCCAAAGAACAAAGACAGATGAAAATAGAGAAATGAAAAACCATCGGAAGTGGCCCGCCCGCTCCCCTCCCTCCCCAACCCGACCCCCGCCCAAATAAATAAATCTTTAAAAAAAAAAAAAAAAAGAAACAGCAGAAATCCACAGAGAAAAGTTTGTCCCCTGTATTAAACAGTTATCTTTTAGGCAAAGGAAACAATTTCTCATAAACACATCTTTGCTTTTTTGTTCTATGATATGTCAATTAAATAATCTCCTGTTGAAAAAAAAAAAAAAAAAAAACTTCCCAATATGGTCAGTAAAATTCCAAATTGTTCCTGGTGCTATGGTGACCATTAGAGAGAGAGGCATGCCAGTTAGCACCTATCATGGGAAAACATGGAAGAAGCCGGTGTTAGACCTGGAGGAAGCAGAGTTTCAGGTTGAGGGGATCCCATCAGAACTGTACATGCCTGGAGCATAGTGGATGCTTTGTACATTGTGAGTGATCAGCGAATAGCTGTGGGTTGACTTGAGATACTGAGCTGACAACTAAGGCTATGAATTACTGTAGCTGTGTTCTTTTTCTTCTATTTAAAAGTATGTGGCAGGAATTCACATTATATCAGAAAAGTTTAGAATTTTCAGTTCTATCTATCCTTGAGAAATACTAAGTGCAAGTTAATTAAATACAAAGAAGTTTGCCAGCCACAAGAGCTCTGTGAAGACATAGAGAAAGATTGTTTTGTTCACTGAGCTCTAGCCTAGAGGGGCAGCAACTGCCTCACACATTCGTATCAGCATCAATAAATTGGCCGCCTCAATCCACTGTAATTCTCCTGGGTGAGGGCTGTTTGTTAGTTGGAGGCAGGTTTCTTCCAGCGAAGGGAAGTGTAACTGGAGAACGAAGCTGCTACACAGGCTCAAAATGGAGAACTTCTCTTCAGATATTTTAACTAGTTTATTTTCATCTTGATAAGTATGTCAAGGAAAATGGAGAAAGGAAGAAAAAGAACTGTATTAAAATAACTGCACTGATAGCTACATGTATTAATGTGTTTTGCTATACACCTGAAACCGACACAACGTCGTTAATCAGCTATGCTCTATATAAAATACAAACATCTTTAAAAAGGAAAAAGATCCTCCAGGGGATCTTCCCAACCCAGGGATTGAACCAGCCTCTCTTAGGTCTCCTGTATTGGCAGGCAGGTTCTTTACCACTAGCGCCATCTGGGAAGACCATATATTACATAGTACTCACTAAGGAAACAATCATTAGCATTTTTTTAATATTATATTAAGCTTCCCCATGAGCACCCAGGTGGAACTTATTTACACTGACTTGCTGGTTAGAAAATGAGTGAAGTCAGAGAAAAACAAATATCATACATTAAAATACGTAAGTACAATCTAGAAAATGATACCGATGATCTTATTTACAAAACAGAAGTAGTGCCACAGACATAGAGATAAACACATGGATACCAAGGGAAGAAGGGGGCAGTGGGAGGAAATGGAAGGCTGAGATTGACACGTATATGTGACATACATATCTATACATATTGACACCATGTATAAAACAGATACCTAACAAGAACATAGCGCAGAGCTCAGGCGACTCAGTGCTCTGTGGTGACCTAAATGGGATGGACATCCAAAATAGAGGGGATATATGTATACATATAGCTGATTCACTTTGCTGTGCAGTAGGAGCTGACAGCACATTGTAAAACAAATGTATTCCAATAAAAATTAATTTGAAAAATGAGTCTACCCTATTTTACTGGCCTCATTTGACTTTGTCTGTTTTGGTTTTCTTATTTTCTCCTTATTCTTACAGATTAAGTAATAGCCAATGAAGAGCTAAACATTATTTTAAAAAATAATATTGAATCTAAGTTGTAGACACTTAGTAAATTTATTTCACAAACTAAACTAAGTAGATAAGATTCTGATTTCTTATTTGCCTTAAAAAAAAAGAAAGAAAGGAAATGTAGATTGTGTTTTGGCTTCAGAAAGCAAGATCCTGCAGTTGAAATGGGATAGAAATAGCCTTTAAAAGCTAAATGAAATGAATAGTCTTGCAAAAGGAATAAAGAAGGACTTTTTCACAAGTCCCTGGAAACCAGCAAAAAAGGCATCAGAACTGTTGTTTGCAGTAATAATAGTGATTACTTGGTTAAAATACTCTGTACGAGAAGCTTTCTATGTTTTTTTTTTCGCGCCTCTACAAGGAAAATTAAAACAAAACACACAGCATTGGGGCCAGTTCGTTTCCAAAGAAGTCAATTATTAATATAGTATTTAGTATTTAATGAACTAAGCCTGTGTATGCAGAATGCTGCAAAGAGATCTCCATACCAGCCGAGAACAGGTGTTGATATAAGCTTTGCCCGTATGTTTACCAGCTGATTAGTACCCATTAAAATGATAATAATCTAATAAAAATTACTATATATCTAGTGGAAGTGGAAAGTCCCCTGTGAGTTGGGAAATGATTTTATTCCCTTTGCCAAGGCAGTGACAAGAATTCACACCCAAAGCAACCTGAACATTCTCTATTTGTATAGCTTAGACTTTTCTCTTTAAGCATTTGTTCCTCCGTAAGTCTGTCTCAGGTGGTCAGGGCCGTCCACTTTTTCATAGTTTCAAGAGGACAAACATGTTTCCATGCACCAACATCTTTTCTGGTAATGGAAGAAGAAATAGGATCCTTAGTAAATGCTGCTGCTTTGTCAGCAGTAGGACTCTAGACGAAGCTATGGATACCCTGAAGAACTATCCTGAGCCTCAGTTGTCCCAGAGAGCCTTGAGTGCCTGCTGAGGGAGTTCTCCGTGTCCCCTGAACTGGCAGTTCCTGCGGAAGCCCCTGATTTCAGGCTAGTCATACTCAAAACTGTGATGAATGACAAGTCCCATCGTCCCCAGCCTCACAATTCCTACCACTTCTCTTTAAGACATCTCTATTTAGGCTGGTTCAACTGAGCCTGACACACTTTACTTTCATTCTACCAAAAGCTGAGCTCAGTAAATCTTCAGGACATTAGCTACACTGTAGGATAGAGATTGAAAACTAAGAGCTGTTTGAATTGTAACCAGAATCTAATCCAAGCTAATCAACAGACTCACAAACTCAAAGAACGAACTTACTGTTATGAGAGGGGAAGGGGTGTGGGGAAGGGATAGTTTGGGATCGATATGTAACTCTTCTATATTTAAAATGGATAACCAATAAGTCCTACTGTATAGAAAATGGAACTCTGCTCAGTATTATGTAACAACCTAAACAGGACAAGAATTTTTTAAAAGAATAGGTATACAGATATGTATATACAAATCACTTTCCTGTACACCTGAAACTATCCCGGTATTGTTAATCAACTATGTGTGTGTCCAGCTGCCTCAGTCGTATCCCACCCTTTGGAACCCCATGGACTGTAGTTCACCAGGCTCCTCTGTCCATAGGATTCTCCAGGCAAGAATACTGGAGTGGGCTGCCATTTCCTCCTCAAGGGGATCTTCCCCACCCAGGGATCAAACCCATGTATCCGGCGGTTCCTGTATTGCTGGTGGATCCTTTACCACAAGCCACTAGGGAAGCCCAATACTCCAATATAAAATAAAAAGTTAAAAATAAATAAATTGAAAATATGAATTTCCTTTGGAGGAAATTTAGGCATGTAGCCACATACAGGTGACACGGACTCATATGTGTTCACTTGCCTCATTTATTTGTAAAGACAGTGAGTTACTACAGTGAAATGTATGTCATTATTCTTACTGACTTCTTCCCTAAAGCATTGATAGAAACAGAGCAAATGAGTTTTAGAAGCAAAAATGTGTTTTTAATTGATTTATCTTAATTTCAGGAGTGACAGAGTCCCTCCTGAAATCTGGTGTGAAGAAAGGAGGCATAGGGAGAAAAACCAGATGATTTCTAGAAATACACTCTGCAATACCCAGACTGTGCAGTATCTTTAATTGCTTTATGCTTTTGATTGACATGAAGCCAGAATGACTGTTTTACAAATTTCACCTCTAATTGATTAAAAGTTAAAATTTAAAATTAAAATTTCACCTCTAATTGATTGGTGCAGAACAGGATTCCTTCCAAAGGTAGATCTGGGCAGACGCCAGATGAAGGCCAAAAGCAGAACTGTTACAGAAGGGGAAGTCTTACTTTGTCTGTCTGGGCTACTATAGGAAATGGGAAGGAAGAAGTCATAAGGTCACCTGAGCCTCTAGGGCTTAAAGCAGCCATGCCAAAACCATAAGGGCTCAGACTTTTTCTCTCTGACAAAGAACATAGCCTGAATTTGTTCCACGTGTGTGTGGACTTGTATTTTACTATGGCCACCATAAGAAGAGCATTCCTGTTGTTTCTATGAAGGAAGCTTTGAAACGTCATGGCTTTTCTTTGCCTCTACTTTTAACAATCCCTAAACTACACTGAGTTTTATTGGCGTATCACAGGTTTCCGGTCTGTCCATAGGATCCCACCCTTTGGAACCCCATGGACTGTAGTTCACCAGGCTCCTCTGTCCATAGGATTCTCCAGGCAAGAATACTGGAGTGGGCTGCCATTTCCTCCTCAAGGGGATCTTCCCCACCCAGGGATCAAACCCATGTATCCGGCGGTTCCTGTATTGCTGGTGGATCCTTTACCACAAGCCACTAGGGAAGCCCAATACTCCAATATAAAATAAAAAGTTAAAAATAAATAAATTGAAAATATGAATTTCCTTTGGAGGAAATTTAGGCATGTAGCCACATACAGGTGACACGGACTCATATGTGTTCACTTGCCTCATTTATTTGTAAAGACAGTGAGTTACTACAGTGAAATGTATGTCATTATTCTTACTGACTTCTTCCCTAAAGCATTGATAGAAACAGAGCAAATGAGTTTTAGAAGCAAAAATGTGTTTTTAATTGATTTATCTTAATTTCAGGAGTGACAGAGTCCCTCCTGAAATCTGGTGTGAAGAAAGGAGGCATAGGGAGAAAAACCAGATGATTTCTAGAAATACACTCTGCAATACCCAGACTGTGCAGTATCTTTAATTGCTTTATGCTTTTGATTGACATGAAGCCAGAATGACTGTTTTACAAATTTCACCTCTAATTGATTAAAAGTTAAAATTTAAAATTAAAATTTCACCTCTAATTGATTGGTGCAGAACAGGATTCCTTCCAAAGGTAGATCTGGGCAGACGCCAGATGAAGGCCAAAAGCAGAACTGTTACAGAAGGGGAAGTCTTACTTTGTCTGTCTGGGCTACTATAGGAAATGGGAAGGAAGAAGTCATAAGGTCACCTGAGCCTCTAGGGCTTAAAGCAGCCATGCCAAAACCATAAGGGCTCAGACTTTTTCTCTCTGACAAAGAACATAGCCTGAATTTGTTCCACGTGTGTGTGGACTTGTATTTTACTATGGCCACCATAAGAAGAGCATTCCTGTTGTTTCTATGAAGGAAGCTTTGAAACGTCATGGCTTTTCTTTGCCTCTACTTTTAACAATCCCTTAACTACACCGAGTATTCATTGGAAGGACTGATGCTGAAGCTGAAGCTCCAATTCTTTGGCTACTTTGGCCACTTGATGTGAAGAGCTGGCTCAGTGGAAAAGACCCTGATGCTGGGAAAGACTGAAGGTAGGAGGAGAAGGGGATGACAAAGGATGAGATGGCTGGATGGCATCACTGACTCAATGCACGTGAGTTTGTGCAAACTCCAGGAGACAGTGGAGGACAGAGGCAGCCTGGCGTGCTGCAGTTCGTGGGGTTGCCAAGAGTCGGACACAACTCAGGCACTGAATAAGCTCTAACATTCTAGTCAGCGGACTTGAACAACAGAGGCTTGCACTTGGAACCAATAAAATATATGTCTCCACACTTTAAGTTGGCCACTTTTGGAGAAGCACACTTTAGAAAGTATGAATAATCATCCTTTTGTATTCATATTTCTTTGTCTTTAGCCCAGAGAATCCTGAGCTGGTCCTGTAGTGACAATTCTTTGAATGAACTTCTCCTCCACCTTGGGACCACAGCGCAAGCAGGACAAGGAAGAAATCAGGAGTGAAAGGTCAGGACGGTGGGAACTATAATAGACAATTTCATCCTATCTTTTCAGCACAGACCAGTTCAAGTCTGAACTTTCATCTCTAATGTGTGATTTACTTAGCAAAACTGGGCAAATATGTCCCCACGATAGCTGCCTATTCTTATTTGTTCCCTGTTTCACACACCTGGGTGAACATACAGTCACGACGGCATCCCAACAGTGAGCCAGAAAGTGGTAGGAATCATTCCCCATAGCTGCTAGGGAAGAGAACCAACGTCTAGGAAGCTTTGCAGCAAAAAAGAGATGAGTAAAGAGATGAAGTAAAACTGAAATCGTATGACTCCAACTCAGGGTTATTTATTTTTGCACACACAAGGAACAAGGCATTCTCGGACGCTTAATAGCTAGTGGGAGGCGAGAGACCATTGCCCTTTCATTATAATCCTAATCACAAAAGGATAATAAATTTTGTCAAGAATGAGTTTAGAGGCCTTGATTAAATCCAGCTATCTGCTTTCTGGAAAGGGTATGTTTTGAGGATGGAAGTGACCTAGCTGAAGGAAATCAGGGACTCTTGAGTTAAGAAAGAAAAGGAGAATGTTCACACAGCATCCTTCTCTACAGTTTTATTTTGTTCAACGCCTTTTGTCAGCAGGGGTTCTCTTTGACTAAGAAACGGGAGAAGAAAATCTTTTCTTAACAATAATATACACTTGCCATGAGAGAGATGAAGCAGAAGATTAAGCAAGAAATGCAGCTATTTTATTGCCCTAAGGCATTACTCATTTTCCTGACACATTATGTTTTTAATTAAAATTGCATGTGAGTTAATTAAAATATTCACTCAGGCACCTTCTCTTCCCCCTCCTCCCCTTGCATGGGTTCCCTGCTCCTCTTGAAGCTTTTTGGTAAAACTCAGTTTCATTTTAACTTTGTTCCCTTTATCAGCTGCAGCTTTAGCACAGAGTCTATAGACAAAACATACTGGGACAAAAAAAAAAAAAACATCTAATTTGAAAAACTCATTCTGAAATGGCCAGGGGAAAGGAAAGTAGCCAGAGGTGGAATTGTTAGGGCTTAGGCATTCCTTTCGGCTTACTTAATCAAAAAAATGAAATTGGCATTGATAGCATATTAGAAGGGAGGTTTGGGGGGGCACACGTATACCTCTGGCGGATTCACATCAATGTGTGGCAGTAAACAACAAAACTCTATAAAAAATAAAATTAAAACAAAAAGAAAACATATTAAAAGGTGTCCTTTGATTTTTCTTGTGACAAACATATTTATCCATCTGTTCTGGATAAATATGGGTATTTATCCATTTGTTCTGGAAGCAATCATCATTTGTGGTCCCTGTGGTTGTGTAACCAGAGTTCTCTCTGTTTACAACTGATAGATTAGCCTTTAGTAGACATTTATCTAGTGCAGTCTATCAATTACAAGCCAGTAACTCTGAGACACAGGATCCCCATTGAAAATGTGGATTCAGAAACACAAAGACCTTGGTCACTGGTGGCATCTCTGTTGGGCCTCGGAGGACAAACAGGCCAGGGCTGGAGGTCAGGTTGCTACATGTGCAAATAGGAAACTGACTGAAAGGAAGAATAGACACAAGGAATCAGAGAGCTGTAGCCACACAGCTTCTGAGCTGGATGAGACAGCATCTTTAGTTTCTTCCCGTACCCCTTTTCCCATAAGGAGGGACTATATTCTCGAGATGTTTTTTTAGTGGAAAGGGGGGTTGTTTTCTAATAAATCCCCCGTTTTAGGAATCACCTAATATGAATTTTGGATTCTTGTAAACAATGAGTTCTGCCTATAATATCTATGCTTCACAACTCCATCTATCCTTAAGCAGCCCTGATAGAGATCATGCTAAAAAGCAAAATCATAAAAGTAGAAAAAAAGGCACCATGAGGGTCCATGGTCACAGTGAAGCTCAGATCAGAGAAGAATCATTTTTACCAACCATGTGAGAATCCCTTTGTGAAGAGTCTGAGGAGACTTTCTTTTCTGTATTTTTTTCCATCTCCAGTGATGTTTCATCCCCTCAACAACATGCTAATGTGCCTGAGAACCTGGAGCCCTGGGCACTGACTGATCCATCTGCTCCTTTTCCCTGGTCTCTAGACAAAGGCAGCCGCGTCTTTCTGCCTGATCAGATTTCACCAACCTCCATACCCCTCCCAAAAGTGCTCTTGCTCTTGGAGGCTGTGACCATGGTCCTCTGACGGCTCCAATTCTTCTCCATAAAGTAGGAAGCAAAGGCATCAGCTGAGAGTGAGGACGGTGAGGACAGGAGCGCACGCTTTGCTGATTTGGGGCCAGACACTCCCAGTTACATCTAATTCACACTGCATTGTACCCTGGTCGATGGGATGGATGAACCGTCAATGTCCCTGCCTATCGTCAACCTCTCCGCTGAGAGAGTCAGTAGAACGTCTTGCTCCCGAACTCCTTCTCTCCTATGCCACCAATGTGCCTTTTTTTTTTTTTTTATTGGAGTTGAGTTAGTTTACAATACTGTGCTAGTTTCTGCTGTACAACAGCATGGATCAGAGAAGAATGTGTTTTCTAGAGTGGCTCATCCTCGTCTAACATCTGACTGATGTCTTTATCTTTTATTCCTTTTTATTCTATTGTCTCCCACATATGCAAATAAAAACTCCCTCTAAAATGAGGGGCTTGCATGGTTTTTACACTAACAGTTCCACACACCCTGAACAGGATGCCTGGCATACAGGTGGGACACAATCAATGTTTGTTGAATGGATGAATGGAGGCTTCTGAGCTGAGGAGGCAGATCAAAGACGGAGGAGGCAAAGATGACCAGAATTCGCATGGAAGAGTAAAAGATGAAGTGTTCCAAAAATCTAAATACGGATACTCTGAGGTCTTTCCTAAGACTACATGTGACGTGTACAGGATGAGACACCATGAAGCAGGGGAAAACAGCAAATACCATGGAAAGACTAACTATTGGAGAGCTGAACTCCACTCGAGCCTGAACAAGACTGTCCTGATGGCCAGAGTGGAGAGAGTTCCTTGAACACCAGGTGCACTCAGTAAAGCCTCCTAGGTCAAGATCATGACCTAGGCGCAGCACCAAACTAGACCACGAGGAAAGGCCACTCCAAACAAGGCCTTAAAACTTTCAAGCTAGTGTATAACCAAATCCATGCCCCTGTCAGACACATCAATACTCTAAAGAAGCACAACAGAATCCAGACAACAAAAACAAGAAAATCCAAACACTGGCCAATGTCACATTTACAATATCTAGCACCTAATGTTTTTTTTAGGGGGGGGCATTTGTAGGGGGGGCACTTTTATTGATCTTTCATTCATTTATCTTTGTTCTTCGGCCTGTGTGGGCCTCTCATCACAGTAGCTTCTGTTGTCACAGAGCACCGGCTCTGGGCGTATGTGCTCCAGAGCTCCAGCTTGGTAGTTGGACGCATTGGTCCTGCCGCTCTGCGGCACGTGGGATCTTCCCAGGCCAGGGATCGAAATGGCGCCCCTTGCACTGCAAGGCGGTGTCCTTACCCACTGGACCACCAGGGAAGCCCCCTAACTTTTAATAAGTACCGCACTTGCAAGGAAGTGGGAAAATGTAACTCATAACCATAAGCAAAATCAACTGATTCAACGCCAAGATGTGTAAAAGAGAAAAACTGCCTTTGGTGCTTTCTTCCTGTACACTCAGTGGAATTCCAAGATCTCAAGGCTCTCCATGCTTTTAACACACATCCCAACTTCAAGGTGCTCAGAGCTCCTCACTGTAGTGTCCTTGCTTCTTTCTCTTCCTCTGTGTTCAGATGTGCTCACTTGATTTATCTTTATTCTTTTCAGCAGAAGTTCTCTATGTACCAAGATTACAACTAGCTAAAACATGAGCTTTGTAATGAGGAAAGGCTAGAGCTGTAAAAACTCCCCTCCGATTACTATGTGGGACTTCTTTTTACCACCTTATGGTATTATTGTCCTATTCTGAATTGTAAGAGGTTTACTGAAATAAGGGAAGAGGTAATTGGGTACAAAAGATCACTTTGAATGTTAGAAACTCACGGAACCATGTATTGATGAGGCATAAGTGGACCATATACTTTGGGCTTCTTATCTGGGAGTCAAACTAGTCATGATTATATCACTGAGACATGAAGCCAGGAATAGACAGGTTATGATGGTGGTAAGATCAAAAAAAAAAAAAAAATCACCACATGTTGGCCAGATTCCCTTAATCCTCTCCTGCCTTTGGTTGGGATGATGGTGCTTGCGATGTGCATGGGGTGGACCTAGCAAAAAGGTATCAAATGACTCCAATAAGGAGGGAAGTGGGTAAGAGATTCAAGGGGCCAAACCCAGACAAGAAAACACCAGTATTGCCGAATAATAATAATAGAGTAGAAAACTCTTCAGTGAGCAATGATAACTCAAAGTTTATTTTAAGACCCTTCTGGATATTGATACAAAGACTCAAACTCTGCACCTCAACCTTTTGATCAGTTTATTTGGAAATACTGATTGTTACAACTAAACATTTATCAAAATGTTTAGCTTAACCTAAAATATGTTAATGCATTTATTTCATGGAACCAGACCTAACTAGTTAATTTTGTAGAAAAATTACCTATGTTTATTTTTTTGATGATTTAAACTCATCAGGCATCTCGTCTCAGAAATAGCAAGGCGTTATTTAATTCCAGAAGTTCTTTAGTGTGACATTTTAGGCATTTTGAAAAGTGCATAAAGGATAAGGTTACCTGACAGTAGGGCTGTTTCTCACCTTCATTACATTGATAACTACCAGAGTTATTTCATTTGCATAAAAACATTTGATTATGGCATTAGGAATCAAATGATATTGTGTTTGGAGCCATTTCTGCATCCTATTTATTTCAGCATAATACATATTTATGGGTGTTTTATTCACAGTATAAGTCACTTGTTAATAACAGTTTAAGAGACTTTAGAGCATTGCCTTTTCAACAAGTTCATGAGCAATTCCACAAGGTACACATATTCATGAAGAGCTCTTAAACACATATAAAAAGCAGTGTTTCTTCCACCACTGAGCAAAATACCTGTGAGATATAATCCCATGTCTAGGCTTGCCAGATTTAGCAAATTAAAATATAGGACACTAAGTTAACTCTGAATTTCAGAAAGACAATGAGTACATTTTTAGTATAAGTTATGTTTCATGCTTAACCAATGTTGGGGACATACTTGTACTAATAGCTGTTTATTTTCTTTCTAAGTTTTAAAGTCAATTAGGCATCCTATAGTTTACCTGAGAATTGTGCCCCTTAGTGAAAGATGCATTTGATAACGATTTTTAAAATATTCAACCAGAGACATTTCACGCTAGTACAGGCCATATAGAAATTCCACTTCAGTAATGAGACATTTGGCTCAGTTTTATCCTACTCTTGTGCCCCATGGACTGTAGCTCACCAGATCCCTCTGTCCATGGGCTTCTCCAGGCAAGAATACTGGAGTGGGCTGCCATGCCCTTCTCCAGGGAATATTCCTGACCCACGGATAGAAATCAGGTTTCCTGTATTGCAGGGGATTCTTTACCAACTGAGCCACCAGAGAGCTCTTCAGAAATGCCTTAAGCTATCAACTCTCCACTCCCAACAAATCCCCTGCCCTCTGGCTCTTGGAAGTTTCCAAAGAAAGCTGGGTGATAGCCCTTTCCTATAAATTAGCACTAGTGAATTACATTGTGTGGAGGGGCCTACTGGGTGTTAAAAATAAAATGTAGATCTTGATTTAGAACTTACTAGCCCTATGGGAAGTTTAATTATTTAAAAAAATGATTGGCTGGTGTGGCCCAGCCCATGAGACTGGGTTGTAGAAAAACACAACTGAGCCCCTGAGAGAAAACTCACCATCAATATTCATGGAAGCTGACCAGAAGATCTAACTCTACCAACGGGGCCAAGTCACAAAAGGCAGATGGATACAGGTTCTGGGTTAAACTGACACACTCCCTCCTGCACTGTGTGAATTCTCAAGATCTTCACAAATTTGAGCAACGCGTCAATTGAGCATAACTCCTTCCTGGGGCTTCACCTTGGTGCTGAGCAACACAGGTAGGCTGCTATCAACAGTCAACTGATGGTGCTAATGGGCATTCAAAACCTGAAAGTGGAACCGCTGGTTTAGAATCCTTACCCTTTCTTCCCATGCCCAACTTTGTGGCCCAGGCCTCATGCCCACTTTGTGTTTTCCCAGAGAAGGTTGGGAAAGGAGTTACAGGTGAAGAACGCACAGACCAGATCTGCATCACATCCACGTTTTGTGGTGAAACCACGGATGCAGAGGCCAATGCTGGCTCAGAGCTACTGCCAGTGAGGGAACTGCCCTGCATGTCCAGGGGCTGTCAACGCCATCTACCTCTATTGCGCTTTGTGTGTGGGTTGTGTGCCGTTTGCCAATGGAGTTCATAAACTAAAGATTAATGAGAGGAAGAGACAGCCCACTGGGGGCAAAACATTAGTAAAGCAGGAAGGCCTTTTGCTTTTTGGAGCTGGTGTAACCGGGAGGATTCATCATTGTTGTAGCTGACTTTGGTGCCCAGCCAAGTCAGAGGCACTGACTGCAAGCACATTTGGCTCCATCTCTTCCTCTCCAGCCCCAGTATCCCAGCAATCCTACAGCCACTGGCCCAGTCCTTGCCAGACCAAAAGACAATAGTAGTTCTCCTCCCTCCCCTCTGGCTCTTGGAAGTTTCCAAAGAAAGCTGGGTGATAGCCCTTTCCTATAAATTAGCACTAGTGAATTACATTGTGTGGAGGGGCCTACTGGGTGTTAAAAATAAAATGTAGATCTTGATTTAGAACTTCACTAGCCCTATGGGAAGTTTAATTATTTAAAAAAATGATTGGCTGGTGTGGCCCAGCCCATGAGACTGGGTTGTAGAAAAACACAACTGAGCCCCTGAGAGAAAACTCACCATCAATATTCATGGAAGCTGACCAGAAGATCTAACTCTACAAACTGGTCCTAGTCACAAATGGCAGATGGATACAGGTTCTGGGTTAAACTGACACACTCCCTCCTGCACTGTGTGAATTCTCAAGATCTTCACAAATTTGAGCAACGCGTCAATTGAGCATAACTCCTTCCTGGGGCTTCACCTTGGTGCTGAGCAACACAGGTAGGCTGCTATCAACAGTCAACTGATGGTGCTAATGGGCATTCAAAACCTGAAAGTGGAACCGCTGGTTTAGAATCCTTACCCTTTCTTCCCATGCCCAACTTTGTGGCCCAGGCCTCATGCCCACTTTGTGTTTTCCCAGAGAAGGTTGGGAAAGGAGTTACAGGTGAAGAACGCACAGACCAGATCTGCATCACATCCACGTTTTGTGGTGAAACCACGGATGCAGAGGCCAATGCTGGCTCAGAGCTACTGCCAGTGAGGGAACTGCCCTGCATGTCCAGGGGCTGTCAACGCCATCTACCTCTATTGCGCTTTGTGTGTGGGTTGTGTGCCGTTTGCCAATGGAGTTCATAAACTAAAGATTAATGAGAGGAAGAGACAGCCCACTGGGGGCAAAACATTAGTAAAGCAGGAAGGCCTTTTGCTTTTTGGAGCTGGTGTAACCGGGAGGATTCATCATTGTTGTAGCTGACTTTGGTGCCCAGCCAAGTCAGAGGCACTGACTGCAAGCACATTTGGCTCCATCTCTTCCTCTCCAGCCCCAGTATCCCAGCAATCCTACAGCCACTGGCCCAGTCCTTGCCAGACCAAAAGACAATAGTAGTTCTCCTTCTTCCTCTCTCTTTGCTATTTTTAGAGAAATCTGAATAACAACCTCTTCCCCTCATTTATTATTCTTGATGAATAGCAGATTATTCTAATAGCATTGACTGTTCTATTCATTTATTATTTGCGGATGATTAGAAGTGAATAGCTATTATAAAACCTCACCACTTACAAAAATTAGGCTTTCGAATTTTGTGTTTCCTTTTGGCTCCGAGTAATTATCTCTTATTGCTTCCACTAATTCTGTCATACACATACACACACACACACACACACACACCCCTCTTACTTCTTTCCTGATCAAGGTCTGTTTTGACTCCAGAATTAGGATGCCGAGTACTTAAAAAGTTTATCCAGAGAGGTGATGAGTGAGCCTCTGAAATGCAGTCTCCTCCAGACATACATAATACAGTGGTAAAGAAACTGTCTGCCAATGCAGGAGACATAAGAGACACGAGTTCTGTCCCTGGGTCAGGAAGATCCCCTGGAGGAGGCATGGTAACCCACTCCAGTATTCTTGCCTGGGAAATCCCATGGACAGAGGAGCCTGGTGGGCTAGTCCAGAGGGTCTCAAAGAGTCTGACACAACTGAGCAACTAAGCACACAGACATACATCAGAAGGGCTTTTAAATTCTGTGCAGGTTCCGTAAATCTTTATAGCATCCTCCCAACTGTGTTATCTAAAGGGAGAGACTGCTGAGTGAGACATGGCTTGCAGATGACAACCGAGTTACAAACCAGGACAAACCACATTGCTATTTACAGAAGACACTGTGAGGGTCTAGCCTGATGGTAAAAGATGTACGGTGAAAATGTTATTTATTTTTATAATGAGACTTGTTATATAACTCTCTGATCTGGGAGCCAGAGGCCTTATTTTCCTCACCACTCTTCCCCAAGTCAGGTGGTGCACGCTAAGGAGCCCAAGTCAAGTGGGCACATCCCGCTTCCCCAAGTATGATGTCAGCTTTCCCACTATCTAAATTCTCTTTTTCTTTTCATGGCCTGGAGTATCTTTCCAGCTTCTACACATTTTCCCCCAAAACCTTTTTTCCTCAATCTCCAGCCCCAGTATCCCAGCAATCCTACAGCCACTGGCCCAGTCCTTGCCAGACCAAAAGACAATAGTAGTTCTCCTTCTTCCTCTCTCTTTGCTATTTTTAGAGAAATCTGAATAACAACCTCTTCCCCTCATTTATTATTCTTGATGAATAGCAGATTATTCTAATAGCATTGACTGTTCTATTCATTTATTATTTGCGGATGATTAGAAGTGAATAGCTATTATAAAACCTCACCACTTACAAAAATTAGGCTTTCAATTTTGTGTTTCCTTTTGGCTCCGAGTAATTATCTCTTATTGCTTCCACTAATTCTGTCATACACATACACACACACACACACACACACACACCCCTCTTACTTCTTTCCTGATCAAGGTCTGTTTTGACTCCAGAATTAGGATGCCGAGTACTTAAAAAGTTTATCCAGAGAGGTGATGAGTGAGCCTCTGAAATGCAGTCTCCTCCAGACATACATAATACAGTGGTAAAGAAACTGTCTGCCAATGCAGGAGACATAAGAGACACGAGTTCTGTCCCTGGGTCAGGAAGATCCCCTGGAGGAGGCATGGTAACCCACTCCAGTATTCTTGCCTGGGAAATCCCATGGACAGAGGAGCCTGGTGGGCTAGTCCAGAGGGTCTCAAAGAGTCTGACACAACTGAGCAACTAAGCACACAGACATACATCAGAAGGGCTTTTAAATTCTGTGCAGGTTCCGTAAATCTTTATAGCATCCTCCCAACTGTGTTATCTAAAGGGAGAGACTGCTGAGTGAGACATGGCTTGCAGATGACAACCGAGTTACAAACCAGGACAAACCACATTGCTATTTACAGAAGACACTGTGAGGGTCTAGCCTGATGGTAAAAGATGTACGGTGAAAATGTTATTTATTTTTATAATGAGACTTGTTATATAACTCTCTGATCTGGGAGCCAGAGGCCTTATTTTCCTCACCACTCTTCCCCAAGTCAGGTGGTGCACGCTAAGGAGCCCAAGTCAAGTGGGCACATCCCGCTTCCCCAAGTATGATGTCAGCTTTCCCACTATCTAAATTCTCTTTTTCTTTTCATGGCCTGGAGTATCTTTCCAGCTTCTACACATCATTGCTCCATCTCTCCTTATGAAAATATAATTGCTCCCTGAAGGATCACTTTAAATTTCACTTTAATCCTCTCACCTTAAAATGTCTTGTCCCTTCTACAGTATTGCCTCCTTCCTCTAAGGGACACAGAAAGAAGGAATATTCCCCGTCCTATCAGTAAACAAGGCTGTCAAGAGCCATCATCAATGGCAGCCACCACAATGGTGAGCCAGCGAGCCCTGAGTTCCCTCAGGGCGGAAAGAAATACCTGCCACCCAGCAGGCTTCAGGCTGCAATCCCTACTGTGAGCCCTGAGGAAGCTCAGGGTGTGAAAGCAGGATCCTGGTCCCAGAGAGCTGAGGTGCATATCAAAGGAATGATTTCAGTGAGCCCAGACTCTTGCATCTTCCCACACACAGAAAAGCTCTAAGGTCCTTAGCCCACGTGATCTGATTTTCTTTAATTAACAATAATCTTTTCAGTTTATCTGTCCTTTGTTGCAAAACTTCCACATAACCTGGCTCCTCCCTTCTGAGTTCCTACCTCCTCTGAGCAGGACTCTCAGTTACTTGAGAGCTGCCTCCTGGGCTTAAGTTCTAAAGATTTCAGCTGAACAAACAGAACTCTCAACTTTTAGGTTGTGTGTAATTTTTTCAGTGGATAGCTCCATTCACAATCAGTCACTGTCATGTGTAAGAATAGATTCAGGTTGTATACGGCTTCATGCTTACATAATTTGGGGGCTTTCCAGAAAAGAGGAATATAAAATTACAAATACCAATACAGTTACAAAAGAGAATGTTTTGGGGTGATTTTAGTGTAAATGGTGAAGTAAGGAACTCTCAACGTCCACCCTTCATAGGAGCAACAACAAAACGTAAAAAGTGGAAGAATCGAAATGTTTGAACTTTAGAAACTAACTGAAACCTTGAAGCAATTCAGGGAGTGCCTGTCCAAAAAGGCTAATTCTCTATGGCAAAGGGTCTAAAATGTTATTTATTTTATAATGAGACTTGTTATATAACTCTCTGATCTGGGAGCCAGAGGCCTTATTTTCCTCACCACTCTTCCCCAAGTCAGGTGGTGCACGCTAAGGAGCCCAAGTCAAGTGGGCACATCCCGCTTCCCCAAGTATGATGTCAGCTTTCCCACTATCTAAATTCTCTTTTTCTTTTCATGGCCTGGAGTATCTTTCCAGCTTCTACACATCATTGCTCCATCTCTCCTTATGAAAATATAATTGCTCCCTGAAGGATCACTTTAAATTTCACTTTAATCCTCTCACCTTAAAATGTCTTGTCCCTTCTACAGTATTGCCTCCTTCCTCTAAGGGACACAGAAAGAAGGAATATTCCCCGTCCTATCAGTAAACAAGGCTGTCAAGAGCCATCATCAATGGCAGCCACCACAATGGTGAGCCAGCGAGCCCTGAGTTCCCTCAGGGCGGAAAGAAATACCTGCCACCCAGCAGGCTTCAGGCTGCAATCCCTACTGTGAGCCCTGAGGAAGCTCAGGGTGTGAAAGCAGGATCCTGGTCCCAGAGAGCTGAGGTGCATATCAAAGGAATGATTTCAGTGAGCCCAGACTCTTGCATCTTCCCACACACAGAAAAGCTCTAAGGTCCTTAGCCCACGTGATCTGATTTTCTTTAATTAACAATAATCTTTTCAGTTTATCTGTCCTTTGTTGCAAAACTTCCACATAACCTGGCTCCTCCCTTCTGAGTTCCTACCTCCTCTGAGCAGGACTCTCAGTTACTTGAGAGCTGCCTCCTGGGCTTAAGTTCTAAAGATTTCAGCTGAACAAACAGAACTCTCAACTTTTAGGTTGTGTGTAATTTTTTCAGTGGATAGCTCCATTCACAATCAGTCACTGTCATGTGTAAGAATAGATTCAGGTTGTATACGGCTTCATGCTTACATAATTTGGGGGCTTTCCAGAAAAGAGGAATATAAAATTACAAATACCAATACAGTTACAAAAGAGAATGTTTTGGGGTGATTTTAGTGTAAATGGTGAAGTAAGGAACTCTCAACGTCCACCCTTCATAGGAGCAACAACAAAACGTAAAAAGTGGAAGAATCGAAATGTTTGAACTTTAGAAACTAACTGAAACCTTGAAGCAATTCAGGGAGTGCCTGTCCAAGAAAAGGGCTAATTCTCTATGGCATTTGCTCCAGTCTCATCGCAGGTCCCTCAGTGGTAGAAGTGAAAATAATAGCACACCTGTGCTGGAGGGAGAAGAATGGACCTTATTTGCAAAGAATTATTCGTTTTTGTTTTGAATAGTCTTGCTCAAAGGGTTTGTCTTTATCTCCAGTGGCTCAGACGGTACAGAATCCACCTGCAATGCAGGAGATCTGGGCTCAATCCCTGGGTCCAGAAGATCCCCTGGAGAGGGGAATGGCAACCCACTCCAGTATCTTGCCTGGGAAATCATGTGAACAGAGAAGCCTTGTGAGCTATAGCCCATGGGGTCACAGAGAGTCAAATTGAACCGAGCAACTAGCACACACACATCTAAGAACATGCCCAGTCCTAAAGCTTCAACAGATAGCCTAGGTATATGAGGTCGAGGTTGGTACAGTCATTGGAAACATTTACAGGTAAATCTTTTAGTCACTATTGTCAGAAGCAATGCATGACTGTTGGAGAAAACAATAAACTAACCAAAAAGTTTGGATGGAAAGGCTAAGGAATGAGATGCCTTCAGAAATGACAGCTGTGAGAGGCTCTGAAATATCCTGAGAGTGCAGAAGACCACACCCATGCCCAGGGCTGTGTGTGTGCTCAAGATGCAGAGAGATCCGAGCACTCACAAGATCTGACTGACCTTGGGGCTACGGGCAAGAAAAAAGTGAAGGCTAAGGCAGCGTGACAAACTACCTGAAGAAGTGCTGACTGTCTAACTCAATAAACACAGTGACCCTCTGCAAAAACTAGGAAATGTGTTTTCATTCAAAACATTTAAAGAAATTTTTGTCTAATCATTAGCTGACCACGAAGCCAACAGAATACAGATACTTGTGAGTCTGCCTCTGATGTGTTCCATTCTCTACGGGAGACCCCCAGGGCACACAAGTAACAAACCTGCCATGATGATGTCTACGTGGATGTCCCCTTTGTTTCAACACTGTGAGGTGGTTTCTTCTGAGGGTTTCCACTCTGTGAAGAGCAGAGAATTCCCAGACAATGAAGAACTGTCTGGCCCTGGGTAAAAGGGTCAAGTCACTCGCTTGCTGTCACCAGCACACAAGCTCTCAAGACCCACTGTTGTTGTTCAGTTGTGAAGTCATATCTGACTCTGTGCAACCTCACGGACTACAGCCTGCCAGGCTCTGTCTGTGGGATTTCCCAGGCAAGAATCCTGGAGTGGATTATCATTCCTGTCTCCAGTGGATCTTCCCAGCCCAGGGATTGAACCTGTGTCTCCTGCATGGGCAGGTGGGTTCTTTACCACTGAGCCATCAGGGAAGCCCTGGTGTTCAATATAGTCATGGCCCAAATTCACTTATTGACTTACCTTGGGTAAATCCCTTGCATTTCTAAGCTCTGGCATCATTTATTAGGAAGACAAATGACAGTAATTAAGCTTCAAGGCCATAAGTGTTGAGACTTTTTGGAATTACTGAGCTATTAAAATGACAGAGTGCCTGGCTCTGCCTAGGTAAGTTGGGGTCTCTCACCTCCAGCTCTGCCTCTTGGAGTGACCTCTGCTGGCTCTCCTAAGAGCGCATGCCATTTCCATGCAGCCAAACGGAACTCCACAGGTAACTGACTGACATAACTCAAAAGTTTGGATGGAAAGGCTAAGGAATGAGATGCCTTCAGAAATGACAGCTGTGAGAGGCTCTGAAATATCCTGAGAGTGCAGAAGACCACACCCATGCCCAGGGCTGTGTGTGTGCTCAAGATGCAGAGAGATCCGAGCACTCACAAGATCTGACTGACCTTGGGGCTACGGGCAAGAAAAAAGTGAAGGCTAAGGCAGCGTGACAAACTACCTGAAGAAGTGCTGACTGTCTAACTCAATAAACACAGTGACCCTCTGCAAAAACTAGGAAATGTGTTTTCATTCAAAACATTTAAAGAAATTTTTGTCTAATCATTAGCTGACCACGAAGCCAACAGAATACAGATACTTGTGAGTCTGCCTCTGATGTGTTCCATTCTCTACGGGAGACCCCCAGGGCACACAAGTAACAAACCTGCCATGATGATGTCTACGTGGATGTCCCCTTTGTTTCAACACTGTGAGGTGGTTTCTTCTGAGGGTTTCCACTCTGTGAAGAGCAGAGAATTCCCAGACAATGAAGAACTGTCTGGCCCTGGGTAAAAGGGTCAAGTCACTCGCTTGCTGTCACCAGCACACAAGCTCTCAAGACCCACTGTTGTTGTTCAGTTGTGAAGTCATATCTGACTCTGTGCAACCTCACGGACTACAGCCTGCCAGGCTCTGTCTGTGGGATTTCCCAGGCAAGAATCCTGGAGTGGATTATCATTCCTGTCTCCAGTGGATCTTCCCAGCCCAGGGATTGAACCTGTGTCTCCTGCATGGGCAGGTGGGTTCTTTACCACTGAGCCATCAGGGAAGCCCTGGTGTTCAATATAGTCATGGCCCAAATTCACTTATTGACTTACCTTGGGTAAATCCCTTGCATTTCTAAGCTCTGGCATCATTTATTAGGAAGACAAATGACAGTAATTAAGCTTCAAGGCCATAAGTGTTGAGACTTTTTGGAATTACTGAGCTATTAAAATGACAGAGTGCCTGGCTCTGCCTAGGTAAGTTGGGGTCTCTCACCTCCAGCTCTGCCTCTTGGAGTGACTACTGCTGGCTCTCTTAATAGGCCATGCGGTTTCCATGCAGCCAAACGGAACTCCACAGGTGATGGAATGGATGGCCAGTTTGTTTTTAAAGAGCAATTTGGCTAGATTATTTAATGATAAACTAGCCAGATGATAAGCACTGTGTGTGTGTATTGGGCACTCAGTTATGTCCGACTCTTTGCAACCCCATGGACTGTAGCCCACCAGGCTCCTCTGTCTGAGGAATTCTCCAGGCAAGAGAATACTGGAGTGGGTCGCCATTCCCTTCTCCAGGGGATCTTCCTGACCCAGGGATCAAACCTGCGTCTCCTGCATTGCAGGCAGATTCTTTACCATTCGAGCCACCAGGGAAGCCCATGATAAACATTATCTTTCAGCTAATGTTTGTTACTCTATTAAATTGAATAGCTGCTGATCAGCTGTCTTGTCAAAAAGAATAGCAGTTACTTCTTATTACAAAGTAAACTCAGGTTTCTGTCTTTTCTGTCTTTTTCTTGAAAATAAACCAAGTATAGGATTTAATCATGTAAACAACTAGAATGTAATGAATAAGATCATGTTGGTTTAATTTTTTTATAAGTGATGTGAATCAAATAACCAGGCCTCTTAACTTTCTTAAGAGAGAAAAGATCTTGACCAGAATCAATAAGTATAAACAGGTATGAGAGGGATACATTTGACTTGTATTTTCCTTTCTAAATTTGTTCTGAAACTCCTATGTAGTTTAGCAGACTCTGGGTGGGAAAAACATCATAGAGTTACTGTGAATTTGTGAATTATCCACCTTTGCTATTTTTCATTATCGGAGTTTTTTCTACTGCATGGGCAGGTGGGTTCTTTACCACTGAGCCATCAGGAAGCCCTGGTGTTCAATATAGTCATGGCCCAAATTCACTTATTGACTTACCTTGGGTAAATCCCTTGCATTTCTAAGCTCTGGCATCATTTATTAGGAAGACAAATGACAGTAATTAAGCTTCAAGGCCATAAGTGTTGAGACTTTTTGGAATTACTGAGCTATTAAAATGACAGAGTGCCTGGCTCTGCCTAGGTAAGTTGGGGTCTCTCACCTCCAGCTCTGCCTCTTGGAGTGACTACTGCTGGCTCTCTTAATAGGCCATGCGGTTTCCATGCAGCCAAACGGAACTCCACAGGTGATGGAATGGATGGCCAGTTTGTTTTTAAAGAGCAATTTGGCTAGATTATTTAATGATAAACTAGCCAGATGATAAGCACTGTGTGTGTGTATTGGGCACTCAGTTATGTCCGACTCTTTGCAACCCCATGGACTGTAGCCCACCAGGCTCCTCTGTCTGAGGAATTCTCCAGGCAAGAGAATACTGGAGTGGGTCGCCATTCCCTTCTCCAGGGGATCTTCCTGACCCAGGGATCAAACCTGCGTCTCCTGCATTGCAGGCAGATTCTTTACCATTCGAGCCACCAGGGAAGCCCATGATAAACATTATCTTTCAGCTAATGTTTGTTACTCTATTAAATTGAATAGCTGCTGATCAGCTGTCTTGTCAAAAAGAATAGCAGTTACTTCTTATTACAAAGTAAACTCAGGTTTCTGTCTTTTCTGTCTTTTTCTTGAAAATAAACCAAGTATAGGATTTAATCATGTAAACAACTAGAATGTAATGAATAAGATCATGTTGGTTTAATTTTTTTATAAGTGATGTGAATCAAATAACCAGGCCTCTTAACTTTCTTAAGAGAGAAAAGATCTTGACCAGAATCAATAAGTATAAACAGGTATGAGAGGGATACATTTGACTTGTATTTTCCTTTCTAAATTTGTTCTGAAACTCCTATGTAGTTTAGCAGACTCTGGGTGGGAAAAACATCATAGAGTTACTGTGAATTTGTGAATTATCCACCTTTGCTATTTTTCATTATCTGAGTTCCCATAATGCATCAGGGGACCTTGTGGGACACAGCGTTTTTCATAATTCCCCTGGCTAGCATTCTCACATTCTAAACTGCATGGGTATTGTTATCAGGTCTTTTCATTATTTTATTTTTTTCAAATGTTTAGTTTGGTGTGCACAAAACACTTTGCTTCCAGTTTTACAGTGCTACATTTTTCTTTTCTTCAAAATTTGAGTGGTTTAAAATACAAAGAAAATGTCAAGACATTATCTTCTCATGGTGGGTTTAAAAGATGTAGAACTTCAGCAAAGTAGAAGACCACACTAAAGCATCATTTTGCTTAAATAGAGCATTCTAATTATAAGCTTAGCAATTTTATTATTTTATGGAAAGGCAATTTTAATATTATCTGTGGCCAGACATACTCTCTTAGAATATTCAGTTCTTGGATTTAACCAAAGATCCAGCAAAAAATTTAAGAACCTAAATAGTTTAAAAGAATGTTGAACTGATAAACTTGAAAATCTCCTAAAGACAGTATTCTAGTAAACCATTTTTGTGCTAGTGAGTTGTCTATCAAAGGCATAATCTGTTTTCTCTTTCTACCTCTTCATTACCTTTCCAAGTTATCTCCTTATCAGTTCTCATCTATCCATAGACACACACAAGCATGTGTTTTAAAAATCTTTCCATCTGATTGACCATATATTTAAGAAAGGAGATGCGTATTATTTTTATTTTATTTTTTTTTTTTTGGCCACTTCTATTGGTCTTTCATTTATTCCATCTTTGTTTTTTTGGCCTGTGTGGGCCTCCCATCGCAGTGGTCTCTCTTATCACAGAGCACCGGTTCTGGGCACATGTGCTCCAGAGTGCCAGCGCGGCAGTTGGACACATTGATCCAGCAGATACACGACACGTGGGATCCTCCCAGGCCAGGGATAGAACCAGCAACCCCATTATTTAAAATATTTAAGAATTTTTTAAAAGTATTGCAAAACCAGCTATTTTAGAAAATCAGCATATTGTATCATCCACAAAAAACAGCATTCAGGTTAGAATGCATATTTCATTATGGCAGGAATTCTTTATTTTTTAAAATTTTTATTTATTTATTTATTTAGATAGAGTTTTGTGGTTTACTGCCACACATTGACCTGAGTCCAAGGGCAGGAATTCTTTTTCTTTTTTTTAATTTTGGCCTCTTTTTATTGATTTTTAATTTATTTTTCATCCATTTTTATTCTTTGGCTTGTGTGGGTCTCCCATTGCAGTGGCCTCTTTTGTTGCAGAGCACCGGCTGTAGGCGCATGTCTCCAGAGTGCTGGCTTGTAATTGGACACATCTGTCCAGCTGCTCCACAGCATGCAGGATTTTCCTGGGCCAGGGATCGAACTGGTGCCCCTTGCACTGCAAGGAGGACTCTTTACCCACTGGACCACAACACAAGTCCCAGCAGGAATTCTTATCTGTTACCTGCTATATATCCCAAGTCCAAAATAGGTACCTAGAGGATGTTCAATAAGTATTTTTGAATAAATGAAAGAATTCAGATGATGTGGTAATATTCTCTTAAATGTATATTTAGATGTAGATTAGATTTAGATTTTTGATTTTAGATGCATATGTCCAAATTAAACATGAAAAGTGGTCGACCTAATAACATTTGATTCTATGAATTATATTTCATCATATAGTTTACTTCTATTTGTCCCACTTCTAAAATTTTAAATTCAAGTTCAGGACTACCCTAAAAAACCTCCAGTACTAACTTTTATAGTTTCACATTTTTTTTGGTAAAGAAATTACCAGCAACCCATCACTCTTTAACAATGAAACTTCACTTATTGGGAAGGTGTGTTTTAGCTTCCTTTGAATCCACTTTGTTACTTTTCTCCCATTGTACATATTGTGAAATTAGATATTTAAATATATGGAAAAATATACTAAAATTTAGAGCACAACATTTTTGCCTTTCTTAAGAAATAATTCTTTCTAATTATGCATTTAAAAAAAACAAAAAGAAGGAAAGAAAGAGAAAGAAAACAGAAGGGAAAAGAAAAAGTCTCTAGAAAAAATTTAAATGGAGAAAAATCAATGTGAAAATATATCAGAGTGAAAAAAAAAAAAAGACAGCACAGGTGATTTTCAAAGATTGTGTTTTTTATGTCATGCTTTCTTTGAACATGGTCAGCAACAATCTATTTCCTATAGCCTGACAAATTGCTAACATTAAGCTTTTGAATGTACAGAGTTTAGAATCAGATCCTGAGGAGTGGTGACTTATACTAACTATGGTAACTTCTAGTGTGTTAGTATCCATAACTACCTGTCTGAATGTCTTGTCTGTTCTATCTGGGCACCTCGTGACTATGGCATTAATCACATTATCTCATTTTTAAGGAACAATGAAAGATCACCGTTACAAAAAAAATATTTACTCCGTTACTTTCCCAGATCTGAAACTCATGAAGATTTCATTTGCTGAAGTCAGGGTGGGTCATCTTGGTGGGTGGGTTTGCTTGCACAATCCTCGAAGGAATCTGAAAATAGACCCAGTTCCATCTTGTAGCTCTAAGTTCAAGAATGCATTTGGCACAGCTTCTATGAAATCAAAGCCTGAGCATGATGGATGATACAGTGTTCCTTCCTCGGAGTACGCACTGTACCCTGTGATCATGTGATCTCTGGTAACTGTGTACATGAGAGGGACAAAATGTACCAGAAGCAGATAACGTGGTCCCTGGCCTACATCCAGGTTAGTCTGTGGGCACAACTGCCTCCGCCTTGATTTAGAGAGAACACATGATGCTGCCAAAAGATCTCCTGAACTCAGAGCTTTCTCCCTTTCGTTACTGAAGTGACTGCAGAAACCATCTCTCTTCCTACAGAGTCCATCCTTCAATCCAGTCGCTCCTCCCTCTCCTAATGTCTCACATGGAGCCTTCAGAAAGAGACAGTTGCAGGAAGACATCATGAACTTTGGAATCAGAGGGAAACCAGCTCCATCTCTTCTCTACTCCCTCCATGACCTGGGTGAAGCACTTAACCTATGTAAGACTTCATTTCCCCAGATGCAAAGTGAGAATAATTATTTTTATGCTTGGATAAAAAAAGACAAAAAATAAGTGTCATATGTCTAGTGCTTTCGATGTACTCTCAAAGACAGTCTTTACAACAGTTCTGATGTATTTTCTTAGTATCATCTTATAGATGTAAAAATGGTGGCATAGGTAATAAGTTATGTAACTCGCCTAAAGTCACCAAGCTCGTAAGGATGGTGTCAGGATTTGAATCTAGGCAAACTGGCTCTAAAGGCATTCAGCAGCCACTCTCTCTACCACATACTTTGCTGCACATGCTAGGCACTTACGGAGTTTCTGGTACACAGAAGATGCTAACTAAATATCTCTTTAGGACAGTTGCAATACCCTCTAATGCATTACTTTTTTTTTTTTTTTTTGGCCACTTCTATTGGTCTTTCATTTACTTATTTCCATCTATCTTTGTTCTTTGGCCTGTGTGGGCCTCCCATCACAGTGGCCTCTCTCGCTGCAGAGCACCAGCTCTGGGCATATGCACTCCAGAGCTCGGGCTCGGTAGTTGGACACATCGGTCTAGCAGCTCTGTGGCATGTGGGATCTCCCCAGGCGATGGATCAAATCGGCGCCCCTTGTACTGCAAGGTGGTATCCTTACCCACTGGACCATTAGGGAAGCCCTGTAATGCATTTCTTTGACCCAGATCCTACTCTTTTCAAAAATATTCTACAAGTTCTACGAGAGCCAACTCTGAAATGCAAATCTGGTTTTGTCTCCAATTAAAAAATAAATATAAATGTAAGAAATATATTTATAATATTTCCTATTGCCTAAGGAAAGAAAAGTCTGAACCCTTAAACATGACATTATGAAACTCTCCACAATATCACTGCTATTTACTTTTGCAGAATCATTTTCTGACACCCTGCATCCATCTCCTTACGTTCTTGCCAGAGCTGATTACTCACTAATTCTCAATTCCCTTCTACAATTTGTTACCTCTGCTGGCTTCATTTGCTTCTCCTGCTGCTTCCAGCCATTTCTTGTTCATTCTGCAAGGTCAAACTCAATCTCAAACTGTTGTTTTGTGGGACTTCTCTGGCAGTCCCACAAAGTGGCTAAGACTTTGTGCTCCCAATGCAGGGGGTCTGGGTTCATTCCTTGGTCAGGTAACTGAATCCCACACATGCCTACTGAGAGCTCACATGCCGCAATGAAGATTCTAAGTGCTGCAACTTAGAAGACCTGGCACAGATAAATAAATATTTTTTTTAAAAGGCCTATTTCTTTGCAAAGTACCCTTAGTCCCTTGAAGCCCCTTGTATCCGCCTCAAGAGCAAGTGGTTGCTCCTTTTTCTGAAGTTCATAGCAATTTATTTGTACATACGAACTCCTCAACCACAAGCATGTGAAATATTCACACACACATGTTCCCTTATATTCTCAGTGGCCTGAAAATTAAATGCAGATTTGTTTTGTGTTACTTCTGTGGGAGAGTAGAAGAAAATCCGATTTCTGACTTTGGGAAAAGTAGCAGTAGAAATGTGGGGGTTCAGGAAGAAATACGAGTACTTCTCCATCCTTCCCACCTCAAGGAGAGTAAACAGCCTTTTTTTTCATATATTTTTAATGACTGGAGGCTTCCTGAAAGGAAACCAAGCTGGATGTAGAAGGAAGTTACTAAACTAACCCTTTGTGTTTTATCTTCCTGGGATTAGCAAAAGGGTGAGTTTGCAAACTCCTCCAAGAACAAAAGTCTCAAATCTCTCAGGCCACACACGTTTTAACTGGCAGCACTTTAGAAAGGACTCAGATGGTAAAGAATCTTCCTGCAATGCGGGACACCTGGGATCAATCCCTGGGTCTGGAGGATCCCTTGAAGGAGGGAATAGCAACCCACTCTAGTCTTCTTGCCTGGAGAATCCCATGGACAGAGGAGCCTGGCAGGCTACATACAGTCCACGGCACAAGGGGAATCCATGGACAGATTTTTCTTGAAGTATTGCCTGGCAGGCTCTCCACAATATCACGACCTCCCAAATTTTGTTCTTGCCAGAGCTGATTACTCACTAATTCTCAATTCCCTTCTACAATTTGTTACCTCTGCTGGCTTCATTTGCTTCTCCTGCTGCTTCCAGCCATTTCTTGTTCATTCTGCAAGGTCAAACTCAATCTCAAACTGTTGTTTTGTGGGACTTCTCTGGCAGTCCCACAAAGTGGCTAAGACTTTGTGCTCCCAATGCAGGGGGTCTGGGTTCATTCCTTGGTCAGGTAACTGAATCCCACACATGCCTACTGAGAGCTCACATCCCAATGAAGATTCTAAGTGCTGCAACTTAGAAGACCTGGCACAGATAAATAAATATTTTTTTTAAAAGGCCTATTTCTTTGCAAAGTACCCTTAGTCCCTTGAAGCCCCTTGTATCCGCCTCAAGAGCAAGTGGTTGCTCCTTTTTCTGAAGTTCATAGCAATTTATTTGTACATACGAACTCCTCAACCACAAGCATGTGAAATATTCACACACACATGTTCCCTTATATTCTCAGTGGCCTGAAAATTAAATGCAGATTTGTTTTGTGTTACTTCTGTGGGAGAGTAGAAGAAAATCCGATTTCTGACTTTGGGAAAAGTAGCAGTAGAAATGTGGGGGTTCAGGAAGAAATACGAGTACTTCTCCATCCTTCCCACCTCAAGGAGAGTAAACAGCCTTTTTTTTCATATATTTTTAATGACTGGAGGCTTCCTGAAAGGAAACCAAGCTGGATGTAGAAGGAAGTTACTAAACTAACCCTTTGTGTTTTATCTTCCTGGGATTAGCAAAAGGGTGAGTTTGCAAACTCCTCCAAGAACAAAAGTCTCAAATCTCTCAGGCCACACACGTTTTAACTGGCAGCACTTTAGAAAGGACTCAGATGGTAAAGAATCTTCCTGCAATGCGGGACACCTGGGATCAATCCCTGGGTCTGGAGGATCCCTTGAAGGAGGGAATAGCAACCCACTCTAGTCTTCTTGCCTGGAGAATCCCATGGACAGAGGAGCCTGGCAGGCTACATACAGTCCACGGGGCACAAGACTCCGATGTGAGTGAGTGACTGAACAACAACAAATACCTGGTTGGGTTCATTACAAACCCTGTAACGCCATTTCTACAGAAGTCAGTAGATTTTTCTTGAAGTATTGCCTCACTGACGTCTTTTTAGGTTTATCCTCCCAAACATCCTGCTCCAGAAAAACATATGATTTTAGGAAGGAATGATTCTGATGGAAAATTGAAAGAGTGATGGCTGTCTCAATTATATGTCTATTCTTTTCACACACGCACACACACACACAACCTTTTCCTGAAAAAACAGAGCTTTTAATCCCTTCACTATGTAAGAAACTAAGGGGTAAAAGCTTACACTTGCCATCTCACCCTTGTGTCACCTTCCCCGGCTCTGATGTAATGCAAGAGGATGACAGTTCCTACTTAATTAAACAGATATCTGGATTAGCTCCAGCTGTGGGCCATGTAATCAGTCCTTGTGAGAGCGAAAAGAGGTGTAATCCCTGGCCCATAGATCATTTCTGCATGGAAATCTGCTCTCACTCAAAGCCATCCACAGGCTGCTGAAAATGATTTTTTCCTGTATGAATTGCTTACCATGTGCAGCTGCCCCCAACTCTCCCCCACCATCCTCACCTTATGAAAAGAACCAGAAAGGCTAAGAGCTTGATTTGGCCTCCTCATATGAACACTTTTTAATCAAAAGAGGCCCTGCCTGTTGATACACCCAGCATTTTTTTGCTTTCTGCAAGATGTACTATAGATGGGGTTTGCTGTTTCATGCATTTTTTTTCTTATGCATGCATCTCTCCAGATGGGTGTAATCTGATTCTCTGATACATGCTGAACAGATTCTTTAAGAAGTAGCTTTTTTAGAGGCAGACTTTTGTTGCAATATGACTTCATCTTTCTTCCCAAAAAAGAGAGATCTTGATCTTTCTGATTAGGTGGACTCACAAAGCCCATTCTTGCAATACAGAAGGTGGTCAGAGCCTGGGTCTGAAAGATTTAGACCAACCCTTGACAATGGAGAATCCCATGGACAGAGGAGCCTGGCAGGCTACAAGTCCACGGGCACAAGACTCCGATGTGAGTGGTGACTGAACAACAACAAATACCTGGTTGGGTTCATTACAAACCCTGTAACGCCATTTCTACAGAAGTCAGTAGATTTTTCTTGAAGTATTGCCTCACTGACGTCTTTTTAGGTTTATCCTCCCAAACATCCTGCTCCAGAAAAACATATGATTTTAGGAAGGAATGATTCTGATGGAAAATTGAAAGAGTGATGGCTGTCTCAATTATATGTCTATTCTTTTCACACACGCACACACACACACAACCTTTTCCTGAAAAAACAGAGCTTTTAATCCCTTCACTATGTAAGAAACTAAGGGGTAAAAGCTTACACTTGCCATCTCACCCTTGTGTCACCTTCCCCGGCTCTGATGTAATGCAAGAGGATGACAGTTCCTACTTAATTAAACAGATATCTGGATTAGCTCCAGCTGTGGGCCATGTAATCAGTCCTTGTGAGAGCGAAAAGAGGTGTAATCCCTGGCCCATAGATCATTTCTGCATGGAAATCTGCTCTCACTCAAAGCCATCCACAGGCTGCTGAAAATGATTTTTTCCTGTATGAATTGCTTACCATGTGCAGCTGCCCCCAACTCTCCCCCACCATCCTCACCTTATGAAAAGAACCAGAAAGGCTAAGAGCTTGATTTGGCCTCCTCATATGAACACTTTTTAATCAAAAGAGGCCCTGCCTGTTGATACACCCAGCATTTTTTTGCTTTCTGCAAGATGTACTATAGATGGGGTTTGCTGTTTCATGCATTTTTTTTCTTATGCATGCATCTCTCCAGATGGGTGTAATCTGATTCTCTGATACATGCTGAACAGATTCTTTAAGAAGTAGCTTTTTTAGAGGCAGACTTTTGTTGCAATATGACTTCATCTTTCTTCCCAAAAAAGAGAGATCTTGATCTTTCTGATTAGGTGGACTCACAAAGCCCATTCTTGCAATACAGAAGGTGGTCAGAGCCTGGGTCTTAAAGATTTAGACCAACCCTTGACAATGGAGAGAGCAGGGATATGGAGAGACTCATCAGTCTGGGGTGGTTTGTCCATAAGGAGGTGCAGAGAAATCCAGTGAAGCTCCACAGAGAAAGATGTGGTAACTAGACACAAAGGGGACAGCTTAATTATTATGTAGAGCTTAGACGAGGCAAAGCTGGCCCTCCACTGTTCTTGTGGAGTCCATGGTGGGTGAGTAAAAAATGCCATCTTCTTGCCAGGGAGAGGCACAGGGGTGGGCTGAAAAGGTTCAAAGATAGCTTGGATTTATACGCTTATTATATTTTACTTTATTTTTATTTGTTTATTTGGCTGTACCAGGTCTTAGCTGCAGCACACAGGCTCTTCCATCTTTGTTGCAGAATGCAGAATCTTTAGTTAACAGAATGTGGAATCTAGTTCCTTGACCAGGGATCAAACCTAGGCCTCCTTCATTGGCAGCATGGAGTCTTATTCACTGGACCACCAGGAAAGTCTCCACTCTTCGCTTATTTCTATTTCTGATGGCACCTTTTTAAAAAATTAGCTCAAACATGAGGCTTTCTCCAGTGCGTTTCTGGTATGTCTAATTCTGCAAGCCAAGTCAAAATTCCCATTACACATGAAAGGTTCACAACTCTAAGTGACTTGAAGCTCTCAACCCTGGGAAAGCAAATGGATTTGCTTCTCTGAAAACTAACTAATTAAAAGTCCACTTGGCCTGGATTCTTCTTTGATTCCTGAAAATGACCTGCCAAAGCAAACTGGAGTCCCAAAACCCAGTACTTTCTCACAGAGATGGCTTTGAGGAGGGACTCCCCGGGGGGCCACACCCAGCATTTTTGCTTTCTGCAAGATGTACTATAGATGGGGTTTGCTGTTTCATGCATTTTTTTTCTTATGCATGCATCTCTCCAGATGGGTGTAATCTGATTCTCTGATACATGCTGAACAGATTCTTTAAGAAGTAGCTTTTTTAGAGGCAGACTTTTGTTGCAATATGACTTCATCTTTCTTCCCAAAAAGAGATCTTGATCTTTCTGATTAGGTGGACTCACAAAGCCCATTCTTGCAATACAGAAGGTGGTCAGAGCCTGGGTCTTAAAGATTTAGACCAACCCTTGACAATGGAGAGAGCAGGGATATGGAGAGACTCATCAGTCTGGGGTGGTTTGTCCATAAGGAGGTGCAGAGAAATCCAGTGAAGCTCCACAGAGAAAGATGTGGTAACTAGACACAAAGGGGACAGCTTAATTATTATGTAGAGCTTAGACGAGGCAAAGCTGGCCCTCCACTGTTCTTGTGGAGTCCATGGTGGGTGAGTAAAAAATGCCATCTTCTTGCCAGGGAGAGGCACAGGGGTGGGCTGAAAAGGTTCAAAGATAGCTTGGATTTATACGCTTATTATATTTTACTTTATTTTTATTTGTTTATTTGGCTGTACCAGGTCTTAGCTGCAGCACACAGGCTCTTCCATCTTTGTTGCAGAATGCAGAATCTTTAGTTAACAGAATGTGGAATCTAGTTCCTTGACCAGGGATCAAACCTAGGCCTCCTTCATTGGCAGCATGGAGTCTTATTCACTGGACCACCAGGAAAGTCTCCACTCTTCGCTTATTTCTATTTCTGATGGCACCTTTTTAAAAAATTAGCTCAAACATGAGGCTTTCTCCAGTGCGTTTCTGGTATGTCTAATTCTGCAAGCCAAGTCAAAATTCCCATTACACATGAAAGGTTCACAACTCTAAGTGACTTGAAGCTCTCAACCCTGGGAAAGCAAATGGATTTGCTTCTCTGAAAACTAACTAATTAAAAGTCCACTTGGCCTGGATTCTTCTTTGATTCCTGAAAATGACCTGCCAAAGCAAACTGGAGTCCCAAAACCCAGTACTTTCTCACAGAGATGGCTTTGAGGAGGGACTCCCTGGGGCCACACTTCTGTGGCTTCCAGCCACTTGGCGTGGCAGTTAAGAAGAAAGTTGGGGTCAAATCCTTCTCCTGGGGCCTGAGTGCACATGTGGGGAGTGTTAGTAAGACATGAGCCTGGGCCTCAGCCCCGAGATTCAGCTTCAATGGGTCTGCACAGGGGCTGAGCATCACAGGCTTTAATAGGTCTCCATCTGAATTTAATGTGCAACCAGACCCACTGTTGCAGAGACACTTTTTAAATACTGGACTCTGGACGTCTAGATTAATCTCATTGTCAGGACAGACAATGCAAAATCTGCTCCAGCTACAGATTTTATGTCTATAGCAAACCATAATTCAGAGAGAAAACTGAAACCTAGCTCCTAAGTGCAGAGATGGAGCAAACAGCAGTGTGAAGGTCAGCACTGATGTGAGCAGATCCTGGGCCTCGTACAACCCACTCTGAGGCAGCGCTACAAAGCACCGCCATTGGCCAGTCGCTTTATCCGCTGGTGGCCTTGGACCCCAGTGCCTGTGGTCAACTGTACTTCTCTGTCTTCTCACGGACCTTGGTGAGGCTAGTACTTTCTTAAGGAAAGAGACATCTAGTGATCTCATTAATAACACAACTTAAGTGACGTAGCACACACAAAAAGGGTATAAATTCGTTACTTGACCTGCTCCCCTACACCCCGCAACCCTGAAGGTCGCCATTTTCTTTACTGTAGGGAAAGACCAAATTAGCCAAGACTGTGATGGTCAGGTTCTCTTATCCACCCCAGCCCTCCAGCCTCTCGTGCTCAGCCCCACGAGCTGTAAATAGATGGTTGTGTAACAGCTGAGAGCATTTGAGCAATATGCGCACACAACAGCCTATATAAGCACCACCTGGAAAGTTCCTGGAGGAGAGTCGCGGACTCCTGACATGTCAGCCATTAGCGAGTGAAGCCTGTCTGCCTTGCTGCTGCAAATAAAGAATGTCTGTGGTTCCTATAGCTCCTTGCATTTTCTTCCTGTTTCCCCCCCTCACGCCTTGCCTACTGGGTTCAGCAAACAGTGTGCACAGTGAGGTTTAGCAAAACACTCACCTAACAGTCTGTGCATCTCTTAATGGACTGGTCAGACAACACGGTAGATCATAGTCATGATCTATAAAAAATCAGAACAAAGATTTTCAGAAAATAACCAATGTAGATGACAGAAACAGTTTCCTTTACCAGCTAAGCTACCAAGAATACAATAAAAGGGTAATACTTTGTAAAGCACAGAAACTTTTCACATACTGAGTAGAATCGTGCCTTGGTCAAGTTCCCAAGTTTTATTTTCCTGGTATCAGGTGCTCTAGTCAACAATTCTAAACAGATTTTCTTGAATAAACACAACACCCACAATGACAGTTGAATCATGCATTTCATTATGCTCTCCGATTTCCCATTGGACCCACACATTTGAGGATTTGTTTCTTGCAGAAAGGTGTTGGCAGGACAAGTTCCCAGCATCAGCAGCATTGCTGTGGGCCTCTTTGATAAGACTTGGGAGGAGCCCAAATTCCTCCCGTGGACTCAGATCCTGGGCCTCGTACAACCCACTCTGAGGCAGCGCTACAAAGCACCGCCATTGGCCAGTCGCTTTATCCGCTGGTGGCCTTGGACCCCAGTGCCTGTGGTCAACTGTACTTCTCTGTCTTCTCACGGACCTTGGTGAGGCTAGTACTTTCTTAAGGAAAGAGACATCTAGTGATCTCATTAATAACACAACTTAAGTGACGTAGCACACACAAAAAGGGTATAAATTCGTTACTTGACCTGCTCCCCTACACCCCGCAACCCTGAAGGTCGCCATTTTCTTTACTGTAGGGAAAGACCAAATTAGCCAAGACTGTGATGGTCAGGTTCTCTTATCCACCCCAGCCCTCCAGCCTCTCGTGCTCAGCCCCACGAGCTGTAAATAGATGGTTGTGTAACAGCTGAGAGCATTTGAGCAATATGCGCACACAACAGCCTATATAAGCACCACCTGGAAAGTTCCTGGAGGAGAGTCGCGGACTCCTGACATGTCAGCCATTAGCGAGTGAAGCCTGTCTGCCTTGCTGCTGCAAATAAAGAATGTCTGTGGTTCCTATAGCTCCTTGCATTTTCTTCCTGTTTCCCCCCCTCACGCCTTGCCTACTGGGTTCAGCAAACAGTGTGCACAGTGAGGTTTAGCAAAACACTCACCTAACAGTCTGTGCATCTCTTAATGGACTGGTCAGACAACACGGTAGATCATAGTCATGATCTATAAAAAATCAGAACAAAGATTTTCAGAAAATAACCAATGTAGATGACAGAAACAGTTTCCTTTACCAGCTAAGCTACCAAGAATACAATAAAAGGGTAATACTTTGTAAAGCACAGAAACTTTTCACATACTGAGTAGAATCGTGCCTTGGTCAAGTTCCCAAGTTTTATTTTCCTGGTATCAGGTGCTCTAGTCAACAATTCTAAACAGATTTTCTTGAATAAACACAACACCCACAATGACAGTTGAATCATGCATTTCATTATGCTCTCCGATTTCCCATTGGACCCACACATTTGAGGATTTGTTTCTTGCAGAAAGGTGTTGGCAGGACAAGTTCCCAGCATCAGCAGCATTGCTGTGAGCCGCTTTGATAAGACTTGGGAGGGCGCCCAAATTCCTACCAGTGGACTCAGTGTAAATGTCAACAACCAAGAAAAAAGAGAAGTTTCTATCAGGTATGAAAGAATGGGGCAAAATTCAGAGCTGGAGGATAACTAAAGATAACAGAACAAGGGGCCAGAATTCACCTTGACCAAGGGTCTCAAGTCATCTAAAGATAGCTTCTCCCGGGTTTCCCTGCTCGTCCAGTGGGTAAGGACACCACCTTGCAGTGCAAGGGGCACCGTTTCAATTCCTGGCCGAGGAAGATCCCACGTGCTGCAGAGCAGCTGGACCGATGTGTCCAACTACCAAGCCGGAGCTCTGGAGCACATGAGCCCAGAGCTGGTGCTCAGGGGTGAGAGAGGCCACTGCGATGGGAGGCCCACACAGGCCAAAGAACAAAGATGGAAATGAAAGGCTAATAGAAGTGGCCAAAAAAATAAAAATAAAAAATAAAGATAGCTCCTCCCACAAAGGATATAAAAAGAGACTCACTTCCTGTCTTACTTTGGGTTCACCCAAAAGCAGATCTTGGGATAAAGCCTTGGGTACAAGCGTTTCTTTAGGATTTGATCCCAGGAAGCGGCAGTGAGGTAGTGGGGACAATGAAGGAGGGGATGGCACAGAGCCAATGAAAGGTGAACTGCTGCTGCTCAAGACAACAAGATCTCAACACCCCTGGGAGTCCTTGGAAGAACCTGCAAACGTGCCTCAAGACTGTCCTATGTACAGAGCGGAAGACTGAGCATTTACCCACCTGTCCTCAAACAGCACCACTGTTTGATGGTTGGGGCCATTTGAGGGCTGCTCCTCAAACATGCAAACCACTGTTATGTAAAGCACAGAAACTTTTCACATACTGAGTAGAATCGTGCCTTGGTCAAGTTCCCAAGTTTTATTTTCCTGGTATCAGGTGCTCTAGTCAACAATTCTAAACAGATTTTCTTGAATAAACACAACACCCACAATGACAGTTGAATCATGCATTTCATTATGCTCTCCGATTTCCCATTGGACCCACACATTTGAGGATTTGTTTCTTGCAGAAAGGTGTTGGCAGGACAAGTTCCCAGCATCAGCAGCATTGCTGTGAGCCTCTTTGATAAGACTTGGGAGGGAGCCCAAATTCCTACCAGTGGACTCAGTGTAAATGTCAACAACCAAGAAAAAAGAGAAGTTTCTATCAGGTATGAAAGAATGGGGCAAAATTCAGAGCTGGAGGATAACTAAAGATAACAGAACAAGGGGCCAGAATTCACCTTGACCAAGGGTCTCAAGTCATCTAAAGATAGCTTCTCCCGGGTTTCCCTGCTCGTCCAGTGGGTAAGGACACCACCTTGCAGTGCAAGGGGCACCGTTTCAATTCCTGGCCGAGGAAGATCCCACGTGCTGCAGAGCAGCTGGACCGATGTGTCCAACTACCAAGCCGGAGCTCTGGAGCACATGAGCCCAGAGCTGGTGCTCAGGGGTGAGAGAGGCCACTGCGATGGGAGGCCCACACAGGCCAAAGAACAAAGATGGAAATGAAAGGCTAATAGAAGTGGCCAAAAAAATAAAAATAAAAAATAAAGATAGCTCCTCCCACAAAGGATATAAAAAGAGACTCACTTCCTGTCTTACTTTGGGTTCACCCAAAAGCAGATCTTGGGATAAAGCCTTGGGTACAAGCGTTTCTTTAGGATTTGATCCCAGGAAGCGGCAGTGAGGTAGTGGGGACAATGAAGGAGGGGATGGCACAGAGCCAATGAAAGGTGAACTGCTGCTGCTCAAGACAACAAGATCTCAACACCCCTGGGAGTCCTTGGAAGAACCTGCAAACGTGCCTCAAGACTGTCCTATGTACAGAGCGGAAGACTGAGCATTTACCCACCTGTCCTCAAACAGCACCACTGTTTGATGGTTGGGGCCATTTGAGGGCTGCCCCCATGGCGTTAACTTCACTTGTACATTTCAGTGGCGATCCGGCTTTAAAGAAAGCTCCAAGGATGCAAAGCTGAGAGATGGTATGGTTAGACTCCAGAGGGGACCCTGGGCAGGAAGCTATCTGCCACCCTTGTCCTCAAAAGAAGCCCCCTCCGAGGAGATGAGGTGTGGTGCTCTGCCTGGTTGTCCCTGGTCTGTCAAGGGCTAGGCCAAGTTTTGCCATTTCCATTTTTAATCCATACCCATAAACAGAAACATGGTTTTCGTAGAACCCAGGAAAAATATTAGATTAATGGCCTCTCTGTGCTCTCTTTCCTTGCCATAAAGATGAAATAGAACATTCTATTTCAAAAAGTGCCCGGTCTTAGTTGAAGCATGAGGGATCTTTAGTTGAGGCTTGTGGGATCTAGTTCCCCATCAGAGATCAGATCAGGCCCCCTGCATTGAGAGCGTAGAGCCTTAATCACTGAATTGCCACGGAAGTCTCTGCAATTACCTTTTGAAAAGTGTAGATGCTAGAAACCATTTCCTTTACATCCACTCTTCTCTTTCCCTGCAAATATCCAACACTGAGACCATCTTCTTGCTGTCCAGAGATACTGGACCCTTAACTCACCAAGTGTTTCCACTTGTGGAAAGCGGAGATCACACCAAGATAGGCCTCCTTTACCCCATCTGGAAGAAGGATGGTGGTCCTACTTTCTAACACTATCTCCATCATCGTGTTAACATGGTTTCTTTTTGAAAACTAATCTCTGACTCAGAATGGGACATGGTGGTCAGCATTTTCAGACACATCGGGGGAAAGCCAGTTTTACCACATAAAACAATGCCATGGTTTTCAGCATTTTCATTTTAAATTCTACTGGAAAACCATTTAGGTCTTACTTCTCTTTGGGGTTGATTTCAAGGGATGGGACTGGGATTAGAGGCATTAGGAGAAGACAAAATGTCCCTGCCCAAAAAGAGTGCAGTTAAACTTGTATCACTATGCCTGCAATAAACTGATAAACCCTAAGCTCAATGTGGTCAAGTTTTACACGCCTGAGCCGACATGCCAATCTGCCAGCAGTCATATGGTTCTCATATGGCGACACTCCACAGATGCCAACAGAATGTGAGAAGCTTCTGGCTCATTTCCTTTGATTTTGAGTGCCATGTTGCCTGTACACATGCACACCACATGCGTGTGCATACACTTGCACACACATACACACCTCTTTGTCATATTATAATGGCACTGCTCTAATTCACTCAATTCCAGAAGCTCCATTAAAATAACCTTATTCCTGCCTCTTTAGAGATTCATAGTAATTCATTACTTAACACTTAACATTGAGGTTTTTATTTTCAAAAGCTCTAACTGAGTAAGAGTTTTCTTGCAAGTCTACACATATTTTGTGCAAAAAATTTTTGAATGTTTTAGATTAAGGCTCAGTTTTTACTCTTGTCATTGTTTTTTCAAGGTTCATTTCCCTGAAATGGATTTTGCAGCAAATACTTTATACTGAAAACTAATATTCTTATGTATGATTAAAAGCATATAAGAGCAAAAAATTAAACAATTTTCTTTTCTTTTCCCATTTCCAAAATGATACGTGTCACTGTGTTAACGAATCTATTGCTTTAGTGTTGTGTGATATCATCACAAAATTTTGCATAATAAAAAATTAATTCTTTAAATGTTTTAAAATTTTATTAAATGTGTTCCCTCATTAGATCTATTAAATCATTGAGCTTGCACCATGCATATTTCAACAGTTCACTCTTTAAATCAACTTAACTTACACAGAATTTTTTTTCATGTTACTTTGCAAACTGGGACTGAGCAAAGTAAGTGGAAAATGAAATCAAAGTGACATTCTAATAGTTATGACAAATGCAACCATGTACACAAATGAAGCACACATCTAGCCAAACTTGATCCTCAACCTCCCACTTTGAGCAAGAAAGGCATGTTTGTTTCAACTCTGTATTTCCTTTATTCAAACCTTAATGGCACACAAATATTTGTAATTGAAAGCATACCGTATTTACAAATATAAATACAATATGGTCTACCTTTATCTTCTAGACTCTTAGATGGAATGAGCTCTTTAGGCATACTGTATATAAAGTGGATGGCAGATGGCAATTGGATAAAGCTAATATACTGTCTGGCTTCAAAAGAGTGCATAAACTGCCTAAAAGCCTCAATGTGGTCAAGTTTTACACGCCTGAGCCGACATGCCAATCTGCCAGCAGTCATATGGTTCTCATATGGCGACACTCCACAGATGCCAACAGAATGTGAGAAGCTTCTGGCTCATTTCCTTTGATTTTGAGTGCCATGTTGCCTGTACACATGCACACCACATGCGTGTGCATACACTTGCACACACATACACACCTCTTTGTCATATTATAATGGCACTGCTCTAATTCACTCAATTCCAGAAGCTCCATTAAAATAACCTTATTCCTGCCTCTTTAGAGATTCATAGTAATTCATTACTTAACACTTAACATTGAGGTTTTTATTTTCAAAAGCTCTAACTGAGTAAGAGTTTTCTTGCAAGTCTACACATATTTTGTGCAAAAAAATTTTTTTGAATGTTTTAGATTAAGGCTCAGTTTTTACTCTTGTCATTGTTTTTTCAAGGTTCATTTCCCTGAAATGGATTTTGCAGCAAATACTTTATACTGAAAACTAATATTCTTATGTATGATTAAAAGCATATAAGAGCAAAAAATTAAACAATTTTCTTTTCTTTTCCCATTTCCAAAATGATACGTGTCACTGTGTTAACGAATCTATTGCTTTAGTGTTGTGTGATATCATCACAAAATTTTGCATAATAAAAAATTAATTCTTTAAATGTTTTAAAATTTTATTAAATGTGTTCCCTCATTAGATCTATTAAATCATTGAGCTTGCACCATGCATATTTCAACAGTTCACTCTTTAAATCAACTTAACTTACACAGAATTTTTTTTCATGTTACTTTGCAAACTGGGACTGAGCAAAGTAAGTGGAAAATGAAATCAAAGTGACATTCTAATAGTTATGACAAATGCAACCATGTACACAAATGAAGCACACATCTAGCCAAACTTGATCCTCAACCTCCCACTTTGAGCAAGAAAGGCATGTTTGTTTCAACTCTGTATTTCCTTTATTCAAACCTTAATGGCACACAAATATTTGTAATTGAAAGCATACCGTATTTACAAATATAAATACAATATGGTCTACCTTTATCTTCTAGACTCTTAGATGGAATGAGCTCTTTAGGCATACTGTATATAAAGTGGATGGCAGATGGCAATTGGATAAAGCTAATATACTGTCTGGCTCACAAATGAAGAAAAGAATCTAATGAGTACTATCTTCTATTCCCTCCCTTAGGATGTTGCCATTACAGAAGATATGATTTCAATAAATATAATGAATTATTTTCATTATAAACACATCACTGCCAATTTTTTTCACAAAGCAGTGTTTGCATAAATATACCTCAGAAGCAAGGAGAAATACATTCAAATTTAAATTGAATTTATTCTGAAGCCTATAGGCACACTGATCTTTTAGAAAACTTTAACATTCAAACAAATGAGCAACCTGATTTTAAGGCTTGTTAATAGCTATAGTAATTAAGATAATACTGTCTTGTGGAGGAATAGACATGTCAAATAAGGGAAAAGAATAGAAGGTCCAGAAAAAGACTCACACAAATATGCCCAGTTGATTTTTGATAAAGATGCAAAAACAATTCAGTAGAAGAAGGCTTTCAATAAAGTCCTGGAACAAGTGAGCAATAATCTAACCAAAACAAACAAGTGAAAAGCTCTCAACCTGCGTCTCACACATTACGCAAAACTTAATTCACAAGGGATCATGAAATGCAATGTACCATGCATAAAGTCATAAATACTTTAGAGAAAACTACTGGAGAAAAATATTCATGATTTAGACCAAAACCAATGCACAATTCAAAAAAGAAAAAGTGATAAACTGGACTTCATAAAAAATGAACACCTGTGTCCTGTAAAACATCTTGTTAAGAGGCCGAAAAGTAAGACATGGGAGGAAATATTTGCCAACCACATATCCAACAAAGGACTAGTATCTCAAACATATGAAGAATTCTCAAAATTTAGCAGTAAAAAAACCCAAATGATCTAATTTCAAAATAGGTAAAACACATGAACAGATGTTTCACCAAAGAAATTGTACAGATAGAAAATTAGCACAAGAAGATGTTCAAAATCACTTGCCATTGAATAAATGCAAATTAAACCCACAGTAAGATGTTGTGACATACTTATTGGAATAGATGAGTAAGACATGGTGACAATATCAAATAGTAAAAAGAATGTGGAGAACTGAAGAAAGATTGCTGGAGACAATGTAAAAGTGCATAGCCATTCTAAGAAAAAGTTTGGAAGTTTCTTAACAAAAAAAAAACATATAAATACAGCATGACCTACCAATTGTAAACCCAGATATTCCTTCAGAATGAAGATTACATTCACACAAAAACCTAGAATGAAGGTGTATAGCCACTTAATTCTTGATAGCCCAAACTGCAAGTAATCCGGATGTCCTTCAGTGAGTGACTGGTTAAACTCATTGCAGTTTATCTAAGTCATGGAGGACCGCTGAATGGCAAAAAGGGATGGACTGTTGATACACACGTACTGGAGGACAGAGGAAACAGGAAGTGTCCACCAAACTGAGTAGCCATCTTGAGATGGAGAAACGGGTTAGGCACCTCCATGGAATCAATGAATCAGTTCATTATAGGGTAGCTTACTCACAGGAGGACACGACTGAAGTAACTTAGCATGCACACACACTCACAAGTAGATGGGACACAAGGTGAGCTGGAAGCATTCGCAGCTGGATTCTGAAGTGTCAAGGGGCCTCTGAGACAGTTTTATAGTTAACCTAAGGCATGGGAATGCATGCTTGTTGAGCTCTTGTTTTTCTTAACATGTTGAAATGTAAGTTTAAAAAAAGTTAAATATAGTAAGTCAAGATGTATGAATGAGTAATTCAGCTTGTGGGCCGTGGGAATACGTCAGTGAAGGCTGTGATCATTGTTTCGGGACTAACAGAGCACACAGGCCACACAGTTCTAATTATTATTTTGTTTGTTTGTTTGGCCACTTCTATTGGTCTTTCATCATCCATGTTTGTTCTTTTGGCCTGTGTGGGCCTCCCAACACAGCGGCCTCTCATGCTGCTGAGCGCCGGCTCTGGGCGCAGGTTCCAATGATTATTAAACGGTGTCTATCAATCACAAAGTTCTCAACAGAGAAGTGATTCACGGTAGAGTCTGGTCTGTGTAGGGAAAGAATCACTTGCCATTGAATAAATGTAAATTAAACCCACAGTAAGATGTTGTGAGATACTTATTGGAATAGATGAGTAAGACATGGTGACAATATCAAATAGTAAAAAGAATGTGGAGAACTGAAGAAAGATTGCTGGAGACAATGTAAAAGTGCATAGCCATTCTAAGAAAAAGTTTGGAAGTTTCTTAACAAAAAAAAAACATATAAATACAGCATGACCTACCAATTGTAAACCCAGATATTCCTTCAGAATGAAGATTACATTCACACAAAAACCTAGAATGAAGGTGTATAGCCACTTAATTCTTGATAGCCCAAACTGCAAGTAATCCGGATGTCCTTCAGTGAGTGACTGGTTAAACTCATTGCAGTTTATCTAAGTCATGGAGGACCGCTGAATGGCAAAAAGGGATGGACTGTTGATACACACGTACTGGAGGACAGAGGAAACAGGAAGTGTCCACCAAACTGAGTAGCCATCTTGAGATGGAGAAACGGGTTAGGCACCTCCATGGAATCAATGAATCAGTTCATTATAGGGTAGCTTACTCACAGGAGGACACGACTGAAGTAACTTAGCATGCACACACACTCACAAGTAGATGGGACACAAGGTGAGCTGGAAGCATTCGCAGCTGGATTCTGAAGTGTCAAGGGGCCTCTGAGACAGTTTTATAGTTAACCTAAGGCATGGGAATGCATGCTTGTTGAGCTCTTGTTTTTCTTAACATGTTGAAATGTAAGTTTAAAAAAAGTTAAATATAGTAAGTCAAGATGTATGAATGAGTAATTCAGCTTGTGGGCCGTGGGAATACGTCAGTGAAGGCTGTGATCATTGTTTCGGGACTAACAGAGCACACAGGCCACACAGTTCTAATTATTATTTTGTTTGTTTGTTTGGCCACTTCTATTGGTCTTTCATCATCCATGTTTGTTCTTTTGGCCTGTGTGGGCCTCCCAACACAGCGGCCTCTCATGCTGCTGAGCGCCGGCTCTGGGCGCAGGTTCCAATGATTATTAAACGGTGTCTATCAATCACAAAGTTCTCAACAGAGAAGTGATTCACGGTAGAGTCTGGTCTGTGTAGGGAAAGAAGTGAGGAGTTGTACAGACCCAAGATGGTATCAGTTAAGCTAACCATCCTACAACACAACAGCCTGGATGAGTCTCCAGAGCATTGTGTAAAAAACAAAAAACAAACAAACAAAAAGCCACCTGGATTACAAACTGAGATGATTCCATTTACATAGCATTCTTTACAGGAGAAATCAACATGGGCGTCAACCACAGACTGATGGGGACCCAGGTAAGGACACCCAGTTGGTGTGTGGATGAAGGCAGATGATGCAGCTAAAAAGGGGCAACATGAGAGAGCATGTAATGATGGAAATGGTCTCTATCTTGCCTGCAGCAATACTGACATCCAGGCTGCCATCTTGTACCTTCATTTTGCAAGGGTGACCTTGGGGAAAACTGGCTGAAGGATGCATAGGATCACTCTGCACTATTTCTCACAACTGCAAGTGAATCTATACTTATCTCAAAATAAAAAGTTTGTTTAAAAAACAAGCTAAACCCCTCCCCTCAGAAGGACACTACAATTTTAAACAACTAGAGCTTATGTTTTACAATCTCCAATGACCACAAACATCAGGAAAACTTAAAATTACAGTAATGGATATTGAATGGTCTTCCCCAGTAGCTCAGTGGAAAAGAATCCACCTGCAATGCAGAAGACATAGATTCAACCTCTGGGTCAGGAAGATCTCCTGGAGGAAGAAATAACAACCCATTTCAGTATTCTTGCTGGAAAATCCCATGGACAGTGGAGCCAGGCAAGCTATAGTACATGGGGTCCACAAAGGAGTATCACTTAGCCACTAAAACAACAAAATTGATATTGAAGAATTTTACATGTTTATCATTTCAACAAAGCACTGATATTTACCACATCAATTCAATCCAACTATCCTACAGGGGCTCGTGCATTGGCCACTTCTATTGGTCTTTCATCATCCATGTTTGTTCTTTTGGCCTGTGTGGGCCTCCCAACACAGCGGCCTCTCATGCTGCTGAGCGCCGGCTCTGGGCGCAGGTTCCAATGATTATTAAACGGTGTCTATCAATCACAAAGTTCTCAACAGAGAAGTGATTCACGGTAGAGTCTGGTCTGTGTAGGGAAAGAAGTGAGGAGTTGTACAGACCCAAGATGGTATCAGTTAAGCTAACCATCCTACAACACAACAGCCTGGATGAGTCTCCAGAGCATTGTGTAAAAAACAAAAAACAAACAAACAAAAAGCCACCTGGATTACAAACTGAGATGATTCCATTTACATAGCATTCTTTACAGGAGAAATCAACATGGGCGTCAACCACAGACTGATGGGGACCCAGGTAAGGACACCCAGTTGGTGTGTGGATGAAGGCAGATGATGCAGCTAAAAAGGGGCAACATGAGAGAGCATGTAATGATGGAAATGGTCTCTATCTTGCCTGCAGCAATACTGACATCCAGGCTGCCATCTTGTACCTTCATTTTGCAAGGGTGACCTTGGGGAAAACTGGCTGAAGGATGCATAGGATCACTCTGCACTATTTCTCACAACTGCAAGTGAATCTATACTTATCTCAAAATAAAAAGTTTGTTTAAAAAACAAGCTAAACCCCTCCCCTCAGAAGGACACTACAATTTTAAACAACTAGAGCTTATGTTTTACAATCTCCAATGACCACAAACATCAGGAAAACTTAAAATTACAGTAATGGATATTGAATGGTCTTCCCCAGTAGCTCAGTGGAAAAGAATCCACCTGCAATGCAGAAGACATAGATTCAACCTCTGGGTCAGGAAGATCTCCTGGAGGAAGAAATAACAACCCATTTCAGTATTCTTGCTGGAAAATCCCATGGACAGTGGAGCCAGGCAAGCTATAGTACATGGGGTCCACAAAGGAGTATCACTTAGCCACTAAAACAACAAAATTGATATTGAAGAATTTTACATGTTTATCATTTCAACAAAGCACTGATATTTACCACATCAATTCAATCCAACTATCCTACAGTGTCTTTGTGAGTTTCTAATCATGGTGTGCTAGAAAACGTGCATTGGTTTTCATCCAAACCAATGATTTAGAGCTTTCTAAATTTTTTTAGAGCCTGTGTTCCAGTCATTAGGTTAGATAATTGGCTGAGTCATGACAGCAAATGAATATAAACTAGCTCAGGTATAATCATGTGTTAAACATATATGGACCTCCGGCGCAGATGTCGCAGTGTACACAAGTGTATAAGCACATGACTTGCATTTTCATTGGATATATGAAACTCTCATCATCACAATTCTCCATTCTTTTAAAATAAAAGACATAGGTTGGTGCTGTAAAATCTTTAACCAATGTATCCATCCATGTTGACTGTTGGCAGGAACAAGTAGGAAGAACTGCAAGTGGTCCAGCAGGATCACTCCAATATCCAGCAGGATATTACCATTTTAATTTGGTGAAGAGCAATGAAAAGTAAGTGATACAAAGAAGGTCACTTTAAATTTTGATTTTGCTTATTAGCCAGAAAGGGGAATGGGCAAGGATTTAATGTGGATAAACTGTGTGAAAAAACAAACACTTGGCCTTCCCTGGTGGTCCAGTGGGTAAAGAGTCCACCTTCCAGTGCAAGGGGCACCAGTTCAATCCCTGGCCTAAGAAGATCCCACATGCCGAGGCACGGCTGGACCCGTATGTCCAATTACGAGCCAGTGCTCTGGAGCGCATGTGCCCAGAGCCGGTACTCTGCAACAAGAGAGGCCACTGTAATGGGAGGCCTATACATGCCAAGGAATAAAGATGGATGAAAAATAAACAATGACTTAAAAGTAAAAAAAAAAAAAAAAAACCACTTTAAATTGTATGAAAAGAGACAGAAGGGTCATCTCAACTGGAAATTCTTAAAATAAAAGATGAGGCGTTTAAAAGAAGTATAAAGCAGTTAGCTTTGCTTTGATGCTACTGCCAGAAAAGGCAAGAATAGAAAGAGAAACTGTTTAAGAGAAACACTGTAGGAAAACTTTAAGCTAATATTTATTAATTAGGAAAACAAGAAAATTACACTAAAAAGAGACAAAAGGTGATACTTAAATATATGCCTTCCTTAAATTCTGTCTTATTTAACAGTTTGAAATGGTAGTAAAATAAAAAGTTATAAAGGTATATTTTGGATACAAGTATTCTCCTGAGAATTATATATGTGAGTTTATGCAATTATTTCCATAAACGCCTCTTGTTTAAGAAAACAAACTGAGGGCTTCCCTGGTGGTCCAGTGGGTAAGGACACTGCCTTGCAGTGCAAGGGGCGCAGGTTTGATCCCTGGCCTGGGAAGATCCCACGTGCCACGGAGCAGCTGGACCGATGTGTACAATTAGAAGCCAGCACTCTGGAGTGCATGCGCCCAGAGCCAGTGCTCTGCAATGAGAGAGGCCACTGCAATGCGAGGCCCACAAAGGCCAAAGAATAAAGATGAATGATGAAAGACCAACAGAAGTGGTAAAAAAAAAAAAAAAAAAAAAAAAGAGGTTAAAAAAAAGAAAAGCTTAATCACATCATGTGCTTAAAATATACCTCACTTTTAGAGAAAATCCATCAACAAACACTGTCATAAACAAAGCATTTCATAACCACCAGCTAATTAGAAGTATATGATCACCACCGAAATTAGGAACTGAGTTGCAGTGGAAATTAATTAGTTTATAAGCATGCACACTTTTCAAATTGAAATATTTGATGAATTCTTAGCAAGTGTCACAAATTCAGGTTTGAAACAGTCCCCGTGTTTACGTTTGCTTTTCCCCCTTTCTCATAGAAAAGGCAACAGATCTTAGTTCTATCCTGTACTCCCTTCTCTTTGTATGAGCTCTTTCCTCCTGAATACAAATGTGTATAGCTTTTCCTTCTAGATTGTGCACTTCATTTATCATATTACTTTTCTATACTTTGGCAGAGTTCTGCAGATAAAGGGTACTGATGGTAGTGGGTAACATGGAATCATGCCTGCAACATTTCTGCTCAACTTCCCTTTAAAATACCCATGAAGATATCAAAGACAAAACTGGCAGCCACATTAGACACTAGCTGTAAGAGAAGATGACATAAAATCCAGGCGGGATGTATCCTTACTGCAATGTTTATGAATACGCCCCCCATTAGACACTATTATTATTATGATACAAGAGACAATTACACTAAAAAGAGACAAAAGGTGATACTTAAATATATGCCTTCCTTAAATTCTGTCTTATTTAACAGTTTGAAATGGTAGTAAAATAAAAAGTTATAAAGGTATATTTTGGATACAAGTATTCTCCTGAGAATTATATATGTGAGTTTATGCAATTATTTCCATAAACGCCTCTTGTTTAAGAAAACAAACTGAGGGCTTCCCTGGTGGTCCAGTGGGTAAGGACACTGCCTTGCAGTGCAAGGGGCGCAGGTTTGATCCCTGGCCTGGGAAGATCCCACGTGCCACGGAGCAGCTGGACCGATGTGTACAATTAGAAGCCAGCACTCTGGAGTGCATGCGCCCAGAGCCAGTGCTCTGCAATGAGAGAGGCCACTGCAATGCGAGGCCCACAAAGGCCAAAGAATAAAGATGAATGATGAAAGACCAACAGAAGTGGTAAAAAAAAAAAAAAAAAAAAAAAAGAGGTTAAAAAAAAGAAAAGCTTAATCACATCATGTGCTTAAAATATACCTCACTTTTAGAGAAAATCCATCAACAAACACTGTCATAAACAAAGCATTTCATAACCACCAGCTAATTAGAAGTATATGATCACCACCGAAATTAGGAACTGAGTTGCAGTGGAAATTAATTAGTTTATAAGCATGCACACTTTTCAAATTGAAATATTTGATGAATTCTTAGCAAGTGTCACAAATTCAGGTTTGAAACAGTCCCCGTGTTTACGTTTGCTTTTCCCCCTTTCTCATAGAAAAGGCAACAGATCTTAGTTCTATCCTGTACTCCCTTCTCTTTGTATGAGCTCTTTCCTCCTGAATACAAATGTGTATAGCTTTTCCTTCTAGATTGTGCACTTCATTTATCATATTACTTTTCTATACTTTGGCAGAGTTCTGCAGATAAAGGGTACTGATGGTAGTGGGTAACATGGAATCATGCCTGCAACATTTCTGCTCAACTTCCCTTTAAAATACCCATGAAGATATCAAAAAAGACAAAACTGGCAGCCACATTAGACACTAGCTGTAAGAGAAGATGACATAAAATCCAGGCGGGATGTATCCTTACTGCAATGTTTATGAATACGACTCTATCAACCCACTTCTGGACTGTGGACCATCATGTAGTCTAAGCTCTGAATCGAGCAGAACAGTTCACTTTGAAAAAAATGAGGGAAACCATTTCGACATGCCTCCAGATTGTCCAAAAACCTGGAAACTACGTCTATTCAGATGGGTCAGGAAATCCTAAAACTGAATTTAGAAGATCCGTCCTCAACCCAGGAGACTTGCATTAGAAAACTGACAACGAACCGTTGTAAATCCCACCAACTGGGAACTTTAGGTTTAAATCTACACACTGTGGCATAGAAATAAATAATAAAAATGTTCCAAAACAAGAAGAAGAATCAGAATAGACTTTGGTGGCAAGAAAGCACAGAACTGACACAGCAGAAAATTAAACCAATGACCACAGACAAACCTGAAACACTCAACCAGAATACAGAAGAAAGCAATGAAACAAAATAGGAACCTTTGAAAGAAAATAGCGGCTTTAAAGGACAGAAAACCAAAAGATAGGATGATGCAGCGACACAGACGGCTTAGGTGTTCATGGCCGCCTTCTCTCGTTTGAAGAATTCACAGGCCAAAGAGGGATCTGAGCCACGGGAAAAATGAATGAAAAAAGCACACTCAGAATACAGTGAAACTTGCCTTTTGTTGATGTCGTTTTTACAAAGAAAATATAGCTCATTTATTTCCTGAAAATTGTCTTCTCTTTCTCACAATTCCCTGTGTAGTAAGATGTTGAAAAGGCAACAGATCTTAGTTCTATCCTGTACTCCCTTCTCTTTGTATGAGCTCTTTCCTCCTGAATACAAATGTGTATAGCTTTTCCTTCTAGATTGTGCACTTCATTTATCATATTACTTTTCTATACTTTGGCAGAGTTCTGCAGATAAAGGGTACTGATGGTAGTGGGTAACATGGAATCATGCCTGCAACATTTCTGCTCAACTTCCCTTTAAAATACCCATGAAGATATCAAAAAAGACAAAACTGGCAGCCACATTAGACACTAGCTGTAAGAGAAGATGACATAAAATCCAGGCGGGATGTATCCTTACTGCAATGTTTATGAATACGACTCTATCAACCCACTTCTGGACTGTGGACCATCATGTAGTCTAAGCTCTGAATCGAGCAGAACAGTTCACTTTGAAAAAAATGAGGGAAACCATTTCGACATGCCTCCAGATTGTCCAAAAACCTGGAAACTACGTCTATTCAGATGGGTCAGGAAATCCTAAAACTGAATTTAGAAGATCCGTCCTCAACCCAGGAGACTTGCATTAGAAAACTGACAACGAACCGTTGTAAATCCCACCAACTGGGAACTTTAGGTTTAAATCTACACACTGTGGCATAGAAATAAATAATAAAACTGTTCCAAAACAAGAAGAAGAATCAGAATAGACTTTGGTGGCAAGAAAGCACAGAACTGACACAGCAGAAAATTAAACCAATGACCACAGACAAACCTGAAACACTCAACCAGAATACAGAAGAAAGCAATGAAACAAAATAGGAACCTTTGAAAGAAAATAGCGGCTTTAAAGGACAGAAAACCAAAAGATAGGATGATGCAGCGACACAGACGGCTTAGGTGTTCATGGCCGCCTTCTCTCGTTTGAAGAATTCACAGGCCAAAGAGGGATCTGAGCCACGGGAAAAATGAATGAAAAAAGCACACTCAGAATACAGTGAAACTTGCCTTTTGTTGATGTCGTTTTTACAAAGAAAATATAGCTCATTTATTTCCTGAAAATTGTCTTCTCTTTCTCACAATTCCCTGTGTAGTAAATTTAGTCCAATCTGGTGAAAACCCACATCTGATTCACTAAGTTGAACAGTCTTTTAGTTTTAATTCAGTTCCTTTGGGACAGAATCTTTTCAGATCCTCCCCAGCCTACCCCTTGATCTGCCGCCTCAGCAGGGACCTCCTCAGTGCCCACCCCTGAGAAGGGCTTCGGGAACCCACCTTGTTTCCTGCCATTCCTTTAGGTTCTCGAGGGACTGCCTTTGTCTGCTGGGTTGGTATTACTCCACAGGGAACGTGAGTGAAGTCAGGGGCCAAAGAATGCACCATTAGATATCTTTTGGCTTCCCAGGACCCTTAACTCTCTCTGGCTGGCTGGGTTTCCGGGTCCCTGTCCCCTTGTCATAGCAGGCCCCAGAGTCTCAAATCTGTTACCTTCTGATCACCTGGCCCCACAGACCTGCAGGAATCCTGAGTTCCACTCACATTTGGCAGGAGCTCCAGCTGGGCCCTGTCTGCAAAAACCATGCCATTGACTTCCCCACGATGAGGAGTGTCGTTTGACACCCACCTGTGAGGCAATGTCCTGCCAGAGTCCCCAGGAATGCCCCGTTGTTCACCTGCCCTCCCTCGGTCCAGCTCATCCTCTGTGGTGGACACTCATGTGCCTCCCGGCCATTGCTTACTCTCTCCTTTCACTCGACAAAGAGGAACCCTGGGAGCATTGTGTTTGGCAACTTACAAAGAAACCAAAGTGAAGTTTTTCTCAGCCTTCTTCTCAACACAAAGAGGAGCGAATATTTGACCAAAGAATGAGATATCAAGTCAAATTGTCCTGGGTGCAAAACCAGAGGGACATGCTCAGATAAAAAAGGACTTTGAAAATGAATACCCCTCCCTCAGGCAACAAGAAAAAATAAACCAGTGCACTCAAAAGGTATCCATAAATCAAGAACAGTAAAGTCAGAGTCTGCAAGAACTGAGCTTTGGAACAGATTAAATACATACTATAAGTTATAAATGGCTATTGTAAATATATAACACCACAGAATACAAGTGTTAGAGACTTCCCTGGTGATCCAATGGTTAAGATTCTGTACTTCCAATGCAGAGGGTGTGGGTTCAATTCCTGGTTGAGGAACAAAGATCCCATATGGCTCATGACTCTCCGAAAAAATTTTAAGAAAGAATACAAATGTCAAAGTCTCTTTTCAAGGTAAGATGTATTAAATTGTATAGTAATGTCGTGGAACTGTAATCCCAGATAAAATTTAACAGGCTTGTGAAGGCATCAGGGTAGCAAGCAGATGAGTCAAATTGCCTCATAACCTATGAAAAAAGTTTTTATTTCTGTGAAAAGAAATTTAGGCAACTTTTACTTTCTCAAAAAAGAAATCCTATGCAGAAGCAAGTAGTTAAGGGTTACTGGATCAGTTAAGTTGGAATGTCTTAAATATATATATTTAAACATATTTATAGGCTGGCTTGCCAAAGTCTATTCACTGATGTTAGTTGGTGCTGATTGAGTGAAGAGCTTTAAAACTGGTTTGGAGACTACTTGTTGCCATGGTTACTGAACAATCAGGTTTTCTCCTAAGTTTGTACGAACTGTTTTATTTTGCTTCTCTTTCGGTCTTCATTCAGCCAAACTGCACGAGAGATTATCAGTGATTGGTCAGGTCTTCACCTCAGGTGAAGAACACTAGAAGCCCTTGTTAATAGACATCTGGTTTTTAGGTTGAGAGCTGACCCAGTGTGATTTTATTCCGCTTTGGCCTGAATCCTTTGAAGAATCATCTGTCACCATAATGACTGCCCAAAAGCATTTAAGATTCTAGGCAACAGACACTGAACAATAGTGAGGCCAGTAAGAAGTTTTGTATTTTAAAAAGAGGGGCAAGGATAAGTTCCAGCAATTTCCTGTGTCTGTGTGAAATAGACAGATTGGTTTTTCTTTTTTTTAATTTTATATTGGAGTACAGTTGATTAACAATGTTGTGTTAGTTTCATGTATACTGCAAAGTAATTCAGTTGTCCATATACAATTCCTTTCCCTCTTGTTATTCCAGAATAATGAGCTGAGTTCTCAGTAGGTCCTTGTTGGTTATCTATTTTAAATAGAGCAGTGTGTATATGGCAATTCCACACTCCAATCTAGCCCTCCCTCAGCACCCTTCCCCGCAGCAACCCCGCAGAAGAATAAATTCATTCTCTGAGTCTGTTCCTGGTTTTTAAACAAGTTCATTTGTATCATTTTTTAAGAAAGTGATATCATACCATACTTGTCTTTCTCTGACTTATTAGCAGTATGTTTATAGTAATGTCGTGGAACTGTAATCCCAGATAAAATTTAACAGGCTTGTGAAGGCATCAGGGTAGCAAGCAGATGAGTCAAATTGCCTCATAACCTATGAAAAAAGTTTTTATTTCTGTGAAAAGAAATTTAGGCAACTTTTACTTTCTCAAAAGAAATCCGATGCAGAAGCAAGTAGTTAAGGGTTACTGGATCAGTTAAGTTGGAATGTCTTAAATATATATATTTAAACATATTTATAGGCTGGCTTGCCAAAGTCTATTCACTGATGTTAGTTGGTGCTGATTGAGTGAAGAGCTTTAAAACTGGTTTGGGGACTACTTGTTGCCATGGTTACTGAACAATCAGGTTTTCTCCTAAGTTTGTACGAACTGTTTTATTTTGCTTCTCTTTCGGTCTTCATTCAGCCAAACTGCACGAGAGATTATCAGTGATTGGTCAGGTCTTCACCTCAGGTGAAGAACACTAGAAGCCCTTGTTAATAGACATCTGGTTTTTAGGTTGAGAGCTGACCCAGTGTGATTTTATTCCGCTTTGGCCTGAATCCTTTGAAGAATCATCTGTCACCATAATGACTGCCCAAAAGCATTTAAGATTCTAGGCAACAGACACTGAACAATAGTGAGGCCAGTAAGAAGTTTTGTATTTTAAAAAGAGGGGCAAGGATAAGTTCCAGCAATTTCCTGTGTCTGTGTGAAATAGACAGATTGGTTTTTCTTTTTTTTAATTTTAATTTTATATTGGAGTACAGTTGATTAACAATGTTGTGTTAGTTTCATGTATACTGCAAAGTAATTCAGTTGTCCATATACAATTCCTTTCCCTCTTGTTATTCCAGAATAATGAGCTGAGTTCTCAGTAGGTCCTTGTTGGTTATCTATTTTAAATAGAGCAGTGTGTATATGGCAATTCCACACTCCAATCTAGCCCTCCCTCAGCACCCTTCCCCGCAGCAACCCCGCAGAAGAATAAATTCATTCTCTGAGTCTGTTCCTGGTTTTTAAACAAGTTCATTTGTATCATTTTTTAAGAAAGTGATATCATACCATACTTGTCTTTCTCTGACTTATTAGCAGTATGATAAGTGAAGATTGGTTTTTCTTTAGCTTAACTATTAACTATCAGTTTTTTTTTTTCCTTCTACAGTGTTATGGAACAGTGATGGTACAGATCCTTCACTAGCTGGCCAAAAGAAAATCCATGGATATTTTATTATCCGTAATTACTTTAAGTAAGTGCATGCTCAGCAGTGTTCAACTGTGTGTGACCCCATGGACTGTAGCTGGCCAGGCTCCTCTGTCCACTGGATTTCTCAGGCAAAAATACTGCAGTGGATTGCCATTCTCTTCTCAGGAGCTCTTCCCACCTCAGGGATCTAACCTACATCTCCTGCATGGCAGGCAGATTCTTTTCAAGTGTACATTTGAGATTTGATTTGGTGCTTCCAGGTGGCTAAGCAGGTTTTGCCAGATCTCACTGTTATAAATCATACAACCTGGTCATTTCCAGAGCTTCTTTTCATAATTTGGCAGGCCATATTGTGAGTATTTATCATAGAATAATTCTTGACCTTCTTTAGGGACTTAATGTGTTTGTTGTTGCTTCAAATGAAGCCTTTGTATAGGGACCTCATGAGAGTAGCACTGACATGGATACACTACCTGTACACGCTACCATGTATAAAACAGATGGCTCGTGGGAAGCTGCTGTGTAGCACAGGGAGCTCAGCCTGGTGCTCTGTGACGACCTAGAGGGGAGGCCTGGTGGGGCAGGGAGGAGGCTCGAGAAGGTGGGGATATATGTATCCTTATGAACGATTCATATCCACACAACATTGTAAAGCAACTATCTTCCAATTAAAAATAAAATTAAAAATAAACTGTTTAGCATGAAGGGTGTTGATATATTCATTTAGCATTTCAAACATATTTTTATATTATTTCTAAAGTACTGAAATTTGTAAATTTATTTTATAAGTTCTAGAGTATAGCATATTGCTTTCTGTAGTTTGTTGTTCTCTCTTTACTTTTTAAAAATACAACTCCTTTTTTTAAATTTTGGCCTCTTTTATTTGTTTTTTATTTATTTATTTTCATCCATCTCTATTCTTTGGCCTCTGTGGGCCTCCCATTGCAGTGGCCTCTCTCACTGCAGAGCACCGGCTCTGGGTGAATGAGCTCCAGAACACTGGCTCCTAACTGGACACACCCATCCCTCCGCTCCACAGCATGTGAGATCTTCCTGGGTCAGGGATAGAACCAGTGCCCCTTGCACTGCAAGACGGACTCTTTACTCACTGGACCGCCAGGGAAGCCCCTCTCTTTACTTTTTTTTTTTTTTTTAAAGATTTATTTATTTATTTTGGAGGAGGGGTGGGGTGGGGAGGGAGGGGAGCAGGCGGGCCACTTCAATTGGTCTTTCGTTTAACTATTTTCATCCATCTTTGTTCTTTGGCCCGTGTGGGCCTCCCATCGTGGTGGCCTCTGTTGTTGCAGAGCACCGGCTCTGGGCGCATGCACTCCAGAGCCCCGGCCGGGTAATTGGACATATCGGTCCAGCTGCTCCGCGGCACGTGGGATCCTCCCAGGCCAGGGATCAAACCAGCGCCCCCTGCACTGCAAGGTGATGTCCTTACCCATTGGACCACCAGGGAAGCCCTCTTTACTTTTTAAAAACAGTTTTATTAAGCTGTAATTCACATAAAATTTATCCACATTAGTATACAATTCAATGTCTTTAGAGAGATTTTTGGATTTGTGCAGTTCTCACTGTAATCTATATTTAGAACATTTCTGATAATCCACTTTTGACAACAATTAGTTGGAGTAGTAGTATGGTACCTATTGATTAGTCATTAATAAACTTATTTTTCATTGTTAAAAAGTACTTAAGAGAACTTTTAAAACTGTTTTTTTTTTTTTTTTCTGCAGCATTTTAAATAAGGGGATTATTTCAAAACACGCCAGCTTACTAGTTATATTTTACTGTTTTATTTTAGTAATCTCATATGCCATAAAGAAGGCTGGACAGGCCAGACATGTGAACAACTTGCCTTCTAGTAAGGCACAGGATTTTATAAGAGAAGCTGGACTGTTTCTTAAAAATCAAGCCTAATATTGTCATTTTATTATAAATATAAGACCCATCAATAAATATGATGAGGTCAGCATTTGTTCCTGGAGTGTCCAAAACGTCTGTTTGGGGAATGGACACTTCTTGAATTAAAGAAACACAATGATGGATTCTTCTCCATTGAGTAAGGGTTATAGATTACGAGATTAAGAGTGTTAGATTAGTGGAGAGTAATATAGGAGAGGGTAACAATAATTCATGATTAGTTAACCAACTAGTGTAAAAATGTTGAATGGCTTCCAAAAGCAAAAGCATTATTTCAAGTCAATTTTTTAAAATTAAAAAAAAAAAAAAACATTTTTGCTCTTTACCAAGTTAAGTGCAACAGTTAGGATTATAGTGCAACTTTATGTAGAAAATACAAGCTTTTCTATGAGAATTTGATATAAACAGATTCACGATGAACTAGAAAAATGAGTCATGCCTGTTGGTCAACAATGTGTGCATATCAATTACTTTGTGCTAAACGAAACAAAAACAAAAATAAAAAATAAAAAAAGGTAAACAATTACTTTGTGCTGAATGCACAGACCAGGCAGAGGTGGGAGGGTAAGTGCGACTGATAAAGCACCACAAATTGACATGACAAGGAGTACACACAGGACCATTTTCTAGGGACCTACAAAGTTTGGCCCCTCTATTCCACACATTTGTTGCAGATTTTTGTTGTTGTTGTTTGGTTGCTAAGTTGTGTTCAATTTTTTGCCACTCATCTACTGAAGCGCACCAGGCTTCCCTGTCCTTCACCATCTCCTAGAGTTTGCTTTAGGAATGACTGGGTTGATCTCCTTGTTGTCCAAGGGACTCTCAAGAGTCTTCTCCAACACCACAATTCAAAAGCATCAGTTCTTCGATGTTCAGCCTTCTTTACGGTCCGACTCTCACATCCATACATGACTACTGGAAAAGCCACAGCTTTGACTCTACAGACCTCTATTGTCACTAGTTATATTTTACTGTTTTATTTTAGTAATCTCATATGCCATAAAGAAGGCTGGACAGGCCAGACATGTGAACAACTTGCCTTCTAGTAAGGCACAGGATTTTATAAGAGAAGCTGGACTGTTTCTTAAAAATCAAGCCTAATATTGTCATTTTATTATAAATATAAGACCCATCAATAAATATGATGAGGTCAGCATTTGTTCCTGGAGTGTCCAAAACGTCTGTTTGGGGAATGGACACTTCTTGAATTAAAGAAACACAATGATGGATTCTTCTCCATTGAGTAAGGGTTATAGATTACGAGATTAAGAGTGTTAGATTAGTGGAGAGTAATATAGGAGAGGGTAACAATAATTCATGATTAGTTAACCAACTAGTGTAAAAATGTTGAATGGCTTCCAAAAGCAAAAGCATTATTTCAAGTCAATTTTTAAAATTAAAAAAAAACATTTTTGCTCTTTACCAAGTTAAGTGCAACAGTTAGGATTATAGTGCAACTTTATGTAGAAAATACAAGCTTTTCTATGAGAATTTGATATAAACAGATTCACGATGAACTAGAAAAATGAGTCATGCCTGTTGGTCAACAATGTGTGCATATCAATTACTTTGTGCTAAACGAAACAAAAACAAAAATAAAAAATAAAAAAAGGTAAACAATTACTTTGTGCTGAATGCACAGACCAGGCAGAGGTGGGAGGGTAAGTGCGACTGATAAAGCACCACAAATTGACATGACAAGGAGTACACACAGGACCATTTTCTAGGGACCTACAAAGTTTGGCCCCTCTCTATTCCACAAATTTGTTGCAGATTTTTGTTGTTGTTGTTTGGTTGCTAAGTTGTGTTCAATTTTTTGCCACTCATCTACTGAAGCGCACCAGGCTTCCCTGTCCTTCACCATCTCCTAGAGTTTGCTTTAGGAATGACTGGGTTGATCTCCTTGTTGTCCAAGGGACTCTCAAGAGTCTTCTCCAACACCACAATTCAAAAGCATCAGTTCTTCGATGTTCAGCCTTCTTTACGGTCCGACTCTCACATCCATACATGACTACTGGAAAAGCCACAGCTTTGACTCTACAGACCTCTATTGTCAAAGTGATGTCTCTCCATTTTTAATACGCTGTCTAGGTTTGTCATAGCTTTCCTTCAAAGGAGCAAGTGTCCTTTAATTTCATGATAGCTTTAGCAGATCTCTAAAGTCAGGACCTTCTTGGATTGGATTGGAGACTTATCAGACAGACACCCTCCATCAGCTCTCTGACACATACATTCAACAGAAACTCCAGGACAAAACAAAACTCTGTATTTAGGAACAAAAGTAAAAACAAAGCAAGCAGCAGGAGAATAAGACTATCAGTGAAAAATGTATTTATCTAAGGGTCTAACTTCAAAACAAAAAGTTGAGTCACCTTGTACAAAGACAAGGGCTTAATTAGCAAATGTTGCACTTCCAAATCAAAGAACGAATTACTGAATAAAGAGAAAATGACACCTCATTACCTTATACAAGACCTGAGTTTGTGGTCTTGTGCAAAGATTCATTTGGCGGCAGATCCTAGAACAAAATGAATTCAGCAACAAGAGCTCAGCGATACCACTCAGGGCTCAGATCGCTGCTGGACTCGCATCCCTGGCAGCCGATGAGTGCAGTTTGGGCACAGAGGCCCCAGTGAGCACACCTAAGGGCCGCCTTGGTTGCTGCCACACAGGGGTCTTCTCAATTATGTCGGTGGCACTTGCAGAATTGTCAGAGAATAATGAGGCTACCATTTAACTCCTAAAATAAGCACATTTGCATGTACTGCTCACTGAAGTCAGGGAGAGCAGGGCTGGCCAGGCACATTCTCTCTGAGCAGAGCAGAGTGCTAATCTTATTTGGGTTTTGGAGAGGCAAGGAATCTGGGGACCAGTGGGCTTCCGGAAGTGGGCTGGCACAGTCAGAAGTGCGGTGCTTATGTGTGACTGCTACTGACGGATTAGCCCTGAAGTGGAAAGCTTGGCAAAAAGTCAGAAGTGTCCTTCACCATCTCCTAGAGTTTGCTTTAGGATGACTGGGTTGATCTCCTTGTTGTCCAAGGGACTCTCAAGAGTCTTCTCCAACACCACAATTCAAAAGCATCAGTTCTTCGATGTTCAGCCTTCTTTACGGTCCGACTCTCACATCCATACATGACTACTGGAAAAGCCACAGCTTTGACTCTACAGACCTCTATTGTCAAAGTGATGTCTCTCCATTTTTAATACGCTGTCTAGGTTTGTCATAGCTTTCCTTCAAAGGAGCAAGTGTCCTTTAATTTCATGATAGCTTTAGCAGATCTCTAAAGTCAGGACCTTCTTGGATTGGATTGGAGACTTATCAGACAGACACCCTCCATCAGCTCTCTGACACATACATTCAACAGAAACTCCAGGACAAAACAAAACTCTGTATTTAGGAACAAAAGTAAAAACAAAGCAAGCAGCAGGAGAATAAGACTATCAGTGAAAAATGTATTTATCTAAGGGTCTAACTTCAAAACAAAAAGTTGAGTCACCTTGTACAAAGACAAGGGCTTAATTAGCAAATGTTGCACTTCCAAATCAAAGAACGAATTACTGAATAAAGAGAAAATGACACCTCATTACCTTATACAAGACCTGAGTTTGTGGTCTTGTGCAAAGATTCATTTGGCGGCAGATCCTAGAACAAAATGAATTCAGCAACAAGAGCTCAGCGATACCACTCAGGGCTCAGATCGCTGCTGGACTCGCATCCCTGGCAGCCGATGAGTGCAGTTTGGGCACAGAGGCCCCAGTGAGCACACCTAAGGGCCGCCTTGGTTGCTGCCACACAGGGGTCTTCTCAATTATGTCGGTGGCACTTGCAGAATTGTCAGAGAATAATGAGGCTACCATTTAACTCCTAAAATAAGCACATTTGCATGTACTGCTCACTGAAGTCAGGGAGAGCAGGGCTGGCCAGGCACATTCTCTCTGAGCAGAGCAGAGTGCTAATCTTATTTGGGTTTTGGAGAGGCAAGGAATCTGGGGACCAGTGGGCTTCCGGAAGTGGGCTGGCACAGTCAGAAGTGCGGGTGCTTATGTGTGACTGCTACTGACGGATTAGCCCTGAGTGGTGAGTGTAGATCAAGCCTATCTCTACATAGCTAAATTACAGAAGCAAGAGATTGACATTGATTGGCCGACTTGCAAAAGTCTGTTCCCTGGATTGAGTTGTCACTGATTAATTGAACAGGCTTAAAATACATTCCGGAGCTACTTATTACCATGGCTACTGAGCAATTCATTTTTTTTTTCTAAGTTTTTGGGAACTTTCAAAATTTCATTTTGAAAGAAGGCTGTGTGAGGTCTGTTTCTTGGTTCTGTCCCTTAATTTGCTTAATAGCTCTGTGTTCAAAGAGATTACTGGATCACTCTAAACCTCAGAAAAATGAAATGACTGTCTACTTTGCATGATTACAAAACAATATGTTAAAAGCAACTTGCATTTAGTTCACCTTTAATAAATGATACATTTTATTTTATAATCTAAAACAGACAAAAATAAAAACATTTAATATTATGAGAGCTTAGTATGTCCCAGGTATTTTTTTCCAATGGCTTAATATGTTAAAAGCACCTTGCATTTAGTTCCCATTTAATAAGTAATACATTTTATTTTATCATCTAAAATAGAGAAAAACAAAAACACTTAGTAGTATAGAGAGCTTGTTATGCACAGGTATTTATGCATGGGCCTTTTTACATATTTTATTCATTTGAACCTATAAGCAGCCCTGCGGTATAAGTACTGTAAAAAAATTTTCAATTTTCCTTTATGTTACACTCAGGGCTCAGATCGCTGCTGGCCTCGCATCCCTGGCAGCCGATGAGTGCAGTTTGGGCACAGAGGCCCCAGTGAGCACACCTAAGGGCCGCCTTGGTTGCTGCCACACAGGGGTCTTCTCAATTATGTCGGTGGCACTTGCAGAATTGTCAGAGAATAATGAGGCTACCATTTAACTCCTAAAATAAGCACATTTGCATGTACTGCTCACTGAAGTCAGGGAGAGCAGGGCTGGCCAGGCACATTCTCTCTGAGCAGAGCAGAGTGCTAATCTTATTTGGGTTTTGGAGAGGCAAGGAATCTGGGGACCAGTGGGCTTCCGGAAGTGGGCTGGCACAGTCAGAAGTGCGGGTGCTTATGTGTGACTGCTACTGACGGATTAGCCCTGAGTGGTGAGTGTAGATCAAGCCTATCTCTACATAGCTAAATTACAGAAGCAAGAGATTGACATTGATTGGCCGACTTGCAAAAGTCTGTTCCCTGGATTGAGTTGTCACTGATTAATTGAACAGGCTTAAAATACATTCCGGAGCTACTTATTACCATGGCTACTGAGCAATTCATTTTTTTTTTCTAAGTTTTTGGGAACTTTCAAAATTTCATTTTGAAAGAAGGCTGTGTGAGGTCTGTTTCTTGGTTCTGTCCCTTAATTTGCTTAATAGCTCTGTGTTCAAAGAGATTACTGGATCACTCTAAACCTCAGAAAAATGAAATGACTGTCTACTTTGCATGATTACAAAACAATATGTTAAAAGCAACTTGCATTTAGTTCACCTTTAATAAATGATACATTTTATTTTATAATCTAAAACAGACAAAAATAAAAACATTTAATATTATGAGAGCTTAGTATGTCCCAGGTATTTTTTTCCAATGGCTTAATATGTTAAAAGCACCTTGCATTTAGTTCCCATTTAATAAGTAATACATTTTATTTTATCATCTAAAATAGAGAAAAACAAAAACACTTAGTAGTATAGAGAGCTTGTTATGCACAGGTATTTATGCATGGGCCTTTCTACATATTTTATTCATTTGAACCTATAAGCAGCCCTGCGGTATAAGTACTGTATTCTCATTTTCCTAATGTTACAGTTAAGAAAATGGAGACCCAGGGTCATTAAGCCAGATACTCTATGTCACACAGTTAGTAAGTGGTAGAGCTGAACTTAGGCACTCTGGCTGCAGGAAATTTTTTGCTTAACCACTATACCAAACTACTAATCTAACGTACGATGAATAAATATATGGTAAATGCGGCTGCTGCTTAGTCACTTCAGTTGTGTCCGACTCAGTGTGACCCCATGGACTGCAGCCTGTCAGGCTCTTCCCTCCATGGAATTCTCCAGGTAAGAAGACTGGAGTGGGTTGCCATGCCCTCCTCCAGGGGGATCTTCCTAACCCAGGGATGGAACCCTGTCTCCTGTACTGCAGGCAGATTCCTCACCATCAAACCATCAGGGAAGCCCCATACATATACTTTTGAGACCCCATGGACTATAGCTTGCCAGGCTTCTCTGTCCATGGAATTTTCCAGGCAAGAATACTAGAGTGGGTTGCCATTTCCTTCTCCAATGTGGTAAATATGTACATATTATTTATAAGTGCATATATAATTACAGAGACGAAGAAACTACTAGAGGATGATGAAGAGGGGTCAAATTGTCAGCAAATGTATTGGAGAAAACAGCATAGGTTAATTAAAGAAAATCAATTAGAAAATGTCTTTAATGGCAATTTGAACAAATTTTTCCATCCAGGACAATAGGAAAAGCTGGACAAAATCATTAAAAGAAATGAGCTTGAAGTCGAGGAAAACTTTAAAAAGTAATGAAGAGCCACTGGGATAATGTTCAGGGTAAGAATGATTTTTAGTGAAGTGGTCTTAGCATTTAGGGCCATCTTTCCCTGAGGTCCCTTGCGGACAGGCAGAAAAGGGCACTGAGAAGCCTTTTCACAGCTCCGTGGGGTTGAAAGGTTGAGAGCTGAAGAATCAGCCAGCTAAAGATGGTGGTTTCTTTGCCACACCAAGAACTGTAGCTCAGGCTCCTCTGTCTGTGACATTCCGACTCTGTGCGACCCCATGAACTGCAGTCCACCAGGCTCCTCTGTCCATGGGATTCTCCAGGTAAGAATACTGGAGTGGGTTGCCATTTCCTTCTCCAGGGGATCTTCCTGACTCAAGGATTGAACCCTGGTCTTCTGCACTGCAGGCAGATTCTTTACCGTCTGAGCCACCAGGGGCACACAAAGACCTGGTGGCTCCATTTGAGTTTGACAGTGCATGGGCAGAGCTACTGTGCAACAGCCGCACATTGAAAGAAAAAGAGCCCAAAGCACAGAAATACCATAAGGCATGTCCATACAAAGAAATACGTCACAATGAAGCCAAGGAAAGTGCTAACCTACAAGAAACTACACAGATAAATGGAAAAGTTACTGGAAGAAGCCCTGAACAAAATAATATAAACAGTGTTATTCTGTTTATATTAAGTTGAAACCATGCAAAATTCAACCACAGTACGCACACATACATGTGAACTATGTTTAAGAAAGCAAGGAAACTGTCATGATAAAATTTAAGGAAGTGAATATATTTAAGGCAGATATAGAAATAGACATAAATGCCAATAATAGAGAAATACTCTAAGAATTTAAGATGCATCCATAAAAAGAAATCTTCTGTGGATGTTACAGTTATGTTTTTAAAATATTTAACACTATGAGACAAAAACTTGTAATATGGTAAACAAAAATGCAAGAATGAGAAGAATATATACAGTCTAATTTCTGTTATAGAAAACATTTATATTTTAAATGTGTATGTATGAGCATATAGCATATATGACTTAAAGGAAAGATTGAAGAAAAATGCATCAAATGTTCTATTTCTGGTTATTAGGATAGCCACAGATGTTAATGTTTCACTTTTTATGTCCCATGTTTCCCATTTTTCTACTACTGGTCATTTTTTTAAAAAAATCTATGAAATATATTTTTGATGAAAGAGAAAAGTTGTATAGTTAATTTTACCATCTTTAGATAACTCAAAAGAGATAAAAAAATTAATGGTTATTCAATTCTATCTAAGAGAGAATCCATAACTTTCCTTAGTAGTTTATCTCAAAGGTTAATACTCCGCATCTTATTCAGATTTTAAATTCTTGAAATCTTTCTTGGATTGGGAATCCTTAGATAGATCCTACATAGCAATTTATCATATTTATGGTTATAATATACAAGTATTTGAGCAGTCAGGTATTTTCCTCTCAAAAGGAATACAATTCAATAATATAAGAAAGTGATGAAATTCCACTTATTGTAAGTACCATTTGTTATTTAAGCTGTAAAATATTGTAACTTATCTCAGATGCATTGTTGGTGCAGTCTGGAAAGCAAATAGCTTGGAAGCAGGTGGTCTTTATTTGTTTAGCCCCTCGGGGAAGATAAAGCATTTTATTAAATGTAGGACCCACTCAGGTCTCAGCAGAAGAGTTCTACAAATTCACTTATTTAGAGCTTAGAAATGAAACAAAAATATTGTGAGAAAGCTCAAAGAAGCTGTTTAAAATTAAATGGCTTAACTGTCCATACAAAGAAATACGTCACAATGAAGCCAAGGAAAGTGCTAACCTACAAGAAACTACACAGATAAATGGAAAAGTTACTGGAAGAAGCCCTGAACAAAATAATATAAACAGTGTTATTCTGTTTATATTAAGTTGAAACCATGCAAAATTCAACCACAGTACGCACACATACATGTGAACTATGTTTAAGAAAGCAAGGAAACTGTCATGATAAAATTTAAGGAAGTGAATATATTTAAGGCAGATATAGAAATAGACATAAATGCCAATAATAGAGAAATACTCTAAGAATTTAAGATGCATCCATAAAAAGAAATCTTCTGTGGATGTTACAGTTATGTTTTTAAAATATTTAACACTATGAGACAAAAACTTGTAATATGGTAAACAAAAATGCAAGAATGAGAAGAATATATACAGTCTAATTTCTGTTATAGAAAACATTTATATTTTAAATGTGTATGTATGAGCATATAGCATATATGACTTAAAGGAAAGATTGAAGAAAAATGCATCAAATGTTCTATTTCTGGTTATTAGGATAGCCACAGATGTTAATGTTTCACTTTTTATGTCCCATGTTTCCCATTTTTCTACTACTGGTCATTTTTTTAAAAAAATCTATGAAATATATTTTTGATGAAAGAGAAAAGTTGTATAGTTAATTTTACCATCTTTAGATAACTCAAAAGAGATAAAAAAATTAATGGTTATTCAATTCTATCTAAGAGAGAATCCATAACTTTCCTTAGTAGTTTATCTCAAAGGTTAATACTCTGCATCTTATTCAGATTTTAAATTCTTGAAATCTTTCTTGGATTGGGAATCCTTAGATAGATCCTACATAGCAATTTATCATATTTATGGTTATAATATACAAGTATTTGAGCAGTCAGGTATTTTCCTCTCAAAAGGAATACAATTCAATAATATAAGAAAGTGATGAAATTCCACTTATTGTAAGTACCATTTGTTATTTAAGCTGTAAAATATTGTAACTTATCTCAGATGCATTGTTGGTGCAGTCTGGAAAGCAAATAGCTTGGAAGCAGGTGGTCTTTATTTGTTTAGCCCCTCGGGGAAGATAAAGCATTTTATTAAATGTAGGACCCACTCAGGTCTCAGCAGAAGAGTTCTACAAATTCACTTATTTAGAGCTTAGAATACAATGTCTGATTTAAAAACAAAAATATTGTGAGAAAGCTCAAAGAAGCTGTTTAAAATTAAATGGCTACTTTTTTTTATAACTCTGCAAATATAGTTAGAAATCCAAATAAATAAAATAGGTTCAATTTTACAATGAAAAGCTGTTAGTGGATAGCTTTCTGGTCTGTATCAATTTAACTCTATCTTCCAGCTTCAAGTACATTCTGTTTAACCTAGGAAATCACTTTCTATCATATGTATGGCTACACCAAAAGGACATAAGAAGCTACCACTTCAGCATTATACACACAACCCACCTACGTTTAAAAGTATGAGAATCAGATTCATCCAAGTCAGTGATGACCATGAACCTAAGCATAATTCTTAGATGACATTAGTTCACCATTCCAGAAAACTTTTTCTATGGAAGAAAAACATATAAGTAGAAAACTAAAAGCCTGTGATGAAGGAAAAGGGAAAATAAGCAAACATATCCTCATGTGATCAGCCAACTCATTGGAAAAGACTCTGATGCTGGGAAGGATTGAAGGCAAAAAGAGAAGGGGGTGTCAGAGGATGAGATGGTTGGATGGCATCATCGATTCAATAGACATGAACTTGGGTGAGCTCCAGAAGACGGTGAGGGACAAGGAGGCTTGGTGTGCTGCAGTCCATGGGGTGGTAAAGAGTTGGACGTGAGTTAGTGCTTGAGTTAACAACAACAACATCCTCTTTTCCCCTCAAAATTTCCTTTTTTGAAAATGTCTTCCCTTGATCTGTTGGGAATAGACCCCATAAAGGATGTCATACTTAAAAGAAAAATTTTTTTGTATTTGAGCAGTCAGGTATTTTCCTCTCAAAAGGAATACAATTCAATAATATAAGAAAGTGATGAAATTCCACTTATTGTAAGTACCATTTGTTATTTAAGCTGTAAAATATTGTAACTTATCTCAGATGCATTGTTGGTGCAGTCTGGAAAGCAAATAGCTTGGAAGCAGGTGGTCTTTATTTGTTTAGCCCCTCGGGGAAGATAAAGCATTTTATTAAATGTAGGACCCACTCAGGTCTCAGCAGAAGAGTTCTACAAATTCACTTATTTAGAGCTTAGAATACAATGTCTGATTTAAAAACAAAAATATTGTGAGAAAGCTCAAAGAAGCTGTTTAAAATTAAATGGCTACTTTTTTTTATAACTCTGCAAATATAGTTAGAAATCCAAATAAATAAAATAGGTTCAATTTTACAATGAAAAGCTGTTAGTGGATAGCTTTCTGGTCTGTATCAATTTAACTCTATCTTCCAGCTTCAAGTACATTCTGTTTAACCTAGGAAATCACTTTCTATCATATGTATGGCTACACCAAAAGGACATAAGAAGCTACCACTTCAGCATTATACACACAACCCACCTACGTTTAAAAGTATGAGAATCAGATTCATCCAAGTCAGTGATGACCATGAACCTAAGCATAATTCTTAGATGACATTAGTTCACCATTCCAGAAAACTTTTTCTATGGAAGAAAAACACATAAGTAGAAAACTAAAAGCCTGTGATGAAGGAAAAGGGAAAATAAGCAAACATATCCTCATGTGATCAGCCAACTCATTGGAAAAGACTCTGATGCTGGGAAGGATTGAAGGCAAAAAGAGAAGGGGGTGTCAGAGGATGAGATGGTTGGATGGCATCATCGATTCAATAGACATGAACTTGGGTGAGCTCCAGAAGACGGTGAGGGACAAGGAGGCTTGGTGTGCTGCAGTCCATGGGGTGGTAAAGAGTTGGACGTGAGTTAGTGCTTGAGTTAACAACAACAACATCCTCTTTTCCCCTCAAAATTTCCTTTTTTGAAAATGTCTTCCCTTGATCTGTAATAGGACGCAATATTCAACTGTATTACTTTAGTAAAGGAAGATCAAGTCACTCCACAATTGGTTTTTTTCTGAGCAGAGGGTGACCACATTTTTGTCTGTACTCAGAATAGTCATATCGTGTTAGGCAGAAGAATGACTTATCTCTTTATCTGGAGATGAAATGTGTCTTAAAGAGGTGTGTTTGGATGCCAAATAGACAAGAGATGAAATATTTTAAATTTCTGTTAGGGTATGTTACAGTTCTGAGTTACTCAACTGAACACCAATCTGGGTGACGCTATGGAAGCGTTTGGTAGGTGTGATTAAGGTCCATAATCAGCTGAGTGCAGAAGGGCAATTACCCTGGATAATCTATGTGGGCCTGACTCAGTCAGTTGAAAGATCTTAAGAGCGCAGCTAAGATTTCCCTGAAGAAGAAATTCTGCCTATGATGGCAGCTATGGCACATGGCTAGGAGTTCAAAGCTGCCTTCCCAAGAGCATGCCCGCTGAACTTTAGACCTGCCTAGTGGGCTACCACATCACGGGAGCCAACCCCTCACACTAAATTTTTAAATGTGTATTTCTTACTGGTGTGTGTCTCTGGCTGAGCTCTGATAAATCTATCTTATTCTCAGTATCAAAGCACTAAGTGTAAGGCCCAGAATATACTCTAGAACAAATAGCTTCATTTTATACTTCAGTAGAATAGTTGGGCAAAAGTCCCTTTAATTATTGTATCTTTTGTAACCCACAACCTTGGTTCAGTGCTTGGTGAATTAATGAGTACTTAATATATGTTTAGTGAAACAAATAAACAAGGACTTAATATATGTTTAAGCAATCATATCCTCATGTGATCAGCCAACTCATTGGAAAAGACTCTGATGCTGGGAAGGATTGAAGGCAAAAAGAGAAGGGGGTGTCAGAGGATGAGATGGTTGGATGGCATCATCGATTCAATAGACATGAACTTGGGTGAGCTCCAGAAGACGGTGAGGGACAAGGAGGCTTGGTGTGCTGCAGTCCATGGGGTGGCAAAGAGTTGGACGTGAGTTAGTGCTTGAGTTAACAACAACAACATCCTCTTTTCCCCTCAAAATTTCCTTTTTTGAAAATGTCTTCCCTTGATCTGTAATAGGACGCAATATTCAACTGTATTACTTTAGTAAAGGAAGATCAAGTCACTCCACAATTGGTTTTTTTCTGAGCAGAGGGTGACCACATTTTTGTCTGTACTCAGAATAGTCATATCGTGTTAGGCAGAAGAATGACTTATCTCTTTATCTGGAGATGAAATGTGTCTTAAAGAGGTGTGTTTGGATGCCAAATAGACAAGAGATGAAATATTTTAAATTTCTGTTAGGGTATGTTACAGTTCTGAGTTACTCAACTGAACACCAATCTGGGTGACGCTATGGAAGCGTTTGGTAGGTGTGATTAAGGTCCATAATCAGCTGAGTGCAGAAGGGCAATTACCCTGGATAATCTATGTGGGCCTGACTCAGTCAGTTGAAAGATCTTAAGAGCGCAGCTAAGATTTCCCTGAAGAAGAAATTCTGCCTATGATGGCAGCTATGGCACATGGCTAGGAGTTCAAAGCTGCCTTCCCAAGATCATGCCCGCTGAACTTTAGACCTGCCTAGTGGGCTACCACATCACGGGAGCCAACCCCTCACACTAAATTTTTAAATGTGTATTTCTTACTGGTGTGTGTCTCTGGCTGAGCTCTGATAAATCTATCTTATTCTCAGTATCAAAGCACTAAGTGTAAGGCCCAGAATATACTCTAGAACAAATAGCTTCATTTTATACTTCAGTAGAATAGTTGGGCAAAAGTCCCTTTAATTATTGTATCTTTTGTAACCCACAACCTTGGTTCAGTGCTTGGTGAATTAATGAGTACTTAATATATGTTTAGTGAAAAACAAATAAACAAGGCAATCAATTACTAAATTATGATTACAGCTGCAGAGGTTCACAAACAGTGTATCATGGCAGAGAATTTTTACAAATCACCACATTTTGTAGATCTGAAACAATTAAACAGATGCTAGCAGTTAGTTAACCGCAATTTCACTTTGTTTCTCTCAAAACGATGCTCTTAAGAACCATAACAAAATAACTAGGGGGTGAGGGCAATTTGCTCCTTCATAAACATCCCCAGGAAAGGGAAGGCTATTACTTTTTTGAGTGTTGCAAAGCCTCCCTACGACTCGTGACTTGCAGAGTTGAGGAAGGCTCCCAAGGGATTATCAGGCCAGCCATTTGGTTCCCAAATGCTTCCCTGGTTTCACTCTAATATATGGGGAAATCCTGAGACCTCAACTGCTGAAAACTGACCCAGGCATTAAGTGGTACATACGTGATACAGAATCACATGTGGTGTGGAATCACTGCTTTAACAAGAAAGAGAACAAGACCAGAAAAGGGAAGATGGAAGAAAGGACAGGAGCAAAAGAGGTGCTTTGGACGTGCAATTGAAGGGATACTGTTGCTGCTGCCATCAGTGAAATGGATCTAAGATCACAGAAAACAAATCAAAAAGAAAATGATGGTCCCTCGTGGTCCAGTGGTTAAGAAGCCACCTTTCAATTCAGGAAGTAGGTTTGATCCCTGGTCGAGGAACTAAGATCCCACACGCTATGGGGCAACTAAACCTGCATGCTTCAACTATGGAACTCACTTGCTTCAGTTGAAGCCTACATGCTTTGGAGCCCCAATGAAAGATCATGTGTGCAACAACTAAGACTTGATGCAGCCAAAAATATATAAATAATTTTTAAAAAAAAAAAAAAAAAGAGATATAAGTTTCTCTGGCTGAGCTCTGATAAATCTATCTTATTCTCAGTATCAAAGCACTAAGTGTAAGGCCCAGAATATACTCTAGAACAAATAGCTTCATTTTATACTTCAGTAGAATAGTTGGGCAAAAGTCCCTTTAATTATTGTATCTTTTGTAACCCACAACCTTGGTTCAGTGCTTGGTGAATTAATGAGTACTTAATATATGTTTAGTGAAAAACAAATAAACAAGGCAATCAATTACTAAATTATGATTACAGCTGCAGAGGTTCACAAACAGTGTATCATGGCAGAGAATTTTTACAAATCACCACATTTTGTAGATCTGAAACAATTAAACAGATGCTAGCAGTTAGTTAACCGCAATTTCACTTTGTTTCTCTCAAAACGATGCTCTTAAGAACCATAACAAAATAACTAGGGGGTGAGGGCAATTTGCTCCTTCATAAACATCCCCAGGAAAGGGAAGGCTATTACTTTTTTGAGTGTTGCAAAGCCTCCCTACGACTCGTGACTTGCAGAGTTGAGGAAGGCTCCCAAGGGATTATCAGGCCAGCCATTTGGTTCCCAAATGCTTCCCTGGTTTCACTCTAATATATGGGGAAATCCTGAGACCTCAACTGCTGAAAACTGACCCAGGCATTAAGTGGTACATACGTGATACAGAATCACATGTGGTGTGGAATCACTGCTTTAACAAGAAAGAGAACAAGACCAGAAAAGGGAAGATGGAAGAAAGGACAGGAGCAAAAGAGGTGCTTTGGACGTGCAATTGAAGGGATACTGTTGCTGCTGCCATCAGTGAAATGGATCTAAGATCACAGAAAACAAATCAAAAAGAAAATGATGGTCCCTCGTGGTCCAGTGGTTAAGAAGCCACCTTTCAATTCAGGAAGTAGGTTTGATCCCTGGTCGAGGAACTAAGATCCCACACGCTATGGGGCAACTAAACCTGCATGCTTCAACTATGGAACTCACTTGCTTCAGTTGAAGCCTACATGCTTTGGAGCCCCAATGAAAGATCATGTGTGCAACAACTAAGACTTGATGCAGCCAAAAATATATAAATAATTTTTTTTTTAAAAAAAAGGAAATAAAAACCCAAAAGAGATTAAAGTTCTAGCAACCACTTTCTTAGGAAAAGTACGAGCATTAGATAGACCCGATATTATGACTAACAGCAAGAGAAAAGAGATCAGTGCTTTCAATCAAACTGGGAGGAATCAGGGTTAATGTTCCTGAGTTTCATCTGCCCGACTCAGGCAAAGTTTTGAAAACTGATAGAACAACACTCAAGAGATGATGCTGAACTCAAGACGATGAGCTCTCCCTCTAATGGCAGCAGATGCAGAGGTTTCCCTTTCTAGATTAACTATACAACAGTCCCATTAGGAGGGAGAACAGTTGCTCTGGGTTCCGGCTATCCAAAGGGCTAACAGAATGTAGAATTTCTTTAATGGCTACAAATTGTTTAACATTCTTGCCATTAAGAGAACCCCTTCAGTGTGGGAGGCTGACTGCCAAAAGGATACTACAAATTCTTATCATGTAATGTCTGAGGGTATGTGGTCAAACCCATGCAGTTCCCACCTGCTCCTTTGAGATGCTTGCTCCCCTCATGGATGCTTCTGCCAAAACCCAGCTACTTCTCTGACGGAAGCCCAGGCTGCAGGAAGGGGCCATGTGTAGGTACCTGATCAACCATCCCAGTTGAGCCCAGCCTGAGATTTACCCCAAACCTGACTTGGATATGTGACTGAGGACCCCACCAGGTGATGCCTGCCAACCTACTGCCATTCCAGAGCTGCGGTCCTAGACATGCTGATATCAGGCAGCAAAAGAGGTGCTTTGGACGTGCAATTGAAGGGATACTGTTGCTGCTGCCATCAGTGAAATGGATCTAAGATCACAGAAAACAAATCAAAAAGAAAATGATGGTCCCTCGTGGTCCAGTGGTTAAGAAGCCACCTTTCAATTCAGGAAGTAGGTTTGATCCCTGGTCGAGGAACTAAGATCCCACACGCTATGGGGCAACTAAACCTGCATGCTTCAACTATGGAACTCACTTGCTTCAGTTGAAGCCTACATGCTTTGGAGCCCCAATGAAAGATCACGTGTGCAACAACTAAGACTTGATGCAGCCAAAAATATATAAATAATTTTTTTTTAAAAAAAAGGAAATAAAAACCCAAAAGAGATTAAAGTTCTAGCAACCACTTTCTTAGGAAAAGTACGAGCATTAGATAGACCCGATATTATGACTAACAGCAAGAGAAAAGGGATCAGTGCTTTCAATCAAACTGGGAGGAATCAGGGTTAATGTTCCTGAGTTTCATCTGCCCGACTCAGGCAAAGTTTTGAAAACTGATAGAACAACACTCAAGAGATGATGCTGAACTCAGAAGACGATGAGCTCTCCCTCTAATGGCAGCAGATGCAGAGGTTTCCCTTTCTAGATTAACTATACAACAGTCCCATTAGGAGGGAGAACAGTTGCTCTGGGTTCCGGCTATCCAAAGGGCTAACAGAATGTAGAATTTCTTTAATGGCTACAAATTGTTTAACATTCTTGCCATTAAGAGAACCCCTTCAGTGTGGGAGGCTGACTGCCAAAAGGATACTACAAATTCTTATCATGTAATGTCTGAGGGTATGTGGTCAAACCCATGCAGTTCCCACCTGCTCCTTTGAGATGCTTGCTCCCCTCATGGATGCTTCTGCCAAAACCCAGCTACTTCTCTGACGGAAGCCCAGGCTGCAGGAAGGGGCCATGTGTAGGTACCTGATCAACCATCCCAGTTGAGCCCAGCCTGAGATTTACCCCAAACCTGACTTGGATATGTGACTGAGGACCCCACCAGGTGATGCCTGCCAACCTACTGCCATTCCAGAGCTGCGGTCCTAGACATGCTGATATCAGGCAGCAGAGATAAGCCGTCTCCTAATAGAATCAGGGAGCATAAAAAACAATGGCTTCATACCTTTAAATTGAAGAGAGCTTGTTACACAGCATAGGTGCCTAAAATCCAGAAACACACACTCTATCCATTTTTCAGACATATCTATTTCTTATGGGATATTCAGTTTGGGAATAATATTTTCAAAAAATTTTTAAAGATATAACTACTGCCTTAGCAAATATTTCCAACTTTGATAAGGTTTAGAAGTAAATACTTAATGAAATAAACCAACCCATAGTATTAAAATTCTACTTTAAATTCAACATTAATTCATTCAAAGTTGACAAAAATGTTCCCATGCTGAAATTAACAGATTTGCTATGTAATCCCATTTTAAAGTAGGAAATTGAAAAATTGATTTTAAATAAGTAATTTTAGAGTGAAAGATACATATTTAAATGTTTCAGAGAATTTAAATAAATAAATTGCAAATTGGGCTCTATTAAGGGAGTTTCTTATCATCAACTTTAGTTTATTGCTCATTGAATTTTTTAACTCTAATCTGTATAATAAGCGAAGGTCAAAATGATGACCTTTAAGAAGACAGAAAAACACACAACAGGAAACTTCTTGTAACCCTCTACAAGTAGGTCAGGATGACCCCACACTTTAAAACTGGGGAAAAAAGGCAAATAAAGCTGCTGAAATCAGGACTGAAAGCTTCCCATTCTGGCCCCGACTGTTGGTCACAGAGGGGTCCAACATAAACAGAGTGATCATATAATTTATCATCCAAATTAGAACTATTATTTAAGAATAAAAAGGGAATTATTAAAATGTAAACAAGAATAACAAGCATAAGCCGGGAGTATCTGGCACATTAAGATGTATATCAAGCCTTCATCAGTGGTCCCACATGGGTTAAGCCATCAGCCAAGGAAGCTAAGTTTCAGATTCCCCACTTGCACAGATCCAGATTATACACTGCTTAATCAGATACAAAGCAGAAGTTACTAGTCTCAGTTTGTAATTAAAATCTAAATAATAGGGGGCTTCCCTGGTGGTCCAGTGGGTAAAGAGCCCGCCTTGCAGTGCAGGGGACACTGGTTCGATCCCTGGCCTGGGAAGATCCCACATACTGCAGAGACGCTGGACCGGTGTGTCCACTTACACACCAGTGCTCTGGAGCGCAGGTGCCCAGAGCCCGTGCTCTGCAACGAGAGAGACCACTGCGATGGGAGGCCCACAAACGCCAAAGAATAAAGATGGTTGAAAATAAATAAATCAAAAGCCAATACAAGAGGCTAAAATTCTTTAAAAGTCTAAATAGTAATTTAATAAACACTGAATATTAATTTAAAATGTAAGCAATTCCAAGTGATCTTTATGGGCACAAAACTATGCCCTTCTTATAAATGTTTAAAAAAAGTTTACATTTAGAAAGGATAGAAGGCTCACCAGGGAAGGGAAGTATATATAATTATGACTGATTTGCGCTGATGTACAGCAGAAATCAACTCAACATTGTAAAGCAATTATCCACCAATTAAAAATTTTTTTTAAGTATATTGATAAAGCTATTGAGGGAAAATGCACTAAAAAGTAGAAAGAGGAAAAGGACTGAAAAGAAACAATTTTTTCTCACAGAACAAATACCAGAGTTAGAGCCCCGGGGAAAGGCCAGTTTCTTGCAACACGCAAGAGGTTCTTCTTGGGGCATACTCTGAATGGCTCACACTGATTTCTTCCAGAAAAATGGTGGCCCCTCCTCTAATGCTGAACAAATACAACAGTTGGTAATTCTACATTGTATAAATACCAAAAGATTTTACGCTGTAGTTTGGAATAATTCCTCTTATTTATTTATGAGTACAAACTGAAAACATGTGGTTATCAGCTTTTTTTTTCCAAAGGAAGACATTTAACTCATTATTCATTCACTTATTTATGTAAACCACATACTTTGTATCCAAGACAACTTACTATATTGAGTACTTATACTCTGGTATTACATAAATAAGGATGAAGGTACAAGAGTTTTAAAAAGAGGGCTTATGAGAACAGTAGTTCTCACTAGAATTCTAAGGAAAATTGTTTCAAATTCAGTTCAATTTCTTCAGAGCGGAGACTAAAGTACAAGGCAAATGGATAAAACAAACAAAACATCTTTATCTTTCAATGATAGGATCTCACCTCCTCTATTCTTTCAGTATGGCTCTTATGTCTTCACCCTGTAATTGTTCTGTTATTTTTTTGGCTTACAAAAGTTTCTCCAATTTCATTTTAAGCTGTGGGTCCCCAAACTGAATAATACTAAGCAAAGAGCAAAGTTTTGAAAAAAGTCTTCCCTGAGATGGTTGAAAATAAATAAATCAAAAGCCAATACAAGAGGCTAAAATTCTTTAAAAGTCTAAATAGTAATTTAATAAACACTGAATATTAATTTAAAATGTAAGCAATTCCAAGTGATCTTTATGGGCACAAAACTATGCCCTTCTTATAAATGTTTAAAAAAAGTTTACATTTAGAAAGGATAGAAGGCTCACCAGGGAAGGGAAGTATATATAATTATGACTGATTTGCGCTGATGTACAGCAGAAATCAACTCAACATTGTAAAGCAATTATCCACCAATTAAAAATTTTTTTTAAGTATATTGATAAAGCTATTGAGGGAAAATGCACTAAAAAGTAGAAAGAGGAAAAGGACTGAAAAGAAACAATTTTTTCTCACAGAACAAATACCAGAGTTAGAGCCCCGGGGAAAGGCCAGTTTCTTGCAACACGCAAGAGGTTCTTCTTGGGGCATACTCTGAATGGCTCACACTGATTTCTTCCAGAAAAATGGTGGCCCCTCCTCTAACGCTGAACAAATACAACAGTTGGTAATTCTACATTGTATAAATACCAAAAGATTTTACGCTGTAGTTTGGAATAATTCCTCTTATTTATTTATGAGTACAAACTGAAAACATGTGGTTATCAGCTTTTTTTTCCCAAAGGAAGACATTTAACTCATTATTCATTCACTTATTTATGTAAACCACATACTTTGTATCCAAGACAACTTACTATATTGAGTACTTATACTCTGGTATTACATAAATAAGGATGAAGGTACAAGAGTTTTAAAAAGAGGGCTTATGAGAACAGTAGTTCTCACTAGAATTCTAAGGAAAATTGTTTCAAATTCAGTTCAATTTCTTCAGAGCGGAGACTAAAGTACAAGGCAAATGGATAAAACAAACAAAACATCTTTATCTTTCAATGATAGGATCTCACCTCCTCTATTCTTTCAGTATGGCTCTTATGTCTTCACCCTGTAATTGTTCTGTTATTTTTTTGGCTTACAAAAGTTTCTCCAATTTCATTTTAAGCTGTGGGTCCCCAAACTGAATAATACTAAGCAAAGAGCAAAGTTTTGAGCTTCCCTGTAAAAAGTAAAACCAGGTTAACTTCCTGCTAGTAAATGAAGAAACAGAACCAAGTGACATACAAACGAACCCTGTTCTGAAATAAAAAAATGTTGCAAATTCCAAAAGTACAATGAGAGGAAAACAATTAGAATCATGATGAAATTTTAAAATGATAGGAAGCAAAATTATAAGTGCGATTTTAAGATATTACTTCTCTTTGTAGAGATAATGCAAGCTAACTGTAAAAGAAAAAGAAAAACCAATACTGAAAAATACAATGGAGAAAAAGGCCCCAAAGACCCAGAAACAAACAGGTAAGGACTCCTTTCAGACTCACTACACTCATGGGCATGTGGAGGGACTGAGGCCTGGATGTGCCCTCCTTCTGCCAGCATTCACTCCACTCACCCTCTCAACATTGAAAGTTCAGACGTTGGTCCCCCCACCGCTTTTCACAAGAAATGTAACCTCAAGTAGCACTGACTTTTTACTTTTATTTTTTGAACTGTTTAAAAGAAGTTTCGGAAGAGATCCGTCACACACCAACCAGCATGTGACCTCATCAGACCCCAAATTCCAATGATGGTTTCCCACCGAGCGTCCCTCCCTGCCATCTCCCTCCTTCAGCCTTCCCCATCCTTTCCCCCAGCTGAGCCCAGTTTCACTGCCTCTCATTTCCTTGCTTTTCCAACCCCCACAATTCAACTCTGAGAAGCAATTCAGCTTTGAGTCCATGTCTACCTCTGAGTTGCTGTAAGAATCTGAGCCCCATGAGGGAGGACGTGGGGATGTTTTGGTTGCATCTCCAGCATGCGAGAAAATGGAAGACGTAGAACAGACATTCAACAAATGAATGTTGAACGGATACATGATGGAGAAATGAATCGATGACCTGTACACCCATACAAATGACAGCACTTTTCCAAACAGCTACCATATAGCTATAAAGCAGAGAGACTAAGAAATCACACATTTCTCTCTGTTTTACCTGCCCTGAGAAAAATAGTCACAATTCCAGCCAATCTATGCTTACAAAAGTTTCTCCAATTTCATTTTAAGCTGTGGGTCCCCAAACTGAATAATACTAAGCAAAGAGCAAAGTTTTGAGCTTCCCTGTAAAAAGTAAAACCAGGTTAACTTCCTGCTAGTAAATGAAGAAACAGAACCAAGTGACATACAAACGAACCCTGTTCTGAAATAAAAAAATGTTGCAAATTCCAAAAGTACAATGAGAGGAAAACAATTAGAATCATGATGAAATTTTAAAATGATAGGAAGCAAAATTATAAGTGCGATTTTAAGATATTACTTCTCTTTGTAGAGATAATGCAAGCTAACTGTAAAAGAAAAAGAAAAACCAATACTGAAAAATACAATGGAGAAAAAGGCCCCAAAGACCCAGAAACAAACAGGTAAGGACTCCTTTCAGACTCACTACACTCATGGGCATGTGGAGGGACTGAGGCCTGGATGTGCCCTCCTTCTGCCAGCATTCACTCCACTCACCCTCTCAACATTGAAAGTTCAGACGTTGGTCCCCCCACCGCTTTTCACAAGAAATGTAACCTCAAGTAGCACTGACTTTTTACTTTTATTTTTTGAACTGTTTAAAAGAAGTTTCGGAAGAGATCCGTCACACACCAACCAGCATGTGACCTCATCAGACCCCAAATTCCAATGATGGTTTCCCACCGAGCGTCCCTCCCTGCCATCTCCCTCCTTCAGCCTTCCCCATCCTTTCCCCCAGCTGAGCCCAGTTTCACTGCCTCTCATTTCCTTGCTTTTCCAACCCCCACAATTCAACTCTCAGAAGCAATTCAGCTTTGAGTCCATGTCTACCTCTGAGTTGCTGTAAGAATCTGAGCCCCATGAGGGAGGACGTGGGGATGTTTTGGTTGCATCTCCAGCATGCGAGAAAATGGAAGACGTAGAACAGACATTCAACAAATGAATGTTGAACGGATACATGATGGAGAAATGAATCGATGACCTGTACACCCATACAAATGACAGCACTTTTCCAAACAGCTACCATATAGCTATAAAGCAGAGAGACTAAGAAATCACACATTTCTCTCTGTTTTACCTGCCCTGAGAAAAATAGTCACAATTCCAGCCAATCTATGGGGCTTTCTTAGTGGCTCAGATGGTAAAGAATCTGCCTGCAGTGCAAGATACCTGGGTTCAATCCCTGGGTGGGGAAGATTCCCTGGAGGAGGAAACGGCAATCCATTCCAGTATTCTTGCCTGGAGAATTCCATGGACTGAGGAACCTGGTGGGCTACAGTCCATGGGGATGCAAAGAGTCAGACATGACTAAGTGAGTAACACTTGTTTTTCTTTTTATGTTGCTAATTCTTTCACTCATGGAAGGAAGACGCAGCAAGCAGGTTCTTTGTGTATTTAGTTGCTCGATTGTGTTCGACTCTTTGCAACCCCATGGACTGTAACCTATCAGGTTCCTCTGTTCATAGAATTTTCCAGGCAAGAATACTGGAGTGGGCTCCCATTTCATACCAGGAGATCTTCCCAACCCAGGGATCAAACCCAGGTCTCCTGTGTCTCCTGCATTGACAGGCTGATTCTTTACCACTGCACCACCTGGGAAGCCAATCCGGTTCTTTAAGGATCCATGTTGGTGCTGGTAACACCCAGGTTCACCCTATGGCGAAGCTGAAGAGAAGCTCCTAATCTTTTTCTCTGGAACATTTTTCTCAGTGCAGCCAGATGAGCAGAATGCTTTAAGGAAGTGAATGGTAGATGCCATGGGAGGTTCTTTCCAGGGAAATTTATACCTAGTCTTCAGTTAGATGTGACAGGACATTATTAGCGTTTAAATGTGAAGCCCTCCTCAATCCCCACTGAGCCCAGTTTCACTGCCTCTCATTTCCTTGCTTTTCCAACCCCCACAATTCAACTCTGAGAAGCAATTCAGCTTTGAGTCCATGTCTACCTCTGAGTTGCTGTAAGAATCTGAGCCCCATGAGGGAGGACGTGGGGATGTTTTGGTTGCATCTCCAGCATGCGAGAAAATGGAAGACGTAGAACAGACATTCAACAAATGAATGTTGAACGGATACATGATGGAGAAATGAATCGATGACCTGTACACCCATACAAATGACAGCACTTTTCCAAACAGCTACCATATAGCTATAAAGCAGAGAGACTAAGAAATCACACATTTCTCTCTGTTTTACCTGCCCTGAGAAAAATAGTCACAATTCCAGCCAATCTATGGGGCTTTCTTAGTGGCTCAGATGGTAAAGAATCTGCCTGCAGTGCAAGATACCTGGGTTCAATCCCTGGGTGGGGAAGATTCCCTGGAGGAGGAAACGGCAATCCATTCCAGTATTCTTGCCTGGAGAATTCCATGGACTGAGGAACCTGGTGGGCTACAGTCCATGGGGATGCAAAGAGTCAGACATGACTAAGTGAGTAACACTTGTTTTTCTTTTTATGCTGCTAATTCTTTCACTCATGGAAGGAAGACGCAGCAAGCAGGTTCTTTGTGTATTTAGTTGCTCGATTGTGTTCGACTCTTTGCAACCCCATGGACTGTAACCTATCAGGTTCCTCTGTTCATAGAATTTTCCAGGCAAGAATACTGGAGTGGGCTCCCATTTCATACCAGGAGATCTTCCCAACCCAGGGATCAAACCCAGGTCTCCTGTGTCTCCTGCATTGACAGGCTGATTCTTTACCACTGCACCACCTGGGAAGCCAATCCGGTTCTTTAAGGATCCATGTTGGTGCTGGTAACACCCAGGTTCACCCTATGGCGAAGCTGAAGAGAAGCTCCTAATCTTTTTCTCTGGAACATTTTTCTCAGTGCAGCCAGATGAGCAGAATGCTTTAAGGAAGTGAATGGTAGATGCCATGGGAGGTTCTTTCCAGGGAAATTTATACCTAGTCTTCAGTTAGATGTGACAGGACATTATTAGCGTTTAAATGTGAAGCCCTCACCCTGCAAAAGGACAGTGTTTCCAGACTGCCCCTTCCCCCTCAGGTTCTCATCAGATGAGTGCTGGGTCCCTGCCCCTTCTGCTCCAAGCATCACGGGGTCTGTTTGGGACTTTTCTCTCCACACAGGACTGAAATCTTGCTCTGTTTTCCAAATCTAATTTCTGGAGGGCTGGTGTTGGACTCTCCTCATGGGGAAAGGCCACCAGAAAATGCCCATCCTCTTCACAAGAGTGCCCCCCAAATGGACAAGCACTTCTGTGCCACAGAGTCCTAGGCAGCATGGTGCCGGCTTGTCGGATGTTCTCTGAATCTTGCCTGTGTAAACCAGGTGAGGCTCCAGCCAGTGCTCTCGGGTAGACACTTGCTGCTTCATATGTGAAAGACTTCTTTCCGAGGAAGTGCCACATCAAAGAGGACAAGCTGCAAGCTTTGATATGTGCTTCACATTTACTTCTGGAGCAACCATCTCTGACTTTAATCCCACCTTCATTACATGAGTAAACTTGCTTTTCTATGCCCTTGCCTACATGGATATTGGCATCATTTTTTGGTGCTGCTTATTAGATAAGGAAAAACTATTAGTGGGTTTTTGTTGATTTTTAAAAACAATTTTATTGAAATATAATTGGCATACAGTAACTGTGGTAGTTTTGGGTGACGCTATTAGTGTTTATATATATCTGTTCAGTTCACTCAGTCCTGTCTGACTCTTTACGCCCCCTGGGCTGCAGCCCACCTGGTTTCCCTGTCCATCACCAACTCCCAGAGCTTGCTCAAACTCATGTCCATCAAGTTGGTGATGCCATCCAACCATCTCATCCTCTGTTGTTCCCCAAGTGAATGTCCCAGATGGCCCATTGGCCGATTGACAGGCTGATTCTTTACCACTGCACCACCTGGGAAGCCAATCCGGTTCTTTAAGGATCCATCTTGGTGCTGGTAACACCCAGGTTCACCCTATGGCGAAGCTGAAGAGAAGCTCCTAATCTTTTTCTCTGGAACATTTTTCTCAGTGCAGCCAGATGAGCAGAATGCTTTAAGGAAGTGAATGGTAGATGCCATGGGAGGTTCTTTCCAGGGAAATTTATACCTAGTCTTCAGTTAGATGTGACAGGACATTATTAGCGTTTAAATGTGAAGCCCTCACCCTGCAAAAGGACAGTGTTTCCAGACTGCCCCTTCCCCCTCAGGTTCTCATCAGATGAGTGCTGGGTCCCTGCCCCTTCTGCTCCAAGCATCACGGGGTCTGTTTGGGACTTTTCTCTCCACACAGGACTGAAATCTTGCTCTGTTTTCCAAATCTAATTTCTGGAGGGCTGGTGTTGGACTCTCCTCATGGGGAAAGGCCACCAGAAAATGCCCATCCTCTTCACAAGAGTGCCCCCCAAATGGACAAGCACTTCTGTGCCACAGAGTCCTAGGCAGCATGGTGCCGGCTTGTCGGATGTTCTCTGAATCTTGCCTGTGTAAACCAGGTGAGGCTCCAGCCAGTGCTCTCGGGTAGACACTTGCTGCTTCATATGTGAAAGACTTCTTTCCGAGGAAGTGCCACATCAAAGAGGACAAGCTGCAAGCTTTGATATGTGCTTCACATTTACTTCTGGAGCAACCATCTCTGACTTTAATCCCACCTTCATTACATGAGTAAACTTGCTTTTCTATGCCCTTGCCTACATGGATATTGGCATCATTTTTTGGTGCTGCTTATTAGATAAGGAAAAACTATTAGTGGGTTTTTGTTGATTTTTAAAAACAATTTTATTGAAATATAATTGACATACAGTAACTGTGGTAGTTTTGGGTGACGCTATTAGTGTTTATATGTATCTGTTCAGTTCACTCAGTCCTGTCTGACTCTTTACGCCCCCTGGGCTGCAGCCCACCCGGTTTCCCTGTCCTTCACCATCTCCCAGAGCTTGCTCAAACTCATGTCCATTGAGTTGGTGATGCCATCCAACCATCTCATCCTCTGTTGTTCCCTTTATACGTTTATATGTGGATGGTTGGACATTAGTTCAAGTGTTTATTGCCACTTATATTCCTCTTTCTGTTCACTCTTCTATTAGAACATTTTTAAAATTCATTTATATGAACTCTGCATGTTGAGATATTAATAGTTACCTGTCAAATTTTACACAGGTAATTTTTCCCCATTCATTTGGGAAAACTGGTCTTTCAGTCTTATACATGGTATATTATGCTAATCAGAACTCAGTGTTTTAAAGATAAATAATAATTTAATCAATCCATCAATACTTCCTTCTATGATTCCTTGATTTCAATAATTTTGAGACATATAAAGCAGGAGAAAATAAGACAATCTCTAAATTTTTGGTATCTGTTGCTCAAAACACAATGGTGACAATTGGAATTCGTCTAAAGATCTACCAAGGGGGGGTGATTAAATTATTTTTCACCCAGTAGACTGCCATTAAATAACTCATATGACACAACTGGGTAAAGATTAGGGTGATCCATAGAGCCTTTGTGTAACTTATAAAACTTCTCTGAACCTGAGTTTATTCTCTGTGAAATGGGGTTCAAAGCTCTTTCACAGAGCTACGGTGATAACCAGGACAACGCACACAATGGATGTTGGCAACTGTCTGACATGCAACTTCTGCTAAAGAGCATGAAGCATTTACACTTGAAAATATTATGATGGAAAAGACAAAATTAGTCATAGCCATTGTGTCAGAATAGGAGGGTAATTTTCTCTGTTTTTATTATTTCAGTAGGAATTTCAGATAAATATGCTGATGGGTTTTACCTCCAAGGGAACCTGCACCCAAGACAGGGAGGTTACCTTCAGATGAGCAGACGGATTAATTCAGACAGGAGAGAATAGTGATCATGGCGGTGGAGGAGTGAGTTATGAGAAATGATTAAAGATAAAGAATATGTCTGGTGTTGCTAAGTAATGACTGAGGGGGGACCAATAATCGCTACAAAAATCTGACAGGAGAAATACTGAACAGGCAGGAGGAATTATTTAATCAGATTTAAGGCTGGGTAGCTAAAAGAGTACAAGGAAGCAAAGAAAAATTTACCCTGAATGGGAGGGAAAACTTTCTGACAGTCAAAAATGATTATTTAAGAAAAGTCTTCCAAGAAAAGTGATAAAACTCGATCCCTAAGGATATCTAAAATAAGGTTGGATAGAAACCAAGAGAGTGTATGTGACAGAGAACTGCAGTGCTTTGATTCAGTGTTAGCTACTATCTCTGATTTTATAGCAGCGTTGGAAAAAAATAGATCACTCAGTCATGGTGAAGGATTAAAATGTGGCTCAAGCAGGCCAGGGCTCCAACAGTTATGAAGTTTCCAGTTGGAGTGCGACCTGCCTGTCCCGTGGGACCAGGAACTGGACGAAGGCACGGCCACCATGTCTGTGAAGGGGGTGGGGCCTCAGCAAATCACCTGCTGCTGAGACAAAACCTGGATACTGATCAACCACTTCCTGAATCACATAATACTAAGCTCAGAGGTAACTGATCTCACCCCTCTCTTTGAAGATAATGAAAATTTGTACTTACTGAGTACGTGCCATGTACCAAACCCTGTGTTAAGTGCTTAACTATAAAAATCTCAATGAATTCTCTAATGAGAACAACCTTGGCGGGATGGTTATTGATATTCACACTTTGAAAATGAGGAAACAGAGGCTCCAAGAGGCTAAGTCCGCTGCAAGGTCAAATGGGTGTAAGAACTGAAATGGAGGTTCCAGTGAGGTGTACGCATTTCTCAAGCCCGTGCCTCTTCTCCTTACATACACATTGCTATCTTGAAAATATTATGAGGGAAAAGACAAAATTATTACCTTTTCTTTCTGTTTATTATTTCAGTAGGAATTTCAGATAAATATGCTGATGGGTTTTACCTCCAAGGGAACCTGCACCCAAGACAGGGAGGTTACCTTCAGATGAGCAGACGGATTAATTCAGACAGGAGAGAATAGTGATCGTGGCGGTGGAGGAGTGAGTTATGAGAAATGATTAAAGATAAAGAATATGTCTGGTGTTGCTAAGTAATGACTGAGGGGGGACCAATAATCGCTACAAAAATCTGACAGGAGAAATACTGAACAGGCAGGAGGAATTATTTAATCAGATTTAAGGCTGGGTAGCTAAAAGAGTACAAGGAAGCAAAGAAAAATTTACCCTGAATGGGAGGGAAAACTTTCTGACAGTCAAAAATGATTATTTAAGAAAAGTCTTCCAAGAAAAGTGATAAAACTCAATCCCTAAGGATATCTAAAATAAGGTTGGATAGAAACCAAGAGAGTGTATGTGACAGAGAACTGCAGTGCTTTGATTCAGTGTTAGCTACTATCTCTGATTTTATAGCAGCATTGGAAAAAAATAGATCACTCAGTCATGGTGAAGGATTAAAATGTGGCTCAAGCAGGCCAGGGCTCTAACAGTTATGAAGTTTCCAGTTGGAGTGCGACCTGCCTGTCCCGTGGGACCAGGAACTGGACGAAGGCACGGCCACCATGTCTGTGAAGGGGGTGGGGCCTCAGCAAATCACCTGCTGCTGAGACAAAACCTGGATACTGATCAACCACTTCCTGAATCACATAATACTAAGCTCAGAGGTAACTGATCTCACCCCTCTCTTTGAAGATAATGAAAATTTGTACTTACTGAGTACGTGCCATGTACCAAACCCTGTGTTAAGTGCTTAACTATAAAAATCTCAATGAATTCTCTAATGAGAACAACCTTGGCGGGATGGTTATTTATATTCACACTTTGAAAATGAGGAAACAGAGGCTCCAAGAGGCTAAGTCCCGCTGCAAGGTCAAATGGGTGTAAGAACTGAAATGGAGGTTCCAGTGAGGTGTACGCATTTCTCAAGCCCGTGCCTCTTCTCCTTACATACACATTGCTATCTTAGTAAACAAAAGACAAGAGTGAGTGACTCACATGAGATCAGACAACCCCGTGTAGAGTCCAGAAGAGAGCTGAGAAACCGTGTTCTCTCTCTCTGTCCTTAACTAACATGAATTCTCACCCTCATATTCTTGGGTCTCTTTATCCCCTTAAGCCCTCTCCTCATGATAAGTAACTGATATTTTTGATGTGTATAAACTGGGGATTGGAAGAAAGAACAAGCATGCGTAAATTTAGCCTTTTGATTCTTTAGTTTTTTCTATTCCATTCCAAAATTGATTGTATTATTCAACTCACTGGTTCAATAATTTACCTTTACAAATTCTATGAAGTAGCCAAGTAGTTTATTCCTTTTGTAGTAATTATTCATTTTATATAATTTTGGGCTTCCCAGGTGGTGCTAGTGGTAAAGAACCCACCTGCCAATACAGGAAAAATAAGAGACGCAGGTTCGATCCCTGGGTTGGGAAGATCCCTGGAGGAGGGAATGGCAACTCACTCCAGTATTTCTGCCTAGAGAATCCCATGGACAGAGGAGCCTTGTGGGCTATGGTTCCTCTCTCCCGGAGTTTGCTCAAACTTATGTCCATTGAATCAGTGATGCCACCCAACCATCTCATCTTCTGTCGCCCCCTAATACATTGTATTGCTTCCAGTTTTCATCTCGGCAAAAATAAGAACATTTGGTTATGTTTAGAGGTAAACTTGTCTGAACACATACATCCACACTGTGATACCTGTTGGCTGTAGGTGAGGGGGGAGTGAGGATCACTGAGGTGGGCTGGGGTCTGGGTTCTCAGTTGACCCTGCTGAACCTGGATACTGATCAACCACTTCCTGAATCACATAATACTAAGCTCAGAGGTAACTGATCTCACCTCTCTTTGAAGATAATGAAAATTTGTACTTACTGAGTCGTGCCATGTACCAAACCCTGTGTTAAGTGCTTAACTATAAAAATCTCAATGAATTCTCTAATGAGAACAACCTTGGCGGGATGGTTATTATATTCACACTTTGAAAATGAGGAAACAGAGGCTCCAAGAGGCTAAGTCCCGCTGCAAGGTCAAATGGGTGTAAGAACTGAAATGGAGGTTCCAGTGAGGTGTACGCATTTCTCAAGCCCGTGCCTCTTCTCCTTACATACACATTGCTATCTTAGTAAACAAAAGACAAGAGTGAGTGACTCACATGAGATCAGACAACCCCGTGTAGAGTCCAGAAGAGAGCTGAGAAACCGTGTTCTCTCTCTCTGTCCTTAACTAACATGAATTCTCACCCTCATATTCTTGGGTCTCTCTTTTATCCCCTTAAGCCCTCTCCTCATGATAAGTAACTGATATTTTTGATGTGTATAAACTGGGGATTGGAAGAAAGAACAAGCATGCGTAAATTTAGCCTTTTGATTCTTTAGTTTTTTCTATTCCATTCCAAAATTGATTGTATTATTCAACTCACTGGTTCAATAATTTACCTTTACAAATTCTATGAAGTAGCCAAGTAGTTTATTCCTTTTGTAGTAATTATTCATTTTATATAATTTTGGGCTTCCCAGGTGGTGCTAGTGGTAAAGAACCCACCTGCCAATACAGGAAAAATAAGAGACGCAGGTTCGATCCCTGGGTTGGGAAGATCCCTGGAGGAGGGAATGGCAACTCACTCCAGTATTTCTGCCTAGAGAATCCCATGGACAGAGGAGCCTTGTGGGCTATGGTTCCTCTCTCCCGGAGTTTGCTCAAACTTATGTCCATTGAATCAGTGATGCCACCCAACCATCTCATCTTCTGTCGCCCCCTAATACATTGTATTGCTTCCAGTTTTCATCTCGGCAAAAATAAGAACATTTGGTTATGTTTAGAGGTAAACTTGTCTGAACACATACATCCACACTGTGATACTTGTTGGCTGTAGGTGAGGGGGGAGTGAGGATCACTGAGGTGGGCTGGGTTCCAGTGAACCCTCCCTCATGAATAGCTCTCTGTGAATGCAAACTGCATCTGCCTAATTCTGGGACACAACAGACTCTCTAAACGTCCTTTGTAGAAAGTGGTGAACTGTGAAAAAAACATCTGATAACTCTGATACAGTTCAGTTTTCCAATGCCGATAGTTGAATACTTTGCAAAATGCCAAAAAAATGTCCCCTAACCAGATCAACAGAACATGACCACTGAAGTCCCGGCTATGTAGGAATTATCTGTTTTGGAGAAAGCTTTATTTTCATCCCTATGTCTGTTTTAATTTTAGACCAAATTTTCTTAATCTTCATGTCGGGAAGTTTACACTAACCAGTCAGCAATTAGCCCTGTAAAAGAATATTGCCTCATCTCTGCTCACAGACCAGTTGTTGGTTCACTTTATCTTTTCTCCAGACCTTATATGGGAATTGCAAATAATGTGTAAAATATTTCATGTAGGGGGCTTCCCTGGTGGTCCAGTAGGTAAGGACACGGCCTTGCAGTGCAGGGGGCGCCAGTTCGATCCCTGGCCTGGGAAGATCCCACATGCCACGGAACAACTGGACCGATGTGTCCAATTACCAAGCCAGAGCTCTGGAGCGCATGAGCCCAGAGCCGGTGCTCTGCGACAACAGAGGCCACCGGGATGAGAGGCCCACACGGGCCAAAGAACAAAGATGGATGAAAAATGGATAAATGAAAGATCAATAGAAGTGGCCCGCCCGCCCTCCTCCCTCCCCAACCCAACTACACCCTTCCAAAAAAAAATTTCATGTGAAAATATAAATATGTATGTGGGTGGGATGCTTAGTCATGTCTGACTCTTTGCAACCCCATGGACTGTAGCCCTCCAGGCTCCTCTGTCCATGGGATTTCCCACACAAGAATACTGGAGTGGGTTGCCATTTCCTCCTCCAGGGAATCTTCCCAACCCAAGGATCAGACTTGCATTTATTCTTTACTGCTAAGCCACCAGAGAAGCCAAATACACACACTGCCCACAAAGTTAACCGCTAATTTTTATTTAGACTTTATTGTGGGCCTGGTACTGTGTGAAACATTTTGCATTCATTATATCATTGAATCCTCACCATTCCCATGCAGCTGGTAAGATATCAGTATTAAGCTTAAGCACGTTAAATAAGTTACAGACGGTCACATGGTTTGTAAGTAGTCAAAGCAAGAAGAGGAAGTTGCAGAAGTCAGCAGCAGATGATAGGGATGCAGTGGTCATGGAAAGGGCGTTTGGGAGCTGTTCATCGTGTGATGGGAAGGCAGTGGTGGTGCCTGAGCAAAGAATGGCATGATATGATCCTTTCTGGGGATGTGTATAATAAATAGATATATAACAAAATAGTATTTTAACCATTTTAAAAATTTATTAATTTATTTTACCTTTGGCTGTGCTGGGTCTTCCATGCTGCGCATGGACATTCTTTAGTTGCAGTGAGTGGGGCTATTCTCTAGCTGCAGGGCCAGGCTTCTCACTTTGGTGGCTTCTCTTATTGCCAAGCATGGGCTCTATGGCACACCGGCTCTGTAGTTGTGGCACATGGGCTTAGCTGCTTCACAGCATGCAGTATCTTCCCAAACCAGAGACTGAACTTGTGTCCCCTGCATTGGCAGGTGGATTCTTAACCACTGGACCACCAGGGACATCCTGTTTTAACTGTTTTTAAATGTCTAATTCAGTGGCATGAAGAACATTCATCATCTCCACCATGTATCTCCAGAATTTTTCATCATCCCAGACTGAAACTCTGTACCCATTAAACATGAACGTTTTACGAGGGATGAGAGGCCCACACGGGCCAAAGAACAACGACGGATGAAAACGGAGAAATGAAAGACCAATAGAAGTGGCCCGCCCGCCCTCCACCCTCCCCAACCCAACTACACCCTTCCAAAAAAAAATTTCATGTGAAAATATAAATATGTATGTGGGTGGGATGCTTAGTCATGTCTGACTCTTTGCAACCCCATGGACTGTAGCCCTCCAGGCTCCTCTGTCCATGGGATTTCCCACACAAGAATACTGGAGTGGGTTGCCATTTCCTCCTCCAGGGAATCTTCCCAACCCAAGGATCAGACTTGCATTTATTCTTTACTGCTAAGCCACCAGAGAAGCCAAATACACACACTGCCCACAAAGTTAACCGCTAATTTTTATTTAGACTTTATTGTGGGCCTGGTACTGTGTGAAACATTTTGCATTCATTATATCATTGAATCCTCACCATTCCCATGCAGCTGGTAAGATATCAGTATTAAGCTTAAGCACGTTAAATAAGTTACAGACGGTCACATGGTTTGTAAGTAGTCAAAGCAAGAAGAGGAAGTTGCAGAAGTCAGCAGCAGATGATAGGGATGCAGTGGTCATGGAAAGGGCGTTTGGGAGCTGTTCATCGTGTGATGGGAAGGCAGTGGTGGTGCCTGAGCAAAGAATGGCATGATATGATCCTTTCTGGGGATGTGTATAATAAATAGATATATAACAAAATAGTATTTTAACCATTTTAAAAATTTATTAATTTATTTTACCTTTGGCTGTGCTGGGTCTTCCATGCTGCGCATGGACATTCTTTAGTTGCAGTGAGTGGGGCTATTCTCTAGCTGCAGGGCCAGGCTTCTCACTTTGGTGGCTTCTCTTATTGCCAAGCATGGGCTCTATGGCACACCGGCTCTGTAGTTGTGGCACATGGGCTTAGCTGCTTCACAGCATGCAGTATCTTCCCAAACCAGAGACTGAACTTGTGTCCCCTGCATTGGCAGGTGGATTCTTAACCACTGGACCACCAGGGACATCCTGTTTTAACTGTTTTTAAATGTCTAATTCAGTGGCATGAAGAACATTCATCATCTCCACCATGTATCTCCAGAATTTTTCATCATCCCAGACTGAAACTCTGTACCCATTAAACATGAACGTCCCACTTCCCTTTCCCCCTAGCCTCTTGTAACCCCTATTCTATTTCCTCCCTCTATGAACTTGATAGCTCTAGGTACCTCATATATGTGGAATCTATACTGGCTTATTACATTCACATGTTTTCAAGGTTCATATCGAGCTGTATGAGAATTTCATTCCTTTAATGACTGAATAATATTCCACAGAAGGGGTCTATTCCATTTTGTTTATCCAGTGGGCTAAATAAAATCTATGATCAAAATTAACTTCATTTGTTTCTTTTCACTTTTTAAAAATAGTACTTTTAGAAAAGGAAAGGTACTGTAGGTGGCTCCCATTTGTAGCTTGCACTATATGTCCTTTGGCCCATGCTGTTTGAGTCTTCATCCACTTATGGTGAAGCGTGAAGTAAAACTACCTTAAGAATTTTGTAATTGTCACGAAGGAAAAAGGAAAGCAGGTCATTGTTGATTATAATAACCTCAAGAAAAGAAGTATGCCCTACATCAGCTTAACAAAACCCAGACATAGCATTTTTATGAGGAGAAATGATTGTATGGCCAAAGAAAGCATGTGTTATAGAGGATTGTTCACCAAAGAGAATCCATTGAAATCGAATCAACAGCTTGCTCACTACAGAGGGTGGAGGGATCGAGCGGGAGACAGGAGCCATGTGCTCCCTGCTAGCTTGACAAGATGAAAACGAGTGTCGGGTGGAAGGGAAATCGAAAGCGGAGACAGGAGTGTGCTGGGTCTTCCATGCTGCGCATGGACATTCTTTAGTTGCAGTGAGTGGGGCTATTCTCTAGCTGCAGGGCCAGGCTTCTCACTTTGGTGGCTTCTCTTATTGCCAAGCATGGGCTCTATGGCACACCGGCTCTGTAGTTGTGGCACATGGGCTTAGCTGCTTCACAGCATGCAGTATCTTCCCAAACCAGAGACTGAACTTGTGTCCCCTGCATTGGCAGGTGGATTCTTAACCACTGGACCACCAGGGACATCCTGTTTTAACTGTTTTTAAATGTCTAATTCAGTGGCATGAAGAACATTCATCATCTCCACCATGTATCTCCAGAATTTTTCATCATCCCAGACTGAAACTCTGTACCCATTAAACATGAACGTCCCACTTCCCTTTCCCCCTAGCCTCTTGTAACCCCTATTCTATTTCCTCCCTCTATGAACTTGATAGCTCTAGGTACCTCATATATGTGGAATCTATACTGGCTTATTACATTCACATGTTTTCAAGGTTCATATCGAGCTGTATGAGAATTTCATTCCTTTAATGACTGAATAATATTCCACAGAAGGGGTCTATTCCATTTTGTTTATCCAGTGGGCTAAATAAAATCTATGATCAAAATTAACTTCATTTGTTTCTTTTCACTTTTTAAAAATAGTACTTTTAGAAAAGGAAAGGTACTGTAGGTGGCTCCCATTTGTAGCTTGCACTATATGTCCTTTGGCCCATGCTGTTTGAGTCTTCATCCACTTATGGTGAAGCGTGAAGTAAAACTACCTTAAGAATTTTGTAATTGTCACGAAGGAAAAAGGAAAGCAGGTCATTGTTGATTATAATAACCTCAAGAAAAGAAGTATGCCCTACATCAGCTTAACAAAACCCAGACATAGCATTTTTATGAGGAGAAATGATTGTATGGCCAAAGAAAGCATGTGTTATAGAGGATTGTTCACCAAAGAGAATCCATTGAAATCGAATCAACAGCTTGCTCACTACAGAGGGTGGAGGGATCGAGCGGGAGACAGGAGCCATGTGCTCCCTGCTAGCTTGACGAAGATGAAAACGAGTGTCGGGTAACCACGAAAACAACACAGGAATGTGTCCTGCACAATGTTTATTAATCTTTCTAAGCAAGACATCATGCTATAGTAGAAATATTTGGTTGAGAGGATTTTAAGTCATAAACCTAGTTTACAAAAATTCTGAGAGCTGAACAGAAACACACCAGAATTTGGGGGACACCCATGTACCGCATGGCCTCCTTACCTGCCATCATCCTTGGTCAGATATGAAAAGACAGAAAACCGGCAGACACTGAGGGCTCAAGCTGGAACCTGACCCCAGAATGCAACTGCCTCCAATACCCACTTTAGAGCTGGGCTGTACTTATACGGGGACATCTGAACACACAAAACAGCATTCCATTTCTTGTTCCAAAATCAAGACAGCTAGGTCTGGGCTGTTTTAACAACATTGATAAAGTGTGCAGGACTTCCCTGGTAGTCCACTAGCTAAGACTTCTCACTCCCAATTCAGGGGGCCCAGGTTCCATCAGGGTATTAGACCCCATATGCTGCAACTGAGTTCTCATGTCACAGCTAAAGATGCTGCATGGTGCCACAACTAAGACCCAGAAAGGTCTGAATAATTTTTTTTTTTTTTTTTTAACATGCAGTGAGCCATCCCCTAGCTCATTAAACATAAGACAGCACAGTCTTCTTGGAGACTCATCCAAACAGCCTGGTGGATAGACGCCTTGAGAAAGTAAAGCTTATTTAATCTAACACTATTTCCAGGCCAATGGCATGACTCAGAAATCTGAGTTTTCCATAAGACTGGGTGCCCCAGCTTCTGAATTTCTGCTTAACTTTTTCTTTTAACATGCTATCTTTTAGAAACAAAACGCATTCTCCAAAATTAAAAATTAGTCCATCTTAGAGTCACAGTCCTTACTATGACCACGGGCCATTCTCCTGTGCCGGCTCCTTTGTGAATTCCAAGGGCTGGTCAGACCCTGAAGAGCCACACATCCCCTGACCTCCCGTCCCCACAGGTGGAAGCGGCAAATGCCTACATGCAGCATTAGAAAGAAACCGCTCTGCTGACGGATGACAGACATAACTTCTAGAGAATCTTCCTCTAAGCAATGTACATAAGAGTGAAGGAGAGTAACGATCAGGTAACACTCCTGGCCAGAGAAGGTGAGTGTCATTGTCTGAATGGAGGCCAACCTCTGATTAGTAAATTTCATGCTAGATGGATATCTTAGAGCCTTCACGTTCCAAAGAAAGCTCCCTTAACACATGGCCCCTGTTGAATTTCCTCGATCTTTACCCTTAAGGGAAGGCTTCCTAGAGGGTGCAGTGGTAAAGAACATGCTTGCCAATACAGAAGGCAGAGGAGGTGCAGGTTTGATCCCTCAGTCAAAAACAAACAAACAAACAAACCCTGGAGTAGGAAATGGCAACCCATTCCAGCATTCTTGCCTAGAAAATATTGGACAGAGAAGCCGGGCAAGTTATAGTCCATAGGGTCGCAGAGTCAAAGTGTGGGCATGTACACACATCCTTGAGGGAAGGGTTAGACCTGTTTATGTTTCTAAAGCATTACTCCTCAAACCAAGTGGAGTCTGGGGCCAGAAATGACCCGGCCTGCCACCCCTCCTTGTGGCCGTGTGGATGAACTTGTCTATTAAAGAGCCGGTCATTCCAGGGAACTGGTTTAGGACAGAGAGTATACACAGGGTCTCTGGGGACAGGGCTCAGGCTCCCTCAAGCCACACATCTGTCAGGGCCCTAATGCTCCCCAAGAGGTGTTACTACTAATGGGGGTGCCAAGCCTGCTCAGCAGAGAGCCAGACAGAGGGGAGAAGAAGCGGGCTGAGCACAGTGCCCATAAAAATGCCACTTAATACCTACTTTTCCTTTAAGAAGACTGATTTCTCAGCTCCGAGCAGAGCCTATGCGTAGTAGGTGCTCAGCCAACAATAGATAGCCTTCCTTCCTGCTGAATAAACATAGTCCTCCGCTCCCAGGAGTTCACTCTTTATAGTGATGCGTCACAGGTCAACTATACACACACACACACACACACACACAGAAAAAAGACAGTCCCTATACAAAGTTCTCACTATTCCTGTCACTCAAAGGGTGAGCCCCTTCATTTTTGCACAGTTTCTCTTGTTTGGGGTACACAGACTAGGGATGAAGCCCTTTCGTTACGTTTGTAAATCTCTCCAGCTGGACGCTAACATGCAGAAGCACCCACGAGAGGAAGAGGCCAGATGAGAAAACAAGACCCAACAACAAGATATTTCTCAGCTGTCAAGAAAGTAATTTACATCACCTAGGACGGGGATGAGGCAGGAGCAGGATTTGGACTTTAAATAAAGCAAGTATGCAAAAACCAGAAGATGACCATTTCAAGCAGGAAAATCAAAGGGAAGTTGGAATTTTGAGGTCTCCTCCTAGGCTTAGCATATGAACATCCATATCAGATAAAAGATGCTGAGTTCTTGGGAAACCACCAGGTTGGAGAAGTCGACTTCTGCTTGAAATCTGCATTTCCTGAAGCTTGGGAGGAAGAACAACAGTGGAACTCTGCCAAGGGAGGAGAGGAGAGGGAGGGAGAGTTCCTTCATTAAGATCCATCATCTTTGACCCGAAATCAGCGCCCTTCCCTCTGAACAAGCAGTGGAACTCTGCCAGGGAGGAATGGAAAGGGAGTCCAGAAATGACCCGGCCTGCCACCCCTCCTTGTGGCCATGTGGATGAACTTGTCTATTAAAGAGCCGGTCATTCCAGGGAACTGGTTTAGGACAGAGAGTATACACAGGGTCTCTGGGGACAGGGCTCAGGCTCCCTCAAGCCACACATCTGTCAGGGCCCTAATGCTCCCCAAGAGGTGTTACTACTAATGGGGGTGCCAAGCCTGCTCAGCAGAGAGCCAGACAGAGGGGAGAAGAAGCGGGCTGAGCACAGTGCCCATAAAAATGCCACTTAATACCTACTTTTCCTTTAAGAAGACTGATTTCTCAGCTCCGAGCAGAGCCTATGCGTAGTAGGTGCTCAGCCAACAATAGATAGCCTTCCTTCCTGCTGAATAAACATAGTCCTCCGCTCCCAGGAGTTCACTCTTTATAGTGATGCGTCACAGGTCAACTATACACACACACACACACACACACACAGAAAAAAGACAGTCCCTATACAAAGTTCTCACTATTCCTGTCACTCAAAGGGTGAGCCCCTTCATTTTTGCACAGTTTCTCTTGTTTGGGGTACACAGACTAGGGATGAAGCCCTTTCGTTACGTTTGTAAATCTCTCCAGCTGGACGCTAACATGCAGAAGCACCCACGAGAGGAAGAGGCCAGATGAGAAAACAAGACCCAACAACAAGATATTTCTCAGCTGTCAAGAAAGTAATTTACATCACCTAGGACGGGGATGAGGCAGGAGCAGGATTTGGACTTTAAATAAAGCAAGTATGCAAAAACCAGAAGATGACCATTTCAAGCAGGAAAATCAAAGGGAAGTTGGAATTTTGAGGTCTCCTCCTAGGCTTAGCATATGAACATCCATATCAGATAAAAGATGCTGAGTTCTTGGGAAACCACCAGGTTGGAGAAGTCGACTTCTGCTTGAAATCTGCATTTCCTGAAGCTTGGGAGGAAGAACAACAGTGGAACTCTGCCAAGGGAGGAGAGGGAGAGGGAGGGGAGAGTTCCTTCATTAAGATCCATCATCTTTGACCCGAAATCAGCGCCCTTCCCTCTGAACAGGCAGCAGTATATTTTCCTCCCGCTACAGGTAACTTTTATTAAGCTGCTGAAGCTTTTGAAATTTTTTCAATTGTAGAGGGACAGGGGAGGAATGGAAATTTGTTTAAACTTGCTGACCTCTACAAATTTGCTATCATTTGTTTAGGACAAAATAATGTCTGCATTTCATTGACCTTATGTCCAAGGCTTCAAGGCTTTCATATGAAAGCCATATGCCATAAAGAGGCCTAGAAATGGAATCCAATGTAAGATCCGTCATGGAGCCAGCAGTCTGCCTTTAGAATACATAGTTCTGAAAGCCTAAGACATCGTTTCTCCCCTTCCTTCCTCCTCTTTTCAAGCATTTACTAATTCTACATGCATTTATCCGACCCCCAATACTCCTTCCGTAGCCACTGCCAGCTGAGCTTGCAAGCCAGGTACATATGTGCATTTCATTTTTTGTATCCAAAATTCTGCCTAAGCTTGAGCGAACTTGGGCTCGAGACACACTGGGTCCACTCCCTGCAAGCCCGTGGGTGTCCCAGCCCCTGCCAGGCTGCGCGGCCCCCGGAACTGAGGACATCGTGTTTTCAATTTTCCTCAATAAAGCCATGAATCTGGCGATTTGCTGGCCTGCTTCAGCTAAACAGAAAGGACAATTTGAGAAAGATCATAGTTCAGGCCCAGTCAGACGGAAACGACTGAAAACAGAGCTGGCCGCTCTGCGTCCCCGACGCGGCTCGCTGTCGCCGTTTGACTGACACGCTGACTTTTTTGAGGTGCTCATGCCCATTTCAGTCAGAGTTTATTGAAGGTGATTTTGATCTTCTCCATGAGGCCACAGCAGTGGCCATGCCATCTGTCACCTTGATTGCATCGTGGATTCTCTGGAGAGCGCGCCGTGGCTTCTGATCATTTACAGATTGTGCCGGCGCTCGCCTCCATAAGGACCACATGCACAGAGCCAGATGGCGAACATGCACGCTTATTATAAGTCTTTATCTCCGTGCAGGAAGGAGAGGAGCCATTAGGTCTCCCTCAGGAGCTCTGCTCCTCTCTACCATCATGCTGCTCCTCAGCAAATACAGTCTTCTTCAGCTGTCATCGGCCCACCTCGGAAAATTAAAAAAATAAACAATAATTCCATCCGCCGCCCGGCCGGGAAAGCAAGACCGTACAGCCAAGCCATCCCCTTGGCCTTGCCTTCTTTCTCCCCCTGGAATCCCCACTGCCTGACTGAGGCACTAGGTCAAAATAAATACATTTGTAGATGCAACTTTAATGTACTGATTTTTTTTTTTAAAAAATTTTGGCCTCTTTTATGGGTTTTCTATTTATCTGTTTTCATCCATCTTTATTCTTTGGCCTGTGTGGGCCTCCCATTGCAGTGCTCTCTCCGTTGCAGAGCACGGGCTCTGGGCTGTTGATTGGACACACTCGCCCAGCCACTCCACAGCACCTGGGATCTTCCCTGGCCAGGGATCGAACAGGTGCCCCTTGCACTGCAAGGGAGACTCTCCACCCACTGGACTACCAGGGAATCCCTAATGTGCTGATTTTTTTTTTTTTTTTTTAAGACATCGGGAGAGGAAATAACGTGACATGGTCCTATTTCCTGTCCTTGAGATTATGGTTTCTGTTGTACTGGCCTCACTCTTCCATTTAAGGATTTCCTGTTTATTTTATCTATTTTTAAATTCTAATTTTTTTTTCTGCAGTAATCCTAGAAGTGGGATCTGCTGTGTCTAAGGGTCAAGGTACAAGGGCCCAGGGAGGGACCTGGGTGCTGGTGACCGGAGAGCAAGGCAGGAAGACCCGAGGAGGTGGAGCTCTAGAGAAGCCCCCGCCTCAAGGGGAGGGTGCCGACCTCGCTGCGCCTTACCACGCTGACTTTTTTGAGGTGCTCATGCCCATTTCAGTCAGAGTTTATTGAAGGTGATTTTGATCTTCTCCATGAGGCCACAGCAGTGGCCATGCCATCTGTCACCTTGATTGCATCGTGGATTCTCTGGAGAGCGCGCCGTGGCTTCTGATCATTTACAGATTGTGCCGGCGCTCGCCTCCATAAGGACCACATGCACAGAGCCAGATGGCGAACATGCACGCTTATTATAAGTCTTTATCTCCGTGCAGGAAGGAGAGGAGCCATTAGGTCTCCCTCAGGAGCTCTGCTCCTCTCTACCATCATGCTGCTCCTCAGCAAATACAGTCTTCTTCAGCTGTCATCGGCCCACCTCGGAAAATTAAAAAAATAAACAATAATTCCATCCGCCGCCCGGCCGGGAAAGCAAGACCGTACAGCCAAGCCATCCCCTTGGCCTTGCCTTCTTTCTCCCCCTGGAATCCCCACTGCCTGACTGAGGCACTAGGTCAAAATAAATACATTTGTAGATGCAACTTTAATGTACTGATTTTTTTTTTTAAAAAATTTTGGCCTCTTTTATGGGTTTTCTATTTATCTGTTTTCATCCATCTTTATTCTTTGGCCTGTGTGGGCCTCCCATTGCAGTGCTCTCTCCGTTGCAGAGCACGGGCTCTGGGCTGTTGATTGGACACACTCGCCCAGCCACTCCACAGCACCTGGGATCTTCCCTGGCCAGGGATCGAACAGGTGCCCCTTGCACTGCAAGGGAGACTCTCCACCCACTGGACTACCAGGGAATCCCTAATGTGCTGATTTTTTTTTTTTTTTTTTAAGACATCGGGAGAGGAAATAACGTGACATGGTCCTATTTCCTGTCCTTGAGATTATGGTTTCTGTTGTACTGGCCTCACTCTTCCATTTAAGGATTTCCTGTTTATTTTATCTATTTTTAAATTCTAATTTTTTTTTCTGCAGTAATCCTAGAAGTGGGATCTGCTGTGTCTAAGGGTCAAGGTACAAGGGCCCAGGGAGGGACCTGGGTGCTGGTGACCGGAGAGCAAGGCAGGAAGACCCCGAGGAGGTGGAGCTCTAGAGAAGCTCCCCTCAGTAAACTCTCAGTATGGAGGCCGGGGACAGGGTGGAAAGGCTGAACAAGTCCAACTCAGAGAACCCTCTGAGCGGAGCAGGTGAGCTGATTAGAATGTGTGTGTGCTTCCTCCCAAACCACCATGGAAACTTACTCTCAGGAGTTCACAGAGGACCTAAAAGGATCCTAAGTGGAGCTGTAGCACATGCAAAAAGAAATGCAGAAACACTGACAAAATAAACACACATCGGTGGTGAGGAAAGTGACTCTCAACTTCTTTTACTTCATAGATACAGCTTATATAAGCAAGCATACATCTGAAAGGTACACTCTAATTTTACAGCACCCAGGTAATGTAAGACATTTCCAGGACGTCAGCCAACTCTTGATAAAGAAATAAATGCTGATAAACAGACTTGCTAAAGAGTTCACCTCTGGTGCCTCCTTGGCTTTTCCGGTAAACAATACATCCAAGCTTAGAAGTCTCCTCTCTCCCACCCATCTCTCTCATACACACAGACACACACACAGACACACACACACACAGAGAAGACAGAGTGCAGTGCTTGAACGTTGACACCAAAAGCCCCTTAGCCATGTAGGAAAGCCCCCACCAGTGAGCAGCTGGATGTAGACAGAAACCACGGTAAGACCTCCAGTGACCTAAAACCTTGAAATCTCACCCACAAGAGTCATTCATTTTGAATAACTGTCCTATGAGCTGTCAAGGAGGAAGAAATTTTCTTCTGCCCTTCTTCTGGCTGGTCTAAGCATTAGATTGACGTGAGAATTATTCACAGGAGAAAATCAAGCAAACGTTTCATGACATGTATATGTGGGAGAGATCCAGGAAAACTGAGGAACTCATCAATAGGGCTGAAAAGTTCACTTCTGTTGTCTTCGGTTAAGACAGAAGAGGATGGTTGGAAAAGTGGTCTGGGACTTTAAAGGGGAGGAAGGCAATTGACAGACTCAAGATGGAAATGCAAGCAAATGTTTAGTTAAGGACTGTCTGCTGGGCCCTGCAGGGGCAGCAGAACACAGTGGGGAATTTCACCTGCGGGCCCTTTCTGACTCCTCTCCCACCCCACTTAGCTTATATTCTTTTGCAGTTCTTTGGTGACAGCCCGATTCTAGAAACAGGCCCCCAGTCTACAGCATTAGGATATAGAGGTGCCAGATTTTGTTCCCCTGCATAACTGGATGGCTAAAGTTACTGAAATTCAGTATCTTTGCTCAGACCCCGAATCCAAGTGACCCCTGTGCCTGCTAGCATGGTCACACATTTCCTGAGGGTTTAGGTTAAAGTGGCCTGGGGCTTCTCTATTTGAGATTAGCTAAATCAACAGATGATCCTCACCTTGTAACTTGGACTTGTTGTGTGGGTTTGGTACAAAAACTATGTACAGGGAGACACACTGAAAACCAAATCACCAAATACAGGTCACACGCTCCAGGAAGAAGGAATATAATCAGAAATAACATCGTGCCTTTGATTCAAAATAAAAATGTAGTTTTATAAAGTGAAAAAGATCGCAGAAGCCCAGGAAAAGGAAAGGGAAATTGGGTTTGGTGACTTCGAGTGAATGAAATGTGCTAAGAGACAGGAAGGCTTGGCCCACGTAGGAGAAGATAAGACTGCGAGTCTGAGACACGGAATGTGTTTGCTTGAACGTTGACACCAAAAGCCCCTTAGCCATGTAGGAAAGCCCCCACCAGTGAGCAGCTGGATGTAGACAGAAACCACGGTAAGACCTCCAGTGACCTAAAACCTTGAAATCTCACCCACAAGAGTCATTCATTTTGAATAACTGTCCTATGAGCTGTCAAGGAGGAAGAAATTTTCTTCTGCCCTTCTTCTGGCTGGTCTAAGCATTAGATTGACGTGAGAATTATTCACAGGAGAAAATCAAGCAAACGTTTCATGACATGTATATGTGGGAGAGATCCAGGAAAACTGAGGAACTCATCAATAGGGCTGAAAAGTTCACTTCTGTTGTCTTCGGTTAAGACAGAAGAGGATGGTTGGAAAAGTGGTCTGGGACTTTAAAGGGGAGGAAGGCAATTGACAGACTCAAGATGGAAATGCAAGCAAATGTTTAGTTAAGGACTGTCTGCTGGGCCCTGCAGGGGCAGCAGAACACAGTGGGGAATTTCACCTGCGGGCCCTTTCTGACTCCTCTCCCACCCCACTTAGCTTATATTCTTTTGCAGTTCTTTGGTGACAGCCCGATTCTAGAAACAGGCCCCAGTCTACAGCATTAGGATATAGAGGTGCCAGATTTTGTTCCCCTGCATAACTGGATGGCTAAAGTTACTGAAATTCAGTATCTTTGCTCAGACCCCGAATCCAAGTGACCCCTGTGCCTGCTAGCATGGTCACACATTTCCTGAGGGTTTAGGTTAAAGTGGCCTGGGGCTTCTCTATTTGAGATTAGCTAAATCAACAGATGATCCTCACCTTGTAACTTGGACTTGTTGTGTGGGTTTGGTACAAAAACTATGTACAGGGAGACACACTGAAAACCAAATCACCAAATACAGGTCACACGCTCCAGGAAGAAGGAATATAATCAGAAATAACATCGTGCCTTTGATTCAAAATAAAAATGTAGTTTTATAAAGTGAAAAAGATCGCAGAAGCCCAGGAAAAGGAAAGGGAAATTGGGTTTGGTGACTTCGAGTGAATGAAATGTGCTAAGAGACAGGAAGGCTTCTTGGCCCCCACGTAGGGAGAAGATAAGACTGCGAGTCTGAGACACGGAATGTGTTTACTTCCAGCTCTGACTATGGCATTTCTAGTGAGGCTAGGGTCAGAAGCGCAGGGCAGGGCCCCCCGCGCGCTGGCCGCGGGGTCAGGCGCCAGGAGAGGCCAGAGGGCATGGGATCAGGTGGGAATGGATCACAGCCTCTTTCCTAGGCCTTGGCCTCAGGCTGGTCACTTACTTTCTCCCAGCTTCATATTGTCTGTCTACTAACAAGCAAGACAATTCCAGTCTCCCAAATGAGAATGAATGCCAGGAAGGGGAAAACGTCCCATGGATCTGGCACGTTCTAAGAACTTAATGCATGTGACAACTGAGATGAAGCCAGAACGAACATCTCCATTTCCGTTAGAAAGAAAAAAAAACAAAACAAAACAAAACCAGTGCTACCAAAGCAAATACAATGCAACCATTAAGATGATTCGGTGACAATGTAGAAATCACATTTTGTAAAGCTGTCAGAATGGTCGGGGCATATTTGGTGGAGGGAAGAAGAGGGCAGCCATTCACCTGTCTTGGTAACTGTGTGACCTTGTGCATGTCACTTCAATGCTCTGTATTTCCGTTTCACCACCTGAAAAGGGGCCTCAGCCCCTGAAGATCACATGAGATGACAGAATTAATACATCTGGAAAATTATAAGCACCATACAACCTAGCCAGCATTCTGAGGGTTCTGATGGCTGTGAAATAGTAGCTCGTGATTTCATTCTTTCCTCCCTTTTGGCTGTGGGATGGCAATAAAATCTTATTGCTACTCAAAAGCCCAGGAAACTGACCAAAAGCCATTGTTCACTTTTATTTGATGCTTTTGGTCCTCAGTGTTTGCTAAGTTGGAACTATTGTTTATTTCACTGCTGCCAACCCTACATATAACTTGCTAAGCTGTGTCACCTCTCTCTCTCTCTCTCTCTCTCTCTCTCACACACACACACACACACACACTAGTAAAAGGTGAGAGTAGCTGGAGCCATCCACACCCACAACTGTGCCACCCACAACTGTTCCTGGGGAAACACTTCAAAGTACAACAGGAAAAGGAGCGGCATTCTTTGAGACTCAACCTGGATGTGGGTCACGGTTCTGTTCACAACCCTGGGTGAGGCACACATCCTCTGTATGTGTAAAAGAGGCACTGGAATGCATTTTCACTTCAAGGGGTGGCTGTAAGGACCAAATCTGTGAAAGGATTGTGACAATATGAAGCTGTCTACAGGTAGCCAGCTACAGGTAGCTACAGGTAGCTACCTGTTTACTATCAGGTAGGTGTGTTATATATTCAAGACAGCTTCCCCACCAAACATTCATGAGTGTGATAAACAGATTAAGGAAGATATTTATCATAAATGTGGAACTGTCAGAAATAACTTAGAGCCTGGCTGAAAATCAAGGGCATCAACATTTGCTGTGTTCTAAACCACAAGGCTGTTAGGGGGATACATCCGAACTCTGCTCTCAGAGGCCTCAGGCATTCCTGGATCAAGAGATTCTGATTAATAGAGTGGACGAACAGGGCTCACATTTTAATTTTGCTTCTTCCTCTCTTTGAGAATATTTTCAATATTACAATGTCTATCTTCCAAATAGCATAAGACCCAAATAAAAGTAAATCCAACAAAATCTGCTTAACTCAGGCTGCTTTAAAATAAGAGTTCATACAATAGGACAGTTGGTCCCAATCCTGGTTTAATATGTCTGTAGTACAAAGGGTCTTGGCTGCCTCCTGTTTCCGTAGAAAAAAAGGAGCTTATTAAAATAAATGCAGAATAGAGTGTAAGCTCCCAGTAGGAATGGAAAAAAGCAAATTTTGAATTTGACTAATTTAACTTAGTGATGTTAAAATTTTTTTTATTTTGCTACTCAAAAGCCCAGGAAACTGACCAAAAGCCATTGTTCACTTTTATTTGATGCTTTTGGTCCTCAGTGTTTGCTAAGTTGGAACTATTGTTTATTTCACTGCTGCCAACCCTACATATAACTTGCTAAGCTGTGTCACCTCTCTCTCTCTCTCTCTCTCTCTCTCACACACACACACACACACACTAGTAAAAGGTGAGAGTAGCTGGAGCCATCCACACCCACAACTGTGCCACCCACAACTGTTCCTGGGGAAACACTTCAAAGTACAACAGGAAAAGGAGCGGCATTCTTTGAGACTCAACCTGGATGTGGGTCACGGTTCTGTTCACAACCCTGGGTGAGGCACACATCCTCTGTATGTGTAAAAGAGGCACTGGAATGCATTTTCACTTCAAGGGGTGGCTGTAAGGACCAAATCTGTGAAAGGATTGTGACAATATGAAGCTGTCTACAGGTAGCCAGCTACAGGTAGCTACAGGTAGCTACCTGTTTACTATCAGGTAGGTGTGTTATATATTCAAGACAGCTTCCCCACCAAACATTCATGAGTGTGATAAACAGATTAAGGAAGATATTTATCATAAATGTGGAACTGTCAGAAATAACTTAGAGCCTGGCTGAAAATCAAGGGCATCAACATTTGCTGTGTTCTAAACCACAAGGCTGTTAGGGGGATACATCCGAACTCTGCTCTCAGAGGCCTCAGGCATTCCTGGATCAAGAGATTCTGATTAATAGAGTGGACGAACAGGGCTCACATTTTAATTTTGCTTCTTCCTCTCTTTGAGAATATTTTCAATATTACAATGTCTATCTTCCAAATAGCATAAGACCCAAATAAAAGTAAATCCAACAAAATCTGCTTAACTCAGGCTGCTTTAAAATAAGAGTTCATACAATAGGACAGTTGGTCCCAATCCTGGTTTAATATGTCTGTAGTACAAAGGGTCTTGGCTGCCTCCTGTTTCCGTAGAAAAAAAGGAGCTTATTAAAATAAATGCAGAATAGAGTTTAAGCTCCCAATAGGAATGGAAAAGCAATCATTGATATAATAATAACAGCAAACAATAACTATTTTTCAGGATACTTCTTCTCGCACTGTAATTTAACTTAGTGATAGTAAAATATCAAAGGCTACTTCATATGAATGCAAAAAAAAAAAAAGAAATAATTATTTCTCCTTAAAAAGTTCCAGTGATTCTTTTAAGACAATGACAAATAAATGACAATTAATAAGGCAGTTCTAAAAGTAACTTCAAGTAACCTATAATGAACGAAGCAATTCAAGTATTAAATAGCATTTAGGAGACATACAGGCATCTAAGCTTCACTTTCTGTCATTAGATAAAGTAGGCACTAGAAGGTAATTGGTCATAATTATAAAAATAAGTATTTTTCAATAATAAATCATAATGAGCAAAATAAAAACCAATATGTGTGTATCTGTGTGTGTGTATGAGTGCATGTCCGTGTGTGTGTGTGTGTGTGTTCAAGGCAAAATCAACTAGCACGCAGTGATCACACAGCCCATCTTGTGAATGGCATTAGATATCTTGTTCAAAATCTCTGATTAATCTGATTAAGATACTGAGTGAATAATCCTTTAATCCTCTCAAGAATACAGTTTATGTCTGCTGAGTGTCAAATTTAAGACCAGTAAGCTGTAAATGCTGAAATTTAAGTGAAAGGAAGGAGAAAAAGGTAGTCACCCCAAGTGAAACCGAGCCGCTTCTTTCCCACATCCTGTCTTTTGTGGGTGACCTTCTCGGCTGAAACGAGAATGAGAAACATTAGGAAAAATCATAAGTCATTCTCCAGCCATGGCTCGGCGGCAGGGAGCGTATCAGTCACCAAGGACCAATCTGCTAGCATGTGCTTCCCTTTCCCCAACCAGTTTAATTATAAATTAATGGGCACTGCCTTTTGCTTCTCATTTCGTTCTGGAGCAGAAATGTTTTAAAGCCACATCTTTATTTTCTAGTTGGAAAATGATCTCAGATGCAAACAATTACTGAGTATCTTTGCAGAATCGTGAGAACAGGAAAAGGACTATCCTTCCATTAAAATCTTAGTCTGACTGAGACAGGCTGGGACCGGGGACCCGGGCCCCAGCGTTGCTGTGCCCCAGCGCTTCCCCCAGACAAACCTTTCCTGGACCACAGAAGGCAAAGAAGCTATATGGGACTAAACACGGCTGCACGCATGAACAGTGAGGGCGAATTCTGGACAAAAGATACTAACAGGCCAAACAACTGCCATTTTTTTTTTTTTTTTTAACAACTGCCATTTTTAAAGAGCCTGGAGCAAAAGCAAGGGGTCAGGAGCCAAATCAGGGTACTGCGCATGCCTGCTACACGCAACATCACCTAAGGGGTGGGCAAACCAGCTAAGCCACTCCTCCAGCCTGACCCCTGGTCACACCCCGACCCTCACCCCATTTAAGGAACAAGATCACCCACCTCTGCGTGCGGTGCCTACTCCCCACTGATGCAACAGGGATCCTAATAAAGCCTTGCCTGAATCTCTGGTCTGACTTCTAGTCCATTTTTACTGATTGGGGAAGGCCAAAAACCCTGCTCAGTATCAGGAGGACTACACGTCAGCCTTGGCCAGGTCACATGAATCGAGCTGTCTGGTGCTGCTTTGGGGCTTCCCAGGTAGTGCAGTGGTCAAAGAACCTGCCTGCCAATGAGGGAGCTGCAAGAGATGCAACAGATTCAGTCCCTAGGTCGGGACGATCACCTAGAGAAAGATATGGCAACCCTCTCCAGTATTCCTGCCTAGAGAATCCCATGGACTGAGGAGCCTGGGGGGGTGGGGGCTACAGGGAAGTCACAGAATCAGACACAACCGAGCACACATGCACAAGGCCACTCTATCATTATGCAACAAATTCAAGCAATAACAATGAGATAAGATAGCAGGGGTAGATGGTTAGAAGGAAGGCAGTGATGACTCACAGGCTATACAAGGCAAGTAAAAAGTAAAATAAATAATTTTAACCCGATTGGCTGCTTGGCACATTTGATCAGTTACTTTAACTGAAATATGTATGTATCATGCTAATCAGAAGTTTATAACGTCCGTGGCCCAGAATGTGCTATAAATTTATTTGCCTGAAATAGTTTTTGTGTCAATCGTTTAAAAAATCATCCCCCCTGGGCTTCCCTGGTGGTCCAGTGGGTAAAGAATCCGCCTTGCTGTGCTAGGGGCACTGGGTCGATCCGTGGCCTGGGAGGAGTGGCTGGACCGCTGTGTCCAATTACAAGCTGGTACTCTGAAGCGCATGTGCCCAGAGCTGGTGCTCTGCAAAGAGAGAGGCCACTGCGATGGGAGGCCCACACAGGCCGAAAAATAAAGATGGATCAAAGATAAACAGATAAGATATCAATAAAAAGAGGCCAAAAATTTTTTAAAAAATCATCCCCTATCCCTAAAAACCTTGGCTGATAGCCACTGGAAGGACAAAGCTGCTAGACAAGATGAATTGGCCACTCAGCTACTTTTTTCACTCACTGATTTAATGTGAGTCAAGGGGATCTGGTCTAATTAAAGCACTGGCTAACCCTTAAAAGTAGAATGTCTGTGTTATCCCTTAATTCCTCACGATGTGAGGGAATGAGGCAGAGGAAGACAACTGGCCCCTCCCCGTCCTGAGTGCAGCTCCTAAGTCCGTGCGGGAGAATGAGAAGTAGAGGCTCCATCGGCTCCTTCTGTTCTCAGATCTTGGATTCTTCCACGGAAGCCCAGAGAACCTGGGTGCTCAGTAACCAATGGGGGAATCCTCTGGTGAATCCCTCTCCTGTCTCCATTTTTGTCTAGATGGAGATGCTACACTTCTACATTTGCCCCTCAACATATGGGGGGTAAGACAAAGGTGAGGAGCTACTGTCCCAGCACAACATGCCACACCCTCAGCTGACCATGTTTCCAACCCTAGATTTGTTGACTTCTATGAAGCTTTCAGCTTCACTTTAGCTAACTTCCATGTCTTCCTCTAGTGTCACGTGTTTGGCACAATTTGGTATATGTCTTCCTTTTGAGTTTCCACTAACTCTTGAAGAAACCTACATCTATATCTATCTATCTATACACACACACATACACACATGTATACACTGACATAATCCAGAGAGACCTTACGGAGAAAAAAAAGCTCTTAAAGTATCAGAAGAGAAAAAAGTGCATGGATGACCATCAGTAAGTCTCAAGGTTTATTCCCAGTGAATTCCAGAGTCAACTTGGGAATCCAGACTCCGGGGTGTGAAGTGAAGTGAAGTGAAAGTCACTCAGTCATGCCTGACTCTTTGCAACCCATGGACTGTAGCCTGCCAGGCTCCTCTGTCCATGGGATTCTCCAGGCAAGAATACTGGAGTGGGTAGCCATGCCCTTCTCCAGGGAATCTTCCTGATCCAGGGATCAAACCTGCTCTCCTGCATTGCAGGTGGATTCTTTACTGTCTGAGCCACCAGGGAAGGCCCCCAATACTGGAGTGGGCAGCCTATCCCTTCTCCAGGGAATCCTCCTAGCCCAGGGATCAAACTGGGGTCTCCTGCATGGCAGGCAGATTCTTAACCAGCTGGATGAGCTACCAGGAAAGTGTGAAAACCCATTTTTACATTAGGATCCAAGACTTTGATTCTCATCAGTCTGTTTCACTAACACTTTCTCTCTGCGCAGTAAGAGTTTAGGCCAGCAGATTCAACTCCACCCATGCTCTAAGCAGGAGAGAATATAAACTTGGCTCCACCAGCCAGTGATGTCTAATTTGGTCAAATCTTCATGTTCATAAATTTAGGATCCAGGGTGGGCTCTGAGCCCTCAAATGGCCATTGAGTTCCAAGTCTTCTCTAAGACTACCTGTGTTTGCTCAGATTAAATAACCACACCTGATCTCAATTTAGTCCAGGCCCTCTAAGTCACAGTCCAATTGACTAAGCCCCTAAACCCTACCTGGCTCTTATAGTTCTTTCTTATAGAGTCCTAGATCCCCAATTTTCCAAAGGTGAGGAGCTACTGTCCCAGCACAACATGCCACACCCTCAGCTGACCATGTTTCCAACCCTAGATTTGTTGACTTCTATGAAGCTTTCAGCTTCACTTTAGCTAACTTCCATGTCTTCCTCTAGTGTCACGTGTTTGGCACAATTTGGTATATGTCTTCCTTTTGAGTTTCCACTAACTCTTGAAGAAACCTACATCTATATCTATCTATCTATACACACACACATACACACATGTATACACTGACATAATCCAGAGAGACCTTACGGAGAAAAAAAAGCTCTTAAAGTATCAGAAGAGAAAAAAGTGCATGGATGACCATCAGTAAGTCTCAAGGTTTATTCCCAGTGAATTCCAGAGTCAACTTGGGAATCCAGACTCCGGGGTGTGAAGTGAAGTGAAGTGAAAGTCACTCAGTCATGCCTGACTCTTTGCAACCCATGGACTGTAGCCTGCCAGGCTCCTCTGTCCATGGGATTCTCCAGGCAAGAATACTGGAGTGGGTAGCCATGCCCTTCTCCAGGGAATCTTCCTGATCCAGGGATCAAACCTGCTCTCCTGCATTGCAGGTGGATTCTTTACTGTCTGAGCCACCAGGGAAGGCCCCCAATACTGGAGTGGGCAGCCTATCCCTTCTCCAGGGAATCCTCCTAGCCCAGGGATCAAACTGGGGTCTCCTGCATGGCAGGCAGATTCTTAACCAGCTGGATGAGCTACCAGGAAAGTGTGAAAACCCATTTTACATTAGGATCCAAGACTTTGATTCTCATCAGTCTGTTTCACTAACACTTTCTCTCTGCGCAGTAAGAGTTTAGGCCAGCAGATTCAACTCCACCCATGCTCTAAGCAGGAGAGAATATAAACTTGGCTCCACCAGCCAGTGATGTCTAATTTGGTCAAATCTTCATGTTCATAAATTTAGGATCCAGGGTGGGCTCTGAGCCCTCAAATGGCCATTGAGTTCCAAGTCTTCTCTAAGACTACCTGTGTTTGCTCAGATTAAATAACCACACCTGATCTCAATTTAGTCCAGGCCCTCTAAGTCACAGTCCAATTGACTAAGCCCCTAAACCCTACCTGGCTCTTATAGTTCTTTCTTATAGAGTCCTAGATCCCATTTTCCATAACTTTGGTCAACAAACATAGCTTCCTTCCAAACAGAAAGATTCCCCTAAAAACTACCATCCTCACAACTTCTGGAATAGCCATCTTTGGGGGATTCCAACCTCAAGCATCAGATTAGACCGTCCTGCCTGACTTAGAGCCTGACCCAGTTCACTGTGATCCATCGCACACTGCTGTTTACATACAGGTCACTCTTCCAGTGTCCGGGAGACAACTTAATATTGAGGTCAGTTTCCCTTGCCCATCTGGCTTCAGCCTCCTCTTTGTTCCCTTTGACTCATGCTAACAATGTCCTCCTAGATCATCTTTCCTGAGTTATGCTGCTGGGACCTAATGAAGCCGATTTCTAAAGAATGTTAAAAAGCAGAAGTGGATTATAGACATTTTATTGGTTCTGAGGTTCATTTAGAAGTGACTGATTCTTGGAAGATGCCTCGGTCCCCAAGACCAGTCCAGACCAAAAATAGGCTTCCTGTGAGTTTTAAACAAAGAATACCTCCCTTCACTTTCTAGAGTGAGATGCAGAAGTGGCTAGTGGCCCCAACACATTCTCAGGGTCTTTCCTTGGATCACTATATTCTACTCTCCAACCTGTGGCTCTTCTAAAATATGACACAAGTGAATTTCTTCCTTCTAGTACTATAGCAATGAGTATGTGTCAAATGTCTAAAAAGGAACAGAAAACTGACCTTTATCACCTAGGTTTGCTTCCCAAATATATGTTTTACCATTCACTGACACAACAGCATTAAAAGTTCAATAAACTCAAAAAAAAGGGAAAAATTTTTTTGGGCATATGGGTATATCAAAATCCACCCATGCTCTAAGCAGGAGAGAATATAAACTTGGCTCCACCAGCCAGTGATGTCTAATTTGGTCAAATCTTCATGTTCATAAATTTAGGATCCAGGGTGGGCTCTGAGCCCTCAAATGGCCATTGAGTTCCAAGTCTTCTCTAAGACTACCTGTGTTTGCTCAGATTAAATAACCACACCTGATCTCAATTTAGTCCAGGCCCTCTAAGTCACAGTCCAATTGACTAAGCCCCTAAACCCTACCTGGCTCTTATAGTTCTTTCTTATAGAGTCCTAGATCCCATTTTCCATAACTTTGGTCAACAAACATAGCTTCCTTCCAAACAGAAAGATTCCCCTAAAAACTACCATCCTCACAACTTCTGGAATAGCCATCTTTGGGGGATTCCAACCTCAAGCATCAGATTAGACCGTCCTGCCTGACTTAGAGCCTGACCCAGTTCACTGTGATCCATCGCACACTGCTGTTTACATACAGGTCACTCTTCCAGTGTCCGGGAGACAACTTAATATTGAGGTCAGTTTCCCTTGCCCATCTGGCTTCAGCCTCCTCTTTGTTCCCTTTGACTCATGCTAACAATGTCCTCCTAGATCATCTTTCCTGAGTTATGCTGCTGGGACCTAATGAAGCCGATTTCTAAAGAATGTTAAAAAGCAGAAGTGGATTATAGACATTTTATTGGTTCTGAGGTTCATTTAGAAGTGACTGATTCTTGGAAGATGCCTCGGTCCCCAAGACCAGTCCAGACCAAAAATAGGCTTCCTGTGAGTTTTAAACAAAGAATACCTCCCTTCACTTTCTAGAGTGAGATGCAGAAGTGGCTAGTGGCCCCAACACATTCTCAGGGTCTTTCCTTGGATCACTATATTCTACTCTCCAACCTGTGGCTCTTCTAAAATATGACACAAGTGAATTTCTTCCTTCTAGTACTATAGCAATGAGTATGTGTCAAATGTCTAAAAAGGAACAGAAAACTGACCTTTATCACCTAGGTTTGCTTCCCAAATATATGTTTTTACCATTCACTCTGACACAACAGCATTAAAAAGTTCAATAAACTCATTAGATGGATTAAAATTGGAAAGCCAGAAAATGTCATTATTATTGGGCATATGGGTATATCAAAATCTTTACGTGCTTGCTGATTTAAACATAGACCGGGGCAGACATTCTGGAAACAGCCTGCTAATACTTAGTTAAATAAAGATTCACTATGACAAGCAGTACTGTTTCTGAATATAATTTTTTCAAATATTCTCACACACTGGGGGGCATATTCCATGATGTTTATCACCATGTTGTTTCTGGGGGCGGGAGGGAATCATGGTGTCTGTCACTAGAGGGTAAGGAAAACATGGTGGCTGCCAACCTGGTTCTGCAGCCATCAGAAACAAAGAGCTAGATGCTTACCCAGCTACATGGTAGGTCTTAGAAACAATAGGCCATTATGATAAAAAGAAAATACAACAATCTACTCTAGCAAGACACTTGTATAAATTAGAATATATGAACAACTATAAGAACATAGGAAAGCGAAAGGATACCATCAAAGACATTCACACAGCTATCTGTGGCAGAGGAGGAATGAGAATGGCAGGGAGAACCTGAGAAGTGGAGGCCAAATGAGACAGATGATAGATAAAAAGATAGATGGACGAATGCATAGAGATAGGTAGATAACAGATAGAGGAAAGACAGATGGATAGATAGATAAATATTTAGATAGGTAATATATAACGGAGTCAATCAGTCAGTCAAGAAAGAAGCCTATGAAACCAATGATATGGCATCATAAACTAAGATATATAATTAACAATTTTCTGTACCTGAAATTCAGAAGTAAACTAGAAGAGTCCAAGAAGGCTGGTGAGTTTCTAGGGCAACAGGACATTACTGCTGAGAGCAGACCTGAAGTTGGGAATCCTCACTCTGCCTGTGACACCTGGATTTGCCATGAACATCACACCTGGCTCCTTGAGACCTCTCTCTAGTTACCAGCCAATACTGAAAGCCTAGACTGGGACCAGTCCACAGGCTCAGCATCTTTAAAAGAGGAGACATGAGCTGCTGATAGATGTTAAGATGAAGTAAGGCAGCCACCAGCATAGGGGATAAACACCCAGCTTCTCAGGTGGCACTAGTGGTAAAGAATCCACCTGCCAATGCCAGAGACATAAGAGATGTGGGTTCAGTCCCTAAACCAGGAAGATCCCCTGGAGAAGAGCATGGCCACCCACTCCAGTAATTTTAACTGGAAAATCTCATGTATAGAGGAGCCCCTTGGGTGGGCTATAGTCCATAGAGTCACAGAGAGTTAGACACAACTGAAGTGACCTAATACACAACGCACTCCATTTATGGCTTGCCAGGTGGCACTGTGGAAAAGAATCCGCCTACCAATGCAGAAGACAAGGGTTTGACCGCTGGGTTGGATAAGATTACCCTGGAGAGGGAAGTAGCAACCCACTCCAGTATTCTTGCCTGGAGAATCCCATGGGCAGAGCCTGGTGGGCTACAGTCCATAAGGTTCACAAAGAGTCAGACACAACTGAAGTGACTTAGAACGCACACACAAAGGTATCTTAGAATAATATCAATACCAATCCAGTACTATATAGCAGAGCCACAGAACACAGCAAATGGCAGTGGGACACAGCAAAAGCCCAACCTGGTAAATACAGAAATTGAGCAAGGAATTTCTCTGGAAAAGCTCTGTCTCTGTTAGCCTGAGCAAACCCCAAGGGCAGACTTCACATTTATCAAGTAGACTCCTCACTCTTCTTCTTCTAGTCATATGTCCATATACACTTACAGCTCCAGGCCTTAGGATCACAATGGAAATTGCAACATTGCCTTGCCTTTGAATGAACTTATCCTTCACAAGAGTCCCTCTGGGAGGATTCATATGTGGATGAAGAATTAACCAGCCATAGTTGAGCTGCCCAATATGGCAGCCACTAGTTCCCTCATGGCTCATGGGTAAAGAATTCACCTGCCAATGCAGGGTTCAGTCCCTGGGTTGGGAAGATCCCCTGCAGAAGGAAATGGTAACCTGCTCCAGTATTCTTGCCTGGAGAATCACATGAACAGAGGAGCCTGGAATACTGTAGTCCAAGACTATAGTTCAATGAAAGTCGAACTTTAAAGTTAGACTAGTGACTAAACGACAACCAACAACAACTGTCACCATTGAATGGCCACTGAGCACTTGACATGTGTCTAATTCAAACTGGGATTTAAAGACCTAGTATGATAAAAAAGAATCTCATAAGTCTTAATAATTCTGATATTCAAAAAATGCTGAAATGGTATTTTGGAAAAACCAGATCAAATAAAACATATTATTACCAAATTATTTTCACCCATTTTTCTTTACTTTTTCTGAAGCAGTTAGTAGAACATTTTAATTTACACCTGTGATCCACCTTCTATTTCTCTTGGACAGTGTTGGTCTGAGAACATGTATGTTGATTTAGAGCTCCTCTTTCAGTTAGAAAAGGGAAAATGAAGCCTGTTTTTTCCTTCAAAGCTGGAAGCTTCTCTCTTTTAGATGATACTGTTCACCTGAGGACTCAGATTCAGTCCCCTACTGTTTCTTCTCAGTGGCGACTGCCACTTGAAGCTTCTGGCCTTTTCTACGTTTTTAATTCCACCTTTCCACACCAGCTGGAGGTTTATCGACTCACAGTTGACCAAGAGGTCCATGCAGCTTGGGGACAGCCTGCTGCACATCCCAGTGATGACCTAAATTACACTCAAAGTGCTTAGGGCTTTTGTGTCAAGACATCTTATGAGATCCAGAAGATCTCTTCCAGGCTTCTTCTTACAATCCAGGTATAAAAGCTCACTGACCACCTAGGATGAAGAAATGAAAACACTTCATATCTAAATATGTCCCTTTCCAATGTACAGGGAAGTCAGAAAATGAAAGACTCATTCACCTCTTACTCCTTGGAGTCAATGGGATAGGAAGTAAAGGCTTTTTCATTTTTTCACTTTTTATTTTTACAGAGTTTTGAAGTGAAGGCTTAAAAAAAGCTATACTCCTTTGAAGTTTGGAAAAAGGGTTTTAATTAATAAAAATATAGCATTTATAATTCAGATACTGAAATGTCACAAAAGACCTCTACTAACTTGAGGATAGGGCGTATTTTCTAGTTGGGTTATAATCACATACATATATCTCCACTCTTTTTTTATTTTCTTTTTCTTCATTTGAACCTGATCCCTGGAGTCAACCCCTGACCATCAGGGGACTTGTTGTAAGTAATGGTCATTTGTGTTTCATAATTATCTTGAATCAACACAATTAGTTCCACACTCTGCCATTTCTTTCCGAAGGCATCTGTAAACATTTTTTACACAATTCCAGCAAATAGCTTTTGTCAATAATTAAATTTTTAATTCAAAACATAGAATGATCCAGAAGAGCTCTTTCAGAAGTGCTTGACATACCCTTCCAAGAGGATAAGGAAATATTCTTCAAGGCAGCCGCCAAGGGATTTTTCTCTTTCAATTATCAACCACAGATCCACAATTTAGAATGTCTTCGGTCACAGTTTTAATGTGGTTAAATCAACATAAAGCCTGAAGGACATTCAATTTAAAAAAGAATGTACTAGGCTTGATTGATTTTGTTTTATTCATTTGAATTATTTTGACTCACTCCACAAAAATGTATTAAACAACTTGGGGCTTCCCTGGTGGTCCAGTGGGTAAGGACACCGCCTTGCAGTGCAAGGGGCGCCGGTTGGATCCCTGGCCTGGGAAGATCCCACGTGCCGCGGAGCAGCTGGACTGATGTGTCCGATTACCGAGCCAGAGCTCTGGAGCGCATGCGTCCAGAGCCGGTGCTCTGCGACAACAGAGGCCACAGCGATGGGAGGCCCACACGGGCCAAAGAACAAAGATGGATGAAAACAGATAAATGAAAGATCAATAGAAGTGGCCCGCTCGCCTCCTCCCTCCCCAACCCACCCCCACCCCGCCAAAAAAAAAATTTTTTAAAAAATGTATTAAACACCGGTTACGTGTGTACAGGACAACAAACGTGACGATGACAAGTTTTTCCTGTGAAATAGAAGCACCTGGATTCTACCTTCGGCAACTGAGTCACTGAATTAAAAGTGGATCCTAGAAATGGGTGTTTGTAACACCTACCCAAGTTGACTCTAAAGTAAGAGGGACTCAAACCCCCAGTTTTGAGAAATACTGAAACAGACCTTCTGACTTAGTCTCTCAGTCTTCAGAGACATGAAGACCATAACCTTTTGCCCCTGAAGACATTCGAGTAAAACTGAAATGATCTAAATGCAGTGGTTCTTACTGACCTGCAGCCAGAAAAGTATGTTCAGAAGACAGAAAGTCAGGTGTCATTTCTTAAAAACCGGTTTTGAATTTCTCAGAAGGCTTTCTTCAAGAATTGCTCTTCGGGCTTCCCCTGGTGGCCCAGCGGGTAAGGAAACCACCTTGCAGTGCAAGGGGCGCCAGTTCGATCCCTGGCCTGGGAATATCCCATGTACCGCGGAGTGGCTGGACCCATGTGTCCAATTACCGAGTCGGAGCTCTGGAGCGCATGTGCCCAGAGCCGGCGCTCTGCAACGACAGACGCCACCGCGATGGGAGGCCCACAGGAGCCAAGAACAAAGATGAAAATAGAGAAATGAAAGACCAACAGAAGTGGCCCCTCCCCGCTCCCCTCCCTCCCCAACCCCCGTCCAAAATAAATTAATAAAATCTTTAAAGGAAAAAAAAAAAAAAAGAATTGCTCCTCAGATAGTCTTTTCTAATATATTCTCCAGAAATGGGCAAATCCTTTTTGGGGTAGTAAAGTCTGCAGACTGGACCAAAGCATGGAGAATGCATCCACTTCGGGCCACTCACCGGAAAACAAGAGCACCACATGGAGGGTGTGGCCACCCAAACGGTCAGTGAACATGGCCATTGTGCTGTGTGCCATGCCAGGCCCCGAGTCCCTCCACAGGTACCACATTCAGATGTGTATTTCGTCTTGTCTTCTCTTGTTGTACTGTTTACCCCCAGGACAAGGTCTGTAAAATTCTAAGCAGTACAATTACAAGCTGACAATGTTCTGATGTTCTGAGGCCCGGGAACAGAGGTAGAGCTGCTGATAGAGACCTAGGGAGGGAGAGAAGCAGCTTCCTCTCCAGAGGTGAGAGCAGACAGTTGTGACATTGATGCTCATCCTTATGACATAAACTTTTTATTTTCTAGTGGGGGATCCTGATTAACAATGTCATGATCGTTTCAGGTGGACAGCAAAGGGACTCATCCATACACATACATGTAACCATTCTCCCCCAAACTCCCCTCCCATCCAGGCTGCCACATACCAACTGAGCAGAGTTCCCTGTGCTGAACAGCAGGTCCTTGTTGGTCATCTATTTTAAATGTAACTGTGTGTGCCTGTCCATCCTAAACTCCCTAACTATCCCTTCCCCCATCCTTCCCACTGGCAACCATAGGATTGTGACATTAAATTTTGAATTGAGAGTCCTCTATACTTGTCCCTAGGGCTTCCCTGGGGGCTTTGATGGCAAAGAAAATGCCTGCAATGCGGGAGACCTGGGTTCGATCCCTGGGTCAGGAAGATCCATTGGCAAAGAAAAGAGCAACCCACTCTAATATTCTTGCTTGCAAGATTTCATGGACAGAGGAGCCTGGCAAGCTCCAGTCCATGCAGTCGTAGAAGTCAGACACGACTAACTGCCTAACACACGTAGTCATCCCTAATTCTAACCAGATCCTAACCAGGGAGAAATGAAAATCAGAGTATATCAACACACCAATAAAAGAGCACACATGTGTGTGCGTGTGTGTGTGTGTGTGTTTGTATATATAATGGGACTTCATTGGTCACTGTAAACCAATCACTAAACAAATAAAACTTAAAAGACTAAAATTGGTGTGCCCCACCCTTGCCATGAGGAAAAGTTGCACCCTTCTGACCTCAGGAATAGAAATGTGGCCTCAGCTTCTGCCTCAGGATTAGCAAAGGCCACCCAAACGGTCAGTGAACATGGCCATTGTGCTGTGTGCCATGCCAGGCCCCGAGTCCCTCCACAGGTACCACATTCAGATGTGTATTTCGTCTTGTCTTCTCTTGTTGTACTGTTTACCCCCAGGACAAGGTCTGTAAAATTCTAAGCAGTACAATTACAAGCTGACAATGTTCTGATGTTCTGAGGCCCGGGAACAGAGGTAGAGCTGCTGATAGAGACCTAGGGAGGGAGAGAAGCAGCTTCCTCTCCAGAGGTGAGAGCAGACAGTTGTGACATTGATGCTCATCCTTATGACATAAACTTTTTATTTTCTAGTGGGGGATCCTGATTAACAATGTCATGATCGTTTCAGGTGGACAGCAAAGGGACTCATCCATACACATACATGTAACCATTCTCCCCCAAACTCCCCTCCCATCCAGGCTGCCACATACCAACTGAGCAGAGTTCCCTGTGCTGAACAGCAGGTCCTTGTTGGTCATCTATTTTAAATGTAACTGTGTGTGCCTGTCCATCCTAAACTCCCTAACTATCCCTTCCCCCATCCTTCCCACTGGCAACCATAGGATTGTGACATTAAATTTTGAATTGAGAGTCCTCTATACTTGTCCCTAGGGCTTCCCTGGGGGCTTTGATGGCAAAGAAAATGCCTGCAATGCGGGAGACCTGGGTTCGATCCCTGGGTCAGGAAGATCCATTGGCAAAGAAAAGAGCAACCCACTCTAATATTCTTGCTTGCAAGATTTCATGGACAGAGGAGCCTGGCAAGCTACAGTCCATGCAGTCGTAGAGAGTCAGACACGACTAACTGCCTAACACACGTAGTCATCCCTAATTCTAACCAGATCCTAACCAGGGAGAAATGAAAATCAGAGTATATCAACACACCAATAAAAGAGCACACATGTGTGTGCGTGTGTGTGTGTGTGTGTTTGTATATATAATGGGACTTCATTGGTCACTGTAAACCAATCACTAAACAAATAAAACTTAAAAGACTAAAATTGGTGTGCCCCACCCTTGCCATGAGGAAAAGTTGCACCCTTCTGACCTCAGGAATAGAAATGTGGCCTCAGTCTGTCAGGGTGCTTTTCTCATTGGTGATTTTAGCATCCTGTTTTAGATAAGGATTATTTTCCTTAATTTCCCTCCAAATGAGTATCCAGTAATGAGAGTCAACTTGCCTAATCACATTCGGCAACGGTGAGACCGTTCAACCACTTTCAAGTCAGGTGGTAGAACGGTAAGGAAAAGACACGAGGTAGTTAAAAATTTGAAGAATATGTCAATTGGTAAAATTAGATAAAAAGTTACGCTGTGTTCTGCCCTACATTTGGACTATCGCAAGTGAGGCAAACTTTTCTAGGCAAACTGCTGAGGACTGCCAATTTAACAAGCTGTTCCGTGCTGCAAGGGACATATTTATGGACATACTTTCAACAAGACGTACCTAGTGCTACCAAGCTGTGCTGTACTGAAGAGCAGAAAGACGGAGCGATATATTTAAAAAAAAATAAAGGATTTCACACATGGGTCCTATTAAAATCAGATCAAGTACTCTGAAATTTACAGGCAAAAATATTTAAAATAATGACAGGGTTGTTGCATGATCTAAGAAGAAAACACTTGGGAAATGTAAAAGATAAGATTGACACAGCATGTTTAGCTCAGGCTGTTGTACAACAAGGCTCTTGAAAGGAGACAGGAAAAGCCAAGCTACATTGTGAATATTCTCGTTTTTAATTAGTTGGGTCAACAGAATTCTAGTGCTGTTTAAGATCTAGGTTTACCTCATGAATGCTTCTCAATGTAAGGATTAATGTTCATAAAATCTTTCAAGAAAGATTGATTCCCTGTCTCCTAATCTTTGGATGGTCCAAGAGTCACCTGAAGTCCCTGCTGTTACTGGTACTTATTTTGAGAATAAAATTGACTGTTTCCTACTAGATGGCTTGCTCTCCTTGGGAATGTGTTTGGATACTCATGAGTCAGACTGTTCTCTATTTCTATTTCTGGGAATGAAGATATCAAGTCCACTTAGAGCTCATCTCCTTTGTTTGCGGGGGCGGGTAGGAGAGGGGAAATCATTGTTTTGGGGAAAAAGTGAAAATGGATTGGTAGCGGTGGTGGCTTGACATGAACCTGCAGTGTGCCTGGCAGCGATCCCTCACATGCGCATTACTTGCATTCATCCGTTTATCTGACTACAGAACCTTCATTGTTCACCTGAAACTATCATAACATTGTTTAACTGCCTATACCCCAATACAAAAAGGCCTTCCCAGGTGACACAGTTTGTAAAGGATCCACCTGCCAACACAGGATACACAGGAAATACGCGTTTGACCACTGGGTTGGAAAGATCCCCTGGAGTAGGAAATGGCAACCCACTCCAGTATTGTTGCCTGGAAAATTCCACGGACAGAGGAGCAAGGCAGGCTACAGTCCATGGGGTTGCAAAGAGTCACAACTGAGTATGCACGCATGCAGTACAAAATAAAAAATTAAAAACAAACAACAACAACAAAGCCATCAAGGTGTTTGTTTAAAGAAGGCTGGTCTCCAGATACCTGGTTTGGATTTAGTTACAGAAACAAATTATATCCACGAGTCCTTCCAGTCGATGAGATAACTCAGGATTTTATTTGATATTTAAAATAGTTTGTCCTTTGGTGATTCATATTTATATGCACTTTAGAGACTGCATATTGCATATTCACTCATCGCTTTATTTTTATCCTTAGAACAATGTGTGAGGCAGGTGGGAAACGTGTTCCTATGACCCCCAGCGTTTCTTCAGATGTATTAATAGTAACCAAGAGCCCAAATTTTTAATCATGTGCTGAATGTTCCAGAAAAGCAAGTCCCCATTGTTGACTGGTCTTCCTCCCAGTGAGTTGTTCCAAATCCCACATCCCCACCCACTGCAGCCACCCCAGTGCCTTTACTACTTGAGTAGCCTCAGAGCCACATCACCCCAAATCAAAGAGAGCCTGTAACTGCACTCCAAGGGAGCGGCTCAAACGCCAGCCACCTTCATCTCTTTGTTGAGGTGCGCGGCCCTGTGCCAACAAGCACCTCTTGCCAACCTATGCACCTCGGATTGCTTCTTTACTGTGGACCGAGGTGGAAGGAATCATAGAAAGGACACTGGAAAACGCAAGCATCCAACCAGAGGATGCTCTATTTCCTGGGACTGTGCCATGAAGAGGTCTGGCATGTGCTGTACGGGGCAAGTTACTTCCTTTCTCTGTACCTCAGTTTCCTCAAATGTAGGATAATTCCAGGACTCACTTGAGGAAAGGCAGTACAGATTAATTGACTTCAAATGTAAAAGTGCTTGAAGCAATGCCTAAGATTATGTACATTAAAAAGTACATAAAAATGTGCTCGTGCTCAATCCCGTCCGACTCTTTGAGACCCTTTGGATTGCAGCCTGGCAGGCTCCTCTGTCTGTGAGATTTTTCAGGCATGAATACTGGAGGGGGTTGCCATTTCCTCCTCCAGGGGATCCTCCTGACCCAGGAATTGAACCCACGTCTCCTGTGTCATCTCTTGCACTGCAGGTGGATTCTTTCCCCGCTGAGCCACCAGGATAACGTAAGAGCTAGGTGAATATGACACACAGGATGGTGGCAAAGAAGTCGTGCGCACGACAGACAGCAACTTCTTTTCACCCTTGTAGAAGAGAGGTGGGGAGCAAACATACTTGGTAAAAGACTGGTCAAACTGTAAACCATCTTGGTAATTACCTCCTTTGTAAGCGACTTGTATCACACAATGCAATTTCAGGACGAGGAAAATGTCAGAAAGTGATTTATACAAAGTGTAAATGCAACCTGGTTACCCCTTCTTAAAATTCTATCACACTGAGAAAAAGAGAGGAAGGCCATCGTCCGTCCCATCTCTAGCTGTCAAAATCCTGAGCATGCGGAGAATTCCAATCACAGCCGCCGTTTGCAGTGTCCTCACTCGGTGCTAGGCGCAGCGAGTTACATATGGTTATCTCATTTAATCCCGCAGTAATGCTGTCGGCGTCGCAGACCCAGTTTTACAGATGCACAATCTAAAACTCTGAGAGGCTACATAATTTGTCCCACGTCAGGATCCAGCAGACAGTGAGGCTCATTCAGCCCTCCGGCCGTAGGACGCTGGAACCAACCCCTCTACAGGCTCCATCCACAGAAAAGACCATCTCCCTGTTTTAAAATAGGATGGTACTCTGTTCATATTATTTTCATGGGCATATAATTCTATCTTGAATTAACCATTTTTTCCTGCACATCACAGGGTCTCTGCTGGTTTACAGCCTTTCCCCAAATGGAGGATAAGCCTCGTGCATCTGCGAGCATACCGGAGTTGCCCTGCAGGTGCCCAGGAGTGGAGGCGAAACAGGAGGACTGAGGTGGGGGAGCAAATGCACACCTTGCTTGGCCTTTAGCCGCCTTCCTCGAAAGTGAGCTAGAAAATCCCCAGCTCACAGGACTGCTGTCAAATGACATCAATAACACCGCTGAGTAATGCGTTTGATATTCTTTATTCAAGGGAAAGCAATCCAGGGTGCGGGGAGTACAGACCCTCCCAAGCCATGGAGAGCTCTTTCCCAGGGATGCAGCCGGAGAGGGTTTTAGGAAGGTTAGAAGCGGCAATGTGGAAACAGGCCTGACTACCTGGAAGATGAGGATTTCCTTCTGAGGTGGACCAGTCCTGTTTTCTAGGGCGAAATGAGCTCCCGAGAGCTGAGCAGAAGATTGTGATTGGTGTCTGCTAGTTTCCTTGAGACTGAGGGATTCCTGATGAGTGCTGGCGGACTTAGGTGTTGATCTGTGACACAGGCCAGGCCTCTGGGATGGTCTCCGTTTCATGAGTCTGAATATACAAATGACCTTTATCAGGTGCAGTAAGAACACACAGTTTAAATCACTCTGAATAGGACGGCGACTACCAACATGGTCCCTCCTCAAGCTTATGCAGTCACACTGAAGTCAGGGTGGTCCCTGGGGGAGATTGGGTCTTATCCAGGAAAAAGACAGTCAACAGGGGTTGGAGCACAGTGTGAAGAAAAGCCGGAGAAACTGCTGAATTTCCCTGAAATTAGGGAACGTGATGAGCAATTAAGTAACAGAGAATAAAGGGGCGAAATGGCTCAGATGGTAAAGAATCTGCCTGGGATGTGGGAGACCCAGGTTCAATTCCTGGGTCTGAGAGGCTACATAATTTGTCCCACGTCAGGATCCAGCAGACAGTGAGGCTCATTCAGCCCTCCGGCCGTAGGACGCTGGAACCAACCCCTCTACAGGCTCCATCCACAGAAAAGACCATCTCCCTGTTTTAAAATAGGATGGTACTCTGTTCATATTATTTTCATGGGCATATAATTCTATCTTGAATTAACCATTTTTTCCTGCACATCACAGGGTCTCTGCTGGTTTACAGCCTTTCCCCAAATGGAGGATAAGCCTCGTGCATCTGCGAGCATACCGGAGTTGCCCTGCAGGTGCCCAGGAGTGGAGGCGAAACAGGAGGACTGAGGTGGGGGAGCAAATGCACACCTTGCTTGGCCTTTAGCCGCCTTCCTCGAAAGTGAGCTAGAAAATCCCCAGCTCACAGGACTGCTGTCAAATGACATCAATAACACCGCTGAGTAATGCGTTTGATATTCTTTATTCAAGGGAAAGCAATCCAGGGTGCGGGGAGTACAGACCCTCCCAAGCCATGGAGAGCTCTTTCCCAGGGATGCAGCCGGAGAGGGTTTTAGGAAGGTTAGAAGCGGCAATGTGGAAACAGGCCTGACTACCTGGAAGATGAGGATTTCCTTCTGAGGTGGACCAGTCCTGTTTTCTAGGGCGAAATGAGCTCGCGAGAGCTGAGCAGAAGATTGTGATTGGTGTCTGCTAGTTTCCTTGAGACTGAGGGATTCCTGATGAGTGCTGGCGGACTTAGGTGTTGATCTGTGACACAGGCCAGGCCTCTGGGATGGTCTCCGTTTCATGAGTCTGAATATACAAATGACCTTTATCAGGTGCAGTAAGAACACACAGTTTAAATCACTCTGAATAGGACGGCGTACTACCAACATGGTCCCTCCTCAAGCTTATGCAGTCACACTGAAGTCAGGGTGGTCCCTGGGGGAGATTGGGTCTTATCCAGGAAAAAGACAGTCAACAGGGGTTGGAGCACAGTGTGAAGAAAAGCCGGAGAAACTGCTGAATTTCCCTGAAATTAGGGAACGTGATGAGCAATTAAGTAACAGAGAATAAAGGGGCGAAATGGCTCAGATGGTAAAGAATCTGCCTGGGATGTGGGAGACCCAGGTTCAATTCCTGGGTCGGGAAGATCCCCTGAAGAAGGAAATGGCAACCCACTCCAGTATTCTTGCCTGGAGAATCCCACGGACAGAGCCTGGTTGGCCTACAGTCCAGGTCACAAAGAGTCGGACACAAGTGAGCAACCAACACTCAACTCACTGGACCAAATGAAGATGGAGAAGTAGAGAGATGAAGCTGCATGCTATCAGAACTTGAGACCCCACCCGGCAGCCGACTGGGTGGGGTCCACTTCCCTGCGCCCTCCCTCAGGTGTGTGGCTCACAGACCTGAAGCCCCACCTCCTTTCCACTTATTCCTGGGGCCACGAGGCTGTGCTCCTGGCTCCTCCCCTTTCACTAGCCCTTCCAGAAAGCCAGGGGCCTTCACCATGGCCGGGATCCACAGTCCCAGGTTCACAGAAGCTTCAGGAACAATTCCAGGTGAGTTCCATGAGGGTCGTTGGTCGTGCATGCCTAAGTTTTCCCCAGGTCTACCAAGGGAGCCTGAAGTGGTGCGAACAGCTTGTTTCCTTGACAGCAGAATCGACAGGTTTTTTTTAATCCTTTGTTGTCTGTCAAGAACTCCATAGAAATAATTGATGCCTAAAAACACAAGGAAAATTGCATTTTTTTTTCCAACTTCAGGGTTTGCTTCCAAGGAGGTTGAGGGGGGTGGGGAGGAGGTGGTTTCTGCAATGTGAGCAGTGAGCAAAAAGAGGCTCGCAGGCATGGATGAGCACCATCCCAAGCATGGCCCGGCCTGAGTCAGGGAGGTCTCTGCAGCCTCAGGACCAGCAGGGAAGCCCGAAGGCAACAGTTAGAAACAAACACAAGCCACAAACCCAACAAACACTGTAGAAAGGGACGAGTCCGTTACCATGGCCCAGGGGCCCAGACAGATGCCAGAGACTCGGTCTGGAGCCAGTCTGGATCTCTGCGCAGCCTCAGGTCACCCGGGGGTGCCCTCCAGGCGGAAGTTTCCATAGTAGGGCGAGGGGTCTGAGGCAGCCGCCAACCCTTGCGTCCAACGGCCCATCGAGAAACTGCTTCCTGAAGGAACGTGAAATGGGCAACTCTGCCTGGGATGTGGGAGACCCAGGTTCAATTCCTGGGTCGGGAAGATCCCCTGAAGAAGGAAATGGCAACCCACTCCAGTATTCTTGCCTGGAGAATCCCACGGACAGAGCCTGGTTGGCCTACAGTCCAGGTCACAAAGAGTCGGACACAAGTGAGCAACCAACACTCAACTCACTGGACCAAATGAAGATGGAGAAGTAGAGAGATGAAGCTGCATGCTATCAGAACTTGAGACCCCACCCGGCAGCCGACTGGGTGGGGTCCACTTCCCTGCGCCCTCCCTCAGGTGTGTGGCTCACAGACCTGAAGCCCCACCTCCTTTCCACTTATTCCTGGGGCCACGAGGCTGTGCTCCTGGCTCCTCCCCTTTCACTAGCCCTTCCAGAAAGCCAGGGGCCTTCACCATGGCCGGGATCCACAGTCCCAGGTTCACAGAAGCTTCAGGAACAATTCCAGGTGAGTTCCATGAGGGTCGTTGGTCGTGCATGCCTAAGTTTTCCCCAGGTCTACCAAGGGAGCCTGAAGTGGTGCGAACAGCTTGTTTCCTTGACAGCAGAATCGACAGGTTTTTTTTAATCCTTTGTTGTCTGTCAAGAACTCCATAGAAATAATTGATGCCAAAAAACACAAGGAAAATTGCATTTTTTTTTCCAACTTCAGGGTTTGCTTCCAAGGAGGTTGAGGGGGGTGGGGAGGAGGTGGTTTCTGCAATGTGAGCAGTGAGCAAAAAGAGGCTCGCAGGCATGGATGAGCACCATCCCAAGCATGGCCCGGCCTGAGTCAGGGAGGTCTCTGCAGCCTCAGGACCAGCAGGGAAGCCCGAAGGCAACAGTTAGAAACAAACACAAGCCACAAACCCAACAAACACTGTAGAAAGGGACGAGTCCGTTACCATGGCCCAGGGGCCCAGACAGATGCCAGAGACTCGGTCTGGAGCCAGTCTGGATCTCTGCGCAGCCTCAGGTCACCCGGGGGTGCCCTCCAGGCGGAAGTTTCCATAGTAGGGCGAGGGGTCTGAGGCAGCCGCCAACCCTTGCGTCCAACGGCCCATCGATTATTAACGAATCAGCGTTTTTTTTTTTTAAAAAAAAAAAAAGACTGGGGAGGGCGGTGTGATGGACTCGCCTACACTCCAGGGAAAACAAAGCGGAGGCAGGCAGCAGAGGGGCATTGGGGAGCCAGGCGCAAATTCAGCTTTCAAGTTCAAAGGGCTTATTTTGCATGAGAAAACACCGGAGGACTTGAGGATTCGTGGTAGGCATCCTCCCTCCCCCGTCTTTACTATCTGCTCAGCAAAAAAAAAAAAGTCGGGATTAAAAGACACGGCCTCTGGGACACCTTAAAAAAAAAAAAAAATCCTTTTCTTCTGTGTCCTTATGTACAAGGGTAAAGACCAGCTTTCCACGTCCAAGTCGGGAGTGCTGAAGGGAGGGCGACCAGTGGGGCGCCCAGCCGGAGCCTCTGTCCTCGGCCTGCTCCCGATTCCATGGCCCGAGGCGATGGTTTGCATTTTTAGGACAACAGCCGGCTCTGGGCAAGCAGGAGACCTCTCGTCAGGCTTCATTACCGCACACAGAATGACACGACTGCGCCTGTGGTCACGCCACGCTGATGAAGCGCTGCGAAGCGGCGGCCTCTCGCGCGATCCGGACCCCTGCCTTTTGCCCACGATCTCCCCGGCCCCAGAGCCTCCAACCCGAGCCCGCCTGCACTGCCCTACCTGGGGACAGACCCAGCGCTCCCGCTGGAAATCAGGCTTTTACCTCCTTGCTTGCAGTTTGGCGTCTGCATTTCCAGACAGACTCAGAGAAGTGCTGTCTTTGCTAACTGAACTTTGTAGTGGTGTCAACTAAAAAAAGATAAGACAACGTGAGAGTTGTGGGTTAAGTTTTATCTGGGGCATAATTAGGACTGCAGCCCAGGAGGCAGCACCCCAGACAGCTCTGAGAGACGGCTCCGAAGAGGCAGGGTTGAGGAAAGCCAATATAAGGATTTTGGTGTGGGGGGAGTTCAAATGATATCAAACAAACGGTTTCCAAGGGGTTTTGTTTTACCAATGGTTTGGGTCTGTCATGAGGATGTGATGTCTCCATGAAGGAATTCAGCACTTTTCTAGGTGTGAGGAGATGCAAGGATTGAGATAATAAAAGCTGTTCCTAAAAGTCATTTATCTATTTAAAGACCTGCTCCACCGGATTGCCAGGAGCACAGAGTGCCTCGCCCCCCTGATTTCCTTCAGGGGGTGCTGAAAGTCAGCAGCTCCCGAGGCTGTGTTCAGTCTCTGCAGAGGCAGATGGCAAATGCCCTTGTTGTCCATTCATTGGCAATCAAATTGGTAAGAGCCAATTTATAGTTGACATGCCCTCCTTGTGGTCATAAATCGGACCACACTTTGGGAGCATTTCATGACCACTTTGTCCCACGTTGCTGGGAAGGCTCATTCATTCCCAGGTCTAGTGAAGAAGGTATTGCTGTTAGGCCACTCGATGTGCTATTATGGACTAGGTCTTAATAGTCAAGTTCTCTGGACATCTATTTTCTAGTTATGGTCCAGGAAAGTATTCCCTCTCACTGCATCTTCTCATACCTAGAGTTACACTACTACAATCATTGATTACATACCAAGTTATACATTTGATCAACTGTTTGCAGTCTAGTCATTATTATTTTTGTTGGAGGCTTAGTCATAACATTTGGCAATATAAGAAGCAATAATCTTGTAAAATAGGCAAAATATAAACAGTATAGCTAATAACATTAATGGAATTATAAGTAAATATTTTAGTCATGAGCCTCCCACATCAAATCAGGTTTTTTTTTTTGTTTTTTTTTAAAAAAAGATAGTCAAAAACAAGGGCTAACATTAAAAGATGTATCAGGTATGGATATATAGCATTCAGGTTGAATTAAAGCACAGATAATCTCCCGGAGATGGTATATGGCACCAAGGGCCTTGCAGTGTGTAACACTGCCTTTCTCAACATAGGCATCTCAGAATTTCACATGCTAATAACCCAGTTACTATCATTTAAAGCGTATGAAACCTTGCTAAGGCTTTGATATGGCCAATTACATTTTTAATCCCATTGAAGGCACAAAGAATATTAGTTAAGTTGTCATACCAGTAGAATATAGTTTTTTTCACCCATTGGGCTGATGGGTAGACTGGTAGACTGGTTGGGGTTACCCCTAATTTGTTAACACATATGACCTTAAATTCATGTGAATCCCAGGCTAGACCTTTTACACTCATCTTTGTAAATATCAAGGTGATAAATTACGGCCATAAATCTACTAGATATCACATTAGTCACTGTCTCTTTTAAGGGTAATAATAGGTATAATTCATGAAGTACCCAGCCTAGTTTTCTAATATTACTAGGTTGATCATCTTTTTTTTTAGTATGATTTAATTGTTCCCAACTTTTTAAGCTTAAATGGCCATAGTCTGTGGAAACTATATAGGATCCACCTCATAATTCTGGGAGTTTTCCCTTTAAGAGATAAGAGGTTATAGGGTTTTTTTTTTTTTTTAATTAAGACTTAGCTTTCACTTTGATTGAGTTTGAATAACCCTAAGAGAACAGGGTCAGAGCAGGTATTAATTGGACAGCTGAGAGGATCCTATCTAGTAAGACCATGAAAACAGAGCAGAACAGAACTCTCTTTTAAAATACATTTTTAGGGGGTATCTAATCAGAGCCCTGGCAGGGAGAAATCCACCAAGGTAACCCAGAATACTAGGCACAGGTAATTAGTCACAACCCAACAATAGCACTGAGAGTAAAACTAGCATAGAATTATGCTCATGATAGAAAACATATTTGATGAGTTACAGTCCAAGAAATCAAGAAAACATTATGAAAGATCATACAAGTCAGGTCCAGCATCTTGGGCGAGCTGTCTACTTCTTGTCCTAGAGAAGTGCAGCTTTTTGTTTTAGCATCATTTTAAGGTGAGTTGGAGTCAGCAGATGTCTACCTAAGTCCAGTGTAGGGATCTTTGAAAGTGGGAATCAATCCAAGAGTCAAATTGCCCTTTAATTTCACTGTGCATGAACTAGTTAAGAGTACCTAATAAAAAGGTCCTTTCATCCAGGTTTTAGATAGTCAGATGGTCTCTTAAATTATGTATTTTTCCAGTGTTGTTTGCAGGTTGTGAGGCATCTGATCTTCACTCAAAGATAGGCTACTGAGACAAGCTTCAGAAACAAACCTAGACTGTCCTTCAATAATTTAATTATATTTTATATTAATATACCCTAACAGCAAAGAACTAACCAGGAAATGAGTTTAGTAGATACAGGCCTCTATTAACAAAGTAACATTAATTGAAACAACTTTTTTTAAAATCACCCTCAATTTTTTAAAGTATAACTACATTAAGACTTGTTTTTGATAAAGGTTTGGCCTCAATAATCTTGACCTGATTAACCATAATTGATTTTGTCTTATTGAAATTTTGATAGTCTCAGAATAAACTTTTAAAATAAAAACCTTTCAGGGCTAGGAAATAATTCTGCGCATTGCTTAAATGGCCTATCTATGGTAACTATATAGATGCATCTCATAATTATGGGAGTTTTCCCTTTGAGAGATGAGAGGTTTTAGGGGTTTTTTATTAAGACTTAGCTTTCACTTTGATTGAGTTTGAATAACCCTTAGAGAACAGGGTCAGAGCAGATATTAATTGGACAGCTGAGAGGATCCCATCTAGTAAGACCATGAAAACAGAGCAGAACAGAACTCTCTTTTAAAATACATTTTTAGGGGGTATCTAATCAGAGCCCTGGCAGGGAGAAATCCACCAAGGTAACCCAGAATACTAGGCACAGGTAATTAGTCACAACCCAACAATAGCACTGAGAGTAAAACTAGCATAGAATTATGCTCATGATAGAAAACATATTTGATGAGTTACAGTCCAAGAAATCAAGAAAACATTATGAAAGATCATACAAGTCAGGTCCAGCATCTTGGGCGAGCTGTCTACTTCTTGTCCTAGAGAAGTGCAGCTTTTTGTTTTAGCATCATTTTAAGGTGAGTTGGAGTCAGCAGATGTCTACCTAAGTCCAGTGTAGGGATCTTTGAAAGTGGGAATCAATCCAAGAGTCAAATTGCCCTTTAATTTCACTGTGCATGAACTAGTTAAGAGTACCTAATAAAAAGGTCCTTTCATCCAGGTTTTAGATAGTCAGATGGTCTCTTAAATGTCTTTTTCCAGTCTTGTTTGTAGGTTGTGAGGCATCTGATCTTCACTCAAAGATAGGCTACTGAGACAAGCTTCAGAAACAAACCTAGACTGTCCTTCAATAATTTAATTATATTTTATATTAATATACCCTAACAGCAAAGAACTAACCAGGAAATGAGTTTAGTAGATACAGGCCTCTATTAACAAAGTAACATTAATTGAAACATCTTTTTATAAAATCACCCTCAATTTTTTTAAAGTATAACTACACTAAGGCTTATTTTTGATATAGGTTTGGCCTCAATAATCTTAGCCTAATTAACCATAATTGATTTTGTCTTATTGAAATTTTGATAGTCTCAGAATAAACTTTTAAAATAAAAACCTTTCAGGGCTAGGAAAGTCAGGTCAAAGACTTAGCACAGATTTCACCTAACAGATCTAAGTGAATTTTTCCCTTCTCAAGTTTTCCAAAATTTCTTGAGACTTCTGTACCTGTTAGTGAGATAACCTTTCTAACTTATCTGATAAAGTTACTGAAAGCTAAGAGTTTCTAGTCTCTGGAGGGGTCAGAGACAGAGAAAAGATAAATGTTTCAATTTGTTTATAAATTATAATTTTACTAAATTACTATTAAGTCATAATTAGTTTGAGGGGAAGGTTTTCTTACACCAGGAAAACACAGATTCAAACTAGTAATTTTTAGATAAATTACAAAGTTGTAAGCATATTTGTTAGTTCATTTAGTCCTTTTGTTAACCTTTGTGAAGTCATCAGGTTGTCCATTAGAATCCTTTAATTTCTTACCCAGTTCAGAAACTGGTATTTATCTAAGAGTCCTTTCTACTGATCTTCTTGAAGAGGAACCATTTTTAGAAAACTTAGAGTTATGACAATATTTTAAGATAGTAGCTAGAATTATGACTGATAACATTTACCCAAACACATCAGAATTTCAGGAACCTTCATATTGTTCCTAGGATATCTATATTAGTAACATTTATCACATAGCCGGAGACTTATTACTCATTTGACAATACCCCGCATGTAATTCAACAAACAAAATGAACTTAATTAGTATAATACCTCTCTTTGAGATGTTTCAGGGGCCCTCTGAAGCATCACAAAGTTGACTAAAAGTCAAAAATATTTCATTAGCGTAATCTAGGAAGTTTTGTCAACAAATATCAAAAAGGTTTAGAACACTCAAGATTATAGGCCACTGTGAAGCAATAGCTTATTCACATAGCCAAAGCCAAATACAGAACAAATCTTTTAAGATGTAAATAAACTTAAATCTATTATCAAAGTCAGTTTAGCATCTATTCATTTAAAGGTAAACTTAATTAAATTTTAAACATAGTCAGTTCTTCAATGCCCTTGTTGTCCATTCACTGGCAATCAAATTGGTAAGAGCCAATTTACAGCTCACAGTGGGAAAGCACCCTTTCTCCTCCTTCTCTTCCTGTTTCCTGAGTGGAGTCTCCAGTGCACCATCTCCGGATGTGGACAGGGAGGTTTACCCGGCCCTGGGAACACAGATAGCCTGGAATACAGACGCTTTTCCTTACAAGGTCATTTACCTTTTTAGTTACTTCCTTAACTGCAATAATCTTCTGCCTCTGGCCTACACCCTAACTGCCCTCTCACAAAGAAATCCCACAGAAGAAAGCTGTGCTACCATTAAAATCTGCCTATTAAGAAGGGATACCCCTCTAGGTGGGCTTCCCCAGTGACTCAGCGGTAAAGAAGCCGCCTGCAATGTAGAGGAGACATAAGAGACCTAGGCTTGATCCCTGGGTTGAGACGATCCCCTGGAGGAGGGCATGGCAGCCCGCTCCAGTCATCTTGCCTGAAGAACCCCATGAGCAGAGAAGCCTGGGAGGCTACAGTCCGTTCGGGTTGCAGAGTCGGACGTGACTGAAGCAACTCAGCACCTTCGTTTGCCCTACTCAATGCCCCTTTTCAAACAAGGGTGAATCTGTTTGCATCAGCCAGATAACAGTTCATAATGGTTTGTTCAATGGTGATACACCAAGCTTTCTAACTCACTGTATCAAAGAAAAACTATGGAAGTATAAGATTACCGGTTATGAGGTTACTGATTATCGTGAAGGAATTATTTCAGGAGAAAACAGTTAAGCCAGGGTTGAACTTTTGAGCCTCTGGGGCTCAAGTTATGTGGAAGCCCGGAGACTTATTACTCATTTGACAATACCCCGCATGTAATTCAACAAACAAAATGAACTTAATTAGTATAATACCTCTCTTTGAGATGTTTCAGGGGCCCTCTGAAGCATCACAAAGTTGACTAAAAGTCAAAAATATTTCATTAGCGTAATCTAGGAAGTTTTGTCAACAAATATCAAAAAGGTTTAGAACACTCAAGATTATAGGCCACTGTGAAGCAATAGCTTATTCACATAGCCAAAGCCAAATACAGAACAAATCTTTTAAGATGTAAATAAACTTAAATCTATTATCAAAGTCAGTTTAGCATCTATTCATTTAAAGGTAAACTTAATTAAATTTTAAACATAGTCAGTTCTTCAATGCCCTTGTTGTCCATTCACTGGCAATCAAATTGGTAAGAGCCAATTTACAGCTCACAGTGGGAAAGCACCCTTTCTCCTCCTTCTCTTCCTGTTTCCTGAGTGGAGTCTCCAGTGCACCATCTCCGGATGTGGACAGGGAGGTTTACCCGGCCCTGGGAACACAGATAGCCTGGAATACAGACGCTTTTCCTTACAAGGTCATTTACCTTTTTAGTTACTTCCTTAACTGCAATAATCTTCTGCCTCTGGCCTACACCCTAACTGCCCTCTCACAAAGAAATCCCACAGAAGAAAGCTGTGCTACCATTAAAATCTGCCTATTAAGAAGGGATACCCCTCTAGGTGGGCTTCCCCAGTGACTCAGCGGTAAAGAAGCCGCCTGCAATGTAGAGGAGACATAAGAGACCTAGGCTTGATCCCTGGGTTGAGACGATCCCCTGGAGGAGGGCATGGCAGCCCGCTCCAGTCATCTTGCCTGAAGAACCCCATGAGCAGAGAAGCCTGGGAGGCTACAGTCCGTTCGGGTTGCAGAGTCGGACGTGACTGAAGCAACTCAGCACCTTCGTTTGCCCTACTCAATGCCCCTTTTCAAACAAGGGTGAATCTGTTTGCATCAGCCAGATAACAGTTCATAATGGTTTGTTCAATGGTGATACACCAAGCTTTCTAACTCACTGTATCAAAGAAAAACTATGGAAGTATAAGATTACCGGTTATGAGGTTACTGATTATCGTGAAGGAATTATTTCAGGAGAAAACGGTTAAGCCAGGTTGAACTCGACCTTGAAGCTCCAGTAAACTTTTCTGAAGCCTCTGGGGCTCAAGTTATGTGGAAGACTACTGGAAAAATCCAGGAACTGAATCTTTGAAGAGGATGTGGTGTAAGAACAAGGGCAAATCACAGATCATTAGCTAATGGTCCCTCGAAAGGGAGATCAATGTGTCACATAGCAGTGTCTTCTTACCTGTTCATTAATTAGGGTACAGGCTCAGCAGTTCAAACATGAGACTCCACAGAATGATGCTGATTTTTCTTTTGCTTAGCAGTCCAGAGATGAGCGAACCAAATTGACAGAGAAGGTCTGCTCCACAGAGGTATTTAGAAATCTAAGTTCCTTCCATCTCACTGACTGGTACTAACTCTTAGAGCAGGAGTTCTCAAACTTTAATGTGGAGGTTGGTAAACTGTTTCTGTGAAGGACAAGGTGGTAAAACTAGTTTAGTCTTTGCATCTCATGTGTAGTCTCAATGATACAGTTTCCTTTGGTTTTGGTGGTGGTGGTGATTACAACTCTTTAAAAATATGAAAACTCTTCTGGGTTCACTGACCATACAAAAGCCAGCTGCTACAATCCCGGCTTTCAAGAATCAGAATCACACGGAGGGCTTTCTGAGTCTGTCCTAGAGACGCTGACTTAGTAAGAAGTTAGCTAGGTTTCTGACGTAGCCGATACCAGAGCTGCTGACTTAGTAGGTCAGGGTGGGATCCAAACATGTGCATTTCTAACAAGTCCTCATGTGACAGTGATGCTGATGGGCTGTAGCCCCACATGGAGAGCTGCTACCCTCCTCCCTTTCACCTCAGGGAACCGTAAGTTTTGTTGGCTTCCTCTAAGTATCTGTTTTGTGTATTGTGTGTAGGTTCACTTGTCTTATTTTTTACATTCCACATTTTAGAATATTTCTGTATTTCTGGGGCAGAAAAACACTCTACATGGTGGTAAGGAGAATATCAATAAAGAATGTCTGATCTGATTACAATAAAAATAAATGTGTCACACTTCTAAATATTATCCCCCAAAGACAAAGATCAACATATGGGGGAAAATACAACAAGTGTAGTAATAAAAAGTGTTCATGCTCTACCCACAGAACATGGAAAGCAGTTCTCTGAAGTGAAATATGCAAATGACTGAAGAACATGGTAATATATGTATTTATCTGTTTTCATAAACTAATATATTCAAGTTAAAATATATCTTTTTTCCCCCATTAAATTGTCAATTTACTCCCTACAAATCAGTCAGTGTTACAGGGAAAAGGGCACACTAATTCTGTACTAATAGTGATATATGTGCAGTCGGGTTCTATTCATCAAAAGCTTTAAAGGTGGATTATTGTGGACAGGCTTTTCGGGTGGCCCTCAAGACCCTGGTTTCATGGTTGGCATTCATGTCTTTGAGTCGTTCTCTTCCTTGGCAGGTCATGGAGCCTGTAACTTATGTCTAGCCAAGACAATAAATACAGCCAAAGAAGCAGCATATGTGTGATTACATGATTATGCTACATAAGACTGGAACACTTCTTGCTGGAGTATGTTTCTCTCCCCTTGCGGGCTTGAAGCAGTAAGCTGTCATGGTGTGGGCTGCCCACAGAGCTATGAAGCTTCAGGCTATCTCTAGGAGCTGAAGGCATCCTCTAGTCTATAGCAAGCAAGAAAATGAAGCTTTCAGTCCTACAACAGCAAGGCAATGGATCCTTCCAACAATCTGAGTTTCAAAGTGGATGCTCTGGTAGAGGAGAAGCACCTCCAGTTGAGGCTAGGGGGAGACCACACCCCTCAATGATGATTGACATCTTTGAAGGTGGACCAGCTAAGTTAACGCCCAGATTCTTAATCCACAGCCACTGAGATCCTAAGAGTGTCTGGTTTTAAGCTGTTAAATTTTAGGTAATTTGTTATGCAGCAACAGATAAATAAATTAATCCCTAAATTCTACTTCTAAGAATTTATCTAAAAAAACTTAACCACGGGCTTCCCTGATGGTCCAATGGGTAGAGTCCGCCTTGCAGTGCAAGGGGCACCGGTTGGATCCCTGGCCCGGGAATATCCCATGTGCTGCGGAGCGGCTGGAGCGGTGTCCAATTATTAGCCAGCGCTCTGGAGTGCATGCGCCCAGAGACGGTGCTCTGCAACGAGAGAGGTCACAGAGACGAGAGGCCCACACGGGCCAGAGAATGAAGGTGGATGAAAATAAATAAATCAAAAACCAAGGCCAAAAGAGGCCAAAATTAAAAAAAAAAAAAAAACACCTAACCACAAGGATACTGACTGTACTGTTAATTATGAAAAGTTAGAAGCACTCAATATATGCAAAAGTAGAGAATATGTTAAATTACGGAAAATCCACAGAAGGAAATATTATTCAGTTAACAAAATTCCTGATAGAAAGTTGTATATTTAAAGAAGAATGTTTTAAAATAGTAATAACTGAAAATAAATTTTCCAAACTAACTTGCCTCATCATTCCCATTTTAACTCTTAAACATTTATGCATGTATGGAATAAAATCCTTGAAGTTATACACCAAATGCATGCTACATAGCAAGACCAAAAAAAAGGGAAGCAGCATATGTGTGATTACATGATTATGCTACATAAGACTGGAACACTTCTTGCTGGAGTATGTTTCTCTCCCCTTGCGGGCTTGAAGCAGTAAGCTGTCATGGTGTGGGCTGCCCACAGAGCTATGAAGCTTCAGGCTATCTCTAGGAGCTGAAGGCATCCTCTAGTCTATAGCAAGCAAGAAAATGAAGCTTTCAGTCCTACAACAGCAAGGCAATGGATCCTTCCAACAATCTGAGTTTCAAAGTGGATGCTCTGGTAGAGGAGAAGCACCTCCAGTTGAGGCTAGGGGGAGACCACACCCCTCAATGATGATTGACATCTTTGAAGGTGGACCAGCTAAGTTAACGCCCAGATTCTTAATCCACAGCCACTGAGATCCTAAGAGTGTCTGGTTTTAAGCTGTTAAATTTTAGGTAATTTGTTATGCAGCAACAGATAAATAAATTAATCCCTAAATTCTACTTCTAAGAATTTATCTAAAAAAACTTAACCACGGGCTTCCCTGATGGTCCAATGGGTAGAGTCCGCCTTGCAGTGCAAGGGGCACCGGTTGGATCCCTGGCCCGGGAATATCCCATGTGCTGCGGAGCGGCTGGAGCGGTGTCCAATTATTAGCCAGCGCTCTGGAGTGCATGCGCCCAGAGACGGTGCTCTGCAACGAGAGAGGTCACAGAGACGAGAGGCCCACACGGGCCAGAGAATGAAGGTGGATGAAAATAAATAAATCAAAAACCAAGGCCAAAAGAGGCCAAAATTAAAAAAAAAAAAAAACACCTAACCACAAGGATACTGACTGTACTGTTAATTATGAAAAGTTAGAAGCACTCAATATATGCAAAAGTAGAGAATATGTTAAATTACGGAAAATCCACAGAAGGAAATATTATTCAGTTAACAAAATTCCTGATAGAAAGTTGTATATTTAAAGAAGAATGTTTTAAAATAGTAATAACTGAAAATAAATTTTCCAAACTAACTTGCCTCATCATTCCCATTTTAACTCTTAAACATTTATGCATGTATGGAATAAAATCCTTGAAGTTATACACCAAAGTGCTCATAGTAATTAGCCCCGAGGGATGGGGTGGTAAATGTTTTATTGAATGACATGTATTTTTATAATTTTCTCTGCTGAATATTTCAGGTCTTGGCAAAGCAACAACAAGAAGCCAAAACCTAAATTTAAATGCAAAATGGAGGGAAGAAAGGAAAGACTGAAGCCCAGTGGAAATGACAGTTGTTTTTATAGTTAATAAATACATGATGCAAGTGTCCCCAGAGGCAAGGAAGCTTCTAACAGCAATGACTTCCATTCCTTGTGCATTTACAACATATCAGATACATGCTAAGAATCTGGAGTGCATTTGTTCGCTTAAACATGGGTTAAGGTTCAGGTTTACCCCTGTGTTGAGAGAGAATGGAAGCACAGAGCTCTGGACTTTCAGCCATCCGTACCGCGACCTGACCCCTTACTGTGAGTCAGGGGACGAGCAAGGCCCACCCTGAGCAAGAGCTAGGGGACCATGCCCACCATGGACCAGACCGATCAGGTCCCTCAAACGTGGCCTAGGTGCGCATCTCAAACCCATCCCCTCGTTTTTCCATCACACAGCAGTTCTCCAAACCTTGCAGCTTAGGTTCCCAGGAGCCAGAGAGACGTTCTGTATTTGTTGTGGCGTCTACCACAAAAATAGAAGAGGCCCTCACCACACACTTTCCCCTTGAATGACTGAAAACAACAGTTGCTCTTACAGATGCATGGAAAGAGCAAAGATATTTCAGTAGGCTTGAGGACAAGCTAAAAATTGCCAGCTCCTTATAGGAATTACTCATTCTGCTAGAGCAAAATGGAAGGGTGAGCTCCCAACTCCGTCTCATTCTGCAGATGGAGCTTCAGGTTGGCTCAGTGGCCTCAGGCAAATTGTGAAATGTCTCAGACCATTGTCCCCTCTGTCGAATGAATCTTTGTTGCCTTGCCGACTTAGAGACTGGTCATGATGACCCCAAGTTAGAAGCACTCAATATATGCAAAAGTAGAGAATATGTTAAATTACGGAAAATCCACAGAAGGAAATATTATTCAGTTAACAAAATTCCTGATAGAAAGTTGTATATTTAAAGAAGAATGTTTTAAAATAGTAATAACTGAAAATAAATTTTCCAAACTAACTTGCCTCATCATTCCCATTTTAACTCTTAAACATTTATGCATGTATGGAATAAAATCCTTGAAGTTATACACCAAAGTGCTCATAGTAATTAGCCCCGAGGGATGGGGTGGTAAATGTTTTATTGAATGACATGTATTTTTATAATTTTCTCTGCTGAATATTTCAGGTCTTGGCAAAGCAACAACAAGAAGCCAAAACCTAAATTTAAATGCAAAATGGAGGGAAGAAAGGAAAGACTGAAGCCCAGTGGAAATGACAGTTGTTTTTATAGTTAATAAATACATGATGCAAGTGTCCCCAGAGGCAAGGAAGCTTCTAACAGCAATGACTTCCATTCCTTGTGCATTTACAACATATCAGATACATGCTAAGAATCTGGAGTGCATTTGTTCGCTTAAACATGGGTTAAGGTTCAGGTTTACCCCTGTGTTGAGAGAGAATGGAAGCACAGAGCTCTGGACTTTCAGCCATCCGTACCGCGACCTGACCCCTTACTGTGAGTCAGGGGACGAGCACGGCCCACCCTGAGCAAGAGCTAGGGGACCATGCCCACCATGGACCAGACCGATCAGGTCCCTCAAACGTGGCCTAGGTGCGCATCTCAAACCCATCCCCTCGTTTTTCCATCACACAGCAGTTCTCCAAACCTTGCAGCTTAGGTTCCCAGGAGCCAGAGAGACGTTCTGTATTTGTTGTGGCGTCTACCACAAAAATAGAAGAGGCCCTCACCACACACTTTCCCCTTGAATGACTGAAAACAACAGTTGCTCTTACAGATGCATGGAAAGAGCAAAGATATTTCAGTAGGCTTGAGGACAAGCTAAAAATTGCCAGCTCCTTATAGGAATTACTCATTCTGCTAGAGCAAAATGGAAGGGTGAGCTCCCAACTCCGTCTCATTCTGCAGATGGAGCTTCAGGTTGGCTCAGTGGCCTCAGGCAAATTGTGAAATGTCTCAGACCATTGTCCCCTCTGTCGAATGAATCTTTGTTGCCTTGCCGACTTAGAGACTGGTCAGGATGACCCCTTGGTTTCTATCAAATTGAGGGTATGGGATTCTAAAATAGATTCCTTCATCTAGGTGTTTTATCAAAAAAATTTAAAGGTGAGCCTAGAGGATACATCTGTAACACTGTTCGATGACCTGAGCTCAGCTTTCAGAAAGAGATTAATATATAGCAACTCTGGGTCTTTCGAAAATCCTGAAATCACCCTACATGCTTCTGGCATAATGCCCTCAGCTGATTTTCCAATGGAGTTCCAGGGTCCTATGACATAAAGGCAAGTTCCCCGCTCCTCCCCAAGGGGAGAAGAAGCCAAAATATCTGCCTTTTCGTGGTCTGACCACAGAGAATCACTTCTCGGAAGGTCACTTTTATTGCTTTAAGTCAGTCTAAAGAATTTCAAAGGAAGTACAGCAATGACATCTGTTCATTCTTCAGCAGAAACCAGCCCTTTACCCATGATTTTTCAATATTTAAACAGACAGTCAAAACAAAGCTGTGCCTCGGTGTTAACCTTGATGAACTCAAATGCCTGCACCTGTACGATTCTTAATTAGCATGTTCAGAGACAGAACTGGTAGGGAAGGGGTGCCAGTCACACCTCCTAATTGGTGTGATTAGCAGGCCTTTTGTCATGAACCATTTGCAGCTCCCCTCAAGTGTAAAATGCCACAGGTAAAGGGAAACTTGCCTTTGGGGGAAGCAGGAAGGCAGGCGAGCATGAACCAACGTTTATACAACCAACGTTTATAAAACAGATGAGTCCAGGTGAGAGGGCTTTCCAGGTGGCGCTAGTGGTAAAGAACCTGCCTTCCAATGCAGGAGACATAAGGGGCATGGGTTCAATCCCTGGGTTGGGAAGATCCCCTGGAAGAGGGCATATCACCCTACTGCAGTATTCTGGCCTGGAGAATCCCATAGACAGAGGAGTCTGGTGGGCTACTGTCTACGGGGTCATAAAGATCTGGACATGACTCAAACAACTTAGCTCACATGCATGCACGCCAACTGAGAGGGAAGGAAAAATGCGATCACTAGGAGAAACGGACTACAACTAGTCAGATGAGTAGGAGCGAGCAAGCCCATGTACTATAAGCTGAGCTGAGCCTGTGTTCTTGAGCCTGGGAGCCACAACTACGAAAGCCCATGCACCCTAGAGGCCATGCTCTGCAACAAGAGAAACCCCCTCAATGAGAAGTCCCTGCTTGCCACAACTAGAGAAAGCCTGCAAGTAACAATGGAGACTCAGCACAGCCAAAAATAATAAATAATTTTTTAAAAAATGAAGGCATGAATGTCTGGGAAGCTTTCCTAACAATACTCTGTAAAATTTATTCTGAGAGTCTTGAGGACACATTCTTGGGGTTTTTTTTACTCATAACAGAGCCCAGTTATTTAAGATTTTTCAGGAATTTGGGAAGCAACAGACTTGTGTATTTCTTGCTTAAACCTCTTGTTTCTTTTTCAATAAGGCTATAGCAAGAATTTCCTGGTGGGCCAGTATTTAGGACTCTGTACTATCATTGCCAAGGACCTGGATTCTATCCTCAGTCAGGAATAAAGAGGCAGCAGGATATACAGTGCAGCCAAAAACAACAACAGCAACAAACAAACAACAAATAGACAACAAACAGACGAAATAATAGGCTCTCCCCTCAGCTCCCTGAGTAACTTTTATATACCCAGTGTTGCAAAACCTATGATCCGACACCAAAAGATCTATCCTCAGGTTTCCTGGGAGGCACAGCCCTATGTTAGCATCAATCTAGTTTTCAGACATTAGCCTTCAGGCCTGACTTTTCTAATTTCCTGATATGCTTGTTTTTTCAAAGACACAGCTTCATACTGACTATGCAGAAATATGACTGTTTATTCCCTTATAAACCAGAGGTTCCAATATTTCTTCATAATTGGAAGGGTTACCACGTTATCATTCTAGGGCAAAAATTAGACATAATATGTTGGCGAGCTCCACAAAGGCAAGAAGTATGTTCCTTCCACCTATAAATCATCAGCTCTTAGCCCACAGACATACTCAAAGAAATAGATGTTACTCATAGAATATGAATGATGATGTTGAGATTGTTTGCTCCCAGATCCTCTAAGAGGGAAGGAAAAATGCGATCACTAGGAGAAACGGACTACAACTAGTCAGATGAGTAGGAGCGAGCAAGCCCATGTACTATAAGCTGAGCTGAGCCTGTGTTCTTGAGCCTGGGAGCCACAACTACAGCCCATGCACCCTAGAGGCCATGCTCTGCAACAAGAGAAACCCCCTCAATGAGAAGTCCCTGCTTGCCACAACTAGAGAAAGCCTGCAAGTAACAATGGAGACTCAGCACAGCCAAAAATAATAAATAATTTTTTAAAAAATGAAGGCATGAATGTCTGGGAAGCTTTCCTAACAATACTCTGTAAAATTTATTCTGAGAGTCTTGAGGACACATTCTTGGGGTTTTTTTTACTCATAACAGAGCCCAGTTATTTAAGATTTTTCAGGAATTTGGGAAGCAACAGACTTGTGTATTTCTTGCTTAAACCTCTTGTTTCTTTTTCAATAAGGCTATAGCAAGAATTTCCTGGTGGGCCAGTATTTAGGACTCTGTACTATCATTGCCAAGGACCTGGATTCTATCCTCAGTCAGGAATAAAGAGGCAGCAGGATATACAGTGCAGCCAAAAACAACAACAGCAACAAACAAACAACAAATAGACAACAAACAGACGAAATAATAGGCTCTCCCCTCAGCTCCCTGAGTAACTTTTATATACCCAGTGTTGCAAAACCTATGATCCGACACCAAAAGATCTATCCTCAGGTTTCCTGGGAGGCACAGCCCTATGTTAGCATCAATCTAGTTTTCAGACATTAGCCTTCAGGCCTGACTTTTCTAATTTCCTGATATGCTTGTTTTTTCAAAGACACAGCTTCATACTGACTATGCAGAAATATGACTGTTTATTCCCTTATAAACCAGAGGTTCCAATATTTCTTCATAATTGGAAGGGTTACCACGTTATCATTCTAGGGCAAAAATTAGACATAATATGTTGGCGAGCTCCACAAAGGCAAGAAGTATGTTCCTTCCACCTATAAATCATCAGCTCTTAGCCCACAGACATACTCAAAGAAATAGATGTTACTCATAGAATATGAATGATGATGTTGAGATTGTTTGCTCCCAGATCCTTCTTTTACATTATATAAATTGAAGTTGCCCTTTTCTAAGTGAAAGTGCTGGTCACTCAGTCATGTCTGACTCTCTGCAACCCCATGGACAGTAGCCCGCCAGGCACCTCTGTCCATGGAGTTCTCCATGTCAAGAATACTGGAGTGGGTTGCCATTTCCTTCTCCAGGGAATCTTCCAGAGGTCTTTCCTCAAGACCTCTGTTCACAGCTTGAACTGTTCAAAGAATGACAGTCAGGGAACAGTCATACTTTTTTAAAGCAGCTGGTCCCCCTCCAGTAAGCCAAGAGCAAGCATTCCAAAAGACCTAGGAGGAAGTTGCAAGGCTCCACATTCACTGGTCAAACAAGTCTGTAAGTCCTATCCACATTCAAGAAGGAGGAAGGAACTGACTACCTCCCCGTGAGAGAATGGTCTGCTCTGGTACCTGGGGAAAGAATGAATAACGATCACCTAAAAGACAATTGAATGTTCTCAACTGAATGTTCTACCTTTCTTCCCTATTTTAAACTTCTAATAGTTGCCTACATAATATACAGGGCGTTACATTGGTGCCAGGCCTCGGTTCAAGAATAAGTGAGCCCCTACGGAGTTGGGGATGGAGGTGTACACAGTGCTATATTTAAAATGGACAGCCATCAAGGACCTACTGTGTAGCCCACGGAAATCTGCCTCATGTTATGTGGCAGCCTGGATGGGAGGGGAGTTAGGGAGAGAATGGATACACTTTCCTGGTGGCTCAGACAGTAAAGAAACTGCCTGCATTGCAGGAGACCAGGGTTCGATCCCTGGGTTGGAAAGATCCCCTAGAGGAGGGCACAGCTACCTACTCCAATATTCTTGCCTGGGAGATCCCATGGACAGAGGATCTTTTTGTAAACATTTATTTATTTATTTATTTATTTATTTATTTATTTATTTGGGGCGAGGGTGGGTTGGGGAGGGAGCGGGTGGGCGGGCCAATTCTATTGGTCTTTCATTTAGACAGAGGATCTTGATGGACTACAGTCCATGGGGTCACAAAGATCCAACTGAGGGGCTAAGACTTTCATATGTATTGCTGAGTTCCTTTGCTGTCTACCTGAAACTCACAATGTTGTTAACTGCCTATACCCCAATACAAAATAAAAACTTTAAAAAGAAAAATAAGTGAGTCCTACTTGACCCCATGGGAAACTATTCAAATCACTATGAAGTCCTGACACTTGATCCTTAATCCAGTTTCCCAGATATCTGATTTGAATCACTAACATCTTTCTGGTGGGCAGAAGGCCAGGCACAGCTTATGCGTGTCCCCAGAGAGAGGTGTTGGCCAACCCAATGTGAGCACTTCTTATCCAGAATTGGCCACTGTATTAAGACGAGTTTGGGGTTTTTTTGGGTGGTAAACAGAGTACAGAGTGGGAGGAACTGGTGTGAGAGCAGCAGCCAGCCCCGGGAGTGCGCAGAGCTGGGTGTGGTGCTGGATACCTGGGAGGAGCTTCCAGGTGTGACGTGCATCTGTCTGGAAGGAGGAAGTGAGGTGGAGGATAGTGCTTGGTGAGTGTTGGCAAGGATGTGCAGGTGGTGTAGTAACATAAAATATTTATCTGCCTAAAGCCAGAAGAATATATATTACCTGTTATCTCTCCATTGCCCAAAGAATACAAATAATTGAAGAGTTTTCCTTCTCCCTGTGTATGTGTATGTGTATAGAGAGAGAGACAGAGGGAACCGATCCATCTTGGAGATTAACTACTATACCAACCTTCCTCAATGTCACGTTTTTTTAAAATATGCCATATATTAATAGAAGATGGATAGATGCATACTGACTTCATAGTTTTCTAGATACATACACCAACGAGATAAGAAACATGGAGCCATTAAGCAATTCAGTTCTCATTATCTCAGGTCATGGACCTTCTAGGTAACTGTCCAAACTACTGATTTTTTTTTTTTTTAATTGTGGACCTGGTTATTGAATGTCACTTAGATTCCTGAAACAATTAATTTTGGCCTGCAATTGTGAGCACACTTGGTCCAATGTCTCCTTCCAGCAGAGACTGCTAGTTTATCTCTAGATACATATTTGGCTCCTCTTCCTTCGTTTCGTTACAGACCATCCAATTCATAAGATAATACCATCTGGGATAATGATGATAGTTTTCAGCTACCTAGCTGACATATAAAAACATTCTAATTGTGTATAAACAGGAGGGTCATGCCCGAGTTCTGAGAAGTCCTTCAAGAGGTGTGGCGGTCTCCATTCTTTCCTCTTGTCTCCAGGCGAGGGAGGAGATTGGGCCAGGAGGAAATCACTGGCAAGGATGGAAAAGCAAGGAGACAGAAGGAGCCTTGGTTCCTGACGACTGCTCTCCATACACCCAGCTCTGTGCTATCACATGTTTGTTTATCCATGAGACAAACCTCTATCTTTTTCAGACACTGCTATTTGGACTTTCTGTCACTTGTAGTGAAACCCGATTCCGGTACCTCTGCCTGCTGTCAGGCTGGCTGGAGAATTTAGTTAGGTTAAACCTATCAGCTGAGTTGAAACCAACCTCCCAATCCACACGGTATATAAACTTGCAAAAGCTGATTAAATTACACTAAGGCAGATCTTTATAAAAAGAGTAAGAAACATATGTAAATATCACATCTGAATTTAAATACCGTATCTAACTGCCCTAGATTCTGCAATGTATTCATAGCCTTGGGAGGAGATAAGAAACCACTTTATAATCTGTTGAATCCTTGTAAATTCTGTTCACCCGTGCTTTTCAAATATGACATTTCGTGCATTGATCGTGAGGGTCAGGAGCTCTGGGTTGTGAAATAGTCTTCAGGGCTCTGGAGACTAAACCAAGACTCAGTCAGTGACCTGGTAGCCCTGCTGAGCTAGGAGGCAATGCTCTGGAAAAGGGTAACTGTTTACAAAACCAGCACCTTCTTTTCCTGAAATGGATTCCCCATATCACTGCTGTAGTTCAGAGGTCACTCTCTCTTGAAGTTTCATGCCCCTGTTCCCTCCATAAAGCCTTACCCGCTAATCTGCACCATCCCAATAGCTGCCAGAATTAACTCTAAAATAACATCTGATCTTGTCATTTAGATTCCTGAAACAATTAATTTTGGCCTGCAATTGTGAGCACACTTGGTCCAATGTCTCCTTCCAGCAGAGACTGCTAGTTTATCTCTAGATACATATTTGGCTCCTCTTCCTTCGTTTCGTTACAGACCATCCAATTCATAAGATAATACCATCTGGGATAATGATGATAGTTTTCAGCTACCTAGCTGACATATAAAAACATTCTAATTGTGTATAAACAGGAGGGTCATGCCCGAGTTCTGAGAAGTCCTTCAAGAGGTGTGGCGGTCTCCATTCTTTCCTCTTGTCTCCAGGCGAGGGAGGAGATTGGGCCAGGAGGAAATCACTGGCAAGGATGGAAAAGCAAGGAGACAGAAGGAGCCTTGGTTCCTGACGACTGCTCTCCATACACCCAGCTCTGTGCTATCACATGTTTGTTTATCCATGAGACAAACCTCTATCTTTTTCAGACACTGCTATTTGGACTTTCTGTCACTTGTAGTGAAACCCGATTCCGGTACCTCTGCCTGCTGTCAGGCTGGCTGGAGAATTTAGTTAGGTTAAACCTATCAGCTGAGTTGAAACCAACCTCCCAATCCACACGGTATATAAACTTGCAAAAGCTGATTAAATTACACTAAGGCAGATCTTTATAAAAAGAGTAAGAAACATATGTAAATATCACATCTGAATTTAAATACCGTATCTAACTGCCCTAGATTCTGCAATGTATTCATAGCCTTGGGAGGAGATAAGAAACCACTTTATAATCTGTTGAATCCTTGTAAATTCTGTTCACCCGTGCTTTTCAAATATGACATTTCGTGCATTGATCGTGAGGGTCAGGAGCTCTGGGTTGTGAAATAGTCTTCAGGGCTCTGGAGACTAAACCAAGACTCAGTCAGTGACCTGGTAGCCCTGCTGAGCTAGGAGGCAATGCTCTGGAAAAGGGTAACTGTTTACAAAACCAGCACCTTCTTTTCCTGAAATGGATTCCCCATATCACTGCTGTAGTTCAGAGGTCACTCTCTCTTGAAGTTTCATGCCCCTGTTCCCTCCATAAAGCCTTACCCGCTAATCTGCACCATCCCAATAGCTGCCAGAATTAACTCTAAAAATAACATCTGATCTTGTCATTTCACCCCCTAACTTCATAGATCTCCTTGTCGCCTCTAGCTTGGCATTAAATGGCCAGCATTTCTATCTTCTCATCCATATTATTTCCAGTCCTTTATCTCACCTGCTGTCTATTTAAACATGACATTTTCACCTTTTCCAAAATAGGCCATGTCTTTCACACCTCTGCACTGGGGAAAGGCTATTTTCTTGGCCTGAAATCCCCACTACCCACTGCAACCCCCATGCTTGCTTTTTTAGAACCTTCCCAATGTATCTCACAGGTCCCAAAGCCATTGTCGCTGTCACTTCTTCAGATGAGGCTAACCGCTTCCACCCTTGCCCATGTTCTACACTGGGTTCCCCTCTTGTCTCAGTACTTTCGGGTGGTATTACAATCCATCTCTCTTCAAGTCTGATTCCCCCAAGGGTTGAGATGCTGGAGCTCTCCCAGTTCTCAGCTCCACGTTCATAACAGATGGGAACTTGGCTGCCTTGTGGAATGGGCTAGATTCCTACAGACAGAGTAATCCCAACAAAAAGTAATTTGTATCTCAATGTAGCTTTTAGGGTTGTATGATAAGGGAAAAAGAAGGCAAAATGTAGGGCTTAGAGATTTTCCATTTCTCAGGAGAAAGAAAATTCTGTTTACATGTTAAATTCTGTTTACATGTTATTTTTTTCCCATCTTTTAAAAAAAATTTTTAATTTATTTTTGGCTATTCTGGGTTTTCACTGCTTCCACAGACTCCTCTCTAGTTGCAGGGAGTGAGGGCTCCTCTCTAGTTGAGGTAAGTAGGTTTCTTGTTGCGGTGACTTCTCTTGTTGTGGAACTCAGGCTCTAGGGATCATGGGCTTCAGTAGTTGCGGCACATGGGCTCAATAGTTGCCGCTCTGAGACTCTAGAGCACAGGTTCAACAGTTGTGGCTCATGGGCTTAGTTGCTCCAGAGCATGTGGGACCTTCCCAGGCCAGGAACCGAACCTGTGTCTCTCATGGGCTTAGCTAATACCCTTACCCGCTAGAGGTCACTCTCTTGAAGTTTCATGCCCCTGTTCCCTCCATAAAGCCTTACCCGCTAATCTGCACCATCCCAATAGCTGCCAGAATTAACTCTAAAAATAACATCTGATCTTGTCATTTCACCCCCTAACTTCATAGATCTCCTTGTCGCCTCTAGCTTGGCATTAAATGGCCAGCATTTCTATCTTCTCATCCATATTATTTCCAGTCCTTTATCTCACCTGCTGTCTATTTAAACATGACATTTTCACCTTTTCCAAAATAGGCCATGTCTTTCACACCTCTGCACTGGGGAAAGGCTATTTTCTTGGCCTGAAATCCCCACTACCCACTGCAACCCCCATGCTTGCTTTTTTAGAACCTTCCCAATGTATCTCACAGGTCCCAAAGCCATTGTCGCTGTCACTTCTTCAGATGAGGCTAACCGCTTCCACCCTTGCCCATGTTCTACACTGGGTTCCCCTCTTGTCTCAGTACTTTCGGGTGGTATTACAATCCATCTCTCTTCAAGTCTGATTCCCCCAAGGGTTGAGATGCTGGAGCTCTCCCAGTTCTCAGCTCCACGTTCATAACAGATGGGAACTTGGCTGCCTTGTGGAATGGGCTAGATTCCTACAGACAGAGTAATCCCAACAAAAAGTAATTTGTATCTCAATGTAGCTTTTAGGGTTGTATGATAAGGGAAAAAGAAGGCAAAATGTAGGGCTTAGAGATTTTCCATTTCTCAGGAGAAAGAAAATTCTGTTTACATGTTAAATTCTGTTTACATGTTATTTTTTTCCCATCTTTTAAAAAAAATTTTTAATTTATTTTTGGCTATTCTGGGTTTTCACTGCTTCCACAGACTCCTCTCTAGTTGCAGGGAGTGAGGGCTCCTCTCTAGTTGAGGTAAGTAGGTTTCTTGTTGCGGTGACTTCTCTTGTTGTGGAACTCAGGCTCTAGGGATCATGGGCTTCAGTAGTTGCGGCACATGGGCTCAATAGTTGCCGCTCTGAGACTCTAGAGCACAGGTTCAACAGTTGTGGCTCATGGGCTTAGTTGCTCCAGAGCATGTGGGACCTTCCCAGGCCAGGAACCGAACCTGTGTCTCCTGCATTGGCAGGCGAAATCGTCACCACTGAGCTACCAGGGAAGCCCTACACGTGTTCTTAAAATTTTTCTGCATCCTTCATAAGGGTCAGGAGCTCTGTGTTGTGAAATCATCTCCATCGCTCTGGAGAGATATCCATGGGAATATATAAGAACATAGGTAGCCTCTAAGTCATAATATCTTTCTTCTCACCTTGAAGAGAAATTCAACATTCCTCAGAATGGAATTTTTCTGGAACTAAAATTATGGAATCATAAAACTGTAGTGCTAAAAAGGACCTTAAAAATTATTGACTCCAACTTCATAATTCATAAATGAGAAAACTAAGTCCCAGAGAGATTAAAAGATTTGTTAAAGGACACCAAGTTAGTCAGTGTCAGTCAGTTCTGAAATCCTGGTCTATTGAATCCGGTGTCCCTCAAATATTTCAGTCATAATTCCCTGGTTAGGGTGAGTCAGCAGCTGTGAAGCACATGGACTTTAATTTCGAGTAAAATCGGAGCTAAAGCACAGATAAACCCAAGGGCTTCTGCTCCAAATGAAACAGGTGAGAAGAGATAATTCAGATTATTGGACGAAAAAAATTTAATCCTACACTGTTAGAGATGCCCCACGTTTTCATGAACAAAAGTAAGAAAGAAGTGGAATGACTTTCTCCACCTGAGTCATATGCTAAAGACAGACACAAAACTAGAACTTTGAATGCAATTGTGAAAAAGACTCCACAAAATTCCTGTGTATAAAATGAGATACCATATGAGGTAGCTGTCCTCCCATTTACAGCAGTTGGAGCCTGTTGTTGGTCAGTGGACTAAAAATCAGGTAAAAAAATTCACCTTAAAATGATAAATAATACTGTAATAATTTTAATTTTAAACATGAATATACACTTATTCTCCATGTGTGTGTGTGTGTGTTCATTGCTCAATTGTGTCCAACTCTTTAGTGACCCTGTGGACTGTAACCTGCCAGACTCCTCTGTCTGTGGATTCTCCAGGCAAGAATACTGGAGTGGGGGCTTCCCTGTTGGTCCAGTGGGTTAAGGACACTGCCTTGCAGTGCAAGGGGCACCAGTTCGATCCCTGGCCTGGGAAGATCCCACGTGCCGCGGAGCGACTGGACCGATGTGCCCAATTACCGAGCCAGAGCTCTGGAGCGCATGCGCCCAGAGCCGGTCGGTGCTCTGCGACAACAGAGGCCACCGCGATGGGAGGCCCACACGGGCCAAAGAACAAAGATGGATGAAAATAGATAAATGAAAGACCAACAGAAGTGGCCCGCCCGCCGCCCTCCCTCCCCAACCTGCCCTCCCTCCAAAAAAAAAAAGAATACTGGAGTGGGTATCCAGTCCCTCTTTGAGGGGATCTACCCCAACCAGGGATCAAACCGGGATCTCCTGCATTGGCAGGCAGATTCTTTCCTGACTAAGCTACGAGGGAAATCATAGCTACTGGCTCACGGCCCCCTCCTGATCCCAGAGGGACAATGGTGGGTGGTGGCTTGAAGCAAGCTCTTAATTCTCTGCCCAGGATCTGGCCTGGGTAGCCTGGAAGAAGACGAGGACTCCTGGTCACAAGTCTGGCAGGGGTGAGAGGCTAGAAACAAGATTCCTCTGGCTGCTAACCACCCCCTGCCGCATCCCCCCAAAACACATTTCTCAAGGAGGTAAGAAGAGACATAAAGTTTATTAGAGACACAGCACACCAAGTGGGAGAGCACACAGAGAAAACTATTTAAGACAGAGCAAGGCAGAGATGCGCACCTGGAGAGAAAGGGTGTGGGTGCCCTCCCCAGGGGGCAGGAGTGCATCTCTATTCTCACCCTGCAAGCAGGTTTGCACCATTTTTCTAGATTCTATATATATCTCATCAATATAAGATTTTAAAAAAAATGAACTAAAAAACCACTTTATTCATGAGGTAGCTGTCCTCCCATTTACAGCAGTTGGAGCCTGTTGTTGGTCAGTGGACTAAAAATCAGGTAAAAAAATTCACCTTAAAATGATAAATAATACTGTAATAATTTTAATTTTAAACATGAATATACACTTATTCTCCATGTGTGTGTGTGTGTGTTCATTGCTCAATTGTGTCCAACTCTTTAGTGACCCTGTGGACTGTAACCTGCCAGACTCCTCTGTCTGTGGATTCTCCAGGCAAGAATACTGGAGTGGGGGCTTCCCTGTTGGTCCAGTGGGTTAAGGACACTGCCTTGCAGTGCAAGGGGCACCAGTTCGATCCCTGGCCTGGGAAGATCCCACGTGCCGCGGAGCGACTGGACCGATGTGCCCAATTACCGAGCCAGAGCTCTGGAGCGCATGCGCCCAGAGCCGGTCGGTGCTCTGCGACAACAGAGGCCACCGCGATGGGAGGCCCACACGGGCCAAAGAACAAAGATGGATGAAAATAGATAAATGAAAGACCAACAGAAGTGGCCCGCCCGCCGCCCTCCCTCCCCAACCTGCCCTCCCTCCAAAAAAAAAAAAGAATACTGGAGTGGGTATCCAGTCCCTCTTTGAGGGGATCTACCCCAACCAGGGATCAAACCGGGATCTCCTGCATTGGCAGGCAGATTCTTTCCTGACTAAGCTACGAGGGAAATCATAGCTACTGGCTCACGGCCCCCTCCTGATCCCAGAGGGACAATGGTGGGTGGTGGCTTGAAGCAAGCTCTTAATTCTCTGCCCAGGATCTGGCCTGGGTAGCCTGGAAGAAGACGAGGACTCCTGGTCACAAGTCTGGCAGGGGTGAGAGGCTAGAAACAAGATTCCTCTGGCTGCTAACCACCCCCTGCCGCATCCCCCCAAAACACATTTCTCAAGGAGGTAAGAAGAGACATAAAGTTTATTAGAGACACAGCACACCAAGTGGGAGAGCACACAGAGAAAACTATTTAAGACAGAGCAAGGCAGAGATGCGCACCTGGAGAGAAAGGGTGTGGGTGCCCTCCCCAGGGGGCAGGAGTGCATCTCTATTCTCACCCTGCAAGCAGGTTCCTCTGCACCATTTTTCTAGATTCTATATATATCTCATCAATATAAGATACTTCTCTCTTTCTGACTTGCTTTACTACATAACAGTCTCTGGGTCTGTCCATGCCTCTACAAATGATTCAGTTTCATTCCTTTTACTGACTGAATAATATTCCATTGTGTAAGATCTGGTACTAAGAATTATAACAAAGACATATGTGACTGGATATGGATGATACACAATAGGTAGAAAGACAGTAGCCAAGAAGCTAGCCTGAGGGCTAGGGAAAGTTGGAAAAATCTTCAAATGCATTCTGCTCAAGACAGGATAAAATCTAGAATTAAGCTAGTTAATACTATAAGTTAAACTTCAATTAATAAAGTCTTTAATTACACTTAAAGGCATGTCTCCTTTATTCATCTGCTTTTACTGTCATTCTGAATATTTAGTTTAGTGGTCTAACTAAAGAGTTATTTTTAAAAATATTTAATTAGCTGGAAAAAGTGTATTGAACCCATTTTTCAAATGACCTATCTTTAGGAAACTGAGCTATTTGGCTTATTAAACTATAAATGTATCTGGGCCTTCTCATGAAAGCATATTTTTACTCAAACCAAGTAGGGTAGGGTAGAGATACTCACTAATATCCTGAGATTGTAAACATAGACATGCTAATATGCAATAGAAAAACACTGTGAAATGCAGGACTGAAGGGTTTTCCCATGATGCTGTCCTTTTGCCCTTGAATGGCTTTCATCATGGACCACTGGCTCAGAAACTGTCTCCGTCTACTAGGTTGTTGAAGGAGGCAAGAGAGATTCTAAATGACCCAAAGAGCATTACCTTCTAAGCTTAGATTGTCCTTCCTGCCCAAAGGCATGGCTTTCTTCACCCCAGCTTAAGTGCTAGCAAAGCACACCTCCAGTATGAGTCTACTGAAGCCGCCATGACAAAGAACCATAAACCACAGACTCGTATCATCTCACAGTTCTGGTGGCTAGAATTCTGAAATCAAGGCATTGGCAGGGCCATGCTCTCTCTGAAACTTCTACAGAAGGCTTCTCTCCTAGCTTCCAGGAGTCCCTTGATTGTAATAACAAAACTTCAGTCTTTTCCTAAGGGCCTCCTTATGTGTATGCTGCTATGCTATGCTTAGTCATGTCCAACTCTTTGTGACTCCATGGACTGTAGCCTGCCAGTCTCCTCTGTCCATGGGGATTCTCCAGGCAAGAATACTGCAGTCGGTTGCTGTGCCCTCCTCCAGGGGATCTTCCCAACCCAGGGATCAAACCTAGGTCTCTGGCACTGAGTCAGATTCTCTCCTAGCTGAGCTACAAGGGAAGCCCCCTTCCATGTATATCTCTGTCCAAATTACCCCTTTTTATAAGGACATCATTCACACTGTATTAGGGACCCATCCTATGCCAATACAAGTTCTTCTTAAAGAATTACATCTGCAATTACCCTACTTTCAAATACATTCACATTCTGAGGTGCTAGGGCTAACATTTCAGCAGGAAACTTTGGCAGGTATGCTCCAAACCCTAACACTTAGTCTCCTTTGCTATTCATCTGCTTTTACTGTCATTCTGAATATTTAGTTTAGTGGTCTAACTAAAGAGTTATTTTTAAAAATATTTAATTAGCTGGAAAAAGTGTATTGAACCCATTTTTCAAATGACCTATCTTTAGGAAACTGAGCTATTTGGCTTATTAAACTATAAATGTATCTGGGCCTTCTCATGAAAGCATATTTTTACTCAAACCAAGTAGGGTAGGGTAGAGATACTCACTAATATCCTGAGATTGTAAACATAGACATGCTAATATGCAATAGAAAAACACTGTGAAATGCAGGACTGAAGGGTTTTCCCATGATGCTGTCCTTTTGCCCTTGAATGGCTTTCATCATGGACCACTGGCTCAGAAACTGTCTCCGTCTACTAGGTTGTTGAAGGAGGCAAGAGAGATTCTAAATGACCCAAAGAGCATTACCTTCTAAGCTTAGATTGTCCTTCCTGCCCAAAGGCATGGCTTTCTTCACCCCAGCTTAAGTGCTAGCAAAGCACACCTCCAGTATGAGTCTACTGAAGCCGCCATGACAAAGAACCATAAACCACAGACTCGTATCATCTCACAGTTCTGGTGGCTAGAATTCTGAAATCAAGGCATTGGCAGGGCCATGCTCTCTCTGAAACTTCTACAGAAGGCTTCTCTCCTAGCTTCCAGGAGTCCCTTGATTGTAATAACAAAACTTCAGTCTTTTCCTAAGGGCCTCCTTATGTGTATGCTGCTATGCTATGCTTAGTCATGTCCAACTCTTTGTGACTCCATGGACTGTAGCCTGCCAGTCTCCTCTGTCCATGGGGATTCTCCAGGCAAGAATACTGCAGTCGGTTGCTGTGCCCTCCTCCAGGGGATCTTCCCAACCCAGGGATCAAACCTAGGTCTCTGGCACTGAGTCAGATTCTCTCCTAGCTGAGCTACAAGGGAAGCCCCCTTCCATGTATATCTCTGTCCAAATTACCCCTTTTTATAAGGACATCATTCACACTGTATTAGGGACCCATCCTATGCCAATACAAGTTCTTCTTAAAGAATTACATCTGCAATTACCCTATTTTCAAATACATTCACATTCTGAGGTGCTAGGGGCTAACATTTCAGCAGGGAAACTTTGGCAGGTATGCTCCAAACCCTAACACTCTGAAGAAGAAGATGTTGCCATCCTACGCTTTGAATTAATTCTCCAAATAATTGTTAATTTTAATAACCAATACATAGTCAAATCTAACAAAGTACTTTAGTCATAAGCATAGTCAGGAAAAGTTTTAGTGAGTGCTGGAAGAAATGATAAGCCAAAAATTAATAAAATAAAAACTGATTAATAAAAATCGATAGGGCTTCCCTGGTAGTCCAGTGGGTAGTGAGTCCGCCTTGCAGTGCAGGGGGCGCTGGTTCGATCCCTGGCCTGGGAGTATCCCATGTGCCATGGTGCCCGGAGCCGGTGCTCTGCTACAGGAGAGGCCACTGCAAAGGGAGGCCCACACAGACCAAAGAACAAATATGGGTGAAAATAAACGAATGAAAGACCAATAAAAGAGGCCAAAAATTAAAAAAAAAATCAATAAAGTTTATTATTAGTTATGACTAGGGAGCCACATTGTCCATAAAAAAGAAGAAACTCGGGCTTCCCTGGTGGTCCAGTGGGTAGAGTCCGCCTTGCAGTGCAAGGGGCACCAGTTCGATCCCTGGCCCAGGAAGATCCCACATGCCGCGAAGCGGCTGGACAGGTGTGTCCAATTAAGAGTCTGGAGCGCATGCACCCAGAGCCAGTGCTCTGCAACGAGAGAGACCACTGTGATGGGAGGCCCACACAGGCCAAAGAATAAAGATGGATGAAAACACATAAATAAAAAATCAATAAAAACAAGCCAAAATTAAATATAAATAAATAGATAAATAAAAAGAAAGAAGAAACTAACAACATGGAAATATGAGAAGCACAGAAAAGATTTTTAAATTTTTTATTTATTTAAGGAAGCTTTTTTTTTTTTTTTTGGCTGTACCCAGTCTTAGCTTCGGCCTGTGGGATCTAGTTTCCCAATGAGGGATGGAACCCAGACTGCCTGCCCTGGGTGGAGAGTCTTAAGTGCTAGACCACCAGGAAAGTCCCCCAATTTTTTTTTTTTTTTTTTTTTAAAGCAGAGGGAGTAGATCAAGTTTAAGGATCACAAGGTCCCTCCTAGGAAAGCACGTTTATCAGATAAGAAGCAACTGTCCTAAAAGGGAGCCCAGGAATGACAGGTAGTTTCCTAGCACACCTGGAATATCTGACCATTCTTTGTCTTATCTTTGATGCTAGGGACGAGCCTGACGCTTGCTTCCCTTCTGGACGGTCACGGTCAAGTTGGGTGTGGAAAACAAAGAGCATTTATTCAGTAAGGTACAAAGTAGCAAATATATCTCTTTTACCGTAAGCCTTTAAATACTGTGCAAACACAGACATTCATCCATTGACACCAATGTGTGGAAACACACAGTGGACTAAAATGTTCAAAGACATTCACTCCACGTGTGCAACAGATACTAAACAAGAAAAAAATTCCAAGGATGCTACAATCGCTCTTTCATATCAAGTTGTATTTTTCTTGCTTAAAAGTCATTAAAATTTGTCATTGCTCTGCAAGACCTCAATTATGTTGGATGAGTCAATAATTTTATGGATAGTTCACATACTCAGAGTCTTTAATTTCCTTTTTAAAATAGCAACATTTCCAAGATGTATAGTATACAGTTCTATGTGTTTGTAAACAAAACTTACTGAATTTAGAGTCATCTGTGTTACAGAGACAGATGTTTTGGAACATGAAGTTGATTTCCTATTAAACAATGTAAACAACCATCATGCATCTTAGAATGAATTGTGTTCACTTGTTTTTTCCTCGTAAAAAGAGTTTGCAGAAAGTGCTTTGGCAGAGGCTTCTCTACTGTGTAATTAAAAAGTAATTATTAGGGGGCTTCCCTGGTGGTCCAGTGGGTAAGGACACTGCCTTGCAGTGCAAGGGGCGCCAGTTCAATCCCTGGCCTGGGAAGATCCCATGTGCTGCGGAGCAACCGGACCAGTGGGTCCAATTACTGAACCGGAGCTCTGGAGCGCATGCGCCCAGAGCCACTGCTCTGCAACAACAGAGGCCACTGCAACGGGAGGCCCACATGGGCCAAAGAACAAAGATGGATGAAAACAGATAAATGAAAGACCAATAGAAGTGGTCCACCTGCCCCCCTCCCTCCCTAACCCACCCCACCCAGAAAAGTAATTATCAAAAACATAAAAACTCCATCTTAGTTTGTTATTTTGCCTTCAGTAAAACTGTCATCACATGTAACTCAACCCATTTTCTAACTTACCAGTTTTCCATTCTTTGTTTTTTGCTAGGACGAGCCTGACGCTTGCTTCCTTCTGGACGTTCACGGTCAAGTTGAGTGTGGAAAACAAAGAGCATTTATTCAGTAAGGTACAAAGTAGCAAATATATCTCTTTTACCGTAAGCCTTTAAATACTGTGCAAACACAGACATTCATCCATTGACACCAATGTGTGGAAACACACAGTGGACTAAAATGTTCAAAGACATTCACTCCACGTGTGCAACAGATACTAAACAAGAAAAAAATTCCAAGGATGCTACAATCGCTCTTTCATATCAAGTTGTATTTTTCTTGCTTAAAAGTCATTAAAATTTGTCATTGCTCTGCAAGACCTCAATTATGTTGGATGAGTCAATAATTTTATGGATAGTTCACATACTCAGAGTCTTTAATTTCCTTTTTAAAATAGCAACATTTCCAAGATGTATAGTATACAGTTCTATGTGTTTGTAAACAAAACTTACTGAATTTAGAGTCATCTGTGTTACAGAGACAGATGTTTTGGAACATGAAGTTGATTTCCTATTAAACAATGTAAACAACCATCATGCATCTTAGAATGAATTGTGTTCACTTGTTTTTTCCTCGTAAAAAGAGTTTGCAGAAAGTGCTTTGGCAGAGGCTTCTCTACTGTGTAATTAAAAAGTAATTATTAGGGGGCTTCCCTGGTGGTCCAGTGGGTAAGGACACTGCCTTGCAGTGCAAGGGGCGCCAGTTCAATCCCTGGCCTGGGAAGATCCCATGTGCTGCGGAGCAACCGGACCAGTGGGTCCAATTACTGAACCGGAGCTCTGGAGCGCATGCGCCCAGAGCCACTGCTCTGCAACAACAGAGGCCACTGCAACGGGAGGCCCACATGGGCCAAAGAACAAAGATGGATGAAAACAGATAAATGAAAGACCAATAGAAGTGGTCCACCTGCCCCCCTCCCTCCCTAACCCACCCCACCCAGAAAAGTAATTATCAAAAACATAAAAACTCCATCTTAGTTTGTTATTTTGCCTTCAGTAAAACTGTCATCACATGTAACTCAACCCATTTTCTAACTTACCAGTTTTCCATTCATAAAAAAAATGACATCTTATCAAACTTCAGAACACTGCTTGGAATAATCAGGAATGTATCATAACATTGTGTTGTACTTGTATTCTCTCATAACCACAAATGGAACTTCACATCATTGGTATGTTTTCAACATTTGCTACAGTATCAAGACTGGTTACAATGGACAGAAACCAAACACATAAATTATATATATATATGTTCATAAATTTGAGTTGGAACTTGCATATAGTATGACTGCATTTAGAAATTCAGATGATGTTATCAAGGTTCTGTCTCTTCATCTTCTAATTGTTTTCTTTTGCTAATTGCACATTCACATCATTTGAACCCCCAAACACCCAGTACTCCTAAGTAGAGAATCTTATTTTTTTTTTCACTTTTTCTCCACATTTCCTCTAAGAATTGCATCTTACTATACTGATACTGTAGTTTCTAAGTCAAGTATTATTGAGACAAAAGACTGTTAAATAATTATCAGTAAGTACCTGATTATAGTCACCTTTAAGCTATTCCACAAGAAAAAGAAACATGTTCATTTACTTAAGCATAGGGATTTTCTACATCTATATCTTTATGATGTATAACAACTGGAAGAAAAGCAAAAAAAAAAAAAAAAAGCATTTTTACTGAACAATGTTAGTTTCCACTTAATAGAGTTAATAGAATTACAGTTTCCATGCCAACGTGAAAGCTGAAAAGATATTCAGAATATCATAATATTCATTTCTGTACTGGTATTTGAATCAATAAGCTTCAGAATTTTGTATTAATATTTCAAATGAAAGTTTGTGATATATCCCAACATGCGCTAAGTTGCTTTAGTCGTGTCTGACTCCTTTCAAGCCTATGGACCGTAGCCTGCCAGGCTCCTTTGTCCATGGGATTCTCCAGGTAAGAACATTGGAGCAGGTTGCCATGCCCTTCTCCAGGGGATCTTCCCAACCCAGGGACTGACCCAGGGAACTGATGTCTCTTATGTCTCCCGCGTTGGCAGCTAGGTGCCACCTGGGAAACCCCTATGTATCCCAACAATGATTCTCATTTACAGAAGTATTCTGATAGCATTGTTTCCCCTTTCTATTGGATCATCACACTAAGACAGTAATAATAAACAGAAGGCACAGAATAGAAAGTCATCTATTCTTGTGAATGAACGTGACAAAACATCTACTTTGATCCTTTGTGATATTCAAATTTTAGGTGGGAGAAATCACAAAAGAAAGTTTGGTTTATTTGATTAAACTGCAATGATCTGCAAGGCCTGTTTCAGGCACATAGCAGCAACAGTATTATTATCGTTGTTGTTGCTATTATTATACAGAAGCTTAACTTTTACGATTGTAAATACCAAAGATGGTAAAATCAACAGGCCCTTGGTCCTAAGAATTTGGACTCTGAAATCAGGAACAGTTTCATTTTTAGTAATATAGGGCGTAGCATCAATTGAACCCCCAAACACCCAGTACTCCTAAGTAGAGAATCTTATTTTTTTTTTCACTTTTTCTCCACATTTCCTCTAAGAATTGCATCTTACTATACTGATACTGTAGTTTCTAAGTCAAGTATTATTGAGACAAAAGACTGTTAAATAATTATCAGTAAGTACCTGATTATAGTCACCTTTAAGCTATTCCACAAGAAAAAGAAACATGTTCATTTACTTAAGCATAGGGATTTTCTACATCTATATCTTTATGATGTATAACAACTGGAAGAAAAGCAAAAAAAAAAAAAAAAAAGCATTTTTACTGAACAATGTTAGTTTCCACTTAATAGAGTTAATAGAATTACAGTTTCCATGCCAACGTGAAAGCTGAAAAGATATTCAGAATATCATAATATTCATTTCTGTACTGGTATTTGAATCAATAAGCTTCAGAATTTTGTATTAATATTTCAAATGAAAGTTTGTGATATATCCCAACATGCGCTAAGTTGCTTTAGTCGTGTCTGACTCCTTTCAAGCCTATGGACCGTAGCCTGCCAGGCTCCTTTGTCCATGGGATTCTCCAGGTAAGAACATTGGAGCAGGTTGCCATGCCCTTCTCCAGGGGATCTTCCCAACCCAGGGACTGACCCAGGGAACTGATGTCTCTTATGTCTCCCGCGTTGGCAGCTAGGTGCCACCTGGGAAACCCCTATGTATCCCAACAATGATTCTCATTTACAGAAGTATTCTGATAGCATTGTTTCCCTTGCTATTGGATCATCACACTAAGACAGTAATAATAAACAGAAGACACAGAATAGAAAGTCATCTATTCTTGTGAATGAACGTGACAAAACATCTACTTTGATCCTTTGTGATATTCAAATTTTAGGTGGGAGAAATCACAAAAGAAAGTTTGGTTTATTTGATTAAACTGCAATGATCTGCAAGGCCTGTTTCAGGCACATAGCAGCAACAGTATTATTATCGTTGTTGTTGCTATTATTATACAGAAGCTTAACTTTTACGATTGTAAATACCAAAGATGGTAAAATCAACAGGCCCTTGGTCCTAAGAATTTGGACTCTGAAATCAGGAACAGTTTCATTTTTAGTTTAAATAAACATTAGGGACATGTAGAGATATCAATGATGAAGTTGTGACTTCAAGATTTATTTCTGTGATGTTCTTAAATTTACACGGTCTGGCCTAGTTTTCTTTCATGCTAGAGTGGCCTTTGGTTTATCTGGAACGTATCCTAATGTTGGTCATTTACTGCTGGAGATTCAGTTGCATCCCATAACTGGACAGAACTCTGGATAAGTATTTAAGGATATCCCAGTGATGCTAAGTGTCCTAATCACTCTTTTAGCATCCTAGACTACTTCTCTGCAGTATCACAGTTGTAATCATACATCTATATATTTCTTAACTGTGTTCCTATAACACTGTAAGTCCTATGAAACCAAAGGCCATATCTGACTCTGAATAGTTACTGCTTAGAAGCATAGTGCCAGAATACACGTAGAATAGACCTTTCTTGAATAAATGAATGAAGGAGGCAACTGCAAATGGCACTCTCCCAGTTCTTCATAAATTCATGTAACTTTTACAGTAGGTAAGTGGGAGGTGTAGAGTAAGTCGATGTTTCCCCCATGTGTCTGTCTTTGAAAATACAGATTATCAGACCTTTCCCATGGAGATGGTGACTTAGAGGGTTTGGGGTAGAACTTAAGTATCCATGTTTCAAACCAGCTGCCCTAGGGAAAACCTGTAACAGAGTAAACTTGGGAGATATCATATTCAAGGTTCATACCACCTTAGATCCTTAATTCTAAGAAGTTCCTCTCTGTTCAGTAATCAGAGGACTTCTGGAATTCACAGTTCTTATGCTTATTAAAAGAAATGTTAAAAAAAAAAAAAAAAGAAATGTTCATATCCTTACACTTCTTTGTTCCGCCCACTTGGAATTTCCTGATTGAACATGTGTAATGCGGAAACTAAACAGTACTTTGGCTCAGGCATGAAATTTAATCTTAGGAGTTCTGTGCCTGGTCTTTGAGAAAATAAAAAGCTTTCAGCTAGTGTGGAGTCTAGGTCTTCGGATGGGCGAGCAGATAAAATCAACAGGCCCTTGTTCCTAAGAATTTGGACTCTGAAATCAGGAACAGTTTCATTTTTAGTTTAAATAAACATTAGGGACATGTAGAGATATCAATGATGAAGTTGTGACTTCAAGATTTATTTCTGTGATGTTCTTAAATTTACACGGTCTGGCCTAGTTTTCTTTCATGCTAGAGTGGCCTTTGGTTTATCTGGAACGTATCCTAATGTTGGTCATTTACTGCTGGAGATTCAGTTGCATCCCATAACTGGACAGAACTCTGGATAAGTATTTAAGGATATCCCAGTGATGCTAAGTGTCCTAATCACTCTTTTAGCATCCTAGACTACTTCTCTGCAGTATCACAGTTGTAATCATACATCTATATATTTCTTAACTGTGTTCCTATAACACTGTAAGTCCTATGAAACCAAAGGCCATATCTGACTCTGAATAGTTACTGCTTAGAAGCATAGTGCCAGAATACACGTAGAATAGACCTTTCTTGAATAAATGAATGAAGGAGGCAACTGCAAATGGCACTCTCCCAGTTCTTCATAAATTCATGTAACTTTTACAGTAGGTAAGTGGGAGGTGTAGAGTAAGTCGATGTTTCCCCCATGTGTCTGTCTTTGAAAATACAGATTATCAGACCTTTCCCATGGAGATGGTGACTTAGAGGGTTTGGGGTAGAACTTAAGTATCCATGTTTCAAACCAGCTGCCCTAGGGAAAACCTGTAACAGAGTAAACTTGGGAGATATCATATTCAAGGTTCATACCACCTTAGATCCTTAATTCTAAGAAGTTCCTCTCTGTTCAGTAATCAGAGGACTTCTGGAATTCACAGTTCTTATGCTTATTAAAAGAAATGTTAAAAAAAAAAAAAAAAGAAATGTTCATATCCTTACACTTCTTTGTTCCGCCCACTTGGAATTTCCTGATTGAACATGTGTAATGCGGAAACTAAACAGTACTTTGGCTCAGGCATGAAATTTAATCTTAGGAGTTCTGTGCCTGGTCTTTGAGAAAATAAAAAGCTTTCAGCTAGTGTGGGAGTCTAGCTGACCACTCAACATCTTCGGATGACAGGATCTGACTGTTTTTGCATTGCATGATCTTTTATTTTAGGAAACTGTGCTTTAATGGTATGCACAATCACAGAGCCTTGGAGCAGACATTTGTTGTTTGATTCTCTCCAGTTTCCTTCTCCTCTCCTGGTAACAGATCCTGAATTCTGCTTTGGAGGAACCATTTTTAATCGCACGGCACAGCACAGCTACAATTGACCTCACTCCCCAAATTTTAAAGTAAAGTCTGATCCCATAATTCAAATCCCATCCCTCTTGCCAAGTAATCGGTTGAGTGCAGGGCACAGAGCCTAAGCAAAACAAGGGAAGCAACAGAAATGTTTGCTGGAACTTCTGGGATTGCAAAACATCTCTCTTCCATGGAGGCTACAAGAGAAACCTTTCTTTTTCCTGCCAACAAGTGTGAAAATGAAAGGTCTGGAATTGTGTGGGCCCTTCTGAGACACTAAGACAACTGAGGGCTATCAGAGGCTCTGGGTAGAGTCTAAGAATGAAATCAAAGACAGAGAGTGAAGTGAAGTGAAAGTCGCTCAGTTGTGTCCCATCCTTTGCAACCTATGGACAAGTCATGGAATTCTCCAGGCAAGAATACAGAAGTCGGTTGCCTTTCCATTCTCCAGGGGATCTTCCCAACTCAGGAATCAAACTCAGGTCTCCTGCACTGCAGGTGGATTCTTTACCAACTAAGTTACAATGGGGTCCCAAAAGAAAGAGAAATTGAGACTAAATCAGGTCTTAGAGGACATCAAACGCGTTTCCAAACTAGTATCAATTCCAGCCCTGACTTGCCTTTCCAGATATGTGACCACTGCAGTTTATGTTAGTTTGTGCTGAGATCTCTGTTACTTGAAATTTAAAGACTCCTGATTGATGTAAGATCCATGGCTGTATCAGATGCACCCCTCAGTGATCCCTGAAGGGAGAGACAGAGGAATTAGGAAGTCATCAGAGCCCAGAGGTACAGAGACACTAGCACACCTTCCTGAAATACCATGGTTTCTGTGCAAGAAGTGAAAAAGTAAAATTCCCTTTTAAGCAATAGAAAGGTTTACCCACACTTTCCAAACTAGAAATCTATAAACACAATCTAGCAAAATATTTTTTTCTGATATGCCAATTCATTACAGGAAATCTCAGAATAATGTTTATTTTAAAAAACCTGAAATCATGTTTCATTATGTGTTTCACCAAGTGTATTTACTGCAATGAAAATAAAATTACATAAAACTGGGATTATCTCTGAAAATTCAGGGCATATGGTGGCTATATCTAGGGAACATCCACCTTGCTTTATTGAAATAAATTAATGTTAAAATGAATACACTGCTAGAAAGGCTGTTTACCAGTTTGCAGGTCATAAAGATGAAAAGAGCTAAATCCACCTCTCCATGCAGAATTGGCAAGTGAGAGAATGTATTCTGCACACAATAGGTAGGCAGTGAATATATCTGACTGACAAGAACCCTGCTAGGACTAGCAGTGAGCTATTTAAGCCCTGCTGTTTCTTGTGGACTTTGCCAAACTTGGCTGCAGAGTGAGGATTCTGCAGTCATACATGGGAGCCCTAAGCCACAGTTTTCGTCTTTCTCCACTTCAAACTTTCCTAAACCCTCCAGTCAGGTGCTGGGCCCTCATCAATGACTCATAGGTGAAAAAAGCTCTAAAGGAAACATTTTTGCATGTGATTATTTGTTGAGGATAATCATTTCTCTGTGCCTGTGTCAACAGGATTGTTACTATGGAATTTGTAAATATATTCACTAAACTGTAAAATGATAGTCTTGTATTGAAAGTGACCTGCTTTTAACCTATGTGTTTTAGGCATCTGGCGTCTAAAAATTCTGCTCTACAGCACAAATCAAAGTCGATAAAACCAGTTAGCAGAAAATAAAAATGAGGGTGAGCAAGATTTTCCATTTCTGGAAGAGACTAAGAAACAAAATAGAGACTAGTTTTGAAAATTCATATTACAAAAGGTTTTCAAAAATACTGAGAAATGCATGTACCAATGTATTCACGTATGTAATATGTATACACAGACATATATTCTAGATGACCTTAAGCATAATGAACAAAAAGTAGCAAAACGCTTAAGATAAACCAGTTCTGCCTGGTAGAGAAGCAATTATATTTCCAGTAATAGAACCATATGGTATGATTTCATAGAACATTTGCCAAAGAATCAATGACATGCATAACCCTTCTATCTGGTTTCCCTGGTGGCTCTGACAGTAAAGAATCTGCCTGTAATTCAGGAAACACAGGTTCGATCCCTGGGACAGGAAGATCCCCTGGAGAAGGAAATGGCAACCCACTCCAGTATTCTTGCCTAGAGAGTTCCATGGACCGAGGAGCTTGGTGGGCTACACCATGGGATCGCAGAGTCAGACACAACTGAGCAACTATCCCTTTCACTTTCAACCTTTATATGTAAGCTTCCCTGTCATATAATCACAAAAGATCACATTTTCTTAAATAAAGAAATTTAACATCTCACATCCCTATGAGTCTGAGAAAGAACTCTGCCCCATTCACCACTCTCCTTGGTCTTCTCTCAGCATTTCCCTCTGGATCCCGTGAAGCTTTTTCTCATTCATTCCCTCCAGACTTTTGACAGTAATAGGAATAACTATTATTCCTTGAGCCTTCACTGTATACCCACCTGTGTGCTAGATGGTTTACATTTCTCATTTTATTCTAATAACAGACAGGTGCCCCATTTAGACCTTTCACAAATAGATAAACTGAGGCTTAACTTCAGAAATTTACAGATAGCAGAGGCAGAATTTGACCTGAATTTTAGCCCTGTCTGCTGCTAAAGCCCATGCTCTTCCCCATGACATGACTGATGATTAACTATTGCCTTAAAAGAATTCTAAAATGCTCCCAATTACTGTAAGAATAGATCCCAGCCCTACTCTCTGATTCTGATATAGTTTTACTGAAATTCTTCTGATGGAACACTAAAGGAAAAGGTAAAATGAAACAAATGGTATTTGCATGACTGGTGGCTTTAAGAATGGATCAATTATAATTAGACAGAATCTGGCAGTTCAGACGGCACGAGAACACATTGAACTTGTATTCTACCCGTTTTAGTAATGATTCACCAGGCTTTATATGTGTTTCCATGAAACTCATCAGTTCACCATGACAATGGTTTATTCACGTATGTAATATGTATACACAGACATATATTCTAGATGACCTTAAGCATAATGAACAAAAAGTAGCAAAACGCTTAAGATAAACCAGTTCTGCCTGGTAGAGAAGCAATTATATTTCCAGTAATAGAACCATATGGTATGATTTCATAGAACATTTGCCAAAGAATCAATGACATGCATAACCCTTCTATCTGGTTTCCCTGGTGGCTCTGACAGTAAAGAATCTGCCTGTAATTCAGGAAACACAGGTTCGATCCCTGGGACAGGAAGATCCCCTGGAGAAGGAAATGGCAACCCACTCCAGTATTCTTGCCTAGAGAGTTCCATGGACCGAGGAGCTTGGTGGGCTACACCATGGGATCGCAGAGTCAGACACAACTGAGCAACTATCCCTTTCACTTTCAACCTTTATATGTAAGCTTCCCTGTCATATAATCACAAAAGATCACATTTTCTTAAATAAAGAAATTTAACATCTCACATCCCTATGAGTCTGAGAAAGAACTCTGCCCCATTCACCACTCTCCTTGGTCTTCTCTCAGCATTTCCCTCTGGATCCCGTGAAGCTTTTTCTCATTCATTCCCTCCAGACTTTTGACAGTAATAGGAATAACTATTATTCCTTGAGCCTTCACTGTATACCCACCTGTGTGCTAGATGGTTTACATTTCTCATTTTATTCTAATAACAGACAGGTGCCCCATTTAGACCTTTCACAAATAGATAAACTGAGGCTTAACTTCAGAAATTTACAGATAGCAGAGGCAGAATTTGACCTGAATTTTAGCCCTGTCTGCTGCTAAAGCCCATGCTCTTCCCCATGACATGACTGATGATTAACTATTGCCTTAAAAGAATTCTAAAATGCTCCCAATTACTGTAAGAATAGATCCCAGCCCTACTCTCTGATTCTGATATAGTTTTACTGAAATTCTTCTGATGGAACACTAAAGGAAAAGGTAAAATGAAACAAATGGTATTTGCATGACTGGTGGCTTTAAGAATGGATCAATTATAATTAGACAGAATCTGGCAGTTCAGACGGCACGAGAACACATTGAACTTGTATTCTACCCGTTTTAGTAATGATTCACCAGGCTTTATATGTGTTTCCATCTGAAACTCATCAGCCCTCTATCCAGGACATTTCTTTTTTTCTTTATCTGTCTGTTTCATCTCAAGGTCTTGCTTTGTGCTTTTCCCATAAAGATATTAATGATGTGGCGAGACACAGGTTACAATATCAGCCTTCTGATTAGTATTTCTCCAGATGCTTTTCTATCTTCTCTACATATCCAGTCTTTTCTTTCCTCCTTTCTCACCCTCCTGTTGTTTCTTCTTTCTTTCTTCTTCCATATATGTTCCATACCATTCATTCTTCTTATAGTTCCAAGGTCATTTTTCTTTAGTGTTTATAGTTGGACACATGGTCATTGTATGAAAGGCCTAGAAGTGTGTGTGTGCTCATTCAGTTGTGACTGATTCTGTGACCTTCTAAACTGTAGCCCACCAGGATCCTATGTCCATAGGATTCTCCAGGCAAGAATACTGGAGCGAGGGCTTCCCTGGTGGTCCAGTGGCTGAAAAGTCCTCCTTGCAATACAAGGGGCACCAGTTTGATCCCTGGCCCAGGAGGACCCCAAGTGCTGAGGCACAGCTGCACTGGTGTGTCCAATTGTGAGCCAGTGCTCTGGACTGCATGCACCCAGAGCTGGTGCTCTGCAGCGAGAGAGGCCACTGCAGTGGGAAGCCCACACAGGCCAAAGAATAAAGATGGATGAAAATAAACAAATAAGTAAACAGGTGCCCCATTTAGACCTTTCACAAATAGATAAACTGAGGCTTAACTTCAGAAATTTACAGATAGCAGAGGCAGAATTTGACCTGAATTTTAGCCCTGTCTGCTGCTAAAGCCCATGCTCTTCCCCATGACATGACTGATGATTAACTATTGCCTTAAAAGAATTCTAAAATGCTCCCAATTACTGTAAGAATAGATCCCAGCCCTACTCTCTGATTCTGATATAGTTTTACTGAAATTCTTCTGATGGAACACTAAAGGAAAAGGTAAAATGAAACAAATGGTATTTGCATGACTGGTGGCTTTAAGAATGGATCAATTATAATTAGACAGAATCTGGCAGTTCAGACGGCACGAGAACACATTGAACTTGTATTCTACCCGTTTTAGTAATGATTCACCAGGCTTTATATGTGTTTCCATCTGAAACTCATCAGCCCTCTATCCAGGACATTTCTTTTTTTCTTTATCTGTCTGTTTCATCTCAAGGTCTTGCTTTGTGCTTTTCCCATAAAGATATTAATGATGTGGCGAGACACAGGTTACAATATCAGCCTTCTGATTAGTATTTCTCCAGATGCTTTTCTATCTTCTCTACATATCCAGTCTTTTCTTTCCTCCTTTCTCACCCTCCTGTTGTTTCTTCTTTCTTTCTTCTTCCATATATGTTCCATACCATTCATTCTTCTTATAGTTCCAAGGTCTTTTTTCTTTAGTGTTTATAGTTGGACACATGGTCATTGTATGAAAGGCCTAGAAGTGTGTGTGTGCTCATTCAGTTGTGACTGATTCTGTGACCTTCTAAACTGTAGCCCACCAGGATCCTATGTCCATAGGATTCTCCAGGCAAGAATACTGGAGCGAGGGCTTCCCTGGTGGTCCAGTGGCTGAAAAGTCCTCCTTGCAATACAAGGGGCACCAGTTTGATCCCTGGCCCAGGAGGACCCCAAGTGCTGAGGCACAGCTGCACTGGTGTGTCCAATTGTGAGCCAGTGCTCTGGACTGCATGCACCCAGAGCTGGTGCTCTGCAGCGAGAGAGGCCACTGCAGTGGGAAGCCCACACAGGCCAAAGAATAAAGATGGATGAAAATAAACAAATAAGTAAACCAATAAAAGAGGCCAAAATCTAAAATAAAAAAAGAAAGAAAGAAAGAATACTGGAGTGAGTTGCCATTTCCTTCTCCAGAGGATCTTCCTGATTCCCTGATGGAACCCACATGTCTTGTGCTTCCTGCACAGGTAGGCGGATTTTCCACGCCTGTGCCATCGCCGTCCGGGACGCCCAAAGGTGTAGGTACCACACTTTAACCCTTTGACTGCCTTAAGGAAATACTGACACAGTATTAGATATAGTATTGAATATGTAGAAAGATAGATGATATGAATAGATAGAGATGTCTCCACTGATTTTGAGGCCTGATTATTCCACATTTCAGCCATCACAGGATCAGGTCTGGTACAACTGGTGGCCAGTTTGGTTTGAAAACCTACAATAAATACAATCACTCTTATGACAGTGATAGGTTTTCTAGTAACTCAAGTACTCTGAAAACAAAAATCTCTCTCAAACACAAATACACACACTTAATGTCTGTTTTTAAAATTCTAAGATACCTTTGCCTATTTTCTCTCTACAGGCTTCAAGCAAAAAGACTGCAATCCAGTCTCCCTAATTATGTGGGCCCTTTCCCCTATATCCCAAGTTCATCATCTTTAGGAAATACACATCAACTCTCCTTTTCAAATGAAACTCCAAAGGCACTGTTGATTTTTTCCGCGCATTCAAAATCTGCTAGCTTCTCTCTTCCTTTCTACCCCTTCCACTGCCCCCACACCCTTTCCCGCCTCCCTCTGGTAAATGACAAGGTGCTGCGCACCCTTTGTGTAGGTGCTGGCGCAGCCGGCATGGGCTCCGGCGTCAGCATGTGCACTAGATGTACATATTTTATTATTACCTTTCCTCCACAGCCAAGACTGTCAGAGGAAACATGGCATTTTTTACAGCTTTCTGCTAAGTGTCAGGCTTTGCACTTCAAATATTTGATAAGTGGAACATAAGTTGCAGGAGCACACCCGTGCGAAAGGCAGACACACAGTGTAACTTCAACTCTTCTAGTAACTTTCTCATCTCTCTGCAGAAGTGGTTTCTGTCCATATTTTTCCTTCAGCTGGGCTGAGTGGGAGAAAGAACTGAAAGGGAGGTCGAAGCAGATGGTTGTCACAAACTGCATACGGCAATTGAGAATTAGTGTACAAGCATATGCAACCTGGTACAGCATGGAACATTCCAGCATCTGAGTGCCGAAATAAACCAAGCCTGGAGAAGATCGGGATGATAAAAAGATGGAATCTTCTTTCCCTCGTACAGATATATATTTAGGCCTTCTGAATTCATTAGGACATGTGCTCTGTTTGCAGTAGGCAACTTAACACCTAAATCGAGCAGATTCATGTAGATTCTGGTATCTCGCCTTTTCCCCTCATCCACAGCGCGCTTTCTGAAAAGACGCGTTTCTGAAGAGATAGGCATCTTTTTCATATCAGGAGGATTGGAGATGATGACATCAATGTGCCTGGACAAACTGGATCATCACCGTCTTTACTAAGCAGATATAACAAGCTACATCCATGCCCCAATTGATTAACAAGTGGGCACCAGTCACAGTTCACACACAGTTTCCAGGTACATTTTTGGACTACTCATGACCCTACTGATGACTGATCTGTTGAAAGCAGTTCATTCATAAATATATGTCCTTTTGGGCTTCCCTGGTGGTCCAATGGGTAAAGAGTCTCCCTTGCAGTGCAAGAGGCGCCGGTTTGATCCCTGGCCTGGGAAGATCCCACGTGCTGCAAAGTGGCTGGACTGGTGTATCCACTTATGAGCCAGCACTCTGGAACGCATGCGCCCAGAGCCGGTGCTCTGCAGCGAGAGAGGCCACTGCGATGGGAGGCCCACACAGGCCAAAGAACAAAGGTGGATGAAAATAAATAAATGAAAGTTCAATAAAAGAGGCCAAATTTTACAAAAGAAAAAAAATTGCAAAACATAAATATATGCACTTTTAAGTTTTTTTTTTTTTTTTTCAGTAAGAATGGTGATAAACAGGCATATACCAACAGTGCATGCACGCATATGTGTTCACTTGTGTCCAACTCTATGCGACACTACAGACTGTAGCCCACCAGACTCCTTGGTCCATGGGATTCTGCAGACAAGAATACTGGAGTGGGGGGCTTCCCTGGTAGTCCAGTGGGTGAAGAGTCCGCCTTGTTGTGCAAGGGGTGCCAGTTCGATCCCTGGCTGGGGAAGATCCCACGAACCATGGAGCGACTGGACCAATGTGTCCAATTACGAGCCAGCACTCTGGAGCTGCAGGCGCCCAGAGCCGGTGCTCTGCAGCAATGGGAGGCCCACACAGGCCAAAGAACAAAGATGGATGAAAATAAATAAATGAAAGTTCAATAAAAGAGGCCAAATTTTACAAAAGAAAAAAAATTGCAAAACATAAATATATGCACTTTTAAGTTTTTTTTTTTTTTTTCAGTAAGAATGGTGATAAACAGGCATATACCAACAGTGCATGCACGCATATGTGTTCACTTGTGTCCAACTCTATGCGACACTACAGACTGTAGCCCACCAGACTCCTTGGTCCATGGGATTCTGCAGACAAGAATACTGGAGTGGGGGGCTTCCCTGGTAGTCCAGTGGGTGAAGAGTCCGCCTTGTTGTGCAAGGGGTGCCAGTTCGATCCCTGGCTGGGGAAGATCCCACGAACCATGGAGCGACTGGACCAATGTGTCCAATTACGAGCCAGCACTCTGGAGCTGCAGGCGCCCAGAGCCGGTGCTCTGCAGCAATGGGAGGCCCACACAGGCCAAAGAACAAAGATGGATGAAAATAAATAAAGAAAAGACCAATAAAAGAGGCCAAAATTTAAAAAAAGAATACTGGAGTGGGTTGCTGTGCCCTCCCCCAGGGGATCTTCCTAACCCAGGGATCAAACTCTCAGGAATCAAACCTGTGTCCCCTGCACTGGCAGGCAGACTCCTCACCATTGTACCACCAGGGAAGTCCAGTTTAAAAAGGCAAAGCACTGAATTGGATCTTCATAATCAAAGTCAAATTTGTGACAGCAGCATCTTCCTATTTAGCAATATATGGGGAGAAAAACTGATTTTTCTCTTCTTTTTTATTTTGCTTTTTTGATTTTACAGAGTTTTGTTGTTTACACATATGTATAATCCCAGATTAATCATATGTACATCCCATTCTCCCATCCCACCCCTCTAGGCCCTTGCATAGTCCCCTGTAACATGCCTTAGTCCCACAGCGCACTGACAATAGTTACCTCTTTTACATTTTCTAAAACACCAAGATCTATGTCAACAGTAAGAACTATTGTACCTCCCTTAGATATAGTCTACTCTTTCTATTCAACTGACTAGTTTTAGTCCCTTTCTTACAGTGACCACATTTCTCCTTTCGTCTCAGCTGGCCTGCTTGCATATGTACTAAGTTACTTCAGTCATGTTCACTTCTTTGTGCCCCATGGACTGTAGCCCACCTGGCTCCTCTGTCCACGGGATTCTCTAGGCAGGAATACTGGAATAGACTGACATCTCTTAGGTCTTCCACATTGGCAGGTGATTCTTTACCACAAGTGCCACCTGGGAAGCCTCACACCAATAGCAAGTGGTGTCAAATTCACAGCCCCAAAGTCCTTATAGCAGCAGTAGTCAGGAGATGTTACTCTGCCATGCTGCCTTTTATAATGATAAATAACTGATCATCATCCTCAGAAGTACTCCTCTGAATTCCAGTTAATGAGATGAAATGAGTCTCTTCCCCTAATCTTACAAATACAGAAACAGAGGAGGAGAGTTTACCTGTCCGTCATTCCCCTTCTCAGAGGAGCCAAGGCCAGCTCTGCAGCCAGGCTTCCTCCTTGTGGGTCCCTCGGCCCCAGTGGGCGTGGACTTGTGTGGGTGCACAAAGGCCAGGGCTGATGCAGATAGGCCCGGGCCCGCCAGCTCCCTGCTCCCTATCAAACCTGTGTCAATAAAAGAGGCCAAAATTTAAAAAAAGAATACTGGAGTGGGTTGCTGTGCCCTCCCCCAGGGGATCTTCCTAACCCAGGGATCAAACTCTCAGGAATCAAACCTGTGTCCCCTGCACTGGCAGGCAGACTCCTCACCATTGTACCACCAGGGAAGTCCAGTTTAAAAAGGCAAAGCACTGAATTGGATCTTCATAATCAAAGTCAAATTTGTGACAGCAGCATCTTCCTATTTAGCAATATATGGGGAGAAAAACTGATTTTTCTCTTCTTTTTTATTTTGCTTTTTTGATTTTACAGAGTTTTGTTGTTTACACATATGTATAATCCCAGATTAATCATATGTACATCCCATTCTCCCATCCCACCCCTCTAGGCCCTTGCATAGTCCCCTGTAACATGCCTTAGTCCCACAGCGCACTGACAATAGTTACCTCTTTTACATTTTCTAAAACACCAAGATCTATGTCAACAGTAAGAACTATTGTACCTCCCTTAGATATAGTCTACTCTTTCTATTCAACTGACTAGTTTTAGTCCCTTTCTTACAGTGACCACATTTCTCCTTTCGTCTCAGCTGGCCTGCTTGCATATGTACTAAGTTACTTCAGTCATGTTCACTTCTTTGTGCCCCATGGACTGTAGCCCACCTGGCTCCTCTGTCCACGGGATTCTCTAGGCAGGAATACTGGAATAGACTGACATCTCTTAGGTCTTCCACATTGGCAGGTGATTCTTTACCACAAGTGCCACCTGGGAAGCCTCACACCAATAGCAAGTGGTGTCAAATTCACAGCCCCAAAGTCCTTATAGCAGCAGTAGTCAGGAGATGTTACTCTGCCATGCTGCCTTTTATAATGATAAATAACTGATCATCATCCTCAGAAGTACTCCTCTGAATTCCAGTTAATGAGATGAAATGAGTCTCTTCCCCTAATCTTACAAATACAGAAACAGAGGAGGAGAGTTTACCTGTCCGTCATTCCCCTTCTCAGAGGAGCCAAGGCCAGCTCTGCAGCCAGGCTTCCTCCTTGTGGGTCCCTCGGCCCCAGTGGGCGTGGACTTGTGTGGGTGCACAAAGGCCAGGGCTGATGCAGATAGGCCCCGGGGGCTGCCGCTGCTCCTGCCATTAGCAGAACCTCCTCCCTCCCCAAACGTGCTGCCCACGAGTTTTACAGAAACTACAGCTGTTTTCAACAAGGCCTTTCCTGCCATTGTGTTTTTGCTTTGTTTCCCTTCCCATCTGTCCTTAACTGTGAGAGGTGAAAGAAATGCAGAGACACACAAGAAAGAGAAAAGGGGGGAAAAGTCATAGACATTGGCTCAAGAATAAATATTGAATTCCATATTGGTAGATCCAAACACAAATCAACTCTGAACTCCAGGAGTCCACCAACATGCACATAAATCATTTATAACGATAATCCAAGACTAGGTCCAAATCTCATTAAAGTATATGAATCCTTAATCTATTTTGGCAAAAAAGCGCCAATACACATTTTTTCTTTTTATCATAAATTACAGTTCTGTGGCACTGTGCAAATATTACCAAGCTGTAAGACAGCTGTGCTCCATTAAAATGTGTAATGGTCGCTGATTCCTTACAGCACATGGTCATCAGGCTGAATCTACAGCCAGTAATTAGGAAGATGAAATGTTTAATTGTGCCTTAATTTTGATAAAATTTATCTGTCACACATCCTGCAGCCGAGCATTATGCTCACAAATCAATGTCATCAGGCTGAGCAGGAACTCAAGCACCAGATTCTTGTGCCTGACAGATTCATTTGAATATGCAACTGCTCAAGATGAGTTACCAAGGTAAGGGAGAGTGCAAACTTGCCCTGTTGACTTGTTCTGGTCAAGGGTGCCCTATTACTTCCTTTCAGGACGAGTAGGTCTCAAAAAACAATTCCACTCTTATCTCCCTGTCCACGCCCAGCTCTGATCGTGTAAAGAAAGACCACCCTTCACAGTCTACTCTTTTTATCTTAGGCTCTATTAGAGGAGGGAGAAGAGATAGCCAGAAGGCGGAGTAGAGAGCAGAAGGAGGAGGAAGAGAGAAGAGAATTTAGTCATGTCCTTTGTAATCTTCCATCCTAATAATACCCTTTAGCTAGGGTTGGATCAGTAACATTAGCAAGAGTCATTATACTTAACTGGGTAGCTAAACATCCATTGATTTGTAGCCTGTTAGAAGGTTAGAGATGAAACTCCTCCTGCTTTACACACGGGGGAACAGAAAGCCAGCCAGAGTGACTGAGGACCAGACACCATCAGGAAGAAGTCAGATGATTGTGAGCACTCGCAGCTGAGACGACCTACATTTTACAGAAAGTCTGATAACCCTCATAAACAATATTTACAAATTATGATGCTGAATACATTTTTCAAATGGCAAGAAGTATTATTTTAAGCATGGGGAAGCGTTAAGTACAAATACCTGCCAATGCTGAACATTCATTTGTGTCATGTTTTCCCCACAAAATGAATCAATGATCATCTTTCTCACCCACGATAACGATGGCTCATTATCCAAGAGAATTTAAAGAGCATATGTAGGGATGTACTTGACATTTTTATTTTGCATACCCCTGGAAATACAAATAATGGAGGGAGGTTATGGCAAAAGACGGTGGGAAGAGGGTGGGAGGTAGGTATGGAGAAAGGGCAGCAATCTGAGATCAAGACGAACCGTTAGAGAGGACACCAAACAGCCCAGACCACTAGAAAATAGGGAGTATTCAAATGCAGGGTCTGCTTCCCCAGATGAGCAACAGAGACTCTTGACGTTGTCTATCAAGACATTCGTAAGAGGCCAACATTTTGCTAAAGGACACCAGTTAAGTTTTCTTTTTTATTTTTTTTAATAGATTTTTTTTTTTTAAGATTTTTATTCATTTATTTATTTGAGGGGGGCGGGGTGGGGAGGGAGGGGATCAAGCGGGCCACTTCTTTGGTCTTTCATTTGTTCATTTTCATCCATCTTTGTTCTTCGGCCCATGTGGGCCTCCCATCACAGCGGCCTCTGTTGTCTCAGAGCACCGGCTCTGTGCGCATGCGCCTCAGAGCTCCATCTCGGTAATTGGACACATCGGTCCAGCCGCTCCGCGGCACGTGGGATCTTCCCAGGCCAGGGATCGAACCAGCACCCCTTGCACTGCAAGGCGGTGTCCTTACCCACTGGACCACCAGGGAAGCCCAGTTAAGTTTTCTAAGGTGAGGGCCAGGCAATTAATAAGCCAGCCGAAGAGTCAAAGCATGCCAGCTTACTTTAAAGTAAAATAGTCTCAAGATCAGGAATAATTTTAGAAGAGTCTTCAAGGACGGGCTTCCCTGGTGGTCCAGTGGGTAAGGACACCGCCTTGCAGTGCAGGGGACACCGGTTCGATCCCTGGCCTGGGAAGATCCCACGTGCCGCGGAGCGGTTGGACACATGTGTCCAATTACCGAGCCGGAGCTCTGGAGCGCATGCGCCCAGAGCCGGCGCTCTGCGACAACAGATGCCACCGCGATAGGAGGCCCACACGAGCCAAAGAACAAAGATGGATGAAACTAGACAAACGAAAGACCAGTGGAAGTGGTCCGCCCACCCCTCTCCCTCCCCACCCCCGCCAAAATAAATAAATAAAATAAATGTTTAAAAAAAAATTTAAGAAAGAGTCTTCAAGGAGAGCCAAATGGCATTAAGCTGTAGCCTGCTAACAAGAACACTCATTAAAACACTTTCCTAAACTTAGCCATGGAAATAAGTCCAAGCTAAAGATATCATATTCCCCATTCCCTTTGGTACTATTTTCATGGGCAGATATATTCCAGGATTGGATAAAAAGGTGGTATTCTAGTAAGATGGTTGTGTTTTATCCTACTGGAACTCTGCATGAGCTAAACAGAGGAAGGAGAACTAGGAGGGTAGGAAACTAGGAAAATAATACTGAATGATAAATGAGAATAATACTAAATTTTGCACCTTTTACAGTAAACTGCTTTCACGTCCATTTTCTTAGTTGGGGTTTAGAGAAGTTAAATATGTCCCATGAATATCCAAGAAAAGTGAAAACCAGTGTGCTGGGTGCTGGGGATTGGCTGACTCACCAGCCACTCTGGCGGGTCTCTCTCTGGTGTTGAGAACATCATTTCCCAGACTCTTCTGGGGACATGCGGATTCTGGGAAAGATTCAGACACTGCCATTCGGATGCATAAATGAGAGATCTGAGTTGCAGGGAGAGAGAGGCAGGGCACAGGGCATCTACTGGGAGGTACTAGGGTGTGACAGAAATGCAGGTTTTGGAGCTAGCAGCCATGGTGGCAACTTCCTGATTTGTCAGCAGTTTTCTAATTTGGCAGCTTCCTTTCAGGACAAGGACAGCAGCTGCCTCATAGGGGCTGCTCTATGGTATTGCGGAGACTTCCTCCCTCTTCTCAGTGAGCTAGGGTGAATTCTGTGGGCTACCACACAGAACCTCCATCCATATACCCAACTTGTGTGATTCCAACACGGTGTTCTCTTCACAGTTCTATTCTTACCACAGGTGTAGAATAATGCAAATTCTATATTTGGTTTAGAATTTGCAAAGACCTCATGATGTTTGAAAATTAGGTTTAAATGACTTTATCCAGGGGTGGAAGAGATGGCACTAGACTAACTGGGGGAGGGGAGAGCTGAATTCTAGTTCCAGGTATGATTCCACGATTTGGGGAAAGTCAATATCCTACTGTTACAGGGTATGCATCTTAAAAATAGCACACACAGCAAATTGATAATTTCTACAGTTCCCCATAGTCCAATATTCTGAGATTCTATAAGGATTATTTTGAAGTATACCTACCCATTTAGCTACCTATGAAAGCATTAAACAATAACTGCTTTCATTAGAAGTAAAATTTTATTTAGATGTGTATGATAACAGACATAACTCTAGTATCTTTATGTAAAAATAGTTCCTTGGTCAGAGTTCTTAGGTGAAATCAATCTGATGTGCTGAGACTCTTTTCAGAGAGGTAATGATACAAATTCATTCCATCACTTGGACAGAACCACAAATTCCTGTACCAATGTATAATGTAATCCATATGACCTCACCCTCAAAATATACAACATATAAGATTTATGTTTTTACAAGATCAACAGTGATAAATGAGAAACCTTCCTTATTTTCTTACTCATTAACTCATTGCATTTTCTTACCTCACAGTTTACGGAACATGCATGTGTCAGTAGTTGCAATATTAGGAAAGTTGGTGAAATTAGGAAACTCATGCGTACATGGAACTGTCTTCATGTAGTCAGCACACAATTACTGAAGGAGCCTTTACTCACTGACACACGTCTTGGGAACATCCACTCTGTACCAGGTAGAATGTTAGGTATCACAGTCTGAAGGGCACAGTCCCTATCTTATGGCTTGTTGTTATTTAGTCACCAAGCTGCATCCACCTCTTCTGCGACCCCAGTGGCTGTCCAGAGAACTTTCCAAGCAGGAATACTGGACTGGGTTGCCATTTCCTTCTCCAGTACCTCATTGAGCACACAAGCTAGAACAAAAGGCAGATGGATGAATGGAAACCTGCATGACGAGGGACAGGACAGTGACTAGACTGGGGTGTTGAGCTCATGTGGGAGGGGTCTACAGAAACTTCCCTAGATGGGGATCCCTCCACTGTGTTGTGAAGGCTAAGAAGGTGCTATCAATGAAGGAGAGAGGTGACAGAGCTTTTCAGAGGCTCAGAGCCAGTCCAGGAAGCAAAAATAGTGACTAGACTAACTGGGGAGGGAGGCTGAATTCTAGTTCAAACAGATTTGGAAAGTCAATATCCTACTGTTACAGGGTATGCATCTTAAAAATAGCACACACAGCAAATTGATAATTTCTACAGTTCCCCATAGTCCAATATTCTGAGATTCTATAAGGATTATTTTGAAGTATACCTACCCATTTAGCTACCTATGAAAGCATTAAACAATAACTGCTTTCATTAGAAGTAAAATTTTATTTAGATGTGTATGATAACAGACATAACTCTAGTATCTTTATGTAAAAATAGTTCCTTGGTCAGAGTTCTTAGGTGAAATCAATCTGATGTGCTGAGACTCTTTTCAGAGAGGTAATGATACAAATTCATTCCATCACTTGGACAGAACCACAAATTCCTGTACCAATGTATAATGTAATCCATATGACCTCACCCTCAAAATATACAACATATAAGATTTATGTTTTTACAAGATCAACAGTGATAAATGAGAAACCTTCCTTATTTTCTTACTCATTAACTCATTGCATTTTCTTACCTCACAGTTTACGGAACATGCATGTGTCAGTAGTTGCAATATTAGGAAAGTTGGTGAAATTAGGAAACTCATGCGTACATGGAACTGTCTTCATGTAGTCAGCACACAATTACTGAAGGAGCCTTTACTCACTGACACACGTCTTGGGAACATCCACTCTGTACCAGGTAGAATGTTAGGTATCACAGTCTGAAGGGCACAGTCCCTATCTTATGGCTTGTTGTTATTTAGTCACCAAGCTGCATCCACCTCTTCTGCGACCCCAGTGGCTGTCCAGAGAACTTTCCAAGCAGGAATACTGGACTGGGTTGCCATTTCCTTCTCCAGTACCTCATTGAGCACACAAGCTAGAACAAAAGGCAGATGGATGAATGGAAACCTGCATGACGAGGGACAGGACAGTGACTAGACTGGGGTGTTGAGCTCATGTGGGAGGGGTCTACAGAAACTTCCCTAGATGGGGATCCCTCCACTGTGTTGTGAAGGCTAAGAAGGTGCTATCAATGAAGGAGAGAGGTGACAGAGCTTTTCAGAGGCTCAGAGCCAGTCCAGGAAGCAGAGATAAGGATATGCTAGAGGGCGTGACATATTCAGAACAATGCATCAGTCTATGGAGGAATGTAAAATTTAGAGTAAACATATGCTTTCTGTTTTTATCACTGCCATCTTCCACGAATAAAAAAGCTTAACAGAAGGAGACTGCTATCAGAAGAAGGAAATAAATAACATCCATTTCTGCTGCTGTTATCTGAGCGGTGAAGAATATGCTGACTAAACTAACCCCTTCTCCAACCCTCTGACCTTCCACCATCTTCCACAATCCCCCCATCAAGAACAGAGTTATGTTGGAGATGACACCATGATAAAAATTTGCATCTCCTGTGAAAATATAGTTTAGTGTGTTTTATTAAAATTATTTAATTCTTTAAAACATACAGTACTGGAGAGCATCAATAAAAATAAATATCTTAGTACATATTTTAAAAGTTTTATTAGAAGAGCATTGTAGATTCAATGCAGAAGTTAAATACATAGAGAAGGGTAAGGGAGGCTGGATAATGGACCCCTTCCCTCTGTCCCAACAGTGCCAATCTAGGACCTTAATTCCTAGAAGCTATGAATGTTACATTACATGGCAAAAGACACTTTTGCAGTAAATAAAAGATCTTGGATGGGGAGCTTATCCTGGTTTATAGCAGTAGGCAGTAGATATAATCATAAGCTTTCTTACAAGAGAAGGTAGAGGGATATTTGATTTCAGAAGAAGGTGATGTGTAACAGAAGATGTGCCCTGTTGGCTTTGAAGTTGAAGGAAGAAGGAGCCAAGGATTTCAGGCAACTTCCAGAAGCTAGAAGAAGCAAGGGATGGGTTCTTTCCTGGAAACACCAGAGGAACCAGGCTTCTAACACCTTGACTTCAGCCCAGTGGAACTAATTTCCGATTGCTGACCTCCACAACCCTAAAAGAAAACATTCCGTGTGGCCATGAATTATGATGTCAAATACCAAACTAATGCAAAGAGCAAATAAACAATTTCATTAAGTTTCTGAAGATGAGAACTGCCACAAATATAGGAAAATCACTATTCATAGACTAGAATTAGTTCCAGGAAGCAGAGATAAGGATATGCTAGAGGCGTGACATATTCAGAACAATGCATCAGTCTATGGAGGAATGTAAAATTTAGAGTAAACATATGCTTTCTGTTTTTATCACTGCCATCTTCCACGAATAAAAAAGCTTAACAGAAGGAGACTGCTATCAGAAGAAGGAAATAAATAACATCCATTTCTGCTGCTGTTATCTGAGCGGTGAAGAATATGCTGACTAAACTAACCCCTTCTCCAACCCTCTGACCTTCCACCATCTTCCACAATCCCCCCATCAAGAACAGAGTTATGTTGGAGATGACACCATGATAAAAATTTGCATCTCCTGTGAAAATATAGTTTAGTGTGTTTTATTAAAATTATTTAATTCTTTAAAACATACAGTACTGGAGAGCATCAATAAAAATAAATATCTTAGTACATATTTTAAAAGTTTTATTAGAAGAGCATTGTAGATTCAATGCAGAAGTTAAATACATAGAGAAGGGTAAGGGAGGCTGGATAATGGACCCCTTCCCTCTGTCCCAACAGTGCCAATCTAGGACCTTAATTCCTAGAAGCTATGAATGTTACATTACATGGCAAAGACACTTTTGCAGTAAATAAAAGATCTTGGATGGGGAGCTTATCCTGGTTTATAGCAGTAGGCAGTAGATATAATCATAAGCTTTCTTACAAGAGAAGGTAGAGGGATATTTGATTTCAGAAGAAGGTGATGTGTAACAGAAGATGTGCCCTGTTGGCTTTGAAGTTGAAGGAAGAAGGAGCCAAGGATTTCAGGCAACTTCCAGAAGCTAGAAGAAGCAAGGGATGGGTTCTTTCCTGGAAACACCAGAGGAACCAGGCTTCTAACACCTTGACTTCAGCCCAGTGGAACTAATTTCCGATTGCTGACCTCCACAACCCTAAAAGAAAACATTCCGTGTGGCCATGAATTATGATGTCAAATACCAAACTAATGCAAAGAGCAAATAAACAATTTCATTAAGTTTCTGAAGATGAGAACTGCCACAAATATAGGAAAATCACTATTCATAGACTAGAATTCTTAAAGGACACACCGTGAGTTAAGTTTTAATCACACTCCACAATTTTTCTTACAAAAATTAATAAAATGCTAATGTTGGTGGGAAGGCATACCAAATCAATGTACATAGTTCTAAAACAAGAGGGATGGGGAAATTAAGGTTGAATACTGCAATTTATTCAATAGTCTTGTCTCATTTACTAAATCTGTTGAGAAATTGCTTTGAAAGCTACCAATAAGGTATTGTTTAAATACTTATCATTATTTGCCTTGTAAGAATATTCTTTTTAGAGTGACTCTTTCAGTAAAGATTTCTTGAGTGAGTCTTTGGGGTTAAAGCAGTGACATAAATAGTCTTAACTCCTGTAAGGAGCTTACATTCTTGGAAACTAGACCAGAATATCAGTAAATTTCACTAATAATAATAATATACACTGACTAGAGTGAAACAAAGGCAAGAAGCCTAACCCTGGTTGTGGATAAGTTGCCTCAAATGGTGTCTCAACATGATATCCAAACTAGCCCAATCTGGAAGTTATAACAAACAAAGAAAAACTCTAGCCAGTGGAGAGATACTAGAAGACAAGCAAGGTCTACCAGATCCATGCTCCCAGTCAACAGCTGAAGGTGTAGGGCAAAATAAGTGAAAATAATAGAAGAAAGTATGACATTGAAATAATGGAAAGATCAGGAGTGATAGTCAACAAAGCAAGCTGAAATTCAGGGCTAAGTTCCAAACCCAACAGGAGGAATTGAGAGCTCATCAGAGAGTCACTGCAGAGACCCAGTCTTTATAAGCCAACACAATGGAAAATAATGGAAGGATTTGATTAGGTAGGCATATGTGTGCCCAAGGACACCAGATACTGACTCTATGAAGGCAAAATAACATGCTGATTGAGGCATGGGCTTTGGAGTCAAGAGAAACAGACTAATCCTGCCTCCACCACTTACCCACTAGGTGATACTAGGCAGCCTCAAGTAAAACATTTGAAGGCATGGGCTTTGGAGTCAAGCGTATTGGAAAGAGCAACTAAACAATTTCATTAAGTTTCTGAAGATGAGAACTGCCACAAATATAGGAAAATCACTATTCATAGACTAGAATTCTTAAAGGACACACCGTGAGTTAAGTTTTAATCACACTCCACAATTTTTCTTACAAAAATTAATAAAATGCTAATGTTGGTGGGAAGGCATACCAAATCAATGTACATAGTTCTAAAACAAGAGGGATGGGGAAATTAAGGTTGAATACTGCAATTTATTCAATAGTCTTGTCTCATTTACTAAATCTGTTGAGAAATTGCTTTGAAAGCTACCAATAAGGTATTGTTTAAATACTTATCATTATTTGCCTTGTAAGAATATTCTTTTTAGAGTGACTCTTTCAGTAAAGATTTCTTGAGTGAGTCTTTGGGGTTAAAGCAGTGACATAAATAGTCTTAACTCCTGTAAGGAGCTTACATTCTTGGAAACTAGACCAGAATATCAGTAAATTTCACTAATAATAATAATATACACTGACTAGAGTGAAACAAAGGCAAGAAGCCTAACCCTGGTTGTGGATAAGTTGCCTCAAATGGTGTCTCAACATGATATCCAAACTAGCCCAATCTGGAAGTTATAACAAACAAAGAAAAACTCTAGCCAGTGGAGAGATACTAGAAGACAAGCAAGGTCTACCAGATCCATGCTCCCAGTCAACAGCTGAAGGTGTAGGGCAAAATAAGTGAAAATAATAGAAGAAAGTATGACATTGAAATAATGGAAAGATCAGGAGTGATAGTCAACAAAGCAAGCTGAAATTCAGGGCTAAGTTCCAAACCCAACAGGAGGAATTGAGAGCTCATCAGAGAGTCACTGCAGAGACCCAGTCTTTATAAGCCAACACAATGGAAAATAATGGAAGGATTTGATTAGGTAGGCATATGTGTGCCCAAGGACACCAGATACTGACTCTATGAAGGCAAAATAACATGCTGATTGAGGCATGGGCTTTGGAGTCAAGAGAAACAGACTAATCCTGCCTCCACCACTTACCCACTAGGTGATACTAGGCAGCCTCAAGTAAAACATTTGACACCATGTCTAGCATTGTCAGTGCTCAAGGATGGATGGTATTAGTCCAGCTTCTTCTAGTAGAGAGGCTGCTAACAGGTTGCCTGGTGAGGATCTGTGAGTGGTTCTGAATCAGCAAGGTGAGGACATCCATGGCTCATGCTGAGAGGGTCTGAGAAGGCAAGGGCTGACCAACTGATGCCTCAATGTGAAAACAACTTGCAGTAAAGTGTGACGTAGAGGAAAGTGCAGGTGCTTGGAGTACAAAAGCCAGGGTTCAAATCATGCCCCTTGTTCTTAGGCTGACTTACAAGGTATATAAACAAAATCCTTCATCTTTCTAAGCATTCACAATTTTCACTTGTACCATAGTGATCATACTCATCTCACAGGTTGATAGAAGAAATACATAAGACAGTGGCTTTTTCAAGTGCTTAGAATATAGTAGATACTCAAATGTATTTTCCTTTCCTCTCTCTTTCCAACCTGGCATACATATGTGAAAAAAGAGAGATATTCTCAGATTTTTCAATGGTTACAAAATATGCCACCTTGTCTGCAAAAATTATTCTCCATCTCTTTCACATCACTGAGATGTGACTGGAGGAAGTCATAATTGAGGAAGCTGTGATTTAACGGAACAGGCCATAAACACTAAAATAGGAACTAGGGACTTCCCTGGTGGTCCACTGGTTAAGAATTCACCTTGCAATACAGGGGACATGGGTTTGATCCCTGGTCAGGGAAATATTCACTGCAACTATAGAATCTGTGTGTAGCAACAAAGACAATGCAGCCAAACAGATAAACAATAAATAAATATTTTTTAAAAGGTAGGGACCAAGCATACACTCACCACTAGTGGGATGAGAAGTATTACAAAATTATCAGAAAAATGTTGATACCAGAGCAGTAGAAGTAGAATAGAAAGCTTCCAAAATAAGATGAATCAAATGTATGGAGTGTTTTACTTACAGAGTGATGAAAATCAGAAGAGGAAGGACATTTCAGGGGAAGAAGAAAAGGAAAAGCAATGACTCCATCCATTAAATTAAAAGACACTTTCTCTTTGGAGGGAAAGCTATGACAAACCTAGACAGTATATTAAAAAGCAGAGATATCACTTTGCTGACAAAGGTCCATATAGTCAAAGCTATGTTTTTTCCAACAGTCATGTATGGATGTGAGAGTTGGACATAAAGAAGGTTGAATGCTGAAGAACTGATACTTTCGACCTGTGGTTCTGGAGAAGACTCTACAGAGTCCTTTGGACAGCAAGGAGATCAAGCCAACAATCCCAAAGGAAATCAACCCTGAGCATTCATTGGAAGGACAGATGCTGAAATGCTGAAGCTCCAATACTTTGGCGACCTCATGTGAAGAGCCAACCCACTGGAAAAGATCTTGATTCTGGGAAAGACTGAAGGCAAAAGGAGAAGGAAACAACAGAGGATATGAAGATTAGATAACATCACTGACTCAATAGACATGATGAATCGGAGCAAGTTCCTAGAGATGGTGAAAGACAGATAATGCTGGTTTGCTGCAGTCCATGGTGGTCACAAAGAGCTGGACATGACTAAGCAACTGAACAGTACCACCAAATGCCTTGCCACCCAAAAAGGAAAAAAAGATCAGTTTGCTAGTATACAGTTGGCATTGTGGGTGACAGGTCAGCAGAAGTCTTCGCAGCCTTGGCCAAGTGGTAAGATAGACAGCTTGGAAGAGAAAAACCACTTAAAGAGAAATATAACAGGGAGGATTGAGATAAAATATGGGCTCATTAGCTGGGATCACACTAACCTGGAAGAACAGATAGGAGTGCCACTGTAGACTTAGGAATGCCAGGTCAGTGCATGTTAGAATGTTGCATGTACCCACAGATCAGACTCCTTTGAACTTCTTACAGGCCTAGTTGCCCCCCACCTGCAGCAAGCCCTTTCCCCTTTAAAAAAATAACATGAACAACATACAGCCTCAAGGATAGTTGCTGACTAAGGACATGAATGAGTCCCAGTCTGTGCTGATTAGAAACATTTCCTGGATGCTTAAGCTATCAATAAAAGAGGATTGAGTGAATGTGTTCGGTGCTCTCGATCCACAAGATTGGGAAAAGCAATGACTCCATCCATTAAATTAAAAGACACTTTCTCCTTGAGAGAAAAGCTTATGAAAAACTTAAACAATGTATTAAAAAGGAGAGATATCACTTTGCTGACAAAGGTCCATATAGTCAAAGCTATGGTTTTCCCAGTAGTCATGTATGGATGTGTGAGTAGGACCATAAAGAAGGTTGAATGCTGAAGAACTGATACTTTCGACCTGTGGTTCTGGAGAAGACTCTACAGAGTCCTTTGGACAGCAAGGAGATCAAGCCAACAATCCCAAAGGAAATCAACCCTGAGCATTCATTGGAAGGACAGATGCTGAAATGCTGAAGCTCCAATACTTTGGCGACCTCATGTGAAGAGCCAACCCACTGGAAAAGATCTTGATTCTGGGAAAGACTGAAGGCAAAAGGAGAAGGAAACAACAGAGGATATGAAGATTAGATAACATCACTGACTCAATAGACATGATGAATCGGAGCAAGTTCCTAGAGATGGTGAAAGACAGATAATGCTGGTTTGCTGCAGTCCATGGTGGTCACAAAGAGCTGGACATGACTAAGCAACTGAACAGTACCACCAAATGCCTTGCCACCCAAAAAGGAAAAAAAGATCAGTTTGCTAGTATACAGTTGGCATTGTGGGTGACAGGTCAGCAGAAGTCTTCGCAGCCTTGGCCAAGTGGTAAGATAGACAGCTTGGAAGAGAAAAACCACTTAAAGAGAAATATAACAGGGAGGATTGAGATAAAATATGGGCTCATTAGCTGGGATCACACTAACCTGGAAGAACAGATAGGAGTGCCACTGTAGACTTAGGAATGCCAGGTCAGTGCATGTTAGAATGTTGCATGTACCCACAGATCAGACTCCTTTGAACTTCTTACAGGCCTAGTTGCCCCCCACCTGCAGCAAGCCCTTTCCCTTAAAGAAATAACATGAACAACATACAGCCTCAAGGATAGTTGCTGACTAAGGACATGAATGAGTCCCAGTCTGTGCTGATTAGAAACATTTCCTGGATGCTTAAGCTATCAATAAAAGAGGATTGAGTGAATGTGTTCGGGGCTCTCGATCCACAAGATTGGGAGCCCCCCGTTCCCATCCTTTCTGCTTATCTCTGTCTATGTGTGTGTGGGGTTTTTTGGTCTCTTTTATTGTTTTTTAAATTTATTTATTTTCATCCATCTTTGTTCTTTGGCCTGTGTGGGCCTCCCATCGCAGTGGTCCCTCTCATTGCAGAGCACCGGCTCTGGGTGCCTGCGCTCCAGAGCGCTGCCTCGCAATTGGACGCACCGGTCTAGCCACTCCACGGCCTATGGGATCTTCCCGGGCCAGGGATCAAACCAATGCCCCTTACACTGCAAGGCGGACTCTTTATCCACTGGACCACCAGGGAAGCCCCTATGCATGTATTTCTTAACATCTTGCCACACCCGCTATTCTCCCTGCACCCAACTGAGGTGGTATGAATTGAGGAAAACTTCAGTTTATTGAGATATGATCAAAGTAAAATAAACTGCTCCTCTATAGACTGGATAATTTGACCACCTCTGACATACATACACACCCACAAAACCAAACTCCAGTCAAAACTGCACATGTATCCATCCCCAATCCCTTCCCATGTAATCATTCACCTTTTTTCTGTCATTACAGTTTGCTCTCTCTAGTGTTTTATGTAAGTGAAAACACACAGCATGTTCTTTTTTTACTTTACTCCATTCACTCAGTAAAACGACTGTGAGATTCATCCTTGTTTGGAAGGATGAATGGAATCATACAAATTCCATCTGGGGTATATTCTAGAGAAAAATGAATAATATCTAGATTAAAGTTCCCAGATCCTTATTCCTTCATTCCAATGACACTCATAATTTCAAACCAATGTGTTTTCTGAGTTCACTGAATTTTGGTATCACAGACCTGGGGTTTCCAGGTAGCCGAATGGTAAAGAACCATCTGCCAATGCAGGAGACATAAGAGATGCAAGTTTAATCCCTGGGTAAGGAAGATCCACTGCAGGAGGTAATGTCAATCCACCCCAGTATTCTTGCCTAGAGAATCCCATGGACAGAGGAGCCTGTCAGGCTATAGTCCATAGAGTCGCAAAGAGTCAGACTCAACTGAAGCAACAGAATACGCATGCACGCACCACAGACCTAAAAATTCTTGCTTAGAAAGTAGAGTGAACGCCCTTCAGACTCTAGAAAACACAAAGAGGGTCTTGGCTCTCTGGGGTCTGTGAGGATATGGGATGATGAGAACTATGTGGACGTGAGCAGAGAATCTGCTGTCACATTCCCCGCTCTTCAGTTGCTAATAAAAACTTGGTAATGACGGCAGAGGTCTTTTCTGGAATCACTTACGACATTGGTAATGACCCATGCTGGAGAGATAAATCCAGTAGGTAACCGTGCTTAAGTAAAAGAAATTCTTATTACCTCATTTGTCTACTAATAAGTGTGTCTTTAGAGGGTCCTTTAAATATTATTGATCTGGTGAGTGATAAAAGAAGACTGCTACTGCCTGAAAACACTGAGGAACTTCGGCTCATTCGCACACCTCCACTGGAGGCTTCTCAGGATGCATAAAAGGTAGAGTCAAGGTCCAGAAGAGTCTGCTTTCAGTAAGAAGAGGAAAATTCATGTCTTTGATAATCTTTTTTTAATTTGGCATATTAGTAAGTGATTCAAGCTGCCTTTTTTTATGTGGTTGTGATGTCATTTCAAAAGCTAATTTAATACACTCTATGTCTATTCTACCCTTTTCTTTGACTTTGAGAGATGATCTACCTTGATTTAGAATTTATTCATTATTTATCATAAATGTAGTAAATTTTAATATATGTCATGTAGCATGCTGGCAACTGGGGACTCAGCTGGAAACAGTTCAAACAAGAGCCCTACCCTCACGTTCTCATTCCAGCACTGACAGTAGGACTATGGTATCTTTCATCCTAAACTGAAAACTCGAGCATCTTTTCATCTTCTACATCCTGTTTGATGCAAGCACCCAGCCTTGAATGTACATGCTTACCAAATACTTATTATGTCGAATAGCAAATTCTCTACCTCATAGTTGACTGTGTCTTCATATCTTCCTATTACTATTAACTGAGGAAAGACAAAGTGGCAGAGATTTACTCTTCTGTTGAGATGCACAGCTAGACTACAATTCCCAGCCTTCCCTGCATATAAGACCACATGACTGACTTTCAGCCAATGGTATGCAAGAAGTGACTCACTTATAAAGGTGTGTCCTCCAAGCCTGGTCCTCTAGGAAGTCCTCTAGTAAGAGATCTTCCCTGTTGGGTGTGTCATTGAAAGTCAGATGACCCCTTGTCAAAAGAGGTCATAAAATGACCGTGTGGACTAGCTCACCTAGTCATCTGGATCTGTCTTCAATTCCCCCGAAATGGGAAACAAACTTCTATCTGTAGAAGCCACTAGTATCTTTGATCTATTTATTGTAACAGCAAGCTTATCCAAACTAATCAATGTCTTAGCATTTTGTACAAAGGAAACTAAGTGGCGCAAGCGATGCAATTGAATGTTGGAAAAAGAAGTCTCCTCCCTTTGGGGTCATAACTCAACACTTTTGCAGTCAGTAGATGACTGCTTTTATTAGAAAACACCAAATACCACAAAATCATAAGTTTCATCCTCAGATCTTTATAGTCAAGTAAGAGATAGCCAAAGTGAATGATATTTTATAGAAAGCTTTCTTCTGTATTGAGGAATCCAAAGCTGGGGAAAAACTGAATACAGCTAACTTTCAAAGTGCCACAGGTTCGCCATGGAGACTGAAGCTTTGTCTAGACCTAACCTGGGCAGCTGTCAAAAATGACTCAACAAATCAATTTTCCTTCTCTTTTTATTTATATTTCTTTTCTTTGCCTCTACAAATTAGCATCAAAAGACTGAGAAGATGTTTTTCAAAGCCCCTTTCACTCTGTATCCTAAATACAATTAAAAACACCTTGACAGAAATAAAACTAAAGCTGACATTATCACGCACATGTATTATAGCCGTTAGTCCACCAATACATTACACATTATTCTCTAAATAGAGAAAAACATGCATTTCAGAAAAGAGTGCATATTTTGTCTATCACTTGGTGATTTCCTCATAAGTGGATATGGTTTAGCTAGAATCCTTGGACCAGAAAATAAATGACTCCTGCTCATCATGTGGGTGCCAACTACATTCAAGCCTGAGGGGTTGCTGGCAGAGATTTACTCTTCTGTTGAGATGCACAGCTAGAATACAATTCCCAGCCTTCCCTGCATATAAGACCACATGACTGACTTTCAGCCAATGGTATGCAAGAAGTGACTCACTTATAAAGGTGTGTCCTCCAAGCCTGGTCCTCTAGGAAGTCCTCTAGTAAGAGATCTTCCCTGTTGGGTGTGTCATTGAAAGTCAGATGACCCCTTGTCAAAAGAGGTCATAAAATGACCGTGTGGACTAGCTCACCTAGTCATCTGGATCTGTCTTCAATTCCCCCGAAATGGGAAACAAACTTCTATCTGTAGAAGCCACTAGTATCTTTGATCTATTTATTGTAACAGCAAGCTTATCCAAACTAATCAATGTCTTAGCATTTTGTACAAAGGAAACTAAGTGGCGCAAGCGATGCAATTGAATGTTGGAAAAAGAAGTCTCCTCCTTTGGGGTCATAACTCAACACTTTTGCAGTCAGTAGATGACTGCTTTTATTAGAAAACACCAAATACCACAAAATCATAAGTTTCATCCTCAGATCTTTATAGTCAAGTAAGAGATAGCCAAAGTGAATGATATTTTATAGAAAGCTTTCTTCTGTATTGAGGAATCCAAAGCTGGGGAAAAACTGAATACAGCTAACTTTCAAAGTGCCACAGGTTCGCCATGGAGACTGAAGCTTTGTCTAGACCTAACCTGGGCAGCTGTCAAAAATGACTCAACAAATCAATTTTCCTTCTCTTTTTATTTATATTTCTTTTCTTTGCCTCTACAAATTAGCATCAAAAGACTGAGAAGATGTTTTTCAAAGCCCCTTTCACTCTGTATCCTAAATACAATTAAAAACACCTTGACAGAAATAAAACTAAAGCTGACATTATCACGCACATGTATTATAGCCGTTAGTCCACCAATACATTACACATTATTCTCTAAATAGAGAAAAACATGCATTTCAGAAAAGAGTGCATATTTTGTCTATCACTTGGTGATTTCCTCATAAGTGGATATGGTTTAGCTAGAATCCTTGGACCAGAAAATAAATGACTCCTGCTCATCATGTGGGTGCCAACTACATTCAAGCCTGAGGGGTTGCTGGCCCGCAGTGCCAACATACAGCACCTTCGCGGGGAGGCCAAGGCCCTCATGCTCCAGCAAGACCAGACGGCGCTCCGATGAGGCGGGCTGCCTCTGGCAGGTGGTAGCACAGGAGGTAGTAAGTGAGAGCAGGTCAGCAGAAGTAGTTCCTGTGAAATACAAGAATAATATTCTGGCGTCCCCAACTCATTCTCTCTTACTCACAACTCACAATAAACACAGATTCTGATGGGCACACGATTAAAATACCCCCAAAGAAACAAAGAGTTGTCTCCAACCTCTAACGGAACCTCTCCAGTGGTCTGGAAACCATTTCCCCCACAAGTTAAGCAAAGTTTGAAGAGCTACGGTTCTCTCCTTGATGACCTTGGAAATCTGTCCCAGGTTGTTGGCCAGTCTGGTCATCTCTTCTTGACCAGCTGCTGTCTTCATATCAAGGGGAATTGGGAGCATTCCATGAGTCAGGAGAAGGTAATGTGTTCTGGGCCATTTGTAATTCACAGAAAGCCCCAGGTGTATCTAACACTGAACCAGCCAACAGAGACAGAAAGAGAAGAAGACACAAAAGCAGAGACAAAGACAGTATTTGACCCAGTGGAGGAAAAGCAATAAACAAGATTCTAACAATGCCACAGACAACCCAGAAACTAAAACTGTAACAGCTCTAAAAATTAAGACTTCTTTTATAGGGTCGCAAGATGTAATTTCAAAGTTTTCCTTTGGGGAGATGGATATGACAATTTACAGAAGCTCTTTCATATTTAAAATGTATATTCTTGTGCATAAACAACAGGTTCTATTGTATAGCACAGGGAACTAATTCAATATCCTGTGATAAACTATAATAGAAATGAGTATTTTTTAAAAAGAATGCCTATATGTGTATAAGTGAGTCACTGCTTTACAGCAGAAATTGGCACAACATTGTAAATCAACTCTATTTCAGTTTAAAAAATACAATTTAAAAAAATAAAATCAAATCTATTTTGTTGATTTCCTCATAAGTGGATATGGTTTAGCTAGAATCCTTGGACCAGAAAATAAATGACTCCTGCTCATCATGTGGGTGCCAACTACATTCAAGCCTGAGGGGTTGCTGGCCCGCAGTGCCAACATACAGCACCTTCGCGGGGAGGCCAAGGCCCTCATGCTCCAGCAAGACCAGACGGCGCTCCGATGAGGCGGGCTGCCTCTGGCAGGTGGTAGCACAGGAGGTAGTAAGTGAGAGCAGGTCAGCAGAAGTAGTTCCTGTGAAATACAAGAATAATATTCTGGCGTCCCCAACTCATTCTCTCTTACTCACAACTCACAATAAACACAGATTCTGATGGGCACACGATTAAAATACCCCCAAAGAAACAAAGAGTTGTCTCCAACCTCTAACGGAACCTCTCCAGTGGTCTGGAAACCATTTCCCCCACAAGTTAAGCAAAGTTTGAAGAGCTACGGTTCTCTCCTTGATGACCTTGGAAATCTGTCCCAGGTTGTTGGCCAGTCTGGTCATCTCTTCTTGACCAGCTGCTGTCTTCATATCAAGGGGAATTGGGAGCATTCCATGAGTCAGGAGAAGGTAATGTGTTCTGGGCCATTTGTAATTCACAGAAAGCCCCAGGTGTATCTAACACTGAACCAGCCAACAGAGACAGAAAGAGAAGAAGACACAAAAGCAGAGACAAAGACAGTATTTGACCCAGTGGAGGAAAAGCAATAAACAAGATTCTAACAATGCCACAGACAACCCAGAAACTAAAACTGTAACAGCTCTAAAAATTAAGACTTCTTTTATAGGGTCGCAAGATGTAATTTCAAAGTTTTCCTTTGGGGAGATGGATATGACAATTTACAGAAGCTCTTTCATATTTAAAATGTATATTCTTGTGCATAAACAACAGGTTCTATTGTATAGCACAGGGAACTAATTCAATATCCTGTGATAAACTATAATAGAAATGAGTATTTTTTAAAAAGAATGCCTATATGTGTATAAGTGAGTCACTGCTTTACAGCAGAAATTGGCACAACATTGTAAATCAACTCTATTTCAGTTTAAAAAATACAATTTAAAAAAATAAAATCAAATCTATTTTGTTGAAATTTGATGTGGGGTAGAAGAGAATTATTACAGTATTCTAATTTGGCATAAGTATGAAAACTCCTCCATGAACATTATAATTTAAAAAAAAAACATGAAACATAACTAAATAAATAGCACTAATATTAACAAGGGCCTCTCATGCATTTACCATGTTTAACTCCATTTCCATTGTTTCATTTTTCAGAAATATCCCTATTTCAACAAAGAGAATTACTAAGAGGCTATATAGTTAAGCAACAGTGAAGTTACTTTGTAAAGTAGAGGAGAACAAATTTAAAAAGAAAACTTAGAAGAAAGAAATTAAAAGTGACCAGGCGTGCCTAAACAAAGGATACAGGAATTGCTGGGAGAGAGTTGTTTCCTTTAAAACTCCAAAATTTGTCAAGCTTCTGCAATCTGTATTTATGTGACAGACTACATGATACAGAATGAGCACTGAAATCAATCACATGAAATCTCATGAAGACTCGGCCTTTTAAAGTTTATCTATTCACAGGTGGGAGGCGTAAAGGAAGTAGCATGAAGGTCTGTACTATCATAAGTGAAGAAAATAGCTATAGTCATTGCTCTGTGAGAAAAGGGGATCCTTCAGGGGTGCTGTGTGATGCTTAGGAGGGGTGGGAAGGGGGGATATACATATGACTAATCTGGGAACATACATATCTGTAAACAAAACTCTGTAAAAGTTAAAAGCAAAATAAAGGTTTAAAAAATAAATAAATAAATAAAGTTTATCTATTCACTGCAAAATTTACCAGGTCTGATATAATTTCCAAATAGATGGGCTTTTTAAGTATCTTTGATATTAATTTCTCATTTAAATGCTTTCTCCAGAACCACCCTCTGCATTTTGACAGTCTTTCAGCTTTACCAGGGTTTTCAAGAGCTATGACGTCAAAGATCTCTCTTGGTAAAAGGCATACTGCACTTGAAAATATGTGTGTTATTTTCAAGTATCTTTTGGTACTGTTTTCTAACATAATTCCATACTGAAAAGAGAACAGACTCTGATTTCAATATCTTTAGACCATGAAATGTTGTACTTCATTTTAAGTCCCTGAATAGGTTCCAGTGTCTTCTGGTTTATAGTCTATGGGAACTTGAATAGAATTTGTATCCTGCTGTGTGTGAAAATTGTATAAACCCTAATTTTGTTGAATTGGTTCATAGATCTTTTCAGGTCTCTTATAGCCTTCTGCTCTTCTGTCTAGTCATTGTATTAAGTTTTGAGAGCTTGATATGAAATTCCAACTAAAAGTCTTAATTTACCTACTTAAAAAATAACTGTAATATACTGTGGAACTAGGCAACTTTGTTCTGTTTTTTTCCAAGTCTCTAGTAAATGTGTTATACTTTCATAATTTAAAAAATTTAAAAAAGGGAAAAAAATTTACCACATCTGTTTAAGTAAACAGGCTCCAAAGTGATGAGTCCCACAATCGGAGGTTTTAAACCTGTTTTAGTTTAATAGGTTGAAATATCAAGTTTGATTAAATTTTTCACTCCCCTGTTGCCTGATTTCTGTTCAACCTAGACTAATTACTTTCAGGACCTTGCTAATTGGGATGATTAGCACAGACAATTTGTCACGTGGTTCATTTTTCCTAATATTGTTCAGTATTAATAGTGTTCAATGTTTATAAAGCTATAGTTAATTAGATTAGCAGTCAAAAAGAGTCAACACAAAGTTTCCACAATTGAGCCTTTCAAGGTCATCCTTGACCCTCTGATCTTCAATAGTCCATGTGAGATTATGTTCCTAAATTCTGTATGTAATTATAACTTCGTCATAAAAACGTTTTTCTCCATGGGGACCCCAGGGAAATTGCTCTTTCTTGGCATTCTTTTTGCCCAAGAAGTGAGGAAAGCTGAAATAATTCTTCTTTTAAATTGAGATGCCCTTGAGGTGGTAGAATCTTAATAATATGGCTGCAAAAACCAAGGTGACAGTCTTTCAGCTTTACCAGGGTGACTGTCAAAGATCTCTCTTGGTAAAAGGCATACTGCACTTGAAAATATGTGTGTTATTTTCAAGTATCTTTTGGTACTGTTTTCTAACATAATTCCATACTGAAAAGAGAACAGACTCTGATTTCAATATCTTTAGACCATGAAATGTTGTACTTCATTTTAAGTCCCTGAATAGGTTCCAGTGTCTTCTGGTTTATAGTCTATGGGAACTTGAATAGAATTTGTATCCTGCTGTGTGTGAAAATTGTATAAACCCTAATTTTGTTGAATTGGTTCATAGATCTTTTCAGGTCTCTTATAGCCTTCTGCTCTTCTGTCTAGTCATTGTATTAAGTTTTGAGAGCTTGATATGAAATTCCAACTAAAAGTCTTAATTTACCTACTTAAAAAATAACTGTAATATACTGTGGAACTAGGCAACTTTGTTCTGTTTTTTTCCAAGTCTCTAGTAAATGTGTTATACTTTCATAATTTAAAAAAATTTAAAAAGGAAGAAAATTTACCACATCTGTTTAAGTAAACAGGCTCCAAAGTGATGAGTCCCACAATCGGAGGTTTTAAACCTGTTTTAGTTTAATAGGTTGAAATATCAAGTTTGATTAAATTTTTCACTCCCCTGTTGCCTGATTTCTGTTCAACCTAGACTAATTACTTTCAGGACCTTGCTAATTGGGATGATTAGCACAGACAATTTGTCACGTGGTTCATTTTTCCTAATATTGTTCAGTATTAATAGTGTTCAATGTTTATAAAGCTATAGTTAATTAGATTAGCAGTCAAAAAGAGTCAACACAAAGTTTCCACAATTGAGCCTTTCAAGGTCATCCTTGACCCTCTGATCTTCAATAGTCCATGTGAGATTATGTTCCTAAATTCTGTATGTAATTATAACTTCGTCATAAAAACGTTTTTCTCCATGGGGACCCCAGGGAAATTGCTCTTTCTTGGCATTCTTTTTGCCCAAGAAGTGAGGAAAGCTGAAATAATTCTTCTTTTAAATTGAGATGCCCCTTGAGGTGGTAGAATCTTAATAATATGGGCATAGCAATTGATGGGGGAAAAAATCACCCACAGGGGATGTTAGTCTGAACGTATGAGAAAACCTATTTGTACACAAGCCTACAACTGTAAGTTCCCGAACTTCACGGGTGACTCCTGCAACAGGCCCTCAGGTGCAGCTGAATGCTGCTACCACCCGTCACTCTGAACTAAACCATCACACTATCCAGGGCTCAAGAACCTGACCTCCCAAATCTCAAACTGTTGGGATACTGTGAGAGCTGATCAGTCCTCCTGGAAAAGCAGGTATTTGATAACTGAATGAACTACTCAGGTAATTAATGAAATAGTAATACAGGACAAACACTGATTTCATAAGGCCATATGACTTCTGAAGCTTTGCTAGATGCCTAGTAATTTATATCCAGATCCCATTTAATCCTAACACTACCATAAAGCAGGTGTTCATATTCCCATTTTACAAATGAGACCCTGGGACACAGAGGTTGTGCTAACTAATCAGTCTGAAGCTGTAAGTGGCAGAACGAGGATTCAAACTTCCTTGCAGTAAATGCTGTTGGAGCCTTGTTGACAGCCTCCTTGGCCTAAACAGCGATTTCCAACCCACAGCTGCATTTCTTTCTCTGATGATCTCCTCCCTCTGTTTCCTGACTGGCCAGCTCTTGGGACAGAGAAGAAATTCTTAGGAAACAGCTCTGATCAGCTCTCAACCAACAACAAAAAGGCATTGGTGTACAAATAACCCAGGTCTCTCACTCCTCCAGGGAACAGCACTGGCTCCAAGGTTCTCCTAATGAACTCACACATGTTTCCCATACTGAAAACTTACTTGACAACGTACCCTGCATCAGCCACCTTTACCATCCCAAAAACTGTGCCCTGCGTCCAACCAGGGTTTCCTGAGATCTCCATGCAAATAAACTACTTGTCTCAGAGTAGTTCAGAACCACCCTACACTAACACACAAGGTCTCTCTAATTCCAGTCCTGATAATGCTTTTACTCTTTAACATTGTAAGGATGTTTTGAAAATTAGATGTGCTAATGTATTTGCCCAAGAAGTGAGGAAAGCTGAAATAATTCTTCTTTTAAATTGAGATGCCTTGAGGTGGTAGAATCTTAATAATATGGGCATAGCAATTGATGGGGGAAAAAATCACCCACAGGGGATGTTAGTCTGAACGTATGAGAAAACCTATTTGTACACAAGCCTACAACTGTAAGTTCCCGAACTTCACGGGTGACTCCTGCAACAGGCCCTCAGGTGCAGCTGAATGCTGCTACCACCCGTCACTCTGAACTAAACCATCACACTATCCAGGGCTCAAGAACCTGACCTCCCAAATCTCAAACTGTTGGGATACTGTGAGAGCTGATCAGTCCTCCTGGAAAAGCAGGTATTTGATAACTGAATGAACTACTCAGGTAATTAATGAAATAGTAATACAGGACAAACACTGATTTCATAAGGCCATATGACTTCTGAAGCTTTGCTAGATGCCTAGTAATTTATATCCAGATCCCATTTAATCCTAACACTACCATAAAGCAGGTGTTCATATTCCCATTTTACAAATGAGACCCTGGGACACAGAGGTTGTGCTAACTAATCAGTCTGAAGCTGTAAGTGGCAGAACGAGGATTCAAACTTCCTTGCAGTAAATGCTGTTGGAGCCTTGTTGACAGCCTCCTTGGCCTAAACAGCGATTTCCAACCCACAGCTGCATTTCTTTCTCTGATGATCTCCTCCCTCTGTTTCCTGACTGGCCAGCTCTTGGGACAGAGAAGAAATTCTTAGGAAACAGCTCTGATCAGCTCTCAACCAACAACAAAAAGGCATTGGTGTACAAATAACCCAGGTCTCTCACTCCTCCAGGGAACAGCACTGGCTCCAAGGTTCTCCTAATGAACTCACACATGTTTCCCATACTGAAAACTTACTTGACAACGTACCCTGCATCAGCCACCTTTACCATCCCAAAAACTGTGCCCTGCGTCCAACCAGGGTTTCCTGAGATCTCCATGCAAATAAACTACTTGTCTCAGAGTAGTTCAGAACCACCCTACACTAACACACAAGGTCTCTCTAATTCCAGTCCTGATAATGCTTTTACTCTTTAACATTGTAAGGATGTTTTGAAAATTAGATGTGCTAATGTATTTGCTGAACTTCGTAGTATGTTGCACCTACTGAGTAATAAATGTTAGCTATTTATAGTTAATAAATTTGTTCTTTATTTTATACTATTGATGAAGTGGGTGGTGTAAAAGTTAACATAGATTAGGAAGAGAATCACTAAAAAATTGTTCCAAAATCACTGCAGATGGTGACTGCTGCCATGAAATTACAAGACACTTGCTCCTTGGAAGAAAAGCTATGACAAACCTAGACAGCATATTAAAAAGCAGAGACATCACTTCACCAGTAAAAGTCCATATAGACAAAGCTATGGTTTTCCCAGTAGTCATGTTCAGATGTGAGAGTTGGACCATAAAGAAGGCAGAGTGATGAAGAACTACTGCTTTTGATCTGTGGTGCTGGAGAAGACTCTTGAGAGTCCCTTGGGCAGCAAAGAGATCAAACCAGTTAATCCTAAAGGAAATCAGTCCTGAATATTCATTGGAAGGACTGATGGTGAAGCTGCAGTTCCAATATTTCGGCCACCTGATGCAAGGAGTCAACTCATTAGAAAAGACCCTGATGCTGGGAAAGATTTACAGAACATGGGATGGGTGGATGGCATCATTGGTTCAATGGACATGAGTTTGAGCAAACTCCAGGAGGTAGAGAAGGACAGGGAAGCCTGGTGGGTGTTTCTGTTATTCGTGATGGGTCCAGATAGTTTATGTTCATGAGGTGACTCAGGATGAGCTGTTTCCTGACTGGCCAGCTCTGGGGAAAAAAACTTAGCTCTGACACTACCAACAACAAAAAGGCATTGGTGTACAAATAACCCAGGTCTCTCACCTCCAGGGAACAGCACTGGCTCCAAGGTTCTCCTAATGAACTCACACATGTTTCCCATACTGAAAACTTACTTGACAACGTACCCTGCATCAGCCACCTTTACCATCCCAAAAACTGTGCCCTGCGTCCAACCAGGGTTTCCTGAGATCTCCATGCAAATAAACTACTTGTCTCAGAGTAGTTCAGAACCACCCTACACTAACACACAAGGTCTCTCTAATTCCAGTCCTGATAATGCTTTTACTCTTTAACATTGTAAGGATGTTTTGAAAATTAGATGTGCTAATGTATTTGCTGAACTTCGTAGTATGTTGCACCTACTGAGTAATAAATGTTAGCTATTTATAGTTAATAAATTTGTTCTTTATTTTATACTATTGATGAAGTGGGTGGTGTAAAAGTTAACATAGATTAGGAAGAGAATCACTAAAAAATTGTTCCAAAATCACTGCAGATGGTGACTGCTGCCATGAAATTACAAGACACTTGCTCCTTGGAAGAAAAGCTATGACAAACCTAGACAGCATATTAAAAAGCAGAGACATCACTTCACCAGTAAAAGTCCATATAGACAAAGCTATGGTTTTCCCAGTAGTCATGTTCAGATGTGAGAGTTGGACCATAAAGAAGGCAGAGTGATGAAGAACTACTGCTTTTGATCTGTGGTGCTGGAGAAGACTCTTGAGAGTCCCTTGGGCAGCAAAGAGATCAAACCAGTTAATCCTAAAGGAAATCAGTCCTGAATATTCATTGGAAGGACTGATGGTGAAGCTGCAGTTCCAATATTTCGGCCACCTGATGCAAGGAGTCAACTCATTAGAAAAGACCCTGATGCTGGGAAAGATTTACAGAACATGGGATGGGTGGATGGCATCATTGGTTCAATGGACATGAGTTTGAGCAAACTCCAGGAGGTAGAGAAGGACAGGGAAGCCTGGTGGGTGTTTCTGTTATTCGTGATGGGTCCAGATAGTTTATGTTCATGAGGTGACTCAGGATGAGGGCTGGCCATGTTGGAAAGACCCATTCTGTGATGGGAGGACTGTGGCTTTGAGCCACATGCAAGATCAGACCAAGCTCCAGAAGGGGAGGAGCAATGCAGACTGGGTTCAACCTCACAGCCAATGAATGATGCAGGCACTCATGTCATCATAACGAGACCTCATAAAAACTCTGGACACTGAAGCTCAGGTGAGTTTCCCAGCTGGCGATACCACTGATGGGCTGGCAGGGAGATGCAGCCTGAGGGTGCAGAAGCTTCATATTGGGGTGCTGCCAGATTTTACTTTATGGGTCTCTTCTTTTGACTAGTTTTCATTTAAATCCTTTATGAAAAAAAATCTGGAATCTGGAATTTTTGAGTCTATGAGTCATTCTAGTGAATTCTGAAGAAGTAATGGGAGCACCCAAATCTGTAACCAGTTGGTGTGCAGTGTACGTGGCCTTGGAATCCCCGAACTTAACAGCTGGTGTCGGAAGTGAAGGGACATCGGCCTTCACTCTGGATAGCTGGCGTCAGAAATGCACGGCAGTGATCAAGTTGAGAAATAAGTAGGAAATGATTATTATAAGACATTTTACTCCATCAGAAAAATTGTGGAAAATGAGGTGCCATCTTAAAAGGTCTCTAAAAAATCAAAAGAACTGTGTGGCTTTTGAGAAGCACAATATTTCTTTAAAAAAATCTTTTTATTTCAACCTGGAATTGCTTCATATTCATTTGTGTGGTTCATGGTACAGTCAGTGCCTGTTCAAAGCTGTGCAGGCATTTGTGGGTATACACATTAACTAAGCCATCAAATAAACGTGACTTCATCCAGACAGAAATGCCACAAGACTTACTTGCCTACCTTCTCTCAGCTCAATGCCTAACTGGTTTAAACTTGTGCAGGAGGATGCTAAATGTTTAAGATATCCATTGGTTATCATAAATACTTTTATCCAATCATTCATTCACTAGACATACATATAATAACAAACTACCATGTGTCCAGAGCAGGGCAAGCAAAAGTGAAAAGAAATGACGCTTGGCTTCAGAAACTTCCTGAAGCCACTTTGTGCTAAGCTAAAAACGGAGACTGGCAGATAGTTTATGTTCATGAGGTGACTCAGGATGAGGGCTGGCCATGTTGGAAAGACCCATTCTGTGATGGGAGGACTGTGGCTTTGAGCCACATGCAAGATCAGACCAAGCTCCAGAAGGGGAGGAGCAATGCAGACTGGGTTCAACCTCACAGCCAATGAATGATGCAGGCACTCATGTCATCATAACGAGACCTCATAAAAACTCTGGACACTGAAGCTCAGGTGAGTTTCCCAGCTGGCGATACCACTGATGGGCTGGCAGGGAGATGCAGCCTGAGGGTGCAGAAGCTTCATATTGGGGTGCTGCCAGATTTTACTTTATGGGTCTCTTCTTTTGACTAGTTTTCATTTAAATCCTTTATGAAAAAAAATCTGGAATCTGGAATTTTTGAGTCTATGAGTCATTCTAGTGAATTCTGAAGAAGTAATGGGAGCACCCAAATCTGTAACCAGTTGGTGTGCAGTGTACGTGGCCTTGGAATCCCCGAACTTAACAGCTGGTGTCGGAAGTGAAGGGACATCGGCCTTCACTCTGGATAGCTGGCGTCAGAAATGCACGGCAGTGATCAAGTTGAGAAATAAGTAGGAAATGATTATTATAAGACATTTTACTCCATCAGAAAAATTGTGGAAAATGAGGTGCCATCTTAAAAGGTCTCTAAAAAATCAAAAGAACTGTGTGGCTTTTGAGAAGCACAATATTTCTTTAAAAAAATCTTTTTATTTCAACCTGGAATTGCTTCATATTCATTTGTGTGGTTCATGGTACAGTCAGTGCCTGTTCAAAGCTGTGCAGGCATTTGTGGGTATACACATTAACTAAGCCATCAAATAAACGTGACTTCATCCAGACAGAAATGCCACAAGACTTACTTGCCTACCTTCTCTCAGCTCAATGCCTAACTGGTTTAAACTTGTGCAGGAGGATGCTAAATGTTTAAGATATCCATTGGTTATCATAAATACTTTTATCCAATCATTCATTCACTAGACATACATATAATAACAAACTACCATGTGTCCAGAGCAGGGCAAGCAAAAGTGAAAAGAACATGACGCTTGGCTTCAGAAACTTCCTGAAGCCATGTTTTCTGGTTTTGTGACCTTCAGCAAAGCATTTGCCCTTTCTGTAAAACACGGAGATTGGACTGGTTCATGTTATTGGCATTATGAAAGTCCTGTCCAATTGTAAACGCTACTGATGCCTTGAGTCCGCCCGGCACTTCCTGGGAAGCTAAGCCTGAGCCCCTCTCCTTCACTGGGTATGTGCCCAGTGTGCCAACTCTTTCCAGAGTCTTCCCTCACCTCCTTCTCAGGCCCCACTCCTTCTTCCATAAATCTGCATACAAAAGGACCAGACGGCTGTAGCTCCCAACAGCTTGGGTTTTCCTCACAGCCTGTGTCATCCTGCTTACTGAAGCGGCTTTTTAAACGGGCAAAGCCTCCTTTCAACAATCCTTAATATTTTTGAAATTATAAGCCAGAGCATAACAAGCTTACCAGTAGATAAAACAGGAGAGTTCTTCTGCAGGTGATTAAACTAACTAGCGGACTTCTCTGTGGGAACCATTCTGTGATATAGCCTGATCATAGAGGGCTTCAGGGCACCTATGGGGGATCTAGGAACAACGGCAGGGAGAAAGACAAGCTGGAGGAAGGTAGCACCATGGAAGGAAGCAGAAGAAAGGGAAAGAAGCCCACCTTAAGAGAGGACATGGTGCAGGCAACCCACTCTGCTAATGGCACTGTTTCTATCCATTTAAATCTCCCCACACAAGCAAAAAGAGAGTCATGACTGATGTAAGGAATGGTACTGAAACTGAAGGGACATCACTGTGGGAAGAATGAAGACTTCCCCTGATCTAGCTACCTGAACTGTAAGTCATAGGTAGAGAAATAGACATTCACACACTCACATCCTGCCCCTCCCAGAATTCTTTTTCTACTAGCCTTGCTCCCACATTCCTTCTTAAGTTCCATCCGTGATTTAGAGATACTGAATTGTTCCATGGCAGCTCAGGTAAGCCTATAGCACAAGACAGTTTTTTTTTAATATCTAGAGAATAAAAACAGCAATATATAGCAGTATGGTAACTTAATATGAGATTAATCCATTTCAAAGTCTAAAAATGTATATAGTCCAAGAATGAGCAAAGTCTTTGACATGACCCCGAGAAACCACTGCCCAAGTGTCATCCACGTCACTTTTATACCTCTGCCCCTTCCAAATTCTCTCAATTTCTGGCATTTCCCTTTATGACATTAAAATCCAAATACCTCCAAACACTGGCACTTTAGATTTCTGACTCTGACATATGGTGATGTCTGACCCCTTGTTGATATCTAATTTTCACTTTTTTAGTCTTTTGGGTTTCATCTTGTTGTAAGTCTCACTGACTTACTTCCTAAAAGAGCAGGGCCAGGGTTGCAGAAAGGGTACCCTTAAGGAAAGAAAAAAATGTAGAATGGGAGTAAGAATATCACCCTTACAGCTTTTTAGACTGATGAAATGCAGACCCTGTTCCCAGGAAAATAAAATACGGAGTCAAGGCTTCCCTGTGTTGCTCCAGTGGTTAAGAATCTGCCTTGCAATGCAGGGCACACAAGTGTGACTCCTGGTCCAAGAAGATCCCACATGCCTCAGAGCACGGCAGCTCCCGTGCCACAACTGCTGAGCTCACACACCTCAGCCACAGCTACTGAAGCTCGTGTGCCCGAGAGTCCTGGCTCTGCAACAGACGAGGCTATGGCAATGAGAAGCCCAAGCCCTGCAACAAAAGAGCAGCCCCCTGCCCATTCACCACAACTACAGAAAACTCTAGTGCAACAACAAGGATTCAGTGTGACCAAAATAAATAAATAAAATGTAGTCAGTCACTCCTGTGATTCACTTGTTTCAACAACAGACACTTGAGAACTTGGATAGAGAAAGTCTACGGGCTACAAGTTTGCTGTCATCATTTCACTGAGGAACATTCTATGGAAAAGGACCTACGGGACCACAGAAAAGATACAATCTTTGTATCTAGAGGGCTGGATTTTAGTCCCAGCTCATCTACTTAAAAGTTGTGTACTGGAGGGGTGGGATGCGGGGGGAAGGGACGGGGGTGGAAGTAGGAGGGGACTGGGGATATACATATGACTAATCTGGGATTATACGTATCTGTAAACAACAACAACACTCTGTAAAAGTAAAATAAAAATAATTATTAACAACAACAAAAAAACAATTCCCAGGAAATAAAAACAGAATCTGGATGATATAAAAAAAAAAAAAAAAAAGTTGTGTAGCTGCAGGCAAATGAATTGACCTACAGGACCCTCAGCTTTCCTTAGCTGTTAAAGAAGGAGAAGGAAGAAAACGGGCGCGGTGTAAAAACAGGAGGAAAAAACAAGGAGGAAGAGAGGGAGAAAAGTAGACACCAACTCAGAATACCTATCGCCTAGGATAGGGAAGTAATAGTATTTGTTTAAAAGTAGTATGTACAATGTAAAATTTATCTAAGTACAGCATCACAAAACTGGTGGCTCAGACAGTAAAGCATCTGTCTGCAATGTCAGAGACCTGGGTTCAATCCCTGGGTCAGGAAGATCCCCTGGAGAAGGAAATGTCAACCCACTCTAGTGTTCTTGCCTGGAGAATCCCATGGACAGTAGGGCCTGGAGGCCTACAATTCATAGTGTCACAAAGAGTCAGACATGACTAAGCACACATGCAGATGGTTTATGAAAACAGCACTTTAAATACTGTTAAAGTTCTCTGCATGTTGAAAAAATACCTAAGAAACAAGCCATGCCCGCTCAAATACTTCGCAAAAACATTGCCTTGAGATAAACTGCAGAGGCTGCACCCCAGAATCACTACCATTTGCTCTTATCAAGTGACAACGTAGGTCTGGTTTTCTAGGCCATTTGGCTTAACCCCAATCCGTCCAAAGAATGTGTCTTTTTTCATTAGTACCTTTCGCAGATTACAAATGTCTAGGTCTGACTTTCCACTGGCTATGTTTTTTTCCTGCACCCTGAAGTCCTGTCCAGGTTAGAATCCTAGGCATCAGACCCAACACACAGGACAGTCCTGTTGACAACAGCTGCTGAACTGAAATAGTCTGCGGAGGATGAGGGGTGATTGTCTTGCTGCACATTGGAGCTGTTAGTTCTGGTTTGGTGTTTGGTAAAGAGAATACGAATCAGGACACGGAGTCTTGCAGTAAAGAGCAACTAATGGAGGTAATTAGCACAGAACACCTGTCGGTGAGAAATCGCAACCTCTACGTTGGCTGTGTCCAGCCATTGTTCCCAATTGTTATTCCCAACAATGGAGAGCCTCTGGACGGTGAATGTGAGCAATGATGGACAGCCATAAAATTTGCAAATGAGTTTTCACATTGTCTAATAAAATTCTATGACTTTGTCAATCTGTGTTGACACAGACCTACACAGGACTGAATGAGAAAATGTTGTAATGGGAAGCTAATTGTTTCCTTGGGTTTACATGGTTGTCTTTAATTTCTATGGTTCTAGATACAAATTCTGGCTTTCTTATCAGTGACCGTGAAGATGGTCATCCATTCTGAGTTCCCGGCAGTCAAAAATCCTATTGCACAAAACATCTCAAGCCAAACAAGACAGGCAACAAAATGAAAGCCCCAACACATAGATCTGAATTTAAGGGTAAGTGGTATCAGGGCTGCCTCAATTGTAGCCGAGAATAGTATATTTTAAGTAAACTTATAAATAAAAGTTGGATACACTCATATAAGCTCTAGTTGAGGGATTGCTTTATGTCTGTTCTAAAGATGCCAAGAGAAGGAACTTACGGTTGCTGGGGGTGGTCGGGGGAAGAATGGGGGGAAGAGATAGTTAACGAGTCTGGGATGGACATGTCCACATTGCCCTATTTAAAATGGATAACCAACAAAGACCAACTGTATAGCACAGGGAACTCTGCTCAATGTTATGTGGCAGCCTGGATGGGTGGGGAGTTGGAAGAGAATGGATACATGTGTGTGTGTATAATATATTACACAGCTGAGTCCCTTCCCTGTTCACCTGAAACTATCACATCGTTGTTAATCAGCTATACTCCAGAACAAAACGAAAAGTTAATTTAAAAAAGGGAAATGGATAAGAAAGAATATTTGATGGTCTAAATTAGCTTCAGAAGATATCATTTTAAAAGTACAATTTAATTCACAAGTAACTTGGAAGGTATAAACTGGACAAAGGACAGGGAGAATGAGAGTGAGAATCACAAACAAAACAGGTTTTACCTCATGTTTACTTGGTTTGCCATGTTCAGCAGGAAATGTAGCTGAATAAACAAATAACTGGGGAGAGGAAGGAGGGAATGGGGAGAGGAGATCAGGTTAGACAGAAAGACATATACTCTGGGTGGTTAAAAAAAAAACTTTAGTTTACTACTCTACTCCCATTGGCTAGAACAGGGCAGGCATATAATAAATGTTTTACAAATATTTCTTGAATAAATAAAAATTCAGCATATCAAATTTGTCCTGTTGGTTAGACAAGATGCTCATCTAAGTCACTATTTTTAATGCAGCTTCAAAAGATAAGGAGTTAACAACTCTCTTCAGTGCGTGTGTATTAAGGGCCTCACAGGCATAGATACACAGTTATGGTACAACAACCTCGCCATTTTCTACATTAAACATGAGAGGGAAAAATGTTCATGCGAATGACCACCTATTAATGCTGCTGCTACTTAGTTGCGTTAGTTGTGCCCCCTCTTTGTGTCACTCTTTGTGACCCCATGGACTACAGTCCACCAGGCTCCTCTGTCCATTAGATTCTCCAGGCAAGAATACTGGAGTGGGTTGCCATTTCCTTCTCCAGTGGATCTTCCCAGCCCAAGGATTGAACCCAGGTCTCCTGCAGTGCAGGAAGCTTCTTTACCACTAAGCCACCAGGGAAACCCAGTGTTGCTTGCTAGATATGTATATAGTATACTTCAGTTGGAAAAGTCATTTATTGGTCTTTGCTTCATTTCTCCATGGCAGTCAGTAAGGGTTAGTATGTACACACACACACACACACACACACACACGCTTGCTTTTTGTTTGTCCTATAAAGAGTTATGGAATTAAGCCCAGTAGCATACTTTGGACAATTGGAAATAGATTAAGATAATAATTACATTCAAAATAAAAACTGAAAAATCGAGAGAAAAATCACTCTAGAACATGATGGCATCTGAAAATCAGATTTCACAGGAACTTAAATCTCATTAGTGTCAGTTTTCAAAGCATTTCAGCCAATGGAACCATAGTTCACAAACAAATATAAACCAAGTGTGGAAGCCAAAATTATTTTAAATCTTATATGCTCCTTTTGTGCCAAAATGTATTCAAAATCAGAATATAAATTTGTGAAATAGTTATGTTTTTCTTGATGACACAGACCCTGGGTTCTAGTGTAAATTAAATATATTGTAGGACAGAGAAGTATTTCATGCAGGCTTTTCACAAAAGATTTTTTGGGGGTGGGGTGGGAGGGAGTGGGGGCAGGTGGGCCGCTTCTATTGGTCTTTCATTTATCTATTTCATCCATCTTTCTTCTTTTGCATATAATAAATGTTTTACAAATATTTCTTGAATAAATAAAAATTCAGCATATCAAATTTGTCCTGTTGGTTAGACAAGATGCTCATCTAAGTCACTATTTTTAATGCAGCTTCAAAAGATAAGGAGTTAACAACTCTCTTCAGTGCGTGTGTATTAAGGGCCTCACAGGCATAGATACACAGTTATGGTACAACAACCTCGCCATTTTCTACATTAAACATGAGAGGGAAAAATGTTCATGCGAATGACCACCTATTAATGCTGCTGCTACTTAGTTGCGTTAGTTGTGCCCCCTCTTTGTGTCACTCTTTGTGACCCCATGGACTACAGTCCACCAGGCTCCTCTGTCCATTAGATTCTCCAGGCAAGAATACTGGAGTGGGTTGCCATTTCCTTCTCCAGTGGATCTTCCCAGCCCAAGGATTGAACCCAGGTCTCCTGCAGTGCAGGAAGCTTCTTTACCACTAAGCCACCAGGGAAACCCAGTGTTGCTTGCTAGATATGTATATAGTATACTTCAGTTGGAAAAGTCATTTATTGGTCTTTGCTTCATTTCTCCATGGCAGTCAGTAAGGGTTAGTATGTACACACACACACACACACACACACACACGCTTGCTTTTTGTTTGTCCTATAAAGAGTTATGGAATTAAGCCCAGTAGCATACTTTGGACAATTGGAAATAGATTAAGATAATAATTACATTCAAAATAAAAACTGAAAAATCGAGAGAAAAATCACTCTAGAACATGATGGCATCTGAAAATCAGATTTCACAGGAACTTAAATCTCATTAGTGTCAGTTTTCAAAGCATTTCAGCCAATGGAACCATAGTTCACAAACAAATATAAACCAAGTGTGGAAGCCAAAATTATTTTAAATCTTATATGCTCCTTTTGTGCCAAAATGTATTCAAAATCAGAATATAAATTTGTGAAATAGTTATGTTTTTCTTGATGACACAGACCCTGGGTTCTAGTGTAAATTAAATATATTGTAGGACAGAGAAGTATTTCATGCAGGCTTTTCACAAAAGATTTTTTTGGGCGGGGGTCGGGTTGGGGAGGGAGTGGGGGGCAGGTGGGCCGCTTCTATTGGTCTTTCATTTATCTATTTTTCATCCATCTTTCTTCTTTGGCCCGTGTGGGCCTCCCATCGCGGTGGCCTCACTCGTTGCAGAGCACCGGCTCTGGGCGCATGCGCTCCAGAGCTCCGGCTCGGTAATTGGACACATCAGTCCAGCCGCTCCGCGGCACGTGGGATCTTCCCAGGCCAGGGATCAAATCGGCGCCCCTTGCACTGCAAGGCGGTGTCCTTACCCACTGGACCACCAGGGAAGCCCACAAAAGATTTTTTAAAACACTTGACAATTAGAATAGGAAAAAATATATGACAAATTATCTTAAGTAAAAATAATATGGCATAATACTGTATCAAGCTGGAGAAGGAAATGGCAACCCACTCCAGTATTCTTGCTGGGACAATCCCATGGGCAGTGGAGCCTGGTCAGCTATAGTTCATGGGGTCACAAAAGAGTCAGACACAACTTAGTGAGTAAACAAACAATTCTATATTAAGATGTGAATGTGTATGATATATATAATATATGATTTGCATCATAGTTGGAATTTATAAAAGTGAAAATTTGGGGGCTCCCCTGGTGGTCCAGTGGGTAAGGACACCACCTTGCAGTGCAAGGGGCACCAGTTCAATCCCTGGCCTGGGAAGATCCCACGGACCGCGGAGCAGCTGGGCCAGTGTGTTCAACTACTGAGCCGGAGCCCTGGGGCGCACGCGCCCAGAGCCGGTGTTCTGCAGTGACAGAGGCCACTGCAACGGGAGTCTCACACAGGCCAAAGAACGAAGATGGATGAAAATAGTAAATGAAAGACCAAAAGAAGTGGCCAAAAAGAAAAAAAAAAAAGAAAGTGAAAATTTGGGAGAGTTACACATTGGTGTCATTAAGGGAGGTTAAGTGATGACAGGCTTTTGGATAGAAGGAACTGGCAGAGGTTCTCAACCCAGCCTTCTTTTCAGATGACAAAAGACAATGTGTTGCCCCGAATCACTGAGGAGGGGGGAAAAAAGAAAGTAAATCTCTGGACTTCACTCAAAGCAGTTAAGCCAATCCCTCAGCATTCCTGAGGACCTCTCTTTGGGAGTTCCTTTTTGATTTCAGATAAACACCATATTATGAAAAAAGAGAAAAATATGCATTCAATAGGTTGGCCTGGAAGACCACGGCTACCTACAAGACAGGTCAGGAATGTGAAAACAGTTCAACCTGGTCATGGCAAGGGCTGACCCAGATCAAAACTGCCCAAGGTGTAAACACAACAGGACTTGCCTGGCCTCTTCTCCTTGGCAGCCCTGCCTTTAAATGCAATATTCAGTTGCTATCTAAAGAGATGCCCAAATGAAGACCTGTCTTCACAACAGCTGGAAGAGCGCCCCCTTTAGGAAGAGAGAACCCTTTTTGCTCCTCCTACCCAGTTAACAAGGCATTCTGTGCCTGGCTCTTCCCTGCACCAGCAAGGTGACCAGTACTTTCTGTGATGGCTCTAAAACCTCCTGCCATCACCCATAAAAATCAAGTTTCCAAGTGTCTGTGACACCTCAAAAAGCGCTGAGGCCCTAAGCTTATCCATATACAATCCAGCTTTGATCATGTCACTCTCGTAAGTAAACAGCATGAGAGTACCTGGCATTATTTTAAAATGCGTACAGTTTCACGTATGTCCAGCTCTTCTGTGATCCCGTGGACTGGAGCCCACTAGGCTCCTCTGTCCATGGGGACTCTCCAGGCAAGAATACTGGAGGGGGTTGCCATGCCCTCCTCCAGTGGAATCCTCCTGATCTAGGAATCAAAACCACATCTCTTATGTCTCCTGCGTTGGCAGGCGCCAGCAGCACCTGGGAAGCCCATACAGCTTATCACGTCTGGGCTTCTGCACAGGCTTCCCTCTCTCAACCTCCTGACAGCCCAGGAGGCTTCTCTTCGTGTAGATTTCATCAATACACATTTCTTCTCCTGCCCAGGTTCAGCAGTGCCTCCTTACCCTGAATTCCCACAGAATTTCACCTCTACTCTATTAGAATTCTATTTGAATCAGTAATTTATTTCTGTGTCTTAAAGAACAGCTCTCCTCACTAACTTGCTATGATCTGGGGGCAAATGACTTCTCCTGCTCTCGGTTTTCTATTTCGTAAAATTAGGAGACGAAATAGTCACAGTTATATTTTGATACACTATTCGTTTTTTTAAGTATGTGTTTAATTAAGGGGATGGGGGCTGCCCGAAGATAGTCCCCCAGTTTTTAGTTCAAGGCCTGGACGACCACGGCTACCGACAAGACAGGTCAGGAATGTGAAAACAGTTCAACCTGGTCATGGCAAGGGCTGACCCAGATCAAAACTGCCCAAGGTGTAAACACAACAGGACTTGCCTGGCCTCTTCTCCTTGGCAGCCCTGCCTTTAAATGCAATATTCAGTTGCTATCTAAAGAGATGCCCAAATGAAGACCTGTCTTCACAACAGCTGGAAGAGCGCCCCCTTTAGGAAGAGAGAACCCTTTTTGCTCCTCCTACCCAGTTAACAAGGCATTCTGTGCCTGGCTCTTCCCTGCACCAGCAAGGTGACCAGTACTTTCTGTGATGGCTCTAAAACCTCCTGCCATCACCCATAAAAATCAAGTTTCCAAGTGTCTGTGACACCTCAAAAAGCGCTGAGGCCCTAAGCTTATCCATATACAATCCAGCTTTGATCATGTCACTCGTAAGTAAACAGCATGAGAGTACCTGGCATTATTTTAAAATGCGTACAGTTTCACGTATGTCCAGCTCTTCTGTGATCCCGTGGACTGGAGCCCACTAGGCTCCTCTGTCCATGGGGACTCTCCAGGCAAGAATACTGGAGGGGGTTGCCATGCCCTCCTCCAGTGGAATCCTCCTGATCTAGGAATCAAAACCACATCTCTTATGTCTCCTGCGTTGGCAGGCGCCAGCAGCACCTGGGAAGCCCATACAGCTTATCACGTCTGGGCTTCTGCACAGGCTTCCCTCTCTCAACCTCCTGACAGCCCAGGAGGCTTCTCTTCGTGTAGATTTCATCAATACACATTTCTTCTCCTGCCCAGGTTCAGCAGTGCCTCCTTACCCTGAATTCCCACAGAATTTCACCTCTACTCTATTAGAATTCTATTTGAATCAGTAATTTATTTCTGTGTCTTAAAGAACAGCTCTCCTCACTAACTTGCTATGATCTGGGGGCAAATGACTTCTCCTGCTCTCGGTTTTCTATTTCGTAAAATTAGGAGACGAAATAGTCACAGTTATATTTTGATACACTATTCGTTTTTTTAAGTATGTGTTTATTTGTGGCTGCCTCGGGTCTTAGTTGCAGCACACAGGCTCTCTCGCTGTGGTAAGTGGGCGTAGCTGCCCCGAGGCATGTGAGATCTTAGTTCCCCCAACCAGGGCTCAAACGTGGGTTTCCTGCATTGGAAGGTGAATTCTGCACCACCGGGAACCAGGGAAGTCCCTTGATGTACTATTATTGACCCTATCTTAGACATTGAGAATACAGTGGCGAACAGGACTAGAGTTTTGCCCCCTTCCAAGAATAAACAGACAATAAACCTAGGAATGGAAATTAATTTAAGGGACTATTGGGAAGTGCCAGGATGAAAATAAAATAAGATGATACTACAGACAGTGATGAGGGAGGGAGTATATTTTAGCCCAGGTAGAAGACGAGGCCGAGCTTCCCAGGCCGTGCTAGTGGTAAAGAACACCGCTGCCAATGCAGGAGACGTAAGAGATGTGGGTTCGACCCATGGGTCACAGCTCCCAAAGGAGTCAACTGGGTGACAGTCCATGGGATGGCAAAGAGTCAGGCATGACTGAGGCAACTTGGAACAGAAGGGGAAGCCTCTGCAAGGAAGGGAAACATCAGCTGAGAACAGAACTGCATATGGAGGCACCCTTTGTATCTACATTCCAAGTGGAAGGAACATCAAAAACGCCACCGTGGGAATCCTCTGGGTGTGCTCACAAGCATGGAGGGAGAGAGCAGAGATCCAGACCGAGTAAACAAGGTGGGGCAGGGAGAGAAGGGAAGAGACACAAACAGATAGCAGATCACAAGGAGCCTTGTAGGAGTTTAAGCTTTATTCTATTACAATGGAAAAACATCAGAGCATTTTAAGCAGTGGACATAATGTGCTGTATGCTTTAGAAGGCTCAATCTGGTTGCCGTACGGACGAGGGATTTTGTTAAATGGGGCAGAAGCTGAAAAGCCATTGAGGAAGATATTTCTATAGTCCAGGTGAGCCATGCAATGGCTTCAGCAGTGCTACGGCAGTGAAAGGAAGAAAGTCAGGTATGTCCTGAAGGTAGAAACAAAATGAATCACCTGTACATGCATAAGTGGCACTAGTGGTAAAGAACCTGCCTGCCAGTGCAGGAGACACGAAAGACACGGGTTTGATCCCTGGGTCGGGAAGATCCCCTAGAGAGGGGCATGGCAACCCACTCCAGTATTCTTGCCTGGAGACTCCCCATGGACAGAGGACCCTAGTGGGCTACAGTCCATAGCGTCTCAAAGACTCAGACATGACTGAAGCAACTTAGAAGGAACGAAGTACATTAGATGTAGAGAGTCAAGAAAAGAAATTCATCAAGAATGATTGCTAGTTTCAGGGCAGGGATAGAGATGCATACATAGAGAACATATGTGTGACATGGGGAAGGAGGGATAAATTGACAGATTAGGTGTAACACAAACACACTACCATGTGTAAAACAAACCGATAGTGGGAACCTGCTGTATAACACAGGGAGCTCCACTCAGTGCTCTGTGATGACCTGGGGGTTGGCAGAGACGGGGGTGGGGGAATGAAGGAATGTGAGGAAGGTCCAAGAGAGGGAGAGGATATGATATACATGTACAATAAAAAAAAAAAAAAGAATGGTTGCTAAGCGTTGAACCTAAGCAACTAGACGAGCACTGAGGTGGGAAGGATTGGGCAAGGAAGTGGATTTGTTTCAGCCTCAAGACTGAGGTATCACTGGACATCTGAACGAAGACGTGAAGGGGGCAGTGGATTTGATGACTCCAGAGCTCATAGGAATGGAGCCTGGGAATCACTTCTTGAGTCTGTCTCCTCTCACGAACCATCAGAATTGAACGAATTTAATGGAATTGAATTTGCCTAGAAAGAGTGAATGTAGAGGAAATAAGAGCTGCCGAGGAAATCCTAAAGCTTGCCAATAGGCAGATCTAGGAAAGGCCTCCAGAAAAGATGCAGAGAAAGTAGAGAGGTTAGGTAAAGAAGAGGCACATGCTGTGTCCTCGGAAAGATAAAAAAAGACGGACAAGGTGTATGCTTTAGAAGGCTCAATCTGGTTGCCGTACGGACGAGGGATTTTGTTAAATGGGGCAGAAGCTGAAAAGCCATTGAGGAAGATATTTCTATAGTCCAGGTGAGCCATGCAATGGCTTCAGCAGTGCTACGGCAGTGAAAGGAAGAAAGTCAGGTATGTCCTGAAGGTAGAAACAAAATGAATCACCTGTACATGCATAAGTGGCACTAGTGGTAAAGAACCTGCCTGCCAGTGCAGGAGACACGAAAGACACGGGTTTGATCCCTGGGTCGGGAAGATCCCCTAGAGAGGGGCATGGCAACCCACTCCAGTATTCTTGCCTGGAGACTCCCCATGGACAGAGGACCCTAGTGGGCTACAGTCCATAGCGTCTCAAAGACTCAGACATGACTGAAGCAACTTAGAAGGAACGAAGTACATTAGATGTAGAGAGTCAAGAAAAGAAATTCATCAAGAATGATTGCTAGTTTCAGGGCAGGGATAGAGATGCATACATAGAGAACATATGTGTGACATGGGGAAGGAGGGATAAATTGACAGATTAGGTGTAACACAAACACACTACCATGTGTAAAACAAACCGATAGTGGGAACCTGCTGTATAACACAGGGAGCTCCACTCAGTGCTCTGTGATGACCTGGGGGTTGGCAGAGACGGGGGTGGGGGAATGAAGGAATGTGAGGAAGGTCCAAGAGAGGGAGAGGATATGATATACATGTACAATAAAAAAAAAAAAAGAATGGTTGCTAAGCGTTGAACCTAAGCAACTAGACGAGCACTGAGGTGGGAAGGATTGGGCAAGGAAGTGGATTTGTTTCAGCCTCAAGACTGAGGTATCACTGGACATCTGAACGAAGACGTGAAGGGGGCAGTGGATTTGATGACTCCAGAGCTCATAGGAATGGAGCCTGGGAATCACTTCTTGAGTCTGTCTCCTCTCACGAACCATCAGAATTGAACGAATTTAATGGAATTAAATGAATTTGCCTAGAAAAAGAGTGAATGTAGAGGAAATAAGAGCTGCCGAGGAAATCCTAAAGCTTGCCAATAGGCAGATCTAGGAAAGGCCTCCAGAAAAGATGCAGAGAAAGTAGAGAGAGGGTTAGGTAAAGAAGAGGCACATGCTGTGTCCTCGATTTCAATAGAATAATTTGATCCAACAAGAGAGACCCAACGACTGCTGTTGAACGGAATCATGAGTATCGAATGCTGTCTTTGGCAAGAGGTAGATCGCTGTTTTGTTGTAGTGGTGGGAAGTGTAATTTCGGACAGTGCTGAGTGCCTAGTTGATACTCACGGCCCTAAAGCTAAGGTGATACAGCTGTCCTGATGGTGCAATTTCCTCCGTAAGTTTTCGACTCCCCTGATCCAGGCTGGGAGGGATGGAGGGCTGAGTTTGATCAGAATGTAGGCATACTTGGCAGAAAATCAGGACGTGTTATTTTAAGATTCTTTTCCTCTCTAAACGTTGATGAAATAAAGCAAAAGATGTGTTTTATTTGAATCTAACATTCCAAACTAATTTCTTAAACTCACTTTTTAGAAGGCTCCAAGGTAAATTATTTATGGCTGGATGCAAAAACCTGACAATTAAACAATGGGGAGAGCGATCTTGAGAAATCTTGAATGCTACTTAAATCACAAATATGGACTAGGAATACGTACTCATCCAGAACAAACGTCCTGGTTTATGCTCCTGACTTATGTCACTTATTCTTCTCATCCTTTCCTTTTCCAGTTTTGATGTTGGGAAGTTGCAAAGGGTGGACTGTGGTAAATTGGGTGCTCTGCCAGGTATGGTCAAGCAATAACCAAGGGGTAGGTCACGGTTGTCATAAAGTGTTTTTTTAATAAAACAAAATCTAGGAATTTATCTATTAATATAAATTACTTATCTCAGTGAAAAATTCAAAGATTAAAACTATTCCCCCAAACTCTGACATCTTATAGAAGGCAGCATTTGTCTTTTTTTTGTTTCATTTTAGGAAAATCTAAAATTAAAACCTACTTTAAATTCTAAAAATAAGTGGTTTAACTCCTGAAAATTTATTCAATCACATTTTAAACTCCAACATACATATTTCGAGACTTGTAAACATATTTGCATTCTTTTAAATTTAAACAAAAATAGATTTGTTAAAATCCGGTTCTCTGAAATATTCAGGAGAGGATCATCTGGCTTGATTTTTATAAAGTGCATGTAATATTTTTAATAAATACTATGGAATGCATGCTAGTTGGAAACCAGGATTAATGATATACCTCTGCTTCTTATGGAACATGACTTTTCCCACCATATCCACTCAGTGGACATGCTGTTGAACGGAATCATGAGTATCGAATGCTGTCTTTGGCAAGAGGTAGATCGCTGTTTTGTTGTAGTGGTGGGAAGTGTAATTTCGGACAGTGCTGAGTGCCTAGTTGATACTCACGGCCCTAAAGCTAAGGTGATACAGCTGTCCTGATGGTGCAATTTCCTCCGTAAGTTTTCGACTCCCCTGATCCAGGCTGGGAGGGATGGAGGGCTGAGTTTGATCAGAATGTAGGCATACTTGGCAGAAAATCAGGACGTGTTATTTTAAGATTCTTTTCCTCTCTAAACGTTGATGAAATAAAGCAAAAGATGTGTTTTATTTGAATCTAACATTCCAAACTAATTTCTTAAACTCACTTTTTAGAAGGCTCCAAGGTAAATTATTTATGGCTGGATGCAAAAACCTGACAATTAAACAATGGGGAGAGCGATCTTGAGAAATCTTGAATGCTACTTAAATCACAAATATGGACTAGGAATACGTACTCATCCAGAACAAACGTCCTGGTTTATGCTCCTGACTTATGTCACTTATTCTTCTCATCCTTTCCTTTTCCAGTTTTGATGTTGGGAAGTTGCAAAGGGTGGACTGTGGTAAATTGGGTGCTCTGCCAGGTATGGTCAAGCAATAACCAAGGGTTAGGTCACAGTTGTCATAAATTTTTTTTTTAATAAAACAAAATCTAGGAATTTATCTATTAATATAAATTACTTATCTCAGTGAAAAATTCAAAGATTAAAACTATTCCCCCAAACTCTGACATCTTATAGAAGGCAGCATTTGTCTTTTTTTTGTTTCATTTTAGGAAAATCTAAAATTAAAACCTACTTTAAATTCTAAAAATAAGTGGTTTAACTCCTGAAAATTTATTCAATCACATTTTAAACTCCAACATACATATTTCGAGACTTGTAAACATATTTGCATTCTTTTAAATTTAAACAAAAATAGATTTGTTAAAATCCGGTTCTCTGAAATATTCAGGAGAGGATCATCTGGCTTGATTTTTATAAAGTGCATGTAATATTTTTAATAAATACTATGGAATGCATGCTAGTTGGAAACCAGGATTAATGATATACCTCTGCTTCTTATGGAACATGACTTTTTCCCACCATATCCACTCAGTGGACACAAATAAGTCGTTGTCATTCTCAGTACGAAGCGATGCCTACCTCTCGCTAAATTCATTTTGTCATGATAAAGAAAACCGACTTGAATTCCAAACATTAAAGTGACAAAACATTTTCTAGAGCACGCATTTTGTATGTAGACCGCACCTGAAGCACTCGGCTTTAATCTAAATGAAAACGCCAACGTGAAGTCAACAGTTATTTACTTTTACTTCTGCTTTGACATTTCTTAACAGGACGCAACAAGCTGGTGAAAAGGAGGGAGGCTGGACAGACAGGCCTCCTGATCTGTGCACTGGTGAGCCCACCTGTCTTCCTCACAGAGCAGCGGGACCAGCAGCACCTCATGGAGAATATCAACACCTTTTTGAATGCCAGCACCCATTTGAATTTCTACAGTGCCTCCTACTCTACCAAGTGCTTTTCATAGTGGGTTGGTTTCTCTTTCATAAGAGGGAAACTTTTATAGAGGATTTTATTGCCTTAGAAGGCAGGAGACTTTTGGCAAGATTTTCACTCTTTCCTCTGCGGCCAATTAGTGACAATTCCACTTTTGCAAGACAGCCGTCTCCCTGTCCAATTTGACAAGGCAAAGCAAGAAGACTGGCACTGAATCTGACGCCAACAGTAGTTCAAAAATCTCACCACCATCAAAATAGGAATTCAGATGCAAAATTCCAAGACTTGCTTCATCTGCCCCAGCTGCCAGAGGGGCTGAACCCTAACCAAAACCAGCTTCCAAAAGAAGGTTGGTAGCTGTACAACTGATGTGACGTTTCTGCAAAAGACGGTGGGCGTCCTGTTTCTGATGACAGCAAAAACTGCTAACCTAGGCAATCAGGTGCATGCCCATGTATTTGTTTCAGCCTTGCAGGAAAAAACTAGAAGTGAAGGTATTCGTCAATAGGCAGTTGGCTAACTAAACTATGGCAGTTATTACCTGGAATGCTACTGCATCACCAATAATTAAAATACAATGGAGTGCCAGCTGAGAATGGGTGGTATAGACCAGACAGTGTAAAACTCAGTAGGTTACAGTAGAGCAGAATTTGGGCTTCTTTGTGTGATTTAATCACTGGAAGGTTTTTGAGTATAAGAGAGACACAATTTGACTTGCATCTTCAAAGGATCACTCAGACACAGTGTTGAGGAGAGACTGTGGCAGGATGTGGGAGGCAGCAATGAGGATGTATGAAGGGAAGGCTGATGATGGCTCAGAGCAGGTGCAGGCAGCCTCGGCAGTGGGAAGAAGAGCTCCAACTCCGTGACCAGTGCAGGCCAGGAAAGCAGGGTAGGTTGCTGACTGGGTGTAAGAGGCAGGGAAGAGTCAAAGAGGACCCCAGGTTTTAATTAAGCTGGTGTGTGTGTATATGCACACAAGAAGACCCAACCACAAGAGAATGCATCCCCCCAGATAACAAGGTTGTTGCTGAGTAATTGGTTTGGAGAGCTTTATTTTCGTCTTTATACTTTTGTTTGGGAGTATGCAAGGAACGTGTGTTGCTTCAATAATTTAAAAGCTATTTTTAAAGAAAACAAACAAATGAATGCCAATGAGAATGAGAACCCATTTGCCCCGGTATGTGTTCCTTTTGTTCAGCCATCTCTTGCCACCCAACAATAAAGCCTCACAGAATAGCAAGCGACAACTAAAATATGAAGCAATGGCTGACCCCGAGCCTGCCCAGTTTAAGGATTCCTAGTGAGTTGCATCTCTTTGTCTGGGTCTTTTCTAACTGGAGGCAATAATTCACTAGGGCATCCCACAAAATGAACCTGGAGATTAACACCATGGAGTCGGCACACCTGCCAACCAAACCACAGAAGTAAACCTCCATCTGTGTAGTGAGATGACTCATCCTTATTCTCATTAACCCTCCTGGTTAACATATTTGAGTCTACCTCCTCAAAATTTGTATTTTCTGTTTGTATTTTCAGAGGCCTTATGGTATACATACCTTTTTTTTGGTAAGTCACTCGAATCTTGTTTTAAACATGTGGGGTAAAATAAATACATACATAAACACTTGGATGTTTTCTCCACCATACCCTATTCCAAGCAGATCTTTATTTACACCAATAATTAAAATACAATGGAGTGCCAGCTGAGAATGGGTGGTATAGACCAGACAGTGTAAAACTCAGTAGGTTACAGTAGAGCAGAATTTGGGCTTCTTTGTGTGATTTAATCACTGGAAGGTTTTTGAGTATAAGAGAGACACAATTTGACTTGCATCTTCAAAGGATCACTCAGACACAGTGTTGAGGAGAGACTGTGGCAGGATGTGGGAGGCAGCAATGAGGATGTATGAAGGGAAGGCTGATGATGGCTCAGAGCAGGTGCAGGCAGCCTCGGCAGTGGGAAGAAGAGCTCCAACTCCGTGACCAGTGCAGGCCAGGAAAGCAGGGTAGGTTGCTGACTGGGTGTAAGAGGCAGGGAAGAGTCAAAGAGGACCCCAGGTTTTAATTAAGCTGGTGTGTGTGTATATGCACACAAGAAGACCCAACCACAAGAGAATGCATCCCCCCAGATAACAAGGTTGTTGCTGAGTAATTGGTTTGGAGAGCTTTATTTTCGTCTTTATACTTTTGTTTGGGAGTATGCAAGGAACGTGTGTTGCTTCAATAATTTAAAAGCTATTTTTAAAGAAAACAAACAAATGAATGCCAATGAGAATGAGAACCCATTTGCCCCGGTATGTGTTCCTTTTGTTCAGCCATCTCTTGCCACCCAACAATAAAGCCTCACAGAATAGCGACAACTAAAATATGAAGCAATGGCTGACCCCGAGCCTGCCCAGTTTAAGGATTCCTAGTGAGTTGCATCTCTTTGTCTGGGTCTTTTCTAACTGGAGGCAATAATTCACTAGGGCATCCCACAAAATGAACCTGGAGATTAACACCATGGAGTCGGCACACCTGCCAACCAAACCACAGAAGTAAACCTCCATCTGTGTAGTGAGATGACTCATCCTTATTCTCATTAACCCTCCTGGTTAACATATTTGAGTCTACCTCCTCAAAATTTGTATTTTCTGTTTGTATTTTCAGAGGCCTTATGGTATACATACCTTTTTTTTGGTAAGTCACTCGAATCTTGTTTTAAACATGTGGGGTAAAATAAATACATACATAAACACTTGGATGTTTTCTCCACCATACCCTATTCCAAGCAGATCTGCTTTATTTATGTCTTATTCAAAATCATGTGTCATGGGACTTCCTTGATGGTCCAATAGTTAAGACGTCATCTTCCAACGCAGGGGGGATGAGAGTTCGATTTCTGGTCAGGGAGCTAAGATATCATCTTCCAACGCAGCGGGGGATGAGAGTTCGATTTCTGTTCAGGGAGCTAAGATATCATCTTCCAACGCAGTGGGGGATGAGAGTTCGATTTCTGGTCAGGGAGCTAAGATACCACAGGACTACTGGCCAAAAAAATAAAAATAAAAAACTCGAAACATAAAACAGGAACAATATTGTAACAAATTTGTTGTTGTTGTTTAGTCACTAAGTCATGTCCAACTCCATGGACTGTAGCCTGCCAGGTTCCTCTGTCCATGGGATTTCACAGGCAAGAATACTGGAGTGGATTGCCATTTTCTTCTCCAGACCCGTGTCTCTTGCAATGACAGGCAGATTCTGAGCCACTACTGAGCTGCTAAGGAAGCCCAACAAATTCGATAAAGGCTTTAAAAATGGCCCACAACAGCAACAAAAGAAATATATAAAAAAAAATTCATGTGTCATTCTAGTCCCTCCAGGAACTGCCTGCCTCCTGACTGTGTACTTGTCAGAATCACAAGGAGAACCATGCAGCTAAGAAAACTATTCATGTAAAGGTCTGAGTGCAGCACCTGAGTTATTGGAGAGAAGGTGCAGACAAATTGAATACAAATACGCTGGACTCAGGGAGCAGGTGTGGCCTGGGCAGATAGATACTTGCTTGGCAGACACACAGCACAGGGGGCCTGGGTGTCCCTCTGCACATGAATCTCTTCATTCAGCAGTAGAGACTCATAAAACTTGATCAGGGCCCCAGAACTATGACACGGTGCACGGTAGGATGAGCAAAATTGCTTTCCCAGCCATGGGAGGTCTTCAACCATTAAGAGAAATATTTCTGATGTCTTAAAAGTGGTCCCCAACCTTATTTGGCACCAGGGACCTGTTTCACGGAAGATCATTTTTCCATGGACTTGGGGAGGAGGGATGGTTTTGGAATGATTCAAGCACATTACGTTTATTGGGTACTTTATTTCTGTCATGATTATATCAGCTCAGCTCAGATCTTCAGACACTAGATCCAGGAGGCAGGGGACTCCTGTATAAAATCAGATCCCTCCTATTTCTTCAGTGCATCTGCACCATTCATTTTTTCTCCTCCAACCTGACGTATAGGTGGCATTTCCAAGCCACGTCTCTCCTGGCTACTTGTGATGGGGCCTTTTGCGTTTCTAGCTCATCATGGCAGTTATTCCACACGTGGAAGCTAGGCAGGCAGTCTGTGCATGTACTAAGCATGTGGCTTTCTGCATATGTCTGCACATCATTTTTCAGGAAACTCTATTTCACACTACACCAGCTTGATGAGTAGCTGTTGTTCACACCCACTGAGAAATAACTCCATGTGAAAATAATACCTTTACAACTTTGAAGTGTCCTCATCTCTAGGCCATCAACCTGCTGTGAACTCTCATCTTGACTTCTCACACTTACAGACAACAGTCACGCAACATACTGTCAAACAATATGAAGGCTGGAGGAAACGTGAGGGAGGGCAAAATTAAATTGGAGCCTCAACATCTTTCCAGTTTCAATCATTAAAAAAAAAAAAAACCACTGCATATGTAAGTATATTTGTACTTGCTTTCAACTTAAATTTTTTTGTTCTGTGTCTTTGACGCACAATTTACATTTCTGATTCTCACGGACATTCTTATCAGTTTGAAGGCTGGTGTACAAACCAGCATCTGAAATCCCTGTCTCCAAGGCGCTTTCTACTCATGTCTTCCTTAAAGTATTTCTCACCAAAATCTTAATCTTGAAGTCACAATTATTATAATACGGAGGCCGTTGAAATCTTGATGTGGGTGTGGTTTTAATGAACTGAATTTCCTCTTTGAGAATTACTAAAATTTCATCAATCGTGTTTCTTGAAAATCCAACAAAATATGGGCAATTAAGGCACTTTCCTGGTGGCTCAGTGGTGAAGAATCTGCCTCTCAATGCAGAAGACATAAGTTCAATCCCTGGTCCAAGAAGATTCTAAATGTGCGGAGCAACTAAGGGCAAACGCCATAACTAGAGCCAGGGAGCCCCAACTGATGAAGCCTATGCAGTGTAGAGCCCGTGCTCCACAAAACAAGAAAACCCTTAGATTTCAATGGGGGGGGCACATTACGTTTATTGGGTACTTTATTTCTGTCATGATTATATCAGCTCAGCTCAGATCTTCAGACACTAGATCCAGGAGGCAGGGGACTCCTGTATAAAATCAGATCCCTCCTATTTCTTCAGTGCATCTGCACCATTCATTTTTTCTCCTCCAACCTGACGTATAGGTGGCATTTCCAAGCCACGTCTCTCCTGGCTACTTGTGATGGGGCCTTTTGCGTTTCTAGCTCATCATGGCAGTTATTCCCACACGTGGAAGCTAGGCAGGCAGTCTGTGCATGTACTAAGCATGTGGCTTTCTGCATATGTCTGCACATCATTTTTCAGGAAACTCTATTTCACACTACACCAGCTTGATGAGTAGCTGTTGTTCACACCCACTGAGAAATAACTCCATGTGAAAATAATACCTTTACAACTTTGAAGTGTCCTCATCTCTAGGCCATCAACCTGCTGTGAACTCTCATCTTGACTTCTCACACTTACAGACAACAGTCACGCAACATACTGTCAAACAATATGAAGGCTGGAGGAAACGTGAGGGAGGGCAAAATTAAATTGGAGCCTCAACATCTTTCCAGTTTCAATCATTAAAAAAAAAAAAAACCACTGCATATGTAAGTATATTTGTACTTGCTTTCAACTTAAATTTTTTTGTTCTGTGTCTTTGACGCCAATTTACATTTCTGATTCTCACGGACATTCTTATCAGTTTGAAGGCTGGTGTACAAACCAGCATCTGAAATCCCTGTCTCCAAGGCGCTTTCTACTCATGTCTTCCTTAAAGTATTTCTCACCAAAATCTTAATCTTGAAGTCACAATTATTATAATACGGAGGCCGTTGAAATCTTGATGTGGGTGTGGTTTTAATGAACTGAATTTCCTCTTTGAGAATTACTAAAATTTCATCAATCGTGTTTCTTGAAAATCCAACAAAATATGGGCAATTAAGGCACTTTCCTGGTGGCTCAGTGGTGAAGAATCTGCCTCTCAATGCAGAAGACATAAGTTCAATCCCTGGTCCAAGAAGATTCTAAATGTGCGGAGCAACTAAGGGCAAACGCCATAACTAGAGCCAGGGAGCCCCAACTGATGAAGCCTATGCAGTGTAGAGCCCGTGCTCCACAACAAGAAAAGCCACTGCAGAGAAAAGCCTGAGCAGCAACAAATACCCAGCAGAGCCAAAAATAAATAAATAAATAAAATGTTAAATATATACACATAGGCAATCAAAAAATGTTATAGGAATAAATAAAATAAATAACTCCTTCATTCTACAAAGAACTGTTATGCCCCTTCGATGGGTCCAAACATGATCTGCTCTAGATTTAAAGGAGAGCCAAACATTGAAACTGAAAGTGTTAATCACTCAGTCATGTCCAACTCTTTCCAAACCCATGGACTGTAGCCAACCAGGCCATAGAATTCTCAGGCAAGAATACTAGAGTGGATAAGCCATTTCCTTCTCTAGAGCATCTTTCTGACTCAGAGTTTGAACCTGGGTCTCCTGCATTGCAGGCAGATTCTTTACGATTTGAGCCACAGGGGAAGAAACACACTCATGCCGAGTGTAAGAGCTCACATGTTAATTAAACTTTTCCTAATTCAGCAAGAACATGTCTCAGTAAGGGCTGAAACACATACACTAAGCTCATGGCTAATTTTTAGTCAACTAGAAAGTTCAGTTAAGTGGAAACCAGCCTACTCTTAGTGCCTAATTCTTTCAGTTAATATCCAACTGGCTCAACATGTGGAACTTGGTTCAACCCAACAGAAGCACTGAGTGGTTCCTGAGCTCACATGTGGTGTACAAACCAGCATCTGAAATCCCTGTCTCCAAGGCGCTTTCTACTCATGTCTTCCTTAAAGTATTTCTCACCAAAATCTTAATCTTGAAGTCACAATTATTATAATACGGAGGCCGTTGAAATCTTGATGTGGGTGTGGTTTTAATGAACTGAATTTCCTCTTTGAGAATTACTAAAATTTCATCAATCGTGTTTCTTGAAAATCCAACAAAATATGGGCAATTAAGGCACTTTCCTGGTGGCTCAGTGGTGAAGAATCTGCCTCTCAATGCAGAAGACATAAGTTCAATCCCTGGTCCAAGAAGATTCTAAATGTGCGGAGCAACTAAGGGCAAACGCCATAACTAGAGCCAGGGAGCCCCAACTGATGAAGCCTATGCAGTGTAGAGCCCGTGCTCCACAACAAGAAAAGCCACTGCAGAGAAAAGCCTGAGCAGCAACAAATACCCAGCAGAGCCAAAAATAAATAAATAAATAAAATGTTAAATATATACACATAGGCAATCAAAAAATGTTATAGGAATAAATAAAATAAATAACTCCTTCATTCTACAAAGAACTGTTATGCCCCTTCGATGGGTCCAAACATGATCTGCTCTAGATTTAAAGGAGAGCCAAACATTGAAACTGAAAGTGTTAATCACTCAGTCATGTCCAGCTCTTTGTCACCCCATGGACTGTAGCCCACCAGGCCATAGAATTCTCCAGGCAAGAATACTGGAGTGGATAAGCCATTTCCTTCTCTAGAGCATCTTTCTGACTCAGAGTTTGAACCTGGGTCTCCTGCATTGCAGGCAGATTCTTTACGATTTGAGCCACAGGGGAAGAAACACACTCATGCCGAGTGTAAGAGCTCACATGTTAATTAAACTTTTCCTAATTCAGCAAGAACATGTCTCAGTAAGGGCTGAAACACATACACTAAGCTCATGGCTAATTTTTAGTCAACTAGAAAGTTCAGTTAAGTGGAAACCAGCCTACTCTTAGTGCCTAATTCTTTCAGTTAATATCCAACTGGCTCAACATGTGGAACTTGGTTCAACCCAACAGAAGCACTGAGTGGTTCCTGAGACTACACCATGCTAGGCACTGAGGATGCCAGGGCGAGAAGGCACCAGGCTGGGAGGGAGAAGGAGGATAAGTGAGCATCCACTCGCTGGGACAGAAAGTCGGGCTAGTTCACATGACCTGTAATCCAGAGTAAGAAGAGGAACAACAGAAGAATATGCCAGACGTGGGAACTGATCACAGAGGTTAGAGAAAGGGACAGAGCAAAGGAGAATCAAGCATATTTCTTTCCATAAGGGATGTAAGTTTCAAAAGCCTAAACTGGTCCTAACCCAGGACACCTTCTAGAACCTTGCTGACCTTAAACCACAAGGCTGATACACCTTGTTCTTAAAATTTCCAGTAACAGCTTGTTGCCTTTTGATTTGTTCCTCTCCTGAAAGTTCAGTAGAGGGAAAACCTGGTAAATTAAATCTTCCTGAGAAGTTTTATTTATTCTAGTTGAGCTGTCATGACTATACCTCTTTACTCCCTGAATTTACAAAATGTTTCTGATATAGATCATAATTTGGACCGGAAACTTAAAGAAATGCATGTACATAAAAACATATAATGCATACATTTATTCATGAGTGCTCAGTCTGACTCTTTGTGACTCCATCAACTGTGGTCTTCCAGGCTCCTCTGTCCATGGGATTTTTCAAGCAAGAGTACTCGAGTTGAGTACCATTTTCTCCTTTCGGGGATCTTCTTGATCCAGGAATAGAATCTGTATCCCCTGCATCTCCCGCGTTAGCAGGCAGATTCTTTAATACTGAGCCACCTGGGAAGCTTATATACATTTATATGTACATATAAAACATAAGTATATATGTTTATATTAAGGACATGTAAATATTTACTATATATACATACACAGATAATATTAGTATCCTTGATGATATATTTGCTTATGCTAATTGTCAAACATTTAAATATTTTAAATCCCAAATACTAATGAGAATAGTTTCACTTCCAATTTAAAATCTGTACAGCAAATTCTAGAAATGACATATGGAAACATATGAGCCTTGAGACATTTGTGGTCAACCAATGAATGTAATATGCCTCATGGCATAACTGCAACAAAACTCGCTTCTAAAAAATTTTTCTTTCCTACTTCTCAGAAGGAGTAGCAGACTTTCTATTCCTCCAACTTAGCTTGGGAAAATATTTTGAAGTACTTCATGATACATGAATAAATATATGTCTTAAGAAAATGAAACTGTAGTTAACCATCATTTTTGAGCTGAAGAAAGTCATGTAGGGACCTCCTTGGTGGTCCAGAGGATAAGAATCTGCCTGCCAGTGCAGGGAACATGGGTTCAATCCCTGATTCAGGAAGATTTCACATGCCACAGAGCAATTAAGTCCAAGTGCCACAATTATTGAAGCCCACTGCCTAAAGCCTGTGTTCTGCAACAAGAGAAGTCACCACAATGAGAAGCCTATATACTCCAATGAAGAATAGACTCAGCTTGCCAAAAATAGAGAAAGCTCCTGTGCTTTAAACACACAGCCTAACCAAAAATAGAATACATAAAGTTGTTTATTAAAAAAGAAAGCCATGTAAGATAATGGAAATCAAATTTCCCAGTAAAAGGCCTGAGAAGTTTTATTTATTCAGACTGTATAAACCTCTTTACTCCTGATTCTTTTCGCAATTGGCCCTTAAAGAAATGCATGTACATAAAAACATATAATGCATACATTTATTCATGAGTGCTCAGTCTGACTCTTTGTGACTCCATCAACTGTGGTCTTCCAGGCTCCTCTGTCCATGGGATTTTTCAAGCAAGAGTACTCGAGTTGAGTACCATTTTCTCCTTTCGGGGATCTTCTTGATCCAGGAATAGAATCTGTATCCCTGCATCTCCGCGTTAGCAGGCAGATTCTTTAATACTGAGCCACCTGGGAAGCTTATATACATTTATATGTACATATAAAACATAAGTATATATGTTTATATTAAGGACATGTAAATATTTACTATATATACATACACAGATAATATTAGTATCCTTGATGATATATTTGCTTATGCTAATTGTCAAACATTTAAATATTTTAAATCCCAAATACTAATGAGAATAGTTTCACTTCCAATTTAAAATCTGTACAGCAAATTCTAGAAATGACATATGGAAACATATGAGCCTTGAGACATTTGTGGTCAACCAATGAATGTAATATGCCTCATGGCATAACTGCAACAAAACTCGCTTCTAAAAAATTTTTCTTTCCTACTTCTCAGAAGGAGTAGCAGACTTTCTATTCCTCCAACTTAGCTTGGGAAAATATTTTGAAGTACTTCATGATACATGAATAAATATATGTCTTAAGAAAATGAAACTGTAGTTAACCATCATTTTTGAGCTGAAGAAAGTCATGTAGGGACCTCCTTGGTGGTCCAGAGGATAAGAATCTGCCTGCCAGTGCAGGGAACATGGGTTCAATCCCTGATTCAGGAAGATTTCACATGCCACAGAGCAATTAAGTCCAAGTGCCACAATTATTGAAGCCCACTGCCTAAAGCCTGTGTTCTGCAACAAGAGAAGTCACCACAATGAGAAGCCTATATACTCCAATGAAGAATAGACTCAGCTTGCCAAAAAAAGAGAAAGCTCCTGTGCTTTAAACACACAGCCTAACCAAAAATAGAATACATAAAGTTGTTTATTAAAAAAGAAAGCCATGTAAGATAATGGAAATCAAATTTCCCAGTAAAAAGGAAAACAATTAAATATCACAACAGTAAAACTCTGAGAGATTGTATGAAATTGTCATGATCTAGTTACAGTGTTTAAAAAACATCAGGATGAATGGGCTTCCCTGGTGGTCCAGTGGATAAAGAGTTTACCTTGCAGTGCAAGGAGCACCAGTTCGATCCCTGACCCAGGTGGATCCTATGTGCCATGGAATGGCTGGACTGGTGTGTCCAATTATGATCCAGTGCTCTGGAGCACATGCGCCCAGATCCAGTATTCTGCAACGAGAGAGGTCACTGCAATGGGAGGCCCACATAGGTCAAAGAATAAAGATGGATGGAAATAAATAAATAAACAACCATTAAAAGGGGTCAAAATTTAAAAATAAAATAATAATTAAAAAAAAAACACCAGGATGAAAAGTGAGCCAGAAACTAGATGCCATTTGCCTGTTGTTTCTCTTCTAGCATGGCTACTCTCAAGCACAGCCAGTCAGCCAGGGTTTGGCAGATGTCTAAGACATCTCTTTGTGGTTGTTCAGATGCTCAGTCATGTCCAACTCTGCGACCCCATGGGACTGCAGCACACCAGGCTTTCCTGTCCTTCACTATCTCCTGGAGTTCACTCAAACTCATGTCCATTGAGTTGATCACGCCATTCAACCATCTCATCCTCTATTGTCCCCTTCTCTCCCTGCCCTCAATATTTCCCAGCATCGGGTCTTTTCCAATGAGTCAGCTCTTCCTATCAGGTGGGCAAGGTATTGGAGCTTCAGCTTCAGCATCAGTTCTTCCAATGAATATTCAGGGTTGATTTCTTTTAGATGAGTTGAGTCTTGATTCAGAGGATAAGAATGCCTCCAGTGCAGGGAACATGGGTTCAATCCCTGATTCGGGTTCCAAGTGCCACAATTATTGAAGCCCACTGCCTAAAGCCTGTGTTCTGCAACAAGAGAAGTCACCACAATGAGAAGCCTATATACTCCAATGAAGAATAGACTCAGCTTGCCAAAAATAGAGAAAGCTCCTGTGCTTTAAACACACAGCCTAACCAAAAATAGAATACATAAAGTTGTTTATTAAAAAAGAAAGCCATGTAAGATAATGGAAATCAAATTTCCCAGTAAAAAGGAAAACAATTAAATATCACAACAGTAAAACTCTGAGAGATTGTATGAAATTGTCATGATCTAGTTACAGTGTTTAAAAAACATCAGGATGAATGGGCTTCCCTGGTGGTCCAGTGGATAAAGAGTTTACCTTGCAGTGCAAGGAGCACCAGTTCGATCCCTGACCCAGGTGGATCCTATGTGCCATGGAATGGCTGGACTGGTGTGTCCAATTATGATCCAGTGCTCTGGAGCACATGCGCCCAGATCCAGTATTCTGCAACGAGAGAGGTCACTGCAATGGGAGGCCCACATAGGTCAAAGAATAAAGATGGATGGAAATAAATAAATAAACAACCATTAAAAGGGGTCAAAATTTAAAAATAAAATAATAATTAAAAAAAAAACACCAGGATGAAAAGTGAGCCAGAAACTAGATGCCATTTGCCTGTTGTTTCTCTTCTAGCATGGCTACTCTCAAGCACAGCCAGTCAGCCAGGGTTTGGCAGATGTCTAAGACATCTCTTTGTGGTTGTTCAGATGCTCAGTCATGTCCAACTCTGCGACCCCATGGGACTGCAGCACACCAGGCTTTCCTGTCCTTCACTATCTCCTGGAGTTCACTCAAACTCATGTCCATTGAGTTGATCACGCCATTCAACCATCTCATCCTCTATTGTCCCCTTCTCTCCCTGCCCTCAATATTTCCCAGCATCGGGGTCTTTTCCAATGAGTCAGTTCTTCGTATCAGGTGACCAAAATATTGGAGCTTCAGCTTCAGCGTCAGTGCTCCCAATGAATATTCAGGGTTGATTTCTTTTAGGATTGACTGGTTTGATTCTCCTTTGGCACTTACATCTCTTGACTTTAAAGACATGAAGAAAATAATTATGAGATAAGCCCCTTAAAATTGTCTTTCTGTGGTAGGAGCAAATCATTAGTTTTTTCTCCACGGAGACATAAATATTTCCAATGAAAAGGTGGTGAGAATTCAGAGGGGCTCATGAAGTAGTAGAGATGGTGTAGTGTTGGCTAGTTTTTGGTGTCTGAATAGTTGATCTACAATTGTAGGCTGTGATGAATCTGTGCAACAGAGCAGAAAGTGAGCATAGCCACATTTTAAACTTTATAATAATGGCCACATCTTTCTGCTCTAATGCATAGCATTCTTGGATTGATACATGTTCCCTGGTCTTTCTGTCTCTTCAACTCCCTGAACACAGACTAACCATCTATAACTCCAGCACCAGGCACATTCCATGTTTAAAAATAATCAAAGGGATTTAGAACTGGAAAGAGGTCAAGACATTCATCCAAACCCTTCTTCAAACAAGGAAATTCTAAATGCTGACTCTGTGGACACCTTGTAGTGGCTGAGTGTCCTGCAGGCCCAGAGCACCCACGCCAAGAGCGGAAATATCTATTAGCTAAAAATGTCTGTTTCCTTGTACAAATTTTTTTTGAAACAAAATGGATGACCAATCTTTGTTTAAACCTAAATATTAGAAAAAGAGGGAAGACTTCCCTGGTGGCTCAGCAGTAAACAATCCACCTGCCAATGCAGGAGACATGGGTTTGATCCCCAATCCAGGAAGATCTCACATGCTATGGAGCAACTCAGCCCACGCATCACAACTACTGAGCCTGTGCTCTAGAGCCTGGACCCACAGCTACTAAACCCATGGGCAGCAACTACTGATGGCCCCTCACCCTAAAGCCTCTGCTGCACAACAAGAGCTACCACAATGAGATGCCTGTGCACAACAACTAAAGAGTAGCCCCATTCTCCAAAACTAGAGAAAAGCCCATGCTGCAATGAATACCCAGCACAATCAAAAACAGACACATAAAACAAAAAAAATTGTTGAAAAATCAGAAAATTAAACCTAACAACATATACAAGTACTTAAAAAAAAAAAAAAGAAAGAAAGAAAAGAGGGCACCAATGGTTTGGAAAACAAGACATTTCTTCTCTCTCTCCAATCTGCCCATTCTCATATTTTTTTTTAACAATGATTTACTCTTTTTCCTGACTCTTTTCTTTTCGAAGGTGCCATGAGGCATGTGGAATTCTTCATTCCCCAACCAGGGATTGAACCTGCACTCCCTGCAATGGAAGTATGGAGTCTTAACCACTGGATCACCAGGAAAGTCTCAGCTATTTATCATTGCGTATCCTTCTTTTTATTTCTATTGACTTAAAAGCCTGCTCCTATGTTACATAAGTTATTATTTACTTTATTTATAGAACTTATTTGTTATTATATAAATTAATAAAACTATTGTGCTAAACATTGTCCCTGGTAAATGATTCTTGTATCTGTTAGAGTTTTCTCCTTATCCATTCCCATGAAAGATTTCAGTGATTCTCAGGTTTTCCACCGTAAGCAATTAAGTTGCTCAAAAATTCTAGCTAACCTTTAGCAGTTCCTAGAGTATATCACTCCCAGAGGTCAAAATAGTGCCACCTGGTTCTGGAGACATCTGATTTACTTCTCAGACCTGAGCTGAAGACAGAACTAGACACTCTCAAATGATACTTTCAAACAACAGAAAGAACTCTGCAATCTCTGCCTCTGGCATTGGCTGTGATCCCCTCTCCCATTCCTTAGAGACGACAATGGCTATGAGACTGCAGAGACAGCACTGAGGAAGCTGCAAATCTCAAGTAGGAACCAACCAACATCCTGAAGACCACTCCTGTATATTATATTTTTACTTCAAAGAGGAGCACTGTTTGTTCCTCTTTGTTCCTGGTATTGAATCAGAATGATGTATTCTGGGAGCGACACCCAGCTGCCAACAGGATGGCGTCTGTCATAATGGCGTATGCCTGTGCACAACAACTAAAGAGTAGCCCCATTCTCCAAAACTAGAGAAAAGCCCATGCTGCAATGAATACCCAGCACAATCAAAAACAGACACATAAAACAAAAAAAATTGTTGAAAAATCAGAAAATTAAACCTAACAACATATACAAGTACTTAAAAAAAAAAAAAAGAAAGAAAGAAAGAAAAGAGGGCACCAATGGTTTGGAAAACAAGACATTTCTTCTCTCTCTCCAATCTGCCCATTCTCATATTTTTTTTTAACAATGATTTACTCTTTTTCCTGACTCTTTTCTTTTCGAAGGTGCCATGAGGCATGTGGAATTCTTCATTCCCCAACCAGGGATTGAACCTGCACTCCCTGCAATGGAAGTATGGAGTCTTAACCACTGGATCACCAGGAAAGTCTCAGCTATTTATCATTGCGTATCCTTCTTTTTATTTCTATTGACTTAAAAGCCTGCTCCTATGTTACATAAGTTATTATTTACTTTATTTATAGAACTTATTTGTTATTATATAAATTAATAAAACTATTGTGCTAAACATTGTCCCTGGTAAATGATTCTTGTATCTGTTAGAGTTTTCTCCTTATCCATTCCCATGAAAGATTTCAGTGATTCTCAGGTTTTCCACCGTAAGCAATTAAGTTGCTCAAAAATTCTAGCTAACCTTTAGCAGTTCCTAGAGTATATCACTCCCAGAGGTCAAAATAGTGCCACCTGGTTCTGGAGACATCTGATTTACTTCTCAGACCTGAGCTGAAGACAGAACTAGACACTCTCAAATGATACTTTCAAACAACAGAAAGAACTCTGCAATCTCTGCCTCTGGCATTGGCTGTGATCCCCTCTCCCATTCCTTAGAGACGACAATGGCTATGAGACTGCAGAGACAGCACTGAGGAAGCTGCAAATCTCAAGTAGGAACCAACCAACATCCTGAAGACCACTCCTGTATATTATATTTTTACTTCAAAGAGGAGCACTGTTTGTTCCTCTTTGTTCCTGGGTATTGAATCAGAATGATGTATTCTGGGAGCGACACCCAGCTGCCAACAGGATGGCGTCTGTCTCATAATGGCGTATGAGTCTTCTGGGCCTTTACTGAAGTGCTGCCTTGACATTTATCTGCAACAGGGACTATGGAAGTTTGGACTGGAGCACATGTACCGTGGCTTCCCATAGTGCACAATTCATACTATGGTGGCTCAGATGGTAAAGAATCTGCCTACAGTACAGAAGACCTAGGTTTGATCACTGAGTCAGGAAGATCCCCCAGAGGAGGAAACGGCAGTCCACTCCAGGATTCTTGCCTGGAGAATCCCATGGACAAGGGAGCCTGGTGGGCTACAGTCTGTGGGGTTGCAAAGAGTCTGACACAACTGAGCGACTCCCACTTTCCTTTTCACCACATGTACTAATCTTTGAACGATTACTCTGCAGAATTACTTGGAGATTAAAACAGCTGTCTAAAATGTGTGTTAAGTCCTATGCAACAGACAATGTGGGAGAGTTTTGCAAAATAAACTCTCTTATGATCTTGAGAAATATCTTTGCTGGAAAACTAGATTCATTTTTCCAAATTCAACAAGCAACTTTTTCAGTGATACAGTCTTCTGGAATATACAGAAGGACCTGCCTTCGAAAGACATGTTATTGATTAAAAGGCTCAAACTTCTCTGTACCATAGAATAAGAATTGCTTTATGCATTCTGGACTTAACAAAGACCAGAAGTATATGTATCTATATGGACAGTGCTTAAGTGTACCTACTTTTTAGTATCTGTGAGACCACATACCAACATTAATAGATATCAGTTTTAAAATTCACCACCTCTGTGTCTGGCTTATTTCCTTGTAATAGCTCAAGACTTTCATGTACCATAACTTGTTAGCAATTCCGTCTTCAGTCCATCTCATATTTTTCATCTCTATTGGAAACACAGTGATAATTTCACATTCAAAAGAGCTAGAAGGTCTAACCTCTATGCACAGTTTCAAAATCATCTTTGACAAGACCAGAATGTGACACAGAGGAAGCACCCCAAAGCACCATTTGTCTTGACAAACATAAGAAATTCATGATTTTAGAAGCCAAGTAACCCATAAACTAACAAACAAAAAAAACAGTTCCAAAAAAAAGAAAGATTAAAAAAACCTGAACTTACTATCTCTAACTATAGTAATTCTAGGTGGAAACAAAAGATCGACAAACACTGTCATCTTCCTTGATTAAACCCTGCCTTAGAAAAGTGAATTACAAGACTCCACTGAGTCTGACATGGAGTGGGGTAATGAAAACACTCTGGTTCTAGAGAATTACAGTATAGTACACAGTGCTCACAAACAGAATGAATAATTGAAATCCAGAGCTTTTATGCTTCAATGGAAGAAAAACAACAATATTTCATGGCGCATAAACTTATTCAGCTTATTTGCATGAAGGGTAGATGATCAAAGCACTGTCCACAGGAAAATAGTGATGGTCCCTTGATTTAAGGGTGATGAGCATTCATAAATATTCTTAGGAAGCAAGATGTACCTACATTTAATCAGCACTTATTAAAATTTTATTCCCTATAGTTATTCAACAGGATCTGTGGTATAAAAACATAATTACAAAAATCAGATTTGAGCTCATTTGACAACAGAAGGGTTTTATGGTGACCTATCTCCAAATGTTCCTATTTGTAATTAAATGCAGCGATCAGCGGTAAGGATTTTGAAGCTGTTTTAGTAGTTCCGCTATTCTGCTTAACATGTGGCACCCGTAATAATTAAAATGATACTAACACATGCACAATTTTATGGCCCTTATGGTGCAAGCCATTATGCCAAATAAGGGCCTCTGTTTTCACAGCATACTGCACATGGTCTCATTACACCCACTTTTCTTTTCCTGTCTTCACACTAACAACTGTTAAAGTGAATCAACACACGAAACGTACTATAACAGCTTAGTGTTTATGATATGTGTGCTGTTAGTCAGTGAACAGGAAAATCTAAACATTTACTGTTTATGTAAAGAATAGCGTTAGTGTTAGCGAATTGCTCGGGTCTGCTTACTTTATTATCTAGATCACAAACGTAATGATGGGTTTCAATGGCATCTATATTTTTGCTTTGTTTTGTTTTTCAAGGCAGATGTCTATAAAACCAGAAGAATTGAGCATTTACATATCTTAGAGGATTTCTTCTCAACCGTAAGATAATTTAGGGATCGCTTAAAAAAAAAAAAAACTCAGTATGTGTCATTTCCTTGAAAAAAATAAAGAAAAAAGAAAGAAAAGATAAAGAAGAAGAAAAAGAGTGAATGATTTAAGGTGATTTCCTCCACAACATCCCGAGGCTGGATCTGGTTCACCTAAGATGTTAAAAGTTATCAACCATTTTTATGCGGTACTATACTAAAATTTACAAGAAGCTGGGAATTTGAGATCAGTGCCATTTTTATCATGAATAGTTTTGTAATTAAGGAGCTCCTCAAAGACATCCTACACTCATTTTACAGTCATCAGTTTCAAATGGCATTCAGTCTTTTTGTTCTGGGACATGGTCCAATGTAGGTCCCATCGGTAAAACACCAATGGATTGGCAAGATCTCATGTCTGCATTTTCTATGGCCATTTTTCTGAACATTAGTCGAAACTTCCAGTAAAGAATAACAACCCTTCTTTCTTTTTTTTCTTCTCAAGTTCCACTCAATGCCGTCCATTTAGGAATTCTGCCATATTGGCGCTAACCGCACATCAACTGAGCTGGGTAGACCTTGAATGTTAACGGCTTAATAGCGCAATTGATTGCAAAGATACAAAAGAAAAATGCTCACAGATTGCAGCCTTCACATGGTTTGGCTCCGAGACCGCATCAACAGTGTGACGTCGACCGGTAGAGAACCATGTGGATGCTGTATGAGAACCATGCGCTCGTTACAGAACTGTGAAAATTTGTGGGACTCCAAAATGAAAATTACCAGCTAGGGGAAAAAAAAAAAAAAAAACAGCAAGACTTGTCGGGGTTGAGGGAAAGCAGCTTGAGACAGACCTAACACATTCCTCAATACAAGCTTCTTAAGGAGAAAGACTAGGAACATTGAATATTATGTAAATATCCCTGCAGGTCCAACAAATCTGCCAGAACCCTAACCACCCCAGGCTCAGACTGTCACACTCAGACAGCACCCGGGAAAAGATGTCAGCCCTGTGAGGAGGCAGTCTTCAACCCGACTTACAAAAACAAAACAGAAAAACCCACCCTGCTCAACCATTAAACAAGGCACAAAGCTTTCTGTCTGAACTTGGAGAAAGTTGCACCCACCATCCATATTCTTTGATTAAAATAAGCGTCTGCGATCAGCCTTAGTATTGGCTACCCCATGATCAAAAACAAATAACCCACTTTGTTTGTTTCTTACTGCAAATGAATTAAATTAGCAGCCATTAGGAGGACTCGCTGTTTTATATCCTTGTTTCAGCAGTGGTAGTATTTGAAGTTTCCTGCGGTAAGTTCATTACTCGTATTTTGTCCAGAATTAGTGAAGCGTGCTGAAAATTGCTAATGACAGATGTTTCTCCACTCTGTCACACTTCTTGTATCATTTGATTTGGAAAGCAACATACGGTGTTCTGCTCTATCAGTATGTCGCAGACTGTCTGTAAACAGCTGGTCATAACTCAGTTCAGTGAAAACCATTACTTTCCAATGAAGGGCTGGACACCCTCCAAATTGCATTTTGGCATGGCCTCGGCTGCATAATGCACAAAGTTCCTCTGTTCCGAGGTTACCTAAGGAAGATTTCTCACTTTCCCTACTTGCGTTTATGTGGCAGAAAAGAAGAGTGGTGTTTTGTTTTTTTTTTTTTCCAGCAACAGATAAAAGATCAAGAGGATATGGAAAAAAATATTTTAATGCTTATATCAAGCACTCACAGAAATCTGTGAATGGTACATTGCAAAAGGCAATACAAAACCTACCCCAAATGTGTATCTTACCATTTCTGGTTGTGTCTCCAACTGAAGGAAGCATGAATTATTAGGGTCAAGGCCCATCAGATGACATATTTCAATGTTTCCTATAGAAAAATTTTGGCATATGAACATGGCCATGTGGCTATCCCCTGATATCTAGTCATACTGAGAGGTACTAAAATCATTCCCCTGTCATTTGCATGGTGATGAAATCCAAAGAAATATGTCTGCTGTTTTTAAAGTCTGACCCTCACTCAGCCAAAATCAAATATAAAAATCATACAAGTAACACAGGGCACCATACCCTACTTTTTTAAGATGACATTTTTTAAAATGTTGACAATTACATTTAATAACAAAAAACAATGCCAGATTATTTGAGCCATGGATTGAATAAGGCACCATTAGCAACACCGCTCAGAATGTTTGGAGATGAAATCTTTCACTGGAAATCCCTGGATGGAGCTGAGAGATAAACAGAGATGCTGAATGTATTTAAAGCCACTTGGCACTTCCAGATCCATAGGGCCTTTGTGATACATACATACATACATACATGCATACATACATATATATATAGAGAGAGAGAGAGAGAAGGAAATGAGCCCATTTTTGAGGGACTAGATGATAAAGAAATATGCCCATCTCAGCTTAGCATTCATTCAATCAAATCTCCATCAACAAATATGGAGTACTTACAAGTGACAGATAATTGCTAGAGATATTCTTATGGGACTCTTTTCTATACATCAAGAAAAGGTTTATCACCCCTGAGTTCTAAGTGTATGCTTTTCTGACCTGACAAACACCACTTCCTCCTAGATCAGGCTCCCATGTCACCTTTCTGAAGCCTTTCTGACTCCCCCAGGCAAAGCTGGCCCACATCTGGGCCTTCCCACATGCTCCTAATAACCCAACTATAACATAATAGGTAAAGTGCAGCTGAATCCAGGAGAGAGGGCAATGGATTCCATGAAAGAGTCAGGGGAGGACCTCCCTAGTGGTACAGTGGATAAGAATCCGCCTGCCAACGCAAGGGACATGGGTTTGACCCCTGGTCCAGGAAGATCCCACATGCCGAGGGGCAATCAGCCCCATGTGCCACAACTATTGAGCCCACACTCTAGAGCCTGTGCTCTACAACAGGAGAAGCCACTGCAGTGAGAAGCCTACACACCACAGCTAGAGAATAACCCCCACTCGCTTCAACAGCAATGAAGACCCAGCTCAACCAGAAATATAAAATTTTGAAAAGAGTCAGATGAGTCATCAGAATAGGTAACATTTGGCCTGGTTCTTAAATAACAACTCAGGTGTGCAAAAAAGGACAATATTTTAGAACACAGCAACTGAGAGATATATCCTCAATTAGTAAAATAAGAATCATAAAAGAAAACAACACTCTTTTCATATCAAATGTCACTAGAGCCAAAGACAAATGGATGAGACAATTCCAAGAAATAAAAACAATGCCAATTATTTAGCCATGGATGAATAAGGCACCATTAGCAACACCGCTCAGAATGTTTGGAGATGAAATCTTTCACTGGAAATCCCTGGATGGAGCTGAGAGATAAACAGAGATGCTGAATGTATTTAAAGCCACTTGGCACTTCCAGATCCATAGGGCCTTTGTGATACATACATACATACATGCATACATACAAATATATATAGAGAGAGAGGAAAAGATGAAAATGAGCCCATTTTTGAGGGACTAGATGATAAAGAAATATGCCCATCTCAGCTTAGCATTCATTCAATCAAATCTCCATCAACAAATATGGAGTACTTACAAGTGACAGATAATTGCTAGAGATATTCTTATGGGACTCTTTTCTATACATCAAGAAAAGGTTTATCACCCTGAGTTCTAAGTGTATGCTTTTCTGACCTGACAAACACCACTTCCTCCTAGATCAGGCTCCCATGTCACCTTTCTGAAGCCTTTCTGACTCCCCCAGGCAAAGCTGGCCCACATCTGGGCCTTCCCACATGCTCCTAATAACCCAACTATAACATAATAGGTAAAGTGCAGCTGAATCCAGGAGAGAGGGCAATGGATTCCATGAAAGAGTCAGGGGAGGACCTCCCTAGTGGTACAGTGGATAAGAATCCGCCTGCCAACGCAAGGGACATGGGTTTGACCCCTGGTCCAGGAAGATCCCACATGCCGAGGGGCAATCAGCCCCATGTGCCACAACTATTGAGCCCACACTCTAGAGCCTGTGCTCTACAACAGGAGAAGCCACTGCAGTGAGAAGCCTACACACCACAGCTAGAGAATAACCCCCACTCGCTTCAACAGCAATGAAGACCCAGCTCAACCAGAAATATAAAATTTTGAAAAGAGTCAGATGAGTCATCAGAATAGGTAACATTTGGCCTGGTTCTTAAATAACAACTCAGGTGTGCAAAAAAGGACAATATTTTAGAACACAGCAACTGAGAGATATATCCTCAATTAGTAAAATAAGAATCATAAAAAGAAAACAACACTCTTTTCATATCAAATGTCACTAGAGCCAAAGACAAATGGATGAGACAATTCCAAGAAATAAAAACTAGGTGAAGGGGGCTTCCCCTGGTGGTCCAGTGGATAAGGACACCGCCTTGCAGTGCAAGGGCCGCCGGTTCGATCCCTGGCTTGGGAAGATCCCACGTGCCGCGGAGCGGTTGGACCGATGTATCCAATTGCCGAGCCAGAGCTCTGGCACACACGTGCCCAGAGCCGGCGCTCTGCAACGACAGACACCACCGCGATGGGAGGCCCACAGGAGCCAAAAGAACAAAGACAGACGAAAATAGAGAAATGAAGGACCAATGGAAGTGGCCTGCCCGCTCCTGGATCTTGTTTTTTTCAACTTCTAGACCAGGGGCTTAATAGTATCCTTTTCTCTTATAGATAAAATCAATATATCCTGTGTATGAAAGGATGAAAGATTCAATAATCACCCAAAGATAGTTTTAAGTGAAAATACATAAATGAACTCACATCACTCATTACACCATTTCAGTATATTTCGTCTCCCAAAATGTATTTTCGATATTAAGTAAGAGGTATTTCTATACAATTTTTAACACAAGAAAACTCCCAAAAATTTTTTTTTTCATTTTTAAAAAAAAATTTTAAAATTAATTTTTATTGGCATATAGTTGATTTACAATGTTGTGATAATTTCTGCTGTATAGCAAAGTGAATCAATTATGTACTGTGAGTGCTCAGTCACTCAGTTATGTCTGCTTCTTTGTGATCCCGGGACTGCAGCCCATTAGGCTCCTCTGTTCATGGGATTCTCCAGGCAGGAATAGGGGAATGGGTTACCATTTCCTTCTCCAGGGGATCTTCCCAACCTAGGGATTGAACCCACGTCTCCTGTATTGGCAGGAGGACTCTCTACCACTGAGCCACCTGGGAATTAGTTATACAATTAGTTATACATATACATGTATCCACTCTTTTCTAGATTCTCTTACTTTATATCAGTCTTTCTTATATTCAGAAAGACAGACTGCCTTACCATAGAGCGTCCATGCTTTTGAACAATAGGTTCTTTGCAGTTGCTATACTGCCAGTCTCTTAGCTTAGGTTTACTTGCCTGGTTGAACAAGGCTGAGCCACTGAAGAGTTTTATCCTGTGTAAATGCAGTGGCAGAAGGGGTTTAAAAGGTCATTTCTGTATGCCAGTTCCAGAGGGCTTTACCTTTTAAAGAAATGTTGCTAAGAAACATTCCTTAATCTAAGAAGGCATGTGATTGACTCCTTTAGCTGCTCAAAGCTGATAAAAGAAAATCATAGAGAGAAATGTTTTCATTAGTTATCCTTTTCCCCAGTTCTCTCTGTTCTTTCCTCCTTTGAATATTTACCTCTGTTTATGGCGACTCTCCTTCTATAGTTCAACCCTCCCTGCTCTGCCTCTGCTAAAACACTTAGTGAAGGGCTATTGCTTTTCCTTCACAGAGAAATACTCTCACATGTCATTAAAAGTAAGTGTCTTCATTTTTTCAAAAGGTAGTACAGGAACCTCTATAGACTGATTAGACCAGATGGTGATAATACAAAATCTGGACTTTTGCATGAACATTATACAGTGATTTGTCTACCTTTTTCTTTTTTTTCTTGCTACTGTATTTGCTGTTACTTTGATAACAGCCTTTTATTCTTCTTTGTTGACTTCCGTTGATGGTCTTTTTTCCCCTCATTGAATGGAGCGCTACTTCTAAATCTGAGCTATTGCTCCTAGAGCAGATGGGTGAGAAGAGAAATAATTTCCACCCTATAACTTGTTAGAAGAGCTCAATGCCTTGCCAGTTGGCCAGGAGTTTAGTTCTCAAACACAAAATACACAGATTCTCAAAGGTTGGTCCTCTCTGTTGGTCTTATCTGAGTCTCTTGAAATCTTTACAGGGCCAAAAAATTATTCATTGAATTTCTGACTAATGAAAATTGCAAGTTATGGCCAATATCCTATTGGTAGTCCCCTGTTGTCCTTCTGATAGAAACCTTATAATACAAACCCAATACCACTTCTGTCCAACACAGCCAAAGAAATCAAGGTCCCTCGGGGATATTTTGTCTCAATGAACGTAACTTTTTTTTCAAACATTTCAGGAAGGAAATGCTTTGCAATAACACACAACTAGACCTTTGAAGGAAACAGCAGAGCAAGGAGGAAAAGGCACAAAAAAAATGAATTTAGCATGCCAAGTATGTAAAATTTATAGTGGAATGCTGACTCCTCCCAATTTGTGGATTGGAAGATAAACCAACATAAATATTCCCTGATGGGACAACTTAATAATTTGCTGTTGTTTTTTTCTGTTGCACTGAAGAAATACTGTATGTCTACAAAGTGATAAACTGTTTGAAGGCATTAAGAGAAAATAAAAATGAGTATATTCCCAAGTGCAGAAGAAAGTTCCTAAGGAGGCCAATGGAAATAATTATACAAATAATTAGAATATAAAGCAGCACTACAGAAGTGCCTTATCTATGTGTGTGTCTATAAAATCTTCAAAAAATGTATTAATGCATCTTATAATTTCCAATTTTCCTCCAAGACAATACAAAAGCCTAAGCCCCTAGATTACAAATAGCTTTTGATTACCTCGGGCCTGATTAATAGAGTGCCTATATAATTTATCATCCAAACGAGGACACTTTGAGAGGGAAAAGCGATGCTATTAATAATTGTGCCAAGTCAGAAAGAATAAATCGGGATTGTCCCTGACAAATAAGGACATATGGTCACCCTATCGATTACCTCATTTCAGTATTACCAAGACAACATTGGGCCCCTTTTTCTGCTTCCTTCTGCTACTGGACTTCATAAACCATTTTATTTCTTATTAGGTCATACCCACAAGAGACTAGCCAGCAATAAAAGGAGACTGTCCCGCAGAGCCATCAGCATTATGCAAAATAAAGACTGGAAGGGAAATCATGAACACTTATTGGACCATGCACATGCCAGGCACTAGGGATACAAGATGTGAACAAGTAAATATGTCTTTTATTTTTTTGCTTCAACAACATAGAGGAAATTTACATATATTCATAAAAATTTTAAGTATTTAAAATTTATTGTTAAATATTTAAATTTTACGTTAAAGTATTTTAAAGTTATTCAAAATATATTTTTTTTAAAGATTTATTTATTTATTTTGGTAGGGGTGGGGTGGGGAGGGAGGGGAGCAGGCGGGCCACTTCTATTGGTCTTTCATTTGTCCATTTTCATCCATCTTTGTTCTTTGGCCCGTGTGGGCCTCCCATCGCGGTGGCGTCTGTTGTCGCAGAGCACCGGTTCTGGGCACATGTGCTCCAGAGCTCCGGCTCGGTAACTGGACACATCGGTCCAGCCGCTCCGCGGCATGTGGGATCTTCCCAGGCCAGGGATCGAACCGGCGCCCCTTGCACTGCAAGGCGGTGTCCTTACCCACTGGACCACCAGGGAAGCCCATTCAAAATATTTTTACAAATAAATGTCTTTAAAGCATTGAGGTACCTATTGTAAGATAAAGAGAAAACAGAAATGATACTCATGCAAATGACTTTAATTCAATTGTCTCACTCATGACTCATGATAAATTCCTCCAGAATGTCTCTTCCTACTTCCTGTCCTCTTTCTACTTTTCTTTTTTCATTTTCTTCTCTGAGTTCAACACAGAAGATTATCCAGAGAGGAAGGAAGGAAGTCAGGCAGACAAGGTTATAGGATGTGGTTAAAGTCTGCAAGAGAGGAAGCAGCCCAGCATCTCTGTGTCCCGTATCAAACCCAGGTCTAAATGGCAGAACATATATGCTTATGTCATTAAAATGAATAAATCGGGATTGTCCCTGACAAATAAGGACATATGGTCACCCTATCGATTACCTCATTTCAGTATTACCAAGACAACATTGGGCCCCTTTTTCTGCTTCCTTCTGCTACTGGACTTCATAAACCATTTTATTTCTTATTAGGTCATACCCACAAGAGACTAGCCAGCAATAAAAGGAGACTGTCCCGCAGAGCCATCAGCATTATGCAAAATAAAGACTGGAAGGGAAATCATGAACACTTATTGGACCATGCACATGCCAGGCACTAGGGATACAAGATGTGAACAAGTAAATATGTCTTTTATTTTTTTGCTTCAACAACATAGAGGAAATTTACATATATTCATAAAAATTTTAAGTATTTAAAATTTATTGTTAAATATTTAAATTTTACGTTAAAGTATTTTAAAGTTATTCAAAATATATTTTTTTTAAAGATTTATTTATTTATTTTGGTAGGGGTGGGGTGGGGAGGGAGGGGAGCAGGCGGGCCACTTCTATTGGTCTTTCATTTGTCCATTTTCATCCATCTTTGTTCTTTGGCCCGTGTGGGCCTCCCATCGCGGTGGCGTCTGTTGTCGCAGAGCACCGGTTCTGGGCACATGTGCTCCAGAGCTCCGGCTCGGTAACTGGACACATCGGTCCAGCCGCTCCGCGGCATGTGGGATCTTCCCAGGCCAGGGATCGAACCGGCGCCCCTTGCACTGCAAGGCGGTGTCCTTACCCACTGGACCACCAGGGAAGCCCATTCAAAATATTTTTACAAATAAATGTCTTTAAAGCATTGAGGTACCTATTGTAAGATAAAGAGAAAACAGAAATGATACTCATGCAAATGACTTTAATTCAATTGTCTCACTCATGACTCATGATAAATTCCTCCAGAATGTCTCTTCCTACTTCCTGTCCTCTTTCTACTTTTCTTTTTTCATTTTCTTCTCTGAGTTCAACACAGAAGATTATCCAGAGAGGAAGGAAGGAAGTCAGGCAGACAAGGTTATAGGATGTGGTTAAAGTCTGCAAGAGAGGAAGCAGCCCAGCATCTCTGTGTCCCGTATCAAACCCAGGTCTAAATGGCAGAACATATATGCTTATGTCATTAAAATGAATGATCAACAAGGACCTACTGTACAACACAGTGAACTTTGCTCAGTGTTATATGGCATCCTGGATGGGAGGGGAGAATGGATACATGTACATATATGGCTAAGTCACTCTGCTGGGCACCTGAAACTATCACTCTCACAACATTGTTAATCAGGTGCACTCCAATATAAAATAAAAAGTCTTAAAAAAACATGTGCAGGGCTTCCCTGGTGGTCCAGTTGGTAAGAACACCGCCTTGCAGTGCAAGGGGCGCCGGTTCGATCCCTGGCCTGGGAAGATCCCACGTGCCGCGGAGCGGCTGGACCCATGTGTCCAATTACCCAGCTGGAGCTCTGGAGCGCATGCGCCCAGAACCGGTGCTCTGCAACAACAGAGGCCACTGCGATGGGAGGACCGCACGGGCCAAAGAACAAAGATGGATGAAAATGGACAAATGAAAGACCAATAGAAGTGGCCCGCCTACGCCCTCTCCATCCCCCCACCCCCAAAAAATGTGCATAGGTCAAATTGAAAAAAGAAACAAAGACTGGTTCCTTAGGAAACCCTTCAGGAGATTAAAACAATTACATGCATAATGGGATGAAATTTTTGGCAGGGGAAGGAGAATGAAATTTAAAGGAGGAAGATATTCCATCAAAATTGGGCTTCCAAGGTAAAGACTCCACCTGCCAATCCAGGAGACTCAAGAGAAGCATGTTCAGTCCCTGGGTTGGAATGGTCTCCTAGAGAAGGAAATGGCACCCTGCCCCAGTATTTGTGCCTGGAAAATTCCATCAATGGAGAAGTCTGGCGGACTATGGTCCACAGTGTCACAAAGAGCTGGACACAACTGAGCATGCACACACACACACGTACACACACTCCATCAAAACCAGAAAAAGCAGAAAGACAGGGCCCCAGGGAAACAAGATGTCATCGGGGCAAAGGGATGCATATACAAAACAGAACAAGGATGGCAAACTGCCTGACTGTAGGAACGGGCAGCTGACACGAATGAGCAAAGTGACTCAGGCACAAGACACTTGGGAACACGTTATGGAAGGGAGCAGACTGTGGTGTACAATGGAGTTAAAAGGGGCTAAAGCTACTGACTAACATCCAGCTCTGTGCAACTATGCACCCAGTGACTCCAGTTCTGCCAACTTTCAAAAAGAAACTAGGAAAATATAATCTTACCAAAAAAAATCTTTTTTGTTTAATGTTGGCAATGAAATCAAACGGAAAGCTCTACAAACCAAACCAAGTCTTCCAGGGCCACCAGTCGGAGACTCCTGCAAGAAAATCTTTGACTAGCACATGGCTGCAGGAAAACCATGGGACTCTTCCTCTCATTGCCAGGATCACTGCTTTTGCCTCACCTCTGATCCTTTCAAAAAGGAAACCTTTGAAGAGGAGTGTTTGTGGATATGTGTGAGTGTGATAGGCAGGCTTTGAGATATTTTCAGTGCGTGAAATAAGTATTGATTGCTTATTTTTGGTGTACTGTATGAATGAAATGTGGAAATTGCCATATTAACAATTAAAATTAAGTTGAATCATATTTAAAAGTGCCGCTCACTTCAAGAATTCAACAATTGCTTGAATCTTTCTCCACTTTACTTTCTGTTAACAAAGTCTGTTTCTATTCATTCTGTCAACAAAGATGTATGGTACACCCTATGTACTAGGCTCTATTCTAGGCATTGGGGATATAATAAGACTGACCAGCTTGCCCATCTTCATAGAACTTACACTCTAGTGGGGAAGAGAAACAATAATTGAGCCGAGAGAGCAAATTCCACAGTACATACAGAGAAGAATAATTGGAAACATATGTTGGAATGTAGGTCCACTCGGGTTCAGAAGCTCCAGTTTAAAGGTGAAGAATGTCTAAAACTTAGGCTTCCCTTATGACTCAGTGGTGGAGAGTCCACCTGCCAACCCGGGAGACACAGGCTCGATATCGGAGGCAGGAGGCTTCCACATGCTGTGGAGCATGAAACCCCATGAACCGTAAGTATTGAACCCATAAGCTAGAACTACTGAAGCCTGCATGTCCTAGAGCCTGTGCTCCACAAGAAAAGAAGTCACCACAATGAGAAGCCTGCATACTGCAACTAGAGACCAGCAATGAAGACCCAGCACAACCAAGCATAAATAAATAATAATTTTTTTTAAAAAATGCCTAAAATTAAAATCTGATTTGACTGATGTTCTGAGACACCTTCAATATCTTCTTATTGCTATGTTATAATACTTATTTGTTTTTTAAGTTGATACAAATATTATTTTTAATTCAAACAGTACAGAAACTTTTAAAGAGAAAGAAACCATCCGAAAATAGGTATCATTAGCATCAGCTGAATTTCAGCTCTGCCTATGTAAGATGGAAGGATGAATGGATGGATGGATACAAACAATGCTGCTTAATAACTGGGATCAAAGTACAGATGCACACTGTCATATAGGACTTGTCTGGGGCTGAAATCTTGTGTCTGCCACCTTCTAGTCAGTAAACAGAACTTATTCACACTGTGTCTCAGTGTCTTCATTTGATAATGAAGATACTACTCACTCAAGGTATTTTTGTAGGTACTAAAGGAGGTAATCCATATACAGCATTTAGAGCAGCGTACAAAACACATTAAATGCTCAATAAATGTTAGGTTCTACTATTATTCATTTTATCAGCCCATTCACGATACTGGCTTACTCCTAGTTTTTCATCAATTCTGCTGTCCCCCTTGCCTTCCTAGTCTCTTGTTTCCTTATTATCTTAAAGCTATTCACTTTCTTGTTTTCTTGAGGTACAACTGATTTACAATAGTGTCTTAGTTTCAGGTATACAGCACAGGGACTCGAGTTGTTTGAACAGGGGAAAGGCTCTCAGGGAATTCTTTTTAGTTCCCTAAAAGGGGCTAAAGCTAGGCTGTCTTCTGTGGTGGTTTCTTCTCCTCCTCACTTCTCCTCCCTCTTCCATCTTTCTGGTACCCTCGCCTACTTGCCTCGCTCTCGCCTCTGGCTTTGCTCAGGTTCAGCTGCTCATCTCTGAGTTTGAGTTGCTCTGATGTGGCCTGACTGACTTCCCTTTGACCTGTCTTCTCTACCGTCTCTGTGTACCGTCTGGTTTCTTCACACACGGGTATTTTCAAGCCAAATGTTCAGTGTTCTGTGTTGTGGTCCTCAGCCCAGAAAGGGTGTAAGAAGTGGAGGACAGCTGAGCAGAGGGCCGGGGCGCTGGCTCTCTGCTCTCGCTTCCTAGACTTCAGGAAATGAACGGCAGTCCCCAGGTTCACTCTGGGAAGCAGGGGAAGAAAGGTTCTCATTACTTTCTTACTTCAGAGTATCTTCCCAGTCCAGGGTGGAGCCTGGGGCTCCTCGCCACCATCTGATTCCATTACCACTTACCATGCTCTCTTTTCTCAATGCTTCATCTTCCTAGAGAATCTCTGCTCAGTGAGCACTCTCTACAAGATTCTCAATTCTACCTTAACTGGTCAAGAGCAACTACACTTGCTTTCCAGGCAAACAGTGCCATCTTCTGCAAAGAACAGTCATGCAAGAGAAAGGAGGGTATGTCTTCCTTGTCAGTGAGAGGAAGACAAACTCAGAAAGAAACCAGAAGCCCAATAGTAGGGAATAGTTAACAATCAATGGAACATCCTCTTAATGGGATATATGAAACTATCACAAATTATATGAACAACCCAACCTTTAATAAGATGATCTCAGCTACGTAAAACTCATTTACACATTTACCCATTATTTACAATACAGGAAAATATATCAAAATACGTTGAGTATGATTTCTAGACCTTTACAATTATAGGAAATGTTGGTTTTCTAAATTTTCTCTAATGTTCAAATCTTTTAGATCATATTACTTAGACGGTCAGTAAATGGAATCCAGAAAACATTATTTAAAGAGAAAAGTAATCATGTCCAGAGTAGCATTTTCAAATGTAAAATAAGACAGAAATATATAATTAGAAAAGACCAACTTTCTCATATCAAAACTTAATCTTACTTATTTTTTTTAACAATGCAAAAACTCAAGCATTTATTTTTTACTAACATACATCATAACTTTACAAATATGAATAAGAAAAGCCTTTTGTGTGACAAAGTCAGTTCTGCAAAACTATATGATGATGACTTTAGTGGCAGCTAACAGATCTGCCAACATAACCTCCTCTCCATGTGTTATTCAGTGAGCTATTTGTTCTTTCAGAGGGCTGTTTTTACCCTAAGGGCCAATTTCATTAAAAAAAAAAAGGAGAAAATATGCTGATGAATTTTAGAATTGTCCTGATTTTTCCACTGCCTGAAAAACCAAGCTGAGCAACGCCTATGTTCCACCTTTCAGGGGTAGACAGAGAGACTGCCCCCACACAAAAACAAAAGTCCGAGACCCTGCCTGGTTCTGAAGAAAGTCCCTGTTTGTCCAAAGAAAGGCATGAAATTAGGAACTGACAGAGATTCTCATTCAGGAAAGAATTGTCACCATTTTTGCTGTGCTCCGGCCAGAACAACATATGGCAGCCCAGCTGACAAATATAATCTTTTCCTCTTTTTTTTTCCCCATTTCACATGCACATTTCATTTGTGGAATATTAAAACTTCACACGAAGTGCCTGTTAACCCCTTGGCACCCCAGCATCCCTTGTCTGGGATGGGCTATTTCCCAGGATCCTCACGTCCAGCTGTGCGAGGGTTGAGGCCAACCGAGAGAGGACGTGGTCAGAGGCCTTCGGATCCTTCCCCACATCTGTCAGGAAGGGACGGCTCTCGGTATTTCCAGCCAGAGGTGTCTTTACATTCGAAAATTCACTGCTTCCTAGCTCCAGCATAAACTCCTTCGTTGCCCTGTGTCTAGCGCCTCTCAGTTTCCCGAAATGAGAGGCCTTTTCAGACCCACTGTCCTAACATCCTACCATCCATGAGGACCCAAAGGCAGGCCCGCCCATCCACTCCCCAAGCACACCACTGGCCCCGTCCTAAAGGAGGAAAGCTTGCTCATGTGCTTTAAGCAGAAAAAGCAACTTGTTCACATCTCCACTTGCCTCCTCAGACATAAGCACTGGGCTCACATTTAAATGCTTTTCTTTTCTTTTTTTTGGCCACATGGCAGGTGCTCACACAGCACTATATGCTGCCGAATACTTTCCCCCCACCAGCCTAGGTGGCCCAAACACACTTCCAACTAGATGTTTCTATATATATGTCAGTGTAAGATTTCTCTTTCCATCCACTCCTTTATATTTTGCTTTTCATTTACAAAAACTGCCTGGCCTAAAATAAGGCAGTCAATACACACTTGTTGAATAAACTTCAAACACACACAAAAAAATGCAGAAAATAACACATGACCTATACCCATGACTTCACCACAGAGACTAAGCAGATAACATTTTGCCATATTTGTATCCAATGACTCTTTCTTTCAAAAAAATAAGATATAAAATGTTTCAGAAACAACTGACCCCATACCACATTCCTCTTCTGCCGGGTTAACCATGACTTGGAAACTGGTGTACACTATTGTCTTCCAAGTGTTCTAAGACACACATATGTATCCATAAAACATGTGGACACTAGTAGCTTGTCTCTTTAAAATGTTCCCTGCTATACATAATATTTGGCTTCCCTGGTGGCTCAGTAGTAAAGAATCCACTTGCCAATGCAGGAAACACAGGTTCAATCCCTGGGTCAGAAGATTTCCTGGAGGAGGCAATGGCAACCCACTTCCATATTCTTGCCTGGAAAATGTCATGAGTAGAGAAGCCTGGCAGGCTACAGCCCATAGGGTCACAAAAGAGTCAGGAATGACTTGGTGAGTAAATACAACAAAATATTTACATATATTTTGCACTTAAACATTGTGTTTCTTTGTGTAATTTATTCATGTTGCTATCCCAAGAATTAGGACATAATTTCAATGCTCTATACTTTCCCATCATTTCAATAAACAAAGCTTTATTCGTTCTGTTAATAACAGACAGATTACTCCCTGGGCTTGCTATCACAAACAATCCTGCTTTGAACATCTTCAATCATGCATATGTGTGATATATATTCTCTATCAGCACCTTCAGTTTTACTAGACTGACAAACTGTTTTCCAAAATGATTATATCAGTTCTTATGTTCATCATCAATTATAAAATGGCCACATTCTTGCCACCATTTGGTGTAATCAAACGTCAGTCACTCAGCCGTGTCTGACTCTGACCGCGGGGACTGTGGCCTGCTAGGCTTCCCTGTCCTTCGGCATCTCCCAGAGCCTGTTCAAACTCACGTCCACTGGCTCAGTGATGTCATCCAACAATCTCATCCTCTGTGGCCCCCTTCACCTTCTGCCTTCTATTTTTCCCAGCATCAGGGTCTTTTCCAATGAGTCGGCTCTTCACATCAGGTGATCAAAGTATTGGGTTTCAGCATCATTCCGTCCAACAAAATGTAAAATCAGAAACAACTGACTCCCATACCACATTCCCCTCTTTGCCATATTTGTATCCAATGACTCTTTCTTTAAAAAAAATAAGATATAAAATGTTTCAGAAACAACTGACCCCATACCACATTCCTCTTCTGCCGGGTTAACCATGACTTGGAAACTGGTGTACACTATTGTCTTCCAAGTGTTCTAAGACACACATATGTATCCATAAAACATGTGGACACTAGTAGCTTGTCTCTTTAAAATGTTCCCTGCTATACATAATATTTGGCTTCCCTGGTGGCTCAGTAGTAAAGAATCCACTTGCCAATGCAGGAAACACAGGTTCAATCCCTGGGTCAGAAGATTTCCTGGAGGAGGCAATGGCAACCCACTTCCATATTCTTGCCTGGAAAATGTCATGAGTAGAGAAGCCTGGCAGGCTACAGCCCATAGGGTCACAAAAGAGTCAGGAATGACTTGGTGAGTAAATACAACAAAATATTTACATATATTTTGCACTTAAACATTGTGTTTCTTTGTGTAATTTATTCATGTTGCTATCCCAAGAATTAGGACATAATTTCAATGCTCTATACTTTCCCATCATTTCAATAAACAAAGCTTTATTCGTTCTGTTAATAACAGACAGATTACTCCCTGGGCTTGCTATCACAAACAATCCTGCTTTGAACATCTTCAATCATGCATATGTGTGATATATATTCTCTATCAGCACCTTCAGTTTTACTAGACTGACAAACTGTTTTCCAAAATGATTATATCAGTTCTTATGTTCATCATCAATTATAAAATGGCCACATTCTTGCCACCATTTGGTGTAATCAAACGTCAGTCACTCAGCCGTGTCTGACTCTGACCGCGGGGACTGTGGCCTGCTAGGCTTCCCTGTCCTTCGGCATCTCCCAGAGCCTGTTCAAACTCACGTCCACTGGCTCAGTGATGTCATCCAACAATCTCATCCTCTGTGGCCCCCTTCACCTTCTGCCTTCTATTTTTCCCAGCATCAGGGTCTTTTCCAATGAGTCGGCTCTTCACATCAGGTGATCAAAGTATTGGAGCTTCAGTTTCAGCATCATTCCGTCCAATGAATATTCAGGGTTGATTTCCTTTACGATTAACTGATTTGATCTCCTCAAAGAGATCAAACCTACTAATCAAACTTACTAACTGCCAAACTGGTACGTAGGTAGTGTCTTATTGTTGAATTACTTTTCATCTCCCTAATTATTACAAGGGTAGTGCAGCTCTTCTTAATGCTTATTAGACATTTATCTGTTTTGCAAATTGCCTTTGCCCATTTTTCTTTTAGATTGTTTGCATTTTTCTTATTGATTTGTAGAAGTTCCATATAAATGTAAATATTATTACCATCTGCTCTAAGTCAGTCAACAGCTTATTTTTTGTCCTTTGTATCATCTTTGCTCTATGTAAAGCTTCATTGTCATCCTCATTATTACTATTATTATTGAATATAGCCAATTTTATCCATGTCTTACACCTTTTACTTCTTGTATCTTAGGAAAAAAACTTTTTGCCATACAACAATGCTAAAAAATATATACACACTCTTGTAGTTTCTCACACAGTCAGTCGGGCTATCCTGTTTGTTTTGAAAGTGTAAATTTGTTTAAAAGCAATTGATACAGTAAGAAAAGCAATGAGAATAATACAAATAGCTTATCTGTTTACATACAATTTCATCAGGAAGAAACACCAGGTGGGGGTAGAGAATGGTATATAGTCTAACTGAATTGTATAGGAGTACACATAGTGCATGCTTGCATGTACCTCAAACGTCCACCAGCCACAGGGCACAGGTGTGTGGAATGCCACACCCATCCACACCTGGTGCTACAACTTCCCATGGAACAACCATAACTCACTCAGCCGTGTCTGACTCTGACCGGAGGACTGTGGCCTGCTAGGCTTCCCTGTCCTTCGGCATCTCCCAGAGCCTGTTCAAACTCACGTCCACTGGCTCAGTGATGTCATCCAACAATCTCATCCTCTGTGGCCCCCTTCACCTTCTGCCTTCTATTTTTCCCAGCATCAGGGTCTTTTCCAATGAGTCGGCTCTTCACATCAGGTGATCAAAGTATTGGAGCTTCAGTTTCAGCATCATTCCGTCCAATGAATATTCAGGGTTGATTTCCTTTACGATTAACTGATTTGATCTCCTCAAAGAGATCAAACCTACTAATCAAACTTACTAACTGCCAAACTGGTACGTAGGTAGTGTCTTATTGTTGAATTACTTTTCATCTCCCTAATTATTACAAGGGTAGTGCAGCTCTTCTTAATGCTTATTAGACATTTATCTGTTTTGCAAATTGCCTTTGCCCATTTTTCTTTTAGATTGTTTGCATTTTTCTTATTGATTTGTAGAAGTTCCATATAAATGTAAATATTATTACCATCTGCTCTAAGTCAGTCAACAGCTTTTTTTTTGTCCTTTGTATCATCTTTGCTCTATGTAAAGCTTCATTGTCATCCTCATTATTACTATTATTATTGAATATAGCCAATTTTATCCATGTCTTACACCTTTTACTTCTTGTATCTTAGGAAAAAAACTTTTTGCCATACAACAATGCTAAAAAATATATACACACTCTTGTAGTTTCTCACACAGTCAGTCGGGCTATCCTGTTTGTTTTGAAAGTGTAAATTTGTTTAAAAGCAATTGATACAGTAAGAAAAGCAATGAGAATAATACAAATAGCTTATCTGTTTACATACAATTTCATCAGGAAGAAACACCAGGTGGGGGTAGAGAATGGTATATAGTCTAACTGAATTGTATAGGAGTACACATAGTGCATGCTTGCATGTACCTCAAACGTCCACCAGCCACAGGGCACAGGTGTGTGGAATGCCACACCCATCCACACCTGGTGCTACAACTTCCCATGACATCGCAGACAACCTCTCTCCACTGCTTCACCATAACTCACTGGATGAAATTCTTCTCGTGTCTGCCCCACAAGCAAACTTTCCCCTTTCTTTCAAGGTAAAGTGCCATAGCCATTGTAGTATTTATGTGTTTTGTTAACTGCTTAACACCTGAAAATACTGTGCTTCCCGTTTCTTCCCTGATCTTTCTTTCTCCGTGTGTCAATGATCAGCTTTTTCAGTGTTGCTCCACCAAATCCCACTTCTCTCCTAAGCCCTGTGACTTTATAGGATTTGGCACATGGCAGGGGGTGGGGAGGTAATAACACATATATTGCTGACTTATGAGATTTGCAGTCTGGCATTTTACATTTAAGTCTTTTATCCATCTGTAATTTACTTTTATGAATATTATCCTAACAAGATCGTTTTTCCATAAGAAAAGCTACTTGGCGTTCATTTCAATTATTGTGCACTTTTCTAAAATTTTATTTATTTATTTATTTTTGGCCATTCTGGATTTTCACTGCTGCTGCAGGCTCTTCGCTAGTTGCAGGGAGTGGAGGCTACTCTCTAGTTGAGGTGAGTAGGTTTCTTGTCGAGGTGACTTCTTTTGTTGTGGAACTCGGGCTCTAGGGCACATGAGCTTCAGTAGTTGAGGCACATGGGCTCAATAGTTGTGACTCTGAGGCTCTAGAGCACAGGCTCCATAGTTGTGAGTCACAGGCTTCGTTGCTCCACAGCATGTGGGATCTTCCTGGATCAGGGATAGAAGCTGTATCTCCTGCACTAGCAGGCGAGCTCTTTACCAGTGAGCTACCAGGGAAGCCCTTCTTTTACTTTTCTTGTCTCATTTTACCAGCTTTGTAATAATGCTCAGTTGCCCCAGTTGTCCTCAACTCTGTGACCCTATGGATTGTAGTCCTCCAGGCTCCTCTGTCCATGGAATTCTCCAGGCAAGAACACTGGAGTGGGTTGCCATTTCTTCCTCCAGGGGATCTTCCTGACCTAGAGATCAAACCTGGGTCTCCTGAATTACAGGCAGATTCTTTACCATCTGAGCCACCAGGGAAGCCAAATCTGTCAAAGTCTAAACACAGTTACAGCCTCATGGTAAGCATCTTGCCTTTCAAGGATGGACCTTTTCTATGTGCGCTTTTCCCCTGAGCACCTGAGGAGTCTCTCATTCGTATGCATAACATAAAGTCAACGAGACATTTAGGAAGTTTTCTCTTAGGTTTTGGATCTTAGTCTTACAAAAGACACCTTTATCTTACCCTCAATCTAGATTCGTATTTTAGGTTATGTGTCAAATTCTAAGTTGACAGTTTTTTAACAGTATTTTGAAGGTGATACGCCATTGTCTTCTATATTATTCTATTATTACTTAGAAATCTGATGTCAGTGTAGCTTTTCTCCCTTTTTAGAAAATCTGTCTTTTTTTTCTGGCTACTTTTACAATCTTCTCTTTGTCTTTGGTGTTCAGCAGATTCACTAGGCTCTGTTTCTGTGGATATATTTTACTTATCTTGCCTGGAATATGTTGTGTTTCTGAGTTCTGCAAAATTCTCAGCCATTGTCTTTTTGAATGTAGTCACTTTTGTTTCAATCTCCTTTTCTAAAACTATTAAGTGTGTGTTGATCTTTCTGATTTTATCCTTCATATTTTTAAAACTTCTTTTCACATTTGTATCTATTTCTGTCTTCACACTATATTCTGGGTAGCTGAAATATTTCTTCATTTCCTAGTTCAGATATTTCTTTTAGTTTGCTAAATTTTCTTCAATTATATTTAGCTATTCTAACAACGTATCAATGTATTAACTAATTACTTTGTGTTTCTGGTGATTTCAATCTTGCCAGTCACCCCCAACAGGACTACAAGCTCTGTGAGAATGAGTACAGAGTCTCAATGATGTTCACATACAGCACAGATCTATCCATCTGCTGGTGCAAACCAACCTAAAAAGCCAACAATTGAGTCTTTGCCTTTCAGAAATTCTGTTTGATTTTCTTCTTATCCATTTATTTCTTATATTGTTGTATTCTTAACTTCTTGATTCTTTCTTTTATATTTTTAATTATAATAAATATACAGTCCCCATCTAATAATTATACTAAGACTCTATCCTTGCTGTTTATACAATGAGTGTGTAGTTATGTACTGGCAGACTCTAGTTCGTGAGGGATTATTTCCATATGTGCTATGTAATTTGGGGCTATCAGCCCATCTGTACCTTTAAGTGTTTGTCCATGGAAATTCTGTGATTTGGGTTGAGGAAAAGTCCCTTCAGAGTTTAACGCTTGTTTCATTCTGGAACCAATTTTCATGTTGAATTCTTAGCTTAAAAGTCTTTAAATAGGGCTTCCCTGGTGGTCCAGTGGGTAAGGATACCGCCTTGTAGTGCAAGGGGCGCTGGTTCGATCCCTGGCCTGGGAAGATCCCACATGCCGTGGAGCGGCTAGACCGATGTGTCCAACTACCGAGCCGGAGCTCTGGAGTGCATGCACCCAGAGCCAGTGCTCTGCAACAAGAGGCCACTGCAATGGGAGGCCCACATAGGCCAAAGAACAAAGATAAATAAATGAAAGACCAATAGAAGTGACCAAAAAAAAAAGGTCTCTAAATATTGCTAATAGTATAAGTGTAAATGCCAACTATTCATGAGTTCAGCTTTAGGGTTTTAAATTCTAATGAAATGAAGATGATGATGATGATTTTACTGATAGTGCAACCTGAGCTTTATGAAAATACCTTAGTTCCAATGCTTTACCTTGTATAGTTTGAAACTCTCATCTTTTTTTGCTGCAGGATTATTAAAAGTCAATCCCCTAGATGAAGACGGACAACTTCTCCCAGAATAGCCCCCAAATTAGTGCACATGCTCATTTCTTTATTTTATTTTTCATACGAGTTTCCAGCACTTGCAGAATTTCCACTTTATTTACTGAAAGCTCAGTCATATCTGTAAATTAATACTGTTGTAGTCTATTCAGTACGTATAGATTTTTTAGCAGGAGAATCTGATGATGACTTTGGTCGACTGTTTTACTAGAAGAATTCCCAGTCACTCTTTTCCTTTCTTTTTTTTTCATCCATCCTTATTCTTTGGCATATGTAGGCTTCCTATCACAGCAGCCTCTCTCGTCGCAGAGCACCAGCTCTGGGCACATGCACTCCAGAACTCTGGCTTGTAATTGGACACAAGGCCAAGCCATTCCTCGAAATGTGGGATCTTCCTGGGCCAGGGATCGAACCGGTGTTCCTTGCACGGCAAGGTGGACTCTTTACCCACTGGACCACCAGGGAAGTCCCCCATCCACTCTTAACTCACTCCAATTTGGATATCATCCATATTGTGCTATGAAATTACTTTTGTTACGGCCATGAATGGTATTCACATTGCCAAATGTGGTGGAGTGTTTTCAATACCTTTACTCAGTTTTCAGCGTTACTTAATAAGCTTAACCACACCCTCCTTTTAACACTTCTCTAGTCTTGGCTCCTGTGACAATAAACTCTTCCATCTTTCTAGTTTTCTTTAGTTAGTCTTTACCTTTGTGTGTCATCTTCTTTTCTGCTACCTGGCTCAGCTCTAGGTCCTTTTAGCTTTCTGTATTTTCTCCCTCAGTGATCTCATCCATTCCCATGGCTTTAACCAAGCACATACTTGCCAACGCTGCCCAAATAAACACCTCTAGTTCAAACCTCTACTTTGAACTCCATTCTCGTATATCTAAAGACTTCCTTAATGAACTCAAATATCTCACAAGCATCTCAAACATGCCCAAATTTAAAAATCTTGATCCTCACACCAACCAAATTCATTCCTCCTCTAGTGTTTTTCCCCTTTAGTAAATAACTTTTACCTCCACATTTAGTATCAAAGACCCATAGAGAATCATCCTTGATTCTAAATTCTCCCTTTCTACCTCTCCACATCAAGTAAACCATCAATCCTTTGTTAATTCTTAATCCCATTTTCTCCCATGCATTAGCCCTTTTAACATAACTTTTACCTACTCATCGTGCACATGCTCATTTCTTATTTTATTTTTCATCGAGTTTCCAGCACTTGCAGAATTTCCACTTTATTTACTGAAAGCTCAGTCATATCTGAATTTTTAGTCTATTCAGTCGTATAGATTTTTAGCAGGAGAATCTGATGATGACTTTGGTCGACTGTTTTACTAGAAGAATTCCCAGTCACTCTTTTCCTTTCTTTTTTTTTCATCCATCCTTATTCTTTGGCATATGTAGGCTTCCTATCACAGCAGCCTCTCTCGTCGCAGAGCACCAGCTCTGGGCACATGCACTCCAGAACTCTGGCTTGTAATTGGACACAAGGCCAAGCCATTCCTCGAAATGTGGGATCTTCCTGGGCCAGGGATCGAACCGGTGTTCCTTGCACGGCAAGGTGGACTCTTTACCCACTGGACCACCAGGGAAGTCCCCCATCCACTCTTAACTCACTCCAATTTGGATATCATCCATATTGTGCTATGAAATTACTTTTGTTACGGCCATGAATGGTATTCACATTGCCAAATGTGGTGGAGTGTTTTCAATACCTTTACTCAGTTTTCAGCGTTACTTAATAAGCTTAACCACACCCTCCTTTTAACACTTCTCTAGTCTTGGCTCCTGTGACAATAAACTCTTCCATCTTTCTAGTTTTCTTTAGTTAGTCTTTACCTTTGTGTGTCATCTTCTTTTCTGCTACCTGGCTCAGCTCTAGGTCCTTTTAGCTTTCTGTATTTTCTCCCTCAGTGATCTCATCCATTCCCATGGCTTTAACCAAGCACATACTTGCCAACGCTGCCCAAATAAACACCTCTAGTTCAAACCTCTACTTTGAACTCCATTCTCGTATATCTAAAGACTTCCTTAATGAACTCAAATATCTCACAAGCATCTCAAACATGCCCAAATTTAAAAATCTTGATCCTCACACCAACCAAATTCATTCCTCCTCTAGTGTTTTTCCCCTTTAGTAAATAACTTTTACCTCCACATTTAGTATCAAAGACCCATAGAGAATCATCCTTGATTCTAAATTCTCCCTTTCTACCTCTCCACATCAAGTAAACCATCAATCCTTTGTTAATTCTTAATCCCATTTTCTCCCATGCAACTGCTATGGTTCAAACTTCTCTGAAGTCCTGCAGTAGCCTTTTACCTTCTGCTTCACAATTTCCCCTGTACTCACTAAAAGTTTGAAGTAAATTACATCATATGAATGAGTGAGTGCTAAGTGGTTTCGGTCATGTCCAACTCTTTGTGACCCTTTGGACTATAGCCCACCAGGCTCCTTTGTCCATGGGGATTCGCCAGGCAAGAATACTGGACTGGGTTGCCATGCCCTCCTTCAAGGGATCTTCCCAACCCAGGGATCAAATCGACATCTCTTACGTCTCATGCACTGACAGATTTCTTTATCACTAGCACTACCTGGGAAGTCCAGATAAGCCAACAGGTAAATGTATATAAAGATCAAGGGGATTTCTAAAGAGGGAAAGACCTTAAAATGTTAATCTCTTCCATTTTTAGAACAATCACATTACACCTCTCTGATGAATTTCTAGCTGAGTTGGAAAGGAAACCAAGGGCTCCAGAAAGGAAAATTAAATAAAGAGAAGAGGAGTCTAGACCAGGGATGTAGAATCAAAGCCAGAAAGCTCATTATTGGAAAGCTGTCAGGGTCAAGGAAAACAACAGTGCCCTTCACATTATGGGTTCAAGATTGGCACATATTTGACTTTTCTGACACATTCAAGACTGGTTAGGTTGTGTTTGTTTGGGCTAAAAATGAGAATCAAGGATGCATTTTTTTCCTTGTGACTGTAGACAGGTTTTTTTTTTTTTTTTTTTTTTTGGCCTCTTTTGTTGGTCTTCCATTTATTTATTTTCATCTATCTTTATTCTTTGCCCTGTGTGGGCCTCCAATTGCAGTGGCCTCTCTCGTTACAGAGCACCGTCTCTGGGCACATGCTCCTAATGGGACACACTGGTCAAGTCACTCTGGGGCATGTGGAATCTTCCCGGGCCAGGGATCGAACTGGTGCCCCTTTCACTGCAAGGCAGACTCTTTACCCACTGCCACCAGGGAAGCCCCTACAGTCAGTTTTGAATGTGTCCCATTAATGAGATCTTGAGGATGAGTGTCTACGTTGTACTAATGCTTGCATCCAAATAATAAACATCTGTGGAATCAAAACTGGACTGCTACCATGGCCTTCTAATGAGTCTTTAGTTACAAGTGGCAGAAGAAAACCCAAATGACTTATTCAAAGAGGTACTGGTTCATCAAACTTATAAGTTTGGTAACAGCATCAGCTTCAGGCATGGCTGAATTCAGCAGCCCAAATGAGTCATAAGATCTTGATGTCTTGGTTTAGTTCTTTTGCTGCAAGTCATGGGCATTATTCTTAGGCAAGTTCTAACCTTCTGAATGTGGGATGGCTCCTGCTTCTTTAGTTTCCTGCCCGCCCCCCCAGACTCAAGCACAGCAAAATAGAAGAAGCCTGTTTACTAATGTCCCATGAAAAGCTCTGAGACTTACTCTAATTGGATACATGAATTATTCTTTTAGACAGAGATGAGCATGTCCACTGTTGGTGCCAGGACAGTCCTTGACCCAGAGGCGTCGGATTATCTGTCAGCATTTTAACACCATTTTCCCATTTAACACTTAAAAAGAACTTGTGTGTGGCAGTAAACAACAAAACTCTGTAAAAAATTAAGTTAATTTAAAAAAAAAAAAAAAAAAAAAGGCAGAGACACCACTTTGCCAACAAAGGTCCATATAATCAAAGCTATGGTTTTTGCAGCAGTCATGTGCAGATAAAGAAGGCTGAGAGCTGAAAAATTAGTGTTTTCGAATTGTGATGCTGGGGAAGACTTTTGAGAGTCCCTTGGACCTCAAAGAGATTAAACCAGTCAATCCTAAAAAAAATTAACCCTGAATAGTCATTGAAAGGGCTAATGCTGAAACTGAAGCTCCAGTACTCTGGCCACCTGATTTGAAGAGCTGACTTACTGGGAAAACCCCTGATGCTGGGAAAGACTGAGGGCAGGAGAACAAGGAGGCAACTGAGGATGAGATTTTTAGATGGCATCACTGACTCAGTGGACATGAGTCTGAGTAAACTCAGGGAGACAAAGGAGGACAGGGAAGCCTGGCATGCTGCAGTCCATGAGGTCACAAAGAGTCAGACATGACAGAGCCACTGAACAACACATACAGTTTTGAATGTGTCCCATTAATGAGATCTTGAGGATGAGTGTCTACGTTGTACTAATGCTTGCATCCAAATAATAAACATCTGTGGAATCAAAACTGGACTGCTACCATGGCCTTCTAATGAGTCTTTAGTTACAAGTGGCAGAAGAAAACCCAAATGACTTATTCAAAGAGGTACTGGTTCATCAAACTTATAAGTTTGGTAACAGCATCAGCTTCAGGCATGGCTGAATTCAGCAGCCCAAATGAGTCATAAGATCTTGATGTCTTGGTTTAGTTCTTTTGCTGCAAGTCATGGGCATTATTCTTAGGCAAGTTCTAACCTTCTGAATGTGGGATGGCTCCTGCTTCTTTAGTTTCCTGCCCGCCCCCCCAGACTCAAGCACAGCAAAATAGAAGAAGCCTGTTTACTAATGTCCCATGAAAAGCTCTGAGACTTACTCTAATTGGATACATGAATTATTCTTTTAGACAGAGATGAGCATGTCCACTGTTGGTGCCAGGACAGTCCTTGACCCAGAGGCGTCGGATTATCTGTCAGCATTTTAACACCATTTTCCCATTTAACACATAAAAAAAAATTTGGTGTGGAAAAAAAAAAAAAAACAATGTAAAAAATTAAGTTAATTTAAAAAAAAAAAAAAAAAAAAAGGCAGAGACACCACTTTGCCAACAAAGGTCCATATAATCAAAGCTATGGTTTTTGCAGCAGTCATGTGCAGATAAAGAAGGCTGAGAGCTGAAAAATTAGTGTTTTCGAATTGTGATGCTGGGGAAGACTTTTGAGAGTCCCTTGGACCTCAAAGAGATTAAACCAGTCAATCCTAAAAAAAATTAACCCTGAATAGTCATTGAAAGGGCTAATGCTGAAACTGAAGCTCCAGTACTCTGGCCACCTGATTTGAAGAGCTGACTTACTGGGAAAACCCCTGATGCTGGGAAAGACTGAGGGCAGGAGAACAAGGAGGCAACTGAGGATGAGATTTTTAGATGGCATCACTGACTCAGTGGACATGAGTCTGAGTAAACTCAGGGAGACAAAGGAGGACAGGGAAGCCTGGCATGCTGCAGTCCATGAGGTCACAAAGAGTCAGACATGACAGAGCCACTGAACAACACATACAGTCTTATTTATCTTCTGAAGCATAATTATTTGATAGACAAACCTTCCCAAAGCTTTACTGTCTGGATGTTTGAGCATACAAATTCCACAGAGGAAATCAGTGGTGTATTCCTAAAGATTAGAGAGAGCAGAGTCCATACAGTGTTATCTGTGATGGGTGGCTGGGTTGGGAAGTGTTAGAAGGTAAGTTTCTAGAGGTCAAGAACCAAAACGATGAACACAAGACTACATACAGCTCAGCAAGTGTGTGTGTGTATGTGTGTGTCTGTGTGTGTGCTAAGTCACTCAGTCCTGTGTGACTCTTTTTTTTTTTAATTTTGGCCTTTTTTATTGGTCCTTCATTTATTTATTTTCATCCATCTTAATACTTTGGCCTGTGTGGGCCTCCCATTGCAGTGGCCTCTCTTCTTGTAGAGCACAGGCTCTGGGCGCATGCGCTCCAGAGTGCCAGCGCCAGCTCCTGATTGGACACGGGTCCAGCTGCTCCACGGCATGTGGGATTTTCCCAGGCAGGGATCGAACCAGTGCCCCTTGCACTGCACGGCAGACTCTTTACCCCCCGGACCACGAGGGAAGCCTCTGTGTGACTCGTTGTGACTCCACCAGACTCCTCTGTCCATAGGATGCTCCAGGCAAGAATACTGGAGTGGGTTGCCATGCCCTCCTCCAGGGGATCTTCCCAACTCAGGGATCAAACCTGCGTCTCCTGCGTCACCTGCATTGGCAGGTGGATTCTTTACCACTGGCGCCACATGGGAAGCCCCTCACCACGTGTGGAGATTAAACCAGTCAATCTAAAAATTAACCCTGAATAGTCATTGAAAGGGCTAGGAAACTGAAGCTCCAGTACTCTGGCCACCTGATTTGAAGAGCTGACTTACTGGGAAAACCCCTGATGCTGGGAAAGACTGAGGGCAGGAGAACAAGGAGGCAACTGAGGATGAGATTTTTAGATGGCATCACTGACTCAGTGGACATGAGTCTGAGTAAACTCAGGGAGACAAAGGAGGACAGGGAAGCCTGGCATGCTGCAGTCCATGAGGTCACAAAGAGTCAGACATGACAGAGCCACTGAACAACACATACAGTCTTATTTATCTTCTGAAGCATAATTATTTGATAGACAAACCTTCCCAAAGCTTTACTGTCTGGATGTTTGAGCATACAAATTCCACAGAGGAAATCAGTGGTGTATTCCTAAAGATTAGAGAGAGCAGAGTCCATACAGTGTTATCTGTGATGGGTGGCTGGGTTGGGAAGTGTTAGAAGGTAAGTTTCTAGAGGTCAAGAACCAAAACGATGAACACAAGACTACATACAGCTCAGCAAGTGTGTGTGTGTATGTGTGTGTCTGTGTGTGTGCTAAGTCACTCAGTCCTGTGTGACTCTTTTTTTTTTTAATTTTGGCCTTTTTTATTGGTCCTTCATTTATTTATTTTCATCCATCTTAATACTTTGGCCTGTGTGGGCCTCCCATTGCAGTGGCCTCTCTTCTTGTAGAGCACAGGCTCTGGGCGCATGCGCTCCAGAGTGCCAGCGCCAGCTCCTGATTGGACACGGGTCCAGCTGCTCCACGGCATGTGGGATTTTCCCAGGCAGGGATCGAACCAGTGCCCCTTGCACTGCACGGCAGACTCTTTACCCCCCGGACCACGAGGGAAGCCTCTGTGTGACTCGTTGTGACTCCACCAGACTCCTCTGTCCATAGGATGCTCCAGGCAAGAATACTGGAGTGGGTTGCCATGCCCTCCTCCAGGGGATCTTCCCAACTCAGGGATCAAACCTGCGTCTCCTGCGTCACCTGCATTGGCAGGTGGATTCTTTACCACTGGCGCCACATGGGAAGCCCCCTCACCACGTGTGGAGACTTTAAAAAAAGATCAGGGTGACTACATGGTGACTTCAGCACTGAAACAATGTCTGCCCCATGCCAGAAGCATCCAGATGGAGGTGGGGGCTCAGCCGTCAGCACAGGCTTCCTCTGCACCAATGTCTTGTGGAAACAGCCAGCGCGGATCTCTGGGGCCCGGAAGAGTCGCTGGGCATGACGCCAGAGGAGAGGAATACTGCCAATATATGTTGAAATTAAATTAATTAACATTTCTATAACTCCGTGGTATGAGGAACTTCTATCAAATATAGCTTCTCATTTAATCAAAGCAACCTCCCTATAAATTAGTTATTTTTATTATTTGTTTTATTTTACAGACAGAATAATCTGTCTCAAAAAAAAAAAAAAATTACACCACAAGTGAAGAGTGGGGCCAGGAGTTGAACCCTAGCCTTCTCATAGAGTCTAATATAATGATATTAGGGCTTACCATGTGCCAAGAATTTCTGATGCCAGTGAAACTATATCCTTATGTAATTAATGTCCTCTACATAGATGATCAGAGAGAAGGCAGGCAAACATAAGTGGTTTATACTGTACTACACACCTAGGTTTCACCTATAACTATACATCTATCCTTCTAGAGCTAGGCTAGCATAGATACATCTATGTTGTAGTTGTTCAGTTGCTCAGTCGTTTCCAATTCTTTGCAACCCCATGGACTACAGCACGCCAGGCTCCTCTGTCCTCCACTATCTCACGGCGTTTTTTCAAAGTCATGTCCATTGAATCAGTGATGCCATCCAACCATGTCATCCTCTGTTGCCCCCTTCTCCTTTGCCGTCCATCTTTCCCAGAGTCAGGGTCTTTTCCAAGGAGTCAGCTCTTTGCATCCAAGTATTGGAGCTTCAGTTTCAGCAACAGTCCTTCAATGAATATTCAGGGTTGATTTCCTTTAGGATTGACTACTGGTTTGAATCCTTGTGGTTCAAAGGGACTCTCAAGAGTCTTCTCCAGGACCAGAATTTGAAAGTATCAATTCTGGACCTAGATAAACATTTATAGATGTAGGTAAATATATACTTATAGATAAAGATAGAAAAATATCTATAGATATTTTACATGTATAGATATAAGTTTTTACATCTATATAAAAGTCTCTACTTTTCTAGTAGGAAACACAAGAGTAAAATAATAGAAGCAGAGGGATAAACTGGGATCTATCAGAAACTTGATGAACTTTATTCCACAAGGCCATAATACTGCAAACATGAGACCAGACAGGACTCACACACCTTCTTCACTATCCACACCTAATGAGGCATATGCTTCAGTGAAGACTGACAATAATAATCCAATATGTTTGTAAGATTCACAAGTTGACAACGTGGGGCAGGTTGCCAATTTTGCGCTCCTGAAAATTACTCTGAGTAATGGCCCTGATTTAATGGCATTATGCTCTACAAAAAGAGTTAGGGGCTTATTCTTGTTCCTTGAGCTGTTCAGATCAACACAAGTAAGTGTGTTTGCACTTTTGTCACCAATTTGTTTTTATTCACTTCTAGTCCTCACCTTGGCTCCAGGCAACCACAAGAGTGATTTGATTTAAGGGAGAAAAGAAGAGCCACGGGCATGGAAACACAGCACTTGGTTTGGAATCACGAGGTTCTAAAGGTTAAAAAACAAAGAGCCAAAGGAAACAAGAAAACAAGGGAAGTAATACCAGATAAGAGACAGACACACAGTCCTGTACCATGAATTTCTCATACTTCATGGCAACCAGGAGATAAAAAGCAGTGGCTGAGTAAAGGGAACACCAAGGATATGATTCTTGGAGTATATGCAAATTCCTGAAGCTTCTCAGTTCAAAGTCAAATCTCCTATTCAGGGCAGACAGATTTTTATAAACAGACTTTAAATGAGACGACACAAAATGTCCTCCCCCCCAATGGGTCTTTTCCAGATCAGCTCTTTGCATCCAAGTATTGGAGCTTCAGTTTCAGCAACAGTCCTTCAATGAATATTCAGGGTTGATTTCCTTTAGGATTGACTACTGGTTTGAATCCTTGTGGTTCAAAGGGACTCTCAAGAGTCTTCTCCAGGACCAGAATTTGAAAGTATCAATTCTGGACCTAGATAAACATTTATAGATGTAGGTAAATATATACTTATAGATAAAGATAGAAAAATATCTATAGATATTTTACATGTATAGATATAAGTTTTTACATCTATATAAAAGTCTCTACTTTTCTAGTAGGAAACACAAGAGTAAAATAATAGAAGCAGAGGGATAAACTGGGATCTATCAGAAACTTGATGAACTTTATTCCACAAGGCCATAATACTGCAAACATGAGACCAGACAGGACTCACACACCTTCTTCACTATCCACACCTAATGAGGCATATGCTTCAGTGAAGACTGACAATAATAATCCAATATGTTTGTAAGATTCACAAGTTGACAACGTGGGGCAGGTTGCCAATTTTGCGCTCCTGAAAATTACTCTGAGTAATGGCCCTGATTTAATGGCATTATGCTCTACAAAAAGAGTTAGGGGCTTATTCTTGTTCCTTGAGCTGTTCAGATCAACACAAGTAAGTGTGTTTGCACTTTTGTCACCAATTTGTTTTTATTCACTTCTAGTCCTCACCTTGGCTACAGGCAACCACAAGAGTGATTTGATTTAAGGGAGAAAAGAAGAGCCACGGGCATGGAAACACAGCACTTGGTTTGGAATCACGAGGTTCTAAAGGTTAAAAAACAAAGAGCCAAAGGAAACAAGAAAACAAGGGAAGTAATACCAGATAAGAGACAGACACACAGTCCTGTACCATGAATTTCTCATACTTCATGGCAACCAGGAGATAAAAAGCAGTGGCTGAGTAAAGGGAACACCAAGGATATGATTCTTGGAGTATATGCAAATTCCTGAAGCTTCTCAGTTCAAAGTCAAATCTCCTATTCAGGGCAGACAGATTTTTATAGAACATCAGTCACTTTACAACAACTCGAACTTGTACCCAGTGTGATTTTTGATACCAATAATATTCATAGATGTCTATACTCAAACCTCTGCCTGGGCTTCCAAATCCCATCTATTCAACAGGTTCAGACAAGACAAGACTGAAAAGTAACACCCAAGTCATATCTGGGGATAATTAGGCACTTCCTCAGACTTCCTTGGTGGCTCAGATGGTTAGGAATCTCCCTGCGATGCAGGAGACCCAGTTTCAATCCCTGGGTCAAGAAGATCCCCTGGAGAAGGAAACGGCGACCCACTCCAGTATTTTTGCCTGGAGAATTCCATGGACAGAGGAGCTTGGCGGGCTGCAGTTCATGGGGTCACAAAGAATCAGACATGATCGAGTAACCAACACAGACACACATGCATGTCCTCAGCTACAAACTTGAAAACTCAGTAAGAGTATATGACTCATGTCCTACTTATACAAGCATTATATTTTCAGTATTTCAGTAATTCTAACATGAATTACACATTAGAATTTCATAATTTTATATAAAATTATGAAACAGGTACCCTAGACCTTCTCAGAATTATATCTACCAATAACTAATGAGAACCTACCGTATAGCACAGGCAACTCTACTCACTGCTCTGTGATGTCCTAATGGGAAAGAAATCCAACAAAGAGGGGATATATGTATACATATGGCTGATTTACTTAGCTGTCCAGCAGAAACTAACGCAACATTGTAAAGCAACGATACTCCCATAAAAATTAATAAATTAATCTTTAAAAAAGAATTACATCTACCAAAGCTTCCAATAGTACACTATGGTCACTGTTACACACTTTAAAAATACAATGTTTTGGGCTTCCCCTGGTGGTCCAGTGGGTAAGGACACCGCCTTGCAGTGCAAGGGGCACCAGTTCGATCCCTGGCCTGGGAAGATCCCACGTGTCGCGGAGCGGCTGGACTGATGTGTCCAATTGCCGAGCCAGAGCTCTGGAGCGCATGCGCCCAGAGCCGGCGCTCTGCAACGACAGACGCCACTGCAATGGAAGGCCCACAGGAGCCAAAGAACAAAGACGGATGAAAATGGAGAAATGAAAGACCAGTAGAAGTGGCCCACCTGCTCCCCTCCCTCCCCAACCCGACCCCCGCCCAAAAATAAATAAATAAATCTTAAAAAAAAAAAAAATACAATGTTTTATATCATCGGTCAGCCAGCTATGGAGAGCGGCCAGAGTCCATTTCTATATGGCTCAGGAGCTCAGAGTGGCTTTTATAGTTTAAATACAAGAGTCAACACATTGAAAAAGACCCTGATGCTGGGAAAGATGGAAGGCAAAAGGAGAAGGGGGCGACAGAGGATAGGGATGATTGGACAGAATCACCATAAAGTCGTAACCACTGTATCACTAGGGAAGTCCCCCAGTGACCTACTTTAAATGTTGAATGGCAAACAAAACTATTTTCCTTTGCCAGATTTATTTTATTTATTGAGGTAGAATAATCTCTGAGTTCAGGGCTGGAGGCTGTGATCGCTCACAACGGACAGTGGCTGCCAAAGGTTCTATGTAGGAGACTGAGACGGCACTCAGACACAGCAGAGGGGACGCCCTGTCACTCCGTGAAGCTTCCGCAGATGGAGGAGGGTGACATGGGAGTGCAAGCTCCACACACTGCCCTCCTGCCTCATCTCCTAGGGAGATTATTTTAAAGTATATTTATAAATGCAATTAAATATGCAAGAGTACAAAACACATTAACAATGCAAGACTACAGAGCAAAAGTCAGCCTGGCCTGGAATATATCATGCCACAAAATGTATACATATGGCAAGCTGTCCAGCAGAAACTAACGCAACATTGTAAAGCAACGATACTCCCATAAAAATTAATAAATCAATCTTTAAAAAAGAATTACATCTACCAAAGCTTCCAATAGTACACTATGGTCACTGTTACACACTTTAAAAATACAATGTTTTGGGCTTCCCTGGTGGTCCAGTGGGTAAGGACACCGCCTTGCAGTGCAAGGGGCACCAGTTCGATCCCTGGCCTGGGAAGATCCCACGTGTCGCGGAGCGGCTGGACTGATGTGTCCAATTGCCGAGCCAGAGCTCTGGAGCGCATGCGCCCAGAGCCGGCGCTCTGCAACGACAGACGCCACTGCAATGGAAGGCCCACAGGAGCCAAAGAACAAAGACGGATGAAAATGGAGAAATGAAAGACCAGTAGAAGTGGCCCACCTGCTCCCCTCCCTCCCCAACCCGACCCCCGCCCAAAAATAAATAAATAAATCTTAAAAAAAAAAAAAATACAATGTTTTATATCATCGGTCAGCCAGCTATGGAGAGCGGCCAGAGTCCATTTCTATATGGCTCAGGAGCTCAGAGTGGCTTTTATAGTTTAAATACAAGAGTCAACACATTGAAAAAGACCCTGATGCTGGGAAAGATGGAAGGCAAAAGGAGAAGGGGGCGACAGAGGATAGGGATGATTGGACAGAATCACCATAAAGTCGTAACCACTGTATCACTAGGGAAGTCCCCCAGTGACCTACTTTAAATGTTGAATGGCAAACAAAACTATTTTCCTTTGCCAGATTTATTTTATTTATTGAGGTAGAATAATCTCTGAGTTCAGGGCTGGAGGCTGTGATCGCTCACAACGGACAGTGGCTGCCAAAGGTTCTATGTAGGAGACTGAGACGGCACTCAGACACAGCAGAGGGGACGCCCTGTCACTCCGTGAAGCTTCCGCAGATGGAGGAGGGTGACATGGGAGTGCAAGCTCCACACACTGCCCTCCCTGCCTCATCTCCTAGGGAGAGATTATTTTAAAGTATATTTATAAATGCAATTAAATATGCAAGAGTACAAAACACATTAACAATGCAAGACTACAGAGCAAAAAGTCAGCCTGGCCTGGAATATATCATGCCACATATTCCCTGGGTGACTGAAATTTGCTTTGCAGAGCTGCATACATTAATACTCATACCTAGAAAATCCAGGTGGTTGTTTTCAGCAGGGCCTCTCCAACAGCACGGCTATGGCTTAGATGCTCTAGAGCTTGGAAGACTGTACACTCAAGCTTCACAATCAAGCATTCAGATCATCTTAGGAAATACTCATAAATATTAGACGAGTCTGGCAATAGCTGGGCTTCCCAGGTGGTGCAGTGTAAAGAACCCGCCTGCCAACGCAGGAGATGCAAGAGATGTGGGTTCAATCCCGGGGTTGAGAAGATCCCCTGGAGAAGGAAATGACAGCACATGCTAGTATTCTTGCCTGGAGAATCCAATGGACAGAGGAGCCTGGCAGGCTACCATCCAGGGTGTTGCAAAAAGGCAGACATGACTAAGCGACACACACACACATGGCCATAGCCCCAGATGGCCTGGTTGGCTACTGCCTTCTAGCAGGTTAATATTTTCCTATGCCAACTCTCTTCCTCCACCTATGAGGGAAGACGACCCAGTCTCCCAGGAAGAAGGCCAGTTCTGGGTCCATAGTCATAGGCTGAGAGGAGAAAAGACATTCCCAAAACTCTGACAAGGACATAAACCAGAAGCACCACCTCACTGTCATGCTTCACTTTCAAAAGCACAGCATGGTATATTTCTATGGCATGGCTTCAAAACGTATTACCTCATCAATTCATTTTTGAAAAAGTCAAAATAGTGGAGGCAGTCTATTTTGCCAACATGTTGAATCAAAGCTGTCTGAAGCTCTTCAGGCACCAGAAAGCAGCGTTACTTAATGAGCCACATCCTCTACTGGTACTGGTGTGGGCTTGGGGCTCAGAGCCGAATGTAACTGTGTCACTCACTCCACAAATACTCACGGAGGGTGAACTCGCTGTTGGATACTCGACTCAGCTCTGGAGACACAGAGGGAATCAAACCCCTGTTTCCTGGCTCAGTATCTAGGGAGGGCGTAGATGGGGACAGAGGCAATCAGGGGTGGTGCGGTCAGTGCTGTGAGATGGACAGCTCCGGCTCTGGGGGAGCCCTGACCCATAGGGGACGGCGAGTCAGGAAAGGCTGCCCTGAGAGGTCGAAGCCTCTGCTAAACTCCCAAAGACAAGAAACTGGACAATAAGACTTAAGGACATGCTCAGGACCTATATAGGGCTTCCCTGGTGGCTCGTGGTAAAGAATTTGCCTGAAATGCAGAAAACAGGGGTTTGATCCCTGGGTGGGGAAGATCTCCTGGAGGAGGGCATGGCAACCCATTCCAGGATTCGTACCTGGAGAATCCCATGGACAGAGGCACATGGCGGGCTACAGTTCACAGGGTCACAAAGAGTCGGACTGGACTGAGCATCTAAACAGCAGCAGAACCTGTATGTGAACAGGATACCCTGCATCTCCAGAGCGTGGCAGGGACCCGGCGGGGAGTGGGAAGCACGGGAGATAGCTCAAGGTGGGACTGCAGTTGGCTGTATAGCTGCTGGAGCTGGGTTGCACCCAGTTACTGTTGGCCACTAGACTTTAGGTACTTGTGTATAGAGACCGTAACATAAAAGTGTATAATGAAACCATCATGAGTTCTGAGGAGAGTGCATGTCCCGAGGACTCTCTCTGCATTCATCTGCTGGGGTTGCCATAACAAAGTACCACACATTGGTGGCTGCCACAACAGAAATGTGCTCTCTCTCAGTCCCAGAGGCTGGGATTGTAGAATCCAGAAGGCGGCAGAGCTGGTTCCCCATGAAGGCTGTAAGATAGACTGTGTTCCATGCCTCTCCCCCAAACTGGTGATTTGCTAGCCATCCTTTAGTTAGTTAGTTTTTCTTGGCTGCACCAGGTCTTAGTTGCAGCATGCTGGGTCTTCTAGTTGTGACCTGTGGGATCTAGCTCCCCAACCAGGGATCAAACCTGGGGCCCCTTCCTTGGAAAAGCAGAGTTCTAGCCACTGGGCCACCAGGGAAGTCCCTAACCACCCACGACATTCCTTGCAGATGCTGTTCTTCTCATTTCTCCCATTATGTCTCTTCCACTGGTGTCTTTTCTCTTCTTAGGTGTTCTTTCTATAAGAACATCAGTCCCATTAGATTCCAGGCCCACCCTTCCTGATCATCTTAATGAATCATACCAGCCAGGGTATCTTAGGGAGGGCCCTTTTAGATGGGGAACAGAGGCAATCAGGGGTGGTGCGGTCAGTGCTGTGAGATGGACAGCTCCGGCTCTGGGGGAGCCCTGACCCATAGGGGACGGCGAGTCAGGAAAGGCTGCCCTGAGAGGTCGAAGCCTCTGCTAAACTCCCAAAGACAAGAAACTGGACAATAAGACTTAAGGACATGCTCAGGACCTATATAGGGCTTCCCTGGTGGCTCGTGGTAAAGAATTTGCCTGAAATGCAGAAAACAGGGGTTTGATCCCTGGGTGGGGAAGATCTCCTGGAGGAGGGCATGGCAACCCATTCCAGGATTCGTACCTGGAGAATCCCATGGACAGAGGCACATGGCGGGCTACAGTTCACAGGGTCACAAAGAGTCGGACTGGACTGAGCATCTAAACAGCAGCAGAACCTGTATGTGAACAGGATACCCTGCATCTCCAGAGCGTGGCAGGGACCCGGCGGGGAGTGGGAAGCACGGGAGATAGCTCAAGGTGGGACTGCAGTTGGCTGTATAGCTGCTGGAGCTGGGTTGCACCCAGTTACTGTTGGCCACTAGACTTTAGGTACTTGTGTATAGAGACCGTAACATAAAAGTGTATAATGAAACCATCATGAGTTCTGAGGAGAGTGCATGTCCCGAGGACTCTCTCTGCATTCATCTGCTGGGGTTGCCATAACAAAGTACCACACATTGGTGGCTGCCACAACAGAAATGTGCTCTCTCTCAGTCCCAGAGGCTGGGATTGTAGAATCCAGAAGGCGGCAGAGCTGGTTCCCCATGAAGGCTGTAAGATAGACTGTGTTCCATGCCTCTCCCCCAAACTGGTGATTTGCTAGCCATCCTTTAGTTAGTTAGTTTTTCTTGGCTGCACCAGGTCTTAGTTGCAGCATGCTGGGTCTTCTAGTTGTGACCTGTGGGATCTAGCTCCCCAACCAGGGATCAAACCTGGGGCCCCTTCCTTGGAAAAGCAGAGTTCTAGCCACTGGGCCACCAGGGAAGTCCCTAACCACCCACGACATTCCTTGCAGATGCTGTTCTTCTCATTTCTCCCCATTATGTCTCTTCCACTGGTGTCTTTTTCTCTTCTTAGGTGTTCTTTCTATAAGAACATCAGTCCCATTAGATTCCAGGCCCACCCTACTCCAGTAGAACCTCATCTTAATGAATCATACCAGCCATGACCCTATTTCTAAATACGGCCATCGCCAGAGTGCTGACGGGTGAGAACTTTGCCATATGCATGGAAGGAGGGCACAGTCCAACCATGACACTGCACAGAAGGCTGAGCAAGTGAGTGTCCTTCCTGCTTCTCTCCACAGAGCAGCCGTGGCAGCAAAGACCATCTCATGACCCCGCAAGCAGAAGGGATCAGGGTCCAGCCAGCAGCCAGGACCTCAGGGAACCAGGGCAGCAGGGACAAGGAACCATAAGGACAAAATTCTTTGACTGGGGGTTTGGGGTTGACATGTATATGCTGCTATATTTAGGACAGATAACCATGGTCAGATGGCCATCATCAAAGTATATATATATATATATACAGGGGCTTCCCTGGTGGTCCAGTGGGTAAAGAGTCTGCCTTGCAGTGCAAGGGGCACCAGTTCAAGCCCTGGCCCCGGAAGATCTCATGTGCTACAGAGCAGCTGAACCAGTGTGTCCAATTACAAGCCAGTGCTCTGGAGCACATGTACCCAGAGCCAGTGCTCTGCAACGAGGGGGGCCACTGTGATGGGAGGCTCACACAGGCCAAAGAATAAAGATGGATGAAAATAAATAAATAAAATTTCAATAAAAAAAGAAGCCAAATTTTTTTTAAAATCTACAAATAACTGCTAGAGAGGATATGGAGAAAAGGGAACCTCTTGCACTTTTGGTGGGAATGCAAATTGGTACAATATTATGCAGAACAGTATGGAGGTTCCCTTAAAAATTAAAACCACCACATGACCCAGCAACCCCACTACTGGGCATGTACCCTGAGAAAACCATAATTCAAAAAGACACATGTACCTCCAAGATCACTGCAGCACTATTTACAATACCCAGGACATGGAAGCAGCCTAAATGTTCAACAGATGAGTGGATAAAGAAGATTTGGTACATATAGTCAATGAAGTATCATTTAGTCATAAAAAGAAATGAAATTGAGTCATTTGTAGAGATGCAGATGAACCTAAAGTCTATCATCCGGAGCAAAGAAAGAGAAAAACAAATGTCATACATTAATGCATATATATGGAATCTAGAAAAATGGTACCAATGAACTTATTTGCAGGGAAGGAACAAAAACGCAGACATAGAGAACAGACATGTGGACCCAGTGAGCATAAGAGGAGAGTCAGATGAAATGGGAGATTAGGTTCGACATAAATATGCTACCATGTGTACAATAGCTAGCTAGTGGGAGCTGCTACACAAAACAGGGAGCTCAGCTCCGGGTTCTGTGACAACCTAGATGGGTGGAAGGGGTGGGGGGGACCTAGAGGGAAGGGATATATGTATCCTTATGGCTGATTCACTTTACTATATAGCAGAAACTAACTCTCATTATAAAGCAACTCTCCCTTGTCAAAAATAAATAAATAAATAAAATAGATAACCAACAAGGACCTACTGTAAAATAATTTAATTTTTAAAATAAAAATAATACCCTTCCTTTCAACCCCAAATCCCTAAGCAGCACTTTCATCCATGGTGGCATTATACAGTTCTAATCACTGTCTCACAAACGATGGACGAGGGCCCTGGTGGTGAGCAGTTCTCAGTGTGCCCCTGTACCAGCAATGAGGTCAGGTGGCCCTCTGGAACCATGCAGAGCTGGCTTTTTCCTATCGTCAGGTCAGGAGGAATGAGGCCAGAGGCTGGAAACAGAGCTTCCAGGCTAAGTGAGGACAGAAAAGAGGACAGAGAAGGAGGAAGAAGAGTAGGATCGCCTGGTCCTGCCCTGTTTGAGAGGCTGGAGCTCACAGCCAAATGTTATTTTTGAATTTGGTCGTCCCACCTGCACGGCCTCACCTGCCTGCTGTCACCCTCCTGCCAGTGGGGGAACTAGGCTAATTATGTCTCCAGGCAGGTATTCCCCTAGTTTCAGGGGAACGTAGGCATGAGCAGGAAAGTCGCAGTGAAAAGGAAAGCACGGACCACAACAGGATGGAGAGTGAGCAGGGAACGAGTTCCCCCCAGGGCTTGTCCTCCCCAGAGCCCCTTGCCTTCAAAGTTCAGAGAAACTTCCAGAAGCAGGACAGAGGAGCCTTCCAGTGGGGTGGGGTCATTTAGGAGGCTTGCATGTCACAGAGCCAATGCATCTAACTACTCTACAGATGGGGAAACGGAGGTGTCTAGACATGAGGAGATTTGTCCAAGATCCCCTGGTGGAAGGATCCCCATAACCACATCATGGCCAAGTTTCCCATTCAAAGCTCTCTTCTCAGCATCATCCTGCCCCCAACTGCTTGCCACTCCATATTCGCTCACTGTTGTTTACTCACTAAGTCGTGTCCGACTCTTTGTGACCCTACAGTGTGTAGCCTGCCAGGCTCATCTGTCCATGGGATTCTCCAGGCAAGAATATTGGAGTGGGTTGCCATTTCCTTCTCCAGGGGACCTCCTCGACCTAGAGAATGAACCTGGATCTCCTGCATTACAGGCAGATTCTTTACCAACTGAGTTGCATCTAAGACAAACAATTTCAAATTCGAAAGAAGAATGGTGATTCATTCAACAATGAATGTCCTTCCCCTCAACTGTGCTCCTCATGTCCTTTTGAGAACATTTCCAAATGGAGAAATGTCAAGAACCCCACGTCATTTATCTTCTTGCTTCTAGTCCACCCCATTATATAACAATTAGTTACCATCTGCCTTTCTCAGGGCAGGACCTCTAGGTGTGTAAGCAGTGAGATTCCATCCTTCGCCCTCACATTAGAAGCAATGATTTTTTATATATACTTCTTTACCTTTTTCCCTTTTAGATTATCCTTTGCCCACATCTATTATTCCACTCTAGACTCACTTCAATTTTTTAAATATTCATTTGACTACACACTGGTTTAATAGTTGTGGCTCTTGGGCTTAGTTGCCCGTTGGCATGTGGGATCTTAGTTCCCCAACCAGGATTTAAACCTGCATCTCCTGCACTGGAAGGGTGATTCTTAACCACTGGACCATCAGAGAAGTCCCTAGACTTACTTCAATTCTGCCTTCATCTTTCTGATAGCCACAATCCCCAGATACACTAAAAGACTTCACAGTCACTAACTCTAAGCCCCTCTGAGGTAGAAAAAAAGGTCCCTGTTTGTTTGTTTTCAGACACTTCTATTGATATTTTATTTATTTATCTTTGGCCTGTGTGGGCCTCCCATTGCAGTGGCCTCTCTCGCTGCAGAGCACCAGATCTGGGCACATGCGCCCCAGAGCTCCGTGCATCTCCCCGATGGGGAAACGGAGGTGTCTAGACATGAGGAGATTTGTCCAAGATCCCCTGGTGGAAGGATCCCCATAACCACATCATGGCCAAGTTTCCCATTCAAAGCTCTCTTCTCAGCATCATCCTGCCCCCAACTGCTTGCCACTCCATATTCGCTCACTGTTGTTTACTCACTAAGTCGTGTCCGACTCTTTGTGACCCTACAGTGTGTAGCCTGCCAGGCTCATCTGTCCATGGGATTCTCCAGGCAAGAATATTGGAGTGGGTTGCCATTTCCTTCTCCGGGGGACCTCCTCGACCTAGAGAATGAACCTGGATCTCCTGCATTACAGGCAGATTCTTTACCAACTGAGTTGCATCTAAGACAAACAATTTCAAATTCGAAAGAAGAATGGTGATTCATTCAACAATGAATGTCCTTCCCCTCAACTGTGCTCCTCATGTCCTTTTGAGAACATTTCCAAATGGAGAAATGTCAAGAACCCCACGTCATTTATCTTCTTGCTTCTAGTCCACCCCATTATATAACAATTAGTTACCATCTGCCTTTCTCAGGGCAGGACCTCTAGGTGTGTAAGCAGTGAGATTCCATCCTTCGCCCTCACATTAGAAGCAATGATTTTTTATATATACTTCTTTACCTTTTTCCCTTTTAGATTATCCTTTGCCCACATCTATTATTCCACTCTAGACTCACTTCAATTTTTTAAATATTCATTTGACTACACACTGGTTTAATAGTTGTGGCTCTTGGGCTTAGTTGCCCGTTGGCATGTGGGATCTTAGTTCCCCAACCAGGATTTAAACCTGCATCTCCTGCACTGGAAGGGTGATTCTTAACCACTGGACCATCAGAGAAGTCCCTAGACTTACTTCAATTCTGCCTTCATCTTTCTGATAGCCACAATCCCCAGATACACTAAAAGACTTCACAGTCACTAACTCTAAGCCCCTCTGAGGTAGAAAAAAAGGTCCCTGTTTGTTTGTTTTTCAGACACTTCTATTGATATTTTATTTATTTATCTTTGGCCTGTGTGGGCCTCCCATTGCAGTGGCCTCTCTAGCTGCAGAGCACCAGATCTGGGCACATGCGCCCCAGAGCTCCGGTTCGGTAGCTGGACACATCGGTCCAGCTGTTCTGTGGCACGTGGGATCTTCTCAGGCCAGGGATCAAACCAGCACCCCTTGCACTGCAAGGTGATATCCTTACCCACTGGACCACCAGGGAAGCCTGGTCCCTGGTTTTTATTCCATTTCTCCACTGTGTCTGTGCAAGGCCCCTCACATGGGAGGAAAAAAACAAATAACCTTTATTCAGATTATTTGTGGTCAGAAGACCTCTGCTCCCATGGGGCAACAAGATTCTTCACATGCCTCACATGGAAACACGGAGATCCTGGACCTCTCTTACCGTCTAAAGGATGCTTAGTCACCTCACTATCCCTGTACTAACGTCCCTTGTTCACCTGAAGACGCATGGAGGCCACCAGTCTACTTCACCCCTGAGTCTTTCTATCAGTCCTGGAAGAAGTCCAGGTATAAAACATTAGCTTTTCTCTGACCTTAAACTTGCTCAACAACCAATGGAGGTATGGGAAGTTGGTCAGAAAAACATCTTAACCTCAGGGCAACTTCCCCCAGCAACTCAGAGATCCCTAAACCAAACCTTCCCTTTTAGAATGAACAATTCCTTGCTGAGAGATGCCCCCCAAAGGCTTCAGAAGGAAAGTACCCACACTGACAATGGCTGACGAGGATGTGCAGGGTTAGTTGAGCAAATACACACTCTGTCTCCTATGGGAAATGGCGAGGGGAGGGGCTGAAGCCTGTGTGGATGGGGAAAAGAATAAAGGTGACTTTTTTCTAATCATGCCTAAGTATCCCTTTTTTGTAAAACAGTTGAGCTGTTAACTTCTGTGCTAAGGCACGTATGCACTTTGGAAAGGTAATTTGAAAGCGAGTTGAGCCATGACAAATAGGGACAGCTGGCCTAATTGAATCATTTGATCTAAGACAGCTCAACTTGGTTATCCTCACTGCAACCCACACCGATATTAGCCAGTGAATCATCAGCCATGAAATCATGTCGACTTTCCCGACTGCAGCGCTCTTGACATGACAGCGATCGCACTCTGCCTTTCATTGGGGCCCCCAGAAGTTCTTTAGTCTGTCAGGAAGACCACAAAGCGGCTTGGGAAACTTTTAGGCTCTGCCTCAAAAGCCATTTGCTCCAACGTGCCACACAGAGCATTTGAGAGAAAGACAGGGCGTGACTTAGCTACACGAGTGAGTCAGGGGCATCTAAGCAAGCTCCCCCAGGCTAGATGCCCTGAAGCCTCCCTGGCATCCGCACACGGGGTAAAATGCAAGAGTGGTTTTATTTTGTGAGCACTAGTCTGTGGCCACCTGGGAAAACCAGCTGTATGTGGAATTGTGATAAATACTTTAACACTTGACCCACAGACATCCCTAATGGGAGTCTGCACATACAGATGGCAGTCTTGTCATCTTTAGTTGGGTTTTTTACGAAAGGAATGCAAGGGGCGAATTCCTCTTTTCACTTTTTCGCGGAATTGCATGGATCAAGCCCTGGGGTCCAGCATTGCTCAACAACCTTGTTCACCTGAAGACGCATGGAGGTCTACTGGTTCTATCAGTCCTGGAAGAAGTCCAGGTATAAAACATTAGCTTTTCTCTGACCTTAAACTTGCTCAACAACCAATGGAGGTATGGGAAGTTGGTCAGAAAAACATCTTAACCTCAGGGCAACTTCCCCCAGCAACTCAGAGATCCCTAAACCAAACCTTCCCTTTTAGAATGAACAATTCCTTGCTGAGAGATGCCCCCCAAAGGCTTCAGAAGGAAAGTACCCACACTGACAATGGCTGACGAGGATGTGCAGGGTTAGTTGAGCAAATACACACTCTGTCTCCTATGGGAAATGGCGAGGGGAGGGGCTGAAGCCTGTGTGGATGGGGAAAAGAATAAAGGTGACTTTTTTCTAATCATGCCTAAGTATCCCTTTTTTGTAAAACAGTTGAGCTGTTAACTTCTGTGCTAAGGCACGTATGCACTTTGGAAAGGTAATTTGAAAGCGAGTTGAGCCATGACAAATAGGGACAGCTGGCCTAATTGAATCATTTGATCTAAGACAGCTCAACTTGGTTATCCTCACTGCAACCCACACCGATATTAGCCAGTGAATCATCAGCCATGAAATCATGTCGACTTTCCCGACTGCAGCGCTCTTGACATGACAGCGATCGCACTCTGCCTTTCATTGGGGCCCCCAGAAGTTCTTTAGTCTGTCAGGAAGACCACAAAGCGGCTTGGGAAACTTTTAGGCTCTGCCTCAAAAGCCATTTGCTCCAACGTGCCACACAGAGCATTTGAGAGAAAGACAGGGCGTGACTTAGCTACACGAGTGAGTCAGGGGCATCTAAGCAAGCTCCCCCAGGCTAGATGCCCTGAAGCCTCCCTGGCATCCGCACACGGGGGTAAAAATGCAAGAGTGGTTTTATTTTGTGAGCACTAGTCTGTGGCCACCTGGGAAAACCAGCTGTATGTGGAATTGTGATAAATACTTTAACACTTGACCCACAGACATCCCTAATGGGAGTCTGCACATACAGATGGCAGTCTTGTCATCTTTAGTTGGGTTTTTTACGAAAGGAATGCAAGGGGCGAATTCCTCTTTTCACTGGGTTTGTCAAAGGCAGGGAGGCATTTAAGCAAACTGCAATGGAGAAGCCCACCCTCTGGAATGTGGATCAAGCCCTGGGGTCCAGACAGCATGACAGCTTTAGGGAAATGCCTACCTCCTTCCCAGTGGTGCAGTGGTAAAGAAACCTTCTGCCAATGCGTGAGACCCAGGTTCAATTCCTGGGTCAGGAAGAGGCCCTGGAGAAGGGAATAACAACCCACTCCAGTACTCTTACCTGCAGAATTCCATGGACAGAGGAGCCTAGCAGTCCATGGGGTCACCAAGAGCCCGACACGACTGAGTGACTAACAGTTTCCTATGAGAAGCTCAAGGCAGCTATGCAATAACTGAGTCACTAGCTGATAGGCTCACAGAAGTGAAGACAATCCACGTTCATGTGACATTTGCATACAAAGCCTTTGACTCCTCTTGACTGGCCCAGAGTGCTGGATCATGGAAGGGGAAAGACAGAGCTGATGGACCCTTACAGCTTCACCAGTTAGACGTTCAGAGAAGCATGAGGTCCAGGTAACAGTGTTCAGTGAAGAGTCATCTACTAACACGCACTCAAAGAACACTATGTCTGGACTGGGCTCTGAACTCCTCTGACATCTCTCCAGAACATAGCCGACATCAAGGCTCTCCAGCTCTGCTTCACCCTTTACTCTTTCTCTTTCCCACCCCCACGTGGTTTGGTGTGTTGCTCCATGTCAGAACTCTTTTCTTATACAACAAAATCATCCACCTTGTGATGACATAATCCCACTGCATGCCAGGGCTGCGCACACTTCTACCTCTCAGTTCTAATTACTACAGATCCTAAGTGAGCCCCCTCATAGGACTCCAAAGTCAATACACTGTCTGGTGGTTTAGGTCACATGCTTTTCTCCTTGACCTAAAAAACCCTTCCAATTTCTCTCTTCTGGCCTGAAGAGAGTCTGATGAGTTTTCAGGGTAAATAATACTCTTTGCTGATCCAACATTCTTGCCCCCATCTAATGAAACCAGACTGGAACATACTGAATATTCCCTCAGTGAACATCTCCATGGAACTCTCATAACTTGCCTCTCTCTCTCTCTCTCTCTCTCTCTCTCTTTCTCTCTCTCTCTCTCTCACACACACACACACACTCATATTATTTCAACTGTGTTGTCAACCCCTTTAGGGCAGGATCCATGCCTTATTCTTCTCTGCATGTTTTATAACATTGAGCAGAGCATATAACATATGGCAAGTTGGTTTTAAAATTGTGAAATTCAACTTGGGAGGCTCATTTTCATCTTTTTAGGGCCCAGATTCCCCAGAATTGCAACTTTCTCAAGGCGGTGAAGTTCACGAAGAGACAGGCAATTCACGTCTGGCTTATTCACACACAGGAGGATAACATCCTACTCTTTTCAACGAAGAGATTATGTTTATGGAAAGAGTGTAAATTTTCCAGGAATCAGCCCAGATTGTGCTGAAGATCTGGTGAAAGGCAGAAACAACACAGCTTTGTCTCTGCCGTGAGGACACCAGGCTCACGAGAGGAAACACACCTCAAGGCCCATCTTCAAACGCCACAGCAGAGACCTGGCCCCATACGAGGTAAAATGCAAAGCTGTTGCGACTGCAGAGACTGGAAAATTCCTACCAGGCTGAACTCCCTTGTTATACTGAAAAGAGGATGACTCCACCCTGTGGGGCTCTCTGGCTGGCTTCCTCTTTCCTTGTAACAGGCCCATCTGAACAAGCAAATTTTTGAATCAAGGTGCTATAAGCTGAATATGTGTGCTCCTCCCAGATTCCTATGTGGAATCCTAATGCCCAGGGTAATGGTACTAGGAGGTGGGGTCTTCGGAGATGCTCAGTTTGCAAAGGAAGAGCCCTCTTATAAAAGAGCCTCCGGAGATAGCTCTTACCGCTTCCACTCTGTAAAAATAAAAACCTGTCTGGTGGTTTAGGTCACATGCTTTTCTCCTTGACCTAAAAAACCCTTCCAATTTCTCTCTTCTGGCCTGAAGAGAGTCTGATGAGTTTTCAGGGTAAATAATACTCTTTGCTGATCCAACATTCTTGCCCCCATCTAATGAAACCAGACTGGAACATACTGAATATTCCCTCAGTGAACATCTCCATGGAACTCTCATAACTTGCCTCTCTCTCTCTCTCTCTCTCTCTCTCTCTCTCTCTCACACACACACACACACACTCATATTATTTCAACTGTGTTGTCAACCCCTTTAGGGCAGGATCCATGCCTTATTCTTCTCTGCATGTTTTATAACATTGAGCAGAGCATATAACATATGGCAAGTTGGTTTTAAAATTGTGAAATTCAACTTGGGAGGCTCATTTTCATCTTTTTAGGGCCCAGATTCCCCAGAATTGCAACTTTCTCAAGGCGGTGAAGTTCACGAAGAGACAGGCAATTCACGTCTGGCTTATTCACACACAGGAGGATAACATCCTACTCTTTTCAACGAAGAGATTATGTTTATGGAAAGAGTGTAAATTTTCCAGGAATCAGCCCAGATTGTGCTGAAGATCTGGTGAAAGGCAGAAACAACACAGCTTTGTCTCTGCCGTGAGGACACCAGGCTCACGAGAGGAAACACACCTCAAGGCCCATCTTCAAACGCCACAGCAGAGACCTGGCCCCATACGAGGTAAAATGCAAAGCTGTTGCGACTGCAGAGACTGGAAAATTCCTACCAGGCTGAACTCCCTTGTTATACTGAAAAGAGGATGACTCCACCCTGTGGGGCTCTCTGGCTGGCTTCCTCTTTCCTTGTAACAGGCCCATCTGAACAAGCAAATTTTTGAATCAAGGTGCTATAAGCTGAATATGTGTGCTCCTCCCAGATTCCTATGTGGAATCCTAATGCCCAGGGTAATGGTACTAGGAGGTGGGGTCTTCGGGAGATGCTCAGTTTGCAAAGGAAGAGCCCTCTTATAAAAGAGCCTCCGGAGATAGCTCTTACCGCTTCCACTCTGTAAAAATATAGCCAGAAGGTGCTGTCCGTGAAGCAGAATCTGATCAATCTAGCTTTGATCTTGGACTCTCCAGCCTCCAGGATTGTGAGCAACAAATTTCTCCTGTTTGTAAGCCACCCTGCCTGTGGCATTTTGTTAGGGCAATGCAAGTGTACTCAGGCTAAGGAGAGCAATGAGGCCTCCACACAAGGCCCTCTAAAGGTCATGTCACCAGGCAAAGGTGAGAAATAATGACTCTTTAACAACAAGATCCACTGCCTTCAAATTTGTGATTTTTGCTTCCATTTTGCACAGTACAAATACCCCCTTGATTTTTCAGGATTAATTGGACAGTTTAGAAGACAATGTGCCCACCTTTTCAAAGACATCCAGTGCTTTCCCCAAATATTTCTATTCTTGATTCTTTACTGGTCTGCACATCATTTTCTCTTGAGCAGACAACATGCTGTGTGCCAGATGGACCCAGACTGCAGTAGGTTCATGTCCAGAGCATTGACAAAAGAGCAAAGAAAATTGACCAGAAGCAGGTTTTCTAGGAATATATAAAGTAAAAGAAATCTAAATCTGGACTGTCACCATTACACATCAGGTGGCATAACATTTTTTAAAGCATAATGTCAAATGCAAATACTACTCTATGCCTACAAACTTATTTTTCAATGTATGTTACCATGCCTCCATCTCCTTGCCAACAAACACCTTCAGGAAGAAAGGGAGAAAAGGAGGGAGAGGAGACAGGAAGGAAGGAAGGGAAATTTGCAATAATTTAAGATAGACCAAGTAGCTCTAGTTGAATTCCCTGGTCTTGACAGCATGCTATAAACATCACTAACTGCTTTGTCATTAATAATGTAAGGACTTAGTTTCAATCAACAACACAAAATACTCCAAGCATTGATGGTGAGTCACTTTTAAGTTATCCGCTCTCCAGCGCCTTTCAAAACTCCTGCTGTTAAAAAGTTATACACAAAGATAAACTCAAAATGGATTAAAGACCTAAGTGTAAGACCAGAAACCACCAAACTCTTAGAGAAGAATGTAGGCAAAACACTCAATGACATAAACCAAAGCAAGATCTTCCATGACCCACCTACTAGAATAGCGGAACTAAAACCAAAAATTAACACGTGGGACCTCATGAAACTTAAAAGCTTTTGTACAGCAAAAGAAATTACAAAAAAAGTGAACAGACAGCCCACAGAATGGGAGAAAATAAGAGCAAATGAAATAACAGACAAAGAATTAATCTCCAAAATCTACAAACAACTCAGACAACTCAGCACCGGAAAAATGAACAACCCAATTGAAAAATGGGAAAAAGACCTAAAGAGACATCTAACCAAAGAGGACATACAGATGGCCAAAAAGCACATGAAACGATGTTCAACTTCGCTTATAATTAGAGAAATGCAATTCAAAACTACAATGAGATATCACCTCACACCCGTCAGAATGGCCATCATCAACAAATCGACAGACAATACATGCTGGAGAGGGTACGAAGAAAAGGGAACACTCTTGCATTGCTGGTAGGAATGTAAATTGATACAGCCGTTATGGAAGACAGTATGGAGATTCCTTAAAAAACTAAAAATAGAAGCACTATACGACCCAACAATCCCACTATTAGGCTTATACCCTGATGAAATCAAAACTGGAAGAAGCATCTGTACTCCAATGTTCATTGCAGCTCTCTATACAATAGCTAGAACATGGAAGCAACCTAGATGTCCATCGACGAATGAATGGATAAAAAACGCTCTGGTGCATATATACAATGGAGTACTTTGCTCAGCTGTAAAAAGAAACGCAGAAGAATCAGCCCTAATGAGGTGGCTGGATCTAGAACCTATCATAAAAAGTGAAGTCAGTCAAAAAGAGAAAGACAAGTACAGTATACTAACACATACATATGGAATCTAGTAAGAGGGTAATGGTAACACATGCAATGAAGCAATGGAAAAACAAACATAGAGAACAGACAAATGGACATTGTGGGGAATGAACAGTGGGTAGGAGGCATAGAGGGAGTAACATGGAAACCTATACTATCATATGTAAAAAAGATAGCTATTGTCATTGCCCTGTGGGAATAGGAGATCCTGCAGGCGTGGGGTGCGATGGCCTGGAGGGGTAGGATGGGAGGGACTGGGAGAGGGGAGGGTGCCACGGATATGCATTTGACTGATCTGGGAACATACATGTCTGTGAACAATAAAACTCTGTAAAAATTTTTTTTTAATAAAATTAAATAATAATAATTTTTAAAAACTATAGAAACAAACAAACAAAACAATCCTCTGGATAGTCCACAGCAGATCTCCTTTGTTCTGTCCTTTGACCTCGGGGAACCATATTATTTAAATCCCTTACAAACATGTTCTCCCTGCCCTGCATCTTCACCGTAAGGGAAATTCACCCCAAAATCTGTTGCCAAAATCCAGTTGAGGTGAAGGACAGTGGTCATTGTCATACATGGGTCCTTTGTCATGATCTGCTCTGGAATTCAAGGGACAGAAGAGCTCTGTTTTCATGTAGGGAGGTAGACTGGTGGCTGCAGGAGAAATCTGACTCACCTTTGATCTCTGAAGGCTGACAGCCTTTTTTACCCCCATCCCCAACCTGTGGAGGCTTCCCTGGTGGCTCAGTAGTAAAGAATTCACCTGCCAATGCAGGAGGCACAGGTTCGATCCCTGGATCAGGAAGATCCCCTGGAGAAGGAAATGCAACGTGCTCCAGTATTCTTACCTGGGGAATCCCATGGACAAAGGATCCTGGTGGGCTATAGTCCAAGAGGTTGCAAAAGAATAGGACACGGCTAAGCAACTAAACAACAACAACCTGATAACAAAGTCTCCTCTTTGGAACTTGCAGGAGACTCAGATCAGACAAAGCTTCACCCAGATCCCATCTCTAACCACAGAGAAAACCCAGAGTGGCCTCCTGCCCTTCCTCTCTCTCAAGTCCTTTTAGCCTGCTAGAAAGACTTGGTCGCACTCTCCCCAGTGACCTCAATCACCTAAGTAACAAACTCCATCACCCCTATCACCACATCTTGGTGTGGGTGAGGCAGCACCAGTCTCGACATTCCAAACAGGTTTCCAGTGGAGCGGGTCCCTGTTTTGGCAGAGCGACCCTCCCAGCTGCCTCTGTCTACAGTGAGGGCTGCATAATGTGCATGTCTCTTCTGATCTGGACCATCACAAACACTAGTATGTAGTGCAGAGTGGACACTGAGCAAATGTTTGATGAATGAATAACTGAAAGAATGAAATTCAGATAGACAAGCAATTTCCATAAAAGCAGGGCAAAGATTATAGTATTGCAGGAAAAAAAAAAAAAAAAAAGGAGGTTTCTTCTGTAGCTTAGAAAATGAGAAATACCCAGTAGAAACCCCAACCTACAGGAAGAAAGGAATATTCCTGGTGGTCTAATGGTTTGGACCTCACCTTCCAATGCAGGGGGTGAGGATTTGATCCTTGGTCAGGGAGTTAAGATCTCACGTGCCTTGCAGTCAAAAAACTAGAACAGAGACAGAAGCACTCTTGAAACAAATTCAGTGAAGACTTTTAAAATGATTCCCATAAAGAGAAAAGAAAAAGAACTCCCACCCCTGACATTCTAGCCCAGGTAAGCTGCAATGTGAGATCTAATTGCCCAGGTCCTATACCACCACAGTCCTCTCACTGAAATACGGGTACAAATCAAAATTTACTTCCTAAAAGTTAAACTTCATTAAATATTAGTTTAATTTAATATTTTCCAAATTAATTCAAGAGTAATTTACATTCAGGCATTTGCACAGCCCAAGCAGTATCTCTCCTTTCTGTCACCTCTATCATCTCATAGACAGCAGAACAAAGGAAAATGTATGGTGACAGAACACCAGGATGGAGTAAATAGAGGGAGATGTAATTAAACTATTACACATCTTTTCCTCAGATGTGTAAAAGAAAAAAAAAAAACCATAAATCTGCCAGTGAATAGCATAGTATGCATATCAGGAAACCTGATAAGCAAAAACTTTGTACACAAGAAGAAGACATGAGCTGAAAATCTGATACTATACTTAACCATACATATTCTTCCTAAAGGGCTTTCCAGGTGGCGTTACTGGTAAAAAATCTGCCTGCCAATGTAGGAGATGCAAGAGACGCGGGTTCGCTCCCATCCCCTGGAGTAGGAAATGGCATCTACTCCAGCATTCTTGCCTGGAAAATCTCATGGGCAGAGGAGCCTGGTGGGCCACAGTCCATGAGGCCACAAAGAATCAGACACGACTGAGCATGCATGCACACACACACACACACACACACACACACACAAACATATTCTTCTAGAGTCTCATAATGTGCTTTTTTGCCAAAAGAATCTTTTATCCTTTGTCTAGCCTATCCTAATATAGCCTACCCTAACTAACTAGTGGAGTCAGCGGCAGAAACTGAGCAGGAACAGTGAGAGAAAGGAGAAGACGGCAAGGCAAAGGGGATCTCCTGACCATAGACATTAAAGAAGCAGTGAGGAATCTGTCGCTAATTTAACTAGAAAAAGTCTTGAGGATTTTGATCTTCCTATAATGATCGTCTCTTCAACCCTTTAGTTTTAAATCCAGTTTCACTGTATTTCAATAACTTCCTTGGACAAAAAAAAGAAGCACGTTGAAAACTACTTCGTTGTAAAAGGATAAATCCAGTTTCACTGTATTTCAAAATAACCCCGAACTGCAATGTGAGATCTAATTGCCCAGGTCCTATACCACCACAGTCCTCTCACTGAAATACGGGTACAAATCAAAATTTACTTCCTAAAAGTTAAACTTCATTAAATATTAGTTTAATTTAATATTTTCCAAATTAATTCAAGAGTAATTTACATTCAGGCATTTGCACAGCCCAAGCAGTATCTCTCCTTTCTGTCACCTCTATCATCTCATAGACAGCAGAACAAAGGAAAATGTATGGTGACAGAACACCAGGATGGAGTAAATAGAGGGAGATGTAATTAAACTATTACACATCTTTTCCTCAGATGTGTAAAAGAAAAAAAAAAAACCATAAATCTGCCAGTGAATAGCATAGTATGCATATCAGGAAACCTGATAAGCAAAAACTTTGTACACAAGAAGAAGACATGAGCTGAAAATCTGATACTATACTTAACCATACATATTCTTCCTAAAGGGCTTTCCAGGTGGCGTTACTGGTAAAAAATCTGCCTGCCAATGTAGGAGATGCAAGAGACGCGGGTTCGCTCCCATCCCCTGGAGTAGGAAATGGCATCTACTCCAGCATTCTTGCCTGGAAAATCTCATGGGCAGAGGAGCCTGGTGGGCCACAGTCCATGAGGCCACAAAGAATCAGACACGACTGAGCATGCATGCACACACACACACACACACACACACACACAAACATATTCTTCTAGAGTCTCATAATGTGCTTTTTTGCCAAAAGAATCTTTTATCCTTTGTCTAGCCTATCCTAATATAGCCTACCCTAACTAACTAGTGGAGTCAGCGGCAGAAACTGAGCAGGAACAGTGAGAGAAAGGAGAAGACGGCAAGGCAAAGGGGATCTCCTGACCATAGACATTAAAGAAGCAGTGAGGAATCTGTCGCTAATTTAACTAGAAAAAGTCTTGAGGATTTTGATCTTCCTATAATGATCGTCTCTTCAACCCTTTAGTTTTAAATCCAGTTTCACTGTATTTCAATAACTTCCTTGGACAAAAAAAAGAAGCACGTTGAAAACTACTTCGTTGTAAAAGGATAAATCTGAAATGTGAGAAACAAATGCATATTACAACTGGACTAAAATATTTACATGATGTAAAACATTAAATAAACCATTAGAGTCACCCTCTTGAACTGAGCAAACGGAATCCAATGGAACAGATGTTAATATTATCTCCTCCATAAAGAGGAACCTCGATGACTCATTTAGAGCTTAATAAATTGTAGCTTTTTCCCTGATTGGTATAAAGAGGGTTTTTCCATCCAGTCTGTGACTTGGTGTGTATGGCTACACTTCACATCCAGTGGAAGATCATACCAGCTTATTCTTCCAGATCGAGAGTCTTCAGGGTTGTTCCTCCCCCCACTACAACTGCAGCCTTGGAAGCCGCTCAAGAAGTCTCTGATTCTACCACCAATGCCAAAGCAACACCCAGTGTTAATCCCATCGACCACTGCTGATGTTCAGTTGCTAAGCTGTGTCTGACTCTTGGCAACCCTGTGGACTGCAGCAAACCACGATCATCTCTCCTTCACCATCTCCTCCTGGAGTTTTCTCAAGCTCATGTCCATTGAGTCAGTGATGTCATCTAACCATCACATGCTCTGTTGCCCCCTTCCTCTCCTGCCCTCAATCTTTCCCAGTGTCAGGATCTTTTCCAATGAGTCAGCTCTTTGCGTCAGGTGGCCTAACTACTGTAGCTTCAGCTTTAGCATCAGTCCTTCCAATGAACATTCAGGGCTGATTTCGTTTAGGATTGACTGGTTTGATCGCCTTGCTGTCCAAGAGTCTCTCAAGAGTTGTCTCCAACACCACAGTTCAATAGCATCAATTCTTTGGTGCTCAGCCTCCATAGATGACTACTGGAAAAATCATAGCTTTGGTCATATGGAATATAACTGAATATAATTCATTTAACATAATTCAAAATAAAAATAACCTATTGTGTAGGATTCACTATAAGACAAAAGCAAGTTGGGAAACCACCTTGGGCATATTTTAAGCAGAATTTGTAAAATGTGTTTACAAGTATGATTTTATTATGCACACAATTTGTATATGTGAAATCCCCATATCTGGGACACAGCAGGTAAGAAAATACAGCTTAAGTCAATTGGTGCCTGATTCATTCAGAATCTTCAATCAAATAGAATTTAAGGCAAGAGACATTATTTTGTGATTCTAAATTTGGGGTGCAACTTACAACATAGTAATAGCCACAATTTCTTCCACTAGAATGCTGCTAGGCAGCAAAAGTAATGGATTTGTTAAGTTACCCATGGCAAACCACAGCACCCTGAACACCTGCTGGAAAAAAGAATTTTCTAGTTACAAATGTAGTTCGAACATGCTGTCTAGAGCAGATCGACTCTGCATGAAACATGTAGCCAAAGTGAGAAAGGAATGGAATATTCAAATAGGGAAAAAATAGGTGGGTGGCTACATATTGGTATAAATGGAACATCATGTAGAGAAATGTGTTCTTTCTCTTGGAATTTACATTTTATACACAAATCACGTAATTAATACTAGTAGGCCAGAAGCAAAACTTCATGAAATGGTTTTGGGGACAGTTTGCTAAATCGTTGCCACATACAGAAGTCCCTCCCCACCAAATAAATACTGGTCAAGATACAATCTGTAATGGCAAAGAAAACACAGAAGTTGGTTGGTATTCTGGGTGGAAACCCTTCTCCTCCTAAGCCCATTGATTTCTGTTGATTCTCTTGGCCTTCACTCAAGAGAAGCTGGCATGGGCTGTTGCCTAGCAACAGTATGTAGTGCACTTTTCTACCCGTCCATGGAAACGCTGTCTCTGGACCTCATGCCATTCAGTGCCATGATGACTACCGCTTTGCAAGTTGTAGCCTGGTGGGCTACAATCCATAGGGTTGTAACATTTCATGAAAAGAAGAAGACAGAAGAGGGAGAGGAGAATTTTACCAGAAGATTGAATTATGGGGGCATTCCTGGTGATGCAGCAGTTAGGAATCTGCCTTCCAATGCAAGGGACATGGATTCTTTCCTTGATCAGGGGACTAAGATTCCACATGTCACTGAAAAAAACAAACAACCCAACCAAAAAATGGGAAAAAGACCTAAAGAGACATTTCTCCAAAGAAGACATACAGATAATCAAAAAACACATGAAAAGATGCTCAACGTTGCTCATTATTAGTGGAACGCAAATCAAAACTACAATGAGGTATCACCTCACACTAGTCAGAACTGCCATCTTCAAAAAATCTACAGATAATAAATGCTGGACAGGGTGCAGAGAAAAGGGAACACTCCTGCACTGTTGGTGGGAATGCAAATTGATACAACCATTATGGAAGACAGTATGGCGATTCCTTAAAAAGCTAAGAGGAGGGTTTCCCTGGTGGTCCAGTGTGTAAGGACACCACCTTGCAGTGCAAGGGGCGCAGGTTCCATCCCTGGCCTGGGAAGATCCCACGTGCCGCGGAGCAGCTGGACCGATGTGTCCAACGATGGAGCCAGAGCTTTGGAGCACATGCGCCCAGACCCAGTACTCTGCGACGAGAGAGGTGGCTGGAATGTTCACTGCAGCACTCTATACAATAGCTAGAACATGGAAACAACCTAGATGTCCATTGACAAATGAATGGACAAAGAAGCTATGGTAGGGTTTCCTTGGTAGTCCAGTAGGTAAGGACACTGCCTTGTAGTGCAAGGGGGCGCCAGTTCGATCCCTGGCCTGGGAAGATCCCACGTGCTGCAGAGAGGCTGGACCAATGTGTCCAACTACCAAGCCGGAGCTCTGGAACACATGCGCCCAGAGCCAGTACTCTACAGGGAGAGAGGCCACTGTAATGGGAGGCCCACACAGGCCAAAAGAACAAAGATGGAAATAAATGTAAGACTAACAGAAGTGGCCAAAAAAAAAAGAAGCTATGGTACATACATACAATGGAATATTTCTCCGCCCTAAAAAGAAATACAGAAGAATCAGTCCTAATGATGTGGATGAATCTAGAATCTATTACACAAAGTGAAGTGAGTCAAAAAGGGCAAATACAGTATACGAAGATACATATATGGAATCTAGTAAGATGGTACAGATAAATACACACGTAGAACAGCGATGGAGAAACGGACATAGAGAACAGACCTATAGACATTGGGAGGAGGGAAGAGTGAGTAAGAGGTTTGGAAAGAGTAACATGGAAACCTACACTATCATATGTAAAAGAGATAACCATTGTGAATGCACTGTGGAACTCAGGGATCTTACCTGGGGGCTAGGCAACAAGCTGGAGGGGGCAGGATGGGGAAGTGGGAGGGGCTCAGGTAGGAAAGGCCAAAGATATGCCTATGACGGATTTGGGATTATATAGAGCTGCAAACAACACAACTTTGTATAAGCAAAATTAAAACAAAAAAGATTCCACATGTCTCAGTGCAACTAGAGAAGACCACGGGCCTCAATGAAGAGCCCTTGCACCACAACAAAGATCCAGGGCAACCAAAATTTAAAAATTTTTTTTTAAAAAAAGAAGACTGAATTATTAATATTCTTTGTAAACATTCTAGCCTGATTTTCACCTAATTTAATCCCAGCTAAGTGTTGTCTATCCAGAATTTTTAATTAAAAAAATAATAAAAGAGGCCATATGAAGTTCTCAGAAATGTTTTTCCCATTCAGAAACAAAATACATTAACAGTGAAAAAGTAATCCTATCATTATAGTTACATGATGAGCAACTTCTTAAAGAGAAGAAAAAGAGAGAGAGATTGAAAGAGAAAGAGAGAGCGTGAGCCCAAGTCACCTAAGTTCCATGCTCCTGTTTGATAGAAGCTGGTAACATCTGCACATGAACATAAATGCACTACTTTCAGCAGCAAAACCACCATCTAATAAAAGTTCCACGTTCTCCTTTATCAATGGCTGTACTGACTGCCTATGTAAACATGGGTCATTCAAGCTTAAATTACTGGCTCCCACTACAAAAATTTCAGAATCCTCACCCCCAACACACCTCGCAGTTCTTGTCTTTTTCATGATGGGTCAACAGAGATTTCCTCCTTTTTAGGCCCCTGTTCAAATTTACCTCTCTCTCTCCCTTACTGATGGAGGAGCGACCTACATGCGGGGGTGCCTAAGGCCACAGCCTCTGCAAGGAGGCAGCCCAGTACTCTCTTCCCAGGGAGGGAGCAGCTGGGGGAACTCCGAGAGCCATGTCGACCCTGAACACTCCCTGCCAGCTGGCCTGAGTGACGGCGTTGCCCTGGTGTGCCCTCCTTTCACTAGGAAATGACACAGATTCTCTAACATAATCTCTTTTTAGTTTTTTTCTTTTTTTTGGAGGATAATTGCTTTACAGTATTGTGCTGGTCTCAGACACATATCAACGTGCATCAGCCAGAGGTACACACATGTCCCCTCCCTCTAGAACCTCCCTCCCACCCCACCCACCCCTCTAGCTTGTCACAGAGCACCAGGCCAAGCTCCTTGTATCACACAGCAAATTCCCACCAGCTGTCTATTTTGCATATGGTAATGTGTGTGTTTACATGCTATTCTACCAACTCATCCACATTGTCTCCTTCCCTTGCTGTCACCATCTTTCTAGATATCATATATAAGCATTAATATATGGATATTTGTCTTTCTCCTTTTGACTTACTGCACTCTTGTGTAACAGGCTCTAGGTCCATCCACCTCACTAGAACTGACTCAAATTCACTCTTTTTACGGCTGAGTAATACTCCATCGTATATAGGTATCCCAACTTTCTTATCCATTCATCCATCAATAGACATCTAGGTTGCTTCCGTGTTCTCTAACATAGTCTTACTAGCTACAGTATTTTTTAAACAGTTCCCTAATGATGCGACTTAACTGATGAGGCATTTTCTCTGCCCCACAGCCCACCCCTCCCCCAAGAAGCCCCATCCCTCATGAGGCTGGATTGAAAAGAGGCTGTAACCCAGGACTCACCTCCATAGAAAACGCATGGAAGGAAATATCACTCCAACCAGCTCCGGAGGGTGGGGGAAGGAGGGATCAGAGGTCGAGAAAGGAGGGTCACAGAGTCCTGACTCACCCAGCGGGCCACCTCTGTCACCAGGTGAAAACCAAAGGCAGTGGGATTCCTCTGGTTTCTGTTTAGGACTCTAATGGCCCAATGACCTTGGGGTGACCTGGCTTCACTCTCCTGATTGTGTTCAGCTTCTGTCCCCACTCTGGAGGCAGGTGAAAGTTAGCAGGTGACACTGCCTGACGAGGGCTGGGGAGGAGGGATGGGGAAGATGCCCAGCCCGGGGACTGTGGAGAGTCGCAGGCAAACCCCAGGAGGAGAGAGAGGGGGCTCGTAGCCGAGTCAGTTTGTGGTCTGTTCCCCAGCTGCCCCGACCCCTGGGGAACAGACCATGAGCTCAGGGCCAGAGGGTCTCTTTGCTACAGAGGCTGGTAGAGAGGCATGTGGCTGCAGGCCACATGAGTGCACAGGCACTTGCACACGGCTGTTCATCTGATCCCACCTGACTCCCAGCCTGCTCTCCACCTTCACTGCCACCAGAGACCCGCGGTAGCCACACTCCTCATCGCTTACAGTTCCCCACAGATGCCATTCTGGGCTGCACCTCCGTGCCTTTGCTCTGCAGTTGTGTCTTTTTCTTTTTTTAAAGATTTTTTGATGTGGATCAGTTTTAAAGTCTTTATTGAATTTGTTACAATATTGATTCTATTTAAGGTTCCAGTTTTTTGGCCCAGAGGCATAGGGGATCTTCGCTCCCTGACAGAGATCCAACCCACAACTCCTGCAATGGAGGCGGAGTTTTAGCCGCAGGAACAGCAGGGAGCCCCCCCCCCCCCAGTTGCATCTTAAAGAGCTTTTATCCTCTTGTTCACTTGATAAACTTTGTTATGTAAAATCTAACCTGAGTCTCTTCAGCTCTGAGGACTCTGCAGTCCCTCAGGCCACACTGATCACCCACTCGTTTGTACCTTGTTTATTTCTCTGTGGTAGAGCTCAGATGATACTTGTATATGACTCTATTTCCCCAGCAGACTGAAAAGATCTTACACATCACTGCATTCCAGCTCCTAGGACAGTACATGGCTCAGAATAGGCACTCACACCTGCTTGTTAAGTTGATTTATAGCAATCAACATAATAGAAACAGTTTAGTGTTTTTGTTCAAACCTACTTTAAGTCAAATACTAAACTATGCACTTTTACATACACGATCCCCTTTGACCCTTGCTGCAATATAAAGAGTGTTACCAGGCTTCCCTGGTGGCTTAGTGGTAAAGAATCTGCCTGCCAAAACAAGAGACACGGGTTCGATCTCTGGTCCGGGAAGACCCCACATGTTGTGGAACAACTAAGCCTGAATGCCACATCTACTGAGCCTGTGCTCTAGAGCCTGGGAATCGCAACTATTGAGGCCACATATCCTAGAGCCTGTGCATCGCAACTAATGAGACCACATATCCTAGAGCCTGTGCTCCAGAACAAGAGAAGCCACCACAATGAGAAGCCCACACTCTCCAAAACTAGAGAAAAGTCCTAGCAGCAACAAATACTCAGCATAGCCAAAAAGAAGGAAAGAAAATTATTCTTTTAAAGAGTATTATGATTGTCATTGTGAAAATGAGTCATCTGAGGCTCAGAAAGGATGAGGGACCATCACCCAAGAATATGTAACTAGGAACTGAAGGGCTAGGGTTAAAACCCATGTCTTCCTAGCAAAATAGGAGGACTCTTCATATCAGAGGTGCCCTCTGCAGTTGTGTCTTTTTCTTTTTTTAAAGATTTTTTGATGTGGATCAGTTTTAAAGTCTTTATTGAATTTGTTACAATATTGATTCTATTTAAGGTTCCAGTTTTTTGGCCCAGAGGCATAGGGGATCTTCGCTCCCTGACAGAGATCCAACCCACAACTCCTGCAATGGAGGCGGAGTTTTAGCCGCAGGAACAGCAGGGAGCCCCCCCCCCCCCAGTTGCATCTTAAAGAGCTTTTATCCTCTTGTTCACTTGATAAACTTTGTTATGTAAAATCTAACCTGAGTCTCTTCAGCTCTGAGGACTCTGCAGTCCCTCAGGCCACACTGATCACCCACTCGTTTGTACCTTGTTTATTTCTCTGTGGTAGAGCTCAGATGATACTTGTATATGACTCTATTTCCCCAGCAGACTGAAAAGATCTTACACATCACTGCATTCCAGCTCCTAGGACAGTACATGGCTCAGAATAGGCACTCACACCTGCTTGTTAAGTTGATTTATAGCAATCAACATAATAGAAACAGTTTAGTGTTTTTGTTCAAACCTACTTTAAGTCAAATACTAAACTATGCACTTTTACATACACGATCCCCTTTGACCCTTGCTGCAATATAAAGAGTGTTACCAGGCTTCCCTGGTGGCTTAGTGGTAAAGAATCTGCCTGCCAAAACAAGAGACACGGGTTCGATCTCTGGTCCGAAGACCCCACATGTTGTGGAACAACTAAGCCTGAATGCCACATCTACTGAGCCTGTGCTCTAGAGCCTGGGAATCGCAACTATTGAGGCCACATATCCTAGAGCCTGTGCATCGCAACTAATGAGACCACATATCCTAGAGCCTGTGCTCCAGAACAAGAGAAGCCACCACAATGAGAAGCCCACACTCTCCAAAACTAGAGAAAAGTCCTAGCAGCAACAAATACTCAGCATAGCCAAAAAGAAGGAAAGAAAATTATTCTTTTAAAGAGTATTATGATTGTCATTGTGAAAATGAGTCATCTGAGGCTCAGAAAGGATGAGGGACCATCACCCAAGAATATGTAACTAGGAACTGAAGGGCTAGGGTTAAAACCCATGTCTTCCTAGCAAAATAGGAGGACTCTTCATATCAGAGGTGCCCTCTACAACTTGTAGAAAGGTCCATATACAGTATGAATAACACTGAGCAAGCCATGGTTTATATTTTATTTTTAATATCTTTTCACTTCCCTGGTGACTCAGACAGTAAAGAGTCTGCCTGCAATATCGGAAACCCAGATTCGATTCCTTGGATACCCAGGCAGATCTGTTGGAGAAGGAAATGGCAATCCACTCCAGTATTCTTGCCTAGAGAATTCCATGCACAGAACTCCAAGGGGTTGCAAAGAGTCAGACACGACTGAGCGACTAATGCTCTCAAATGATTATAATTTAATAGCATCAACTCACATTAGTCACTTTAAACATTCTGTCCTCGTGGGTAGCCGACAGGGTGAGGAGGAGACTGGGAAGCCTGGTATCAATACTCCTCCCGCCACCTGCATGGGCAGCCAATACCTTACAGTGTTGACTGGGTCTCTATGTGACTATGATCAAAAGCAGAATAAATGCTGTTGGAGTCAACTTTGAGGCAGCAGCTGAATGAAATCAGGACTGGAGGGTGACCTGAGCAAAACCCAGCAAAGGGTTTTAATGACAGACACATTTTTCAATGAGACGAGCTTTGCCCAGGCCCTACTGGGTGTTTCTTTGAGCTATCATGGTGAGTCATGGGTTTGACAAAGCTTTCGCTAACAACTTTGAGGCATTAGGAGGTTGTCAAAAAGCTCACACTTGGGTTGAAGATCTGTTTTTGAAGCTGTACAGAATTACCAATTAATGAGTTCTCGTATTATTCTTTTATAGCTGGGTGCATCTGGATGAGACTGAACCACAAAAGGACCCGGGTTGGTACATCATTAATCCTAACATCCCAAACATTCTGGTCTCACCGCCACCTACTCTGCCTTTGTTTCTGGAGACCTGATAACTCCAGCTAACAGGCTGATGAGCAGAATCTTTCATTCTTCTCAGGTAGCTTTTTAAAATTATTACTACTGAAGGGTGCATCAAATTCTCTAGGCAAGGCAACAGAGCCTTTGGGCAGTCTGTAATAAGCTCCTCCAGTCAAAAGCTCATGTGTTATGGGCAGCCATGGAATTACAGAACAGATCACAAGTTCCGAAAACCACTGCACTGGTCGTAAATACACTCTCAGAAAATAAAGACAGGGACTTCCCTGGTGATCTGGTGGTTACGAATCTGCCTTCCAACGCAAGGGATGCTGTTTCAGGAAGAGCCCACATGCCACAGGGCAACTGAGCCCGTGCACCACAACACCTGAGACCCCACACTAAAGCCCTTGAACCACAACAGAAGCAGCCATGGCCATGAGAAGCTGGAGCACTGGAACAAGTGCGTAGCCCCTGCTCATAGCAACAAAGACTCAGTACAGCTGAAAATAAATAAACAAAAAAGAAAAGAAAGACATAATACTCAAAAGGTCAACTTGACACCTGATAGATAATAATACACAAAAAATATTTCCCAAATAATCTGTTAATAAACCCTCTATCATGACATCAATTATAACATTCTTCAATTTGCTATCAAGTTTCTATATAATGCAGGAAATAGAAATTGCTGTTGTTGTTTAGTTGCTAAGTCATGTCTGACTCTTTTGCAAGCCCGTGGCCTGTAGCCTGCCATGGGATCTCCCACACAAGAATATGGGAGTGGTTTGCCTTCTCCAGGGGATCTTCTCGACCCAGGGATTGAACCTGCATCTCCTGCACTGGCAGGGGTTTCTTTATCCCTGAGCTACCAGGGAAGCCAGATGATAGAAAACAGATTTATCTTTTCAGTCAGAATAATTTTTAAATTTCCCAAAAAATAGAGAATACAACAAATATCCATTTCCCCATCACTCCAAATGAATCAGTACTAGTAGTCTGTCACATTTAAATTTTTTGATAAAATAATAGGTAACATGTATTGACGGTTAACCACATATAGCTAGTACTCCGTGCATCAATTTGATTAAATCCTATGAAAACCCTATGAGACAGGGTTGTTATTCTCTCAGTTTTACAGAGAAAAAACTGAGGAGTAGCATTTTAAGGTCATGTCAAGTCAAGACACTTGTGAGGCTGGATTCATTTGCTAGGGGCTACCCTAAGAGTTCCAGACACTAGGTAGCTTAAACCCCACAGACATTTACTATCTCTTACTTCTGGAGGCTAGAAATCTGAAATCAAGGTATCTAAAAGAGGGATTTCCCCAGTGGTCCAGGGGTTAAGAGTCTGCCTTGCAATGCAGGGGACACAAGTTCAATCTCTGGTCAGAGAATTGAGACAAGATCCCACAGGTCAGGGAGCAACTAAGACTGTGCCACAACTAGAGAATCTGCTCTGCAAGGAAAGATCACACATGACTCAACAAAGACCCAACAGGACCCCCACCCCCACCCCCCAAAAAATATATATGCATATGTTTAAGTGTCTACAGAATTGGCTTCTACTGCAGCCTCTCTCCTTGACTTGTAGACAACCGTCTTGCTGTGTCTCCACATGGCCCTCCCTCCATGTGGGTGGGTGTCCTAATTTCCTCTTCTTATAGAAGGACACCAGCATTCTGGATTGGGACCCACGCTAATGACCTCGTTTTTAACTTAATTACCATTATAAAGGTCTTATCTCTAAATACAGCCACATGCTGAGGCATGGGGTGAATTTCTTGTGGGAAAAGGGCACAATCCAGCACACAGCAGAGGCACTGTGGTCCTTCATGCCCAGGAAGCCAGGGCCTTGCTATCCACAGCGCAGTTGCCTCTGCTAACAGGGAAATACCACCACACACTTTCTCCCACCCCATCTCCCCACCCCAGTCCCAGAGGCACACTGTCACAAAATATGTTTCTTTCACAGTTATCCTTTATAATAATAACAAGCATCCATAACCGTATGCTTTTCTAACAAGTATTAGGTTAACGGTATCTTCATCCTTCTCCCAAATGAGGCAAGAATCTTAAAACATCTTAACGTCTCTCCAAGTAGTGTTCAACACTCACACCTTTGATAAAACTGATGTCTAGTATCTGAATCATCATTTTAACCACTTTCCTTACCAAATGAGTGAAGAGTGCCACGTCTATTAGTCACAAGGTATTTGGGAAGACCAACCCATTTGGTTGATTTCTTCAGTCACAATTTCTTCTTGCATTTGAGCTCATTCTCCTCACTGCTGAAGTGTCTGCTTGAGCCTTTCTTTCAATTGAGGGTTTGAAAACAGGCATGTGCTTCATCTGAGTATATCCAGAAATGTTCACCACTCTTACTAAGGGTACTTTCAGGTTCAAGCTCCTTTTCCTCAGTGCTTAGGTACCAGATTCTAGTATTTTCTAGTATCTATTGTTCCTGGCAATAAACTCCTAGGAGTCTGTCATTTGTGTCTAAGTTTGTTTTTGTTCACTGGTGTTTTTGTTTTCCTTCTTTTTTCTTAAAGTTCTGCAGCTTAACTCTTATGGGTCTAGATACCAATTTACTTCTATTTACCCTGGGCTTCCCAGGTGGCTCAGATGGTAAAGAATCCACCTGCCAATGCAGGATACACAGGAGATGTAAGTTCGATGCCTGGTGGGAAGACGTCCTGGAGGAGAAAATGGCAACCCACTTCAGTATTCTTGCCTGGGAAAATCCCATAACAGAGGAGCCTGGTGGGCTACTGTCCAACGGGTTGCAAAGAGTCAGACATGACTGAGAACAACTGAGCCCACAAGCACACACACCCTGCCTATGGCACATACTTTTTTTCCCCATTCTAGAAAACTGCCCATCATTATCTCTTCAAAGACTTCTCTCTTCTTTTTATGATTCTAGATCGCTAACAGAAAAAAAAAAAAAAAATCACTTTTCATTGTATCTTCTTATCGATGCCTCGTCCCTTCTTTTTCTCCAACTCCTATGTCTCAGGTCATTTTTTCAACAAAATCATCCACTTTACTTCACTTGTTCTCTCTTCTCATGTAACTAAACTATAATTTAACCTAGAAATCCAACATTTTCTTTCAAGGCACAAGTTCTTTTAAAAAAAGTCTCACTTCCAAGCATTCTGTGATAAGCTCATGCTCATCTCAAGGAGCTTTGTTCATAAAGCTCATGATGCTATAGTAAAAAGGTTTCTCCAAAGGCAACAACAACAATAAAAAGTCCAAAGCCCTAGTATAGTTGTCATTTTTAAAGCAGCTCATAGATGATCTATTAAATGCGTTGCTTTCACTGAGAATGTGCACCAAGAATGGCCACGCGTTTCCCAGAAATGGTAATGAAGTGCAGCCAAAAGAGAGATAATTATTTTAATTAATGGTAATGATTTTAACGGTTGAACATTTTAACTAATTAATTATGATTGATTGCTTGTTACTAATCAAGGAATATGAGTCAAAGTTGTAATTGAAAAACCGGGAGCAGTGGGCTTTGCAGAGAGCGTATCACAAACCTACTGGGATCGGAAGCATAACTTTTGCCTTGAACACTGCGTTCAGGAGCATTCCAGTCCTTTCTCTTTCATTTATTCCTTAAGACAAACTGCTAGGGTGTGGATTTTCCGGGTTGGGTTCAGAATCCTTTATCAGAAATGGGAAACAGAATGTGAAAAGTGAATACATTTCAAGAAATACATATTATTTTTACATACCATATTATTCATCTAAATTTTGTTCTCATTAAGCCCTCAAGTCTAAGCATTCTTTCTTCAGATACTGACTCTAGATACAAGAAGGTACCCAACCGGTCTATTCAAACAATGTGAATTTTTAAAAATTAACTTTTATTGAAGATCAGACATGACTGAGAACAACTGAGCCCACAAGCACACACACCCTGCCTATGGCACATACTTTTTTTCCCCATTCTAGAAAACTGCCCATCATTATCTCTTCAAAGACTTCTCTCTTCTTTTTATGATTCTAGATCGCTAACAGAAAAAAAAAAAAAAAATCACTTTTCATTGTATCTTCTTATCGATGCCTCGTCCCTTCTTTTTCTCCAACTCCTATGTCTCAGGTCATTTTTTCAACAAAATCATCCACTTTACTTCACTTGTTCTCTCTTCTCATGTAACTAAACTATAATTTAACCTAGAAATCCAACATTTTCTTTCAAGGCACAAGTTCTTTTAAAAAAAGTCTCACTTCCAAGCATTCTGTGATAAGCTCATGCTCATCTCAAGGAGCTTTGTTCATAAAGCTCATGATGCTATAGTAAAAAGGTTTCTCCAAAGGCAACAACAACAATAAAAAGTCCAAAGCCCTAGTATAGTTGTCATTTTTAAAGAAGCTCATAGATGATCTATTAAATGCGTTGCTTTCACTGAGAATGTGCACCAAAAATGGCCACGCGTTTCCCAGAAATGGTAATGAAGTGCAGCCAAAAGAGAGATAATTATTTTAATTAATGGTAATGATTTTAACGGTTGAACATTTTAACTAATTAATTATGATTGATTGCTTGTTACTAATCAAGGAATATGAGTCAAAGTTGTAATTGAAAAACCGGGAGCAGTGGGCTTTGCAGAGAGCGTATCACAAACCTACTGGGATCGGAAGCATAACTTTTGCCTTGAACACTGCGTTCAGGAGCATTCCAGTCCTTTCTCTTTCATTTATTCCTTAAGACAAACTGCTAGGGTGTGGATTTTCCGGGTTGGGTTCAGAATCCTTTATCAGAAATGGGAAACAGAATGTGAAAAGTGAATACATTTCAAGAAATACATATTATTTTTACATACCATATTATTCATCTAAATTTTGTTCTCATTAAGCCCTCAAGTCTAAGCATTCTTTCTTCAGATACTGACTCTAGATACAAGAAGGTACCCAACCGGTCTATTCAAACAATGTGAATTTTTAAAAATTAACTTTTATTGAAGTATAGTTGCTTTACAGTGTACTGGTAGTTTATACTGGAGAGCAAAGTGAAGCAGCTCTATGTATACATATATCCCCTCTTTCATGGATTGTCTTTCCACTTAGCTTTGGGAGATGATGAAGGTCAGGGAAGTCTGGCATGCTGCAGTCCATGGGGTCCCAAAGAGTCAGACATGATTGAGCAACTGAGCAGGACTGAGGTCACCCCAGAGCACTGAGTAGGGTTCCCTGAGCTATACAGCAGGTTCTCATTAATTATCTACTTTATACGTAGTATCAATGCTGTCTATACATCAATCCCAATCTCCTAATTCATAAAAATAAGGAGCGCTTCAGAAATCTGCATGTCATCCTTGCACAGAGGCCAGGCTAATCTTCTCTGTATTGTTCCAGATTTAGTATATATGCTGCCGAAGCGAGCACCAGACCATGTAAATTTTTTAATGGCATGCTGCCTCAGAATTAGCTTCCCAGTAGTTTTATATTTAGCACTTGGACATTGGATTGTTAAACTTTTCAAAATCTGGCAAACTAAAGATATCACAGAGAGAACACCCAAGACCAATAAATTAGACTTCTTTTTACTCTTTAACCTAACAATTCTATCTAATTGAGGCAAATCAGTATCTCAACATAACCTGGGATTTACCTTGAGATTCACCAGTAATCCATTCTACATCAGGAAGGGGTACCTTACTATAGTAATGTGGCTATTTTCATCCTAAATAATCCTTTTACTATAAGAAAAAAGCCACGTTGCCCCACTTGTATTTGGTAGATAAGGAGAGCTATGGGGAGGGCCCCTAGAAACAGGAGAGTGAGAATGGGGCATAGGCTGTTTGGAAAAGGGCTGGAGGTCCCTGCAGCCCTGGGGCAGAGTGTGAGGCTGGAGGGGTAGAGGAGAGCTAAATTGAAAAGGATCTTGGGGGCTTCCCTGGTAGCTCATTGGCAAAGAGTTCACCTGTCAAGGCAGGAGACATGGATTGGATTCCTGATCCAAGAAGATCCCACATGCTGTGGAGCAACTCAGCCCATGAGCCACAACTGACTCTAGATACAAGAAGGTACCCAACCGGTCTATTCAAACAATGTGAATTTTTAAAAATTAACTTTTATTGAAGTATAGTTGCTTTACAGTGTACTGGTAGTTTATACTGGAGAGCAAAGTGAAGCAGCTCTATGTATACATATATCCCCTCTTTCATGGATTGTCTTTCCACTTAGCTTTGGGAGATGATGAAGGTCAGGGAAGTCTGGCATGCTGCAGTCCATGGGGTCCCAAAGAGTCAGACATGATTGAGCAACTGAGCAGGACTGAGGTCACCCCAGAGCACTGAGTAGGGTTCCCTGAGCTATACAGCAGGTTCTCATTAATTATCTACTTTATACGTAGTATCAATGCTGTCTATACATCAATCCCAATCTCCTAATTCATAAAAATAAGGAGCGCTTCAGAAATCTGCATGTCATCCTTGCACAGAGGCCAGGCTAATCTTCTCTGTATTGTTCCAGATTTAGTATATATGCTGCCGAAGCGAGCACCAGACCATGTAAATTTTTTAATGGCATGCTGCCTCAGAATTAGCTTCCCAGTAGTTTTATATTTAGCACTTGGACATTGGATTGTTAAACTTTTCAAAATCTGGCAAACTAAAGATATCACAGAGAGAACACCCAAGACCAATAAATTAGACTTCTTTTTACTCTTTAACCTAACAATTCTATCTAATTGAGGCAAATCAGTATCTCAACATAACCTGGGATTTACCTTGAGATTCACCAGTAATCCATTCTACATCAGGAAGGGGTACCTTACTATAGTAATGTGGCTATTTTCATCCTAAATAATCCTTTTACTATAAGAAAAAAGCCACGTTGCCCCACTTGTATTTGGTAGATAAGGAGAGCTATGGGGAGGGCCCCTAGAAACAGGAGAGTGAGAATGGGGCATAGGCTGTTTGGAAAAGGGCTGGAGGTCCCTGCAGCCCTGGGGCAGAGTGTGAGGCTGGAGGGGTAGAGGAGAGCTAAATTGAAAAGGATCTTGGGGGCTTCCCTGGTAGCTCATTGGCAAAGAGTTCACCTGTCAAGGCAGGAGACATGGATTGGATTCCTGATCCAAGAAGATCCCACATGCTGTGGAGCAACTCAGCCCATGAGCCACAACTATGGAGCCTGTGCTCTAGAGCCTCGGAGCCACAATTCCTGAGCCCATGTGCCACAACTACTGAAGCCTGTGAGCCCTGGAGCCCGAGTTCCACAACAAGAGAAGTCATCACAACAAGAAGCCTTCTCACCTCAACTAGAGAGTAGCCCCCACTCCCTGCAACTAGAGAAGAGCCTGCGGCAGCAGTGAAAAATAAATACATAAAATTTTAAAAAAGAAAAGAAAAGTCTCTTGTTTGCCACACTAATTAAAGAGTCCTGTGGACAAAGAGGAAATGCTTGGGATCACTCGGGAGGGTATGACAGAGTCAATGTGTCTTTAGGAATCTCATGCTAGTGCACCTGCTGGACGGTTGCTGGGCGTGAGGAGAAAGGCCAGGAAAAGGTGCTGTCCCCACAGTCCAGACGACAAACAATGAGAACTGAGATTAATGCAAGGACGGGAGCATCTCTGGACTAAGAACATCTGAATTTGGTTAGCAATTCACTGTAGGTATGTATATACGTAATAAACAATTAAAGCATGATGACCACAGAAGAGGTTCAAGCTTGAGGAAAGGACCCGGCTGTCGGGAAAATGTTAAAATCAAGGTATGGGGCTTCCCTGGTGGTCCAGTGGGTAAGGACACCGCCTTACAGTGCAAGGGGCGCCGGTTCCATCCCTGGCCTGGGAAGATCCCACGAACCGCGGAGCGGCTGGAGTGATGTGTCCAATTACCGAGCCGGAGCTCTGGGGCGCATGCGCCCAGAGCGGGTGCTCTGCGACAACAGAGGCCACTGCGATGGGAGGCCCACATGGGCCAGAGAACAAAGATGGATGAAAATAGATAAATGAAAGACCAATAGAAGCTGCCCGCCTGCCCCCCTCCCTCCCCACCCCACCCCCAAAATAAAATAAAATATAATAAAGGTATGGAGGACACTCTGGTGCTTTCTTGTTGTATCCACTTCTTTCTACCTATTGCATCCAACACTGCGCCTCAGTCACCTACTGTCCATGGCCATGGTCCTCACATCACGTCTGCCTTTCAGCCTAGACTTCATCCAAAGACATAGGAGGTTCTGCCGCGGGAAGCAAGTCTGGGAGCCAAGCCTACGTCTTTGGCTGGCATGGGAGCAACTTCATGCTTGTTTTCCTACATCTTGTGGTCTAATGACTGATTTTTCAATCACTCCTCTGACATTTTAATCACAGTCTTTTTTATCTTTCTTTAGTTTTTTTTTGATGTGGATCATTTTTAAAGCCTTTATTAAATTTGTGACAATATAGCTTCGGTTTCTCATGCTCTGGTTTTTTGGTGTGGGTTCTTAGCTCCCTGACCGGGTTGGAACTTGCATGCTCTGCATTGGAAGGTGAAGTCATAACACTGTGGGCCACTTTTTTTTTTTTTTTTTTTGGAAGGATAATCATAGTCTTTAAGACCACTGGCTATGAGTCACTTTTACAAAGTGTGCTCAGAAAGACTGGCTGATCTCCCTTCCTTTCTTGTAGTAAACTTCAGTGCCTAATTACCTACCCTGTATCTGTCTCCCATTGTCTGGCTCATACTCGTAAGGGTGTAGTTCCAGATTACCAGACTCCTCCCTGCCGCGGCCCAGTTATAACACATGCCAGCACACTGAGGCCCAAAAGACTCAACTTAAGTCCCTGTAATTCTTTCTGTCCCTAGTCAGGATTAGACCCTGGGCCTCGGGGCCCATGGAGGCTGCAGTTAGGGGTCATGTGACTTAGATGGGAAACAATGAAAGCTATAGAATCACCATTTGAAAACATTTCTTCTTTTCAAAATTTTGTGCTGAAGCTCTGGAGACATTGAAAATATCTTTATTCCTCTCCGATATCATCAAGGTTAAAGTGCACTGTCTGTATCTCAGCCAAGAAATTTATTTCAAAATCAAGAGGGAAGTGGACACAAAGTTGAAATAATGATATTCAGATCATCAGCTTTTTTTTTTTTAGTCTTGCTGCAGACTGTCCACTCAGTAATTTACCCTTGGACATTTTTAGTCTCAGGTCAGACTTCCTTCTGCCATTTGGCATTCTCCCAGGCTCCATCCTTTTCCATGGCCATGGTCCTCACATCACGTCTGCCTTTCAGCCTAGACTTCATCCAAAGACATAGGAGGTTCTGCCGCGGGAAGCAAGTCTGGGAGCCAAGCCTACGTCTTTGGCTGGCATGGGAGCAACTTCATGCTTGTTTTCCTACATCTTGTGGTCTAATGACTGATTTTTCAATCACTCCTCTGACATTTTAATCACAGTCTTTTTTATCTTTCTTTAGTTTTTTTTTGATGTGGATCATTTTTAAAGCCTTTATTAAATTTGTGACAATATAGCTTCGGTTTCTCATGCTCTGGTTTTTTGGTGTGGGTTCTTAGCTCCCTGACCGGGTTGGAACTTGCATGCTCTGCATTGGAAGGTGAAGTCATAACACTGTGGGCCACTTTTTTTTTTTTTTTTTTTGGAAGGATAATCATAGTCTTTAAGACCACTGGCTATGAGTCACTTTTACAAAGTGTGCTCAGAAAGACTGGCTGATCTCCCTTCCTTTCTTGTAGTAAACTTCAGTGCCTAATTACCTACCCTGTATCTGTCTCCCATTGTCTGGCTCATACTCGTAAGGGTGTAGTTCCAGATTACCAGACTCCTCCCTGCCGCGGCCCAGTTATAACACATGCCAGCACACTGAGGCCCAAAAGACTCAACTTAAGTCCCTGTAATTCTTTCTGTCCCTAGTCAGGATTAGACCCTGGGCCTCGGGCCCATGGAGGCTGCAGTTAGGGGTCATGTGACTTAGATGGGAAACAATGAAAGCTATAGAATCACCATTTGAAAACATTTCTTCTTTTCAAAATTTTGTGCTGAAGCTCTGGAGACATTGAAAATATCTTTATTCCTCTCCGATATCATCAAGGTTAAAGTGCACTGTCTGTATCTCAGCCAAGAAATTTATTTCAAAATCAAGAGGGAAGTGGACACAAAGTTGAAATAATGATATTCAGATCATCAGCTTTTTTTTTTTTAGTCTTGCTGCAGACTGTCCACTCAGTAATTTACCCTTGGACATTTTTAGTCTCAGGTCAGACTTCCTTCTGCCATTTGGCATTCTCCCAGGCTCCATCCTTTTCCATCAGTCAGTGTAAACATTAGCCAAGCATAATTAGGAAGGTAAATCTGCTGTAGAAATGATCATGATTTCATTTAGAGTTAGCCAATGTTAGACAATGGATAGTCAGTTAAATTTCTTTTGCTGGAAATTTGAAAACAAATAACACACTAATAATCTAGACACATCAAAACTGCACCTAAGTTAGCCACTGAAGCTTGTTTTTCTGATTAGAATACCTTCAGGTACATTCTCATTTCAATATAAAAAAATGAATTTTGAGTAGAGAAGAAAAAATATCGTGTTCCATCCCTTATATATAGACTCTAGAAATTATACAAATGGGCTTACTTACAAAACAGAAACACAGAGACTTAGAGAAGAAACTTACAGTTGCCGCAGCGGAGAAGGATGGTGGAAAGAAGTCACTAGGGAATCTGGGATGGATGTGTACACACTACTGTATCTAAAAAGGGTAATAAAAAGGATCTACTGTACAGCACAGGGAACTCTGCTCAGTGTTATGAGGCAGTCTGGATGGGAGGGCAGTTTGGGGGAGAATGGATACATGTATATATATGGCTGAGTCCTTTCACTGTTTATCTGAAACTATCACAATACTGTTAATCAGCTATACTCCGATACAAAATAAAAAGTCCATTTCGTCTGACAAATTATGTGCATTTTGACTTAATTTGTTTTGATTTATGGTTATCATAACTTATTATAGGCTCTCTGAATTATAGGTCAATTAATTTCTTCCTTCAAAATAAATTTATTTTCTGGATAGTCTATTTTTTAAATTGAAGTACAGTTGATTTACAGTGTTGTGTTAGCTTCTGGTGTAGAGCAAACTGATTCTCTCTATGTATGTGTGTGCTCTTTGTGTGCTAAGGCACTTCTGTCGTGTCTGACTCTTTGCAACCCTATGAACTATAGCTCACCAGGCTCCTCTGTCCGTGGGATTCTATAGCAAGTCCCCTACATATAAATGAATTCTGTTCCTAGAGTACATTCAAAAAAAAAAAAACTAAGACAGTTAATTTTAATTAAAAAAGAAAAAAGAAATGAGTCTTTGGATTGGAAGAAAGATGTGGCACAAAGACTGAGGAGAAAAGCAGAAAAGACAGCAGTAGAAACCACCGTATACCACAAGACTATCAGTTTAACCTAGGTATTTCCACTGCAAGCAAAACTTACTCCTTAGATTGACTTCAAAGCAGACAATCTGTTTTTCCAGAATGATCAGCACTCACACGGAGCATCACTATTCAGCTGGGGGTTTAGTCCGCAGTCCCAGACGAGGATAGCATGCCAACGAGCAGCACCCCTAGGAGTGTGAAGCACACCTCCTGGACTGGAATCTAACCTGGTCCTGGCAGGGCCCCAAGCGAGGTGAAGGGAAGGGAGGCAGAGACAAGTGAATAGTCTTTCCTCTTTCCCTTTGGATTTGGCAGAATGAAAACCTGGCATTGAATACTCAGAAGGACTCCACAGATAGCTGCTTTCATGGGCTGGATCGAAATTGATCTGACTTAAAAAATAAAAAAATGAACATTGAGTGCTCCGTCCAAATGACAAGCATAAGAGGTTGACAATATCTCTTTTGTTGCTCGATCACCAGCGTTTGCATTGTCACTCCAATACTTCAGCCACCTGATGCAAAGAGCCGACTCACTGGAAAAGACCCTGATGCTGGCAAAAGGAGAGGGGGATGACAGAGGACGAGATGGCCGGATGGCATCACTGAGTCAATGAACATGAGTTTGAGCAGCTCCAGGAGAGGCTGAAGGACAGGGAAGCCTGTCGCACCACAGATCATGGGATCGTAAAGAGTCAGACACGACTGAGCGACTGGACTGAACTGAAGCATAACAGAGCAAGAGCCAGAAACAACCAATGTGTCCTCTTTTTCAGAGGATGCGATGGTTAGATAACATCACCTACTCAATGGATTGGAATCTGAGAAAACTCCTGGAGATAGTGGAGGACAGAGGAGGCTGGCATGCTGCGGTCCGTGGAGTGACATATGACTCAGCAACTGAACAACAAATGTTTTGCATTCAGTAGAGACCTAGATCTGGAATTCCACTCCACTAATTTTATAAGTTCTTACAGGGACGTCTTTGAGATCACAACATAGACAGAAGGTTCTCAGACTAAGCAAACAGCAGGATTCTCTTCCATGCATGTGTAGAAGCCATAGCCATGTGCCACAATGAGTTAACCACCTCTCAGTAAATAATCCTGCTGAAATAAAAGCCGTAATTTTCTGAGCCTCAGGTGAATTATAAAGATAATCCATTCACCAATTACATATATGCCCAGAGGGTGTTATTATGCTGCAGCCGATTTGTTTCTCATGTCCACAGATGATGCTGTTGTTACATCCTGTGACAGAGTTTTCTCTTCGGATCATCTCTGCGGCCGTGGTAATGAGGTCACACATGGCTACTGAAACGCTCTCATTTCTTGCTGCTGGCGACCAAAATCCCTATTTGTTAGACAGTTAGCCAGAATTGGGGCCATTATAGCAAAATAGGCTAAAGTTTGTGGATCATTATTACTATCAAGGTTATTATTATTGTTTCCTTTTTACTACTAACAAAATCGGCATAGTTTATGGAAGGAAGTTACTTGACTGTTGTACACTATCCTATCCTATAAAGTAAGAAAGCACATTACGTATGTACCTTAAATTGGTTCAGGTAAAAGATTATTTTCAGTAAATTATTATTAAAATAAGAATGATCATAAAGAGGAATTCCTTACATGCTAATTACAGTTCTTCAGTCTCTCAGTCGTGTTCGACTCTTTGCAACTCCACGGACTGAAGCACACCAGGCTTCCCTGTCCTGCCCCATTTCCCAGAGATGCAGATAATTACACAGAACTATAAAGAGAACTAATGAACTCTTTTCCAAGAAGTATGTAAGTCCTAATTTTGTTGCTTTAGGCCAAAAAACTAGGGCAGAACTTAGAAAACAAAGCCTAGCGACAAAGTTGTGTTTAATTAAGTTATAAAAACTTCAATAAAATCAAATAAAGTTAAAGAATGCTACTCGGCATTCATTATGAAAAACAATGAACTATACAATTGTATCACCCTCTCTTCCAAACTCCAGGTTTCAAGAGTTTTCTTAAGAACTCAGTACAAACAGCGTCTCCAGATTTTAAATACTGTGTCACTCTCAAATAGTAAATGGCCATTTCTACTATTAATCAAGAGTAAATACTAATTAAAATCCATTTAGTAACTTACCCCGTGGTTTTAGAAAAACAGATAAATAGAAATGATAAAAGATTTTTCCCTATTTTATAATGTCCAGATATAGGATCACCAACTAAGGAGGTTATATTTGACTAAGACAATATAATTTTATGAAGACACAGATTAGGCAATCAACTGAGGAGGTTTCTTCCAACTCTGTGACTATATATGTAATAATAATCACTGGAAGAAAGTGAACTACCCTTTCAATTTGAGATTATTGTCTATTCTTTCCACATTCATAGGAGGAGTGCTTCAAAGAAGCAAGATACAAAAGATGAAAGCAAGAAGTTTAGAGCCCAAAAAACACAAGGCCTTTGCTCTATCAGATACAAAATCAGATTCTTTATAGTTCTAATAGAATGAAAGCATTACTTTTTCCCTGAATTCCTCACACAATGACTTTCAAGTGACACCTTAAACATTTGTGTCTTAGTTTCTCTGTACCTCACATACAAATCTCAGTGACATAGCAACCTGTGGAATCTGTATCACAAGATTATTCAAGAAAATTGTGTCAGCATCATGCAATTATAAAGTATAATTAAAAATAAAAAATAATATCACCTCTAGGAGGTCCCACGCAAGTAATATTTCATAACTAAGTGAAGCCAGTCCTTCAAAAATCATCTTCCCTTATTTCATCCTTTGGGGCATTTTTTTCAGTCTCATGCTTTCAGCCCTGTCTCTGCTCCTTCATATGTTGGCTATGCAAGGCCATGGTGGGTCTGTGACACTACGTGTGTGACTGCTACTCATCTTCCACCCTGGCCCTAAGCACAGGAAAAGAACCACCACCTCCTCTAAAGCCCCACTGCTGCTGCGTAGTCACTGCAGTCAGTGTCTGACTCTTGGGACCCCATGGACTGTAGCCGACCAGGCTCCTCTGTCCATGGGATTCTCCAGGCAAGAATACTGCAGTGGGTTCTCATGCCCTCCTCCAGGGGGGTCTTCCCAATCCAGGGATGGAACCCAGGTCTCCTGCATTGCAGGCAGATTTCTCACCACTGAGCCATCAGGAAATATATATATATAATAAATCTATATATATATATATATATATTTATATATTACCTACACATTATAAATTATTATATATATTCTATATAATTTATATTATGAATTATTTATATTATTATAAATGTGTATGTGTGTATATATGTATATATATATATATATATATATATATATTTGAGACCCCATAGACTGTAGCTCACCAGACTTCTCCATCCACGGAATTTTCCAGGCAAGATTACTGGAGTGAGTTGCCATTTCCTTCTCCTCTAAAGCCCCACACAGTGTTATAAATGTTTCTTTACTTCTCTCTCTCCATGGCTAACCTATGAGCACCTTGAAAAGGGAAACTACATCTCACCTGTCTTTGTAACCTCCACGCCCAGCACAGGACTGGTGAACAATGGGGGGTTAATGAGCATACAATGAAATAAAAGGAGTGGATGCTTTTCAGTAGTCCAATGGCCTTGGCCAGAGCTGACATTGATTTCCCAATTCTCATCCGGTCAGTGCTGTTTCTTCTACATCCTGCAGCAGGCTTTAGCGCAGAGAGCAATCTTGGGACATTTGGGACAACAGCCATGAGAAAGAGAACACCACCTTCTAAAGGAACACAGATTGTAAGAGAAACAGCCCAGGGCCTCTTAAAATTCATGGGTTTATCTGAGGTTCCCTCAGACATGGCATCTCATTTGTACACCTGGTGAAATCCACGGATGAAAATCCAAAAATGCACCAAGGAAAGAACAAAAGCAGAAAATGTGTATTTAGAAATACCAACGTCGGCCTGTTAGGCTTTATGGAAAGATGGCAGGCAGTGCTGGCTAGTCACCGTCACAATGAAAGTACAAGTTTCAACTGCTGTTCAGCATGCTTACATGCCTTACACCTCCTGCACTTCTTCAGGGTTATCTGGGTACAGGGCCCAGCTGTAGCTGAGAAGAAGTATGAGCGTGAGTGGGACAATGGAGAGAGAAAAACACACAGAGACAGAGGGAAGGGGTGCAGGCTGGGGGAGATGCTGGAAGGACAGAGGTTAGATGCACAGCCAACTCAAGCTTTCAGATCAGTGGCAGAACTTAAGTAACATATGCATATTCACCAAGAGCACGCGATTCCCCATTATCCTGCAGTTCTCTAGGTCCGAAATCCAACAGGGGTCTCCCCAGGATACAATCAAGTTGTTGCTCACTATACCTTTCTGGAGGCTCCAGGGAGAATCCAGGTTCTGCTGATACAGGTTGTTGGAAGAACTCACTTGCTTGAAGGTGCAGGACTGAGGTCCTTGTTTTCCTGCTGGACACCAAAGGTCTACTCCCCATTTCTAGAAACTGCGTACATTCCCTGAAGGTCCCCTTGCCCCATTTCCACAGTCAGCAGTGGTGGGTCAAGCCCTTCCCACACTTCAAAGCTCTCCACCTCTGTTCTTCCCATCACCATCTTCCATCTTCTGCCTCCCACATTCACTGTTAAGGACCCCTATAGCTACATTGGGTTCACCCAGATACATCAGAATAATCTCTTTTTTAAGGTCTAATGACTTTAATTCCATCTAGAGATTCCTTTGACACATATGGGAACATATTTGCAGGAATTAAGGGATGCGCAACTTTGGGAACCATTATTCTGCCAACCGCACCTACCTTCAATACACAGAGGTCATAGTGCACATCCAAAAGGCCCCTGTTCTCTGTCTACTAGAAGGATACTAGCAAGGAAACAAAGCTGCAGACAAAACTAGGAGTGAATGTAACAGTGTCTGAGTGTGCATGTCATCAAAACGACTTAGACATTCATTCACATGATGGCACAAAGGTTTACTGAAAGCCTACTGAGGACCCAAAGTCCTATGGAAAATACTAAAACAGAAGATGCCTAAGTGCTGGTCCCTGAAATGCAGAAGATGACCAGTAAGGTGATGGCAAGAAAGTTGGCCAACCACCACACCACCTGGTACATGTATGCAGTGAAGTTAGGAATGAGGACAGGGAGGAAGAAGCCACATAGAGAGGGGCTCTAAGGAGGCTTCTAGAAGGAAATGCAGCATAATGGGGATGATACACAGACGCTGTGCTGTCAGGTATGATGACATCTAGGACACTTTTGGGAAAACGATGGGAGATAAGCAGGAGAGGAAGGTGGGAGATGATTCACCAACATCATGTATGTGTATCATAATAAAGAGTCTGAAAGTGAAAGGGTTAGTCACTCAACTGTGTTCAACTCTTTGCAACCCCTATGAATTGTCACCCACCAGGCTCCTCCGTCCATGGGATTCTCCAGGCAAGAATACTGGAGTGGACTGCCATGCTCTTCTCCAGGGGATCTTCCCAGCTCAGGGATTGAATCTGGGTCTCCCACATTTCAGATGGATTCTTTACCATCTGAGCCACCAAGGAAGCAAAGAGTCTGAATGAGACCCCAGAGGCAGTAAGAATCCCTTAAAGGATTTTAAGCAGAGAGGTAATCAGACTTTGTGTTTTAGAAGATCGCTCATGAAGCAGATAGGGAAGGACTAAAATAGTAAACTTGAAAATAATTTCCAAGCTATTCACTCCGAGGTGAAAGAAAGCTCTATGTATAAAATTAAGCTGTACACACTGGTATGACAAACTGTTAAATGCTCCTTCCTCCCTGGGTATCAATTTGTGAATTCTTCATGGAAATTGTATAGGGACGATTTGAAGGCACTTTTTTTTTCCTCCATAAGGTGCTGTGGCAATGGTCCAGAAAGTTCTGAAAACTGGCACAGCAGGTCTCAAACTAGTCCACAACCCCAGAGCCCAGACCTTCCCCCCTTCCACATCCAAAAGGCCCCTGTTCTCTGTCTACTAGAAGGATACTAGCAAGGAAACAAAGCTGCAGACAAAACTAGGAGTGAATGTAACAGTGTCTGAGTGTGCATGTCATCAAAACGACTTAGACATTCATTCACATGATGGCACAAAGGTTTACTGAAAGCCTACTGAGGACCCAAAGTCCTATGGAAAATACTAAAACAGAAGATGCCTAAGTGCTGGTCCCTGAAATGCAGAAGATGACCAGTAAGGTGATGGCAAGAAAGTTGGCCAACCACCACACCACCTGGTACATGTATGCAGTGAAGTTAGGAATGAGGACAGGGAGGAAGAAGCCACATAGAGAGGGGCTCTAAGGAGGCTTCTAGAAGGAAATGCAGCATAATGGGGATGATACACAGACGCTGTGCTGTCAGGTATGATGACATCTAGGACACTTTTGGGAAAACGATGGGAGATAAGCAGGAGAGGAAGGTGGGAGATGATTCACCAACATCATGTATGTGTATCATAATAAAGAGTCTGAAAGTGAAAGGGTTAGTCACTCAACTGTGTTCAACTCTTTGCAACCCCTATGAATTGTCACCCACCAGGCTCCTCCGTCCATGGGATTCTCCAGGCAAGAATACTGGAGTGGACTGCCATGCTCTTCTCCAGGGGATCTTCCCAGCTCAGGGATTGAATCTGGGTCTCCCACATTTCAGATGGATTCTTTACCATCTGAGCCACCAAGGAAGCAAAGAGTCTGAATGAGACCCCAGAGGCAGTAAGAATCCCTTAAAGGATTTTAAGCAGAGAGGTAATCAGACTTTGTGTTTTAGAAGATCGCTCATGAAGCAGATAGGGAAGGACTAAAATAGTAAACTTGAAAATAATTTCCAAGCTATTCACTCCGAGGTGAAAGAAAGCTCTATGTATAAAATTAAGCTGTACACACTGGTATGACAAACTGTTAAATGCTCCTTCCTCCCTGGGTATCAATTTGTGAATTCTTCATGGAAATTGTATAGGGACGATTTGAAGGCACTTTTTTTTTCCTCCATAAGGTGCTGTGGCAATGGTCCAGAAAGTTCTGAAAACTGGCACAGCAGGTCTCAAACTAGTCCACAACCCCAGAGCACTAGACTGTCTCCCACACCATCCTTTTTGCTTTATTCAATCCACAGTCTTACCTCCCGTGAGCCCACTCAACTTCCTCCATTGCTGGACTCCGAGGAAATCATGTCACACTTTAAATCCAGCAAAAGAAATTTTTATTTAAAGATATCCTATATTTCCTTAACATGTTTTCTGACTCTAAAAGTAATACATTTCATAGTCAAAAAATTTGGAAAAGTATAAAGAAGTTTTCATGCAAATTCTTTAATTTTTTCTATAAGAAAGCATTCTAAGAATGTGAATGTACTCTAATGTTTTATTGTTACCTTTTTTTACACAATATACTAGGAGAATTATTTTGTCCTTAAATATTATTTTTAATGCTTTTAAAAATTTTTTGGCCTCTTTTATATATTTATTTTTTTATCCATCTTTATTCTTCGGCCTGTGGGGCCTCCCATTGCAATGGCCTCTCTCATTGCAGAGTACCAGCTCTGGGCGCATGCGCTCCAGAGTGCTGGCTCCTAATTGGACACACCCATCCAGCCACTCTGTGGCACGTGGGATTTTCCACAGTGAGGAATCAAACAGGTGCCCCTTGTACTGCAAGGCGGACTCTTTACCCACTGGACCACCAGGGAAGCCCATTTTGTCCTTAAATATTATTTTAAAGCACTATTCTAATGACTGCCTAGAAGCCAACTCTATGAAAGTACTACAATTTTTTAACTGTAATTTATTAATATTCTAGTGCTTTCTTTTTTATACTATACTTAATACTATAATAAAAATATTTAAAGCATTTTTGAGAATAGGTGGACTCTTGAAATTATTTTCTTGTGTATCAAGAATTTTAAAGATATTTTGAAAGAACAGTCAGGACACAGCCAATGGCTGAAACCTGCAGGAGAGAATATTTTAGAGGAAAATAAGTGTCACAAACAGCTATTCACTCCGAGGTGAAAGAAAGCTCTATGTATAAAATTAAGCTGTACACACTGGTATGACAAACTGTTAAATGCTCCTTCCTCCCTGGGTATCAATTTGTGAATTCTTCATGGAAATTGTATAGGGACGATTTGAAGGCACTTTTTTTTTCCTCCATAAGGTGCTGTGGCAATGGTCCAGAAAGTTCTGAAAACTGGCACAGCAGGTCTCAAACTAGTCCACAACCCCAGAGCACTAGACTGTCTCCCACACCATCCTTTTTGCTTTATTCAATCCACAGTCTTACCTCCCGTGAGCCCACTCAACTTCCTCCATTGCTGGACTCCGAGGAAATCATGTCACACTTTAAATCCAGCAAAAGAAATTTTTATTTAAAGATATCCTATATTTCCTTAACATGTTTTCTGACTCTAAAAGTAATACATTTCATAGTCAAAAAATTTGGAAAAGTATAAAGAAGTTTTCATGCAAATTCTTTAATTTTTTTTCTATAAGAAAGCATTCTAAGAATGTGAATGTACTCTAATGTTTTATTGTTACCTTTTTTTACACAATATACTAGGAGAATTATTTTGTCCTTAAATATTATTTTTAATGCTTTTAAAAATTTTTTGGCCTCTTTTATATATTTATTTTTTTATCCATCTTTATTCTTCGGCCTGTGGGGCCTCCCATTGCAATGGCCTCTCTCATTGCAGAGTACCAGCTCTGGGCGCATGCGCTCCAGAGTGCTGGCTCCTAATTGGACACACCCATCCAGCCACTCTGTGGCACGTGGGATTTTCCACAGTGAGGAATCAAACAGGTGCCCCTTGTACTGCAAGGCGGACTCTTTACCCACTGGACCACCAGGGAAGCCCATTTTGTCCTTAAATATTATTTTAAAGCACTATTCTAATGACTGCCTAGAAGCCAACTCTATGAAAGTACTACAATTTTTTAACTGTAATTTATTAATATTCTAGTGCTTTCTTTTTTATACTATACTTAATACTATAATAAAAAATATTTAAAGCATTTTTTGAGAATAGGTGGACTCTTGAAATTATTTTCTTGTGTATCAAGAATTTTTAAGTGAGCCATGATTATTTTTGGTGAAAGAACAGTCAGGACACAGCCAATGGCTGAAACCTGCAGGGAGAGAATATTTTAGAGGCAGGGATTTCAGACCCCATAGACTGTCGCCCACTAGACTCCTCTGTCCATGGGATTTCCCAGGCCAAGAAAACTGGAGTGGGCTTCCCTGGTGGTCCAGTGGGTAAAGAGTCTGCCTTGCAGTGCAAGGGGCCCTGGTTCGATCCTTGGCCCAGGAAGATCCAACGTGCTGCGGAGCAGCTGGACCTGTGTGTCCAATTATGAGCCAGTGCTCTAGAGTGCATGTGCTCAGAGCTGGCACTCTGCAATGAGAGAGGCCACTGCAGTGGGAGGCCTACACAGGCCAAAGAATAAAGATAAATGAAAATAAATAAATAAATGACCAATAAAAGAGGCCAAAACTAAAAAGCAAAAAACAAAATACTGGATTGGGTTGCCCTTCCTTTCACCAGGGGATCTTCCTGACCCAGGGATCAAACCCAGGTCTCCTGCAGTGCAAACAGATTCTCTATCATCTACACCTCAAGGGAAGAAGCCCTAAGGAATCCCATAGAGAGGTACAGATGTTTATTAAATACCTACCATGGAACAGCCACTCTGCTGACTACTGAGAAGGTAAACATGGCAAGATGGACACAGCCTTACCCTCCCCAAGTTCACAGTCTAACGAGGTAGAAATATTAGAATGATACTAGAGAATGACATCAGAACCAACACGATAAATCACACCTATGAACAGTTTTTTCAGGGCTACTGAGTTTTAAGTTTCATTGTCTACAACTAATTCTTCATCCTTCACAAACATTAATCAAAGATACCCCCCACATCTCTATTGCTTCTTTCATTAGCTTTTAGGCCCTTTGAATCAGAGAATATTTTGCCTTTGTTAGGACTGTAACATATTGTCTTGAATTTTGAAAAATAGCTCCTTTCTCTGATAGAAAGTCACTCAGCCATACTCTATTACAGTGCTCAATCGCTTCAGTCGTGTCCGGCTCTTTGTGACCCTATGTAGCCTACGGGATTCTCCAGGCAAGAGTACTGGAGTGGGTTGCCATGGTAGATCCTCCTCCAAGGATCTTCCCAACCCAAGGATCCCACATTGTGGACAGATTCTTTACTGTCTGAGCCACCAGGGAAGCCCTGTTAGACCTACCCTAGTGGTGTCTTTAGATCCTAATATGTAGACTGGTGTTTCGAGAATACAAAATTCTTAGTGCTGAATCAGTATCTTCCAGCCAACCAGGATCTTACATTAAAGGTTCCCAAATTCATGTTTCCTAATATAAAACAAATAAAGAATAAATTGGAGGATTTGCTCACTTTTTAAGACTTAAATGCTATCATTTCCCTCTATACTTGCACCAAGCTAGGCACTGTTTAACTCAAAGGCTTCGAACAGAAAAGAGAATTTGCAAAACAAAAGAGAAGGACAAATGGTGGGGGTGAGGGGAGAGGTGTAAACTTTTTCTGAAGACTGTGCTAAACTCTTTCACAATTTAATAGATAAGAATGAATACTGCTGTTTAACTAGATCCAGTCTCTGAAATATCTAATTAAAACTGATGTGCTTATTTAGTTTCCAATTCATCACAGGTGGGCTCACATTAATGTGAAAATGAGAGTAAATTACCAGCATTTGGCAATCTCTCTGAATGTCATTCACATTATTAGCTCAAACCTCAAAATGCATTTTAAAATGTGGTTCATAGGTAGGGCACTGTCTCCATGAAAATGAAAACCTTCACTGGTGGGCTGATGGAATATCACTTTTGGGGATGGGACTCCCAGTGGCAAAGCCCACCTACTCAAAAACACCCCCCACACAGCCCATGACACAATGGAAGCTGCCCGCGGAGGGTGGTGGGGTGGAAAGGGATGTGCTGTCTCTTCCTGATTTTAATGTCTCCTGGGCATGACTGTTTAGTTTGGCCCAACTCTCTTCTACCTTGTCGACCAGAACTTTATGTAAAATTCAGGTCATTTCACTTTCTGGAGGAGTTCTTCCCCAGTAGTCCTCATGAAGAACAGCCATTCCCATGCCATCCCAGCAGACAGCCGCATCCCTGCTGCAAATGAGCCCTAGTCCCATCAGTCTTCCTCTTCTCACATCTACAAAGTGCAAAGTCACCTTCCATCTAATTTATCTGCAGAAGGCTGTCTACAAATACCCGTTGAAATGCATTCTGGAACATCCCATAGATTACAATCTTCAATGACAATAGGACAGTACTCAGCTTTGTTCAGTCCATACCACTTGGAGTGACATTCAGGTTCACAGTCAAAGTGAACTGTGACTGACACTGAAACTCACAGTCAAAGGAGGGGCCAGGAAATAACAGGCTTAGCTGGGATACTTGCAACAGAGGGGACCCTGGTAGGCTACAGGCAAGAAGTGGAAGCACCCACACCAAAAACAGCGGTGAGGGGTAGAGGGGGGTGGTATTCAGCCCCCCACACCCCTCCCCTTCTGTTTCCTCATCAGTAAATGAGTGACCACATCACCTACAAGGGTCCTTTTCTCCAAACACCGAACTTCTCCACATACCTATCAAATCTGTCTCAGGGTTCTCTGGAGTACTAGTTTTCAAAGGGTGAGGACTGAGGATAATGAAATTCAGAATGAAGTTGCAGGGAGAAGAGTTTATCACCTGAAAAGATTTGAACCATTCCCACAACATTGACTCCATCTTTCTCCAAGCAACTGAACTCACTTCACTCAGAGGGAATGTCTTCCATCAATATGGGCAAAATAGAGCTCTTCAATCAAGTTGGCACTAATGGAATTTGTGACAGCTAGAAAAGAGGACCACTGCACTCAAGAAAAAGAAAGGAAAAAAAAAAAGACTGCTTCACTAACTGGGAAGTTGTTTTTCCTCATGTACCAAGAGTCCAGGGCAATTGCAGTGGAACCAAATTCCTCTAATCCTCTGACTCAGATACCCTTAGAATGAGTTCATCACCTCATGACCTTGAGACAGCTCTACAGCTCCAACCATCATCCTATATTCTGTTGGAAGAAAGGAAGGTAGAGTGATAAATAGATCCACCATTTAAACGGGACTGTCTGGACTTTAAGAATGCAAGGTTTAAACTCCCACAATTCCAGGTAAACCAAGACAGTCGTTTGCCTCAAACTGTGGGCAATAGTCAGTTCAGTCTGTCCTGTCTGTCCTGTCTTAAGGATCCTTCCCAGAGGTACCCAAACAACTTCTGCTCAAACCTCATTGGGTAGATCTTAGTCAGGTGGTACCCATTTGCAAGGAAAGCTGGGAAATGCACAGGGCCACTTAGCAAAACTTTGTGCATCCTAGTAAGAAAACAAGAAGAGGCAGTCTCTTTCACATGTAGAGACCTGGAATGGCACAATCCATGGAACCCCATAGCATCCCTAAATCCTAAAACTCTACTCTGAGCCTGGGAGCATTTGTAGGGTTTGGTTATAAGCACCTGCCACGACAGAGATGATAATGACTCAAGAATTTATCAAATCAGAGAACCATTTAGTTGAGAAAAGTTGGGATGGGCTATTAAAGCTCTAAGTGCCAGGAGGCTCCCCATGGGCTCTGGATCTCAGGGTTCTGTGTAACATGGCCCCAGCACAGTGACAGGGACTGGGTGCCAATGACACCTTTCCAGTGTGAGTGTGTATCTCCGTTTCTGTACCTAAGCTCCAGCAAGCAGAAGAAAGATGCACAGTTCCACCAGCCCTGACAGAGTCCTGATTGGGGATTAAGTTTTCTCCAGTTCCGTCTCCATCCAACCTAAGAGCATCGTTATGAAGAATCATTTGTGGTAAATGAAAAGAGAGGAGCTGTAAGGGCAAGAAACTGGTAGAGGATAACAGGAAAGAAATGCTATTATTTGATGAGGGCAATAATCTTTCTAAACTAGTGTCCTACTGGGTTTTTTTTGTTTGTTTTTTTAAACATTTATTTATTTATTTATTTGGCGGGGTGGGGAGGGGGATGGGCGGGCCACTCCTGTCCGTCTTTCATTTGTTTTTAGTTTCATCCATCTTTGTTCTTTGGCCCGTGTGGGCCTCCCATCGCGGTGGCCTCTGTTGTTGCAGAGCGCCGGCTCTGGGCACATGTGCTCCAGAGCTCCGGCTCGGTTATCGGACACATCAGTCCAGCCGCTCCGCGGCACGTGGGATCTTCCCAGGCCAGGGATCGAACCGGCGCCCCTTGCACTGCAAGGCGGTATCCTTACCCACTGGACCACCAGGGAAGCCCCCCTACTTGTTTTTATTCCATGAAGTTATTTAAAACAGCAGGAAATCTAACACCCCCACGTTATTAACCTCGGGTGTATGCTTATTGAGAAAAATCCAAAGAATATGTATGTAGTGTCGTGCAGAGGTTGAACCTGAATGTCCACAGACTGACACAAGAAAGCCATGGAATCCTGCCTGTACTATCTTGCATCAATAACGCAAATCACAGCTTCATCTCCTGCCTGGTGAACAGGCAAAACTGCTCTTCAGTCTATCGCCATGAAAGAATATCAGTCATCACTTGCTAAATTTAGGCAGCTTGTTCTATAGAAGAATAGGTCTTATTTTCAGGTGGTCTTCACTTTTCAGGTTATGAGAAACACTACAAAGTTGATAACATGGAGCAGCATCTTTTCAGCATTCTTTCCTGGGAGAAAACACAATGGTCTGAAAGTCTCGCCCCCACAGTCCTGTAATTGTTATAACAAACCATGACATCACCTACATGAAGGAGAACATCCAGCCGCAGCTGATCACATTATTTGGGAGTAAATCTGTCACAACCAGAGTAACTGTAGAAGTGTTATGGTCAAACATGTTGAATTATAGCTAGATTTTAGCACTCATTATAATAATTATATTACAACCACCATTTCATCATAAAAACGAGTTTCAGGATGACAGTTTGTTCTTTGTTCCAGGGTTTGCAAAATTCCCAAATTGCAAGAAGAGCTTAGCAATCATGTTTGATCAAGGTTACAAAATGTTACTTTTTACAGATTTATGTTATTTTGAAACAGCATTCAAATAAATGATAATTAATATACAGGAAAGCTTACTAAAACTGATTGGATTTCATACTCCCTATAAGTTAGAAGGATTTAATTTTTGCATTTTTTTTGAAGAACTATGCATGTATAAATTATAGGTAGTTGTGAATTCCAAAGCTATAAATATACTGGAGGACCCTGGTGGTATCATGCTGAACAGCTGTTTGCAGAGAATGAGCCTCTCCAATACCCTGAGGAAGGCACGGAATGTTGAAATGTTGGCTAAACGTTCAAATTGTTCAAAGAATGAATAATCCCTGAAAACAAAAGGAAAATAGCAATGCTGTCCCTGGGTTTCTAGCTTGGCCCCAATAAACTCTTGTCAAAAGCCATCTTCAGCCTTTCCTGTGCCTCCCCTCCCTTTCTTCCCCTTTCTTTCCAGAGCAATTTAGTTCAAAGGCCATTAGCCAGAGCCAAACAAGGTAAGTCACAGGGGGAAGAAGCTGGCAGGTCATGGCGGCCCTGTGAAAGTGAAAGTGATCATTGTTCAGTCGTGTCTGACTCTTTGAGACCACATGGACTGTAGCCTGCCAGGCTCCTCCGTCCATGGGATTTCCCAGGCAAGAATACTGGAGTGGTTTGCCATTTCCTTCCCCAGGGGATCTTCCTGATCCAGGAATCTATCTGAATCTCCTGCATGGCAGGCAGATTCTTTACCTACTGAGCCATGCTGTCTCAGAGCCCAAGCAGGGTGAGAATGACACCCAGGAGTTCGAAGAAGCATGGCCCAGCACAGGGTTCTGGGGCCTGAGGTGGAGCCTGAGAGGCTTGATGAGACCTCCCTGCCTGCAGGGGAGGCAGCAGTGGCCGGGCACGAGACGCCAGAGCCCCAAAGGGAAGAGGCAGATACCCTAGGGAGAATACTTGAGCCTGGGTGTCCAAGCCCAAGCTGGTGAGGAGGGCATTTAGATGGAGGGTGCCAGAATGGGGTGTCAGAGCCTCAGAAGGATGAGAGGTTTGTTCAAATTGGTGGGGAGGGGAGAGGGCGATGAGCATCCAACAGAGACGTCGGGAATGAGCAGGACTTAACCATGTGCATGATGGCCTCTTTCAGCATGCATGTGTTGTGTCCAGCTCTATGCGACGCTATGGACTGTACCTGCCAGGCTCCCTCTGTCCATGGGATTCTCCAGGCAATAATACTAGTGTGCAGTGCTGTACCCACCTCCTGAGGACCTTCCCTATCCAGGGAACACATCTGCCACTCTTATATCTACCTGGATTGGCAGGAGGATTCCTTACCACTAGCGTCGCCTGGGAAGCCCCTCGTACAGTGTATCACAGCCTAATGAAAGGAACCGGGCATTTACCGAGAAGGGGGATGGGAGACGGTGGACTCTCAGAGCTCAGTGGGCGTTAGTCCAGAGTCAACTGTCTAAGTTCAAGCAGGGAGAGGAGATCTAACCCACCAGAGGGCATCCCAATGCCACTTGTCAGAACCCAAAGAGAGCGAAGGAGTGAGGAGGAGGGTTCACGGGGTGAGGCAATGGTGGCAGCGGTACAACATGGAACTTAGGAGATGAAGTGGCATGAGGTGTCACTAGGGAACAGTGACATCACTCTGGTGACTGAGGCTGAGCTGGGTCAGTATATTGTCCTTGGACACAGAGGGGAGACCAGCCCAGGCAGTGAGAGACAGAGCAAGGTGGAGTCAGAGACTGAGCAGGGCGGAGTCAGAGACAGCAGGGTGGAGTCAGAGACAGAGCAGGGCAGAGTCAGAGACAGCAGGGTGGAGTCAGAGACAGAGAAGGGCGGAGTCAGACAGCAGGGTGGAGTCAGAGACAGAGAAGGGAGGAGTCAGAGACAGAGAAGGGTGGAGTCAGAGACAGAGAAGGGAGGAGTCAGAGACAGCAGGGTTTAGTCAGAGACAGAGAAGGGCAGAGTCAGACAGCAGGGTGGAGTCAGAGACAGCAGGGTAGAGTCAGAGACAGAGAAGGGAGGAGTCAGAGACAGAGAAGGGAGGAGTCAGAGACAGAGAAGGGTGGAGTCAGAGACAGAGCAGGGCAGAGTCAGAGACAGAGAAGGGCGGAGTCAGAGACTGAGCAGGGCATCATCCATCAGGGATTGGAAGGGAGGGTGTCTGTAGCAGCAGAGATAGGATTGTGGCTACAAACAGGGGTTGACCAAGTAAGTGAGGATAATACAGATGAGTGGGCTCCTCAACACAAGGCTCTTTTGTCCATGAGATTTCCCAGGCAAGAATACTGGAGTGGGTTGCCATGCCCTCCTCCAGGGGATCTTTCCAAGCCAGGGATCAAACCTGAGTCTCCTGCATTACAGGTAGATTCTTTATCTGCTGAACCACTGATGTTACTTTTATACCTAGCTATTTATAACACCTGAAATTAATAACTCTTCTAAGATACAACCTAATAGAAAGTAACTGTTGCTAGATGCACACACACACACTCGCTCTGCCTCATATGCATAATTTTTAACCCTCTGTAAAAATCTCTCTTACATAATTCATGTTATACCTATCACAAAATGCCTCTGACTTTTTAAAAATTTCCATTCTGAAATAATTAAAATTCACAGGAAGTTGCAAAAACAATGCAGGATCATCTCATGTATCCTTTACCCCATTTCCTCCAGTTATTACATCAGATGTAACTAGTACAATATCAAATCTAAAAATGGACATTGGTAAAATGTGTGTATAATACTCTTCCATTTTGTCACATAAATTTGTACAACCACATCAAAACGTTTCATAATTACAGGGCTTTCCTGGTGGTCCAGTGGGTAAAGAGTCTGCCTTGCAGTGCAGAGGGCACCAGTTCAATCCCTGGCCCGGGAAGATCCCACATGCAGATGGGCGGCAGGGCCAGTGTGTCCAATTACAGTGCTCTGGAACGCATCTGCCCAGGGCCTGTGCTCTGCAACGAGAGAGACCACTGTGATGGGAGGCCCACACATGCCAAAGAATAAAAATATGGATGAAAATACATACATATAGAAGAGGCATGATGGGGAAAATAAAGTATATATATATATATACATTTTTTTTTATTCTATAATTACAAAGATTTCCTTCAGGCTACCTTTTATAGTCACTCCCCAATAAAAAAAGAAAAAACACAAAAAACGTCCCTGACCCCAGCAACCACTAATCTATTATCCCTATTTATAATTTTGTCATTTTGAGAATGTTGTGTAAATCAAATTAGATAGTATTTGCTTGGGTTTTTTCACATAACATAATACCCTTGAGAATTGTTTAAGTTGTTACATATATCAATAATCCATTTCTTTTTACTGCTAAGTAGCATTTTATAGTATAGATGTACCAAAGCTTACTAACTATTTGCCTAGGACATTTTGGTTTTTTCCAGTTTTGACTATTACAAATTACATTCCCATGAACATGTGTGTATAGAAGGAAGAGGGAAAAAAGACTTTGCAATGAAGAAAAAATACTTAAAAAGAAGGCTACTTGGGGACACTGAAAATTTTTAATATGGACTCTAAATCAGAGGGCTTCCCTGGTGGCTCAGACAGTAAAGAATCTGCCTGCAATGTAAAAGACCCAGGTTCAAATCTTGGGTCAGAAAGATCCTCTGAAGAAGGCAATGGCACCCACTCCAGTATTCTTGCCTGGAGAATCCTATGGACAGAGGAGCCTGGGAGGCTACAGTCCATGGGGTTCCAAAGAGTCAGACACGACTGAGCAACTAACACTTCCACTTTTTTACCTTCACACATCAGATGTCAGTTCTGTGTCAGTGTAAACTCTCTTAATTTTGATCATTTTACTCTGATAATGTAAAAGAACTTTTATCTATCCTAAATCTAAACAAGTAAAATGTAGTACTAGATTTCTCTTTCTTGCCCTCCTCTTGCCCTTACTCTTCCATTTTGTCACATAAATTTGTACAACCACATCAAAACGTTTCATAATTACAGGGCTTTCCTGGTGGTCCAGTGGGTAAAGAGTCTGCCTTGCAGTGCAGAGGGCACCAGTTCAATCCCTGGCCCGGGAAGATCCCACATGCAGATGGGCGGCAGGGCCAGTGTGTCCAATTACAGTGCTCTGGAACGCATCTGCCCAGGGCCTGTGCTCTGCAACGAGAGACCACTGTGATGGGAGGCCCACACATGCCAAAGAATAAAAATATGGATGAAAATACATACATATAGAAGATGCATGATGGGGAAAATAAAGTATATATATATATACATTTTTTTTTATTCTATAATTACAAAGATTTCCTTCAGGCTACCTTTTATAGTCACTCCCCAATAAAAAAAGAAAAAACACAAAAAACGTCCCTGACCCCAGCAACCACTAATCTATTATCCCTATTTATAATTTTGTCATTTTGAGAATGTTGTGTAAATCAAATTAGATAGTATTTGCTTGGGTTTTTTCACATAACATAATACCCTTGAGAATTGTTTAAGTTGTTACATATATCAATAATCCATTTCTTTTTACTGCTAAGTAGCATTTTATAGTATAGATGTACCAAAGCTTACTAACTATTTGCCTAGGACATTTTGGTTTTTTCCAGTTTTGACTATTACAAATTACATTCCCATGAACATGTGTGTATAGAAGGAAGAGGGAAAAAAGACTTTGCAATGAAGAAAAAATACTTAAAAAGAAGGCTACTTGGGGACACTGAAAATTTTTAATATGGACTCTAAATCAGAGGGCTTCCCTGGTGGCTCAGACAGTAAAGAATCTGCCTGCAATGTAAAAGACCCAGGTTCAAATCTTGGGTCAGAAAGATCCTCTGAAGAAGGCAATGGCACCCACTCCAGTATTCTTGCCTGGAGAATCCTATGGACAGAGGAGCCTGGGAGGCTACAGTCCATGGGGTTCCAAAGAGTCAGACACGACTGAGCAACTAACACTTCCACTTTTTTACCTTCACACATCAGATGTCAGTTCTGTGTCAGTGTAAACTCTCTTAATTTTGATCATTTTACTCTGATAATGTAAAAGAACTTTTATCTATCCTAAATCTAAACAAGTAAAATGTAGTACTAGATTTCTCTTTCTTGCCCTCCTCTTGCCCTTACTCTTTTGAAGCAAAACTATCAGGAAAAATATCTGATTAGAGAGATTTTTTTAATGTTTAAGGGAATATTACTCAGTCATAAAAAAGAATGAAATCGTGCCATTGGCAACAACATGGATGGACTTAGTGTTATGCTAAGTAAAATAAGTCCGACAGAGAAGGACAATACTGTATGCTTTCAATTATACACTATAAAATCTACAAGCAAACATAACAAAACAGAAGCAGGCTTATAGATACAGAGAACAAACAAGTGGTTCCTAGATGTGATGGGTGGGGGAGGGAGCGAGGGAAAGGGTGAAGTAAGTGAAGGGGATTAAGAGGCACAAGCAACCAAGAATAAAATAAGTCAGTCACAGGAGGTAACACATGGCACAGGGAGCACAGTCGATAATCCTGTGATAATTTGGTATGGCGTGTAATGCACAAAAATATCAAATCACTATGTTATACAACTGAAACTAATATTATAAATCAACTACACTTCAATAAAAAAAAGAAAAAAAATCTTCTTTTGGGGTATTTTTATTTTCCTGTTCTTTGACAAAATGTTTCTTAATCTTTAGCAGTAATGTATCAATATGGAGTGGCAATTTGACAATATGGTTCTCACTTTCATGGTATAAATTCAAAGACACATTGTGAACGAGTCAAGTGAAACTTGTCATTCACAGATGCGCGGTCACACCAGTGAATCAGAAGCTTTCCATTATGTCAGAGCTGTGAATTACAGAGACTTTTTCCCTGTATTTCCTGTCAAATAATGTATTAGCTCGCCTTCTAGCTCAGGATTCTGCAGCAGGCCAGAACACAGAGAACACAGAGACTGTGTTGTGGCAACTCCAGACAGAACAGTAAGAAGTCTGTGTATCAGAAGAACGTTAGACAAAATGGTGGTGGCTTTAAGCTGTACTTGTCTCAAGTCCAGCGTCAGTCCCGATGAGCAGTTAGCTTTCTCACAACTGAAGCCACCACCATCCCAAGTCGAGGGACGCTATCTTCTACTGTTCTTTCCTCCATCAGATGTCAAACTCCATTTTGATCATTCTACTCTGATAATGTAAAAGAACTTTTATCTATCCTAAATCTAAACAAGTAAAATGTAGTACTAGATTTCTCTTTCTTGCCCTCCTCTTGCCCTTACTCTTTTGAAGCAAAACTATCAGGAAAAATATCTGATTAGAGAGATTTTTTTAATGTTTAAGGGAATATTACTCAGTCATAAAAAAGAATGAAATCGTGCCATTGGCAACAACATGGATGGACTTAGTGTTATGCTAAGTAAAATAAGTCCGACAGAGAAGGACAATACTGTATGCTTTCAATTATACACTATAAAATCTACAAGCAAACATAACAAAACAGAAGCAGGCTTATAGATACAGAGAACAAACAAGTGGTTCCTAGATGTGAGGGGTGGGGGGAGGGGAGCGAGGGAAAGGGTGAAGTAAGTGAAGGGGATTAAGAGGCACAAGCAACCAAGAATAAAATAAGTCAGTCACAGGAGGTAACACATGGCACAGGGAGCACAGTCGATAATCCTGTGATAATTTGGTATGGCGTGTAATGCACAAAAATATCAAATCACTATGTTATACAACTGAAACTAATATTATAAATCAACTACACTTCAATAAAAAAAAGAAAAAAAATCTTCTTTTGGGGTATTTTTATTTTCCTGTTCTTTGACAAAATGTTTCTTAATCTTTAGCAGTAATGTATCAATATGGAGTGGCAATTTGACAATATGGTTCTCACTTTCATGGTATAAATTCAAAGACACATTGTGAACGAGTCAAGTGAAACTTGTCATTCACAGATGCGCGGTCACACCAGTGAATCAGAAGCTTTCCATTATGTCAGAGCTGTGAATTACAGAGACTTTTTCCCTGTATTTCCTGTCAAATAATGTATTAGCTCGCCTTCTAGCTCAGGATTCTGCAGCAGGCCAGAACACAGAGAACACAGAGACTGTGTTGTGGCAACTCCAGACAGAACAGTAAGAAGTCTGTGTATCAGAAGAACGTTAGACAAAATGGTGGTGGCTTTAAGCTGTACTTGTCTCAAGTCCAGCGTCAGTCCCGATGAGCAGTTAGCTTTCTCACAACTGAAGCCACCACCATCCCAAGTCGAGGGACGCTATCTTCTACTGTCTCCTCCTTGTTAACACATCTACTATCATTTCTCAAAAGCCACTAAGGGTGTAATTCTATACTGTTTAAAAAATTAAACTGATACCTTCTGTTAATATTAACCTCTCAATTATTAATGCTGTCATGAAACTCTGGATAACTGTACTTTGCATAGTTCATGTCTTATTTATTACTCACATTGACCCCAATGAGGTACTATATTATATATGAGTATATAACCCATATAATTAGGTATATATAGAAAAGGTACTATATCCTGACTCACTTACAAGGAGACTGAGGTATAGAAAGGCTGCAAGAAATGATAGAGGCTTCTCCAAAATCATGCCACAACTACACATCAAAATCAGGAGTCACTTACTCAGGTTCCAATTCTCAGGAGTATTTCCCACATTCCACTAAACCTCTTTCACTCTAGAAGCACGCATGTGTGAGAGTGAAAGTGGAAGTGTCCGTCTCTCAGCTGTGTCCGACTCTTTGTGACCCTACAGACCATAGCCCACCAGGCTCCTCTGTCCATAGGGATTCTCCAGGCAAGAACACTGGAGTGGGTTGCTGTGCCCGCCTCCAAGGGATCTTCCCTTATCAAATACTTAAATAGGGACTTCTCTGACAGTTTGGTGATTGAGATTCCACACTTCCAATGCAGGGGGTGCAGGTTCAGTCTCTGGTCAAGGAACCAAGGTCCCGCATGCTGCAACACATGGCGAAAAAATACAAAATTTAAATTGTGGCCCACATCTCGGAAGCCCTTCCTCTAATCTCTGTCTGCCTCCACCACCTAACTTGACGCCACTTCCTTTGCCAAGTCTCCTAGACCTGCCCTAACCCAGGTGTACCTTCTGACTTACACAGTACTTACCCATACCTATAGTGTAGCCTACCATTTTCTACTGTGTCTTGTCTTTAGAGAAACCCAACTTTTGAGAAGGAGAGAGAGAGGAGAGGAAACTGGGAAGAGAGGTTTGCCTGAGGTACCAGACAAAATGGTGGTGGCTTTAAGCTGTACTTGTCTCAAGTCCAGCGTCAGTCCCGATGAGCAGTTAGCTTTCTCACAACTGAAGCCACCACCATCCCAAGTCGAGGGACGCTATCTTCTACTGTCTCCTCCTTGTTAACACATCTACTATCATTTCTCAAAAGCCACTAAGGGTGTAATTCTATACTGTTTAAAAAATTAAACTGATACCTTCTGTTAATATTAACCTCTCAATTATTAATGCTGTCATGAAACTCTGGATAACTGTACTTTGCATAGTTCATGTCTTATTTATTACTCACATTGACCCCAATGAGGTACTATATTATATATGAGTATATAACCCATATAATTAGGTATATATAGAAAAGGTACTATATCCTGACTCACTTACAAGGAGACTGAGGTATAGAAAGGCTGCAAGAAATGATAGAGGCTTCTCCAAAATCATGCCACAACTACACATCAAAATCAGGAGTCACTTACTCAGGTTCCAATTCTCAGGAGTATTTCCCACATTCCACTAAACCTCTTTCACTCTAGAAGCACGCATGTGTGAGAGTGAAAGTGGAAGTGTCCGTCTCTCAGCTGTGTCCGACTCTTTGTGACCCTACAGACCATAGCCCACCAGGCTCCTCTGTCCATAGGGATTCTCCAGGCAAGAACACTGGAGTGGGTTGCTGTGCCCGCCTCCAAGGGATCTTCCCTTATCAAATACTTAAATAGGGACTTCTCTGACAGTTTGGTGATTGAGATTCCACACTTCCAATGCAGGGGGTGCAGGTTCAGTCTCTGGTCAAGGAACCAAGGTCCCGCATGCTGCAACACATGGCGAAAAAATACAAAATTTAAATTGTGGCCCACATCTCGGAAGCCCTTCCTCTAATCTCTGTCTGCCTCCACCACCTAACTTGACGCCACTTCCTTTGCCAAGTCTCCTAGACCTGCCCTAACCCAGGTGTACCTTCTGACTTACACAGTACTTACCCATACCTATAGTGTAGCCTACCATTTTCTACTGTGTCTTGTCTTTAGAGAAACCCAACTTTTGAGAAGGAGAGAGAGAGGAGAGGAAACTGGGAAGAGAGGTGTTGAAACGTAATGGCCTGAGGATAGCCAGGCTAACCACTGATACTGACTCCTATCCCCCAAAGTTTATCACAAGCAGAATGGGAAACACAAAAGATGTTTAAGATGTAGCCTCTATCACCAGTTGGCTTCTTGAGAAAGAGAGAAAATAGTGTTATAATCCTTCTAGATATGATTCATGAAAAATGTAAGAATACCAAGATAACTGAACCACCTGCAAAATGGAAAATCGGTGTGCATATGTGATTCATGAAAGATTTGATATGGTTAAATCTATGTCATGGTATATGGTCCAACTGAGTGTTTTTAAATTGGATAATATTGACTTACAGCACTTTTTTCTTAGTTTTCGAAATAGTCCACGCTAAAATAGCACCCATCAAATGTGTCCCTTGACTGTTATAACAAGCTTGTCCTAGATACGAGAAAACTAATTGCAGTCTGTTTTTCTCCCTTTTCTATAAATACATTCTAAACAACGGGTTATGATCTTACTTAAATAAATATTAACATATTCCTTGAAAAAAATAAATGGCTTTCTTTCTCTTGGCATCGCCTTTACAAGAGCCAGAGCAATAAAAAAATTTAATCTTGTCCAAAATATGGATTTTTTAGTGACACAGGGACTTCTAGAAAGCAGTCATTACACACCAACCAGCACATGGAAGGAATGTATTCTACCCAAGAACACGACTGAGTCATCTCATGAAAAAGGTATGCATACTTATGTTTGTGCATTTAGTGGTAAACTGACCTTGTGACCTGCTTTAATTACAAGTCATTTCTTTTATAAATCCCAAGATTAACCAACCTTACAGAAAACTACAGAAGTTTAATTAGACTCACAGAACTAACTCCATCACAAAGGCAAACATGTTGAGCCAGAAGTACACTTGCCATTCTAAACCTGAACATTTTACCATTAGATTTGCTTGACACTTTAGAGGTGAAATTAGATCAAAGAAATCAACTTTTCTTTTTCTCTTTTCTCAGATCCTCCCCATGTTTGGACAACTATTGAAAATTATGTAAGGCGTCCCTGATCAGCAGTTCAGAGCATGGATCCTGGAGTCACAATGACATGAGTTCAAGCCGTAGCCTTACCACTCACTGGTTGTGTGACATTGAGAGAATCCATCTGTCCAAGGCCCAGCTTCTTACCTATAAAACAGATGTAAAAACTGACCTACATTATAATAATGTCACAAAGATTAAATGAAGATGTGTAGATTACTTAATGTTGTGGCTGGCATGTAGTAACTATCGGGCTTCCCAGGTGGCTCAATGGTAAAGAATCCGCCTGCAATGCAGAAGACCCAGGATCTTCCTGGATTGGGAAGATAACCCTGGAGAAGGAAATGGCAACCCACTCCAGTATTCCTGCTTGGGAAATCCCATGGGCAGAGGAGCCTGGTGGGCTACAGTCCACAAGGTCGCAAAAGAGAAGACCACAACTTAGCAACTAAACAACAACAATCAGTGTATCACATTGTTGTTATTTATTATAGTATGAATATATACTGCATAGTATTCTTTGTTGTTTCCAGTGTCACGCTTTATCCATGACTAGGCTATCTTTTTTTACCCACCTCCTCCCCAACCCTGCTGCCCACCAAAGGTGTGAAATACTCAAGCCAATAAAATATCCATGCGGACAAAGGTCAGGTAAGATTACTGCAATGATGACAGAAAGCAAAGAGTAGATCAAGAGATCCTGATGAAATCTCGTGGAAAAGTAAAAACAGGCATGATGCCATCAACCCTTGCATACATCCACAAAACTGGAGTAATAGATACACGTTCTCAAAAGGCTACTGAGACATTTAAATGAGGTAATTAAGACTAAGCACTGCATACACAGCTGTTAGATGGTTCTCTGGATGTTTCCCTGAGAAAACCAGGACTTGAGATATGGATATTGAGAGACAAAGAGAAAAGTTAAGATGAAAGTCAACAGAGCACAGTAATTAAAAGCTAGCCTGGACCCAAAGGCAAACATGTTGAGCCAGAAGTACACTTGCCATTCTAAACCTGAACATTTTACCATTAGATTTGCTTGACACTTTAGAGGTGAAATTAGATCAAAGAAATCAACTTTTCTTTTTCTCTTTTCTCAGATCCTCCCCATGTTTGGACAACTATTGAAAATTATGTAAGGCGTCCCTGATCAGCAGTTCAGAGCATGGATCCTGGAGTCACAATGACATGAGTTCAAGCCGTAGCCTTACCACTCACTGGTTGTGTGACATTGAGAGAATCCATCTGTCCAAGGCCCAGCTTCTTACCTATAAAACAGATGTAAAAACTGACCTACATTATAATAATGTCACAAAGATTAAATGAAGATGTGTAGATTACTTAATGTTGTGGCTGGCATGTAGTAACTATCGGGCTTCCCAGGTGGCTCAATGGTAAAGAATCCGCCTGCAATGCAGAAGACCCAGGATCTTCCTGGATTGGGAAGATAACCCTGGAGAAGGAAATGGCAACCCACTCCAGTATTCCTGCTTGGGAAATCCCATGGGCAGAGGAGCCTGGTGGGCTACAGTCCACAAGGTCGCAAAAGAGAAGACCACAACTTAGCAACTAAACAACAACAATCAGTGTATCACATTGTTGTTATTTATTATAGTATGAATATATACTGCATAGTATTCTTTGTTGTTTCCAGTGTCACGCTTTATCCATGACTAGGCTATCTTTTTTTACCCACCTCCTCCCCAACCCTGCTGCCCACCAAAGGTGTGAAATACTCAAGCCAATAAAATATCCATGCGGACAAAGGTCAGGTAAGATTACTGCAATGATGACAGAAAGCAAAGAGTAGATCAAGAGATCCTGATGAAATCTCGTGGAAAAGTAAAAACAGGCATGATGCCATCAACCCTTGCATACATCCACAAAACTGGAGTAATAGATACACGTTCTCAAAAGGCTACTGAGACATTTAAATGAGGTAATTAAGACTAAGCACTGCATACACAGCTGTTAGATGGTTCTCTGGATGTTTCCCTGAGAAAACCAGGACTTGAGATATGGATATTGAGAGACAAAGAGAAAAGTTAAGATGAAAGTCAACAGAGCACAGTAATTAAAAGCTAGCCTGGAGACTTTCCTCTTGGTCCAGTGGATAAGACTCCACACTTTCATTGCAGGGGGCCATGGTTCGATCCCTGGTCGCAGAACTAAGATCCCACATACCGCAACTAAGCCTGTGTGCTGCAGCAAAGAACTGGCACAATCAAAATAAATAATTTAAAAAGTTAAAACTAAAATTTAAAAGATATAAAAGAAAAAGCTACCCTGTGCAGTTTTGAATACCAGCTGTGGCACTTATTAAAGACTTGCTATTTTCTTTCAGGGAACAGAATCAAAGGAAATGCTGTCCAGTGTGTTTCATGGAACAGAACAGTCCTGACACAAAACTTCACCAGGATATCATAAGAAAGAAAAATGATAAGTCAGTATCCTTGTGAACATCGATGGAAAAAAAAAAACTCTGATGAAAATATCTGTAAATGGAATCCAGATATATAAAAAAGGATAATTCATAAAGATTAAGTTGGATTTATTCTAGGAATACAAAGTTGGTTTATTTATTTATTTTTTTTTTGGCCACTTCTATTGGGCTTTCATTTATTCATTTTCATCCATCTTTGTTCTTTGGCCCGTGTGGGCCTCCCATCTCAGTGGCCTCTCTCGCCGCAGAGCACCAGCTCTGGGCGCATGTGCTCTAGAGCTCTGGCTTGGTAGTTGGACACATGGGTCCAGCTGCTCCGCGGCACATGGGATCTTCCCAGGCCAAGGATCAAACCAATGCCCCTTGCACTGCAAGGCAGTGTCCTTACCTACTGGACCACCAGGGAAGCCCCTGGTTTAACATTTTTTAAAAACCAATCATAATTCAACACATTAACAAAATTAAGGGAAAGAACCATATAATCATTTGAATGGATGCAGATAGAACATGGATAAAATTCAATTTCTATTCATGTTAAATGTTATTAGCAAGTTAAAAGTAGAACCGCAGCACTTTCTTACGATGGCACAGGTTACCTTAAAAAAAACCTATATGAACATTATGGTTGTTCCTGAATGCTGAAAGCTTTCCCTCTGAAAATGTTAAAACTGGAAATGAAAAAAAGATGCTGTCACTATTAACCAAGATAATAGTCAAGATTTCAAGCAGTGCAACAATGTCAAGAAAATATAAAATAATCAGTGATAATAAGCTTTAGAAAGGAAGATGCAAATGATATAATCTACATGCAAAAATTCCAAAACAATCTACAATAAACATATTAATTGTTCGATCCCTGGTCGCAGAACTAAGATCCCACATACCGCAACTAAGCCTGTGTGCTGCAGCAAAGAACTGGCACAATCAAAATAAATAATTTAAAAAGTTAAAACTAAAATTTAAAAGATATAAAAGAAAAAGCTACCCTGTGCAGTTTTGAATACCAGCTGTGGCACTTATTAAAGACTTGCTATTTTCTTTCAGGGAACAGAATCAAAGGAAATGCTGTCCAGTGTGTTTCATGGAACAGAACAGTCCTGACACAAAACTTCACCAGGATATCATAAGAAAGAAAAATGATAAGTCAGTATCCTTGTGAACATCGATGGAAAAAAAAAAACTCTGATGAAAATATCTGTAAATGGAATCCAGATATATAAAAAAGGATAATTCATAAAGATTAAGTTGGATTTATTCTAGGAATACAAAGTTGGTTTATTTATTTATTTTTTTTTTGGCCACTTCTATTGGGCTTTCATTTATTCATTTTCATCCATCTTTGTTCTTTGGCCCGTGTGGGCCTCCCATCTCAGTGGCCTCTCTCGCCGCAGAGCACCAGCTCTGGGCGCATGTGCTCTAGAGCTCTGGCTTGGTAGTTGGACACATGGGTCCAGCTGCTCCGCGGCACATGGGATCTTCCCAGGCCAAGGATCAAACCAATGCCCCTTGCACTGCAAGGCAGTGTCCTTACCTACTGGACCACCAGGGAAGCCCCTGGTTTAACATTTTTTAAAAACCAATCATAATTCAACACATTAACAAAATTAAGGGAAAGAACCATATAATCATTTGAATGGATGCAGATAGAACATGGATAAAATTCAATTTCTATTCATGTTAAATGTTATTAGCAAGTTAAAAGTAGAACCGCAGCACTTTCTTACGATGGCACAGGTTACCTTAAAAAAAAAACCTATATGAACATTATGGTTGTTCCTGAATGCTGAAAGCTTTCCCTCTGAAAATGTTAAAACTGGAAATGAAAAAAAGATGCTGTCACTATTAACCAAGATAATAGTCAAGATTTCAAGCAGTGCAACAATGTCAAGAAAATATAAAATAATCAGTGATAATAAGCTTTAGAAAGGAAGATGCAAATGATATAATCTACATGCAAAAATTCCAAAACAATCTACAATAAACTATTATTAATCCTACTAGTTTATCATAGGTTCTTTTTCTATCTCCTGTTGCTAGGTATGAAGTCAACATAAGAAATAGATTTTATCTCCACATAGAAGAAACAGATAATTAGAAAATTAAGGATGCAATATTCAGATGTAATGCATGTGTGCTCAGTGGTGTCCAACTCTGTGACCCCATGAACTCTAACCCCCCAGGTTCCTCTATCCATGGGACTTTTCAGGCAAAAAGACTAGAGTGGGTTGCCGTTTCCTCCTCTAGGGGATCTTCCTGACCCAGGGATCAAACCCGAGTCTCCTGGCATTGCAGGTGGATTCTCTGCCATCTGAGTCACCAGGGAGGCCCTTCTGTGGTAAGAGAGGAAATCACAAGTGCTATGATGGCAGAGGTTTTCTGTTTTCTTCATTGTCTATCTTTGTAGTTGGCCTGGAGTAGGTACTCAAAGAGTTATTTAGCACATAAATTCAATGTGGGTGAATCACTAGTATTTAGTTACTATCAGATTAACTATCTTTCTAAAGTCTGGCATTACTAGAAGTTTCCAGGGGGCAGGGTCAATGAACACCTGATAAAAAAATGTTCCCTGATCACATGTGTTTGTACATAGGCCATTCCACTGTCACTGATGAAGAACTACATGTCTTCCAGGAACTCTGACAGGGAAAGACCTTGGTCCCTCCCTCACCCTACCTAGAGACACAAGCATAAACAGAAATCCCTGCTACAAGCATGACCTTCTGGGTAGTAATTAAGCCCATCTTCTCCCTCTTCCACTGCCTACTTTTTTGTGTGTGTGTGTGGCTATTCTGGGTTTTCACTGATGCCACAGACTCTTCTCTAGTTGCAGGGAGTGGGGGCTACTCTCTAGTTGAGGTGAGCAGGCTTCTTATTGCGGTGACTTTTCTTGTTGTAGAACTCAGGCTCTAGGGCTCACGGGCTTCAGTAGTTGTGGCACGTGGGCTCCATAGTTGCGGCTCCGAGGCTCTAAAGGACAAGCTCAATCGTTGTGGCTCACGGGTTTCGTTGCTCTGCAGCATGTGGAATCTTCCCGGCTCAGGGATCGAATCCATGTCTTCTGCATTGGCAGGCAAACTCTTTACCACTGAACTACCAGGGAAGCCCCCATTGCCTACCTTTTTGCCTTTATCTGGGAGACAGAGAATAAAACTCGCACTATTACTGCCTCTTGGAAGACCCAGAGCCTGAAGTCCACAGCTAAGCCATACTCAGACTCCTAACCTCCAGAAACCATGAATTATTAAGTGTTACTGTTTTAAGACATGACGTTTGCGGGGTAAACTTTTGATTTCATAATTAACTTAAAGATCCAAGAAGCTCAGTGAACCTCCAGCAAGATAAACACAGAGAAAACCACAACTGGTCACATTACAGTCAACATGCTGAAAACCAAAGATAAAGAGAAAAATAACACACCACATATGGAATGACTACAAAAATAGTCACTAAGTTCTCAATGAAATCAGTGGAGGACAGAGACAATAAAAAGGTCAAAGATGGCAATGGTCCACTCAGAATTCTACCTCCTGGGAAGAGCCTTCAAAATTAGAATAAAATACACTTTAAGAACACAAAAACTGAGAAAAAAAAAAAAACTTCAAATGTAGGCCTGCACTACAGAAAACCTTGAAAAAAAACAAGCAAACAAACAAATACATAAATCCCCAGGTTCAAGGGAATAATACCAGATGGAAACTTGGATCTATACGAAGGCATAAGATGTACTACATATGGTAAATATATGAGTAAACATAAAGACCTACACTTTTTAAATTTTTTCTTAAAGGGCAACATACTGTTTAAAACAAAATAATAGCATAATAATATGGGGGTTTACAACATATGTAAAGCAAAATATAAAGCAACAACAACACAGAAAATCGAAGAGGTAGAAGTGCATGATGCTGAAAGTGCTCACATTTTACATAAAGAGATTACTCTTAAGTCTAAGTAGACTATAGTTAAGAATATATTGTAATTCTTAGAGCAGTCATCAATAAACAAATAAACTAAAAAGCCAATAGAAGATATGAAAAAGGTAAAATTAAACACACACAAAAATTACTTGATTAAACAGAAACAAAGGAGAAAAAGAGGAAGTAGAAAGAGATGGGACAAACAGAAAACAAATAGTAAAATGGCTGATACAGCCATGACATCACGTACATTCAATGCAAACAGACAGAACTCCAACTGAGATGAAAAGATGCAGAACGACTGGAAAAAAAGTCCTAACTATATGCTGTATACAAGTTACACACTTTAAATATAAAGTTACAAACTAGTTGAGAATTTTTTTAAAAATTAAAAGTGACAATAAAATAGTAAGCTGACATGACAAGATTAACATCAAAGTGTACTTCAAAACAAGTATTACCAGGAAAAGTTTCATAAAGGAAAAAAAGAGTCAATTCATCAGAAAGACATTACAATCTTAAATGTGAATGAATGAATAAATGTTGGTCATTCTATTGTGTCTGCCTCTTTGCAGCCCCATGGACTGCAGGCAGCCAAGCTCCTCTGTCCCTGGAATTCTCCAGGCAAGAATACCGGAGTGGGTTGCCATTCCCTTCTCCAGGGGATCTTCCCAACCCAGGGATTGAACCCAAGTCTCCTGCATTGCAGGCAGATTCTTTACTCGAATCTGAGCCACCAGGGAAGCCCATCCTATGTGTAGATGCATGTGAAAACACAGAGATCAAGCATGTCCCTAAGAGTTGAGAAAGCCAGAACAGTGACGACTCACCAGCATCCCCCTGGGTTGGCTTTCACTTTTTCTCAGTTTCTCACTCTGGATCCCTGGGGTCAAATTCCAAAATCCTACCCATACACAGGATTTTCCTGCTCGTCCAATGGTTAAGAATCTGCCTGCCAAGGCAGGAGACCCAGGTTCAATCCCTGGCTACAGGGCAACTAAGTCCATGCTCCCCAACTACTGAGCCCAAGCTCCAGAGTCTGGCTCCCCAACAAGAGAAGTCACCACACTGCAATGAAGCGCAGTCCCTGCTCACCACAACTAGAGAAAGCCCATGCAAAGCAACAAAGACTCAGCGCAACCAAAAGTAAATAACGTAATTAATTAATTAATTAATTAAATATCCACCCAAGACCTTTAACCTCAGGCACTGCTTCCAGTGGATCCCAGGCTACATAAGTATTCTAGTTCAGAAATTACAGGTAAGGTCTCAATGGCTGGGAACAAAGAGGGAAACTATTACTAACACTTCCTGAGCACTCAGTACCTGGCAGGTGCACCACATAGGCAATTGCACTTGACACGCAAAGAACCACCAACAAAGGAAAGAAATGCAAACAGACAAACTCCAACTGAGATGAAAAGATGCAGAACGACTGGAAAAAGTCCTAACTATATGCTGTATACAAGTTACACACTTTAAATATAAAGTTACAAACTAGTTGAGAATTTTTTTAAAAATTAAAAGTGACAATAAAATAGTAAGCTGACATGACAAGATTAACATCAAAGTGTACTTCAAAACAAGTATTACCAGGAAAAGTTTCATAAAGGAAAAAAAGAGTCAATTCATCAGAAAGACATTACAATCTTAAATGTGAATGAATGAATAAATGTTGGTCATTCTATTGTGTCTGCCTCTTTGCAGCCCCATGGACTGCAGGCAGCCAAGCTCCTCTGTCCCTGGAATTCTCCAGGCAAGAATACCGGAGTGGGTTGCCATTCCCTTCTCCAGGGGATCTTCCCAACCCAGGGATTGAACCCAAGTCTCCTGCATTGCAGGCAGATTCTTTACTCGAATCTGAGCCACCAGGGAAGCCCATCCTATGTGTAGATGCATGTGAAAACACAGAGATCAAGCATGTCCCTAAGAGTTGAGAAAGCCAGAACAGTGACGACTCACCAGCATCCCCCTGGGTTGGCTTTCACTTTTTCTCAGTTTCTCACTCTGGATCCCTGGGGTCAAATTCCAAAATCCTACCCATACACAGGATTTTCCTGCTCGTCCAATGGTTAAGAATCTGCCTGCCAAGGCAGGAGACCCAGGTTCAATCCCTGGCTACAGGGCAACTAAGTCCATGCTCCCCAACTACTGAGCCCAAGCTCCAGAGTCTGGCTCCCCAACAAGAGAAGTCACCACACTGCAATGAAGCGCAGTCCCTGCTCACCACAACTAGAGAAAGCCCATGCAAAGCAACAAAGACTCAGCGCAACCAAAAGTAAATAACGTAATTAATTAATTAATTAATTAAATATCCACCCAAGACCTTTAACCTCAGGCACTGCTTCCAGTGGATCCCAGGCTACATAAGTATTCTAGTTCAGAAATTACAGGTAAGGTCTCAATGGCTGGGAACAAAGAGGGAAACTATTACTAACACTTCCTGAGCACTCAGTACCTGGCAGGTGCACCACATAGGCAATTGCACTTGACACGCAAAGAACCACCAACAGGAAAATTGGGGTCCAATTACTCATAGTTACACAGCTTTGCCTGGACTACAAAATACACATTTCCCTAACTTCAGTCTATATTCTTTCTTATTCTCCAAGCTGCCTCCAGGAATATCTACCTTTGACTGTGGTCTTTGATAGAGTTTTGGAAGTGAATTATGATAAATAATACCAACAGTAGCTATGATGCATTGAGTGCTTATCTATGCCAATTAGCTGAGCACTTACAATTAATCCTCACTGTAACTATAGAAGTCACTACTGTCTCCATTTCATTCAATTGAAAATGGAGGCTTGCTGGGATTAACTTTCCCCAGGTTCCCTGCTAGCAAAAATAATGGCTAATATTTGTGTTTACTATGTGCCCCTAACATCTATAGTTTTGATTAATCCTCGCATACACTCATGAAATAGGTTCTTTATGATCATTGCATTATGCAGTCAGCCACTCCAAAGCCCATGGGTACCTCTTCCTCTCTCATGCTGCCTCTCATTACAGGAAAGGGAAAAGAAGTAACACATAACCAGAAGAAAAAACATCTACCATGATCACTATCCACATTAGCTGTGTTACTCTGTGACGACCTAGATGGGTTAAGATGGTGGGCAAGGGAATGGAGGTTGAAGAGGGAGGGAATGTATGTATACATATAGCTGATTCACTTGGTTATACAGCATAAACTAACACAAAACTGCAACGCAATTTTACTTCAAATTAAAAAAAAAAAAGACTTGGACAAAGTGCTTTGAACAGAGCAATAGTCTTACCAATCAGCACCTTCTAAAAACACAGCTGACCTATGGCTATTTTAGGGGCTACCCAGGTGGTCCTTGTAGCAAAGAACCTGCCTACCAATACAGGAGCTATAAGAGATACAGGTTCGATCCCTAAGTTGGGAAGATATCCTGGAGGAGGGCAAGGCAATCCACTCCAGTATTCTAGCCTGGAGAATCCCATGGACAGAGAAGCCTAGCAGCCTACAGTCCACACGGTCGCAAACAGTCAGACACAACTGAAGTCACTTGGCATGGATGCATGGCTATTTTAAGGAAGAGTTCTGGAGAACATTCCGGAATGGCTATTCACTCTAGTATTCTTGTCTGGAGAATTCCACGAACCGAGGAGCCTGGCAAGGTACTGTCCATGGGGTTGCAAAGTGTTGGACACAACTAATCAGCTAACACGTTCTGAACCTCAGCACTATCTTGAGCAGGATAGTGCTTTGTGGTAGATTATCTTGTACCTCATTAGATGTTTAGCAGCATCCCTGGCCTCTTGGCCACTAGATGCCAATAGCACCTGTCCCTCAAGACAACCAAAAGTGTGTTCATACTTTGCCTGGTTTAGAATCACTGATGTATGGTATTTTATTTTATCTTTCTTTTTATTTTTTAGCATCAAAAACATTTTGTACTGAAGTATAGCTGATTAACAACGTTATGGTAGTTTCAGGTGAACAGCAAAGGGACTCAGTTATACACACACATGTATTTATTCTTCCCCAACCCATCCATCCTGGTACATACACTGAGCAGAGTTCCATGTGCTATAGAATAGGTCTTTGTTGGTTATTCACTTTAAATACAGAAATGTCTACATGACCTTCCCAAAGCCCCTAACTATCCCTTCCCTGCCGGCAACAAGTTCATTTTCTACGTCTATCAGTCTCTCTCTGTTTTGTAAGTTCATTTGTATCATTTCTTTTTATATTCCACATATAAAGGATGTTATATGATATTTCTCCTTTTCTCTATGAGTCATATATGACATTTTAACCAAATCATTTTAATTCTGAAATTGAACAAAGCCTATCAGGACAATGGTTCTCAGGAGAATTCCACTTTTTGGGGAACTGACTTGTGGACAGAGCAATAGTCTTACCAATCAGCACCTTCTAAAAACACAGCTGACCTATGGCTATTTTAGGGGCTACCCAGGTGGTCCTTGTAGCAAAGAACCTGCCTACCAATACAGGAGCTATAAGAGATACAGGTTCGATCCCTAAGTTGGGAAGATATCCTGGAGGAGGGCAAGGCAATCCACTCCAGTATTCTAGCCTGGAGAATCCCATGGACAGAGAAGCCTAGCAGCCTACAGTCCACACGGTCGCAAACAGTCAGACACAACTGAAGTCACTTGGCATGGATGCATGGCTATTTTAAGGAAGAGTTCTGGAGAACATTCCGGAATGGCTATTCACTCTAGTATTCTTGTCTGGAGAATTCCACGAACCGAGGAGCCTGGCAAGGTACTGTCCATGGGGTTGCAAAGTGTTGGACACAACTAATCAGCTAACACGTTCTGAACCTCAGCACTATCTTGAGCAGGATAGTGCTTTGTGGTAGATTATCTTGTACCTCATTAGATGTTTAGCAGCATCCCTGGCCTCTTGGCCACTAGATGCCAATAGCACCTGTCCCTCAAGACAACCAAAAGTGTGTTCATACTTTGCCTGGTTTAGAATCACTGATGTATGGTATTTTATTTTATCTTTCTTTTTATTTTTTAGCATCAAAAACATTTTGTACTGAAGTATAGCTGATTAACAACGTTATGGTAGTTTCAGGTGAACAGCAAAGGGACTCAGTTATACACACACATGTATTTATTCTTCCCCAACCCATCCATCCTGGTACATACACTGAGCAGAGTTCCATGTGCTATAGAATAGGTCTTTGTTGGTTATTCACTTTAAATACAGAAATGTCTACATGACCTTCCCAAAGCCCCTAACTATCCCTTCCCTGCCGGCAACAAGTTCATTTTCTACGTCTATCAGTCTCTCTCTGTTTTGTAAGTTCATTTGTATCATTTCTTTTTATATTCCACATATAAAGGATGTTATATGATATTTCTCCTTTTCTCTATGAGTCATATATGACATTTTAACCAAATCATTTTAATTCTGAAATTGAACAAAGCCTATCAGGACAATGGTTCTCAGGAGAATTCCACTTTTTGGGGAACTGACTTGTGGACATATGAACAGATTCATCATACTTCCTTTCATACTCTTATTCTCTGCCTCCTACTCTTTGTTCCCAACCCCAGGAATGCCCCCCACACTAACAACAGACCAGAGCACTGGAAGAGACCTTGTTCCTGGGTCCTAAGGGTCCTCCAGTTTCTCATCAGATCTTTTTCCTCTAATTCAAGTTTTTTGTCTAGCCCTGATTAGCATACTGTCATCACTAAGAACAAAACCTACGTTATTGGCTCTGCCTGTAAATGACAACCAGTGAAGAGCACTGTTTCTAGATTTACAAATCCAAGACATGATTGAAAGTGTCATGCTCTCAGTGTAGGAACAATATGCCCGTAATCAAACATCCAAATCAAATTGTATGATTATTTGTATTATCCAGGATTTTAAGGCTCTCGTTTAGGGCAGAGAAGCCAAGTAAAAATAGGCCAACTTTTTCAGTAACCCCCTTCCTCCCTCAAACACAAAGAGAACTCGTGTTTACATTATTTTGTTCATAGTTTTGACATGAATTCTAAATACTCTAAATTTATGAATCATAAATAAATGTTCTGAGTCAAAATTATAAGTAAGAGATATGACTAGCCTAAAAAGACCGGGGCTGCCCAGGTGGTACAGTGGTAAAGAATCTGCCTGCCAGTGCAGGAAACGTAGGAGAGGCATGCTGGATCCCTGCATTGGGAAGCACAAGGGACTCAGTTATACACACACATGTATTTATTCTTCCCCAACCCATCCATCCTGGTACATACACTGAGCAGAGTTCCATGTGCTATAGAATAGGTCTTTGTTGGTTATTCACTTTAAATACAGAAATGTCTACATGACCTTCCCAAAGCCCCTAACTATCCCTTCCCTGCCGGCAACAAGTTCATTTTCTACGTCTATCAGTCTCTCTCTGTTTTGTAAGTTCATTTGTATCATTTCTTTTTATATTCCACATATAAAGGATGTTATATGATATTTCTCCTTTTCTCTATGAGTCATATATGACATTTTAACCAAATCATTTTAATTCTGAAATTGAACAAAGCCTATCAGGACAATGGTTCTCAGGAGAATTCCACTTTTTGGGGAACTGACTTGTGGACATATGAACAGATTCATCATACTTCCTTTCATACTCTTATTCTCTGCCTCCTACTCTTTGTTCCCAACCCCAGGAATGCCCCCCACACTAACAACAGACCAGAGCACTGGAAGAGACCTTGTTCCTGGGTCCTAAGGGTCCTCCAGTTTCTCATCAGATCTTTTTCCTCTAATTCAAGTTTTTTGTCTAGCCCTGATTAGCATACTGTCATCACTAAGAACAAAACCTACGTTATTGGCTCTGCCTGTAAATGACAACCAGTGAAGAGCACTGTTTCTAGATTTACAAATCCAAGACATGATTGAAAGTGTCATGCTCTCAGTGTAGGAACAATATGCCCGTAATCAAACATCCAAATCAAATTGTATGATTATTTGTATTATCCAGGATTTTAAGGCTCTCGTTTAGGGCAGAGAAGCCAAGTAAAAATAGGCCAACTTTTTCAGTAACCCCCTTCCTCCCTCAAACACAAAGAGAACTCGTGTTTACATTATTTTGTTCATAGTTTTGACATGAATTCCCCTAAATACTCTAAATTTATGAATCATAAATAAATGTTCTGAGTCAAAATTATAAGTAAGAGATATGACTAGCCTAAAAAGACCGGGGCTGCCCAGGTGGTACAGTGGTAAAGAATCTGCCTGCCAGTGCAGGAAACGTAGGAGAGGCATGCTGGATCCCTGCATTGGGAAGTTCCCCTGGAGAAGAAAATGCCAACCCACTGAAGTATTCATGTCTGGAGTAGTCTATGGTCAGAGGAGCCTGGTGGGCTGCAGTCCATGGGGTCGCAAAGAGTCGAAACAATTGGACAACTGAGCACAAAAAGACCAAAGGTTCTAAAATATTTTTGTAAACTATCCATTCTTTCTGGCATAAACCATGAAACAGTACTGTGCATGTGTGTGTGCGTGTGATATACAGTGGCAAAGAGTGTGTGCGTGTGTGTGTTAGTTGCTCAGTCATGTCTGACTCTATACAATTTCATGGACTATAGCCCACCAGGCTCCTCTGTCCATGAGTGTATACTCTCTTAGTAATTTGGCCAAATGTCTTTTTACAAGTCTATTCTGTAAATAACTTCTACAAAGGTCTATGATACTCCTAGAATCTCTTTTAAATATATCTCTACAGATGTAGTTGAATTGATAAAGACAATATCCAAATGAGTTCAATAAAGAAATTTATCCTTATAAGGAACATTTTACATTTATATAGAAAGACATCATTTTTCACTTATAAAATGTGTATTTGAAAGATAAAAAGCCACACAGCAGATATCTGGGTGCTCCCTAATAGAATATCTCTTATTAGAGTCAGAACCTAGAGAAATCAGAAAAAAGAGAGTACTTTCAATTCACAAAACCTTTATATGCATATGATCTAGTCTAATCATTCAAAAGAAGAGATAATTGCATAAGCTAAAGAACTGTGACTTAATAAAGTTAAAAAGTAATTGGTACCAAAGTTAATTAAAGTTTGAATCTTTATTCTTTTGTTCCAATCCCATTTTAAAACTTGGGGCTAAACTGAAAATAATTTCCATTAGGCAAATAATTACAATGGAGACTCCACTTATGAATGTAGCAATGTGTATAGACCAATACACATCAAATAAATAAATATTTATACACACTTTCATTCTAAATGAAAATTTATATTTTGCTTTAAATGTATTTGTGTGTGCTCAGTCACTCAATCGTGTCTGACTCTTTGTGACCCCATGGACAGCAGCCCACCAACGCTCCTCTGTCCCTGGAACTGTCCAGGCAAGAATACTGGAGTGGGTTGCCATCCTCTTCTCCAGGGGATCTTCCCAACTCAGGGATTGAACCCAGGTCTCCTGCACTATGGGCAGATTCTTTACTACCTGAGCCATCAGGGAAGTGAAATATTTCCAATGATATATACCATATCCCTGTTGTTCCCCTCCTTGTCTTCCCCACTAAAATCTAGGATAAGTGCTATACCTTAAAGTTATGCAATATTAAGTCAACAAATAGAAGTTACAGGCACTTCTCCAGATGTACAGTGGCTAAGAATCTGCCTTTCTACACAGGTGGTGTGAGTTCGATTCCTGGTCAGGCAGAAAAGATCCCACAGGCCACAGAGCAACTAAGTCTGTGTGCCCCACAATTAGAGAAGCCCACACGCTGCAACTGGGACCCACTACAGCCAAAAAAATTAATGAATCAGAAAGTACACCCCTTTAATTCAGCGAGCAAATTACAAGTTAACATGAATTCCCAATTATAAAACCCTTTGCCTTCCCCGCATGGCATCTTGTTCCGTTTCCTATGTTACAAGCTGCAGTTTTGGCATCGCCCAGCAAATGTACCCAGCACCTCTGGTTTCTGTGAGGTCCTCTGCAGCTGCTAAGTCTTGGAAGCAGCAAGGAGGCCTCCTCATCTGAGCCCCCGGAGCCCATCTCTGCTCTATTCTCTCGGCACATGTTCTATGATCACTCAGCATTCCATTTATATTCACTGAAGGGTGATGTCGAAGCTGAAGCTCCAGTACTCTGGCCACCTGATGGGAAGAGCTGACTCATTGGAAAAGACCCTGGGAAAGATTCCGGGGATTGTGATCATAGGAGTAATTACAAGTTATGAATTAGCTTTATTCTTTTGTTCCAATCCCATTTTAAAACTTGGGGCTAAACTGAAAATAATTTCCATTAGGCAAATAATTACAATGGAGACTCCACTTATGAATGTAGCAATGTGTATAGACCAATACACATCAAATAAATAAATATTTATACACACTTTCATTCTAAATGAAAATTTATATTTTGCTTTAAATGTATTTGTGTGTGCTCAGTCACTCAATCGTGTCTGACTCTTTGTGACCCCATGGACAGCAGCCCACCAACGCTCCTCTGTCCCTGGAACTGTCCAGGCAAGAATACTGGAGTGGGTTGCCATCCTCTTCTCCAGGGGATCTTCCCAACTCAGGGATTGAACCCAGGTCTCCTGCACTATGGGCAGATTCTTTACTACCTGAGCCATCAGGGAAGTGAAATATTTCCAATGATATATACCATATCCCTGTTGTTCCCCTCCTTGTCTTCCCCACTAAAATCTAGGATAAGTGCTATACCTTAAAGTTATGCAATATTAAGTCAACAAATAGAAGTTACAGGCACTTCTCCAGATGTACAGTGGCTAAGAATCTGCCTTTCTACACAGGTGGTGTGAGTTCGATTCCTGGTCAGGCAGAAAAGATCCCACAGGCCACAGAGCAACTAAGTCTGTGTGCCCCACAATTAGAGAAGCCCACACGCTGCAACTGGGACCCACTACAGCCAAAAAAATTAATGAATCAGAAAGTACACCCCTTTAATTCAGCGAGCAAATTACAAGTTAACATGAATTCCCAATTATAAAACCCTTTGCCTTCCCCGCATGGCATCTTGTTCCGTTTCCTATGTTACAAGCTGCAGTTTTGGCATCGCCCAGCAAATGTACCCAGCACCTCTGGTTTCTGTGAGGTCCTCTGCAGCTGCTAAGTCTTGGAAGCAGCAAGGAGGCCTCCTCATCTGAGCCCCCGGAGCCCATCTCTGCTCTATTCTCTCGGCACATGTTCTATGATCACTCAGCATTCCATTTATATTCACTGAAGGGTGATGTCGAAGCTGAAGCTCCAGTACTCTGGCCACCTGATGGGAAGAGCTGACTCATTGGAAAAGACCCTGGGAAAGATCGAGGGCAGGAGGAGAAGAGGGTGACAGAGGACAAGATGGTTGGATGGCATCACTGACTCAACGGACATGAGTTTGAGCAAACTCTAGGAAATAGTAAAGGACAGGGAAGCATGGCATGCTGTAGTCCATGGAGTCACAAAGAATCAGACACAACTGAGCGAATGAACAACAACAAATGGCTACTGGTCATGGCTACTGGTTATACTCAAGACAAGGAATCAGGGTTAAACACAAGCTCAGTCCATTCCTCTCAGTAATGCCATGGGAAGTCTTAGGTGGCCAGTCACACCACTGCCTTGTCACAACGTGTAGCTACAATTATAAAATCTGAGTTGCAGCCCCCTTATCTGAGTAGGAAAGAGTTGTTGTCACCTCAAACACAAAAAGAACTGTTAGGACAGGACTGGAGCCGAGGTTCTGCCACCATTTTAAGCTTCTGTGTTCAGGGGAGTGAATGATGCTCAGTGAATCATACAGCTCTAAAGACCCATGGCCCAAGAGTCGGGGATCCTCTCCAGGAGCCTACTGTCTGCACTTGGTACATCTCTTTGCAATGCCCCGGAATGTGATGAGAAACTAGGGACCTCTTGTGTCTCCATAATTTCTGTCTCCATAAGTTCGCCCCATACACACTGCTCCAGCCAGTCTCATGGATGTGCTGCCGGGATATGTGCCTGTGATGTCCAAGAGCTGGAAATATATCAGGTCCTGAGAGGCAGATGTAGACAAAACAGAAAGTTCCTGCCTGCAGGCTCACATTCCCCTTCATGACCTTCCTAATTCCCAATTATAAAACCCTTTGCCTTCCCCGCATGGCATCTTGTTCCGTTTCCTATGTTACAAGCTGCAGTTTTGGCATCGCCCAGCAAATGTACCCAGCACCTCTGGTTTCTGTGAGGTCCTCTGCAGCTGCTAAGTCTTGGAAGCAGCAAGGAGGCCTCCTCATCTGAGCCCCCGGAGCCCATCTCTGCTCTATTCTCTCGGCACATGTTCTATGATCACTCAGCATTCCATTTATATTCACTGAAGGGTGATGTCGAAGCTGAAGCTCCAGTACTCTGGCCACCTGATGGGAAGAGCTGACTCATTGGAAAAGACCCTGGGAAAGATCGAGGGCAGGAGGAGAAGAGGGTGACAGAGGACAAGATGGTTGGATGGCATCACTGACTCAACGGACATGAGTTTGAGCAAACTCTAGGAAATAGTAAAGGACAGGGAAGCATGGCATGCTGTAGTCCATGGAGTCACAAAGAATCAGACACAACTGAGCGAATGAACAACAACAAATGGCTACTGGTCATGGCTACTGGTTATACTCAAGACAAGGAATCAGGGTTAAACACAAGCTCAGTCCATTCCTCTCAGTAATGCCATGGGAAGTCTTAGGTGGCCAGTCACACCACTGCCTTGTCACAACGTGTAGCTACAATTATAAAATCTGAGTTGCAGCCCCCTTATCTGAGTAGGAAAGAGTTGTTGTCACCTCAAACACAAAAAGAACTGTTAGGACAGGACTGGAGCCGAGGTTCTGCCACCATTTTAAGCTTCTGTGTTCAGGGGAGTGAATGATGCTCAGTGAATCATACAGCTCTAAAGACCCATGGCCCAAGAGTCGGGGATCCTCTCCAGGAGCCTACTGTCTGCACTTGGTACATCTCTTTGCAATGCCCCGGAATGTGATGAGAAACTAGGGACCTCTTGTGTCTCCATAATTTCTGTCTCCATAAGTTCGCCCCATACACACTGCTCCAGCCAGTCTCATGGATGTGCTGCCGGGATATGTGCCTGTGATGTCCAAGAGCTGGAAATATATCAGGTCCTGGAGAGGCAGATGTAGACAAAACAGAAAGTTCCTGCCTGCAGGCTCACATTCCCCTGGGAAGACAGAAAGCCAACAAACACATCTATAGGTGATGTACCAAGTGGTATTAGTGACGTAAAGAATAATCAAGGAGCAGAAGGAGATAGACCAACCGTGGAGGACATCGAAAGTCACACCCAACCAGTCAGTGACACTGGCGTCAGCTAAGGGAAGCCAGGGACTGAGCCGTGGGAAAAGGATTCTTGGCCAGGAGAATTTGGTCCAAAGGTCTCGAGGCACCTGAGTGTGGTGTGCATTTGAGAAGGAGCGGTGAAACTCTTGCTGTCCCAGGAGGTTGAGAGCAGAGCACAGTGGGAGGGGACAAGGCCCTTTAGAGCTTGGCAGAGGTTGTGGACTTTACTCTGATCTGCATGAAAAGCCGGGCTCCCCAGGTGGCTCAGTGGAAAAGAACCTGCCTGCCAATGCAGGAGACATAAGAGACTTGAGTTCGATCCCTGGGTTGGGAAGATCCCCTGCGGGAGGGCATGACAAGCCACTCCAGTAACCTTGCCTGGAGAAGTCCATGGACAGAGGAGTCTAAGAGTCGGACATGACTAAAGCGACCCAGCAGACACACACACATGCAGAAAGCCAGTGGAAGAAGCTGACTCAAATTTCAGAATGATCCCTGGGGTTTCCTGGGGGGAAGAGACAGGGTAGGGAGAAGCATCTGATGAAATGCAGGCATGAAACGGAGCAGGACTCTATGGTCCTTGTCCCCCATGTCCTCAGCCTGCCTTTTGTCCTTGGAAACCTTTTAGGACAGGACTGGAGCCGAGGTTCTGCCACCATTTTAAGCTTCTGTGTTCAGGGGAGTGAATGATGCTCAGTGAATCATACAGCTCTAAAGACCCATGGCCCAAGAGTCGGGGATCCTCTCCAGGAGCCTACTGTCTGCACTTGGTACATCTCTTTGCAATGCCCCGGAATGTGATGAGAAACTAGGGACCTCTTGTGTCTCCATAATTTCTGTCTCCATAAGTTCGCCCCATACACACTGCTCCAGCCAGTCTCATGGATGTGCTGCCGGGATATGTGCCTGTGATGTCCAAGAGCTGGAAATATATCAGGTCCTGGAGAGGCAGATGTAGACAAAACAGAAAGTTCCTGCCTGCAGGCTCACATTCCCCTGGGAAGACAGAAAGCCAACAAACACATCTATAGGTGATGTACCAAGTGGTATTAGTGACGTAAAGAATAATCAAGGAGCAGAAGGAGATAGACCAACCGTGGAGGACATCGAAAGTCACACCCAACCAGTCAGTGACACTGGCGTCAGCTAAGGGAAGCCAGGGACTGAGCCGTGGGAAAAGGATTCTTGGCCAGGAGAATTTGGTCCAAAGGTCTCGAGGCACCTGAGTGTGGTGTGCATTTGAGAAGGAGCGGTGAAACTCTTGCTGTCCCAGGAGGTTGAGAGCAGAGCACAGTGGGAGGGGACAAGGCCCTTTAGAGCTTGGCAGAGGTTGTGGACTTTACTCTGATCTGCATGAAAAGCCGGGCTCCCCAGGTGGCTCAGTGGAAAAGAACCTGCCTGCCAATGCAGGAGACATAAGAGACTTGAGTTCGATCCCTGGGTTGGGAAGATCCCCTGCGGGAGGGCATGACAAGCCACTCCAGTAACCTTGCCTGGAGAAGTCCATGGACAGAGGAGTCTAAGAGTCGGACATGACTAAAGCGACCCAGCAGACACACACACATGCAGAAAGCCAGTGGAAGAAGCTGACTCAAATTTCAGAATGATCCCTGGGGTTTCCTGGGGGGAAGAGACAGGGTAGGGAGAAGCATCTGATGAAATGCAGGCATGAAACGGAGCAGGACTCTATGGTCCTTGTCCCCCATGTCCTCAGCCTGCCTTTTGTCCTTGGAAAAACTTTAGCCAAAGAGCAAGTTTAATCAGAGAAGTAAGAAAATACAAAAGCAAAGAAGAGCCCTCAGACAGGACAAAACAAGACAGGTTAGTCAGTAAACGTAGTCTAGGACCTTTAGTTCTTTCTCAAGGGCAGTAGATAACATCCTAAGTCATATGCCGTGGGCCATCTTATGGACACTGAAACCCTAGTGGAAGAAGTTACCTACATGATGAGCCAGACTACAACCGTGACCTGAGCTGCCACAATTCCAAGAACTGACCTCAAGGAAACAGGAACAAACCGGCCCTGGGACTGAAGATGAACTGCACTTAAAAATGATCAAGGTGATGCTGGTCAGATCACCGATGACCAAGTTCAAGATGACTGCCAGAGCTGACTGTGCTGTTTCTGCAGGTAGCCCCCTCCCTCAGTCTATAAGAGCTCTTATCCTCTTATTGTTAGGGGAAGTGGGGAGAGCTGGCCTTTGGACAGGCACCCCATACCTCCCCAGCCTCCAAAATAAAGTTTTATTTACACCAATCTGGCCTCTTGATTGGCTTTTGATCAGTGAGCCGTCAGATCCCGCTTTTGGTTACAGCAGCAAGGAGGGGATTAGGGATGGATTATAATAATCCTGGCGAAAAGTCTGGTAGCTCAGAGTAGGATGAGAGGACACAGAGAGCATGAGAAGAGGCTGGATTGGGGAAATTTTTCCAAAAATACAGCTGGCAGGATTTGCTAGTGAATATGATATGTAATTTGAAAGAGAGAGGGTAAGGGTGACACATTTGGGCTTTCCTGGTGGTCCAGTAGGTAAAGGCACCGCCTTGCAGTGAAAGGGGCACCAGTTTGATCTCTGGCCTGGGAAGATCCCACGTGCCGTGGAGCAGCTGGACTGGTGTGTCCGATTACTAGCCAGAGCTCTGGAGCTCATGTGCCCAGAGCCTGTGCTCGGCAACGACAGAGGCCACTGCAACGGGAGGCCCACACAGGCCAAAGAATAAAGATGGATGCAAATAAATAAATAAATAAACAATAACAGAGGCCAGAATTTAAAAAATAGTAGTATGTTTTTGGCCCATGCAACTGGAAGCCAAATAGAAGTCAAACGCACAAAGGGAACTACAGGAAGATCAAATTTGTGCAAGCAAATTGGATTCCCGTTGGGACAGGTTAAGTTTGAACAGTCTCTTAGACCAAGTAGTGAAGAAGTCAGTGTTACTTGCTCACTCATGTCGGACTCTTTGCAACCTCATGGACTGCAGCATGCCAGGCTCCTCGATCCTTCAGTAGCTCCTAGAGTTTGCTGAAACATACATCCAGCGTATGTCTGAGTCAGTGGTGCCATCTAACCACCTCATCCTCCGCGGCTCTCTTCTCCTCCTGCCCTCACCCTTCTCCACTATTGCTCCATTCAAATCTTTTCACTAGTACTATAAACAGGTATGGATACATGAAAACCACAACGTTAAAGGCACTTCTTACGGAGAGTACCAGTCACAAATTCCTTTTAGGAGTTCTTTTTCTGTTTTAACTAGCTAGAGTAAAGGTTCTGTTGTTTGCAGCTCAGAAACCACTGATACTGTCTAATAGGAAGGGTCCAAGGGTGCATCTCACTCTCCTCTCTCCACTGTTTTCTAAACCCAGCTGATTCATCATCTAGTAACTATCAGTTAACCCCCAGCTCATAGCAGACATCAAATCAGCTCCTTCTTAAGAGTCATGTTACAGTTAGTCTATGCGAAGGACAATCAGAAAGAAATTCTACATAAAACTAAAATTCTCTAATTTCTGTAGATATCTATGTTGGTGATGTTACTTATACTTGCCTTAAAATTTTCTCAAATGAACATGTTTTATGAAGTTGAAACTGAAGGTTGTGGTCATCACTTGTTTACACATTTTTTAAATGTGGACCATTTTTAAAGTCTTTACTGAATTTGTTACAATATTATTTTTGGTTTACATTCTGAGTTTTTGGCCAAGAGGCATGTGGGTTATCTTAGCTCCCTGACCAGGGATCGAACCCTGTTCTGTACCCCCTGCATTGGAAGGTGAAGTCTTAACCACTGGACAACCAGGGAAGTCCCAATGCATTTTTTTGTTAATGGGAATTTCCATCTGTCCCAAGTGTTCTCTTGACTCCGCTGTGAATGGAGTTAGGAGGATCTAACCAGGCACTCTCCTTTCTTGAAAGCAGATGTCAAAGATGACAATCCTACCCTATTCAGTGTTGATGAGAAATGTGTTTCTGATTTTCATCTACAGCACACAATAAGCACAATCCTATTACTGGAACATAATGTTGTAAGCAGTATTATTCAAGGTGTGCGTGCTTTAGACACCTGAAGAGTATGCAGTCCCTAAATTCTCCTAGATACATTACAGTCCGCCCCTGCATTAAGCCAGAAGGAGAGGGTTGTACTCCTAGAATGTACAGATTCGTTCCCTTATTGAATTATGTGTCAATGGGTGGAGTTTCCTCCACTCAGGGAATGCACTGGCCTTGGGGACATTTCGTTACCCCTTGTTCTTTCTCTATACTTCCCTTCAGGCACTGTTTTCTTTTTATAATGCTTACTTATTTATTTACATTTGGCTGTGCTGGGTCTTTGCTGCTGCTCATGTTTTTCTCTAACTGTGGTGAGGGGCTAGGCTGTAGCTGCAGCACCTAAGCTTCTCAAAGCAGTGGCTTCTCTTATTGCAGAACATGGGCTCTAGGGTCCAAGGGCTTCAGCAGTTCCAAGCATGTGGACTCAGTCATTGGGTCTCCTGGACTCTAGAGCACAGGCTTATGAGTTGTGGTGCATGGGCTTAGGTGCTCCATGGTGTGCGGGATCTCCTGGATCAGGGATCAGATCCATGTCTCCTGCATAGGTAGGTGGATTCTTTACCCCTGAGCCACCAGGGAAGCCCCCCTCACGCACTGTTATTTGTATGACTCTGCTGTATTCCATAGATTCCTGCATGCTACCTTCAAGTTTTCTTCAGAATGAGACCGTGTTTAAACTAATGAGTTCCTTTTCTTTTCCTATCCACAGCCCCCAAACCCAGAGGGCCCAATTCAACTCACGCCTCAATCACTGTACAGACCTTCTGGCTGGTTTCCCTGCCTCTGTTTTCTCCTCTGACAATGCCAGACTCCTCTTCCTCAATACGGTCTTCATCCCCTCACCCAGCTGCTCCCAACCACCATTGCTTGGTGACACCGCGGTGGTAGATGTAGTCTTCAGGCTCGCATTCGGAGCCCTCCACCCTGTGCCCACGGAGCCTCTGCCCCAGGTCATCCAAAATGGTGTCGCCCTCCTCTCACCACTCAAAATCCTGCAGAACCAACTCCTGCAATCACCACATATCCTGCCTTTGGAAAGCCATCTAAACTGCAGTTTTCCCAGCTTGAGTTTCTTCAGTTATTTAATAGAAAATGGAGATGGATGGATAGACAATGGGGTCCTACTGTACAGCAAAGGGAATTATGGTCAACATTCTGTGATAAACCGTAATGGAAAAGAATATTTTTTAAAAAAGAGTGTCTATATGTGTATAACTGAGTCACTTCACTGTACAGCAGAGACTGCACAACACTGTGAATCAACTACTGGCTTCCCAGGTGGTGCACATGGTAAAGAACCTGCCTGCCAGCACAGGAGCCGTTAGAGATGCAGGGTCAATCCCTGGGTCGGGAAGATCCCCTGGAAGAGGGTACGGCAACCCACTCCAGTATGCGGGCCTGGAGAATCCCTGGACAGAGGAGATCACATGCTGCAGCACCTAAGCTTCTCAAAGCAGGTCTTATTGCAGAACATGGGCTTCGGGGCGGGTTCCAAGCATGTGGACTCAGTCATTGGGTCTCCTGGACTCTAGAGCACAGGCTTATGAGTTGTGGTGCATGGGCTTAGGTGCTCCATGGTGTGCGGGATCTCCTGGATCAGGGATCAGATCCATGTCTCCTGCATAGGTAGGTGGATTCTTTACCCCTGAGCCACCAGGGAAGCCCCCCTCACGCACTGTTATTTGTATGACTCTGCTGTATTCCATAGATTCCTGCATGCTACCTTCAAGTTTTCTTCAGAATGAGACCGTGTTTAAACTAATGAGTTCCTTTTCTTTTCCTATCCACAGCCCCCAAACCCAGAGGGCCCAATTCAACTCACGCCTCAATCACTGTACAGACCTTCTGGCTGGTTTCCCTGCCTCTGTTTTCTCCTCTGACAATGCCAGACTCCTCTTCCTCAATACGGTCTTCATCCCCTCACCCAGCTGCTCCCAACCACCATTGCTTGGTGACACCGCGGTGGTAGATGTAGTCTTCAGGCTCGCATTGGGAGCCCTCCACCCTGTGCCCACGGAGCCTCTGCCCCAGGTCATCCAAAATGGTGTCGCCCTCCTCTCACCACTCAAAATCCTGCAGAACCAACTCCTGCAATCACCACATATCCTGCCTTTGGAAAGCCATCTAAACTGCAGTTTTCCCAGCTTGAGTTTCTTCAGTTATTTAATAGAAAATGGAGATGGATGGATAGACAATGGGGTCCTACTGTACAGCAAAGGGAATTATGGTCAACATTCTGTGATAAACCGTAATGGAAAAGAATATTTTTTAAAAAAGAGTGTCTATATGTGTATAACTGAGTCACTTCACTGTACAGCAGAGACTGCACAACACTGTGAATCAACTACTGGCTTCCCAGGTGGTGCACGTGGTAAAGAACCTGCCTGCCAGCACAGGAGCCGTTAGAGATGCAGGGTCAATCCCTGGGTCGGGAAGATCCCCTGGAAGAGGGTACGGCAACCCACTCCAGTATGCTGGCCTGGAGAATCCCATGGACAGAGGAGCCTGGTGGACTACAGTTCATGGGGTCGCAGAGTCGGACATGACTGAAGCAACTTAGCAGCAGCAGCCTACTTCAATTGAAAAAGAAAGAAAAGAAAATGGGAGACAGACCTAAAGAGTATTATCCTTTGTGAAATAAGTCAGATGGAGAAAGACAAACAATGCATGAGATCACTTATATATGGAATCTAAAAAGTAATACAAATGAATGCACAACAGAAGCAGATTCACAGACACAGAGAACCAACCAGTGGCTGCCAGAGGAGAGAGCGGAGGGGGAAGGACAAATTAGGGGTATGAGACTCACTCATACAAACTATGCACAAATAGATAAGCAACAAAGATATACTACACAGCACAGGGAATTATAGCCATTATCCTGTAATAACTTATAATGGAGTAATAATGTGCAACAAATACTAATCACCATGCTGGACACCTGAAAATAATATTATAAGTGAATCATCCTCAAATTTAAAAATTTACTTAAGGGTTTCCCTGGTGGTCCAATGGGTAAGGACACTGCCTTGCAATGCAAGGGGTGCCCGTTCGATCCCTGGCCTGGGAAGATCCCACGTGCCACAGAGTGGCTGGACTGATGTGTCCAACTACCGAGCCAGAGCTCTGAAGCGCATGCGCCCAGAGCCGATGCTCTGCAGCGAGAGAGGCCATTGTGCTGGGAGGTCCACACAGGCCAAAGAACAAAGATGGAAATAAATGAAAGACTAATAGAAGTGGCCTAAAAAAAAAAATTACTTAAAAAAGGAAAATGGAAATGATACTATGTCTGTCTTTGTGGAAAAGGGTAGCATATGAAAGTGCCTAGATGAACCAAACACATGATGAATAAAAATGCTGATCTCCTAAAGTGCCTGGCATATAGTTGGCACACAATACAAAATGTTTCTGAATATATTATTTTTTTTTGCTTCTGCTCATACTATTAGTATGACTCTGAAAAGCTCTGTTCCCTCCTCAAGCATTAATCCCTAAAGAGTAGGCAAGGGTACCCAGGCCCTGGGGTCACACAAAGGCAGGCTTGTATCCTGGCCCACTGCACTTACTGCTGCATCACCTCGGGCAGGGAGCAGCAGCATCCTTCTGTGGGCTCTTCCCTGGTTCTACTAAGAAGTGGATCCAGGAGCACAGGGAAGGAGGTCCAAGACAGCGATCCACTCATACTGAACGTAACCAGTACTGTATCATCTATCACTGTTTCCTTCATGTCAAAAACTGATCAATGTCTAGTTTGGCTCATTTTGAGATAAGATGGTTGTGTTGGTCCTTGTACCCAGGGCACCCAGGAATGGTAACAGTCGAGCTAGAACAACCAACACATAGACTCTCAAGGGAAGATTTTTCTAGGTATGAGTGCACTGACAACAAGCCCAGCAGTGACTGGATCACCGCCTCAAAGGGCCCCAGGGTAAGAAATGAGAATGGTGACAAATGGGACTCATGATGAAATAAGAACTTCAATTAACCATACCACTTGACTCCCAAGCCACTCTAGTCAAACCTCTTTAACCGTCTGTAAATATCTCAAGCTGGAGCTCCCAAAGTGGCTCAGGGGTCAAGAATCCACCTGCAATGCAGGAGTCACAGAAGACTTGGGGTCGATCTGTGGGTCAGGAAGATCCCCTAGAGAAGGGTATGGCAGCCCACCCTAGCATTCTTGCCTGGAGATCCCCCTGGAGAAGCCTGGTGGGCTATAGTCCACTGGATCACAAAGAGTCAGACACAACTGAGCACACACTCTGACTCTGAGGGTGAGGTCACACTGGAGTAGGTGGGCTCTTCATCCAGTATGTCTGTGACCTTATAAAAAAGAGAGAGAGAAACAGAAAAAGGAGCCATGTGATGACAGAGACCCAGGGAGGAGGCGTATGAAGACAACAGGCAGAGGTTCAGGTGATGTTGGGACTTTCCAGGTGGCCCGGGGCTGAGACTCAGTGCTTCCACATTGGATCCCTGGTCACGAAATGAGAGCCTACATGCTGCCCCTAAAGAGCCCACAAACCACGATGAAAGTCGAGGACCCCACGTGCCTCAACTAAGACCCAACAGAGTCAAATAAATAGTTTTTAAAAATAAATAAGTAAAAAATAAAGTGACGCCATCACAAGCCAAGGAACATCTGAGGCTCCCAGGAGCTGGCATTCCCAGGAAGAATCCACCCTCAGAGCCTCCAGAGGTAGCGGGACCCTGATCACACCTTGCTTTTGGACCTCCAGCCTCCAGAACGCCGAGGCAATACATTTCTGTTGTTTGAAGCCACCCCATCTGGGTACGACATTACGGCAGCACCTGGACATTAATAAACCGTGCGTCTTGCTTCATTCCCAGTTCAGTGAAATGCTCCAAGGGCAGGGCCCCGATCTGACTTTTAAGAACCAGATGTCTGATACTTTGGGGGCTCCTTGTAAATTAACATAGGCAAACAACACTGTCTTCATGTTAACAAAGGAACCGTCTCCTCTGCCCTTTGTATTCCTCATAGAGACTTGGGTAAATGAAGGCCTCGCTAGGGCCTCCCAGCGCATTTGCTCAGGGCAGAACCGGTGCCAATTCAGCCCGCTCCCGTACAGGAAATGACATTCGGCAGCCGGGCCTGGATCTGCCATAAGCCCCACACATTGTGCAGGCAGCTCGGAGGCCACGCTCGGCTCAGTCAGATGGTGCCCACAGCTGCCGGCAGCCGCTGTGAACTGCTCTGACCTCCTGTGCACCGTTTTCCTTGGGCTTTCCTGGAAATCTGCCTCCTCCATTGTCTTTCTACGCTCCTCTGCCCACAGTCAGGCGATGCCCCCGGGAGGATGGACAAGTCCATGTCGGGATGATTAATAATAATGATAACAATAAAACTTATAGCTATTATCTGTTGTTGTACAGTAGAAACCAACACAGCATTGTAAAGCAATTATTGTCCATAAAAAAAAATAATAACAACAATAATAATACTACTATTAATAGGGACATTCCCTAGTGGTCAGGTGGTTAAGACTTCATTTTCTAACACAGGAGGTGCAGGGTTGATCCCTGGCTGGGGAGCTAAGACTTTTCATGCCTCAGGGCCAAAACCCCAAAATGCAAAGCAGAAGCAGTATCGTAACTGATTCAATAAAGACTTTTAAAATGGCCCACATTAAAAATAATAGTAATACTAATAATCTTTCAGGGAGCAGGCTAATAGGAAGGGAGATGCAATACGACTTGTAGTTTTCTTGGGAGATAGGATTTTTTCTCTCTCTTTAAAACGTGAGTATTTTGCTTTTCTGAAAGCGTGGGATCTGGTTCTGTGATTTGCCAGAGAGGTTCCATCAGAGTGAATCTCCGATGTCAAAGCAACTTTGGCTCCTGTTTCTCAGACAGAAGCAGGTGCAGAAGGCTGGGGCCTAACTCGGAAAAGCTAGTGGGCGACATTACGGCAGCACCTGGACATTAATAAACCGTCGTCTTGCTTCATTCCCAGTTCAGTGAAATGCTCCAAGGGCAGGGCCCGATCTGACTTTTAAGAACCAGATGTCTGATACTTTGGGGGCTCCTTGTAAATTAACATAGGCAAACAACACTGTCTTCATGTTAACAAAGGAACCGTCTCCTCTGCCCTTTGTATTCCTCATAGAGACTTGGGTAAATGAAGGCCTCGCTAGGGCCTCCCAGCGCATTTGCTCAGGGCAGAACCGGTGCCAATTCAGCCCGCTCCCGTACAGGAAATGACATTCGGCAGCCGGGCCTGGATCTGCCATAAGCCCCACACATTGTGCAGGCAGCTCGGAGGCCACGCTCGGCTCAGTCAGATGGTGCCCACAGCTGCCGGCAGCCGCTGTGAACTGCTCTGACCTCCTGTGCACCGTTTTCCTTGGGCTTTCCTGGAAATCTGCCTCCTCCATTGTCTTTCTACGCTCCTCTGCCCACAGTCAGGCGATGCCCCCGGGAGGATGGACAAGTCCATGTCGGGATGATTAATAATAATGATAACAATAAAACTTATAGCTATTATCTGTTGTTGTACAGTAGAAACCAACACAGCATTGTAAAGCAATTATTGTCCATAAAAAAAAATAATAACAACAATAATAATACTACTATTAATAGGGACATTCCCTAGTGGTCAGGTGGTTAAGACTTCATTTTCTAACACAGGAGGTGCAGGGTTGATCCCTGGCTGGGGAGCTAAGACTTTTCATGCCTCAGGGCCAAAACCCCAAAATGCAAAGCAGAAGCAGTATCGTAACTGATTCAATAAAGACTTTTAAAATGGCCCACATTAAAAATAATAGTAATACTAATAATCTTTCAGGGAGCAGGCTAATAGGAAGGGAGATGCAATACGGCTTGTAGTTTTTCTTGGGAGATAGGATTTTTTCTCTCTCTTTAAAACGTGAGTATTTTGCTTTTCTGAAAGCGTGGGCTCTGGTTCTGTGATTTGCCAGAGAGGTTCCATCAGAGTGAATCTCCGATGTCAAAGCAACTTTGGCTCCTGTTTCTCAGACAGAAGCAGGTGCAGAGAAGGCTGGGGCCTAACTCGGAAAAGCAGTTCAGTGGGCGCTGCACTGGTGCTTCCCAGGTGGCGCTAGTGGTAAAGAACCCGCCGGCCAACGCAGGAGACAGAGAGGTGTGTTCCATCCCAGGGTCAGAAGATCCCCTGGAGAAGGGCATGGCAACCCACTCCAGTATTCTTGCCTGACGAATCCCATGGGCAGAGGAGTCTCGGGTCACCGCGCATGGGGTCACCAAGAGTCAGACGTAGCATGCACACACAGACATCAGAGCGAGCAAGCGTGCGGTTTACATTTTCCCCTGCGAGAAGAGAGGCTAGCAACCCTAGGTGGGGAGACGGATGTGGGTGGGGTGAACTTATGCATGGTTATTTTATACTGTGCCATCTTGCAGCAGATTTTCTGAGGACTTGTGTGGGTTTGTTAGGGAAGTAAAAATTGGGTCAGAATAGTTTCACACTCTACTACAACGTTCCTTGCCTTTTTTTTTTTACAGCCTCAATTTAGGCAAATCATATTCATGGATCATTGCTAATTTTCAGAATGATGACACAAGAAGACGTTGGCTAAAAAGGAGTAACATATTCTAATCTATTCTTGCTTTCCCCTAATCTATCACTTCAGTAACAAGGGACTCAAAACTGATCTGTAAATATCATTCCTATTTTGCCAGAAAGAGGAAGACAATGCTTTATGTCGAAAAATCTTCTTAAGCCTGAATTAAAAAAAAAAGAGTATTTTTATATGGACACAGGGTTTTCCATATCTATTTAGATAACGTGATTATCTAATTTATGACTCAAAGAAAATGAACAGTATCATAAAATATATTGAATATCAGAATCAGGATTCAAAATTATTTCAATTTAGGAAAATTACCAGAAAATCTGACATAATTATATCGCATGATTGTAACATTTGCTATAAATGTAAATCCTCGCTCTTGAGGGTCAAAAGTAACAATTATCAAAAAAATAACAATTATATAAGGAAAGATGAGGCAACTACAGTTATATAGCAACATTTGTGGGGAAAGTGACCAAAATGTTGTGACAAGCAGGTGTTTCTCAGACAGAAGCAGGTGCAGAAGGCTGGGGCCTAACTCGGAAAAGCAGTTCAGTGGGCGCTGCACTGGTGCTTCCCAGGTGGCGCTAGTGGTAAAGAACCCGCCGGCCAACGCAGGAGACAGAGAGGTGTGTTCCATCCCAGGGTCAGAAGATCCCCTGGAGAAGGGCATGGCAACCCACTCCAGTATTCTTGCCTGACGAATCCCATGGGCAGAGGAGTCTCGGGTCACCGCGCATGGGGTCACCAAGAGTCAGACGTAGCATGCACACACAGACATCAGAGCGAGCAAGCGTGCGGTTTACATTTTCCCCTGCGAGAAGAGAGGCTAGCAACCCTAGGTGGGGAGACGGATGTGGGTGGGGTGAACTTATGCATGGTTATTTTATACTGTGCCATCTTGCAGCAGATTTTCTGAGGACTTGTGTGGGTTTGTTAGGGAAGTAAAAATTGGGTCAGAATAGTTTCACACTCTACTACAACGTTCCTTGCCTTTTTTTTTTTACAGCCTCAATTTAGGCAAATCATATTCATGGATCATTGCTAATTTTCAGAATGATGACACAAGAAGACGTTGGCTAAAAAGGAGTAACATATTCTAATCTATTCTTGCTTTCCCCTAATCTATCACTTCAGTAACAAGGGACTCAAAACTGATCTGTAAATATCATTCCTATTTTGCCAGAAAGAGGAAGACAATGCTTTATGTCGAAAAATCTTCTTAAGCCTGAATTAAAAAAAAAAGAGTATTTTTATATGGACACAGGGTTTTCCATATCTATTTAGATAACGTGATTATCTAATTTATGACTCAAAGAAAATGAACAGTATCATAAAATATATTGAATATCAGAATCAGGATTCAAAATTATTTCAATTTAGGAAAATTACCAGAAAATCTGACATAATTATATCGCATGATTGTAACATTTGCTATAAATGTAAATCCTCGCTCTTGAGGGTCAAAAGTAACAATTATCAAAAAAATAACAATTATATAAGGAAAGATGAGGCAACTACAGTTATATAGCAACATTTGGTGGGGAGAACAGTGACCAAAAAAATGTTGCTGAGTACAAACTCAGTGTTCAGTGACCTGCCAAGAAAGCATATATCATAGACGGCCTTCTAACACCAAAATGAACTCAGACAAGACTCCTGCTCTCTTAATCACAGTCCAAGCCTCTCCTGGAGTCTGGAAACTTCCTTACTTCTAGGTAGTGTTCATTAGAAGGAGCCCACACCATACAGACCAGTTCTGAAAATCTGAAGATTTTTAAACTCTTTAATAATCTGATCGGTTAGACTTTCTGTGCATAAGAAATGCATACAATTTCACATTCCCTTTCCAAAAGCTCACAGATTCCTTAGAAAGTGTAAGAGCGACCGTTACTTATGGATCCCTGATGAGGAGCTCCTGGTCTAGAATGGAACCAGAGTGACCAGAGTCAGAATCGTTCAGGAGCTGAGGTTCCTCCTGACTCTCAGCCTGAAAGGTCTGCTTCGCTCATTCCTGCTGAAACCCAAGACTGAGCTGGGCGGCTCACAGCAGCCCTCACTGACGTTCACCAGATCATGCTGGTTTTCTACCATCACACAACCACGCCATGCACTAAATACAATCATCTCAGCAAATATCAGCCAACTATCGGAAATCCTTCTTTCCATGAGCAAACATTCAACTAAATAATGCTTTCCCATTTCAGTTTCATACACATAATAATTATAATAATATTAGTAATAACTGATGAAGCACTTACCTCACACCAGCCACTATGCTGCACCCTGGAGACTGCTATTCTTCCCGGTTCAGCTGAGGACAGTGAGGCAGGTAAAGTCGAGTAACTTAGCAATGGTCACGCTCATGGCATCTGTTGGCTCCTCACCTCGGTGCCGGCCATGTTGCCTCCCAGCCTGGTGAACAAAGCAAGCTATCTTCCTTTAGGAAGGACTGTTGAGTGTTTCAGGTAAAGCTTCACTGCAAAGACAGAACAGAGTATCATAAAATATATTGAATATCAGAATCAGGATTCAAAATTATTTCAATTTAGGAAAATTACCAGAAAATCTGACATAATTATATCGCATGATTGTAACATTTGCTATAAATGTAAATCCTCGCTCTTGAGGGTCAAAAGTAACAATTATCAAAAAAATAACAATTATATAAGGAAAGATGAGGCAACTACAGTTATATAGCAACATTTGGTGGGGAGAACAGTGACCAAAAAAATGTTGCTGAGTACAAACTCAGTGTTCAGTGACCTGCCAAGAAAGCATATATCATAGACGGCCTTCTAACACCAAAATGAACTCAGACAAGACTCCTGCTCTCTTAATCACAGTCCAAGCCTCTCCTGGAGTCTGGAAACTTCCTTACTTCTAGGTAGTGTTCATTAGAAGGAGCCCACACCATACAGACCAGTTCTGAAAATCTGAAGATTTTTAAACTCTTTAATAATCTGATCGGTTAGACTTTCTGTGCATAAGAAATGCATACAATTTCACATTCCCTTTCCAAAAGCTCACAGATTCCTTAGAAAGTGTAAGAGCGACCGTTACTTATGGATCCCTGATGAGGAGCTCCTGGTCTAGAATGGAACCAGAGTGACCAGAGTCAGAATCGTTCAGGAGCTGAGGTTCCTCCTGACTCTCAGCCTGAAAGGTCTGCTTCGCTCATTCCTGCTGAAACCCAAGACTGAGCTGGGCGGCTCACAGCAGCCCTCACTGACGTTCACCAGATCATGCTGGTTTTCTACCATCACACAACCACGCCATGCACTAAATACAATCATCTCAGCAAATATCAGCCAACTATCGGAAATCCTTCTTTCCATGAGCAAACATTCAACTAAATAATGCTTTCCCATTTCAGTTTCATACACATAATAATTATAATAATATTAGTAATAACTGATGAAGCACTTACCTCACACCAGCCACTATGCTGCACCCTGGAGACTGCTATTCTTCCCGGTTCAGCTGAGGACAGTGAGGCAGGTAAAGTCGAGTAACTTAGCAATGGTCACGCTCATGGCATCTGTTGGCTCCTCACCTCGGTGCCGGCCATGTTGCCTCCCAGCCTGGTGAACAAAGCAAGCTATCTTCCTTTAGGAAGGACTGTTGAGTGTCCCTTTTCTGAGCCCTGGTTACCAAGTTGCATTCACCTGCAAAGACAGAACAGAGTATTCTTTTACTCATGAGGTTACAGGCTTTGTGGAGTTGTTACTCTTTAAAATTTTCCATCTTAATTTTCATTTTGCATCTGTCTCAAGGTTTGTGAAAGAAGGGCCTGCCCCTTCTGTCCCCTTGTGTTTATCTTCCATAAGCCCCATCCTCCACTAGCGACCTTGACTTATCAACCTTCAGCCTTGAGAATATAACCTCCGGCCTGTACTCTAAAGACATGGCTCTTCAGAGCTGTCATCTTTTGGGTGTTGTTGTTCAACATCACAACCCAGACCAGAGCCCAGCACTTTTCATAAACAGGTGCAAACAAACCCCAGAGCGCTTCCTAGCTCCAGCTCCAGAGGCTGAGTTAATAAAGCTCACCTTGATGAATACCAGCTTCCACGGACACTTTAGGTTCCATAGTCTCTTTTTTATTTTTTTTTAAAGATTTATTTATTTATTTATTTTGGTAGGGGGTGGGGTGGGGAGGGAGGGGAGCAGGCAGGCCACTTCTATTGGTCTTTCATTGGTCTATTTTCATCCATCTCTGTTCTTTGACCCGTGTGGGCCTCCTATTGCAGTGGCCTCTGTTGTCGCACAGCACTGGCTCTGGGCACATGCGCTCAGAGCTCCGGCTCGGTAATTGGTTCACCAGATCATGCTGGTTCTACCATCACACAACCACGCCATGCACTAAATACAATCATCTCAGCAAATATCAGCCAACTATCGGAAATCCTTCTTTCCATGAGCAAACATTCAACTAAATAATGCTTTCCCATTTCAGTTTCATACACATAATAATTATAATAATATTAGTAATAACTGATGAAGCACTTACCTCACACCAGCCACTATGCTGCACCCTGGAGACTGCTATTCTTCCCGGTTCAGCTGAGGACAGTGAGGCAGGTAAAGTCGAGTAACTTAGCAATGGTCACGCTCATGGCATCTGTTGGCTCCTCACCTCGGTGCCGGCCATGTTGCCTCCCAGCCTGGTGAACAAAGCAAGCTATCTTCCTTTAGGAAGGACTGTTGAGTGTCCCTTTTCTGAGCCCTGGTTACCAAGTTGCATTCACCTGCAAAGACAGAACAGAGTATTCTTTTACTCATGAGGTTACAGGCTTTGTGGAGTTGTTACTCTTTAAAATTTTCCATCTTAATTTTCATTTTGCATCTGTCTCAAGGTTTGTGAAAGAAGGGCCTGCCCCTTCTGTCCCCTTGTGTTTATCTTCCATAAGCCCCATCCTCCACTAGCGACCTTGACTTATCAACCTTCAGCCTTGAGAATATAACCTCCGGCCTGTACTCTAAAGACATGGCTCTTCAGAGCTGTCATCTTTTGGGTGTTGTTGTTCAACATCACAACCCAGACCAGAGCCCAGCACTTTTCATAAACAGGTGCAAACAAACCCCAGAGCGCTTCCTAGCTCCAGCTCCAGAGGCTGAGTTAATAAAGCTCACCTTGATGAATACCAGCTTCCACGGACACTTTAGGTTCCATAGTCTCTTTTTTATTTTTTTTTAAAGATTTATTTATTTATTTATTTTGGTGGGGGTATGGTGGGGAGGGAGGGGAGCAGGCAGGCCACTTCTATTGGTCTTTCATTGGTCTATTTTCATCCATCTCTGTTCTTTGACCCGTGTGGGCCTCCTATTGCAGTGGCCTCTGTTGTCGCACAGCACTGGCTCTGGGCACATGCGCTCAGAGCTCCGGCTCGGTAATTGGACACATCAGTCCAGCCGCTCCACGGCACATGGGATCTTCCCAGGCCAGGGATCGAACCAGCAGCCTTTGCACTGCAAGGCGGTGTCCTTACCCACTGGACCACCAGGGAAGCCCAGGTTCCATAATCTCTTTGTCTCATAGAGGATTCAATGGTAGAAGTCAAGATGTAAACTAGAGATACCCATGTCTGGTCCCTCTTTGCCATTTCCCTGTAACTATATTCTTTTAAGATTACTTTTTCTTAATTTTTAAAAAAATTTTTACAGAGTTTTGTTGTTCACAGATATGTATGTTCCCAGGTCAGTCATATGCATATCCCTGGCCCCCTCCATCCTCCCAGTAAGATTTTTTTTTTGGATGTGGACCATTTTTAAAGTCTTTATTGAATTTGCTGCAATATTGTTTCTGTTTTGGTTTTCTGGCCATGTGGGATCTTAGCTGACCAGGGATCGAACCCACACCCTTCACATTGGAAGGAGAAGGCTTAACCACTGGACCACCAGGAAAGTCCCTCCCTGCAACTAGTTTCTGATGAATGAACTCCTGCTTGACAATTGGCACCTCTCGCCCGACACCCCCATCTTCTCTCTCCACCTCCCTTCCTCTTATGTCCCTAAATTTTCAGATCCCAAGGATTACCCTCTCATTCCTCTCTGAATTTCTGGACCAGAGCACGCCAGCCATCCAAAAGAGAGTTCCATTGGGCTCACAGGACCAAAGAAAGCAGATAAATTATTACTGGACTTGTAAGTTAACAGAACGTGAAACATTCAGGTCCTACAGCACGGTCTTCTCTGACCGGAGTCTTGTGCCATGGAACTCTAAGTCTGTTGTAAAGAATATGAGACTCCCCAGCTTAAACCAGAGCGGTCAGAAGGGGAGGAGGTGCCCCCGAGTCCCCATTCCACCAGCACCCCATTTCCAGCACAGTGGACCACAGTTCGGGTTCCTGCATGAAAGTGCCTCACAGACAATCTCACTGCACATCAAGCTGGGAAATGAATGCTGGCAGAGTCTTGCTAAATTCTCTTAAACTGGCCCTGGCGGGAGCAAAACACCCCCAGATGCATTTATCAGGGTGGTATTTCTAAAGACTGTCCTTAATATGTATTTTTTAAAAAATCTCCTAATAAACATATCTGATAAATCATGATGATGGCCTCCATATTTCTTTGTTTAATTCTCAGTTTCCTTCTAAGACCTTCTTGAAGTTTGGTTGTAACGGATCATTACGTCCATAATGTGCTCAATGTTGGAGTGAATTTTGAACAGTTTTTAGGCTGCATACTGTTTTCTTCCAGATAATTTACTGGATTAAAATTAGCAGTGTGAAAAGCTGTAGAGAAATCTAAATGCCTGCCAAATCAGAGAAATAATCACATTTTTATGAATATTTAATATCATAGTCATGGCAAATAAGGCAAGTAATTAGTACTTACCATAAATTTGCAAAGTATTATTTTATGTAAATGTTACATTCTACTAGTTTGATATGAATTATTCATTGTATAACCAGACACTGACACAAACCAGTAAACATTTAAATCTATGTGCTATTAGTTCACTTACCTTCAATGCTTTTATGCAGAATATATACATTTTATTTTCTCCATGAGTCTGTGTTTTTCCTCTTGCCCCCCAAAGGGGCAAAAGACAAGAAGAATGTCAGTTAAAGCCATCTACTAGGTATTTAAAAGTAAAGGAGCCAAAGATCGCCCGACACCCCCATCTTCTCTCTCCACCTCCCTTCCTCTTATGTCCCTAAATTTTCAGATCCCAAGGATTACCCTCTCATTCCTCTCTGAATTTCTGGACCAGAGCACGCCATCCAAAAGAGAGTTCCATTGGGCTCACAGGACCAAAGAAAGCAGATAAATTATTACTGGACTTGTAAGTTAACAGAACGTGAAACATTCAGGTCCTACAGCACGGTCTTCTCTGACCGGAGTCTTGTGCCATGGAACTCTAAGTCTGTTGTAAAGAATATGAGACTCCCCAGCTTAAACCAGAGCGGTCAGAAGGGGAGGAGGTGCCCCCGAGTCCCCATTCCACCAGCACCCCATTTCCAGCACAGTGGACCACAGTTCGGGTTCCTGCATGAAAGTGCCTCACAGACAATCTCACTGCACATCAAGCTGGGAAATGAATGCTGGCAGAGTCTTGCTAAATTCTCTTAAACTGGCCCTGGCGGGAGCAAAACACCCCCAGATGCATTTATCAGGGTGGTATTTCTAAAGACTGTCCTTAATATGTATTTTTTAAAAAATCTCCTAATAAACATATCTGATAAATCATGATGATGGCCTCCATATTTCTTTGTTTAATTCTCAGTTTCCTTCTAAGACCTTCTTGAAGTTTGGTTGTAACGGATCATTACGTCCATAATGTGCTCAATGTTGGAGTGAATTTTGAACAGTTTTTAGGCTGCATACTGTTTTCTTCCAGATAATTTACTGGATTAAAATTAGCAGTGTGAAAAGCTGTAGAGAAATCTAAATGCCTGCCAAATCAGAGAAATAATCACATTTTTATGAATATTTAATATCATAGTCATGGCAAATAAGGCAAGTAATTAGTACTTACCATAAATTTGCAAAGTATTATTTTATGTAAATGTTACATTCTACTAGTTTGATATGAATTATTCATTGTATAACCAGACACTGACACAAACCAGTAAACATTTAAATCTATGTGCTATTAGTTCACTTACCTTCAATGCTTTTATGCAGAATATATACATTTTATTTTCTCCATGAGTCTGTGTTTTTCCTCTTGCCCCCCAAAGGGGCAAAAGACAAGAAGAATGTCAGTTAAAGCCATCTACTAGGTATTTAAAAGTAAAGGAGCCAAAGATGCAAGTGTGAAACATGTGGTCCTCTCATGTGTACAGATGAAGGGCCCAGCTCTCTCTCTGCCTCACAACCTAGCATGTTAATTCCTTAATGAAGAGCAGGTATGAGTGAAGCTAGGAGAACAAGCATGGAGAAACATAACTGGATGTTACAAACTCTGTAGTGAGGAATTAACCCTGTCCAGAAAAGAGCCCTGGCCTTCGCTCTCAGCTGCTGAGAATCCAAGTTCCTGAGGGTCCTGCCTAATAGCAGGGTCTTTGTCTGCCTGAGGGTTCTCGCCACCAGACAGTCTGACAGTGTGATTTATCCAAGGCCACGTGGCATCCGCTGCTCCCTGGAGGAACTCGAAACTAAAGGCATCAACCACCTCAGGAAGGGCTGGCGGCTGAAGAACCACCATAGGGGCTATCTGTGATGGAGCCCCAATAAAAACCGCTGAATAGCTAGGCTCAGCTGAGCTTCCCTAGTGGCAAATACTCTGCGTGTTCTCATGCGCGGATGCCGCAGGAGGAACACTGTCCACGTCTCCGTGGGAAAAGGACCTCTGGACACGGGGTGTGTGGCCTCCTCACACTCTGCCCTGTGCGCCTCTTTCCCAGGCTGATTTTCATCTGTACACGTTCCCTGTTCTAAACCAGACCAGTGAGTGTAACGGATTTCAGGGAGTTCTGTGAGTCCTTCTAGCAAATGACTGAAATAAGGGCGCTTTGGGGAGCCCTCCCCCACACTTGTACGTGGCATCAGAAGTCAGGACGGTGCTGCGTGAACTAAGCCCCCTTTAACCTTGCAGTTGGTTAAGTTTGACATAAGACAATGCAAGGAGAAACCAGACCCTGTACCTCAGAACTGAAAAAGAAGAGTATCTCCTTAGGAGACAAAGGGTGGACCTCTAACTCCACCAGTAGCTGCTGTGCCGGGCTTTTCTTTCCCATCACTTTTTTCCTGAGAGTCCCACTGCCTCTGCACCGACTTTGAGAGGTCGGCTGAGCTCTAATTGGATCCCACAGATGCAATACCAAAGAGGACCGAGCCGTAGGATTCTCCCAAGCTGCAGCTCTTCTAAAAATCATGGTGCTTCCAGAACCTTCCACAGACTCCACACAGCTCATGTCCTGCCCTCCTTGAAGTCTCAGCTCATACACTGCCTTCCCAGCAAGCCTTCCATAATGTTCTCGCTGGAAATCAAACCACTTCCCCTTACCCTAGCTTCTCTTTTTCTTCACAGTATTTATCTCTAACAGACTATGTATGTTACTAATTTGTCTTATTTTCTGTCTCCACCCATGAAAATGTCAGCTCTCATTAAGGCAGGGATTTTGTCTTCTCGTGTTCACTCACACCCTAGTGCCGGAAAGAGTGACTGGGCAGAGTGGATACTCAACAAATACTTGTGGAACAAACGAAGGATAGAGCATTCTATACAGGAAATGCTCGGGGGAGACGGTGTTTCCACAGGAGGTCTGGGGGTGGGGGTAGGGGGTTGTCTTGAATCTGACCACTGTTTTCACTTGGATCACATAAAGCACAACAGTAAAAGAGCATGAGATATTCCTCTAAAGATATTTTTTATTCACCCTGGTTACAGATTCATAAGACATTGGGAGTAAAAAATAAGAAATTTAAAATTCTCAGTGTCAAAGCAGAAGTGGGAGTTGCTCACTTGTGTCCAACTCTTTGCAATTCCATGGACTTAGCCCACCAGGCTCCTCCGTCTATGGGATTCTCCAGGCAAGAATACTGGAGTGGGTTATCATTTCCTCCTCCAGAAGGGAGAGCAAATTCACCACTACCTGGAAAGCCTATCTTACTTTAAAGGTACTTAAGATGGTTAAAGGAGCAGGTGGAAGAGAACATGTGTCAGTAAAACCTAGAAAACATCTTCAGTCCTGGGTGGGAGGTGGGGAAATGCAGGGTGGTTTGCTTAGTTCTATCTGGAAGGAAGCCACAGGAACTGGCAGGCCCATATTTGCTCCACAGTACATGGCCCAATGGTTTCCTCCCATGTGTCCTTTGGAAGTAAGTAAAAATCTCTTGATCAGTTACTTGTTTCACTGTGGTTCCTGAAAGTCTCACAGTCGGCCAACAAGATTCTTAACACTGTTGGTTAAGAATCACTGCAAAAGATCCAACCTGAACTAAACACATGTCTTCCCTCATTCTGGAGGGTACACAGGCTAGTCAAAGGTCCACTCACAGGACCATGAAAGAAAGCGGGAGTAAGAGCTGACCCATTGGAAAACACCTTGAAGCTGGGAAAGATTGAGGGCAGGAGGAGCAGGGGGCAACAGAGGGTGAGATGGTTGGATGGCATCACTGGACTCAATGGACGTGAATTTGCACAAACTCTGAGAGTTGGTGAAGGACAAGGAAGCCTGCCATGCTGCAGTCCATGGGGTCACAAAGAGTTGGACACAATTCAGCAAATGAACAATTACATGAATGTGCACCGAGTATTGGTCCACTTGAGTTTTCCAAGCAGTCAGTTTCAGACCTGACCTTTCCCTTTACTTAAGAAGTCAATCAAACATGGTTACTGCATGATCCATCCTGGGTCTATAAATACAAGCCTGAGTAAAGAAGTCCTTGGGTTCTTTACAGACCAGTGAGGAAGTAGCTGTGACACAGGGCTAACACTGTTCACTGAAATAAAGGTATTAAATCCAAGGCATTTAAAGGTTGACTAAAGTGGCTAAGAAAGTTTAGACAAGACCCTTGCACCCCATTCTTACAAAATGTGCTCTTCTTTTAGACTTCCCTGACGGTTCAGTGGTTAAGACTCCACACTGCCACTGCAGGGGGCACGTGTTCAATGCCTGAGTGGGGAACCAAGATCCCACTTGTCATGCAGCGGTGGGGCGGCAGGGGAAATGGGAAGGTGATGACCAAAATTTCAGTTATGCAAGATAAGTAAGTTCTAGTAATCTGTTATCCAGCATGGAGCATAACAATACTTATTTTATTACTTAATTATTTTTATTTTGCTTTCACAGAGTTTTGTTGTTTACAGATATGTATAATCCCAGATTAGTCATATTTATATCCCTGACCCCTCCCTCCTGTGCCCTTCTCCCTGTCCCCCCCCTCCCACCCAACAATACTTCCTGTATACTGAAAATTTCCTAAGACAGTAGATCTTATGTCAAGTGTTGTTACTAGACCGAAAAATGATAATGATAATAAGAGGAGCTGGAGTAAACTTTGGGAGGTGATATGTCAATATCTCTGGTATTGATGATGGTGATGGTTTCACTAGTGTATGCTTATCCCCAAACTCGTCAAGTTGTATATATTTATCATGCACAGCTTTTCACAGCTGTGTCAATCATACCTCAATCAAATGCTTTAAAAAAAAAGAAAAAAAAAAGCCTTCTGAATGGGTGCAACCACTATGGAAACCAGTATAGAGGTTCCTCAAAAAGTTAAAAATTCCCCTTCTGGATAGATATTGTCACTGTGCTGTGGGAACAGGGGATCCTGCAGGGGCGCTGTACAATGGCCTGGAGGGATGGCGTGGGGGGTACTGGGAGAGGGCCAGGGATATACATATGACTAATCTAGGATTATACATATCTGTAAACAACAAAACTCTATAAAAGCAAAAGGTAAAATTTTAAAAATAATAATAAGTTAAAAAAAAAAAAAAATCCACTTCTGGGTATTTACCTGAACCAAATGAATTCAAAGAGCTACACACTCTCCTCTCACATTCACTGCAGTATTATTTACAACAGCCAAGATATGGGAATGACCTACATGTCCATCCACAGACAAACAGATGAGGAAGGCGTGGTACAAATATACAGTGGAATGATACTCAGCCATAACAACAACAAAAAAAATGAAATCTTGCCATGTGTGACCACACAGATAGACCTGAGGGCACTGTGCTAAGTAAAGTCAGACAGAGAAAGACAAATACCATGTGATCTCATTTAAATGTGGAATCCAAAACAAATAAACACAAAATGAGCTCACAGATACAGAGACCAGATTGGTTTTTGCCAGGAGTGTGAATGGGATGTGAGCAAAATGGTGAAGGTGGTCAAAAGACATAAATTTCCAGTTATAAAATAAATCAGTCATGCACATGTCATGTATATACAGCATGGGGACTACAGTTAACAAGACAGTACTGCATATTTGAAGGTTGCTAAGAGAGTAGATCTTAAAAGTTCTCCTAACATGAAAATGGAAATGTTACAACTATGTCTGGTGATGGCTGCAAACTAGACTTAGGGTGGGGATCACTTCACATTGTGGGGATCACTTCAATATGTATCAATATTGAGTCATTACACTCTATACCTGGAACTAACATGTTTTATGATGATTACACCTAAGTTAAAAGAAAAAAAAAAACAAAAACTTGCTCTTTGCCATGATTCTCCCAAGGTCATAAAAACAGACTATTTCAGCAGGCATATTTACAACAAGATTATTTACAAGTAAATGAAATGAAATGGCTGAACTAAGTGAAGTCAAAGGATTGAGATAGTATATAAAGCTCTAGATCGCCCTGTTTTACAGGAAACTTTCAACTTCAAATCACTCTTAATTTAATCTTTCTAAGAAAATCAACTATGAAATTAGACTCCCTGGATTAAAATCTAAACTCCGTTACCTAAAATCTGTACGACCTTAAGTTTCTAAAACATTATCAAATGAGAACAACAAGATCCCCTCATACATGACAACTGTGAGGGTCAGATGGCCGACAGCCATACAGCACTTAAACCACTGGGACAGTACAAGTGGTCTATTAAGTGCTAGCTGTTTAACTCTTGCTTCTGTTGTTCATCTTACCTCTTTCATTTTGAAAACCTTTACCAATGTCCATCCACAGACAAACAGATGAGGAAGGCGTGGTACAAATATACAGTGGAATGATACTCAGCCATAACAACAACAAAAAAAATGAAATCTTGCCATGTGTGACCACACAGATAGACCTGAGGGCACTGTGCTAAGTAAAGTCAGACAGAGAAAGACAAATACCATGTGATCTCATTTAAATGTGGAATCCAAAACAAATAAACACAAAATGAGCTCACAGATACAGAGACCAGATTGGTTTTTGCCAGGAGTGTGAATGGGATGTGAGCAAAATGGTGAAGGTGGTCAAAAGACATAAATTTCCAGTTATAAAATAAATCAGTCATGCACATGTCATGTATATACAGCATGGGGACTACAGTTAACAAGACAGTACTGCATATTTGAAGGTTGCTAAGAGAGTAGATCTTAAAAGTTCTCCTAACATGAAAATGGAAATGTTACAACTATGTCTGGTGATGGCTGCAAACTAGACTTAGGGTGGGGATCACTTCACATTGTGGGGATCACTTCAATATGTATCAATATTGAGTCATTACACTCTATACCTGGAACTAACATGTTTTATGATGATTACACCTAAGTTAAAAGAAAAAAAAAAACAAAAACTTGCTCTTTGCCATGATTCTCCCAAGGTCATAAAAACAGACTATTTCAGCAGGCATATTTACAACAAGATTATTTACAAGTAAATGAAATGAAATGGCTGAACTAAGTGAAGTCAAAGGATTGAGATAGTATATAAAGCTCTAGATCGCCCTGTTTTACAGGAAACTTTCAACTTCAAATCACTCTTAATTTAATCTTTCTAAGAAAATCAACTATGAAATTAGACTCCCTGGATTAAAATCTAAACTCCGTTACCTAAAATCTGTACGACCTTAAGTTTCTAAAACATTATCAAATGAGAACAACAAGATCCCCTCATACATGACAACTGTGAGGGTCAGATGGCCGACAGCCATACAGCACTTAAACCACTGGGACAGTACAAGTGGTCTATTAAGTGCTAGCTGTTTAACTCTTGCTTCTGTTGTTCATCTTACCTCTTTCATTTTGAAAACCTTTCCACTTTGATGCTGAAGAGGATTGTGCTATTGGAGAAAGAGTTCAGAAGTATTGAAAAATTCTTCTGCCTACATCCTGAAGCTCACAATATTGTCTAGTCAGAAACAAGCAATAGAACTTCTTCACTTTGGGGAGATTTTGTTTCCCCTTTGAGCTCTTCATTCAAATGTGCATGTAATTACTTAAAGAGGAAGCTGAAGACAAACTTTAAATTTTATGTTTTTCAACTTAGGATGCATAGATATTCACATATCCATATGAACATAATGTCTTGGTTTTTAAACTCAAACTTCGATTTAATGTAACCAGATGTTAAATAAACCACTTCGACTTTAATTTCAGCTGAGGCTGCAAGACAATAAATATCACATTTCAAAGTGAGATGCAAAAACACCAGTCAGAATGTGCATAGGATTTGCTTAAGAACTGGGATTTAACACTCTGCTGACTACCCAGCCTCAGCAAGGAGTACTGCAAAAAAAAAAAAAAAAGGAGAGAGAGATTATAACCGGACTTGCTGGAGAACTTCTGTGTGTGCTGCGAGTGGTAGCCCTCCCTGTAATTAAGGAATCTGGAATACAAGTGCATGCGAACCACTGCCCTCAAGTCTAAGGGGAGGGTTTCAGTGGAACCCCTTTGAGAGCTCACTAAGCATCCTCTGGAGCTAGGGGTACACTGTGGACGAGTGTCTGATTCTGGGGTTTTCAAAGGGAGGAAAACGATGGTCGGCTACGCTGACATTAAAGTAAAAATGGCTCTCAGGGGTGCCATGTGTAGTCAAAGGATTGAGATAGTATATAAAGCTCTAGATCGCCCTGTTTTACAGGAAACTTTCAACTTCAAATCACTCTTAATTTAATCTTTCTAAGAAAATCAACTATGAAATTAGACTCCCTGGATTAAAATCTAAACTCCGTTACCTAAAATCTGTACGACCTTAAGTTTCTAAAACATTATCAAATGAGAACAACAAGATCCCCTCATACATGACAACTGTGAGGGTCAGATGGCCGACAGCCATACAGCACTTAAACCACTGGGACAGTACAAGTGGTCTATTAAGTGCTAGCTGTTTAACTCTTGCTTCTGTTGTTCATCTTACCTCTTTCATTTTGAAAACCTTTCCACTTTGATGCTGAAGAGGATTGTGCTATTGGAGAAAGAGTTCAGAAGTATTGAAAAATTCTTCTGCCTACATCCTGAAGCTCACAATATTGTCTAGTCAGAAACAAGCAATAGAACTTCTTCACTTTGGGGAGATTTTGTTTCCCCTTTGAGCTCTTCATTCAAATGTGCATGTAATTACTTAAAGAGGAAGCTGAAGACAAACTTTAAATTTTATGTTTTTCAACTTAGGATGCATAGATATTCACATATCCATATGAACATAATGTCTTGGTTTTTAAACTCAAACTTCGATTTAATGTAACCAGATGTTAAATAAACCACTTCGACTTTAATTTCAGCTGAGGCTGCAAGACAATAAATATCACATTTCAAAGTGAGATGCAAAAACACCAGTCAGAATGTGCATAGGATTTGCTTAAGAACTGGGATTTAACACTCTGCTGACTACCCAGCCTCAGCAAGGAGTACTGCAAAAAAAAAAAAAAAGGAGAGAGAGATTATAACCGGACTTGCTGGAGAACTTCTGTGTGTGCTGCGAGTGGTAGCCCTCCCTGTAATTAAGGAATCTGGAATACAAGTGCATGCGAACCACTGCCCTCAAGTCTAAGGGGAGGGTTTCAGTGGAACCCCTTTGAGAGCTCACTAAGCATCCTCTGGAGCTAGGGGTACACTGTGGACGAGTGTCTGATTCTGGGGTTTTCAAAGGGAGGAAAACGATGGTCGGCTACGCTGACATTAAAGTAAAAATGGCTCTCAGGGGTGCCATGTGTAGGAAATGTGGATTTGATCCCTGGGTTGGAAAGATTCCCTGGAGAAGGAAATGGAAATCCACTCCAGTATTCTTGCCTGGGAAGTGCCATGGATAGAGGAGCCTGTCGGCTACAACAGGGGGTCGCACAAGAGTTTGACACGACTTAGTGACTAAACAAGAACAAAAGGCCACCCTGTGCTCCCAGGACAAAGGACTCTCGGGGGTCTTCCCATAAGAAGACCAATTTAGGAGGGAGTAACTCAGGAACCACCTCAATAGACGAGGTGACCCCAAAAGGGTGTGAACTGCTAAATTCCCAGGTTGAAAACCATACATGAGACCAACCATGGAGACATATGAGCAGTGAGAAAATCCCTTCTGATATGAGTGTGTGTGTGTGGGGGGGGGGGGGGCACACATACCCTACAAGAGAACTTCCTGTCTCTCTCCTCGTCCTCCATACCATCTCCAACTCTGGCATCACAGCTCTGTATGGGGCACATAAGGCAAGACCAGCAACCCCCCCACACACACCCAGCAGCACCCCACCAGCCTGCAAGGCTCGAGCTGAAGGAAGAGTTTACCACTGAAAGAAAACCAGTGCTTTATTTATTAGCCTGGCTTGATACATGAGTGACTAAACTGGCATGCATTTGTTACTGAAGATAATCAGAGGATCTTTTGTTTTCTGGAAGGCAGTAGAAAATCAAGAGGCCAGTCCTAAGGGTCAGCTTTCCAGGTTGGCACTAGGGGTAAAGAAGCCACCTACCAATGAGGGAGACATAGGAGACCTGGGTTCGATCCCTGGTCTAGGAAGATTCCACATGCTACAGAGCAACGAAGCCCATGTGCCACAACTACTGAAGCCTGCTTGCTTAGAGCCTATGCTCCGCAACAAGAGGAATCACTGCAATGAGAAGCCCGTGCACCACAACTAGAGAGTAGCCCTACTCGCCACGACCAGAGAAAAGACCACCTGCAGCAATGAAGACTCAGAAGAGCCAAAAAAAGAAAAAAATTGTTTTTTAATTTTGGCCTCTTTTATTGTTTTTATCTATTTCTTTTCATCCATCTTTATTCTTTGGCCTGTGTGCACCTCCCACTGAAGTAGCCTCTCTCATGGCAGAGAACCGGCTCTGGGCACATACACTCCACAGTGCTGGCTCGTAAACGGACACACCGGCCAAGCCACTCTGCAGCACGTGGGATCTTCTCGGGCCAGGGATTTAACCAGTGCCCCTTGCACAGCAAGGTGGACTCTTTACCCACTGGACCTCCAGGGAAGTCCCCCCAAAATTTTATTACTTTTTTTAAAATAGGTGAGCAAGGAAAGTGATGATAGGAATGACTACTGTCTATTTCAATTGAGAGTCCCTTGACTGCCGGGAGATCAAACCAGTCAATCCTAAAGGAAATCAACCCTGAGTATTTGTTGGAAGGACTGATGCTGAAGCTGAAACTCCAACACTTGGGCCACCTTATGCAAAGAGGTGACTCATTGGAAAAGAGCCTGATGTTGGGAAAAACAGAAGGCAAAAAGAGAAGGGGACAACAGAGGACAAGATGGTTGGATGGCACCACTGAGTCCATGGACATGAGTTTGAGCAAGCTCTGGGAGATGGTGAAGGACAGGGAAGCCTGCTATGCTACAGTCCATGGGCTCACAAAGAGTCGGACACCACTGAGCAACTGAACTGATTGTCCATCCAAGCTGAGTGAACTAACGATACCAAAAAATGCTCCCAAGCAATTCTATCCAACAATTTTCCTTCCATATTTTTACAACAGAAGCAATTCCCAAGAGGCCAGTCCTAAGGGTCAGCTTTCCAGGTTGGCACTAGGGGTAAAGAAGCCACCTACCAATGAGGGAGACATAGGAGACCTGGGTTCGATCCCTGGTCTAGGAAGATTCCACATGCTACAGAGCAACGAAGCCCATGTGCCACAACTACTGAAGCCTGCTTGCTTAGAGCCTATGCTCCAACAAGAGGAATCACTGCAATGAGAAGCCCGTGCACCACAACTAGAGAGTAGCCCTACTCGCCACGACCAGAGAAAAGACCACCTGCAGCAATGAAGACTCAGAAGAGCCAAAAAAAGAAAAAAATTGTTTTTTAATTTTGGCCTCTTTTATTGTTTTTATCTATTTCTTTTCATCCATCTTTATTCTTTGGCCTGTGTGCACCTCCCACTGAAGTAGCCTCTCTCATGGCAGAGAACCGGCTCTGGGCACATACACTCCACAGTGCTGGCTCGTAAACGGACACACCGGCCAAGCCACTCTGCAGCACGTGGGATCTTCTCGGGCCAGGGATTTAACCAGTGCCCCTTGCACAGCAAGGTGGACTCTTTACCCACTGGACCTCCAGGGAAGTCTCCCCAAAATTTTATTACTTTTTTTAAAATAGGTGAGCAAGGAAAGTGATGATAGGAATGACTACTGTCTATTTCAATTGAGAGTCCCTTGACTGCCGGGAGATCAAACCAGTCAATCCTAAAGGAAATCAACCCTGAGTATTTGTTGGAAGGACTGATGCTGAAGCTGAAACTCCAACACTTGGGCCACCTTATGCAAAGAGGTGACTCATTGGAAAAGAGCCTGATGTTGGGAAAAACAGAAGGCAAAAAGAGAAGGGGACAACAGAGGACAAGATGGTTGGATGGCACCACTGAGTCCATGGACATGAGTTTGAGCAAGCTCTGGGAGATGGTGAAGGACAGGGAAGCCTGCTATGCTACAGTCCATGGGCTCACAAAGAGTCGGACACCACTGAGCAACTGAACTGATTGTCCATCCAAGCTGAGTGAACTAACGATACCAAAAAATGCTCCCAAGCAATTCTATCCAACAATTTTCCTTCCCATATTTTTTACAGGGAACAGAAGGCTCCTTTCCCAGAGATTCCCTAATAGCTGTGACAACCAGAGAAGCAGTCATCCTGGGCAGTACCCAAGGTCTCCCCATGCCCAGTGGAGCCCGGCTCAGGCTCGTTTCTAGCACTGAGAGAGAGGAAGATCGTCAAATTTAGAACTGACTCGGGAAAGTGTAATTTCTAAACCTAGAATAAAACTCAAAACGTTTGGAATTTGTGTTTCACTTGGCTCTGGAGAAGAAGGCTGCAGACGCTGTGAACTTGCTTCCCTGGGGAGTCGCAGAAGCTGGCAGACACACTTTGAGGTCACGCTGGTAACCCACGGAGGCCAGGAGGTTTTGCAACACATGGACCCAAAAGGCTCCACTTCTCAGCCCCGATTCTGTTTGTGATAACCATTTCCTGCTCTCCTGTATAAGCTGAGACCCTAGTAAGTGGGTTGGTTCACCGCCCTGGGAAAAATTACCCTTCGTAGCCAGCAATACTTCCTCACGATGCTGAAGCAAAAAGTTCCGTTTTTTGACAGTGCCGGCTTCACCGCAGGAAAGGTTCCCATTCTTTTATCTGCCCTATAATGACACACACAGACGCGCAGAGTGCTCACACACATCAAAAACGTCCACACGCGGGAGAAGGCATCTGACAAACAGGATGAGCCGGAGAGAGCCGGGGAGCGGAGCCATGTGCTCTGTGGGGCTCTTCTTGGCTGAAAGGGGTTGGTCTGTTGCTCGCAGGCCACATGCCGTAAACGAGGAAGTCCGCCGCGGAGTTGACAGGTAAGATACAGTAAGTGCCGATCAAAAGTCAACTCACAAAACCACGCTTTTGACAACACACTGTGACGCTCGGTGGGAAACATACAAGTTGCCAGTTGGCCCGGCAACAAGCAGAAGCACATCCAGGAGGCTCAGCTCTCTCTTTCCCGCAGCAAGGGGACAGTCCCTTTTGACTTCAGGTTGGCACGCAGAAAGGATGGGAAAGGCAGACGATGACTGCTTGTGATCAAAAGATTGTGAGGAAGAAAATAAAACTGTGGAAGTCCCTCGGTGCGTTGTGTTCCTTCTGGAACCCCATCAGTACGTGGAGACTGTAAAAGACAGGATCCAGGACCAGAGAATAGGAGAGTAGGAGACGGGAGTCTGCCCACACAGACAGAAAGATGGGGCGTGGAAATGTTTGTCTTTCATTTATTTTGAGCAAACACTGCCTTCCACGTAGCAGACGCATCCTGATCAGCAATTTCCACCTGGTGTTCTTCAAACCAGATGGAAGTGTAAATTATTTAAATACATGATCTTCCATTAGTTGTTGAGCTTAAGTGCCTCAAAAAAAAAATTTTTTTTTAATGCTTTCCAGGATTCTAGAGAGCATTTGCACAAAGATAGATAAACATATTTTCAAGATGCAGCTCCAATGATAGCAATTTTTAGATCTCAAAGTACAGTCAGCATTAACATCTATAAGTAATTACAACTTCTGCAAAAGACTGTTTACACCATAAAAGTAAAATTGGAGCTAATGAGCTAATTAAGGTTTTTTCTCCCTCCACATGATACTATTCCATAAAATCCCAACATGCTCATCACAGCACATCAAGGAGTGATCATGCTCCATCTTCAGTGGTTTCTCCCGTTCAAGATTCAGATACGTTTTATCTAAATTGGTTTGTAAGTAAAAATCGGAAGATAGATTTTGAGTTTAATCAGTCTCCCAAGGGGAAATGTTAGCACTCGTGATAATATAATAAGCATTGTGTTTATGTTTGTAGGCAGTGTGCGATGGAAAAAATTCATGAGTGAAGACATCCTAGTTTTACTTCCTTTTTATCCTTGAAAAAAAACACTTGCCTTGATTATCCCTCCACTTGCGCAACAGGTAAGAGAAGTCCGCGGAGTTGACAGGTAAGTGGCCGATCAAAAGTCAACTCACAAAACCACGCTTTTGACAACACACTGTGACGCTCGGTGGGAAACATACAAGTTGCCAGTTGGCCCGGCAACAAGCAGAAGCACATCCAGGAGGCTCAGCTCTCTCTTTCCCGCAGCAAGGGGACAGTCCCTTTTGACTTCAGGTTGGCACGCAGAAAGGATGGGAAAGGCAGACGATGACTGCTTGTGATCAAAAGATTGTGAGGAAGAAAATAAAACTGTGGAAGTCCCTCGGTGCGTTGTGTTCCTTCTGGAACCCCATCAGTACGTGGAGACTGTAAAAGACAGGATCCAGGACCAGAGAATAGGAGAGTAGGAGACGGGAGTCTGCCCACACAGACAGAAAGATGGGGCGCGTGGAAATGTTTGTCTTTCATTTATTTTGAGCAAACACTGCCTTCCACGTAGCAGACGCATCCTGATCAGCAATTTCCACCTGGTGTTCTTCAAACCAGATGGAAGTGTAAATTATTTAAATACATGATCTTCCATTAGTTGTTGAGCTTAAGTGCCTCAAAAAAAAAATTTTTTTTTAATGCTTTCCAGGATTCTAGAGAGCATTTGCACAAAGATAGATAAACATATTTTCAAGATGCAGCTCCAATGATAGCAATTTTTAGATCTCAAAGTACAGTCAGCATTAACATCTATAAGTAATTACAACTTCTGCAAAAGACTGTTTACACCATAAAAGTAAAATTGGAGCTAATGAGCTAATTAAGGTTTTTTCTCCCTCCACATGATACTATTCCATAAAATCCCAACATGCTCATCACAGCACATCAAGGAGTGATCATGCTCCATCTTCAGTGGTTTCTCCCGTTCAAGATTCAGATACGTTTTATCTAAATTGGTTTGTAAGTAAAAATCGGAAGATAGATTTTGAGTTTAATCAGTCTCCCAAGGGGAAATGTTAGCACTCGTGATAATATAATAAGCATTGTGTTTATGTTTGTAGGCAGTGTGCGATGGAAAAAATTCATGAGTGAAGACATCCTAGTAACTTCCTAATCCTGAAATCACTGCCTTGATTATAGAATTATATAGGGAACCTGTTACCGCTAAATATTCAAAATTTCTAAAATTTCAGCAAGTGAAAAGACTGTAGATGTCGCTTGATCTTGTTAAAATTCAGACACTGTCTGAAATCCCTCCACTTTTATTCACTTTATCAATACCTAGTCTTTACATTGTGGGGAACAAACAGTGAGGGGGAGGCATAGAGGGAGTAACATGGAAACCTATACTGTCATGTGTGGAAAAGATAGCTATTGTCATTGTGCTAACGGAATAGGAGTGCTCACAATGACTTGGGGCGATGGTCCGGAGGGGTGGGAGCGGGGGAACTGGGCGGGGGCGGGGGAACCAGGGATATGCATATGAATGATCTGGGAACATACATGTCGGTGAACAACAAAACTGTGTAAAATCTTTAAAATTAAAAATTAAAAATTAAAAAAAAAAACAATACCTAGTCTTTATCCCGTAACTTCTTTAACAGTTTTTTAGCCTATCTGAAGGCTCCACTTTCTCTTTGCTCCTTCCACTTGAGGTGGAAACCACACCCTCAGAGCCCCAGCCATCTCTCTTCCCACTAGACGTTCTCCTCCTCCAGCCCAGAATCAGACCACCCCAGGGTGGACAGGGGCCACGGAAGGGTCCCACTTCATCTCTACACCTGAGGTGTCTGTCTGGAACAACAGGGCCTAGTTCTTCAGCACCCCTGTCTTTTCCTCCAGTTAATTCCTGCTATTGATGGAACTAATTCTAAAACAGACTCTCTTTATGCTGTTGAGGTTTGAACGGCTTCTAAGTAACATACTTCTTTGCGCCAATCATGTTCAGAATTGACACACAGAGCCAGGAAGACAAAAATAAACTGTCACCTTTGTTCCTGATAAAGCTGTTAGAGAATTTGCCTCAGATGGGAGCGCTAAATGGGCTTGTTAATGACGCACAACAGAATTAAAATTATGCGCTGTGTCAAAGGAAATACAGAGCTCTATAATCTAGGCCTCCTTCCCCCAGCCCCAGACACTGGGTGGACCAGTCTTGTTTACTACAAATCCAGGCGAGTACGTGTACTGTCTGCTGGTTAGAATACTGGGAGTCAGGCTGAGACGTGAGCAAACTCTGCTCCTTCTTCTCAAATTCACCCATAGATGGTTTTCCCTTCAGTAAGAGTAACTACAGGATTCAGACAGAGGTGACGACTGCAGGATGTCATGTCACAGGTAACAGAGGGAGTGAGGATGAGCATTTCCCCTGAACATGGACTATTATGAGGACAACTTAATATTTTGAATTTGTCAATAGGGAAGTTATCTCAGCTGTCATTAATTATCAAGTTTCCAAACAATTTCCATTAGCCAGCACCGATTTTTCATACAAGGCATCATGCCAACATTTCTGAGGGCTACAAAGCCTAAGACACTGTTTACAACCTCAGGAAGTTTACAAATCTAGTTGCAGACATTAGACTTGAACAAGTAAAAGTAAACCAGGATTTTAATAGCAATTCAAGATAATACTATGAAAGATGTCAGGACTTTCCTAGTGGTCCAGTAGTTAAGACTCTGCCTTCCAATGTAGGGGACGCAGGTTCGATCCCCAGTCAGGGAACTAAGATCCCATATGCCATGGGACAACTAAAGCTGGGTTCCACAACTATAGAGCCCACATGCTCTGATGCCCGAGAACCACAACTAGAGAGAAACTGAGTTCCTCAAATAAGAGTTCATGTGCTCCAACGAAGACTCGACACAGAGATATTTAAAAAAAAAAAGATGTCATAAGTCAGTACAATTAATTTTCATCTTAATTGACAGTTAAATAAGGATCCAAAAGAGGACGAAATCTTGATAAATCATCAGATTTATTCAGATTTATAAATTTATCAAGATTTATAAATTGGAAGTATAACCTGGATCTTCAAAAATGATAGGGATTTGGAGAAAAAAGAGAGAAAAGGGAATAATACAAAGTTTTGGGAGAAGCCAGAGGAAAAATCATAGCCCACAGTGCAAGTGTCTTCACGAGGGAAGGCTTGGAAGGCAATACAGGAAATCAGCACCAGAAAGCCAGAGTTCTAACCTGCCAGGCAAGGTGAACCGCTTCCCCGAGCCTCAGTGACCCCGACCATAAGATGGGGATTTAATGGGAAGTCACTCAAGGTCCTACGGTTAGGAAGAAGGGCTTTCACTGCTATGGCTGGGGTTCAAGGACTTGTCAGGGGACTAAGATTCCACAAACTGAAAGATGTGGCGGAAAGGTATTGCTTTAAAAATAAATAAATTTTAAAAATTATATTTCAGTTACCACCTCGATTATTTTATGAGGATTAAAATAATATACATAAAGCAACAAGAACATAGTAAGTACCCAATAAATGCTCATTATTGTTTTTTATTATCATCACTACAGTACTTACCAGCTAAGCTGCCAGTGATTTGTGGAGCATTTGCTGATAAAATGTATTTATTATAGAATTCATTTGGCCTCTCTTGCTGTAGTAACATGTTCAACCTTCCTGAAATATCACTCCTTAATTATACAAAATTTCAAACATTTACAAAACAATAGCATAATAAGTTCATCAGGTATCCACTACCTAAATTCAACAATTACCCACTCAAGGTCAACTTCCTAGTTTCATATAAACTCTATCCAGACTCTTCTAAAGCAAATCTCAAACCCCATGTCATTCCATTCTTCCAATTTTTCCGCATTCTTTTAACGTAACCACAATATGATTATCACACCTAAAATATGATTAGATATCCAAACAGTGCTAAAATCACCCCAAATTGTTCCTTTACAAATATTTTTAGCTTATTGGAGAACAAGTCCAAATACAATTCATACACTGCAATCATGTGAGGCATATCTTAAGACTTTGTAACCCATAGGTCCTGTCTCCATCATTCTCCCTTTTTCCGGGAAGTCAGAGAAATGGATATGTTGAAGAAGCCATACAATTTGACCTACAGAGGTTCCCACTGCTTGGGGCTTGCGGTCACATCTCTGTGATGTGGTTTAACATATTTCTCTGTCCCTTTTATTTCCTATACGTTGAAAGTGAGGGCTTAATACTTCCTCAGATGCTGACCATTCTGCATGAGCTGCCATTTCTGGCAGGAGCTTTGCACGGCAACCCACTCTAGTATTCTTGCTTGGGAATCCTATGGCCAGAGGGGGGCTAGAGCCCATAGGGTCACAATGAGTCACATTGGACATGACTGAGCAAACCTCCCACACACACTCCACAGGTGGAGTGTACTTAAATCAGAGGGCACTAGTGCCCTGATTCTTTATGGTTGGCAGTCATCTTTCACCATCCCTAAGATCCATTATTTCATTTGTTTCAAAATGATAACTTTCTAATAATCTTCATTCGCTTTTATTTTATTGGCTTGCATATTTCAGTAAGTCTCCTCCCCTCGTCAATGATTTTACTGCTCTGAGGTCTGATGTATTCAAGAGCGACAGGATAAATGCTAGATTTTCAAAATAATGACTTGGTTCCCTAGCACTCTCCATAGGTGATCATGGAGGGTATTTCTGCTTCTGATTCATTATTAAATCATAGTTGAAATGTTTCGGTCCATAATATTCTCATTATCGATCACTAAATGGCCCCAGTGTCTGCATCAGGGGCTTCTTCAAGTTGACCACTGAGTCCTTTGGATACATCCCCAGTATCTGCGTTCTGTACCGTGATGAGACATTACAAGATCATCATGATCAGTTCCTACCCCAGAGTTGTCATTTCTGCCAAGGAATCCTGGTTTCTTCGGGAAGGAAATGATGCTAGCAGATCAGGACCTCAGCATTAAGGCTGCTGATTACTATGGGTGGCCTTTATTTCCAGGCTTTTTCAGTGAACAGAGCTAGAAACATGCGAGCAGCATTCAGTGCTAAAGAATCCACCTGCCAATACAGGAGACACAAGAGACGGGGCACAACTAAGCACATACACTGTTACCAGGTTGGCCTTTATTTCCAGGTCTTTTCGGTGAACAGACCTAGAAACATGTTAGTAGCATTTTGTGGTTGCTTTACGTAAGATATATCATGAATTCGATTTGTATTTCTGCTATAACTTCAGGACTCCAAGATTTGTAGCTGAGCCTCATGTTAAACATCTTGTGTACTTTCTCCCACCCAAATCCCGTTTCTCAGTAGTATAAACAGAACCACTTCTTTCTCCACGTGTTTTTTAAAAAAAGACCTAAAACAGTTCAAGATTTTTCTGAGCTGCCATTTCTGGCAGGAGCTTTGAGCAACCCACTCTAGTATTCTTGCTTGGGAATCCTATGGCCAGAGGGGCTAGAGCCCATAGGGTCACAATGAGTCACATTGGACATGACTGAGCAAACCTCCACACACTCCACAGGTGGAGTGTACTTAAATCAGAGGGCACTAGTGCCCTGATTCTTTATGGTTGGCAGTCATCTTTCACCATCCCTAAGATCCATTATTTCATTTGTTTCAAAATGATAACTTTCTAATAATCTTCATTCGCTTTTATTTTATTGGCTTGCATATTTCAGTAAGTCTCCTCCCCTCGTCAATGATTTTACTGCTCTGAGGTCTGATGTATTCAAGAGCGACAGGATAAATGCTAGATTTTCAAAATAATGACTTGGTTCCCTAGCACTCTCCATAGGTGATCATGGAGGGTATTTCTGCTTCTGATTCATTATTAAATCATAGTTGAAATGTTTCGGTCCATAATATTCTCATTATCGATCACTAAATGGCCCCAGTGTCTGCATCAGGGGCTTCTTCAAGTTGACCACTGAGTCCTTTGGATACATCCCCAGTATCTGCGTTCTGTACCGTGATGAGACATTACAAGATCATCATGATCAGTTCCTACCCCAGAGTTGTCATTTCTGCCAAGGAATCCTGGTTTCTTCGGGAAGGAAATGATGCTAGCAGATCAGGACCTCAGCATTAAGGCTGCTGATTACTATGGGTGGCCTTTATTTCCAGGCTTTTTCAGTGAACAGAGCTAGAAACATGCGAGCAGCATTCAGTGCTAAAGAATCCACCTGCCAATACAGGAGACACAAGAGACGCGGGACACAACTAAGCACATACACTGTTACCAGGTTGGCCTTTATTTCCAGGTCTTTTCGGTGAACAGACCTAGAAACATGTTAGTAGCATTTTGTGGTTGCTTTACGTAAGATATATCATGAATTCGATTTGTATTTCTGCTATAACTTCAGGACTCCAAGATTTGTAGCTGAGCCTCATGTTAAACATCTTGTGTACTTTCTCCCACCCCCAAATCCCGTTTCTCAGTAGTATAAACAGAACCACTCTCTTTCTCCCCACAGTACACACTCAACAGTCTTAAAATAAAAATGCCAACACTATACCACCTACCACATGATCACTGAAAACAGTTCAAGATTTTTCTTTCAATTCCATTTTCTTTAAGACATATTCCACCAGGGAAACAAGGTCAAGGCGTGTTTTAAAGTCACTTGAAATAATTTCTATATGGTTGTGCCGCACGTTCAATACTCTGGTGATTCACCTATTTCACTTGGCTGTTAATTTCTAGAACTTTCCATTTAATTTTGTCCTATAATTACATGAATACTTATATGATTCCAAAATCAAATCTATAAGTGAGTGTCCACTCAAACACTGTTTCTACTCTTGTCCCTATACTCTTCGGCTGGCCAAAAGTTCTTTCAGGCTTTTCCATAAGATGTTTATAGAAAATTTCAAATGCACTTTTTGGCCAACTCAATACATGTACGCATAAAAGCACATACTTTTACATTCTCTGTGGTGGTTTAAATTGTATCCCTAGAAAGGATATGTCAAATTCTAATTTCAGGTAACTGTGAATGTCATCTTATGCGGACATAGGGTCTTTGTTGATGTAACCAATTTAAAACAAGATCATACTGGGGGCTTCCCTGGTGGTCCAGTGGGTAAGGACACCGCTTTGCAGTGCAAGGGGCGCCGGTTCGATCCTTGGCCTGGGAAGATCCCACGTGCCGTGGAGCGGCTGGACCGATGTGTCCAATTACCGAGCTGGAGCTCTGGGGCGCATGCGCCCAGAGCCGGCGCTCTGCAACCACAGACGCCACCACGATGGGAGGCCCACAGGAGCCAAAGAACAAAGATGGATGAAAATAGAGAAATGAAAGACCAATAGAAGTGGCCCGCCCGCCCCCCCCCCACCCCAACCCGACCCCCGCCCAAAATAAATAAATAAATTTAAAAAAAAAAAAAGATCATACTGGATTAGGATGGATTCCAATCCAGTGACCCATATCTTTAAAGAGAAAGGAGAGGGAGCTTTGGACAAAGAGACACAGACACACACAAGGGAAGACAGCCACGTGGATACTGAAGCAGAAACTGGAGTGAAGGACTTTCCTAGTGGTCCAGTGGTTACGGCTTCACGTTCCCAAGGCAGGAGGCCTGGATTCGATCCCTAGTTAAACCCTGGAAGACCAAGATTTGTAGCTGAGCCTCATGTTAAACATCTTGTGTACTTTCTCCCACCCCAAATCCGTTTCTCAGTAGTATAAACAGAACCACTCTCTTTCTCCCCACAGTACACACTCAACAGTCTTAAAATAAAAATGCCAACACTATACCACCTACCACATGATCACTGAAAACAGTTCAAGATTTTTCTTTCAATTCCATTTTCTTTAAGACATATTCCACCAGGGAAACAAGGTCAAGGCGTGTTTTAAAGTCACTTGAAATAATTTCTATATGGTTGTGCCGACGTTCAATACTCTGGTGATTCACCTATTTCACTTGGCTGTTAATTTCTAGAACTTTCCATTTAATTTTGTCCTATAATTACATGAATACTTATATGATTCCAAAATCAAATCTATAAGTGAGTGTCCACTCAAACACTGTTTCTACTCTTGTCCCTATACTCTTCGGCTGGCCAAAAGTTCTTTCAGGCTTTTCCATAAGATGTTTATAGAAAATTTCAAATGCACTTTTTGGCCAACTCAATACATGTACGCATAAAAGCACATACTTTTACATTCTCTGTGGTGGTTTAAATTGTATCCCTAGAAAGGATATGTCAAATTCTAATTTCAGGTAACTGTGAATGTCATCTTATGCGGACATAGGGTCTTTGTTGATGTAACCAATTTAAAACAAGATCATACTGGGGGCTTCCCTGGTGGTCCAGTGGGTAAGGACACCGCTTTGCAGTGCAAGGGGCGCCGGTTCGATCCTTGGCCTGGGAAGATCCCACGTGCCGTGGAGCGGCTGGACCGATGTGTCCAATTACCGAGCTGGAGCTCTGGGGCGCATGCGCCCAGAGCCGGCGCTCTGCAACCACAGACGCCACCACGATGGGAGGCCCACAGGAGCCAAAGAACAAAGATGGATGAAAAATGGAGAAATGAAAGACCAATAGAAGTGGCCCGCCCGCTCCCCTCCCTCCCCAACCCGACCCCCGCCCAAAATAAATAAATAAATTTAAAAAAAAAAAAAGATCATACTGGATTAGGATGGATTCCAATCCAGTGACCCATATCTTTAAAGAGAAAGGAGAGGGAGCTTTGGACAAAGAGACACAGACACACACAAGGGAAGACAGCCACGTGGATACTGAAGCAGAAACTGGAGTGAAGGACTTTCCTAGTGGTCCAGTGGTTACGGCTTCACGTTCCCAAGGCAGGAGGCCTGGATTCGATCCCTAGTTAGGGAACTAGATCCCACAATCAGCAACTAAAGATTCCACATGCTACCACTAAAAAATCCCACGTGTGTGTGTGTGTTCTGGTCCTTCAGTCGTGTCCAACTCTTTGGGATCCTATGGACTGTAGCGTGCCTTTCTCTACAACACAACCAAGAGTGTGTGCCTGCGTGCTCAGATGCTTGGTTGTGCCTGCCTGCAGCCTGCTGGGATTCTCTGCCCATGGGATTTCCCAGGCAAGAATACTGGAGTGGGCTGCCCTTTCCTCCTCCTGGGGCCCTTCCCCACCCAAGGACTGAAGCCGAGTCTCCTGCGTCTCCTGTATCAGCAGACAAGATTCTTTACCACGGAGCCACCTGCGAAGCCCAATACAGCCAAGAGCTGTGGGCAATGGACCTCGCACTGGAAGTCCTAGACAGAAACGTTCAGAGCCTTGCCCTGGAGCGCAGCACGTTGGGGGCAGGATCTGGACGACAGTGCAGAGGTTCTCTCTCCCAGGCCTGTGCAGAGTCCACTTTGGCTGCGGTTTTCTCTGCACAACTGCGATTCTTGCTGAATAATTGAAGCCCAGGCTCTGTCCATATCAGGAATATTACTGTTTGATTTTGTGGTCCCAGAGGGACAGCTGTGAACAGCTGATGCCTCTGCTGATACTGAAACGGCTACAGAATGTGGGAATTTTATTTCCTAGTTTTCTGCTGGAAAAGCCTCCAGGCGCTGTGCTGGGAAGTAGGGGCTTCTTAGACCGTTTTCAGAAAGTTCAAGAACTGATGGGTGGGGAGGGCATGAGGTTAGTGAGACGCTTTGATTCTGCAAAACTGCATCCCTGCCACAAATGGTAAAAAAAAAAAAAAAGAAAGAAAAAATCATTTAATTCTAAATGGAATAACCCAGCCCCTACCAGCCCCTCAGGAACTGAAATAATGTGGCATAAGTTCCTGCTAAAGGAAAAATGTGGATTTTAATATGCACACATAGCAGGATAATGCTGCTCATACACACGGACCACAAAAACATGCTCCATTCCCACACACCGCCCCCTCACCCCGCATCGCCTCCAGAAAAGAACAAGTCACAAAATCTGAGTTATGAAAGGTGATTTATTCAAATAGAAACTCCCAGATGTGACTTCACAAAGGAAGAAGATTGGCTGCAACATAATCACATGAGCAAGACCTGGGATCTCAAGCCAATCATCCCCAGAAGGGTCACAGTGGTCGGGCAGGGCCCTACCCAGTGGCCGTCTGTGTTCTGCTCCATATGTATCTGAAGACTTCCTTCCAAAATGCTTAGGAGTGATTGCTCACAGACATACTTTTGGTAAATAGCTATGATTTTCTTTTATTGAAAAAAAAAGTTTGAAACGAATTCAGAAAGATCCCATTATTTGCCTTAACAAAACTACACACTGTGGAATCCATCAAAATCCCCAGGTTGAGGCAAAAGAACACAACTTAAAGCATCTCTCTCCCTGTGTGATGACAAAGAACTTAAGGGGAAATTAGAATTCAGGAATGGCTCTTCAGGCCGAAGCTTATAGAAAAGCTCAAACAGCTGAGACTCCCAAAGCCAAAGCAAAGTGGCGACTCCCACCTGCCTTCTTTCCCATCCTGTGGCCACAGATGAAGTACACAGTCACACACAAACACTGCCTACCTAACTACAACAAAAAAGCTTTAACTTAAAAAAAAAAATACTAGCTACATACGTGAGTCCCTCAAGGGGTAATGAATCCACCTCGCAATGCAGAAGGCACAAGAGACGCAGGTTTGATCCCCGAGCTGGGAAGATCCCCTGGAGGAGGAAATGCCAACTCACTCCTGTACTCTTGCCTGAAAAACTCCATGCACAGAGGATCCTGGAGGGCTACAGTTCATAGGGTTGCAAAGAGTCACACACAACTGAGCAACTAAGCACACAAAACAAGTGTAGAATTAGTACTGGTGAGAATTAGGGAAGAATTCATTTGATGGATGAAGCAAATTAAAAAAAAATAAGAGTTCTAAAATTCGCAACAACAAAAAATTCTAGAATTCTGCCTTCAATTCTGCTTTCTGTAAAGGAAGGAAGTTTGAGTTGCAAACCAGGTGACAGGAGTTCAAATCTCCATCTTTTCCAGCTGTGGGAACCTGTCCACCCAGCTATCCACCCTCCTCCTCCACACCCTGGTCATGTGGAGGAGGAAAACTTCCCCATAGTATGCCCTTGCCAAGAGAGGACAGCAAGACGGAGAAAGCTCTGAGCACAGTGCCTGGACACAACAAAGGTGAGCTGAATATTAATCTGGTTGCCAAAAAAGAAATATATTTCACAGAGAGCAAAAAACACAGTCGGAGGGACAGCCTTGAATGAGTCATTAATCTCAAAATATTGTCACCAAGAAAAGGCCTTCCTCTTACAGACAAACTTAGGGTGGGGTCGGAGGGGAGGCTGGGGGAAGGGGATAGCTGGGGAGTTTGGGATGGACCTTACACACAGCTGTAGTTAAAATGCAAAACCAACAAGGACCTACTGTAGAGCACCGGGAACTCTGCTCAATGTGGCAGCCTCGATAGGCGTTTGGAGGACAATGGACACATGTACATGTACATGTTGGAGAAAGGCATGGCAACCCACTCCAGTATTAGTGCCTGGAGGAGCCCACGGGCAGGGGAGCCTGATGGGCTACAGTCCATAGGGTCGCACAGAGTCAGACATGAGAGAAGTGAATTAGCACGCATGCCCTCATATGTGTATATATATAATGCGTGTGTGTGTGTGTGTATTTGTATGTGAGTCCCTTTGCTGTCCACCTAAAACGATCACAACAAAGTTAACTGGCCATGCCCCAGTACAAAATAAAAGGTTTCAAAAAATTTTTAGCTTCAAAATTAAAAACAGAAAGTAAAAAAAAGTCTTCCTCATTTGCTGGTGAGCAAAGAAAGAATAAATCAAAGGCCAAGTTTTTAATTTTATTATCTGTCTGGTTTGGGTTTGGATTTGGTTCGGGGGTCGATTTTTTATTTGGTTGGTTGGTTGGTTGAGTTTTTTGGTGTGTGGTACTGACCACATGTCAGGTACCCAATAAATATTCGTTGGGTGGGATTAAAAAAGGGAGGAATGTGGTCAGGGTCCCTGTCCTCTCTGTAATGTACTGAATTCCCAGGACTTATCACAATGCCACGTAGATACCACATTTTCAACAAATCTTTATTGTATGACTGAATACTAGTTTGGGTGGGGGAGGTTTTAGTTGAGATGACTTATCACAATGCCAACGTAAAGAAAAACCACATTTTCAACAATTTTTTTATGATGAGTCTTATTATAGTCCACCCAGCTATCACCCTCCTCCTCCACACCCTGGTCATGTGGAGGAGGAAAACTTCCCCATAGTATGCCCTTGCCAAGAGAGGACAGCAAGACGGAGAAAGCTCTGAGCACAGTGCCTGGACACAACAAAGGTGAGCTGAATATTAATCTGGTTGCCAAAAAAGAAATATATTTCACAGAGAGCAAAAAACACAGTCGGAGGGACAGCCTTGAATGAGTCATTAATCTCAAAATATTGTCACCAAGAAAAGGCCTTCCTCTTACAGACAAACTTAGGGTGGGGTCGGAGGGGAGGCTGGGGGAAGGGGATAGCTGGGGAGTTTGGGATGGACCTTACACACAGCTGTAGTTAAAATGCAAAACCAACAAGGACCTACTGTAGAGCACCGGGAACTCTGCTCAATGTGGCAGCCTCGATAGGCGTTTGGAGGACAATGGACACATGTACATGTACATGTTGGAGAAAGGCATGGCAACCCACTCCAGTATTAGTGCCTGGAGGAGCCCACGGGCAGGGGAGCCTGATGGGCTACAGTCCATAGGGTCGCACAGAGTCAGACATGAGAGAAGTGAATTAGCACGCATGCCCTCATATGTGTATATATATAATGCGTGTGTGTGTGTGTGTATTTGTATGTGAGTCCCTTTGCTGTCCACCTAAAACGATCACAACAAAGTTAACTGGCCATGCCCCAGTACAAAATAAAAGGTTTCAAAAAATTTTTAGCTTCAAAATTAAAAACAGAAAGTAAAAAAAAGTCTTCCTCATTTGCTGGTGAGCAAAGAAAGAATAAATCAAAGGCCAAGTTTTTAATTTTATTATCTGTCTGGTTTGGGTTTGGATTTGGTTCGGGGGTCGATTTTTTATTTGGTTGGTTGGTTGGTTGAGTTTTTTGGTGTGTGGTACTGACCACATGTCAGGTACCCAATAAATATTCGTTGGGTGGGATTAAAAAAGGGAGGAATGTGGTCAGGGTCCCTGTCCTCTCTGTAATGTACTGAATTCCCAGGACTTATCACAATGCCACGTAGATACCACATTTTCAACAAATCTTTATTGTATGACTGAATACTAGTTTGCGGGGTGGGGGGGGAGGTTTTAGTTGAGATGTAACTGACATATACCATTGCGTTAGTTCTAGGTGCATGACACAATGACTCAGTGTGTGTAAACACTGCAAAATGGCCACCACAAGCCTAGTTAACATCCACTATTATGCAGTTATTTTTTTTCTCATGATGAGAACATTTAAGATCTGTTCTCTTAGCAACTTCTAAATACGCAATACAGTATTATTAACTACAGTCACCAGGCTGTCCACTACATCCCTAGGACGTACTTTATCACTAGAAGTCTGTACACACCGACCTCTTTCACCCAGCTCCCTGCCCCTAACCCCTGTCCCCTGGCAGTCACCAATCTGCTGTTTCTGAGCTCAGTTTTGTGTCCATCTGTTTGACTATTCCACCCCTAACCTGTGTCCCTGGACTCCGTGCTGGGAACCACTGACAGTTCGGTCGGTGTTCCCAGCTTGTCTGGAATCCTTCCCTAAACGCCATGCTGGGAACTGCTGGGGGCAGCGGCAGCTCTCCACGTGCGTGGGATCCGTCTCCAGGCCCCATCCTTCCAGCACTGCTGGCTCAGTCCTTTCCCCCAAAGTCCCACGGTGACTCGTGATGGCAACTGATCAAAGTTGGTCTCACTCCGAGATCAGACTGGGCCTGATTTGAAAGCCAGACTGAGTCTGGGGTTGGACTGGGTCTGATCTGAGCTGAATGGGGTCCCCTGGGAGACCTCAGGTAAAGAAAAGCTGGTTGGTAATGGGGATCCTGGAAGTACCTGGGAGCTGGCTAGTTTGGCTCTAAGGTTTCCCAGGCTCAGTGGTGAAGAATTTGCCTGCCAAAGCAAGAGAGGGAATCGCAACTCACTCCAGTATTCCTGACAGGATAATCCCATAGACAGAGAAACCTGGTGGGCTACAGTTCATGGGGTTGCAAAGAGTAGGACACAACTGAGCGACAAGCCCACGAAAGACCCAAAGGCATAGCTAAAATAAATGGGATCCTCTACAACCAAAGAGTTGAATGTACCACCTTCCCATACACCTGCTCATTCTATGTTTAGAAACTGTCGTCCCAGAAGCTACAAATATCCAACAAAATGGCAAGATTTGACAAGAATTACAATGGCCATCATGGAGAACACTCCGATGATGGGACTGTTCATTTAAGAAGCACACTGGAGAACACTGGAGAATTGTCCCAAATTGTACAGATAGAACAGAATGCTAACCTTAATTGGTATGCAGAAGCTAAGAAAAGGCTTCAAGACTCCAAAATAGCTTCATTAAAAGACTCATTACCAAAATGCTAATGAAAAATTAAGACACAAGAGATTACTGAAACAAAAGATGATAGGAATGACGTGACCCCTCCTCTCTCTACTCGCTCTTCCGTTTTCACCTGAGTACTCACGTTTTACCTTTTTTTTTTCTTGAACTGCCTTTCTAGTCTGAAGAGACTACTAGACAATCACCATTTAAAATAAAACTACTCAGGGACTTCCCCAGTGGTCCAGTAGTGAAGACCTCACCTTCCAATGCAGGGGGTATAGGTTTAAGCTAAGATCCCATATGCCTCATGGCCAAAACACCAAAACATTAAATGGAATATTATGACGAACTCAATAAAGATTAAATATATATATATATATATATATATATATATATATATATATATATACACACTCCCAACACATCTGAAAAAAGGAAAAAGAAAACTCTCTGAAGTGGCAGACAAACCCACACAGGCAGTTTTCTTCCCTTGGTCAAAGACTGAACCAGGAAGTCAGCTCTTTATGATACGGGGCTGTCCACTCGCCATGCTCAGTCACCAAAGACTCGACACTTCTCTCCAGGCAGACTAACCTATGAGAGCCTTATGCTGTCACTTCCTTATTGACATCTTAAACATTGCCACGTCCTTAATCTTACTATGTTACTACCTCTCCCTGATGAAGGCACACCCCAGGAGTGAGAGCTAATAATGCCCCCTTTTATGATCCCTGATTTGTGACATACCCTTTAACCAATCCTGGTCTAATCTTGTTTGTTGAAGGGCCACACGTAAAAACAAAAACAGGGAATTTTCAAGCTGGCTCTGCTATTGCTACACAATATGACCTGCGTGAAATCTCCCACAAGCTAAATCAGTCCAACAAGCAGGGTCCCATGCTCATACCCAAACATACCAGGATCAGAAGGACAAACTGTTAACATCTATACCAAAAGCCAGCAGGCCTTAGGGGTCACACATGATTGGGGAATTTTATGAAAATCAAGGAGTTTTTAAAATATGTCCTCTGGAATCTCAATCAAAAACGGGCAACAAGAAATTTCCCTGGTGATTCAGTGGTTAAGAATCTCAATTTCCAATGCAGGGGGTGTAGGTTCGATCTCTGGTCCGGGACATGAGATCCCACATGCCTAATCCTGAGTCGCTAAGACCCAATGCAGCCAAACACATAAACATATTTGTTAAAATGGGCAACAAGCAAACAATGTTCTCACTGCTGTTCCCTTACTTTCTAAGACTGCTGTCACCAAAACCAAGACTCACACTAACAGGACTGAACCACTGAGTCAGGGCGACGCCGTGCCTGACGCTCAAGTTACAGCAGCAGCAACAGAATCTGGAAAGGTTTCAGCACTCGTGGATGAAGTCTACCCTACTCCTGCAGAAAGCAGCCCCTCGCTCTGGACATCTGTCATCCTGACGTCCCTGCGTGTGTGCTCAGTCGTTTCAGTCGTGTCCGATTCTGTGACCCCATGGACTGCAGCCCGCCAAGGTCCCTCCGTCCATGGGATTTCCCAGGCAAGAAAACTGGAGCGGGCTGCCATTTCCTTCTCTGGGGGATCTTCCCGATCCAGCTTGGCAGGTGGTTTCTTCACCAGCGAGCCACCAGCGAAGCCCACCAGTGCCCAGCTCAGTGGGAGGTGATAAATGTCTGACACAGAAAAGCACCAGCTATGTGAACGCCGCTGTGGCGAACCGTGTAGAGGGGACCGGGTCCGAGTATCTGCAGAAAGAGCTCGCAGTGGCTCATGCATCCTGAGAAACCATGAAAGGCCCAGGTGGGTCTTTTCCATGGTCACCGAGAGTCACAGAAACCACCAGAAACAGAAACAAGGGCCGGAAAGAGAGGGCAGCGGGAGGGCCATTGTCTGAGACCCTGTGCCTACTCATCCTAGAAGACAACAGCAACACAGAGAAACAAATCGATAATGTTCTGGTTTCAGGACACTCTGATTTTTAGAAACCATAGGATTCAGGCCCACAGGGATTTCAATTCACACCCTTGTTCTGGAATCTCAATAACACGGGTCAAACAATGAAAATTGTCACCCTGGTGAAAAATTTCATATACCAAAAGCCAGCAGGCCTTAGGGGTCACACATGATTGGGGATTTTATGAAAATCAAGGAGTTTTTAAAATATGTCCTCTGGAATCTCAATCAAACGGGCAACAAGAAATTTCCCTGGTGATTCAGTGGTTAAGAATCTCAATTTCCAATGCAGGGGGTGTAGGTTCGATCTCTGGTCCGGGACATGAGATCCCACATGCCTAATCCTGAGTCGCTAAGACCCAATGCAGCCAAACACATAAACATATTTGTTAAAATGGGCAACAAGCAAACAATGTTCTCACTGCTGTTCCCTTACTTTCTAAGACTGCTGTCACCAAAACCAAGACTCACACTAACAGGACTGAACCACTGAGTCAGGGCGACGCCGTGCCTGACGCTCAAGTTACAGCAGCAGCAACAGAATCTGGAAAGGTTTCAGCACTCGTGGATGAAGTCTACCCTACTCCTGCAGAAAGCAGCCCCTCGCTCTGGACATCTGTCATCCTGACGTCCCTGCGTGTGTGCTCAGTCGTTTCAGTCGTGTCCGATTCTGTGACCCCATGGACTGCAGCCCGCCAAGGTCCCTCCGTCCATGGGATTTCCCAGGCAAGAAAACTGGAGCGGGCTGCCATTTCCTTCTCTGGGGGATCTTCCCGATCCAGCTTGGCAGGTGGTTTCTTCACCAGCGAGCCACCAGCGAAGCCCACCAGTGCCCAGCTCAGTGGGAGGTGATAAATGTCTGACACAGAAAAGCACCAGCTATGTGAACGCCGCGGTGGCGACCCGTGTAGAGGGGACTGGGTCCGAGTATCTGCAGAAAGAGCTCGCAGTGGCTCATGCATCCTGAGAAACCATGAAAGGCCCAGGTGGGTCTTTTCCATGGTCACCGAGAGTCACAGAAACCACCAGAAACAGAAACAAGGGCCAGAAAGAGAGGGCAGCGGGGAGGGCCATTGTCTGAGACCCTGTGCCTACTCATCCTAGAAGACAACAGCAACACAGAGAAACAAATCGATAATGTTCTGGTTTCAGGACACTCTGATTTTTAGAAACCATAGGATTCAGGCCCACAGGGATTTCAATTCACACCCACTAGACAACAAATTTTCATCTTTGTGGTAATCCTGGAGATTTTATAGATAGGCTACTAAAAGAGAATGGAAAAAAAAAAAAAATATATATATATATATATGTATTTGTATATCTGCAGAGAAAGCTAAAACCACTACCAGTAAATGAACAATTCCCTGTATTTGCCACGAATCTCTCTTTAATGAACTGCAACCTATTCATTAAATGGGGGGAAGAAATATGACGACAGGAAATGGGAAGGGGTGGAGGATGGGGGCAGGAAAAATCACTTTTATTTCTAGCAGGATGCAGCGAGATACAAATACAATCACAGAGGTTAATCTAATCCCTTTGTGAAGCACTGAGTCAGAGAACAAGACAAAAACAAATCTGTGATCTGGAACTTCCCGAGCCCCCACTAGGGGGGATTAATGAGGAGTACACGGCTGTGAAATTACGTGCCCTCTGAATCAGGAAAATGGTCCTGCTGGTGCATGACCTTGAAATGAGGGGACGCAAACTTCACCTGATCCACAATTACGGAGCCCCTGGGAGGAGGGGCGCGGGGAGAGCGAGGGGGCGCACGAACATCCGCAATATGAAGCCCACAAATCTCCGCCGACCGGAGGCTTGCAAGGGGGAATCTAAACAGAATATAAAATATTCAGAGGACTTTAAAAGGACGCTGGCATTGGTGCGGGAAGCAGGAGGAGGCGAGCCGGTCCGCTTTATTGACGTGGAGTAGATATTTTGTGGCTGTTGTTATGGACTTAGTGATGTTTGCTCGGTTCAATTTTCCCTTTGCAGTGAAAAATCGTTGTGAGATGATTTCTAGTCTTCGCTGCTTTACATGACAGTATTATCAAGGATTCATCAAGAGGCCATCTGTCGAATTTATGAAAAATATGCAAAACAAAACAGATGAAAAGGAAAGAGCAAGACAGACTGGTCCAGGGAAAGATCGATGTGGCAGCATGTGCCTCCGTGTGAAAATTACAACATTTAAATACTGCGGAATAAATTACTGTGCCTACTCATCCTAGAAGACAACAGCAACACAGAGAAACAAATCGATAATGTTCTGGTTTCAGGACACTCTGATTTTAGAAACCATAGGATTCGCCACATTACCCTAGACAACAAATTTTCATCTTTGTGGTAATCCTGGAGATTTTATAGATAGGCTACTAAAGAGAATGGAAAAAAAATATATATATATATATGTATTTGTATATCTGCAGAGAAAGCTAAAACCACTACCAGTAAATGAACAATTCCCTGTATTTGCCACGAATCTCTCTTTAATGAACTGCAACCTATTCATTAAATGGGGGGAAGAAATATGACGACAGGAAATGGGAAGGGGTGGAGGATGGGGGCAGGAAAAATCACTTTTATTTCTAGCAGGATGCAGCGAGATACAAATACAATCACAGAGGTTAATCTAATCCCTTTGTGAAGCACTGAGTCAGAGAACAAGACAAAAACAAATCTGTGATCTGGAACTTCCCGAGCCCCCACTAGGGGGGATTAATGAGGAGTACACGGCTGTGAAATTACGTGCCCTCTGAATCAGGAAAATGGTCCTGCTGGTGCATGACCTTGAAATGAGGGGACGCAAACTTCACCTGATCCACAATTACGGAGCCCCTGGGAGGAGGGGCGCGGGGAGAGCGAGGGGGCGCACGAACATCCGCAATATGAAGCCCACAAATCTCCGCCGACCGGAGGCTTGCAAGGGGGAATCTAAACAGAATATAAAATATTCAGAGGACTTTAAAAGGACGCTGGCATTGGTGCGGGAAGCAGGAGGAGGCGAGCCGGTCCGCTTTATTGACGTGGAGTAGATATTTTGTGGCTGTTGTTATGGACTTAGTGATGTTTGCTCGGTTCAATTTTCCCTTTGCAGTGAAAAATCGTTGTGAGATGATTTCTAGTCTTCGCTGCTTTACATGACAGTATTATCAAGGATTCATCAAGAGGCCATCTGTCGAATTTATGAAAAAATATGCAAAAACAAAACAGATGAAAAGGAAAGAGCAAGACAGACTGGTCCAGGGAAAGATCGATGTGGCAGCATGTGCCTCCGTGTGAAAATTACAACATTTAAATACTGCGGAATAAATTACTGTGCCGAAAAATTAGGGATGCTCTCTCATTCTGGGCACTACCCTTACCATAAGAGCATAATGAAATATATCACATACCAAATCACCCTTTCCTCGGACTATTATTATATTCTAATGAAAAATTAGGAGAGGAGAGCACATAAACCTCAAGTGGGAGGGATGAAAAGGAGACACAGTGGATTTGCTCCTATACTGAGCCATGAGCAGCTTCTCCAAAACGCACAGTCCATATGGAAATAAGAGCTTCCCCCCTCCTATTTATTAGAAAGTCAATAAAATAAATTACAGATTGTGTGAAAAACTGAAATAATATATATTAAAATGACAACGAGGCTGGCCAAGTCTACACCCAAATTAGAGGGGCTGTAAAAACACTGTATTTCAGAAGGGAAACTGGAAGGAGCAGAAAGAAGCCTGAGGATACAAATGGCCAGAGCTGTGGTGCTGCCCCCTGTAGGCGAAACACAGAGCCACCACCCCTGGAGAAGGACCACCTCAGCCCTCACCTTCGCCTGAGCGCAGGGGGAACAGAGTCCCGACAGACCCTGGGCGAGGACTAAATATAATAACACATTAAAGTATAATGCTCTGAACACACAATGAAGACAATGAAGGCAGTATCTGGTTCTGGTTGCTAGATTCCAAAAGACAGGCAGCTGAGGTTCCTTATTTATTTTGTTTGAAATGGTATAAATTCTTCAATCAGGAAGTGTAAGAATTTACAGATGGCCAACAGGCACATGAAAAGATGCTCAACATCGCTAATTATTAGAGAAATGCAAATCAAAACTATAATGAGGTACCCCCTCACACCAGACAGAATGACTATCATTAAAAAGTCTCCAAATAATAAATGCTGGTGAAGGTGCAGAGAAAAGGGAATCCTTCTACAATAGTGGTGGGAATACAAATTGGTGTGGTCACTATGGAGAACAGAATAAAAGACAGGGCTTCCCTGGTGGTCCAGTAGGTAAAGAGTCCGCCCTGCAGTGCAAAGGGGCACCGGTTCCATCTCTGGCCCGAGCAGATCCCAGGAGCAGTGGAGCGGCTGGTACAGTGTGTCCGATTACAAGCCAGCGCTCTGGAGTGCATGTGCCCAGAGCCAGTGCTCTTCAATCAGAGAGGCCACTGCAATGGGAGGCCCACACAGGCCGAAGAATAAAGATGGATGAAAACAAACAAAAAATCAATAAAAAGAGGCCAAAATTAAAGAAAAAACGTTCTAAGATAACAATAAAAATAGAGTTATTATGTGATCCAGCAATCCCACTCCTGGGTATATATATCTAGAGAAAACCATAATTTGAAAAGATACATGCACCCCAATGTTCATGACAGCACTAACAGCCAGGACATGGGAGCAACCTTAATGTCCATCAACAGAGGAGTGGATAAAGAAGGTGTGGTACAGGTAGACAGTGAACTACTGCCTGCATGCATGCTAAGTTGCTTCACTTTCGTCTGACACCTTGAGACCCTATGGAGGACTGTGGCTCGCCAGGCTCCTCTGTCCATGCGATTCTCCAGGCAAGAACCCTGGAGTGAGTTGCCGTTTCCTCCTCCAGGTGATCTTCCAGACCCAGGGATTCAACCCAAGTCTTTTATGTCTCCTGCGTTAGCGGGTGGTTCTTTATCACGAGCACCATCTGGGAAGCCCGCTCTTCAGTGTTGATTTTTTTTTTCCCATGTGGAGAACACAATGACTTATTTGTGTATTCTTTATACGCGGGGCCTTATATACTTAGGCTTTCATTCTGTTTGTTGAATTTAAGCAAATTCTTGATTTATTTTTGTAGTTTATCTATTTAACAAAAATTCATGTATAACATTTTTAAGTGTGTTAATTTATAACATTTCTCCCATGTGAACATAAAACTAAGTTATTCCAGGAGAGTATTCTTAAATTTATAGTAGGGGAAAATATAACATAATAGGCAGACTTTCCTGGTGGTCAAGTGGTTAAGTATCAGCCTTACAATGACAAGAGATGTGGGCTTGATTCCTGGTTGGGGAACTCAGACCCCATGTGCCACAGAGCAACTAAACCCGCACAACTAAAGAGTCCATGAGCTGCAACAAAAGTCCCATGTGCCACAACTACGACCTGACACAGCCAGATAAATAAACAGCATCCTGTTTAGTTGCTAGGCATGTCTCTTTGTGACCCCATGGACTGTAGCCTACCAGGTCCCTCTATGCATGGAATTCTCCAGGCAAGAATACTGGAGTGGGTTGCCATTTCTTTCTCCAGGGGATCTTCCCAAACCAGGGATCCAACTCACAAGTCTTACATCTCCTGCACTGGCAGGTGGGCTCTTTACAAAGAGCCACCCAGGAAGTCCAAAGACCCCACTAATGTACATTAAATTAGTCACACCGTGCATAGCAGCACCCCACGGTGGAGTCACTGGCCCCTTAACAGATACCCACTGCCAGCCCCTTTGGTACAGAGCTCTGGGCCTGGAGGAGCAAGGAGTGAAGCCAAAGCTAAGGAGGCCAATATCCCCGAGTACAGTCTCAGGAGGTAGGTTGGTCCATTTTATTTACTTTAAAGCTACTGTCTTTAGTAGAACAAATCTCTTTTGATCCGTGCCTGCCCAGCATGTGGAGAGGAGGCTAAGAGAGCCTGTGTTAGCTTCGTTAAATAACAGTTACATCAGATAAACACTCAGCACACCACTCCGCCTTTTCGAAACGAAAAATAAATCATTGCCCGAAAGCTCCCCTTCCAAGGCCACAAATCATCAGAAATAGAAATGCTTTCCTTTCTCTCCCTGTGTTTTAATAAAGACTCCCCCCGCCTCTTTTTGCAGACTCACTCAATTACAATATCGCTATCGGTTCATATTACAGGTCAGAGATACGGCGCTTAATGTATGTAGAGCCAGTCCTCGGCTCCTAATAACCTGTCATTCCGTGGATTTGAATGTCAGAATACAGCCTGCCGCGGTAATGCTGTTCGGCAGCCGGATGATGAAAACTTTGGACAAATCGCGAAGAACATTCCAGATCCACATCATCGGAAGGTTACCAGGGAGAGTCTTTCATTCTGCGATGACCCTTTGATCTGACAAGTGACACCTACCAAATGAACAGCTCTCCAACTTAAATTGTTTAACTGTAGCCTGATCAGTTTTATTATCTTGCTAATCCGGATATCAGCCGTTTCATCAGAATGGAAGATATGCATATCATGAATTATTTTGACACGGGGACCTTTTAATTTTTGCCAGCAATATTTCACTGCCCCAATCAGGGCCCGCAGTCACCGATGCCGCTCCCTCCTGGGACGGTGGAGGACAGCGCACTCCTGACAGCCCCAAATCACCCGGGAGCCATCAGGAGCCATCGCAGCAATTACCATCATCGCCTGTAGTCATGCATTTCATTACCGCGCAGGCAGCCGGGCCTGGGGCTTCAGCAGGGCCTTCCTAGGGAATCTCTGCCATTTTATGGGCTTGCCGAGTGGGGTCTAATTTCCTTTTTCTTTCCCCTCAGTAGACAAGGGGAGAAGCATTTCTAATAAAAAAATAAAATAAAATAAAGAAAAAAATCCCACTCAGGTAGATATTGCAGGAAGGGCGGGGCTCAGAACAGGACATTAAGCAGCCCTAAGGCAGCCCAATCAGCCCACTTGGAGTTCATGAAAAGAGAGGCCGGGCAGCAATTTGGTTTGCTACCGAGAGAAAAAAAAGAACGGTGGATGCTGGTAAAGAAGGTCCCTGCCTAAATTGCGAGGTGCTAAGAATGCTTTCGCAAAGGAAACGCCCTTCTCCCCTGGATGTGTTTCTTAATTTCTTTCGCCAGCTCACCATTTTCTTCTTTGAAACTGACATCCTAAAAGCAGGCAGCCGGCTAGGAGCCTGGACCACGTTCAGGCTGTGGTCTGCGTTCCTTGCACTGTGCCCTGACCTTGAGCCACCAGCTCCCTGGAACCGCCCTGCGACTTCACTCTGAGGCTGTCTCCGGCCTGGGGCTCACTGTACTGCAGGGTACTGTCTTCACGCTGACCCGAGGGAGAAAGAAAGGTTTTCCCAGTCTCACAAACAACCGAGCTGAATTTACTTTGGAGGCACTGTGAATCCTGGAATTTATTGTTTCTGATCTTGAGATGGCCCCTACAAGCCTCAAAACTAAATGAGGGGCTTCCCCTGGTGGTCCAGTGGGTAAGGACACCGCCTTGCAGTGCAAGGGGCGCCGGTTCCATCCCTGGCCTGGGAAGATCCCACGTGCCGTGGAGCGGCTGGACTGATGTGTCCAATCACCGGGCGGAGCTCTGGGCGCATGCGCCCAGAGCCGGTTCCATGGCCGAGCCCTTTTAATTTTTGCCAGCAATATTTCACTGCCCCAATCAGGGCCGCAGTCACCGATGCCGCTCCCTCCTGGGACGGTGGAGGACAGCGCACTCCTGACAGCCCCAAATCACCCGGGAGCCATCAGGAGCCATCGCAGCAATTACCATCATCGCCTGTAGTCATGCATTTCATTACCGCGCAGGCAGCCGGGCCTGGGGCTTCAGCAGGGCCTTCCTAGGGAATCTCTGCCATTTTATGGGCTTGCCGAGTGGGGTCTAATTTCCTTTTTCTTTCCCCTCAGTAGACAAGGGGAGAAGCATTTCTAATAAAAAAATAAAATAAAATAAAGAAAAAAATCCCACTCAGGTAGATATTGCAGGAAGGGCGGGGCTCAGAACAGGACATTAAGCAGCCCTAAGGCAGCCCAATCAGCCCACTTGGAGTTCATGAAAAGAGAGGCCGGGCAGCAATTTGGTTTGCTACCGAGAGAAAAAAAAGAACGGTGGATGCTGGTAAAGAAGGTCCCTGCCTAAATTGCGAGGTGCTAAGAATGCTTTCGCAAAGGAAACGCCCTTCTCCCCTGGATGTGTTTCTTAATTTCTTTCGCCAGCTCACCATTTTCTTCTTTGAAACTGACATCCTAAAAGCAGGCAGCCGGCTAGGAGCCTGGACCACGTTCAGGCTGTGGTCTGCGTTCCTTGCACTGTGCCCTGACCTTGAGCCACCAGCTCCCTGGAACCGCCCTGCGACTTCACTCTGAGGCTGTCTCCGGCCTGGGGCTCACTGTACTGCAGGGTACTGTCTTCACGCTGACCCGAGGGAGAAAGAAAGGTTTTCCCAGTCTCACAAACAACCGAGCTGAATTTACTTTGGAGGCACTGTGAATCCTGGAATTTATTGTTTCTGATCTTGAGATGGCCCCTACAAGCCTCAAAACTAAATGAGGGGCTTCCCCTGGTGGTCCAGTGGGTAAGGACACCGCCTTGCAGTGCAAGGGGCGCCGGTTCCATCCCTGGCCTGGGAAGATCCCACGTGCCGTGGAGCGGCTGGACTGATGTGTCCAATCACCGAGCCGGAGCTCTGGAGCGCATGCGCCCAGAGCCGGTGCTCTGCGACAACAGAGGCCACCACGATGGGAGGCCCACAGGAGCCAAAGAACAAAGACGGATGGAAATAGAGAAACGAAAGACCAATAGAAGTGGCCCGCCTGCTCCCCTCCCTCCCCAACCCGACCCCTGCCCCAAAATAGATAAATAAATAATTCTTAAAAAAAAAAAAAAAAACTAAATGAGATGTTTCTCAAAAAAATCAAACATAGAACTACCATATGATCCAGCAGTCCCATTTCTGGGTATGAATTTTCAAAACACTGGAAAGCAGGGATTCAAACAGATACTTGTACACCCGTGTTCAGAGCATCACTATTCTCAACAGCCAAGAGGTAGGAGACATCCAACTGTGCACTGACGGATGAATGGGTAAACAAAATGCCGTCTAGACGCGCCATAGAAGATGAGCCTTGAAAAGGAAAGACATTCTGATATCCGCTGCAACACGGAGGACAGGTGAAGACATTATGCTAAGGGAAACAGGCCACTCCCAATAGGCCAGGAACACTATATGACTCCACTATTCTGAATATCTAAAATAGTCAAACTGACTGAGACAGAAAGCAGTTACCAATGGCTGGGGAGCTGGAGAAATAAGGCATTGAGGAGCTGTTCTCTAATGGACACAGAGTTTCCATTTGGGATGTTAAGTAAGTTCTGGAGACTGATTATGTGATGCTTATACAAAAATGTGACTGTACTTAGTGCCACTGAATTATACACTTAAAATTCATTAAAATGAGGGGAATTTCCGGGCTTCCCCTGGTGGTCCAGTGGATAAGGACACCGCCTTGCAGTGCAAGGGGCGCCGGTTCGATCCCTGGCCTGGGAAGATCCCACGTGCCGCGGAGCGGCTGGACCGATGTGTCCAATCACCGAGCCGGAGCTCTGGAGCGCATGCGCCCAGAGCCGGTGCTCTGCGATGACAGATGCCACCATGATGGGAGGCCCACATAGGCCAAAGAACAAAGACGGATGAAAATAGAGAAATGAAAGACCAATAGAAGTGGCCTGCCCGCTCCCCTCCCTCCCCAACCCGACCCCCGCCCAAAATAAATAAATAAATCTTTAAAAAAAAAAAAAAAAAATGAGGGGAATTTCCTGGCAGTCCAGAGGTTGGGATTCTGTGCTTTCACTGCCAAGGGCAAGAAATGATCCCTAATTAAGGGCTGCTAAGATCCCACAAGTTGCACATGCTACATGCTAAGTCGTTCAGTCACGTCCAACACTTTGCAACCCCACAGACTGTAGTCCACCAGGCTCCTCTGTCAATGGGATTCTCCAGCCAGAAATATTGGAGTGGGAGGTCATTTCCTTCTCCAAGGATCTTCCTTACCCAGGGATCAAACCTGTGTCTTGTATGTCTCCTGCATTGGCAGGCAGGTTCTTTACCACTAGCACCACCTGAGAAGTCATACAGTGTGACCAAAAAAAGAAAGGTTAAAATGGTAAATTTTATGTGTATACTTTGCCACACTAAAACACTAAATTCAGCCAATCTCTAGCAAGTGTAAAGAATCTCTAAGCAGATATATTACCTACTGACCTCATTACTACCTTCATTTATTCTTCCTACCCTTAAATATTACTTTATTGTTGTGTGTCAGTTTTTGGATTACAACGATTTGCATCTTTTCTTTGGCAGAACAAAGAAGGCGTTCCATATTAAAATATACCCGTTCTGGCAAGACAAAGCTAAAGCTGTTGGTAATTGTATCCCAAGGAGAGAGTAGAGGAGAGATGAGACTTCAGGTTATCTCCTCAGGTCAAGCAGGTACCAATGGCTGGGGAGCTGGAGAAATAAGGCATTGAGGAGCTGTTCTCTAATGGACACAGAGTTTCCATTTGGGATGTTAAGTAAGTTCTGGAGACTGATTATGTGATGCTTATACAAAAATGTGACTGTACTTAGTGCCACTGAATTATACACTTAAAATTCATTAAAATGAGGGGAATTTCCGGGCTTCCCCTGGTGGTCCAGTGGATAAGGACACCGCCTTGCAGTGCAAGGGGCGCCGGTTCGATCCCTGGCCTGGGAAGATCCCACGTGCCGCGGAGCGGCTGGACCGATGTGTCCAATCACCGAGCCGGAGCTCTGGAGCGCATGCGCCCAGAGCCGGTGCTCTGCGATGACAGATGCCACCATGATGGGAGGCCCACATAGGCCAAAGAACAAAGACGGATGAAAATAGAGAAATGAAAGACCAATAGAAGTGGCCTGCCCGCTCCCCTCCCTCCCCAACCCGACCCCCGCCCAAAATAAATAAATAAATCTTAAAAAAAAAAAAATGAGGGGAATTTCCTGGCAGTCCAGAGGTTGGGATTCTGTGCTTTCACTGCCAAGGGCAAGAAATGATCCCTAATTAAGGGCTGCTAAGATCCCACAAGTTGCACATGCTACATGCTAAGTCGTTCAGTCACGTCCAACACTTTGCAACCCCACAGACTGTAGTCCACCAGGCTCCTCTGTCAATGGGATTCTCCAGCCAGAAATATTGGAGTGGGAGGTCATTTCCTTCTCCAAGGATCTTCCTTACCCAGGGATCAAACCTGTGTCTTGTATGTCTCCTGCATTGGCAGGCAGGTTCTTTACCACTAGCACCACCTGAGAAGTCATACAGTGTGACCAAAAAAAGAAAGGTTAAAATGGTAAATTTTATGTGTATACTTTGCCACACTAAAACACTAAATTCGCAGCCAATCTCTAGCAAGTGTAAAGAATCTCTAAGCAGATATATTACCTACTGACCTCATTACTACCTTCATTTATTCTTCCTACCCTTAAATATTACTTTATTGTTGTGTGTCAGTTTTTGGATTACAACGATTTGCATCTTTTCTTTGGCAGAACAAAGAAGGCGTTCCATATTAAAATATACCCGTTCTGGCAAGACAAAGCTAAAGCTGTTGGTAATTGTATCCCAAGGAGAGAGTAGAGGAGAGATGAGACAGGAAATCGCTGAGAAGCAAGGCTGCCTTCTCACTCCTCCTCAGGTCAGGAAACAATCCTTGTCTCCTCAGTGCCACCAAGAGCCTGCTGGCACTCTCCTGGGACCTTTCCACCAGTCTTCTTTTACATGCACCATCTCTCTCTCCCGAACCCAGCCTCCCCTGAGCGTTCTCCTTGTGGACTCTCCCTGACCTCCAGGCTCAAAAGGAAGCTTGGTTTAGTGCCCTGCTGTCAAGTATTAAATTTCTAATTTTTTTAAAAAAACATTTATTTTTTTATTTATCTTTTGGGGAGTGGGGTGGGGAGGGAAGGGGACGGGCGGGCCACTTCTATTGGTCTTTCATTTATCTATTTTCATCCGTCTTTGTTCTTTGGCTCCTGTGGGCCTCCCATCACGGTGGCCTCTGTCGTCGCAGAGCGCCGGCATGCGCTCCAGAGCTCTGGCTCGGTGATTGGACACATCAGTCCAGCCGCTCCGCAGCACGTGGGATCTTCCCAGGCCAGGGATCCAACCGGCACCCCTTGCACTGCAAGGCGGTGTCCTTACCCACTGGACCACCAGGGGAAGCCCAAATTTCTAATTTTTTTTAAGAGCTGTGGTTTTAAAATTATTTATCTATTTACTTATTTGGCTATTCTGGGTTTTCACTGCTGCTGCAGGCTCTTCTCTAGCTGCAGGGAGTGGGGGCTACTCTCTGGCTGAGGTGAGCAAGCTTCTTGTTGTGGTGACTTCTCTTGTTGTAGAACTCGGGCTCTAGGGCACACGGGCTTCAGTAGTTGTGGCACATGGGCTCAGTAGTTGCGGCTCTGAGGCTCTAGAGCACAGGCTCTGTAGTGGTGGCTCACAGGCTTAGTTGCTCTTAGTTGCATGTGGGATCTTCCTGGATCAGGGATGGAATCCATGTCTCCTGCATTGCCTTAAATATTACTTTATTGTTGTGTGTCAGTTTTTGGATTACAACGATTTGCATCTTTTCTTTGGCAGAACAAAGAAGGCGTTCCATATTAAAATATACCCGTTCTGGCAAGACAAAGCTAAAGCTGTTGGTAATTGTATCCCAAGGAGAGAGTAGAGGAGAGATGAGACAGGAAATCGCTGAGAAGCAAGGCTGCCTTCTCACTCCTCCTCAGGTCAGGAAACAATCCTTGTCTCCTCAGTGCCACCAAGAGCCTGCTGGCACTCTCCTGGGACCTTTCCACCAGTCTTCTTTTACATGCACCATCTCTCTCTCCGAACCCAGCCTCCCTGAGCGTTCTCCTTGTGGACTCTCCCTGACCTCCAGGCTCAAAGGAAGCTTGGTTTAGTGCCCTGCTGTCAAGTATTAAATTTCTAATTTTTTTAAAAAAACATTTATTTTTTTATTTATCTTTTGGGGAGTGGGGTGGGGAGGGAAGGGGACGGGCGGGCCACTTCTATTGGTCTTTCATTTATCTATTTTCATCCGTCTTTGTTCTTTGGCTCCTGTGGGCCTCCCATCACGGTGGCCTCTGTCGTCGCAGAGCGCCGGCATGCGCTCCAGAGCTCTGGCTCGGTGATTGGACACATCAGTCCAGCCGCTCCGCAGCACGTGGGATCTTCCCAGGCCAGGGATCCAACCGGCACCCCTTGCACTGCAAGGCGGTGTCCTTACCCACTGGACCACCAGGGGAAGCCCAAATTTCTAATTTTTTTTAAGAGCTGTGGTTTTAAAATTATTTATCTATTTACTTATTTGGCTATTCTGGGTTTTCACTGCTGCTGCAGGCTCTTCTCTAGCTGCAGGGAGTGGGGGCTACTCTCTGGCTGAGGTGAGCAAGCTTCTTGTTGTGGTGACTTCTCTTGTTGTAGAACTCGGGCTCTAGGGCACACGGGCTTCAGTAGTTGTGGCACATGGGCTCAGTAGTTGCGGCTCTGAGGCTCTAGAGCACAGGCTCTGTAGTGGTGGCTCACAGGCTTAGTTGCTCTTAGTTGCATGTGGGATCTTCCTGGATCAGGGATGGAATCCATGTCTCCTGCATTGGCAGGCAAATTCTTTACCATTGAGCTACCAGGGAAGCCCTCTGAATAACTTTTTTTTTTTTTGGCCACTCCTATTGGTCCTTCATTTATCCATTTTCATCCACCTCTGTTCTTTGGCCTGTGTGGGCCTCCCATAGCAGTGGCGTCTGTCGCTGCAGAACACCAGCTCTGGGCGCATGCGCTCCAGAGCTCTGGCTCGGTAGTTAGACACATCGGTCCAGCTACTCCGCGGCACGTGGATCTTCCTGGGCCACAGATCGAACCAGCGTCCCTTGCACTGCAAGGTGGTGTCCCTACCCCCTGGACCACCAGGGAAGCCCTGAGTAACTTTTAAACAAAGAGACCCAAAATCTTCATGTGTGTCTCACAAACTGCGCAAACTCACGAATGACGTAGTTGGTCTTGGGACTTGCCTGAAGTCCAGTGGTTAAGACTTTGCACTCCCAGTGCGGGGGACAGGGACTTGATCCCTGGTTGGGGAACTAAGATCCTGCATGCCTTATGGCATGGCCAAAAAAGAAAAAAAAAAAAAAAAACCCAAATTCTATAGTAAACCTCGCCTCCACCAGACAGGGAGCATCTTCCAGGAAAAGAGCGTTTTGTCTTGTTTTTGCTGCACCGCCAGTCACAGCCCCAGTGCTCACCTGTGGAGGACAGAGTCCACAGACAGGCTGCACAAACGATGATGGGAACTTCCCAAGGCCGTTTATTTCACTAAACCAAATATTCCTTCCTCAACAGAGAGAAACGAAAGACCAATAGAAGTGGCCCGCCTGCTCCCCTCCCTCCCCAACCCCATCCCCACCCAAAAATAAATAAATAAATAAATCTTCAAATATTCCTTCCTCAAAATCACTATTGCAAACCCACTCCAGACACAAAGCCTGCCAAAGCAGGAAGCTCAGGCTTCACAAGGGGGTGAGGGGGACAGAATGTTCAGGAACATGACCAAGAATGAAGACACAGGTCTCTTGCTCTCTCCCGGGCTGGGACACGGAAATCATCTCTGCTCTGAGGCTCTAGAGCACAGGCTCTGTAGTGGTGGCTCACAGGCTTAGTTGCTCTTAGTTGCATGTGGGATCTTCCTGGATCAGGGATGGAATCCATGTCTCCTGCATTGGCAGGCAAATTCTTTACCATTGAGCTACCAGGGAAGCCCTCTGAATAACTTTTTTTTTTTTTGGCCACTCCTATTGGTCCTTCATTTATCCATTTTCATCCACCTCTGTTCTTTGGCCTGTGTGGGCCTCCCATAGCAGTGGCGTCTGTCGCTGCAGAACACCAGCTCTGGGCGCATGCGCTCCAGAGCTCTGGCTCGGTAGTTAGACACATCGGTCCAGCTACTCCGCGGCACGTGGATCTTCCTGGGCCACAGATCGAACCAGCGTCCCTTGCACTGCAAGGTGGTGTCCCTACCCCCTGGACCACCAGGGAAGCCCTGAGTAACTTTTAAACAAAGAGACCCAAAATCTTCATGTGTGTCTCACAAACTGCGCAAACTCACGAATGCCGTAGTTGGTCTTGGGACTTGCCTGAAGTCCAGTGGTCAAGACTGTGCACTCCCAGTGCGGGGGACAGGGACTTGATCCCTGGTTGGGGAACTACGATCCTGCATGCCTTATGGCATGGCCAAAAGAAAGAAAAAAAACCCCAAATTCTATAGTAAACCTCGCCTCCACCAGACAGGGAGCATCTTCCAGGAAAAGAGCGTTTTGTCTTGTTTTTGCTGCACCGCCAGTCACAGCCCCAGTGCTCACCTGTGGAGGACAGAGTCCACAGACAGGCTGCACAAACGATGATGGGAACTTCCCAAGGCCGTTTATTTCACTAAACCAAATATTCCTTCCTCAACAGAGAGAAACGAAAGACCAATAGAAGTGGCCCGCCTGCTCCCCTCCCTCCCCAACCCCACCACCCTCAAATAAATAAATAAATAAATCTTCAAATATTCCTTCCTCAAAATCACTATTGCAAACCCACTCCAGACACAAAGCCTGCCAAAGCAGGAAGCTCAGGCTTCACAAGGGGGTGAGGGGGACAGAATGTTCAGGAACATGACCAAGAATGAAGACACAGGTCTCTTGCTCTCTCCCGGGCTGGGACCCACACGAGAAATCATCTCTGCTCTGACTAATATGATACGCCCACAGCTCAAGTGGTCACAGCTCTGCTGCTTCAAGAGAGAATCACGGGACCTCCCTGACGGTCCAGTGGTTAAGATTTCACCTCCCAGTGCAGGAGTTGAAGGTTCGATCCCTGGTCAGGGAGCTAAGACCCCACATGCCACATGACCAAAAAATAAAATGTAAAACAGAAGAAATATTGTAACGTATTCAATAAAGAAATAAAGACTATAAAAGAAAATTAAAAAGAGAATTGCACATGGATTCAACCCAGGAAAATCATTATTGAAGCTTTTTTTTTTTTTAATTTTCCAGAGATGTGATTTTCCCAAATTCGCTAGGTAACACAGCCTAGCCATCCTGTGATTCTTCACAAATTCCCTGGGAGGTAAGCTTTAAGGGCTCTCCATTTGACTAGATAGAAACTCAGAGAAAGGGAAGAGAGCTGAAAGAAACTCTTAAGCAAAGGAGAGAGTTAAGGAAGGAAGACAGAAATTCAGACAGTCAAAAACAAAAATGATCATCGTGGACCAGAGTTTAGAGCTCCCTTCAAGTCCAAGGCCATTACAGTGTCAAACTTCTACAGGAGGTCATCCAGAAGGTCTTTGGAGTCAGGGAGGGATCATTTCTTCCATTTCCCTGGTGGCTCAGACAGTAAAGAATCTGCCTACAACGCAGGGCACCGAGCTTCAATCCCTGGATTGGGAAGATCCCCTGGAGAAGGAAATGGCAATCCACTCCAGTATTCTTGCCTGAAGAATCCCATGGACAGAGGAGCCCGGTGGGCTAGAGTCCAAGGGGCTGCAAAAAGGAAGACACGAACTAAGCAACTAACACTACAAAATTTTAAAAAATTTCAACAGTAGTATGGCCTTTGTGGGGGACGGGTCTTGAAAATGTGGCACTTAATGTCTATTTACATGAAGATCAGGGGCCAGGGTCAACCAAAGATGTTAACTTGAGGCAGGAAAAAGGAAAACTAGCAAACTGGGTGTGGAGGGTGAGGAGGAGATTCGAGAAGAGACAGCGCCCCAGGACAGCATTTTCTAATTTGCAGACTTTCACTAAGCCATCCCCCACCCACACGCTCACTCTGTTCCTAACAGCATCTTCATCAATTAAGATTCTCGGAGACTGGCAGGCTCCAAGATCAGCAGTACCATCCACATACTCACTATTCCACTGGCAAGGCGAACAATTCCGAATATTAAAAGTAAAGCGACACATTCTGCCATGTCTTTTGTATACAGACAGCTGAAGCTGAGTGAAAGTTTGGCACCAAAAGGCCAAGTACCATATTTTCAACCACCCACACGCCAAGCCCCATAATAACTACAGGCTCGAGATGTGAAATTTTCAGACATTTGCAGCGAAGGAAAACTAATAGTCATGTTTCCTCGTGTGCTTCCTTTCCTAACAGGGCAGTTTCTCAACTTTCAAACCTCACCCATGGAAGCGAACGAGAACAAAGGGTGCTGAGGAGATATTTTCACCGGATGTCAAGTGGGGCTCATCTGTTTAAACAGAAAACCCCACTTTGTATGTTTCGGTTCACTGAGAGGTGTGCGCTCTGTAACAAGTATTTTTTATGAATAAAAAAGCTGCCACCAGTACACTTAAGTTACAAGAGGGCTTGGGGAAAGTCTGTTAGCGGAGACTAAATACTGCTCTTTTTGCTTCTGTTTGCAACATACATTCCACACTCCCAGTCTCAATCTATAATGGGAGAAAAACATGGTCACTAAAGTCATACCAAGACTCACATTTAGTCCTTCTTCTGTGGTCTTATCTATAAGCAAAGATGTCCAGTTCACTGAGCTTTTTAAGGTACAATGTGTACGACAGAAGCTACAAGGGAACTGATTTTCTCAAAGATAACAGAACTTAGCACAGTCCACCCTCCCTATTGCAGGGAGGACTGTAGGCTATTTTGTGTCTTGACTGTCATTCCCTCCGGCATGAACATTTGGGCTCCTATGGCCTGAATGAGCCATAAAAAATTCTAAAGGCAGAGACAGAGAGTTTCTGTTGCCCAGTCAGTGAGGAGAATAAACTGGTTAATGAAGCACTCCCCCTTGAGCCTCTGAGAATAAGGAAAATGTTGCACAGTTCTTTATAATAAAGGTCTGAATGGCCCTCATTGTACTCAACAGAAAATGTAATTTTAGATCAGATCTCTTCCAAGGAGTGTCTCCGCCCATCAAAGATGAGGTGTTTGAGGTGCCCTGGACAAAGACCTCTTGCTGGACACCACGGGCAAGTATGTGAGGCATGTATTCCCAGATGGGGCTTCCCAGGTGTCTCAATGATAAAGAATCTGCCTGCCAAGACAGGAGACTTGGGTTCGATCCCTGGGTCAGGAAGATCCCCTGGAGAAGGAAAGAGCAACCCACTCCAGTATTCTTGCCTGGGAAATTCCATGGTCACAGGAGCCTGGCAGGCTACAGTTTACTGGGGTCGTAAAGAGTTGGACACGACTGAGCGATTCAACGGTCCCAGATGATCAAATCATCAAGCCACATTCTACAGACCAGAGCAGAGCGTGCCACCCACTCTTAAAAATAAAACGAATCAAGAATGTTTACAAGGAGGACTTTCAACAGGTACAAAACCAGATCCGGGCATTTTCTGGTAGTCTCAGGCTCTTGATGTAAGCAGCAGCTTTCCAGCACAGAACAGCTAGAGGCATACTTGAGGGGGCGACTTGAGGGAAGGGTCGACAACATTTAGACGATGAAAGAGGAGCCCCGGCTGAGCTTGCACAGACTAGTCACTTAGTTACCCTTGCAGAAGGAACTCCACAAGTTGCGTGATGAGGAGAAACTGGCAGGTTAAACCAGCAGCACTGTATGCCATCTCTAACGTACTGCACAGAATCTTCTTCAATATAATTTTTCAGCAAAGTGTCACAGTTCTCATCTCAAACTATGCTTTATTCATACTTAACCGTTCTTTTTCAAGCCCAATAATTCATTCAAGTTTATGTTGTACTTAGAGAACTAGATTAAAAGGGGTCAAAATATTGTTGTAGTAAGGATTTAGATATCTTTATCAGATATCCATAAATGGAGTGGCACAGATATCCTTTGGCAAGGCAGCATCTCTTACAGAATGTTAACTTCCTTTTCTCTCAGTTTGGTGGCTCATATTTCTGAGAAAACGCATTACTACGAAACATCTGGAAATACAGATCTTTTTTTTTTCTTCATTTTTTAAAGGAATATCTAAGCCTGTAAAAGAAATAAGTAACACCTCTGGGGGCCAAAAACTCAGAAAGAAAATCTAAAACCAGAGTGGTCAGAGACCTCTGGGCTTTCCACAGTGCTGAGAACACCAGCAATGCAGGACAGTACCAGTTTCTCCACATCCTCGCCAACATGAGCTACTCTCTGCTGCTTTAGCAACCCTATTGGGTGTGGAGGGCTATCTGCGGTTTTAATTATCTTTCCTCTAATGACTAATGATTAGAAGCATCTTTTCCAGTGCCTATTAGATATTTTTTCATCTCCTGGGAAGAAATGTCTACTCAAATAATTTGCTTGTTATTTTTTTTAATTGGGTTATTTATTTTTTTACTGTTCATTGGTAGGAGTTTTTCATACATTCTGGACACAAGTCCCTTATCAAATGCACTATTTGCAAATATTTTCTTCCATTTTGTAGATTATCCTTTTACTTCTTTTTAGTGTCTGTTGAGGAACCAGTTTTTTAATTTTTAAACAGATTTGATTATTTGAAGCAATTTTAAGTTCACAGTCACTGAGTGGCCCCCCATTCAGGCATGGCATGGCCTTCTCCATGGTCAATATCCCCTCACCAAAGTGGCACATTTGTTACAACTAATGAGCCTACAATGACACCACTATCACCCAAAAAATCCACAGTCTACATTACAGCTCATTCTTTGTATTGTCTATTCTATTGGCTTATATAAATGTATAAACCTTTACAGTCTTCCCAGGTGGCTCAGTGGTAGAGAATCTGCCTGCCGAGCCAGAGACCCAGGTTCAATCCCTGGGTCAGGAAGATCCCTTGGAGAGGGAAATGACAACCCACACCAGTACTCTCGCCTGGAGAATCCCATGGACAGAGGAGCCTGACAGGCTACAGTTCATGGTGTCGCAAAAGTGTCAGACATGACTGAGCGACTGGGCACAATGATAAAGCCTGGATAGCTGGATGGCATCACTGATGCAGTGGACGTGAACCTGGGCAAACTCTGGGGGATGGTGAGGGGCAGGGAGGCCTGGAGTGCTGCAGTCCACAAAGTCGCCAAGAGTCAGAAACGACAGGGTGACTGAACACACACAAAACCACTAGAAACAAATATGAAATCCCAGAGATTAAGAGAGATTTCATTTGATTTTTTCCTACCATTTAAAAACTATTTAAAAGTTGTTTAGATTATTTGCTAAATATAGATAATATTCTGACAATCTGGAAAACAAGGAACTATTTTAAGCCTGGTTTCAAGAGGTTTTAGCACAATCAGCTGGTGTTGGAAAGTGTCTCCTGAGCGCATGGCTTTGTATTTTCCTTTGCAGAATATTAAATAATACGGAGATATTGAGTCTTGCCCTCTGAGGGTTTACATTCTAGAATGTCTCATTCATTTGGGAGAAAATAATACTTTCATTCTGAAAACAGAAGGCAGATGGTTTAATCCATTGGGTTTAGTTTCAAACAAACAAACAAAAACATTTTTTGAGGTGTAGAGAAACGGGAATAGATAAAAACGAAAGCGTTCATAGCATTCTGACACAAGTCCCTTATCAAATGCACTATTTGCAAATATTTTCTTCCATTTTGTAGATTATCCTTTTACTTCTTTTTAGTGTCTGTTGAGGAACCAGTTTTTTAATTTTTAAACAGATTTGATTATTTGAAGCAATTTTAAGTTCACAGTCACTGAGTGGCCCCCCATTCAGGCATGGCATGGCCTTCTCCATGGTCAATATCCCCTCACCAAAGTGGCACATTTGTTACAACTAATGAGCCTACAATGACACCACTATCACCCAAAAAATCCACAGTCTACATTACAGCTCATTCTTTGTATTGTCTATTCTATTGGCTTATATAAATGTATAAACCTTTACAGTCTTCCCAGGTGGCTCAGTGGTAGAGAATCTGCCTGCCGAGCCAGAGACCCAGGTTCAATCCCTGGGTCAGGAAGATCCCTTGGAGAGGGAAATGACAACCCACACCAGTACTCTCGCCTGGAGAATCCCATGGACAGAGGAGCCTGACAGGCTACAGTTCATGGTGTCGCAAAAGTGTCAGACATGACTGAGCGACTGGGCACAATGATAAAGCCTGGATAGCTGGATGGCATCACTGATGCAGTGGACGTGAACCTGGGCAAACTCTGGGGGATGGTGAGGGGCAGGGAGGCCTGGAGTGCTGCAGTCCACAAAGTCGCCAAGAGTCAGAAACGACAGGGTGACTGAACACACACAAAACCACTAGAAACAAATATGAAATCCCAGAGATTAAGAGAGATTTCATTTGATTTTTTCCTACCATTTAAAAACTATTTAAAAGTTGTTTAGATTATTTGCTAAATATAGATAATATTCTGACAATCTGGAAAACAAGGAACTATTTTAAGCCTGGTTTCAAGAGGTTTTAGCACAATCAGCTGGTGTTGGAAAGTGTCTCCTGAGCGCATGGCTTTGTATTTTCCTTTGCAGAATATTAAATAATACGGAGATATTGAGTCTTGCCCTCTGAGGGTTTACATTCTAGAATGTCTCATTCATTTGGGAGAAAATAATACTTTCATTCTGAAAACAGAAGGCAGATGGTTTAATCCATTGGGTTTAGTTTCAAACAAACAAACAAAAACATTTTTTGAGGTGTAGAGAAACGAAGCGAAATAGATAAAAACATGTCAAGAGTTTTACATATAATTTGGCTCTATGGAAACATTCACTATTAAGTGTTAAATATGCATAATATTAACACATTTATTGTAAGTCATCGGCTTAACATTCTTATCTGGTTTCTGAGAGTCCACTGAATTCACTAAGTATTTTTCTAATATCTACAATGTGTCTGGTCGCTATGCAGAAATTCTATCATCACTGATTCACTTAATTTTTGTTGAACCCCTATTAGGTGCTAGATATAATTCTATACATCTAGAGACAAGAGGCTTGAACAATGCAAACTGTTACATGTTCATTTGACATTAGGGCTTTCTAAATCTTACACCAACAAATATACAAGGAACTTTGTAATGTGTTTTGTCTGACATTTTCATGTTTCAATAAAAAATACTGAGGCAATATCAAAATGTACAGAGGAAATCCCATGATGTGTATGTCACAAGTGTCCAGAATGACTTGAAGACAGCTATGGACTATACAGATGGAGATAATACCGTGACAAAAATTCCACTCAGAACTAACTTCACACAAGTTAGAATTGGGAGTTAACTGATATTTTCTACATATATACATAACTTAGAGAAACTTCTAACTATTCAATAAGATAATAACAACAGAGATCCTTGAAAATCATTGTAAAACAGCCAAAGAAGATATATATTCTGAAAGAAAATCTCCTAGCAAATCCCCCATTTCTTCTCTTGCCTACCCCTGATCAAGTGTACACAAACCAGCCAAAGAGAACTTTTGAAAACACAAACCTATTTATCTCTCTTGCCTGCATAACACTTTCTCAATGCACTGAAGTAAAATCTGGAAAACAAGGAACTATTTTAAGCCTGGTTTCAAGAGGTTTTAGCACAATCAGCTGGTGTTGGAAAGTGTCTCCTGAGCGCATGGCTTTGTATTTTCCTTTGCAGAATATTAAATAATACGGAGATATTGAGTCTTGCCCTCTGAGGGTTTACATTCTAGAATGTCTCATTCATTTGGGAGAAAATAATACTTTCATTCTGAAAACAGAAGGCAGATGGTTTAATCCATTGGGTTTAGTTTCAAACAAACAAACAAAAACATTTTTTGAGGTGTAGAGAAACGAAGCGAAATAGATAAAAACATGTCAAGAGTTTTACATATAATTTGGCTCTATGGAAACATTCACTATTAAGTGTTAAATATGCATAATATTAACACATTTATTGTAAGTCATCGGCTTAACATTCTTATCTGGTTTCTGAGAGTCCACTGAATTCACTAAGTATTTTTCTAATATCTACAATGTGTCTGGTCGCTATGCAGAAATTCTATCATCACTGATTCACTTAATTTTTGTTGAACCCCTATTAGGTGCTAGATATAATTCTATACATCTAGAGACAAGAGGCTTGAACAATGCAAACTGTTACATGTTCATTTGACATTAGGGCTTTCTAAATCTTACACCAACAAATATACAAGGAACTTTGTAATGTGTTTTGTCTGACATTTTCATGTTTCAATAAAAAATACTGAGGCAATATCAAAATGTACAGAGGAAATCCCATGATGTGTATGTCACAAGTGTCCAGAATGATTTGAAGACAGCTATGGACTATACAGATGGAGATAATACCGTGACAAAAATTCCACTCAGAACTAACTTCACACAAGTTAGAATTGGGAGTTAACTGATATTTTCTACATATATACATAACTTAGAGAAACTTCTAACTATTCAATAAGATAATAACAACAGAGATCCTTGAAAATCATTGTAAAACAGCCAAAGAAGATATATATTCTGAAAGAAAATCTCCTAGCAAATCCCCCATTTCTTCTCTTGCCTACCCCTGATCAAGTGTACACAAACCAGCCAAAGAGAACTTTTGAAAACACAAACCTATTTATCTCTCTTGCCTGCATAACACTTTCTCAATGCACTGAAGTAAAATCTGTGATAAAAACTGTTAACAGTTACCTTTTGTGTCAACTTGACTGGACCACGGGTCACTTCAATACTTGGCGAAACATGATTCTGGGTATGTCTGCGAGGGTGTTTCTAGTTGAGATCAGCACATTAATTGGTAGAGTTAAGCAGATTGCCCTCCCTTCACTGAGAGCCTGAATAGAACAAAAAGGTAACTACCATGACCTGCTGAAGGCTCAAATGATGGTTGTCAGCATTTTTAAACAAGGTATTTTTTACTTAAGAAAAATACTTTGATTTTTTTTTTTTTTAAGACACGAAGCTGCAGCATAGTAAATAGGCTACAGTACAGTATAAACATAACTTTTACATGCAATGAGAAACCAAAAAATTCATATGGCTTGCTTTAATGCAAGACTGACTGTATTGTGATGGTTTAGAACTAAACCTGCAATATCTCCAAGTTCTGCCTCTTGCTAGCCAGCCAGCTAGAGATTTATCTTGAAAGTGAAGTGTTAATGGTTCAGTCCTGTTGAACTTTTGCGATCCCATGGACTGTAGCCTGCCAGGCTCCTCTGTCTGTGGGATCCTCCAGGCAAGAATACTGGAGTGGGTGGCCATTCCCTTCTCCAGGGGATCTTCCTGGCCCAGGAATCAAACCCAGGTCTCCTGCAGTGCAGGCAGATTCTTTACTGTCTGAGCCACCAGGGCAATTCAGAGATTTATCTTATTGGTTCTGTTTCTCAAATCTAACACAACAGGGCTTCCCCTGGTGGTCCAGTGGATTAGGACACCGCCTTGCAGTGCAAGGGGCGCCGGTTCGATCCCTGGCCTGGGAAGATCCCACGTGCCGAGGAGCGGCTGGATTGATGTGTCCAATTACCGAACCGGACCTCTGGAGCGCATGCACCCAGAGCCGGCGCTCTGCGACGACAGACGCCACCGCGATGGGAGGCCCACAGGAGCCAAAGAACAAAGACGGATGAAGATAGAGAAATGAAAGACCAATGGAAGTGGCCCGCCCGCTCCCCTCCATCCCCAACCCGACCCCGCCCCAAATAAATAAATAAATAAATCTTAAAAAAAAAAAAAAAACCTAACACAACAGCCTAAAAGTTTCTGCATAATTGGCTCCTGCCTACCTCCTGGGCTTAAGGGCACACAAATCTGCTTCTGCTCCCCAGACTCAGACACTAACCTTCCTAGTCCCCATTCTCTCCCAAAAGCCCCTCAAAACCACAATGAGACAACACCTCACACCCATCAAATGGTTATCATCGAAAAGTCTACACGTAACAAATGCTGGCAAGGATGTGGGGAGAAGGCAACTCACATATAGTGTTAGTGGGACTCTAAACTGGTGCAGCTACTATGGAAAATAATGTGGAAAAAAATAAAAAATTATTTTTCTCAAAAAAAAAACACTAAAAATAAAACTACCATAGGATCCAGCAATTCCACTCCTGAGATTTATCCATTTTAAAAAAATGAAAACACTAACTCAAGAAGAGAAGTGCACCATTTTCATAGCAGCACTGTTTATAACCGTGAAGACATGGCAGCAACCTACATGCCCATCAGCAGACAACTGGATAAAGAAGATGGTGTGTATGTGTATACATACAAAGGAACACCACTCAGCCCTACAAAAGAATGAAATTCTAAAAGCAAAAAAAAAGAATTAAATTCTGCTACTTGCAGAATATGGATGTACCTAGAGAATCTTATGCTTAGCGAAACAATTCAGAGGAAGACAAATACTGTATGATTTCACTTATATATATAAGATAAAATGTAACACAAATGAATATATAGTCGCAAACAGATTCAGAGGAAGACAAATACTGTATGATACACTGGTTTTCTCAAATCTAACACAACAGGGCTTCCCCTGGTGGTCCAGTGGATTAGGACACCGCCTTGCAGTGCAAGGGGCGCCGGTTCGATCCCTGGCCTGGGAAGATCCCACGTGCCGAGGAGCGGCTGGATTGATGTGTCCAATTACCGAACCGGACCTCTGGAGCGCATGCACCCAGAGCCGGCGCTCTGCGACGACAGACGCCACCGCGATGGGAGGCCCACAGGAGCCAAAGAACAAAGACGGATGAAGATAGAGAAATGAAAGACCAATGGAAGTGGCCCGCCCGCTCCCCTCCATCCCCAACCCGACCCCGCCCCAAATAAATAAATAAATAAATCTTAAAAAAAAAAAAAAAACCTAACACAACAGCCTAAAAGTTTCTGCATAATTGGCTCCTGCCTACCTCCTGGGCTTAAGGGCACACAAATCTGCTTCTGCTCCCCAGACTCAGACACTAACCTTCCTAGTCCCCATTCTCTCCCAAAAGCCCCTCAAAACCACAATGAGACAACACCTCACACCCATCAAATGGTTATCATCGAAAAGTCTACACGTAACAAATGCTGGCAAGGATGTGGGGAGAAGGCAACTCACATATAGTGTTAGTGGGACTCTAAACTGGTGCAGCTACTATGGAAAATAATGTGGAAAAAAATAAAAAATTATTTTTCTCAAAAAAAAAAAACTAAAAATAAAACTACCATAGGATCCAGCAATTCCACTCCTGAGATTTATCCATTTTAAAAAAATGAAAACACTAACTCAAGAAGAGAAGTGCACCATTTTCATAGCAGCACTGTTTATAACCGTGAAGACATGGCAGCAACCTACATGCCCATCAGCAGACAACTGGATAAAGAAGATGGTGTGTATGTGTATACATACAAAGGAACACCACTCAGCCCTACAAAAGAATGAAATTCTAAAAGCAAAAAAAAAGAATTAAATTCTGCTACTTGCAGAATATGGATGTACCTAGAGAATCTTATGCTTAGCGAAACAATTCAGAGGAAGACAAATACTGTATGATATCACTTATATATATAAGATAAAATGTAACACAAATGAATATATATGCAAGACAGACTTACAGATATAGAAAACAAACTAGATTACAAAGGGTAGGGGGCAGCAAATTAGGGGTATGGGACTAAGAGATATAGACTACCACAGATACAATAGATAAGCAACAAGGATTCATTATGTAGCATAGGGAATTACAGCCCCTACTTAGTAATAATTTTAATGGAGATATAATCTACAAAAATACTGAATCACTAATTTGTATACCTGAAACTAATAAAACACTGTTAATCAACTATTTGCTGTTGTTGTTCAGTTGGAAAGTCAAGCCTGACTCTCTTCACTAGGCTTGCCTGTTCTTCACTATCTCCCAGAGTTTGCTCACATTCATGTAAGTTTTTTTTAAAGTCAACTATGCAAGGTCTTGAATTTGCCAGCCCCTGGCCTCCTTGCTCTTCTCACCTCTGCTCAGACACTGGGCCCTCTGCCACTGGTAGGTTCAGTCCTGATGGGTTTTGAGCGAATCGTGTACACCTGTACAAAATTGGGTTAGCCAGTGGACGCATCTCCCTGTGCGCAGGCCTGAGAGGGCAGCACCCCATCCACAAAGATTACTGAGCACCCAGCAGGGATGGACCTAGAGAATGTCATACTTAGGGAAGCAAGTCAAATGGACAGGGGCAAATATTATATGATGCCACTTACATGTGGAATCTAAAACAATAACACAAATGAATCCATGTATGAAAATAAAAACACACAGAAAACAAATTTATGGTTACAAACAAGAAAGCAATAAACTAGGAGGTATAGAATTAACAAATACAGACTACTATACATAAAATAGGTGAACAAAGATTTACTGTACAGCACAGTGAATGATATTCAATACCTTGTAGTAATCTGTAATGGAAAATAATCTGAAAAAACATATATAAATGCATCAAATTGAAACTAACACAGTATGTAAATCAACTATACCAACTAAAAATAAAGAATGCAAAGAGAAAGAAAAGATTATTGGGCATGCATCCCTACACCTGTACCTTTATTTATATGTAAGTTCCCTATAAGTTACATTGTAGCACTGTTATACTGTAACATATATGTCATAAGACATATGTTAGAATATAATTTTTGAAGAATGAGAAAAAAAATAAATATAAATGGCAGCACTGATGTTTCCCTCCTGCGCGCCAAGGAGGCACCAATGCCCACTCCCTGGACGAGTGCTCCCAGCCTGGAAGCCTCGGCTGGACACTCCCCTGGGAAGCCCCAGTTGGGTGTTTCCCATCAGTGTGCCTGGGCTTCCATGCCCTTGATGTGCCCTCCATGTCCTCTTCCTTCCTGCCCACCAAAGGCAGGCGTCCTCTCCGGAATTCTGCCCACTCACCTGGACTCCTAAAACCTTGATTTGTCTTATTTCCAATCCCCTTCTCCTGGGAGCGTGGCCCCGGCTCTTAGACTTCAGTCACTGACTGCGATTTTTGATCCTCATGTACAGAGCACACCGGCAGCCACAGAGGGACCACTCACCTGGCTTGATCACAGGCTCTACCTGGAAACTTTTGCTGTTATATCACATCCTTCAAAGCACTTGGCAACTACATTGCTGGTCCTCGGGAAGAAAGACGGGAGTTGGTCAAATAAAGCAAGTCCAGGGCTGCACCACCAACAATAGGTCCTTTCCTTTCTCTGTTCCTCAGTCATGTGATGCCCAAGCTGAGCCGTGTCTGACAGCCTACAGCAGCGCAAATCTGAGTGTTTATTATAATGCATGTCTAATATATCTTTGGTGTCAGTTGTATTGACTTTCTTATTAATCATTAGCATACTAATTAAATAAAAATTCATTTATTACCACATTTTAGATTAGATTGGCTTTTCCCCCTTGATGCCATCTGGTGTGTCTTCTTTCAGTTCTGTCTCTTTCAAATATTACAATCTAAGGGTTATAAAACTCTCTGAAAATGTACTAACCAATACTACAGCTAAACAAATGCCTTCAAAGGACAGGAGAAGGGCTTTTTGAGCCTTCAGGCATTAGTGCTATGGATCAGCTGTGAGTCTGATATCAATAACGAACTATCGGGAGGGTCAAGCAACTCCAGCGTTACAGCAATCTCTAAAATCAGGAAAAGGGGGCTGAGACTACTGGCCTTGGTGCCTGTTTTCACTATGTTGTTGTTGTTCAGTCTCTCGGTCCTGTCTCTTTGCAACTCCATGGACTGCAACATGCCAGGCTTCTCTGTCCTTTACTGCCTCCCAGAGTTTGCTCAGACTCCTATCTATTGAATCAGTGATGCCATTCAACCATCTCATCCTCTGTTGCCCTCTTCTCCTCTTGCCCTCAATCTTTCCCAGCACCAGAGCCTTCCCTGGTGGCTCAAATGGTAAAGAATCTACCAGCAATGCAGGAGATCTGAGTTCAATTCCTAGTCAGGAAGATATCCTGGAGAAGGGAATGGCAGCCCGCTCCACTATTCTTTCCTGGTTGATTTGTCTTATTTCCAATCCCTTCTCCTGGGAGCGTGGCCCGGCTCTTAGACTTCAGTCACTGACTGCGATTTTTGATCCTCATGTACAGAGCACACCGGCAGCCACAGAGGGACCACTCACCTGGCTTGATCACAGGCTCTACCTGGAAACTTTTGCTGTTATATCACATCCTTCAAAGCACTTGGCAACTACATTGCTGGTCCTCGGGAAGAAAGACGGGAGTTGGTCAAATAAAGCAAGTCCAGGGCTGCACCACCAACAATAGGTCCTTTCCTTTCTCTGTTCCTCAGTCATGTGATGCCCAAGCTGAGCCGTGTCTGACAGCCTACAGCAGCGCAAATCTGAGTGTTTATTATAATGCATGTCTAATATATCTTTGGTGTCAGTTGTATTGACTTTCTTATTAATCATTAGCATACTAATTAAATAAAAATTCATTTATTACCACATTTTAGATTAGATTGGCTTTTCCCCCTTGATGCCATCTGGTGTGTCTTCTTTCAGTTCTGTCTCTTTCAAATATTACAATCTAAGGGTTATAAAACTCTCTGAAAATGTACTAACCAATACTACAGCTAAACAAATGCCTTCAAAGGACAGGAGAAGGGCTTTTTGAGCCTTCAGGCATTAGTGCTATGGATCAGCTGTGAGTCTGATATCAATAACGAACTATCGGGAGGGTCAAGCAACTCCAGCGTTACAGCAATCTCTAAAATCAGGAAAAGGGGGCTGAGACTACTGGCCTTGGTGCCTGTTTTCACTATGTTGTTGTTGTTCAGTCTCTCGGTCCTGTCTCTTTGCAACTCCATGGACTGCAACATGCCAGGCTTCTCTGTCCTTTACTGCCTCCCAGAGTTTGCTCAGACTCCTATCTATTGAATCAGTGATGCCATTCAACCATCTCATCCTCTGTTGCCCTCTTCTCCTCTTGCCCTCAATCTTTCCCAGCACCAGAGCCTTCCCTGGTGGCTCAAATGGTAAAGAATCTACCAGCAATGCAGGAGATCTGAGTTCAATTCCTAGTCAGGAAGATATCCTGGAGAAGGGAATGGCAGCCCGCTCCACTATTCTTTCCTGGAGAATTCCACAGACAGATGGATCTGGTGGGCTACATACCGTCCATGGGGTTGCAGAGTCAGACACAACCGAGGGATTAACATTTCTTACTCTAAAATCCAGTTACTCTTGATATTCTCAGTGCTAACAAAACCAATTACTGAAGGAAAAATATAAGACAACTTAAGAAAGACTTCACCAGCAGTCAAGTGGTTAAGACTCTGAGATCCCTATGCAGGAATCTGGGTTTATTTGTTCTTAATTGAAGGATAATTGCTTTACAGAATTTTGCTGTTTTCTGTCAAATATCAACATGAATCAGTCATAGAGGGGCCTGGGTGTTATTCCTGGTTGGAGAACCAAGATTGAGAATGCTGCATGGCACAGCCAAAACAAAAATAAATTTTAAAAAAATTTAAGAGACAACAAGTCCTTAAAAAATAAATTTTAAAAAAAAGTGTGCAAAAAGTGAAAAATGAAGACTTAAGAAAATCTTCTTCCCAAAGTGTTATGTCTACGGGCCATAACATACATTTACATTTTGGTTCTCTCGAAGGAAATACTGCAATCAAGAAATAAGGAAAAGAAAGTTAAATCAAAGAAGCAACTTCAAGACAATTCAAAAACAAAACACCAAGTATTCTAAACAGGGTAACTTTCACTACATTGACCACAAAATAACACTGAGAATAAAAATATAATAAGGGGAATAAAAATATGATCATATTAAACAATTACTTTATATCACAGTTTAAATTTTATGAACCAAAAATCCATGAGGAAACATCCAAGGTCAGATAAAAGCATGGGCAGAAAAAGGGAAAATAAAATAGGCATCTTCACCAACACTGTATTACTTCAACAAGGAATCTCTCATTATTAGAGACTATCAGTGGGAATAAAACTACTTCCAGTCTGATTATTATATTTTTCAATTCTAGAATTTCCAGTTCACTCTCCTTCAAATTTGCAATATCACTTTTTATCAGTAGATTAGTTAAGGCATTGCCCTCTTCTCCTCTTGCCCTCAATCTTTCCCAGCACCAGAGCCTTCCCTGGTGGCTCAAATGGTAAAGAATCTACCAGCAATGCAGGAGATCTGAGTTCAATTCCTAGTCAGGAAGATATCCTGGAGAAGGGAATGGCAGCCCGCTCCACTATTCTTTCCTGGAGAATTCCACAGACAGATGGATCTGGTGGGCTACATACCGTCCATGGGGTTGCAGAGTCAGACACAACCGAGGGATTAACATTTCTTACTCTAAAATCCAGTTACTCTTGATATTCTCAGTGCTAACAAAACCAATTACTGAAGGAAAAATATAAGACAACTTAAGAAAGACTTCACCAGCAGTCAAGTGGTTAAGACTCTGAGATCCCTATGCAGGAATCTGGGTTTATTTGTTCTTAATTGAAGGATAATTGCTTTACAGAATTTTGCTGTTTTCTGTCAAATATCAACATGAATCAGTCATAGAGGGGCCTGGGTGTTATTCCTGGTTGGAGAACCAAGATTGAGAATGCTGCATGGCACAGCCAAAACAAAAATAAATTTTAAAAAAATTTAAGAGACAACAAGTCCTTAAAAAATAAATTTTAAAAAAAAGTGTGCAAAAAGTGAAAAAATGAAGACTTAAGAAAATCTTCTTCCCAAAGTGTTATGTCTACGGGCCATAACATACATTTACATTTTGGTTCTCTCGAAGGAAATACTGCAATCAAGAAATAAGGAAAAGAAAGTTAAATCAAAGAAGCAACTTCAAGACAATTCAAAAACAAAACACCAAGTATTCTAAACAGGGTAACTTTCACTACATTGACCACAAAATAACACTGAGAATAAAAATATAATAAGGGGAATAAAAATATGATCATATTAAACAATTACTTTATATCACAGTTTAAATTTTATGAACCAAAAATCCATGAGGAAACATCCAAGGTCAGATAAAAGCATGGGCAGAAAAAGGGAAAATAAAATAGGCATCTTCACCAACACTGTATTACTTCAACAAGGAATCTCTCATTATTAGAGACTATCAGTGGGAATAAAACTACTTCCAGTCTGATTATTATATTTTTCAATTCTAGAATTTCCAGTTCACTCTCCTTCAAATTTGCAATATCACTTTTTTATCATTGTTAGTTTCTTAATTAAATGTTTAAGGCAGAGATTTATCTACATAAGCACAATAAACATGGTTGATGTCACTCTGCCTCTGGGGATTCCACTGTCCGGATGTCCTGCCCTGTTGTTTATCCTGGTTCTCAGTCATGTTTCCTTGTCTCCTCATGTGCCCAGTAAACCTTTAGTAGTGTATTAAACATCATAGCACAAAAAAAGCCACCTACAGTCACCATTTGAAGCTAAGGATGATCTCTGTCTTCCTTCAAAAGACTTTCATTTGCCCCCTCCAGACCACCTGAAACCTGGTCAGAATCCTTGCAAGAGACGCTTTATGTCTGATTCACTCTCACTCCTGGGGTGCAGCCTTCTGCTGCCCCATCCACAACCGTTACCCCTGGTATCACTGGACTTCAGTTGTGACCCCCTCTCCCCATACTGTGAGGTCACTGCAGACACTACTCAGCCCCTTGGCCACCTGTTTGGGGTTGGCAAATGTTCTCCACAGGGCAAAGGTGATCCCAATGCCAGGATCATGTTTCTGAATTTCTGTCTTCTCCCAGGTCTTGACGACATAATTCTTTATATATTTGGAAGGAAAGCTATGACAAAACTAGACAACATATTAAAATCACAGACATCACTTTGCCAACAAAGGTTTAGACAGTCAAACCTATGGTCTTTCCAGTAGTTAGGTATGGATGTGAGAGTTGGGCCAAAGAAGCAACTTCAAGACAATTCAAAAACAAAACACCAAGTATTCTAAACAGGGTAACTTTCACTACATTGACCACAAAATAACACTGAGAATAAAAATATAATAAGGGGAATAAAAATATGATCATATTAAACAATTACTTTATATCACAGTTTAAATTTTATGAACCAAAAATCCATGAGGAAACATCCAAGGTCAGATAAAAGCATGGGCAGAAAAAGGGAAAATAAAATAGGCATCTTCACCAACACTGTATTACTTCAACAAGGAATCTCTCATTATTAGAGACTATCAGTGGGAATAAAACTACTTCCAGTCTGATTATTATATTTTTCAATTCTAGAATTTCCAGTTCACTCTCCTTCAAATTTGCAATATCACTTTTTTATCATTGTTAGTTTCTTAATTAAATGTTTAAGGCAGAGATTTATCTACATAAGCACAATAAACATGGTTGATGTCACTCTGCCTCTGGGGATTCCACTGTCCGGATGTCCTGCCCTGTTGTTTATCCTGGTTCTCAGTCATGTTTCCTTGTCTCCTCATGTGCCCAGTAAACCTTTAGTAGTGTATTAAACATCATAGCACAAAAAAAGCCACCTACAGTCACCATTTGAAGCTAAGGATGATCTCTGTCTTCCTTCAAAAGACTTTCATTTGCCCCCTCCAGACCACCTGAAACCTGGTCAGAATCCTTGCAAGAGACGCTTTATGTCTGATTCACTCTCACTCCTGGGGTGCAGCCTTCTGCTGCCCCATCCACAACCGTTACCCCTGGTATCACTGGACTTCAGTTGTGACCCCCTCTCCCCATACTGTGAGGTCACTGCAGACACTACTCAGCCCCTTGGCCACCTGTTTGGGGTTGGCAAATGTTCTCCACAGGGCAAAGGTGATCCCAATGCCAGGATCATGTTTCTGAATTTCTGTCTTCTCCCAGGTCTTGACGACATAATTCTTTATATATTTGGAAGGAAAGCTATGACAAAACTAGACAACATATTAAAAATCACAGACATCACTTTGCCAACAAAGGTTTAGACAGTCAAACCTATGGTCTTTCCAGTAGTTAGGTATGGATGTGAGAGTTGGGCCAGAAAGAAAGCTAAGTGCCAAAGAACTGATACTTTCAAACTGTGGTGGTAAAGAAGACTCTTGAGAGTCTCTTGGACAGAAAAGAGATCAAACAAGTCAATCTGAAGGGAAATCAATCCAGAATATTCATTGAAAGGACTAATGCTGAAGCTCTTAACACTTTGGCCACCCAATGTGAAGAGCTGACTCACTGAAAAAGGCCCTGATGCTGAGAAAGATTGAAAGCAGGAGGAGAAGAGGATGACAGAGGATGAGATGGTTGGATGGCATCACCAACTCAATGGATGTGAATCCAAGCAAACTCTGGAAGATACAGAAGGACAGAGAAGCCTGGAGTGCTGCGGTTCATGGGGTCACAAAGAGTCAGACATGACTCAGCAAATGAACAACAACCCCATCTCTGTATCATCTCATCGTAACTTAGTGACTGAACAACAACAATGACAACTGTTCTTAGATGCTTTTGGAAAGATTTTTAAATACTTTGTCAAGCCTTCTCAGTCATTATCAACAGGATTATGGGTCCAAATTATCCAGTCCATCCTATGAAAGGGTACAGAAGTCCAACCACAGTTAAAATTTAAACATCTGATGAAAGTGTGCAATGAGGTTCATACAAATTTTATGATGGATTTCATTCAATTATGTACTACATATAAATAATTAACCTGCATACAATAAATCATTTAACAAATGTTTATTGAGCATCTACTATGTGCCAGTCTCATTTTCAGTTCTTGGGATACATCAGAGAAGGAAACAAAGAACTTCCTTTCCCCTTATGGTGCTTATGTGCTAGTGATAAGAGACAAATGCAAAAAATTAAATACATTAAAAAGCGTATTATATGGTATACTATATGTGCATGCACACTAAGTAACTTCAACCATGTCCAACTCTTTGCAACCCCTTGGACTGTAGCCCACTAGGCTCCTCTGTCCATAGGATTCTTCAGGCAAGAATACTGGAGTGGACTGTCATGCCTTCCTCCATCCAGGGGTTGAACCCAGGTCTTCTGCATTGCAGGCAGATTCTTAACCACTGAGCCAGCAGGGAAGCCCAGTATACTATATATTAATATATAACACTGGAAGCTGGTATGTATTACAGAAAACAGTAGAGCTGGGGCAGAGACTTGGACATTAGGACAAGAAGACAACTTATAATTTTGTACAAAGTGGCCTGGGTAGGCTTCACTGAAAAGATGAAATTTCAGCAGAGACTTGAAGGTGGGGAGGGAGTTACCAACGCATACACCTGGGGCCAGAGGGAACCGCCAATGGGAAGACCCTAAGCTAAAACTGGGTTCATCTTGATTATGGAACTTTAGAGAAGCCATGTGGCCAACGTGGAGAGAGAGAGGGCAGAACGAGGAAAGTATAAGTTAAGAGAGATAGTCGGAGTGGGGTGGGGCAGAGCAGGTCTCACACGGCCTTGGTGGCCACTTCGGTTTTCACCTCAAGTGCAGCAGGGAGCACTGCACTGCGTGAAGGGGCTTGACAGCTCTGGGCAGGGTGCTAAGGACAGGTGGAAGGAAAACCAGGAGAGCAGACAGCAGCCCCCCTAGCAACAGAGAAAACAAGACTGCACTGTCTCAATACGCTTTGCATGTATTTTCTAGAGACAATCAATGAGATTCTGACACATTAGATGTGGAGTGTGAGGGAAAAAAGAGAATGCAAGTGTATTTTTGGTCTGGGGACTTCCCTGGTGGTCCAGTGGTTAAGACTCCGCACTTCCACTGCAGGGGGCACAGGGCACTGATCCTTGCTCAGGGAGCTAAGATCCCATCTGCCGTGCAGCATGGCCCAATATTTAAGAAAAAAAAAAAAAAGATTTTTGTTCTGAGCCACTGGAAAGATGGATCTTCTGTCTACTGATAAGGGGAAGGCAGAGGGTGGCACAGCTCTGAAGGGGACCAGGAAGGCTAAGTTAGGGTGGAGTCTGATGTGGTGACCAGACAATGGGGACATACAAGTTGGATATCGGAGTCAGGAGACGAGGGAGAAATCTGAACTGAAAATAGAAGCTTGAGACCGGCAAGCTATCGGCTTCTATTTACAGCCATGGGACTTAATGAGATTCCTAACAGGCTAAAAATAGAGAAAAAAGATCAAAAGAACTCAGTACTTAAACATTAAGAAGTCCCAATATCATTCCTATGTGTTAATTTTGGAGTGAAAAAAAGAAAAGTTGAAGGAAGGGCCAGTGGAGGACACCTGGAGGACAGTAAGAAAGAACAGAAGAAACCAGGAAAATACAGGAAATGGGGCCAACAATTCTTTACATTTTAGACCCAAATTTAAGAACAGAACAGAAGAAAAATAGAGACTTGAAGGTGGGGAGGAGTTACCAACGCATACACCTGGGGCCAGAGGAACCGCCAATGGGAAGACCCTAAGCTAAAACTGGGTTCATCTTGATTATGGAACTTTAGAAGCCATGTGGCCAACGTGGAGAGAGAGGGCAGAACGAGGAAAGTATAAGTTAAGAGATAGTCGGAGTGGGGTGGGGCAGAGCAGGTCTCACACGGCCTTGGTGGCCACTTCGGTTTTCACCTCAAGTGCAGCAGGGAGCACTGCACTGCGTGAAGGGGCTTGACAGCTCTGGGCAGGGTGCTAAGGACAGGTGGAAGGAAAACCAGGAGAGCAGACAGCAGCCCCCCTAGCAACAGAGAAAACAAGACTGCACTGTCTCAATACGCTTTGCATGTATTTTCTAGAGACAATCAATGAGATTCTGACACATTAGATGTGGAGTGTGAGGGAAAAAAGAGAATGCAAGTGTATTTTTGGTCTGGGGACTTCCCTGGTGGTCCAGTGGTTAAGACTCCGCACTTCCACTGCAGGGGGCACAGGGCACTGATCCTTGCTCAGGAGCTAAGATCCCATCTGCCGTGCAGCATGGCCCAATATTTAAGAAAAAAAAAAAAAAGATTTTTGTTCTGAGCCACTGGAAAGATGGATCTTCTGTCTACTGATAAGGGGAAGGCAGAGGGTGGCACAGCTCTGAAGGGGACCAGGAAGGCTAAGTTAGGGTGGAGTCTGATGTGGTGACCAGACAATGGGGACATACAAGTTGGATATCGGAGTCAGGAGACGAGGGAGAAATCTGAACTGAAAATAGAAGCTTGAGACCGGCAAGCTATCGGCTTCTATTTACAGCCACGGGACTTAATGAGATTCCTAACAGGCTAAAAATAGAGAAAAAAGATCAAAAGAACTCAGTACTTAAACATTAAGAAGTCCCAATATCATTCCTATGTGTTAATTTTGGAGTGAAAAAAAGAAAAGTTGAAGGAAGGGCCAGTGGAGGACACCTGGAGGACAGTAAGAAAGAACAGAAGAAACCAGGAAAATACAGGAAATGGGGCCAACAATTCTTTACATTTTTAGCCACTTCTTGTCAGATAGTTTACCTCTCTCCACGCAGCTCTCTCTTTTTTTCTCAGACAGGACTAGATGTTTTCTGGGAGGTTTTTAACAATAAAATTGGGTTAAAAAAAAAAATCATTGGAGTCCGGAGCTTCCCTGGTGGTCCAGCTGGTACAGAGTCCACCTAGCAGTGCAAGGGGCACCAGTTTGATCCCTGGCCCGGGAGGATCCCACGTGCCAAGGAGCTGGGCCAGTGGTCCAGTGGTTAAGCAACAAGAGAGGCCACTGCAATGGGAGGCCCACACATGCCAAAGAATAAAGATCGATGAAAAATAAATGACAACTTAGATGCAAAAAAAAAAAAAAAAGGTGAAGAAAACAGCAAAAAAATTTTTTAAAAATTTACTGGAGTAGAGTTACTTTACAATGTTGTGTTGGTTTCTGCAGTACAGCAGAGTGAATCAGCCGTAAGTATATATATATCCCCTCTTTTTTGGATTCCCTTTCCATTTAGGTCATCATAGAGCATCTCAATGCTACACAGTAGGTTCTTCTTAGTTATTGTATACATAGTATCACTAATGTATATATGTTAAACCCAATCGCCCATTTCATTAGCTATTTCTGGGACCATCAGCACAGCACCTTCAGAAGTCTCTGAGAACCCACAAGGAGATTTTCAGAATCAGTGGAGACAGAAGGGACAGGGAGCAAGCTCTCCCCCTCCTAGCTCCACAGTTAGTAGGAGTACATTAGTGACAAAGGTGACCTTGGTCCCTGACATGACACCAAGACCCTTTCTCTATCCCCTCTTCCATCCAGTGACCCCAAATCTCCAACCCCTGCAGGTCCACAGTGACCTCTAACTGACCCTGTCTAACGTCTATGATGCCCCAAACTCCTAACACATCACTCCTGTCCACCAAATCTGACCTGCTCTGTGTCTCAGGACTTCACAGGCTCACAGTCGACTAGACAGCGAAGGTGCCGTCTTCAGATAGGGATTCCGTGTGCAAGTTGAAGGAAGGGCCAGTGGAGGACACCTGGAGGACAGTAAGAAAGAACAGAAGAAACCAGGAAAATACAGGAAATGGGGCCAACAATTCTTTACATTTTTAGCCACTTCTTGTCAGATAGTTTACCTCTCTCCACGCAGCTCTCTCTTTTTTTCTCAGACAGGACTAGATGTTTTCTGGGAGGTTTTTAACAATAAAATTGGGTTAAAAAAAAAAATCATTGGAGTCCGGAGCTTCCCTGGTGGTCCAGCTGGTACAGAGTCCACCTAGCAGTGCAAGGGGCACCAGTTTGATCCCTGGCCCGGGAGGATCCCACGTGCCAAGGAGCTGGGCCAGTGGTCCAGTGGTTAAGCAACAAGAGAGGCCACTGCAATGGGAGGCCCACACATGCCAAAGAATAAAGATCGATGAAAAATAAATGACAACTTAGATGCAAAAAAAAAACAACAAAGGTGAAGAAAACAGCAAAAAAATTTTTTAAAAATTTACTGGAGTAGAGTTACTTTACAATGTTGTGTTGGTTTCTGCAGTACAGCAGAGTGAATCAGCCGTAAGTATATATATATCCCCTCTTTTTTGGATTCCCTTTCCATTTAGGTCATCATAGAGCATCTCAATGCTACACAGTAGGTTCTTCTTAGTTATTGTATACATAGTATCACTAATGTATATATGTTAAACCCAATCGCCCATTTCATTAGCTATTTCTGGGACCATCAGCACAGCACCTTCAGAAGTCTCTGAGAACCCACAAGGAGATTTTCAGAATCAGTGGAGACAGAAGGGACAGGGAGCAAGCTCTCCCCCTCCTAGCTCCACAGTTAGTAGGAGTACATTAGTGACAAAGGTGACCTTGGTCCCTGACATGACACCAAGACCCTTTCTCTATCCCCTCTTCCATCCAGTGACCCCAAATCTCCAACCCCTGCAGGTCCACAGTGACCTCTAACTGACCCTGTCTAACGTCTATGATGCCCCAAACTCCTAACACATCACTCCTGTCCACCAAATCTGACCTGCTCTGTGTCTCAGGACTTCACAGGCTCACAGTCGACTAGACAGCGAAGGTGCCGTCTTCAGATAGGGATTCCGTGTGCAATTCCTCTCTGCTTCCCAGGTGGCGCTAGCGGTAAAGAACCCACCTGCCAATGCAGACGCAGGTCGGGAAGATCCCCTTGAGAAGGGAATGGCTACCCACTCCGGTATTCCTGCCTGGGATATCCCATAAACAAAGAAGCCTGGGGGGCTACAGTCGGGCAAAGGGTCAGGCACGACCGAGTATACACTGACTTTCCTCTCTGAAACATGTTCATTTAACAGTGGTTCTCAAAACAACTAAATGGACAAAATGAATAAAACAGGGATTTTCTGGCATGGCAAAGCTTCACGCAGATGCAAAGAGTGGCAAGCGCCACGCAACAGGTCTTGCTGAAACCACTCAGAAATGTCTATTCACGCAACTAATCACCCCGGTCAGCAAAGGCTGGGCAGTCTCCCTACTTGGTATATCTCAGGGCTATTTTACCTACTTGACTAGCACTGGCTCACATTATGAAATGAACTACAGATTACCAGTTAATTTGGACATTCATTTCCTGTTAAGTATTAGGGTGCACCACGTAAAGTGGCAGGTCAAAAATAATCAAATACTGGCTTTTCCATTTAGTCAAATCTAATAAACATATGAGTACCTTTAGTTTATTACACACACACAGCTATTTTGTGGTTTGTTAATAAATCCTATCATTTTTCTTACTATTTATGATTGCGTGAATCTGCACATCACTGACAGATAATGTGTCTTCTTGGAAGTGAATAAATTTAGCAAAATGCCTTCTAGAAAATGCCCTCTGTAAGATGGCCAGGGGTCACAGGGTTGGTAATTTAAGGTAAAAATTCTAGTCGGGACTGACTTCAGCTGTAAAGATCTTGGCTACACTAAGAAGCCTTTCTTGCAATCCTGTTTGACCCTTTTGAGTTCATTTCATAGAAGTTATTAAGTTCTCATCTTGACAGTGGAAAGTACCCTGATGCTGGGAAAAATGGAGGGCAGGAGGAGCAGGGGAGGAGATGGTTGGATGCGATCACCGACTCAATGGACATGAGCTTGCACAAACTCCAGGAGATGGGGAAGGATAGGGAAGCCTGGTGTGCCACAGTCCATGGGGTTGCAAAGAGTTGGACACAAATAAGCAACTGAACAATCTTGGCAGTGGTAGATTTAATCTATTGCTTTAGATTCCTTTTTCCAAATTACAACATAAACCTTATACCTAACAATGTAACTTTCCTTACAGGTTTCTGTACATATTTCCCTGGAGGGGAAGGCTCCTTTGGGTTTGTATCTCAGCTCTGCCCCTTAGTACCCATGTGACCTTGGTCACATCTCATGACAATCCTCGGCTAGATGCTTATCACAACCTGTTTCCTCTTCCTCCTGGAATCTCATAAGTACCAGGCTCCCTGGACATTAGGAATGGCCATTTTCTGAGGAAACATGGCAAAGCTTCACGCAGATGCAAAGAGTGGCAAGCGCCACGCAACAGGTCTTGCTGAAACCACTCAGAAATGTCTATTCACGCAACTAATCACCCGGTCAGCAAAGGCTGGGCAGTCTCCCTACTTGGTATATCTCAGGGCTATTTTACCTACTTGACTAGCACTGGCTCACATTATGAAATGAACTACAGATTACCAGTTAATTTGGACATTCATTTCCTGTTAAGTATTAGGGTGCACCACGTAAAGTGGCAGGTCAAAAATAATCAAATACTGGCTTTTCCATTTAGTCAAATCTAATAAACATATGAGTACCTTTAGTTTATTACACACACACAGCTATTTTGTGGTTTGTTAATAAATCCTATCATTTTTCTTACTATTTATGATTGCGTGAATCTGCACATCACTGACAGATAATGTGTCTTCTTGGAAGTGAATAAATTTAGCAAAATGCCTTCTAGAAAATGCCCTCTGTAAGATGGCCAGGGGTCACAGGGTTGGTAATTTAAGGTAAAAATTCTAGTCGGGACTGACTTCAGCTGTAAAGATCTTGGCTACACTAAGAAGCCTTTCTTGCAATCCTGTTTGACCCTTTTGAGTTCATTTCATAGAAGTTATTAAGTTCTCATCTTGACAGTGGAAAGTACCCTGATGCTGGGAAAAATGGAGGGCAGGAGGAGCAGGGGAGGAGATGGTTGGATGCGATCACCGACTCAATGGACATGAGCTTGCACAAACTCCAGGAGATGGGGAAGGATAGGGAAGCCTGGTGTGCCACAGTCCATGGGGTTGCAAAGAGTTGGACACAAATAAGCAACTGAACAACAACATCTTGGCAGTGGTAGATTTAATCTATTGCTTTAGATTCCTTTTTCCAAATTACAACATAAACCTTATACCTAACAATGTAACTTTCCTTACAGGTTTCTGTACATATTTCCCTGGAGGGGAAGGCTCCTTTGGGTTTGTATCTCAGCTCTGCCCCTTAGTACCCATGTGACCTTGGTCACATCTCATGACAATCCTCGGCTAGATGCTTATCACAACCTGTTTCCTCTTCCTCCTGGAATCTCATAAGTACCAGGCTCCCTGGACATTAGGAATGGCCATTTTCTGAGTCCATGCACATGAAATGTGAGCAAATGTAATGTGCATAACCCCCATGCACAGCAGTTAAAAACAAGCCCTCCTGAACTAAAAATAGAACTACCATAGAACCCAGTAATCTCCCTCCTGGGCCTATACCCAGAGAAAACTGTAATTTAAAAAAATAAATAAAAAATAAGAATATACATGCACCCCAACGTTCATGGCAGTACTATTTACCATAGCCAGGACATGGAAGCAGCCTAAATGACAGAGGAATGGATACAACATGGATGAACCTAGAGACTGTCATATTGAGTGAAGTAAGTCAAGACAAAGACAAATATCAGATGATACTGCTTATATATGAACTCTTTAAAAGGGGTGGAAATGAGCTTATTTACAAAACAGAAATAGACACAGATGTAGGAAACAAACTTATAGCTATAAGGGAGTAAAGGAAAGAAGAGAGACATTGGATGGACATATACACATTACTATATATAAAAGAGATAACTAATAAGGACCTGCTGTACAGCACAGGAAACTCCACTCATCACTCTGCAATGGCCTAGATGGGAAAAGAATCTAAAAACAGTAATATATGTCTTCATCCTAAGTCGCTTCAGTCATACCTGACTCTGTGCCATCCCATGGGCTATAGCTCAACAGGCTCCTCTGTCCATGGGATTCTCCAGGCAAGAACACTGGAGTGAGTTGCATGTCCTCCTCCAGGATATATGTGTAGGATTCACTCTGCTGTACACCCAAAGCTAACACAACATTGTAACTCAACTCTACTCCAATTTTTTAAAAAACAAACTGGCTGTAATGTACCATCGATGGTGATGGAGGTCAAGTAATACACAGGAGACCTGGAGAGATGGAGCGTCACACCAGCCACTTGTGCTCAAATGGTTCAAGAAAAATTCTTTGTGTTATTCTCACAACTTTTCTGTAACTATGAAACTATTTCAATTTTTAAAAATAGTTATTACTTTAAAAATCATTATATTTATCATGAGACCAGTAAACACTGTGGGCTTCTCTGGTGGCTCAGTGGGAAAGAATCTGCCTGCCAATGCAGGAGACACAAGAGACCCAAATTCGATCCTTGGGTCGGGAAGATCCCCTAGAGGAGGGAATGGCAACCCACTCCAATATTCATACTGGGAGACTTCCACAGACAGACAAGCTGGGTGGGCTGCAGTCCATGATGCTGCAAGGAGTCAAACACGACTAAAGTGACTGAGCACATACAAACACTGTATCTTTTTAAAACTCTATAAAAATAAGAATATACATGCACCCCAACGTTCATGGCAGTACTATTTACCATAGCCAGGACATGGAAGCAGCCTAAATGACAGAGGAATGGATACAACATGGATGAACCTAGAGACTGTCATATTGAGTGAAGTAAGTCAAGACAAAGACAAATATCAGATGATACTGCTTATATATGAACTCTTTAAAAGGGGTGGAAATGAGCTTATTTACAAAACAGAAATAGACACAGATGTAGGAAACAAACTTATAGCTATAAGGGAGTAAAGGAAAGAAGAGAGACATTGGATGGACATATACACATTACTATATATAAAAGAGATAACTAATAAGGACCTGCTGTACAGCACAGGAAACTCCACTCATCACTCTGCAATGGCCTAGATGGGAAAAGAATCTAAAAAACAGTAATATATGTCTTCATCCTAAGTCGCTTCAGTCATACCTGACTCTGTGCCATCCCATGGGCTATAGCTCAACAGGCTCCTCTGTCCATGGGATTCTCCAGGCAAGAACACTGGAGTGAGTTGCATGTCCTCCTCCAGGATATATGTGTGACGGATTCACTCTGCTGTACACCCAAAGCTAACACAACATTGTAACTCAACTCTACTCCAATTTTTTAAAAAACAAACTGGCTGTAATGTACCATCGATGGTGATGGAGGTCAAGTAATACACAGGAGACCTGGAGAGATGGAGCGTCACACCAGCCACTTGTGCTCAAATGGTTCAAGAAAAATTCTTTGTGTTATTCTCACAACTTTTCTGTAACTATGAAACTATTTCAATTTTTAAAAATAGTTATTACTTTAAAAATCATTATATTTATCATGAGACCAGTAAACACTGTGGGCTTCTCTGGTGGCTCAGTGGGAAAGAATCTGCCTGCCAATGCAGGAGACACAAGAGACCCAAATTCGATCCTTGGGTCGGGAAGATCCCCTAGAGGAGGGAATGGCAACCCACTCCAATATTCATACTGGGAGACTTCCACAGACAGACAAGCTGGGTGGGCTGCAGTCCATGATGCTGCAAGGAGTCAAACACGACTAAAGTGACTGAGCACATACAAACACTGTATCTTTTTAAAACTCTATCCAAAAGGCTCTCATGACAATTAAATCAGTTAACAACCTACAGAGCATTTAGTACAATGCCTGTAAGACCCTAAAAACATAGCTATATATAGCACCACATCCAATGCAGGAGGCATAAGACTTGAGGGTTTGATCCCTGGATCAGAAAGATCCCCTGGAGAAGGAAATGGCAATCCACTCCAGTATCCTTGCCTGGAGAATCCCATGGACAGAGGATCCTGGCTGCTACAGTCCACAGGGTCACAAAGAGTCAGACACGACTGAAGGGTCTTAGCACACACACACACACGCATAGCACAATATATTACAGTATTAAATCACAAGCAAACACATTCTTCCTCCCACTGGCAAGTGTGTATGATCAGGAGAGTCAAATGAAAGGACTCAATCAGATGGTTGGAATTGTTCCTGCCATGAAGTAAATGTTAGGACCAGATGACCTTGAGGCACCATTTGTACTTAATTATGTCTGGACCCATAGAGCTAATTACCATATTTCTTCAGCCCTTTCCTAAGCATCTTCCTGATTAAAAATCATTTATTAGCCATAGTACAATGTATACTACCGCACCAAAGCTATATAAAGGCTTGATTAAACATTGCATTTTTCCAGGCTCCTCTTGCACCCTGTGTAAAAGAAGAAACTGATTTGAATGGTCTCACCCAAGGACACCTAGCAGGCTGACGGGCAGAGACACGAATAAACACCTCAAAGAGCCCCTGCTGATCCTGCCTCCCTCTGGTTCCAAATGACCCGCCAAGGATAGACAACTGGAGGGTAAGCCCCAACCAAGCCAAGTGTTAATAATAATAGGAACCTCGAGTCCTATTTTCAACTCTGCCCTTAGTGTTCCATCCCAAAACACTGTCCCTGGGGCTTCATGCAGCATCTCTAAACTCTGGTAAGACTTATTCTGCACAGAAAGCCAAGTTCCTTTATTTTGAAAATGGTCATTGTCAAAAACAAAAGGGGGGGAAAGAAAAAGAAGGAGACATGCAAACTGCTCAGCCCTGGTATCCAATTCTCCTCCCTCTGCCTCATTCCTGGCGCACACAGCTCGCTCTGACATCGAGGGGCGCTCTGCCAGCTGAAAGCCACATGGACTGCCGAAGGGAATCAGAAACTGACCCTCTCCTCTCCCACTCCTCCCCCTTCTCCAGGGCCCCACTGCCAGCTTCCCAAACGGTTAATTGCCTTTCCCTACAAAGAGTTTGACAGCTAGTCTCCCACAAGCGACACTAAAATCTTACCCCCTGTATGATTCGTGGAAAAAAAAATGAAAAAAAGTTTCCATTTTTAGGAGAACATAAGACCTGGCCCATTTTATTTAGAGATTAATAATAATTCTGAGTGCTCTCTTTCCTCTGTTCTGGAAGAGCAGTGAAGCAGCCCTGAAATGAAGAATTTACCACTGTGCGTGCCAGGACAAAAACAGATGGACCAAAAAAGTTTAGATGGATGAATCTGAAAAATTGGATGACCTTTCTTATACCCCCAAAGTTATAAAAAATTAGAAGAGCAAAACTTCCATGTGCCAGCAAGAGTCTCTCCAATTTGCAAATTTCATATTGTGGCCTCAGGGACAGGAGTAAAAGCTCGCCCCTTTCTCTGGACAGCCAGGGGTGGTCTCCGTACATGAAAAAGTCTAGAAAAATGTTCTGTTCATAAACGACCACCTCTCCACTCTGACAAATAGCAGGAAGGGGCCTTCCCTAGTAGTCCAGTAGTTACAACTCCATGCATCCCCTTGCAGGGGCTGGAGGTTCAATTCCTAGTTAGGAAACTAAGATCTGACATGGTACATGATACAGCCCAAAAGTGCCCCCTGCCTGATCCTGCCTCCCTCTGGTTCCAAATGACCCGCCAAGGATAGACAACTGGAGGGTAAGCCCCAACCAAGCCAAGTGTTAATAATAATAGGAACCTCGAGTCCTATTTTCAACTCTGCCCTTAGTGTTCCATCCCAAAACACTGTCCCTGGGGCTTCATGCAGCATCTCTAAACTCTGGTAAGACTTATTCTGCACAGAAAGCCAAGTTCCTTTATTTTGAAAATGGTCATTGTCAAAAACAAAAGGGGGGGAAAGAAAAAGAAGGAGACATGCAAACTGCTCAGCCCTGGTATCCAATTCTCCTCCCTCTGCCTCATTCCTGGCGCACACAGCTCGCTCTGACATCGAGGGGCGCTCTGCCAGCTGAAAGCCACATGGACTGCCGAAGGGAATCAGAAACTGACCCTCTCCTCTCCCACTCCTCCCCCTTCTCCAGGGCCCCACTGCCAGCTTCCCAAACGGTTAATTGCCTTTCCCTACAAAGAGTTTGACAGCTAGTCTCCCACAAGCGACACTAAAATCTTACCCCCTGTATGATTCGTGGAAAAAAAAATGAAAAAAAGTTTCCATTTTTAGGAGAACATAAGACCTGGCCCATTTTATTTAGAGATTAATAATAATTCTGAGTGCTCTCTTTCCTCTGTTCTGGAAGAGCAGTGAAGCAGCCCTGAAATGAAGAATTTACCACTGTGCGTGCCAGGACAAAAACAGATGGACCAAAAAAGTTTAGATGGATGAATCTGAAAAATTGGATGACCTTTCTTATACCCCCAAAGTTATAAAAAATTAGAAGAGCAAAACTTCCATGTGCCAGCAAGAGTCTCTCCAATTTGCAAATTTCATATTGTGGCCTCAGGGACAGGAGTAAAAGCTCGCCCCTTTCTCTGGACAGCCAGGGGTGGTCTCCGTACATGAAAAAGTCTAGAAAAATGTTCTGTTCATAAACGACCACCTCTCCACTCTGACAAATAGCAGGAAGGGGCCTTCCCTAGTAGTCCAGTAGTTACAACTCCATGCATCCCCTTGCAGGGGCTGGAGGTTCAATTCCTAGTTAGGAAACTAAGATCTGACATGGTACATGATACAGCCCAAAAGTGAAAATAAATAAATAAAAAGAAGGTTAAGGAACTCAACTCATGGTCATTGACATCCTGAGACCCCTGAAATCAGGACAGGGCAAAGGATGGGTACCTTTCATCATGCGTGCATGCATGCATGCTAAGTCGCTCCAGTCATGTCTGACTCTTGGCAACGCTATGGACTGTAGCTCACCAGGCTCCTCTGTCAATAGGATTCTCCAGGCAAGAATACTGGAACTCTCCTCCAGGTGATCTTCCTGGCCCAGGAATTGAACCTGTGTGTCTTACATCTCCTGCAATGGCAGGCAGGTTCTTTACCACTAGCACCACCTGAGAAGTCCCACATTTTCGCATAACACAACTCAAAAGCAACCAAGAACTGGCTCGTGTCTGAAACAGTCCAGCTATCTTCAGGCTGTGGCCAGTTCCCAATGGAAGCTACTCACCTCACAGATTTTACTCATGATTGGAACTGATGTGATAAATTGCAGATTTATAGGATGCAACTGGATCCGTGCAAATCCAGCACCAGTCACCAAAGCCATTTTAAGCATCCGCTGCATCAGAGATGGATCAGTAGCATTTCAACATGTGTGCGTTGGGGACATGGATCTATTTATTGTAAGAGACATTTACTTCACAGACACTTGGAATAATACCTACACCATGTATAAAATACACTACAGTGAATATGCAGTATGATTTAAATGAAGAATGCTGAAGTGGAGACACCCCAGGGTCACCCAAACTCAGCTTGGCTCTGCTTCTGGAATATGGGTGAATAACTCTTCCCGACCACCCTAGACTGGTAAGAGACAATGGCAGCAGTTAAAGTCAATGAGCCGTGGGAATGTAGTAATACCATGGCTGGAGTGGTATTAATACACACAATAAGCCCTGAAGTGTCATACTGAATAGTGGAATCACAAGATAAGTGAAACTGCAAGCAGAACCCCCACTCCCACCCATGAGCAATCTTTTTTCTTTTCTGCTTTAAACTACTGAGGCTTGGGGGCTCTTTGTTAATGCTACATGCTTTGCCTGTTCCTGAATATCTAACTTGAGTCTTACTCCCCTGTCTAACAGTACTTAGCAGAATGGTGCAGGGCATGGGGAGATCTCCAAAAGGAGTGAAAGGTTTTGTAAAGATGTGGACTGATCTAAAGGCTGTCATACACAGTGAAGTAAGTCAGAAAGAAAGAGAAAACAAGTACCATATATTAACACATATACATGGAATCTAGAAAAATGGTACTGATGAACCCATGTGCTGGGCAGACACAGAGATGCAGACGTGGAGAATGGACAGCTGGACAAAGTAGGGGCAGGGGAGAACAGGACACATTGAGAGAGTAGCGTTAACATAGATTCACTACCACCTGTAAAAGAGATAGCTAGTTGGGAGCGGCTCTACAGCCCGGGGCACTCGGCCCAGTGCTCTGTGATGACCTAGAAGGGCGGGAAGGTGAGGGAGTGAGGTCCAAGGGTAAGAGGATGCATGTACACACAGGGCTGACTCACTCTCTTGCACAGCAGAAAGACGACATTGTAAAGCAGTTATACTCCAATAAAAATAAAGCAGGAACTGATGTGATAAATTGCAGATTTATAGGATGCAACTGGATCCGTGCAAATCCAGCACCAGTCACCAAAGCCATTTTAAGCATCCGCTGCATCAGAGATGGATCAGTAGCATTTCAACATGTGTGCGTTGGGGACATGGATCTATTTATTGTAAGAGACATTTACTTCACAGACACTTGGAATAATACCTACACCATGTATAAAATACACTACAGTGAATATGCAGTATGATTTAAATGAAGAATGCTGAAGTGGAGACACCCCAGGGTCACCCAAACTCAGCTTGGCTCTGCTTCTGGAATATGGGTGAATAACTCTTCCCGACCACCCTAGACTGGTAAGAGACAATGGCAGCAGTTAAAGTCAATGAGCCGTGGGAATGTAGTAATACCATGGCTGGAGTGGTATTAATACACACAATAAGCCCTGAAGTGTCATACTGAATAGTGGAATCACAAGATAAGTGAAACTGCAAGCAGAACCCCCACTCCCACCCATGAGCAATCTTTTTTCTTTTCTGCTTTAAACTACTGAGGCTTGGGGGCTCTTTGTTAATGCTACATGCTTTGCCTGTTCCTGAATATCTAACTTGAGTCTTACTCCCCTGTCTAACAGTACTTAGCAGAATGGTGCAGGGCATGGGGAGATCTCCAAAAGGAGTGAAAGGTTTTGTAAAGATGTGGACTGATCTAAAGGCTGTCATACACAGTGAAGTAAGTCAGAAAGAAAGAGAAAAACAAGTACCATATATTAACACATATACATGGAATCTAGAAAAATGGTACTGATGAACCCATGTGCTGGGCAGACACAGAGATGCAGACGTGGAGAATGGACAGCTGGACAAAGTAGGGGCAGGGGAGAACAGGACACATTGAGAGAGTAGCGTTAACATAGATTCACTACCACCTGTAAAAGAGATAGCTAGTTGGGAGCGGCTCTACAGCCCGGGGCACTCGGCCCAGTGCTCTGTGATGACCTAGAAGGGCGGGAAGGTGAGGGAGTGAGGTCCAAGGGTAAGAGGATGCATGTACACACAGGGCTGACTCACTCTCTTGCACAGCAGAAAGACGACATTGTAAAGCAGTTATACTCCAATAAAAATAAAGCTCATGGAATTCACTTAATGCTACAGACCTGTTCTTCATCTATTTAATTTTCTTTGTTTTTCAAAATAGCATCCAAACAGAATCCTTAATAACCTCTTCAGACTTTAATTCCCTTCCAAAACAATTGTCCCAAACACCAACCATCATCCCCGACCATTCAATGCATTCACTCCACAACTGTAAATGGATATTATGTGCATAAGCAATGAGTCATAAAATGGTAATTTCTCATCTTAAAGGAGGCTTAGAGACTAACATCCACACCTCACACCTCCCCAAAAAAAACTGGGCAAGGAAAAACACAGCCAAATTTTTTAAAACTAGTGTCCCAATCGATAGCTTTGGTCTGTTCACAGCCACCAGAAACGTCTATATTACGGATAAAATAACAAAGCGTCAGATCAGCCACTGTACGTTAAACATATCAGAAAAATATCCCACTAATAATTAAATCAGAACACAAGCTGTTGGTATCCCTTCGGTTTTTTTTTTTTTTTTTTTTTTATAGCAAGATGCTATCATTTGCTGACATTCTTCAGCTTATTAGAAAATTTGGACTGTAATTTTGGATCCTGAGTTGAAAGAACTAATTAAATGATAAATGTCACTTTTTTCTCCCAACTTACACAACCAGAATTTTGAATAACACATTTATCTATTGTGCCAAATCAAAAGAGAAAACATTATTCTTTTGGTCTTTAGAGGACCAAAAAGGACTCATAAAAAGTGATTCATTTATAAATAAATCAGATGTTTTTTTCTATTTCCTAGGATGTTACATTTTTGCTTCTTTACAAAAGGCAAAGGCATTCATGATGCCCTACTCATGTCACAAACATAAATGCACTATTTTGATAAAAATCTTGAAAGGTTTTAAAGTTATTTACAAATAAATTTCAAAGAGGCAAATACTAATATATGTATCAAACTTGTCTTGCTCAAGGAAGAAACGATGGTAACACCTGATTTGGACTCCACATCAATTTCTTTTTATTTGCAAGTTGTATTTCAGCTCCAGAGTTCAACATGCTGGTTCCTTCCCGCCTTACCCCACTCTCGACTAAGGAGGAGGAGAAAGGGGGTCCAGGAGGGAAAGGTCACATGTATGCCCATGGTCAATTCATGGGGATGTATCACAGAAGCCATCACAGTATTGTAATTATCCTCCAATTAAAATATATAAATAAAATATCTATAAAATATCTTCCACATTCCAGTAATACTTCTAAGGCACTTTAAAATTTTGCCTAAAGAATGAGAGATGGCAGACATGGTGTTCTTATGTTCAACTGTAAGCTGGAGAGACTGTTAGGGAGAAGCAGTGGGTAGAGTTGGGGAGGTCAAAGGGTTCAAAGTACAGGTCTGGGAATCAGGAAGCAGGCTTTCACTCGTGGTCCAATGATAACACTCCACACTCGCAAAGCCGGGGGCCCGGGTTTGATCCCTGGTCAGGGAACTAGATCCCACAGTCTGCAACTAAGTGAATCTGCATGCCAAAACTAAACAAGTAAGACCTAGTGCAGTCAAAATACTTTTCTTATTTAACAACAACAACAACAACAACAAGAAAGACTTTCCTGGTGCTCCAGTGATTAAGAATCTGCCTACCAATGCAGAAGACACTGGTTTGGGCCCTTATCCAGGAAGATTCCACATGCCTCAGGGCAACTAAGCCCGTGCACCACAACTACTGAGCTAGAGCTCTAGAACCCAGGAGCCACAACTACTGAAACTCACCTTCCTGGAGCCTGGGTCCACAACAAGAGGAACCACTGCAACAAGGAGTCGGCACCCCACAACTAGAGAGTAGCCCCATTCCACAGCAACAAAGACCCAGTACAGCCAAAAATAATAAAAAGTAATCAATCGATTAAAAAATAACATTAAAAACACAAAATACAGAAAAGAATAAAGAAAGGCCTGCCACTTGGTAGGTCTTTCACATTTGGCAAAGCATACCTCCCTACCCTACAATCCCTTCACTTATATTATGCGAATCATATTAATATATCTGTCCATGAGTCTTACAGTCTTAAATGAGGTAAAGCATACCAAGACTCACAAGGGGCCAGGTGGGCACACAACAGGTTAAAACCTCAACAAATGGCCAGTATCAATATTAAGAATCCATCATTTTAACATTCTGCTGATGTTTGAGCCCAAAACATCTTTCTTCCTACTGACTATGATATTTTCTTGTTAATGCCTTCAAAGAAGAGTATTTTCACCCTGACCATGTTGATGTAGCTGCTGGAGGAAGCTGTATTCCATTTGAACTACTGTATCAGGATCAAACCCCACTTTAAAAGTCATTGTGGGGCTTCCCCTGGTGGTCCAGTAGGTAAGGACACCGCCTTGCAGTGCAAGGGGCGCCGGTTCAAATCCCTGGCCTGGGAAGATCCCACGTGCCGCGGAGCGGTTAGACCCATGTGTCCAATTACCGAGTCGGAGCTCTGGGGCGCATGCGCCCAGAGCCGGCGCTCTGCAACGACAGACGCTACCGCGATGGGAGGCCCAGAGGAGCCAAAGAACAAAGACGGATGATAATAGAGAAATGAAGGACCAACAGAAGTGGCTCACCCGTCCCCCTCCCTCCCAACCCCCCCCCCCAAAAAAAGATAAATAAATTTTAAAAATTTAAAAAAATAAAATAAAAGTCATTGTGAAGAATTCTGAGAATAAACTTTTACTGTCTTTGATCAAATAAACTGCTGTAATCTGGATGAATGTTCTGCAGTGATCAAGCTATTTATTTTTCAGAGCTTCCAATTTTTTGAAGCCTAAAATGGTTTAGTTCTGTCCACCAAGCAATTAATATGTTCTACTAAACAAATCAGAGCTGGAGAACCAAATTAACACCTTTCAAGAGTGATATATCAGTGCAGCTTCTACAGAATGTTTTATGACCCTTCCACCTAATTTAATGGATAAATTCTGAGCATCGGAATGCCCCAGTACAGCTCAAATTATTTCAGAGGGAAGAGAATATGTATGTGTATGAAGCGTAACCTAGTAGAAAAACCACACTACTCACTATGAAATTCTACTTTCAAACCCCTTACCTTAACCCCCAAATTAGGAGTTCATTTATGAACCCAGACTTCATTCAGTTAAAAAAGATGCTCTATGTAAATGAATGAGTTGAGACAAAGCCACACCAGATCCAGCCTCGTGGGACCAACAGATCGTGTCCCAGCCAGGATTGAGCACCACGTGGCTGTAACTATCCCATCGAGGTCTTCAGTTTGGATCAACTGATCAGCCTTTCTGCACACTTTGAACAAGCTACAGCAAAGGAGTCTGAATTATAAGCTGTAAGTGGCATTAATGAAGATCACACACACGTGTGAAACGGTTTGTCATATTCAGGAAAACAGAGGAAGCCCATCTCAGGAAATCCCTTTGAACTCCAGAAACCTAGAACTATATTGAAACATTTTAAACCCTCTTAGGAGGTTTAAGAATGATACACATTTAAAATAACAAGGAAAACCATTCAGCTCTTGGTGAGTAGGTATGGGAGTGACACTCCCATGTGTCCATTCAGTCGGAGCTCTGGGGCGCATGCGCCCAGAGCCGGCGCTCTGCAACGACAGACGCTACCGCGATGGGAGGCCCAGAGGAGCCAAAGAACAAAGACGGATGATAATAGAGAAATGAAGGACCAACAGAAGTGGCTCACCCGTCCCCCTCCCTCCCAACCCCAAAAAGATAAATAAATTTTAAAATTTAAAAAAAAAAAGAAAAGTCATTGTGAAGAATTCTGAGAATAAACTTTTACTGTCTTTGATCAAATAAACTGCTGTAATCTGGATGAATGTTCTGCAGTGATCAAGCTATTTATTTTTCAGAGCTTCCAATTTTTTGAAGCCTAAAATGGTTTAGTTCTGTCCACCAAGCAATTAATATGTTCTACTAAACAAATCAGAGCTGGAGAACCAAATTAACACCTTTCAAGAGTGATATATCAGTGCAGCTTCTACAGAATGTTTTATGACCCTTCCACCTAATTTAATGGATAAATTCTGAGCATCGGAATGCCCCAGTACAGCTCAAATTATTTCAGAGGGAAGAGAATATGTATGTGTATGAAGCGTAACCTAGTAGAAAAACCACACTACTCACTATGAAATTCTACTTTCAAACCCCTTACCTTAACCCCCAAATTAGGAGTTCATTTATGAACCCAGACTTCATTCAGTTAAAAAAGATGCTCTATGTAAATGAATGAGTTGAGACAAAGCCACACCAGATCCAGCCTCGTGGGACCAACAGATCGTGTCCCAGCCAGGATTGAGCACCACGTGGCTGTAACTATCCCATCGAGGTCTTCAGTTTGGATCAACTGATCAGCCTTTCTGCACACTTTGAACAAGCTACAGCAAAGGAGTCTGAATTATAAGCTGTAAGTGGCATTAATGAAGATCACACACACGTGTGAAACGGTTTGTCATATTCAGGAAAACAGAGGAAGCCCATCTCAGGAAATCCCTTTGAACTCCAGAAACCTAGAACTATATTGAAACATTTTAAACCCTCTTAGGAGGTTTAAGAATGATACACATTTTAAAATAACAAGGAAAACCATTCAGCTCTTGAGTGAGTAGGTATGGGAGTGACACTCATCTCATCTCATTTTATATCCAACTCTGACTTTGAACAAGTTTAGACGTCCTGTTCCTCGAGTCTAGCATCTGTAAAATGGGAATGATACATACCTACTTACATCCTTGGGTTGTGCCAAAGTCAAACCTGCCTCAAGCGCTCAGTACTTCCTCAGCAAGTAACAATGCCCAGTCGGCGGACACTTGTGAGAGGAGGTAGGTCAATATAATTGTATATTGAATTGTTTTGTATAACGTTAATATATTAAGATAATCTATGCATACATATAAAATATTAAATTTCATATAATTTTAATATAATTCTGACGGTCAAGGAGTTCAAGTAAATAATCTTCTTTAGTAGTACTTCCATCCTATCTATAAAGCAGATGGAGAGTCAGCAAAAACAGGAACCCAGTCTGATAGAAACAGAATTCACTCACTTTAACGTCCTATGTTGCACTGGGCCTGAGGAAGGCCGAGCATAAAATGCATGCGTGTGTGCTCCGTCGCTCAGTCGTGTCCATATCTCTGTGACCCTGTGGACTGTAGCCCACCAGGCTCCTCCGTCCACGGGGTTCTCCAGGCGAGCATCCTGGAGTGGGCTGCCATGTCCTCCCCGAGGGGATCCTGCTAACACAGGATCAAACCCCAGTCTCCTGCGGCTCCTGCATTGCAGGTGGATTCTTTATTCATTGAGCCACCTGGGAAGCTCTAGCATTAAATAAATCAACCTAATAAATACTATTACCTAGTAATGTCATACTATTAACACTGTCACAGAGAAAATAAGGTAACAAGTGGAAAAATGACAACCCTCCCATTAGTAGCTATGAAGGCAAATGCTGAAAGAAACAAAGAACTGTTCTCCCGCGAAGATCTACCATTAATTGAATATTTCCATGGTACTTTATTATCACAACAACCCCAGGAGGACTAGACCCTCTGTACACAAATGAGAAGACTGGGGCCTGAAAGCATTCATAACTTGCTTGCAATTACTCAGTTAGTAAGGGGAGAAGCTGGAACTTAAGTACAGATTCATCTGCCTTAAAAAAGTCTGTTTTCCCCACCTCTGACCTGTGGTTGCCCCAGAGGCACTGAGTCAAAGAACTAAATCTGAGAGTGGTATTCCAGGAAGGTATACAGGTGCAAACTTGACTACCCCTTTCTATAAAGAAAACAAACTGAATACAAAACACAGCAGAGAAATGGTGTCACCTAGAACCCAAAGATCATGTATTTTTAAGTTACACCAAGCACCAATCAAAAACTAAATAAAAACCTTTGTTTTGTTTGCTAACAAAACAAAAATTAAAGAAATGAAGCAGAGTTCATATAAAACATGAAATTTGGCCCACTGCTGGAAAACTGGAACAACCAGTGCTCATATTAAAATTGGAGACAAAACCTGTGGTAAATGAGGGCAGATCTATGGTTCTACATTCAACCACATTAAATGAGGTATGTGTAGATATTAAGTATCATATGTGTATGTACATCTCATTTAATTTTCTGCAGGACTTATAGAACCTACAACTCTATAAACATATTTATAAATATATTTCTAAGAAAATTCTTTACCCTACCCTAGAACATTTTGGGGATTTAAATTCTTAAAATTATACTGCTTCATTAATTTATCCTTTCTTCCTTCCTTTACTTCTTTCTTTTTGGCCTTGCCGTGTGTCAGGCAGGATCTTAGTTCCCAGACCAAGGATCGAACCTGGGCTGCCTCCATTGGAAGTGCAGAGTCTTAACCACTGGACCACCAGGGAAGTCCTTTACTTCTTTTTTTAAATGATATTATATAAGCTACAATTGTAAAATACAGTGATTCACAACTTTAAAAGGTCAATGCAGGAGACATAAGAGATGCAGGTTCAGCCCCTGGGTCGAGAAGATTCCCCTGGAGAAGGAAACGCTACCCAGAGAAGCCTGTCAGCTATAGTCCATAGGGTCACAAAGAGTTGGACACGACTGAAGCAACTTAGCACACATATACTGTTTTTCAGATTCTTTCCCATTTAGGTAATTACAGAGTACTGAGTAGAGCCCCCAAAGCTAAATAACAGGTCCTTGTTGATTATCTATTTTATACATGGTAGTCTGTATATGTAAATCCCAAACTCCAAATGTATTCCCCCCACACACACCTTTCCCCTTTGGAAACCATCAATTTGCTTTCAAAGTTTGTGAGTCTGTTTCTCTTTTGTACGTAAGTTCATTTATAGCACTGTTTAGTTCCACATATAAGTGATACAATGTATCATCTCTGTCTGATGCACTTAGTATGATCATCTCTCAGTCTATCACGAAAGCTGTTTTTAATTTCACTTCCTCCACAGGAGACACCGAGACCATTTTTCTAATAAGGCCCTTTTTTCATCAAGTCCTCATGGCCCCAAGCTGCAGACCATTGCCATCCCTGTGCCTTGCAAATTGTAATCTCTTTCCCACCTTTAATTTCCAAACCAACATGGACTCTGTCACCCACCTTCCAGTTTGGGGTGAAGGTCATCCCCTGGTCACTTCTATGGCTGTGTTCTCAATATAATGAGACATAGGGCTAATGTGTCCTTAATTGTCTTATTTGGAGGTGGGGGGCCTCTGGTGTTAGCACATCTCCTGAATTTTCTTCAGTCAATTACTGTCAAGTGCATTTAATTTTTTCTGCTTCCTGTTAGCCCATGGCCAACGTCCTCATGCCCACGGGTCTGATTTCCTGCTGCAGAAATACTGGGTTTGTATTTTATGCAGAGTCACTCAGTAGTAGTTTCCTGAAAGTGCAGCTTTTTTATTCCGGAAGGCCTAGACAGCCACGTGAGCCACGTTAGTCTTTCAGTGTTGGTCCTCATTCTTTATTCAGTCTGTCACTGTTCTCATGATCCACTTAACCATGTGATAATGCAGTAAGTGCTACAGGAGCCTGAGAAAACAGGAAGAATGACTCAATGTCACCAAGAAGTGGCAGCGTCCACAGACCTCGCTGTTCACTCATCTTCCAATTAAAAAAAAAATGCAACTGAGATTTCAGGCATAAGTGAAAGATCCAAAATATCGAAACTCCTGAGAAAGGAAATGTGTTGCCCCTAAAACACACTGTATTTACCATAGTTTCAGGCGTTTTCCCTTCCTTCTCAGGAAATGGTGCAGGAATCACTTAGAATACCATTGGTCTATGATACAACAGAAATAACTTTATATAGAAACTGGAAAATACTGTAATTATACTGACTGTATGGGAGGTTTCTCTGATTCCTTGTTGTTTCGTTGCTAAGTCGTGTCTGACTCTCTTGTGACTCCAAGGACTGGAGCCCACCAGGCTCCTCTGTTCATGGGATTCTCCAGGAGGAAGACTGGAGTGGGTAGCCATTTCCTTCTCCAGGGGAATCTTTCCGACCCGGGGATCCAGAGGCGGGGAGATTCTTCATCAGCTGAGCCACCCTAACAGCTTCTTTATTATCCTCCTACCACAGAAACCAGGCAAAGTGAGTTCCTCCCTCCAGCGAAAAATTTAAATTTCTTTACATTCTTTTAATTTTTTTTAAGTGACAGTTTCCACAAGTTTTCAGAGTCGAGTTTCAAGGCGGACTTCACAATTTGCATCCTTTAGGTTACAGTCCATCTACGTGCATTCGTGCAGATTATAGATGTGCTAAAAAGTGAAACACTTCTGAAAACTCAATAGATCCTGATTTTCATAATTTTTGCTATTTAGGGGAAACATTTTTTTTTTTTAACAGCACAACGCTCCATCATGAAATCTGTAGTGCGTGGATACCAAATTTCCCCACAAAGATTTTTCAGAGGTAGGAAGGCACCAAATTTCTCCACAAAGATTGTAAAGAGGATATTAGCAGTGGACTTGGGACGCTGGGTGGCAGCTGGTCTGACATGACAGGCGTGAATAAATGTGCCAACAAAGCCCTTATGGTTTATTGGGTCATTACAGGAAGTGACACCGGTGCCAGCCAATCAGACTCCTGGGCAGCTACTTCCCAACCCACTTACCCTTCAAGTAGATCGTTAAACGCGCACTTTGGTGGAGAAGCTTTGCTCCTGCTCAACATAAATAGTCTATTTGCAAAGTTAGTCATTTGGTCAAAACACAGCCCATCAGTGATGGTACAGTGAACAAGCTCCTCTGAATCACACAAACATCTTCCATTACAGGCATTGTGGAATGAAGCTTTCGAACGGAGAGGAACGAATGGGCCTGCAACGGGCATGTGCCCGTCCATTCCCATCCATAAAACCACATATTGACACACAAAAGTGAGTGCATTCCATTTCTAAAATGTAACTCTAGAGCTTATGGGTACAGTGCAGACGGAATCACATTTTTCTAATGCCAAACAGAGGACACATTTTTTTTTTTTTCCACTAAAACAAAATGTTAATTTCAGTCACTAAGTCATGCCTAACTTCTGCGCTGTCCCATGGACTGTAGCTCACCAGGCTCCTCTGTCCACAGAATTTCCTGGGCAATTCTGGGAGAGGTTGCCATGTCCTTCTCCAGGGGATCTTCCTGATCCGGGGACTGAGCCTGTCTGTGGCTCCTACTCTGATAGGCACATTTTTTACTGCTGAGCCACCAGGGAAGCCCCTTTTACTTGAAAAGACACATCTTAATTGCTGGAAGCTGGTAAAATCCATCTCCTCCAGCCCCACCACTAAACAAAGAGTTCAAAACTAAGACGATTTCCAAAAATTTCTCATGGTGATCAGAAATCACATGGTGACAACTATTCTTAAAAATACAATCTCCCATTGCCCAAAGCATCAGAAGTCAACCTGGCTTCCAAATACTGTTTGGAGGCAGGATCTCAGGATGATATCCAGAAAACCATGAAGGCTTTAGCACAGGTCCAAGAAACTGCTTTAAAGCTACTACTGGACTGATAGAGACATGATGTTTATTTTCTAATATAATATTTACCTTCATCCCCAGAGAAGACTGATACTCAACCCTGAAGTCAAGCTTCTCAGGAAAAAATATTGGTCCCCAGAAGAGATTTCCATGTTAAGATCTAGGAAGTTCTGCCAATAAATTATGCTTCATGCATAATTAGTCATAACTGGTTTGCCCAGGCAGTGAGCAATCAGAGTGGATTCCCAGATACCAATGACTAGAGTCTGAAAGGCCCCTTAATGGGATGTCCCCAGGGGATGAGTTCCAGGACAGAGGCCAAAGAAGTCAAAGCTGCAGGAAGGGGCTTCCCTGGTGGTCCAGTGGGTAAGGACACCGCCTTGCAGTGCAAGGGGCACCGGTTCGATCCCTGGCCTGGGAAGATCCCACATGCCGCAGAGTGGCTGGACCGATGTGTCCAATTACCGAGCTGGAGCTCTGGAGCACACGCGCCCAGAGTCGGTGCTCTGAGACAACAGAGGCCACCACGATGGGAGGCCCACAGGAGCCAAAGAACAAAGATGGATGAAAATAGAGAAATGAAAGACCAATAGAAGTGGCCCGCATGTCCCCCTCCCTGCCCACCCTCCCCACCCCACTCCCCAAAATATAAATAAATAAAATAAATGTCTAAGCTACAAAAATTTATTAAAAATTTTTTAAAATTTTTTTTTAATATATTGAGGGTCTGGACAAAGCTGGCACATCAAAAAAATAAAATAAAATAAATTAGATAGACAGACAGATGGATAGATAAAGAGACTGGTGGCTTGCATTGACAGTGGAGACACTGATCCAGTGTGGTTTCCCGTGAGAACACAATGGGGCAGGTGGGAGGGGCAGGAAGGGAAGAAAGAAGGGGGAAGTTTGAGGATGACTACAGCCTCCCACAGCTACTAAAGGGCTGAGCAGTGTGGATCCTGAGGAAAGGGAAGCAATACCGACTAGAAGGGAAACCTGAGGGGATTCAGCAGGTGGAAGGTTGCCTTTTCTCTAGGTGACAAGAATGACAAGTGTGCTGGCCCCCCGGAGCAATGAGGCAGGCGCTGGTTTCCATCAGTATCCCAAATCCAATTTGAAGCCATCATTCCATCTTCAAAGCCATAGACAAAAAAGTTTACGCTGAAGACAAAGCACCTGAGTTGAATCACATCATCAACCTGGGGCTGATGAGACACTGCACATCATTTTCACAGACTGAACATCTGTCTTAGAGTGAGCTTATTCATGAAGTCAAGCTTCTCAGGAAAAATATTGGTCCCCAGAAGAGATTTCCATGTTAAGATCTAGGAAGTTCTGCCAATAAATTATGCTTCATGCATAATTAGTCATAACTGGTTTGCCCAGGCAGTGAGCAATCAGAGTGGATTCCCAGATACCAATGACTAGAGTCTGAAAGGCCCCTTAATGGGATGTCCCCAGGGGATGAGTTCCAGGACAGAGGCCAAAGAAGTCAAAGCTGCAGGAAGGGGCTTCCCTGGTGGTCCAGTGGGTAAGGACACCGCCTTGCAGTGCAAGGGGCACCGGTTCGATCCCTGGCCTGGGAAGATCCCACATGCCGCAGAGTGGCTGGACCGATGTGTCCAATTACCGAGCTGGAGCTCTGGAGCACACGCGCCCAGAGTCGGTGCTCTGAGACAACAGAGGCCACCACGATGGGAGGCCCACAGGAGCCAAAGAACAAAGATGGATGAAAATAGAGAAATGAAAGACCAATAGAAGTGGCCCGCATGTCCCCCTCCCTGCCCACCCTCCCCACCCCACTCCCCAAAATATAAATAAATAAAATAAATGTCTAAGCTACAAAAATTTATTAAAAATTTTTTTAAATTTTTTTTTAATATATTGAGGGTCTGGACAAAGCTGGCACATCAAAAAAATAAAATAAAATAAATTAGATAGACAGACAGATGGATAGATAAAGAGACTGGTGGCTTGCATTGACAGTGGAGACACTGATCCAGTGTGGTTTCCCGTGAGAACACAATGGGGCAGGTGGGAGGGGCAGGAAGGGAAGAAAGAAGGGGGAAGTTTGAGGATGACTACAGCCTCCCACAGCTACTAAAGGGCTGAGCAGTGTGGATCCTGAGGAAAGGGAAGCAATACCAACTAGAAGGGAAACCTGAGGGGATTCAGCAGGTGGAAGGTTGCCTTTTCTCTAGGTGACAAGAATGACAAGTGTGCTGGCCCCCCGGAGCAATGAGGCAGGCGCTGGTTTCCATCAGTATCCCAAATCCAATTTGAAGCCATCATTCCATCTTCAAAGCCATAGACAAAAAAGTTTACGCTGAAGACAAAGCACCTGGAGTTGAATCACATCATCAACCTGGGGCTGATGAGACACTGCCTAGATTTCCTATTACATTTCCACAGACTGAACATCTGTCTTAGAGTGAGCTTATTCAGCCTCAGCCAAAGCTTTCATATCCTGGCGTACTCATCATCATCAGAGGGCACTGAACTGAAAGATACTCTGAGGAGACAAGACAGACCACTGGGAAATCGTTTTTAACTCATGAAAGCTTATCCTGACCAAGAAAAAACACCCCCGATGAAGCAGCGTGAGAAGGAAGCTATGGTCTAGCAACCAGGTTCTTTTTAAAAAATATTAGCCCTCGCACTATTGCAGTCAGCAAAGTGACCTTTCACTCTCTGAAGAGGCACCAGGAACCCAAGGGTGACGGACTTAACAAAGGCACCAAGCACTCTCTCACTGAGGCACAACGCGTCTATGTTCATATGATAGGCATCAATACATGCATCAAAAACAGAAAGGGATGAAGACAGCCAGCTCAATTCATCATGTTATTCTGCAGACAGGAAGGTATGACTTAAAATCTCTTCTCTGATAACAGTGATGAGACCTGAAGATAACAGAACAGACAGAGATTAAACATCAGCCAACTTTAAGAAACTTTTAGGGGAACTTCCCTGGTAGTCCAGTGGCTAAAACCCCACGTGCCTGGGACAAGGGACCTGGGTTTGATCCCTGGTCAGGGAACTAGATCCCACATACTGCGACTGAAGATCCTTCATGCCACAACTAAAACCTGGCACACTCAAATAAAATAAGCAAATATATTTAAAAAAAGAAAAAGAAACCCTTAGGGACACAGAAAACAAGCTAATGATTCACAGAGAGGAGAGAGGTGGAGGAAAGGGCAACATAAGTGAAGAGGATTAAGAAGTACAAACTACTAGGTACAAAATAAGTTACAAGGATGGAATGTACAGCACAGGGAATATAGTCAATATTTTACAGTAACTTTATATGGTGTCTAAACTCTCTGGTGGCTCAGTGTGAAAAGAACCTGCCTGCCCATGCAGGAGTCACGGGTTTGTAGGTTTGATCCCTGGGTTGGGAAGATCCCCTGGAGAAGGAAACGGCAACGCACTCCAGTAATCTTAACTGTGAAATCCCATGGACAGAGGAGCCTGGTGGGCTACAGTCCATGGGGTCTCAAAGAATCAGACAAGACTAAGCCACTAAAAAACAACCCTCTATAAAAATATCAAATTACTGTAAACCTGAAACTAATATATTGTAAGTCAACCATACTTCAACTAAAGAAATAAATAAACCCTTAGGGAGGCCCCATAAGAGCTGAAACTCAACAGACTGACTGGACAACTAAGGCAACACTCCAGAGCATATGTCAGTCTCTTCCACTTCAATGTGTTGGCCCTTTTTCAGGTTCTTCTACAAGGAAGAAACACTGGAGACGAGCTGCTCCAGAAAGGATACCCTCAATCCCACTACAAGTAAAGCAAAATTAAATCCTGTGTCTTAGTTCTCCCCAGAGCTTTAAAAGAGAAGATCAATGAGTCAAAGAAGTAACACTTTGGAGCAAGCGTCAGTTAAAGCTGTGCCTTCTTTCTCTGGCGGGAAAACTGATACACAAGGTCCCAGATTCAAGTTCTGAAATGTTTTTGCAAGTGGGGTGGAAGAAAACCTACCTCACTTTCTCACCTGCTCTTAAAGCCCTGCTTCCAGCCCCTTGATCAGATTCCGTCTCCTCGAGATGCTGACAGACGACTCCTGAAGCCGTGGTATCCTGCATTTCCCTGAAAGCCTCTCTCTGGAAGAGCTCCTTGGAATGGCCCCACCTTGGCCAGAAACCCTTCTTTCCTGCAGTGCAGCATCCAGCCAAGAAACAGTCTCTCCAGGACCAATATTGCCAAGAACAATACAGAAAACATGCTGGCATTCACAAGCTGAAGGTAGCCCAGGAACTGAGAGGCTCAGCCACTCACAGCAAAGAAAGCCAGCCGCACACTCCACCTCTTTCGAATGGATACCCCGTACCTGAGAGATTCAGCTAGCCCCTGACTAGTGAACAGAGACTAGCTCAAGAAATAAAGGTTCTCAATAAAAATAAATAAAATAAAAACAACTCAACACCTGCCTGCCCATGCAGGAGTCACGGGTTTGTAGGTTTGATCCCTGGGTTGGGAAGATCCCCTGGAGAAGGAAACGGCAACGCACTCCAGTAATCTTAACTGTGAAATCCCATGGACAGAGGAGCCTGGTGGGCTACAGTCCATGGGGTCTCAAAGAATCAGACAAGACTAAGCCACTAAAAAACAACCCTCTATAAAAATATCAAATTACTGTAAACCTGAAACTAATATATTGTAAGTCAACCATACTTCAACTAAAGAAATAAATAAACCCTTAGGGAGGCCCCATAAGAGCTGAAACTCAACAGACTGACTGGACAACTAAGGCAACACTCCAGAGCATATGTCAGTCTCTTCCACTTCAATGTGTTGGCCCTTTTTCAGGTTCTTCTACAAGGAAGAAACACTGGAGACGAGCTGCTCCAGAAAGGATACCCTCAATCCCACTACAAGTAAAGCAAAATTAAATCCTGTGTCTTAGTTCTCCCCAGAGCTTTAAAAGAGAAGATCAATGAGTCAAAGAAGTAACACTTTGGAGCAAGCGTCAGTTAAAGCTGTGCCTTCTTTCTCTGGCGGGAAAACTGATACACAAGGTCCCAGATTCAAGTTCTGAAATGTTTTTGCAAGTGGGGTGGAAGAAAACCTACCTCACTTTCTCACCTGCTCTTAAAGCCCTGCTTCCAGCCCCTTGATCAGATTCCGTCTCCTCGAGATGCTGACAGACGACTCCTGAAGCCGTGGTATCCTGCATTTCCCTGAAAGCCTCTCTCTGGAAGAGCTCCTTGGAATGGCCCCACCTTGGCCAGAAACCCTTCTTTCCTGCAGTGCAGCATCCAGCCAAGAAACAGTCTCTCCAGGACCAATATTGCCAAGAACAATACAGAAAACATGCTGGCATTCACAAGCTGAAGGTAGCCCAGGAACTGAGAGGCTCAGCCACTCACAGCAAAGAAAGCCAGCCGCACACTCCACCTCTTTCGAATGGATACCCCGTACCTGAGAGATTCAGCTAGCCCCTGACTAGTGAACAGAGACTAGCTCAAGAAATAAAGGTTCTCAATAAAAATAAATAAAATAAAAACAACTCAACACTCAAGAGCTGGGCAAGGAGGTGGAGACTTGGGAAAAATCTAATTTAAAAAAATTTTTTTAGAATGGTACCTCCCAACAATGGACTAGATTCTGCCAATGTCTATATTCTATTTTGTGATTGAAGTTAAACACTAAGTCAAGGTCCCCAGCTGATCAACTGAAACCAACTGACCTCAGTCTGGAGCCGGTAGAATGCACAAAATTGATAAAGCTAACTCAAAGTTGGTCTCACCAACCTTTCAAATGCTCCTGCGCTACAGAGAGTAGGCGTGTGACCAGAGGTGATAGTTGTCCCCTTCCTGGCCTCTATCCATCTCTCAGTGGTTTAAACAAAGAAAGCACATACATGCAGAAGCAAGAGGCTAAAACACAGACAGGCACTATTATGATATTACTTCTTTCAATTTCACAGCAGGAAATCTTGGTCAGGAATTTCTAAATTCCTTTCCATACTCCTCAGGAACTACCAACCTGCCTAACATCCTCAAAAATTAATTAATCCCCTCATCTCATCTGGCCAGTATAACTCCTTGCTATAAAAAGAGGGACCAAACTGTAAAAAGGATCATTTTATTTTGAATACTTATATATTTCAATGTATAAATATTCCCTAATAAGTGTTTTTGCATACTGTACTAATAACTTGGTTTATGAAACTATTAATGACCGAGTTAATGAAATTTCATATGTGTGTGCATGCTCAGTCATGCCCAACTCTTTGTGACTCCACAGCCCTCCAGCCTCCTCTGTCCATGGAATTTTCCAGGAGCGGGTCGCCATGTCCTACTCCAGGGGACCTTCCTGACCCAGAGGTTGAATGCGCACCTCCTGCATCTCCTGCACTGGCAGATGGATTCACTGAGCTTCCCACCTGGGAAGCTGTGCAATTTTATAAGGGACCAGTTTACATTCTGGACTAATCTGGACAATTATATTTTCACATACAAGGCTGAGTTTCACAAGCCAAACCGGCAGCTATTTTATAGCAAAGTTTGACCTGAAGAAGAAGACTGGCAAAGACCCTGGAAAAAATCATGTTAGAAATTGGAATCACAAGGCCACCAAGAGAGGCAGTTTGGTAAAATTAAGAAAGATGAGCAAGAAGAAAATATCTAAATACCTTTTAAACGAGATTTGAAAAGGAGATGGAGGAGCAATGGGGTGTAAAGATAAGACAAAGGCTAACTTTCAGATTTCCAGATAAACAAGCAGACATCATTCACACCCAGTGAGCTACGAGACGCCGGCAGGCCATCGAGCCTCACCAGGAGCAATGCTCCCACCTCACACGTTAATTATAAAAGGAAGTCTAGTCCTTGTCTGCCATATAGCTAGTCAGATTTCTAGTTTTCCGTCTCACTGCTCTAAGGAATCATTTATGTTGGCTCAATTCACCAGAGACTAATGGATATTCCCCACTCCATAAACCAGCAGCCACATTCATGTGTTTCTATGGAGAGACTGGGGAATGGACACGTATGTAAGGTTCTCCACATAACCAAAACTATCGTTCACTTCACCAACAACAAGGACGGTAATACACGCCCATGAATTGATCCAGGGGACTTATATATTTCTAAAGTGGTGGTGCTCACCTTAATAACTTGAGCAAATACTTATCAGTTCTAGTGTTGAGTACAAAGTTGCACTGAGGAGAAAGAAAGTCCATGTTGTTTTGTGCCTAATACTTGTGTAACAACAAAATGGAGAAAAACGACCTTGACCTTCAGCTGTGCTAAGGTTCCTAGGGCAAACAAGCATGACTGGCTACCCAAGAGCCAGGTCTGACTAGAGAGCTGAATAGCACTGCATGTGGCCCGTTCTTTCTCTGAAACATACCAACTTTAACCATTTTAGTGTTCATCAGTACCCTCATCAAGGAAGATTTTTATTATCACTTAAATGTATCTTATAAAGATTTAGAGAACCAAAGAAATAGCCAAAAGAAAACGGGGGTAAAACAACTAGTTTATTTTTCTTATGTCTAAAAAAGGCAAGAAGAATAATGAAATTATAAATAACTTTTCATTACACTGACTAAAAAGCTTAATCATTGATTAAAGCTATATATATCAGGCTTAACCCAAGGTAACAGGCACTGAGTGGCATTGTCTTTTACTCAACTGAGATCAGTCTTTTTCTTTAAAGAAAACAACAGAAAGCCAAATCACCCAAGTCTGAATTAAATTTCTTAAAAAAATCATGTTAGAAATTGGAATCACAAGGCCACCAAGAGAGGCAGTTTGGTAAAATTAAGAAAGATGAGCAAGAAGAAAATATCTAAATACCTTTTAAACGAGATTTGAAAAGGAGATGGAGGAGCAATGGGGTGTAAAGATAAGACAAAGGCTAACTTTCAGATTTCCAGATAAACAAGCAGACATCATTCACACCCAGTGAGCTACGAGACGCCGGCAGGCCATCGAGCCTCACCAGGAGCAATGCTCCCACCTCACACGTTAATTATAAAAGGAAGTCTAGTCCTTGTCTGCCATATAGCTAGTCAGATTTCTAGTTTTCCGTCTCACTGCTCTAAGGAATCATTTATGTTGGCTCAATTCACCAGAGACTAATGGATATTCCCCACTCCATAAACCAGCAGCCACATTCATGTGTTTCTATGGAGAGACTGGGGAATGGACACGTATGTAAGGTTCTCCACATAACCAAAACTATCGTTCACTTCACCAACAACAAGGACGGTAATACACGCCCATGAATTGATCCAGGGGACTTATATATTTCTAAAGTGGTGGTGCTCACCTTAATAACTTAAGCAAATACTTATCAGTTCTAGTGTTGAGTACAAAGTTGCACTGAGGAGAAAGAAAGTCCATGTTGTTTTGTGCCTAATACTTGTGTAACAACAAAATGGAGAAAAACGACCTTGACCTTCAGCTGTGCTAAGGTTCCTAGGGCAAACAAGCATGACTGGCTACCCAAGAGCCAGGTCTGACTAGAGAGCTGAATAGCACTGCATGTGGCCCGTTCTTTCTCTGAAACATACCAACTTTAACCATTTTAGTGTTCATCAGTACCCTCATCAAGGAAGATTTTTATTATCACTTAAATGTATCTTATAAAGATTTAGAGAACCAAAGAAATAGCCAAAAGAAAACGGGGGTAAAACAACTAGTTTATTTTTCTTATGTCTAAAAAAGGCAAGAAGAATAATGAAATTATAAATAACTTTTCATTACACTGACTAAAAAGCTTAATCATTGATTAAAGCTATATATATCAGGCTTAACCCAAGGTAACAGGCACTGAGTGGCATTGTCTTTTACTCAACTGAGATCAGTCTTTTTCTTTAAAGAAAACAACAGAAAGCCAAATCACCCAAGTCTGAATTAAATTTCAAGTCCATGAAATTAGCTTCAGAATAAAACAAACTGTCAATTATTCTTAACTTCATTCTCATAAAGTTGAAGTATCTCTGCTTGGCTCTTCTTCCCATTAATTTCTCTCTTTTTTTGCATTCATTATATTCATTTACTTTTTAAAAAATGTTTACAATGTTATGTTGGTTTCTGCCATAAAACAATGCATATAAGCCATAATCATATATACTTGCCCTCCCTTCCTCACCTCCCTTCTCTCTCCCCATTTCATGCCTCGAGATCATCGCAGAGAGCCTGGCCGGGTTCCCTGTGTACACAGCAACTGTTCACCAGCTCTCCGGCTTACACCCAACAGGGTATAGATGAGGCTGATGCTGCTTTCTCTATTTGTCCCCCTCTCTCCATCCCCCACTGTGTCCACAAGCCCATTCTCTACATCCACGTCCCCTTTCCTTCCTTGCAAACAGGTTCATCAGTATCATTTCTCTAGATTCCATATATATTATGCTTGGCCCTTTTGTATGTATATTTGCTTTCTGTGTGTTTTTTACAGTTGTTGTGTACTGAGTTCAGCAACTCCAACTGCTGGCTAGAAATTTTGGTCTGTCGCCTAGAGGTCAGCCTAATCAAATTTGTTTGGCAATAAAGCCAGAAGTCCAACTGGAACGACCCTTCTTATACACTCAACTCCTGCAACTCCTGTGGCAATGTCCAATTCAGGAATAGGAAATTAATGTCAGGTTAAAGTATTTAACTCATGTACCATGGAACAAACCCAAGGGCTTCTACAAAATGATATTACCCTAGATTATTCCTACACCTGAATCAATGTGGAGAGAGTTTAAATGTATCTTATAAAGATTTAGAGAACCAAGAATGCAAAAGCGGGGTAAAACAACTAGTTTATTTTTCTTATGTCTAAAAAGGCAAGAAGAATAATGAAATTATAAATAACTTTTCATTACACTGACTAAAAGCTTAATCATTGATTAAAGCTATATATATCAGGCTTAACCCAAGGTAACAGGCACTGAGTGGCATTGTCTTTTACTCAACTGAGATCAGTCTTTTTCTTTAAAGAAAACAACAGAAAGCCAAATCACCCAAGTCTGAATTAAATTTCAAGTCCATGAAATTAGCTTCAGAATAAAACAAACTGTCAATTATTCTTAACTTCATTCTCATAAAGTTGAAGTATCTCTGCTTGGCTCTTCTTCCCATTAATTTCTCTCTTTTTTTGCATTCATTATATTCATTTACTTTTTAAAAAATGTTTACAATGTTATGTTGGTTTCTGCCATAAAACAATGCATATAAGCCATAATCATATATACTTGCCCTCCCTTCCTCACCTCCCTTCTCTCTCCCCATTTCATGCCTCGAGATCATCGCAGAGAGCCTGGCCGGGTTCCCTGTGTACACAGCAACTGTTCACCAGCTCTCCGGCTTACACCCAACAGGGTATAGATGAGGCTGATGCTGCTTTCTCTATTTGTCCCCCTCTCTCCATCCCCCACTGTGTCCACAAGCCCATTCTCTACATCCACGTCCCCTTTCCTTCCTTGCAAACAGGTTCATCAGTATCATTTCTCTAGATTCCATATATATTATGCTTGGCCCTTTTGTATGTATATTTGCTTTCTGTGTGTTTTTTACAGTTGTTGTGTACTGAGTTCAGCAACTCCAACTGCTGGCTAGAAATTTTGGTCTGTCGCCTAGAGGTCAGCCTAATCAAATTTGTTTGGCAATAAAGCCAGAAGTCCAACTGGAACGACCCTTCTTATACACTCAACTCCTGCAACTCCTGTGGCAATGTCCAATTCAGGAATAGGAAATTAATGTCAGGTTAAAGTATTTAACTCATGTACCATGGAACAAACCCAAGGGCTTCTACAAAATGATATTACCCTAGATTATTCCTACACCTGAATCAATGTGGAGAGAGTTGAGTCTCTCTGAACAAGGATTCTCTGCAATTCATGAACAGTCACTTACCCAGAGCTGTGGAGAGATCACAGTTGGTTTTGGTAGTGGGTAGAAGTGAAAGATGGCCATTCATTTTTCTTTAATAAAATTCTTTGTTAACAAGAGGCTTCCCTACTGGCTCAGATGGTAAAGAATCCACCTGCCATGCAGGAAACCTAGGTTCGATCCCTAGGTTGGGAAGATCCCCTGGAGAAGGGAATGGCTACTCACTCCAGTATTCTTGCCTGGGAAATCCCTTGGACAGAGGAGCCTGGTAGGCTACGGTCCATAGGGCTGCAAAAGAGTTGGACATGACTCAGTGAGACTCACTGGAAGTCAAAAACAAAAAAAATGTACAAGGATCCAAAAAGACACACTATGAAAACAGTAGCCAAAAGAGGCTAGAGCAACTACACCTGTACCAGATGAAATAGACTTTAAGACAAATTTGTTTCAAGAGGAAAAGACGAACACTTTATAATGATAAAAAGTTGAATTTATCAGGAAAACAAAACAATTACAAACACGTAACAAGGGGCTTGCCAGGGGACACTGGTGGTCAAGATTCTGCCTGCCAATGCAGGAGACGCAGGAGATGCAGGTTCGATCCCTGAGTTAGGAAGAGACCCTGGAGGAGGGCATAGCAACCCACTCCAGGATTCCTGCCTGCAGAATCCCATGGACAGAGGAACCTGGCAGCTACAGTCCATAGGGTCACAAGAGTCAGACATGATGGAAGCAACTTAGTCCAGCAGCGCATAACTAACAAGAGAGCCCAAAATACATGAAATAAAGATTCATGCAACTAAAGAAAAAAAGAGACAATCAAATAATAGTTAAAGAAAATAATACTCCATTATTAATAATGGATAGAAAAATGAATAGGGCTTCCCTGGTGGTCCAGTGGGTAAGGACACCGCCTTGCAGTGCAAGGGGCGCCGGTTCGATCCCTGGCCTGGGAAGATCCCACGTGCCGCGGAGCAGCTGGACCAATGTGTCCAATTACCGAGCCTGAGCTCTGGAGCGCATGTGCCCAGAGCCGGTGCTCTGCGACAACAGAAGCCACCATGATGGGAGGCCCACATGGGCCAAAGAACAAAGATGGATGAAACTAGACAAATGAAAGACCGATAGGAGTGGCCCGCCCACCCCGCTCCCTCCCCATCCCCGCCAAATAAATAAATAAATAAATAAATAAAGAGATGCCATTCTATAAAAAAAAAAAAGAATGAATAGAAGATCAACAAGGAAATGTAAGACTTGAACAATATTATAAACCAACTAGAATTAACACACGTCTGTAGGACATTCACCTTTTCAAATGTATATGAAATATTCTCAAAGACAGTTCATGTGTTGGGCCCATAAGACACATCTCAAACCTTTTAAATAGAATAAAAGAGCACAAAGTATATTCTCTCATCACAATGGAATAAAATCAGCAATCTGTAACAGAATGAAATTAAGGAAATTCACATATACAAAAATTAAACCAACACACTCCTGAAAATCCAGTAAGTTAAAGAAGAAATCACAAAGGAAACGAGAGAATATTTTTAATAATGAAGACAAAACCACAACGTACCAAAACTTAAGGATACAGCTAACACATTGCTTAGTGGAGAATTTATAGTTGTAAACATCAATATTCAAAAAGAAAAATGATCTAAAATTAGTAATTTACTCAAGAAAGTAGTTTATTCTTCTTTTCCTAGTTTTAGGAAAATAAAAAGGCAATAAAAAAGATAGTTCTTTGAAAAGATTTTAATAATTGACAAAGAAAAAAAGACTCAAGTTGCTAAAACCAGGAATAAAACTGAAGAACATCACCATCAACTTCACAGAAATAAAATGATTATAAGGGGATACCCTAGACAAACATATGCCAACAAATTAGACAACCTAGATAAAATGAACAAATTCTTAGCAAGACACAAACTACCAAAACTGACTCAAAAAGACATTGAAAATCTGAGTAGATCTACAACAAATAAAGAGAATATGTTCACATAGGAGTTAAACTAGTGGCACCCCAAGAATGTCCATGTCCCAACTCCCTGAACCTGTGACTACGTTAACATACAAGGCAAAGAAGAATTCAGGTTGCATACAGAATAAAGGTTTTAATAAACTAACCTTCAAACAGGGAGATTATCCTGGAATTTAACCCCCTGTTGTTTAAAGATGGAGCAAAGAGGTCAAGAGCCAGGGAGTGCAGGCAGCCTTTATAAACTGGAAAAGGCAAGGAAACATTCTTCCATACATCTTGTCAGCACTCTTGACACTTGGATTTAATGTAATGAGTCTGTGTCTGACTTCTAACCTTCAGATGTGCTTGATAATAAATCTGTTTTGCTTTACACAACCAAGTTTGTGATCATTTGTTAAGGCAGCAACAGGAATCTTAATAGAGGTTACGGGGCTGATCGGGGTGCTGAAGTAACAAACACATAAAAACGTGGAAGTAGCTTTTTTCAGTATTTACTTTTACTTATTTATGTATTTGGCTGCACCAGGTCTTGAACAATTAAGGTTTGTGTAAAGTTGATGTACAGAGAGCCTGGGAACTGAGAAACAGAATTCTGCCTGTTGTTAAGGGTTTACACCACGCCTTGGAAACTGACAAGACATTTGGTATTAAATCTATCACCAGAGTAAGAATAGTCAACCTAGCCATCGCGGAGAGGACGGCGAGCCCTTGATGCTAAGTCTGTCTTTGTGGACTCTGGTGAGCCGGCTTCTTTAAAGCTGTCTTTCAGATCCACACGCTGATCCACCTGTCAGCTACCGTCACTGGCCGGCTCCGTCACACGCGCTCGCTGTCACCTCTGGACAGCATTCTGACAGCATCCAGACCATCAGTTCTGTCACTAACACTTATTTCTTTTCAACCTACATAAGATTATATTAATTTAACCAGGCCAGAGACATTCTTATTCTGTTAAGATCAACCTGGAGGCCAGACCTGTCCTCACCCAGCGTTTTTCTGGAGGGTCCATTTCCAGGACTCTCTCTCCTGCTCCCTCTCATCAGTGACTCTGCTTGCGGTGGCCACGCTCAGGAGCATGAAAATGTTTGCCTCAGTTGACACTCCATTAACTCTGGAGGTAAATTACTTTGGAGGTGTGCTTCTGCTAAATTGTAACTGGCACATTCAGGTCGATTATCCCCCTTCTGTCTAACCTGACGTATTTCTCTCTCGGGCAGTAAGACCCGCCACCTCTCTCTCAGGACACCCACTTTCCAGAGAATGTACCTGAGCCAGGTGGCTGCCTGAGCCGCGCTGGCAGGGGAGCAGTCCACCGGAGAACCCCTCATGCTTTGAACATGTATGAACAACCTATAAGGCAGACCACAGTTCCTTCCCACATGGTGGCTACCACCGGAATGTTCACTGATTTCTGTAAAAATGGCATGGTCTATGCTAGTGCTGGCTGGCGACATTTAAGCACAGTCAGTCAGTTAAGTAGAAGAGGGACTCACTGCAATGGGAAATGAGAGAACGCTCTACAGAAGGGCGTACAGAGTGTGTTCGTGGGTATAAAGCCATAATTTGCTGAAGGAATTTCATAAGGGAGAATCAGATGGGAGGGACTTGGAAGGCAGTGAAGGGGAGGGAAAAAATGAGATTGATTTTAAATACGTTGTGTTTGAGGGGTGTGAGGTACCAGGAAGTGAGAATTGGGAACCAAGACATGAAAGAGAGGGAGAAGCTGAGGAAACTGATTCAAGAATGATCATCACAGAGATTGTTTCTAAATCCCAGGAGGGGTTTCAATTCCTGGGGGGAAAAAAAAAGAGACAGGACAGAAAAAGTAAAGAGAAAGCTAGTCAGTAAAACACATTCCCACCTTCTTTTGTCCCTTTGGGAGCACAGGTCTGTTTATGGAAGGCTGAGTAATTGTGACTGGAGCTCAGGATGGATGAGAGACAGAGAGGAGACAGAAGGGCAGACACTCCAATCAAAGAAGCCACCTTCTTAGCTACAGTAAGACACCCACGTCCCACTGACAGTGCATCAGCAGTGCCCCTCGGAGCTTATTCTATTCACCCTGAACAACAAAGCCCAGTCCTCTACTAGTCAAATCAAGACAATGGAAACCTCACCTCCATTTAGTTGTTGGTTTATTTGTGGCTAAAGAAGAAAAACCCAATGTATATTCTTTTCCTATAAGATCGTACAAGAGTTCACACAGGATATTGCACGTTAAGTATTTTCAATCATAATCGATTTCCCATGATAACAAGTTCAGGTCGATTATCCCCTTCTGTCTAACCTGACTACTCTCGGGCAGTAAGACCCGCCACCTCTCTCAGGACACCCACTTTCCAGAGAATGTACCTGAGCCAGGTGGCTGCCTGAGCCGCGCTGGCAGGGGAGCAGTCCACCGGAGAACCCCTCATGCTTTGAACATGTATGAACAACCTATAAGGCAGACCACAGTTCCTTCCCACATGGTGGCTACCACCGGAATGTTCACTGATTTCTGTAAAAATGGCATGGTCTATGCTAGTGCTGGCTGGCGACATTTAAGCACAGTCAGTCAGTTAAGTAGAAGAGGGACTCACTGCAATGGGAAATGAGAGAACGCTCTACAGAAGGGCGTACAGAGTGTGTTCGTGGGTATAAAGCCATAATTTGCTGAAGGAATTTCATAAGGGAGAATCAGATGGGAGGGACTTGGAAGGCAGTGAAGGGGAGGGAAAAAATGAGATTGATTTTAAATACGTTGTGTTTGAGGGGTGTGAGGTACCAGGAAGTGAGAATTGGGAACCAAGACATGAAAGAGAGGGAGAAGCTGAGGAAACTGATTCAAGAATGATCATCACAGAGATTGTTTCTAAATCCCAGGAGGGGTTTCAATTCCTGGGGGGAAAAAAAAAGAGACAGGACAGAAAAAGTAAAGAGAAAGCTAGTCAGTAAAACACATTCCCACCTTCTTTTGTCCCTTTGGGAGCACAGGTCTGTTTATGGAAGGCTGAGTAATTGTGACTGGAGCTCAGGATGGATGAGAGACAGAGAGGAGACAGAAGGGCAGACACTCCAATCAAAGAAGCCACCTTCTTAGCTACAGTAAGACACCCACGTCCCACTGACAGTGCATCAGCAGTGCCCCTCGGAGCTTATTCTATTCACCCTGAACAACAAAGCCCAGTCCTCTACTAGTCAAATCAAGACAATGGAAACCTCACCTCCATTTAGTTGTTGGTTTATTTGTGGCTAAAGAAGAAAAACCCAATGTATATTCTTTTCCTATAAGATCGTACAAGAGTTCACACAGGATATTGCACGTTAAGTATTGGTATTTTCAATCATAATCGATTTCCCATGATAACAAGATTTGGGCTGAAAATTTTCACTCTCAAGTCACTCAAATCTACTCAATACCAGCCACAAGGAACTTGATATCTATGTTACTGACCAGCCATTCTAAAGATTTTTAGAATATATCAGTCTTTGTGCTCATACTTGTACTACACTGGTACATCTCTGCTTGTACGATGCAGTGAAAACCACAGATTATGCATTGAGTTTCTGCCCCATCTCTCTGGACCCTCAAGGATCTCCTACCTTGAGGGGCCGGAATCTCTTTTACCAGGCCCTACATCCCTTTGGCAGTCTCACTGAAAACTGCTCACCCGTGGATCTGCCTGCTTTTGTTAACAAGAGAATAAGACAACAAGGGTGAACTAAACACAGGTGTCCATGATGTCAACTGCTTTTCGATGCTCCGCCCCGCTGCTTCCTCGCCATTCCCCTGGAGTCCCAGGACACAGGAATGACACAATCTATGCCATGTGGGCCAGCAGATACACAAACACATTAATGATTCTAAGCTGTGATGAAGGCTAGGAGGAAAATGAAAGAGGCTGATGAACATTTTGAGAGGAGAGTATTTTGATTAAGGAGCCAGGGAAAGTATCACTGAATATACTATCTAAGCCCAAAATGTAACATATAATATCGTTTATACGTGGAATCTAGAAAATGGTACAGATGAATTCATACGCAAGCAGAGACACAGATATATAGAACAAACTTACGGATACCAAGGTGGGGAGGGGAGGTGGGATGAACCTGGAGGTTGGGCTTGGCATGCATACACTACTGAGAATATGCATAAAAGAGAGAACTCTACTGTGTGGCAGAGGGTGTAAATCTATTGTGTAGCAGAGGGGGTGCTCTGTGTGACCTAAATGGGAAGGAAATCCAAAAGAGAGGGGACATATATATACTTACGGCTGATTCACTTTGCTGTACAGCAGAACCTAACACAACATTGTAAAGGAACATGACTCCAATAAAAAATTAAAAAAAAAAAAAAAAAAAAAAAGAAGGAAAAGCTACTTAAGTCCAAAATGAACAGGACTAGGCCAGCAAAGCAACAGGAGGTGAGAAAGGTGACAAGCTTTGAAGGCAGAGCGTGGGATCCGACAACCAAGGCTCTGGAAGTGGGAACCAAGGCTCCTGTGGAAAGTGAGACAGTGAGGTGACCTGTGTTCTGGCCAGGTCCCTGGCGACGGCAAGCCACGAGGGTCATCAACTCTCTACCTCTCAGCAAAGGTCAGGAACTTTCAGTGTTATCTCATTTTCTGTTTTCAGAGGCAAGTGGCAAGGAGAATTTACCACCAGTTTGAATTTTGACGGCGGAGGTTGCCACTGTGTCAGTCCTTGAACTCTTCGGGTAGAATGAATCATTAGATATTCTAAGTTCCCATAATACTTTTACATGTTGTTCTTTTTTTTTTTTTGGATGGGGACCATTTTTAAAGTTTCTGGTTAAATCTGTTATCATATTGCTTTTGCTTTATGTTTTTGATTTGTTGGCTACGAGGCACGTGGTGGGATCTTAGTTCCTCAACCAGTGAATAATCAAATCCACACTCCCTGCCATGGAAGGTGAAGTTTTAACCACTGAACCACCAGGGAGTCCCTCACATAATACCACTGCTGTATTCTAATCTTTACAAAGGTTTCTCTCCTTCTAGCTTCTGAGGCCAGAATATACAGAAATGTTTTATTTTTCTTTATATCCCTGAAGTCTAGAACAGCGCCTAGAAAAGAGCAGCTACTCTATAAATGTATAATACATATATACATGAAAAAATAAGTTAATTAGTTGATTACATTCTGTAGACCCCTCCTGTATTTCAAGGAGATATGGGTTTACATCCATGAGGTATTTTTATGTGAAAGAGATTAAAGATAATAACCAGTAAGAAATCGCCTCTTTGCTTTACTGGATGATTCTCAAAATCTTAGTGAAAGGCAAAAAAGAAATTGAAAAATATTCAAAGAAATGGAAAAATACGCTGACCCAGGTATTAAGTATGCAAGCGGTTATTTTCTTATAAAAATGTCAGTGCGTGATGGTCAGTGAAGGTACAAAGCCCTCCACACACCACCTGGCTTCAAAATAAATGCATCCATCCTTAAAAAAAAAAAAAAAAAACACAAGTCAGCAGGGAGTTATTATGTGTCCTCACTGAAAATGTGATCACTTCAGCTAAAATAGACTTAACTTCCGAACTGATATCATATGAATGTAATTATCCTCAAAAGTCTCCTATTTGTCATCACTGCATTTTGCACAACAATGGCAGCAACCCACAGTGGCTGAGACACTCTCCACCCGCCCAATGGCTCGATACCAAAGGTAATAGGACCAGACGCAGCAGACAAATTAAAATGTGTGTCTTTGTCGAATGATACTGTTTCAAGGACTGTAAGTGACATGGCAATTAATGTCTTTTTTTTACATGTTGTCAGTCCTTGAACTCTTCGGTAGAATGAATCATTAGATATTCTAAGTTCCCATAATACTTTTACATGTTGTTCTTTTGTTTGGATGGGGACCATTTTTAAAGTTTCTGGTTAAATCTGTTATCATATTGCTTTTGCTTTATGTTTTTGATTTGTTGGCTACGAGGCACGTGGTGGGATCTTAGTTCCTCAACCAGTGAATAATCAAATCCACACTCCCTGCCATGGAAGGTGAAGTTTTAACCACTGAACCACCAGGGAGTCCCTCACATAATACCACTGCTGTATTCTAATCTTTACAAAGGTTTCTCTCCTTCTAGCTTCTGAGGCCAGAATATACAGAAATGTTTTATTTTTCTTTATATCCCTGAAGTCTAGAACAGCGCCTAGAAAAGAGCAGCTACTCTATAAATGTATAATACATATATACATGAAAAAATAAGTTAATTAGTTGATTACATTCTGTAGACCCCTCCTGTATTTCAAGGAGATATGGGTTTACATCCATGAGGTATTTTTATGTGAAAGAGATTAAAGATAATAACCAGTAAGAAATCGCCTCTTTGCTTTACTGGATGATTCTCAAAATCTTAGTGAAAGGCAAAAAAGAAATTGAAAAATATTCAAAGAAATGGAAAAATACGCTGACCCAGGTATTAAGTATGCAAGCGGTTATTTTCTTATAAAAATGTCAGTGCGTGATGGTCAGTGAAGGTACAAAGCCCTCCACACACCACCTGGCTTCAAAATAAATGCATCCATCCTTAAAAAAAAAAAAAAAAAACACAAGTCAGCAGGGAGTTATTATGTGTCCTCACTGAAAATGTGATCACTTCAGCTAAAATAGACTTAACTTCCGAACTGATATCATATGAATGTAATTATCCTCAAAAGTCTCCTATTTGTCATCACTGCATTTTGCACAACAATGGCAGCAACCCACAGTGGCTGAGACACTCTCCACCCGCCCAATGGCTCGATACCAAAGGTAATAGGACCAGACGCAGCAGACAAATTAAAATGTGTGTCTTTGTCGAATGATACTGTTTCAAGGACTGTAAGTGACATGGCAATTAATGTCTGTGAACAGCTGGTTTTAAAGATTAAAGAAAGTGATTATTTTGCCCTGCCAACGGACAGATCCACCTAAATGTGCTGAGATGTTGGCATTTTAAGATACATTTCCGTGAAATACGAAGGATGAGAGCATACTGTTAAGTAAAATTGAACCCAGTCTTACAACAGGAAGAGACCAATTTGAAGTATTGCAAGAGGTAACCTAGAATTACAACACACAAACCAGGAATTGTATATCGTTGTTTATATTGTTAGAGTCTAATCAGACTTATCAAAGCAGGAAATCATTTGATTACAAAATAATGATAACCTTCATGTATATGTTGTTTCTTTTAATCCCATAAAAGTGGTCTTTAAAAGCAAGAGAAGGATTGAGAGAAAGTTAAAGAGGGAGGCATATTTCCATGTATTTGGAGGCCTACTTCCAAGTTAGATGGCATCATTGACTCAATGGACATGAACTTGAGCAAACTCCAGGAGACGGTGGAGGAAGGAAAGACTGGCCTGCTGCAGTCCATGGGATCACAAAGAGTCAGACGTGACTTAGCAACTGAACAACAACTACCAGCATTAGCAGCAATGTTCCTCAAAATATCTGCATGATCAGGAAGTCCAAAAACTATGAATACAAACCATGTCCAAGGTCCAAATATCAATTTATTTTCAAGCCAAAATGTCTCTCCTAGCAAATCTACATGGTGAGTTCTAGTGACCAAACCCATCATGTAGAGCCTCGACCATCTCTAAAGCATGCACGCTGTGACCCTCCAGATCTTACGAACATTTGAGAACAACAACAGAACTGGCAATGGGCTGTGCTTTGAAGGAGACACTCAAAAGAAACAACACTCTTACCACTCGAAGAGATTTGCTCCTTGGGAAATGAGGCCAGTTCATCTACACAGCAAGAATCTATTGGGCTCTTTGTTTTGTAGCTACAAAGGCAGTGAGTGGATGAAGGTGGTCACACTGGAGTTGTGAAGAGGGAAGTGTTGGGATGTCTGAAAATATGGTTTCTGACTGATCTGGATATGGAAGGTGAGGATGATGGTGGAATCGTAGGTAAACGCTCTGTTTCTGGCTTCCGTAAGTCATTAGAGGCACCTGAAGCCTTTAGTGTGCTATGGAAAACGAGGACAGGGCACACGGTGAGTGGAAGCTTAAAGAGAAAACAAGGCTCTTAAGGAAAATCTTAAGATATTACTGACTAGGTAACTAAAAAGGTGTGTCAAGTGTTAGAGCTAGATGTATTGGACGCACCACTAGGACAGATATGAACATCTGGGGCTTGATTTATTGGTTTTTTGAGCCTCTGAGGGTATGTATTAGGAGTTTCAGTGGGCGGAGAGTGATGCTTACAGACTGAAGCAGAGTAGATTCTTTGATATGCAAGTCAGAAAAAAATTACAAAATATTTATCCATCATCAAGTAGCTTATTAGCACTGTCACTTTACATATCACTGACAGTGAAGAGTCTAGGCAGGGATGTTCCTTACCATGTTAGCGCCACAGGCAAGACTCAGAGGCAAACAGAAACGTTCTGGGGGGAAATTCAATGACATCCCCATAAAGCATGCGGCTGAACGGCAAAGTCCCACACCCTGGCCCTTCAGCTCGTGGAACAGAAGATCTTTATTGACAATATTGATCTCTGTTATCATTGCATTAATTGGTATCTAAAAGTCACTGTCACTACTTTAATCCTGATTTAGAAACATCCAGTTGTGAAATATATTGATGGTCCCCAGAAGCAGCTAATCAATAGTGCAGGGATTCTTTCTGACTTGGAAAATCAGAACTTGGCAGACAAATGGACTTTCTGTCGTGGCTCTCAAATCAATAGGTCAATTGGTTCTGGCTCCAAGTATTCAATATCTATTTAACCTAAAAATGATATAAACTCTTTTGATCCAATTCTATGAACCTCTCTTTGTTAGTAAGTTATGACTATACGTTATCAGGAAAAGATTAAAAAATAACTGGCAGGATAATTCAATAGTGAAAAGGCAGAGAAACACTTTCATACGGGCTCCTAGAGAGCTCACATCTCTGGCTCATTTTCTCCTCTAGGTCTTATAGATTCTATGCCTGTAACAGCTCTCAAAACTTTCCACTCCTCTCTTCTGGCCTACACATACTCTCATTATCTCACCTTTCAATGCAAACTCTCCAAACCCCCCAATGTTTCTTAATTGATTGATTTAACATACATTCACTGAGCAATTATATATGCAGCAGGCACTATTCTAGGTGTGCCTGTGTGTGCTCAGCTGCTCAGTCGTGGCTGACTCTTTGCAGTCCCATGGACTGTAGCCTGTCAGGCTCCTCTGTCCGTGGGATTTTCCAGGCAAGAATATTGGAGTGCATTGCCACTTCCTACTCTGGGGGATCTTCCCAACCCAGGGATCAAAGCTTCGTCTTCTGCACTGGCAGGTGGATTCTTTACCACTAGCACCACCTGGGAAGCCCATTATTCTAGGTACTTGTGAACAAAACTCTCTGTGCAAAAAAAAAAAAAAAAAAACAACCTCTTGTTCTTAAAAAGTTTACATTCTACTACAAGAAGCACAAGAAGTCAATTATGTATGGATAAAGGTGGTAAGGGGCTTCCCCAATGGCTCATCGGTAGTAAATCTGCCTGCCAGTGCAGGAAACATGAGTTTGATCCCTGGATCAGGAAGCTCCCCTAGAGAAGGAAATGCAACCCACTCCAGTATTCTTGTCTGGAAAATCCCATGGACAGAGGAGCTTGGTGGGCTACAGTCCAAAGGGTTGCAAAGGGTTAGACAAAACCGAGTGACTGAGCACACACACAGGCACCAGGTGATAAGTGCTACCAAAAAAAAAGAAGGCAGAGTGAGGTGCAGAGGACGGATACAGTAGCGTGGGAGGGTATGTGACAGCGTTAAGACGATGCGGCAGGAGCCCAGCAGAGAGGAGAGGGAAAATCAGAGCAGAGACTTGGTGGAAGGGAGGAAAGCAGATCCCTGGGGGGGGGGGAAGGCCCTCCAGGCAGAGGCAGCGGAGAGCTCAAGCCCAAGCCAGCAGGTGAGGAGGTGCTGGCTGGCTGGCCTGAGTGGGTGAGGGATGAGAGGTGGCAGCGAGGTCAGATTCTGCCCGCAGCCGCATGCGAGTGGGCAGCGGTCTCCAGTGCCTCCCATTCTATCAACAGGCTATGCTGCTTTTACCCCATGAAAAGTCTTCTGATGTCTTCTTTTACACTCTCATCGTTCTCTACTGGATTTCAAAAGAAGGTCTTCCAGTTCAATGGTTTTCCAGCTGTATTCCTGTGAATTTCAGCATTCCTCAGCGCTTGAGGAAAGACTCACATATCATCCTGGTAAGGCTATATCAAAGCATGGTTTTCAAAATGGTCACAGGGTTGTCTCTGGGTAACAGGATTTCAGAGGATCTTTTTTGCATTGCTTTCTTCCGAAAAGGGTGTTTTATAGGCAGTGGTGTATTACACACTCCCTGGTCACGTGGATTCTTCCAGGCAAGAATATTGGAGTGCATTGCCACTTCCTACTCTGGGGGATCTTCCCAACCCAGGGATCAAAGCTTCGTCTTCTGCACTGGCAGGTGGATTCTTTACCACTAGCACCACCTGGGAAGCCCATTATTCTAGGTACTTGTGAACAAAACTCTCTGTGCAAAAAAAAAAAAAAAAAACAACCTCTTGTTCTTAAAAAGTTTACATTCTACTACAAGAAGCACAAGAAGTCAATTATGTATGGATAAAGGTGGTAAGGGGCTTCCCCAATGGCTCATCGGTAGTAAATCTGCCTGCCAGTGCAGGAAACATGAGTTTGATCCCTGGATCAGGAAGCTCCCCTAGAGAAGGAAATGCAACCCACTCCAGTATTCTTGTCTGGAAAATCCCATGGACAGAGGAGCTTGGTGGGCTACAGTCCAAAGGGTTGCAAAGGGTTAGACAAAACCGAGTGACTGAGCACACACACAGGCACCAGGTGATAAGTGCTACCAAAAAAAAAGAAGGCAGAGTGAGGTGCAGAGGACGGATACAGTAGCGTGGGAGGGTATGTGACAGCGTTAAGACGATGCGGCAGGAGCCCAGCAGAGAGGAGAGGGAAAATCAGAGCAGAGACTTGGTGGAAGGGAGGAAAGCAGATCCCTGGGGGGTGGGGAAGGCCATCCAGGCAGAGGCAGCGGAGAGCTCAAGCCCAAGCCAGCAGGTGAGGAGGTGCTGGCTGGCTGGCCTGAGTGGGTGAGGGATGAGAGGTGGCAGCGAGGTCAGATTCTGCCCGCAGCCGCATGCGAGTGGGCAGCGGTCTCCAGTGCCTCCCATTCTATCAACAGGCTATGCTGCTTTTACCCCATGAAAAGTCTTCTGATGTCTTCTTTTACACTCTCATCGTTCTCTACTGGATTTCAAAAGAAGGTCTTCCAGTTCAATGGTTTTCCAGCTGTATTCCTGTGAATTTCAGCATTCCTCAGCGCTTGAGGAAAGACTCACATATCATCCTGGTAAGGCTATATCAAAGCATGGTTTTCAAAATGGTCACAGGGTTGTCTCTGGGTAACAGGATTTCAGAGGATCTTTTTTGCATTGCTTTCTTCCGAAAAGGGTGTTTTTATAGTGATACTACACAGCTGGACTCTTGAATAATCAGGTGGCGGGGCACCAACCCTCTGCACAGTGGAAAACCCACATAGAAGTTAGAGCCTATCTATCTGGTTCCTCTGTATCAGTGGATTCAACGAACCTCAATGATGTCGTACTGCACCATTTACTACTGAAATGAAACTTCATGACCTATATAGTTCACACCTTTGTTACTCAAGGATCCACTGTAATCAAATTTTTATAATAAAACTATTAATAGTAAGTGTTTCCATTTAGGGGAAGAAGCCTCATCCCACTTACTTCTTTTTTTGGTTTTACTGTGGTTGTGTGTTTGTTTTTGCCACACCATAAGGCATGCAGGATTATAGTTCCTGCCCAGGGGTCGAACCTATGCTCCTTGAGATGGATGTGCAGAGACCAAACCACTGGACCACAAGGGAATTCTCTATATATACTGAATGGTATGGAGAAATACATTATATTTTTAAGTGAAAAGTAATCTATAAAAATGATGTTAAGGGGTTTCCCTGGTGGTCTAGTGGCTAAGACTCCACGCTCCCAATGCAGGAGGCCTGGGTTCAATCCCTGGACAGGGAACTAGATCCCGCATGCCACAACTGAGACTCCACATGCTGTAACTAAAGACCCTGCATGCCACAACTAAGATCTGGTGCAGCCAAATAAACTAATTAAAAAAAAAAAAAAAGATATTGAAGGCTTCTCTGGTGGTCCAGGAGGTAAAGAGTCTGCCTTGCAGTGCAAGGGGCACTGGTTCGATCCCTGGCCCGAGAAGATCCTACATGCAGAGGAATGGTTGAAATGGTATGTCCAATTAGGAGTCAGCACTCTGGAGTGCATGCGCCCAGAGCCGGTGCCCTGCAACGAGAGAGGCCACTGCAATGGGAGGCCCACACAGGCCAAAGAATAAAGACGGATGAAAATAAATAAATAAATAAATAAATGATAAAAAAAAAAAAGAGGCCAAATTTTTTTTTAATTATAAAAAAAAATGATGTTGAGTATATATTACTTTTATAGTTTTTCAAAAGCACAATGTTTTTATATGCTCCATACGTTTTATGAAAGCTAACACTAAAAGCCTATTACAATGGCGTATTTATATGGAAACTGCCTTTGTTAATGCTAATTAAGTCTCCTGCCCCTTCTCACCTCTGGATACATACTAGTCCCCTACTGACCCATCAGTCACATTGAGAAACCTAGGAAGACACTCAGGCAGTCATTACTTTTTGTGGAGCTCTAAGAGAAGGATTTACAAAGTGGCATTAGACAGACTACACAGGAAGAAGCTGCCACACCTCCAAATGTATCCTTAGGCAGATAGGGGCTGAGACTATAAACATCAACTTGAAGAAGCCTTTGGGCCATCCCACTTACTTTTTTTTGGTTTTACTGTGGTTGTGTGTTTGTTTTTGCCACACCATAAGGCATGCAGGATTATAGTTCCTGCCCAGGGGTCGAACCTATGCTCCTTGAGATGGATGTGCAGAGACCAAACCACTGGACCACAAGGAATTCTATATATATACTGAATGGTATGGAAATACATTATATTTTTAAGTGAAAAGTAATCTATAAAAATGATGTTAAGGGGTTTCCCTGGTGGTCTAGTGGCTAAGACTCCACGCTCCCAATGCAGGAGGCCTGGGTTCAATCCCTGGACAGGGAACTAGATCCCGCATGCCACAACTGAGACTCCACATGCTGTAACTAAAGACCCTGCATGCCACAACTAAGATCTGGTGCAGCCAAATAAACTAATTAAAAAAAAAAAAAAAGATATTGAAGGCTTCTCTGGTGGTCTAGGAGGTAAAGAGTCTGCCTTGCAGTGCAAGGGGCACTGGTTCGATCCCTGGCCCGAGAAGATCCTACATGCAGAGGAATGGTTGAAATGGTATGTCCAATTAGGAGTCAGCACTCTGGAGTGCATGCGCCCAGAGCCGGTGCCCTGCAACGAGAGAGGCCACTGCAATGGGAGGCCCACACAGGCCAAAGAATAAAGACGGATGAAAATAAATAAATAAATAAATAAATGATAAAAAAAAAAAAGAGGCCAAATTTTTTTTTAATTATAAAAAAAAATGATGTTGAGTATATATTACTTTTATAGTTTTTCAAAAGCACAATGTTTTTATATGCTCCATACGTTTTATGAAAGCTAACACTAAAAGCCTATTACAATGGCGTATTTATATGGAAACTGCCTTTGTTAATGCTAATTAAGTCTCCTGCCCCTTCTCACCTCTGGATACATACTAGTCCCCTACTGACCCATCAGTCACATTGAGAAACCTAGGAAGACACTCAGGCAGTCATTACTTTTTGTGGAGCTCTAAGAGAAGGATTTACAAAGTGGCATTAGACAGACTACACAGGAAGAAGCTGCCACACCTCCAAATGTATCCTTAGGCAGATAGGGGCTGAGACTATAAACATCAACTTGAAGGGAATTCCCTGGCAGTCCAGTGGTTAGGACTCAAAGTGTCCATGGCAGGAGGCATAGGTTTGACCTCTGAAACTTGGAACATTGCACATTTTTGTCTAGATTCCCCACAACAATAACACGGTCTGTTTGTCTCAACTGTTGAAGACCTGTCCTTTAATTTCTACTTCTCACACACACAAGCCTGTTTGTCCTCAAATTGAAATAACTGCTTTGTCATTTCCCATCTCACCCCTTAGGAACTGCACTCTGGCTCAGGTCCTAAGGGGTCGTAAGGGGTTAATGGTGGACCTTCCTTTATGCTTGTTCCTAGAAATCCTGACCAGGAAAGCTCGCCTCCGTGAGACCTTGCTGTCTTTATTTTATATCTAAGTCATCTTCCTAGTCAATGAACCTCCCTAAAAGATTAATGTAGTCTGAACTTTTATAGAGGAATATCATTTGTGTGCTGTCATATTTAGCACAAATGGTGCTTCAGTCACAGCTCAGTAATATTCCAGCATATTATTTCCAAGGCATTTGAGAGTTTAAAGAATTATTGAAGGGCACGCTGTACTCATTTGGTAATCAGGCAGAGAGCACGGCCATCTACATATGATTTCAACAAATGGAATCACTGCTAATTTCATTGCACGTAGCAAAATAGTTGTGATAATAACCCAGATAAAATATCCCACTGGAGGAAATAGATGAGATAGAGTCTTTTATAAGACCTCCAAGAAGTATGGCAGGAGCTGAAGGCGAAACGCTGAGAAATCATCTTCCCACAAGAAACACATACCCTTGACATTATGGTTTGGTTCACCCTAGGGGTGAGGCCACAGGCCCCCTCAGCCATCACTGGTCTGCAGAACCTGCCAAGCAGCACCCAAAAATGCAGGATGATGGGGAGATCAGAGCCACAGAAGAGGAAGAAAGGAGACGATATCATTTAGGGGGAAAGCAGTCATGTCAAAGCGCAGGTAACTGGGGAGAAAATCCCCTGATTACTGCAGCTTTGTAATGAGCACAGGTGTAACTAATTGGACTTTCTTTTAACATTTGAATTGATGAACGTGTTTTACAGGAATGAAGGGTCTTGCTTATCGTCAGGTGCCACCAAACAAGCTTACAGGCTTCAGAATGTATCCTAACCAAAAAGACAAACAGAAACCTACTGCCACGAAAGGTCCTTGCACATACCTTGCTCCAACTCGATTTCAGAACCTGACTTTTTAAAGTTATCCACTCTGAGCCAGGAGAGTATTTCAGTCTGCAAGTTATGAGAATCCAGAAAGCACAAATGGGTCTCTTCTTCCGCTTCTGGATCAAGAAGGGCATAAGATGGCCATTTGGGGAACCAGCTTTTTCCAAACACATTATGTACAGTTTGTGCTGCTTATTAAAAATTATAGTCTATTTAGAAGTAACAACCTATTTCAAGGATATTGTTATTTGTATCAGTATGAAGAAAAAAAAAATCCAGTCCTTTATTTAGACAAAAATGGCTCCACCATCAGGCTTCACTGTTGCCTGTCAGCAATTTCAATCCCCTCCATTCCACCCGTGGAATGTCTTTGCTTCCAATAACTAAAGGAGTTTCAGCCTCTTAGGAGAATGTTTCTAGAATATTCTGTGGGCAGCGTCTACACGTTAAGGGAAAATGAAATTATTTCAGCAATATTTTGGTATCTCTCAACTCGTGCGGGTAAAAATGTTCAAGTGGGCGGGGAGTATATAAAGGGCTTCCCTTACAGCTCATTGGTAAAGATTCTGCCTGCCAGTGCAGGAGACGCGGGTTTGATCCCTAGGCTGGGAAGATAACAGTTTGAGCCCCCAAGGAAGCCTCAACAATTACAACACTACATTGAAATAAAAGCTGTATTAATGTGCTCTCTCTCTCTCTCTCTCTCTCTCTCTCTCTCTCTCTCTCTCTCGGGTCTAGTACTCACCCTTCTTGTGAGGATATGAGATGATCCAGCACCAGCATGATGAAATGAAGCAATGCCTGGTGAATGACGCAGGCATTGCAACCTGGCGGGAGATTGCGGTTACTTCCTTTCCACCGCCACTCAGTGGCGAGCTACAACGTGGACGCAGAGGTTTGCTGCAAAGAGACAGTTTATGCGCAAAGACAGCGATGGAGGAGAGAGAATAACAAATCTCAAACCCACTTCAAAGACAAAGGATCTGGGGCATGCATGGTATAAAGAATAAAGCAGCAGGCAACCAGGAGCGTGGAGAAGGGCGGTCAGAAAGACGTGAAGTAACTGTCTTGCGCAGACGTCCTGCACGTGCACGTTGCGAGGGCGGAGCTTCTGGCTTCTGACGTCAAAAGAGCGCGGAGAGACTGAGGCGCATGCCCAGTGGAGAGGCCCGTGATTTTTTTTTTTTTTTTTTCCCTCAACCCCCACCTGTGAGTCTTAACGGACTCAGCTCCGATTAGATACGGCTGAGTCTCTGTTCACCTCAAACTCCGGGTTCCTTGGGGGGAAAAAAAAAAAACAACTCAGGCACACATTTTATTGTTTAGGCTACTGACGCGTGTAGGAGACACAACTCTTAAAATGGTCCTGAGTTATTTCAAGTCAGACCAAGGTCGTTGGCTGAAGACCTGAGTGGTGGGGATCGAGGAAACGACGCAAGATTTCATCCTGCTGCTCGGAAGGGTGAGATTTTTCTAACTTAAGAGTTATTTACTTCTGAAATGTTCCGTTTAGTACATTTAAGACACCGTGGTTGGCTTAGGGTAACTGAAATCATAGAAAGTGAAAACAGAATATTGTATATGAAAATGGCCTTTACAGATTTCCTTAAATATTGAAGATTGTGTCTTATAGTGTTTGGTATCTAGTATATAACACCTGGATTTGTTTTCCAGTATCTTACTTCTCCTCAGGTGTCTTATCCTTTATTGTTGTTGTTAAGTTGCTAAGTCGTGTCTGACTCTTAGGCTACCGCATGGGCTGTAGCCCGCCAGGCTCCCCTGTTCTTGGGAGTGGGTTGCCATTTTCTTCTCCAGGGAATCTTCCAGACCCAGGGATCGAACCCACATCTCCTGCATTGCAGGCAGATGCTTGACCACTGAACCACCTGGGAAGCGCCTGTCTTATCATACAAGGATTCAACTCACCAACACATCTGGCGCTCTGGCTACCTCCCTGTTCAGGGGTGGCCATAGGCATTAACAAGATCTAGTAAACAGGGACTTCACCGGTGATCCAGTGGGCAAGACACTGGCTTATACTGCAGTGGGCACAGGTTTGATCCCTGGTTGAGGAAGTTCCACATGCCATATCATGTGGCAAAGAAAAGATCCAGTAAACATGAAATTCAGAATATTGACCTAGATGTGTTTTTTCTCTCACTGGACATAAAGGACAACAGCACACTGTGCTGAGTTATTGGAAGTCACTGTTCAACCACCAGAGGGAATCAGACTTGGGATAAAGTTAACATTTTAGAAGGCAAAATGGAAAGAAGGAAAAATATGGCCTTAGTAACATGAGGCCCGTGATTTTTTTTTTTCCTCAACCCCACCTGTGAGTCTTAACGGACTCAGCTCCGATTAGATACGGCTGAGTCTCTGTTCACCTCAAACTCCGGGTTCCTTGGGGAAAAAACAACTCAGGCACACATTTTATTGTTTAGGCTACTGACGCGTGTAGGAGACACAACTCTTAAAATGGTCCTGAGTTATTTCAAGTCAGACCAAGGTCGTTGGCTGAAGACCTGAGTGGTGGGGATCGAGGAAACGACGCAAGATTTCATCCTGCTGCTCGGAAGGGTGAGATTTTTCTAACTTAAGAGTTATTTACTTCTGAAATGTTCCGTTTAGTACATTTAAGACACCGTGGTTGGCTTAGGGTAACTGAAATCATAGAAAGTGAAAACAGAATATTGTATATGAAAATGGCCTTTACAGATTTCCTTAAATATTGAAGATTGTGTCTTATAGTGTTTGGTATCTAGTATATAACACCTGGATTTGTTTTCCAGTATCTTACTTCTCCTCAGGTGTCTTATCCTTTATTGTTGTTGTTAAGTTGCTAAGTCGTGTCTGACTCTTAGGCTACCGCATGGGCTGTAGCCCGCCAGGCTCCCCTGTTCTTGGGAGTGGGTTGCCATTTTCTTCTCCAGGGAATCTTCCAGACCCAGGGATCGAACCCACATCTCCTGCATTGCAGGCAGATGCTTGACCACTGAACCACCTGGGAAGCGCCTGTCTTATCATACAAGGATTCAACTCACCAACACATCTGGCGCTCTGGCTACCTCCCTGTTCAGGGGTGGCCATAGGCATTAACAAGATCTAGTAAACAGGGACTTCACCGGTGATCCAGTGGGCAAGACACTGGCTTATACTGCAGTGGGCACAGGTTTGATCCCTGGTTGAGGAAGTTCCACATGCCATATCATGTGGCAAAGAAAAGATCCAGTAAACATGAAATTCAGAATATTGACCTAGATGTGTTTTTTCTCTCACTGGACATAAAGGACAACAGCACACTGTGCTGAGTTATTGGAAGTCACTGTTCAACCACCAGAGGGAATCAGACTTGGGATAAAGTTAACATTTTAGAAGGCAAAATGGAAAGAAGGAAAAATATGGCCTTAGTAACATGATCAAGCTCTAAAGGAAGCCCCAAAGCTTGACTTAACTTTGCATTTTTCAAGTGACATTAAAAAAATCAGACTTTTTAAATTTAAAAGTAGTTTAAGACAGGTTTTCAGTTATTTGCAGCAGCAATTTAAACAGTACTTGGCTTCTCCAGTGGCTCAGTGGTAAAGAATCTGCTGGCCAGTGCAGGAGACACAGGATTGATCCCTGGTCCTGGAAGATCCCACATACCATGGAGCAACAAAGCCTGTGTACCGCAACTGTTTCGCCTGTGCTCTAGGGCAAGGGAGCCACAACTCCTGAAGCCCCCACTCCCTAGAGCCTGTGCTCTGCAACAAGAGAGGCCACTGCAATGAGAAGCTTGCGTGACTAGAGAGTAGCCCCTGCTCACCGCAACTAGAGAAAAGCCCACACAGCCACAAAGACCCAACACAGCCAAAAATAAAGACAACTGTGTAAAAACAAAAGTACTGACAGATCCAGGAAAAAAATTGAGTTAGACCTATTATAAATCTAAATCATGTTGATGTTTGGCAGTAAACAACAAAATTCTGTAAAGCAATTATCCTTCAGTTAAAAAATTAATAAATTTTTTAAAAATAAGAAAAGTCTAAATCTAGAAGCTCCAGATCAGGGCTTCCCTGGTGGCTCAGCAGTAAAGAATCCACCTGCCAGTGCAGGGGACACAGATTGAATCCCTGCCACAACACATGTCTTATCATACAAGGATTCAACTCACCAACACATCTGGCTCTGGCTACCTCCCTGTTCAGGGGTGGCCATAGGCATTAACAAGATCTAGTAAACAGGGACTTCACCGGTGATCCAGTGGGCAAGACACTGGCTTATACTGCAGTGGGCACAGGTTTGATCCCTGGTTGAGGAAGTTCCACATGCCATATCATGTGGCAAAGAAAAGATCCAGTAAACATGAAATTCAGAATATTGACCTAGATGTGTTTTTTCTCTCACTGGACATAAAGGACAACAGCACACTGTGCTGAGTTATTGGAAGTCACTGTTCAACCACCAGAGGGAATCAGACTTGGGATAAAGTTAACATTTTAGAAGGCAAAATGGAAAGAAGGAAAAATATGGCCTTAGTAACATGATCAAGCTCTAAAGGAAGCCCCAAAGCTTGACTTAACTTTGCATTTTTCAAGTGACATTAAAAAAATCAGACTTTTTAAATTTAAAAGTAGTTTAAGACAGGTTTTCAGTTATTTGCAGCAGCAATTTAAACAGTACTTGGCTTCTCCAGTGGCTCAGTGGTAAAGAATCTGCTGGCCAGTGCAGGAGACACAGGATTGATCCCTGGTCCTGGAAGATCCCACATACCATGGAGCAACAAAGCCTGTGTACCGCAACTGTTTCGCCTGTGCTCTAGGGCAAGGGAGCCACAACTCCTGAAGCCCCCACTCCCTAGAGCCTGTGCTCTGCAACAAGAGAGGCCACTGCAATGAGAAGCTTGCGTGACTAGAGAGTAGCCCCTGCTCACCGCAACTAGAGAAAAGCCCACACAGCCACAAAGACCCAACACAGCCAAAAATAAAGACAACTGTGTAAAAACAAAAGTACTGACAGATCCAGGAAAAAAATTGAGTTAGACCTATTATAAATCTAAATCATGTTGATGTTTGGCAGTAAACAACAAAATTCTGTAAAGCAATTATCCTTCAGTTAAAAAATTAATAAATTTTTTAAAAATAAGAAAAGTCTAAATCTAGAAGCTCCAGATCAGGGCTTCCCTGGTGGCTCAGCAGTAAAGAATCCACCTGCCAGTGCAGGGGACACAGATTGAATCCCTGATCCAGAAGGATCCCACATGCCGAGGAGTCACTAAACCCGCCCACCACAACTACTGAGCCTAAGCGCTAGAGCCCGGGAGGCGCAGTTACTGAAGCTTGCATGCCCTAGAGCCTGTGCGCCACAACTACAGAGTAGCTCTGTTTCATCACAACTAGAGAAAAACCTGCAAAGCAACTAAGACCAAACACAGCCAAAAATAAATGAAATTATATCAAAAAAAAGAAATTCCAGGTCAAAGACTAAAGAAAGTATTTGAGGCCCATGACTTTATACACTACACATCACCAGGCCACCTAGGTGCTGTGACAAAGGAGCAGGTGAAAACAAGATACCACGTCATTTCTCAGGTTCTACTGCCAGATAGCTCTGTTTTTAAAAATTTTTCTTGTCTTCAAACAAAACTGGAACTGAGGATTACATACAGTTTTCTCTTGTTTTCAAGGCCCAGATGGCAGACTGCAAAAAACTTAATTTCTGGTCTCTTGATAGAAATTTGAGGACTGTCAGCTCTTAAGATTTTAAGTAACTCAGTCAATAGGCTGATAGGCACTGTAAGCCTGGGAATTGTGCGGTCTTCGGTTTTATGGTTGTTTTTGCTTTGTCCTTAATAATGGTAACATATCTTAATATTCATAGACTGTCCTCAGAGGAAACCAGCAGGGTGTCCCCCCACCTCCCGCTCCCCACCCCATAGCTGACAGCATGGATTGTTGACAAGCCAAGGATCCCCAAGGATCGAGCTTTGAGCAGCTGGAGCGTCTGAGGACTGGTGTGATGGAGCTCAGCGAGCATTTGGGAACATTTGGGAGCATTTGGGAATTGTGCCATGAGATGCTGCCTTCAGGGAGGTTTGACAATAGGAGAATAATGACATGTGACAGAGGCAGACGGGGACAGAAGGAATCTGGGTTGTCCACAGGACTCTGCAGAAGGCTTTTAAAGCTCACAGATTTGATTCATTACAGGGTTCTAGCGAGGGGAGGAGGGCAGTGCAGGCAGGACTCTAAGAAGGACCCTAAGAAGTCCTGCCTCTTTCCCTCATCCCCATACACACCCTGCAGAATCCTCTGGACTGTGAATCTGATGGTTTTTCTCCCATGGTTTGTTGTTGTTGTTCAGTTGTCAAGTTATGGACTGCAGCACTCCAGACTTCCCTGTCCTTCACTGTCTCCTGGAGTTTGCTCAAATGTTTATCCATTGAGTCGGTGATGCCATCCAACCACCTCTCATCATGACTCTGCCACCTCTTCTCCTCTTGCCCTCAGCCTTTCCCAGCATCAGAGTCTTTTCTTTTTTTTCTTTTCCAGAGTCTTTTCCAATGAGTTGGCTCTTCAATCAGGTGGCCAAAGTATTGGAGCTTCAGCATCAGTCCTTCCAATGAATATTCAGGTATCTGTTAAGGTCTTTGGCTAAAATTTTAATTGGTTTGTTTTCTTATTTTTGAGCTTGAAGAGTTCTTGGTATATTTTGGATACCAGTCCTTCACCAGACATATTTTTTGCAAGTATTCCTCCTTCCCAGTCTGTGACTTGTCTTCTCATTCTCTTGACAGTGATTTTTATAGAGCAAAATTTTTCAATTTTCAGTGAAGTCCAGCTTATCAATTCATGCTATTGGTGCTGTATCTAAAAAATTCATGCCAAACTCAGGGTTATCTAGATTTTCCTTCTATGTTGTCTTCCAGGAGTTTTAAAGTCTTACATTTCACATTTAAACCTGTGATCCATTTTGAGTTCATTTCCATGATAACTGTAGGACCTGTGTCTAGATTCATTTCTTAATATTCATAGACTGTCCTCAGAGGAAACCAGCAGGGTGTCCCCACCTCCCGCTCCCACCCCATAGCTGACAGCATGGATTGTTGACAAGCCAAGGATCCCCAAGGATCGAGCTTTGAGCAGCTGGAGCGTCTGAGGACTGGTGTGATGGAGCTCAGCGAGCATTTGGGAACATTTGGGAGCATTTGGGAATTGTGCCATGAGATGCTGCCTTCAGGGAGGTTTGACAATAGGAGAATAATGACATGTGACAGAGGCAGACGGGGACAGAAGGAATCTGGGTTGTCCACAGGACTCTGCAGAAGGCTTTTAAAGCTCACAGATTTGATTCATTACAGGGTTCTAGCGAGGGGAGGAGGGCAGTGCAGGCAGGACTCTAAGAAGGACCCTAAGAAGTCCTGCCTCTTTCCCTCATCCCCATACACACCCTGCAGAATCCTCTGGACTGTGAATCTGATGGTTTTTCTCCCATGGTTTGTTGTTGTTGTTCAGTTGTCAAGTTATGGACTGCAGCACTCCAGACTTCCCTGTCCTTCACTGTCTCCTGGAGTTTGCTCAAATGTTTATCCATTGAGTCGGTGATGCCATCCAACCACCTCTCATCATGACTCTGCCACCTCTTCTCCTCTTGCCCTCAGCCTTTCCCAGCATCAGAGTCTTTTCTTTTTTTTCTTTTCCAGAGTCTTTTCCAATGAGTTGGCTCTTCAATCAGGTGGCCAAAGTATTGGAGCTTCAGCATCAGTCCTTCCAATGAATATTCAGGTATCTGTTAAGGTCTTTGGCTAAAATTTTAATTGGTTTGTTTTCTTATTTTTGAGCTTGAAGAGTTCTTGGTATATTTTGGATACCAGTCCTTCCTTCACCAGACATATTTTTTGCAAGTATTCCTCCTTCCCAGTCTGTGACTTGTCTTCTCATTCTCTTGACAGTGATTTTTATAGAGCAAAATTTTTCAATTTTCAGTGAAGTCCAGCTTATCAATTCATGCTATTGGTGCTGTATCTAAAAAATTCATGCCAAACTCAGGGTTATCTAGATTTTCCTTCTATGTTGTCTTCCAGGAGTTTTAAAGTCTTACATTTCACATTTAAACCTGTGATCCATTTTGAGTTCATTTCCATGATAACTGTAGGACCTGTGTCTAGATTCATTTCTGTATATGCAGGGATGTCCTGTTGTTTCAGCACCATTTATTGAAACAAAGTTTTTCATTTCCCTACCAACTTTTAATGAAAGGCACCTGCTAGTATGTTCGCTTGTTTCCAACAATAATAGTAAATCCCCGTAAAAACTCAGGATGTAAGCGTTTCATACAAAGATCTAGCAATGATGTTGCATTTATTCATTTCTTTCGTAACTGGCTCTCTGAGCTGGATTAGCGGCATGACCTCATTTTACAAACAGAAAAGCTGACAGAGAGAGAGAGAAGAGAAAAGCTGCCTTGTTTACCCCCACAAATGCCACAACAGAGTGAGGCTTCACTCTATCTCTAATTCTTGCCCTGTCACCTGAGTGCTGGATGCATGAGGTCACCTGTTTTTGCCCATCCTTGGTAAAACAGTGACAAGCCTGTGCATTGGATTCTCTTGGCCCTGCACTATGGAAGCAGCTAAGATTCCATTTTTCCAAAGTCATCTTTTTTTCTTAAGACAAAAGTGATGAGGAACCCTGAATGACCCAATCACAAGGAATATGAAACCATTTCTTATCAGGAAAGGAAGAATCTCAAACTTCTAGTTCTTGTAGGACAAGCAGAAAAAATACAAACACTGTTCTTTTCCTCTCTTTGGCAGTAATGCCAACAAAAGAACAAACATGCTAATTGTGAGCTAGAGGTTCGGGAACATTAGTTGCAGACATGAAATGCCATGCTTGTTTTCTACAAATGAGTCATCCAAAAAATTCTACAAAAAATAATTCTGTGGGACTTCTTTGGTTAAGTGGCTAAGACTCCACACTTTGGTTCGGGGGACATGGATTTGATCCCTAGTGGGGGAACCAAGGCTCCTGCTGCCACACAGTGTGGAGCTTGAAGAGTTCTTGGTATATTTTGGATACCAGTCCTTCACCAGACATATTTTTTGCAAGTATTCCTCCTTCCCAGTCTGTGACTTGTCTTCTCATTCTCTTGACAGTGATTTTTATAGAGCAAAATTTTTCAATTTTCAGTGAAGTCCAGCTTATCAATTCATGCTATTGGTGCTGTATCTAAAAAATTCATGCCAAACTCAGGGTTATCTAGATTTTCCTTCTATGTTGTCTTCCAGGAGTTTTAAAGTCTTACATTTCACATTTAAACCTGTGATCCATTTTGAGTTCATTTCCATGATAACTGTAGGACCTGTGTCTAGATTCATTTCTGTATATGCAGGGATGTCCTGTTGTTTCAGCACCATTTATTGAAACAAAGTTTTTCATTTCCCTACCAACTTTTAATGAAAGGCACCTGCTAGTATGTTCGCTTGTTTCCAACAATAATAGTAAATCCCCGTAAAAACTCAGGATGTAAGCGTTTCATACAAAGATCTAGCAATGATGTTGCATTTATTCATTTCTTTCGTAACTGGCTCTCTGAGCTGGATTAGCGGCATGACCTCATTTTACAAACAGAAAAGCTGACAGAGAGAGAGAGAAGAGAAAAGCTGCCTTGTTTACCCCCACAAATGCCACAACAGAGTGAGGCTTCACTCTATCTCTAATTCTTGCCCTGTCACCTGAGTGCTGGATGCATGAGGTCACCTGTTTTTGCCCATCCTTGGTAAAACAGTGACAAGCCTGTGCATTGGATTCTCTTGGCCCTGCACTATGGAAGCAGCTAAGATTCCATTTTTCCAAAGTCATCTTTTTTTCTTAAGACAAAAGTGATGAGGAACCCTGAATGACCCAATCACAAGGAATATGAAACCATTTCTTATCAGGAAAGGAAGAATCTCAAACTTCTAGTTCTTGTAGGACAAGCAGAAAAAATACAAACACTGTTCTTTTCCTCTCTTTGGCAGTAATGCCAACAAAAGAACAAACATGCTAATTGTGAGCTAGAGGTTCGGGGAACATTAGTTGCAGACATGAAATGCCATGCTTGTTTTCTACAAATGAGTCATCCAAAAAATTCTACAAAAAATAATTCTGTGGGACTTCTTTGGTTAAGTGGCTAAGACTCCACACTTTGGTTCGGGGGACATGGATTTGATCCCTAGTGGGGGAACCAAGGCTCCTGCTGCCACACAGTGTGGCCAAAAGAAAAAAATCATAATGTATTTTTTTAATTTTTATTTTACTTTTTACTTTTATAGAGTTTTGTTGTTTACAGATATATATGATCCCAGATTAGTCATATGTATACCCCTCCACCCCACCCCTCCAGGCCGTCGCACAGCACCCCTGCAGGATCCCCTTTTCTCACAGCACAATGACAATAGCTATTTTTTTCACATGTGATAGTATAGGTTTTCATGCTACTTCCTTTATGCCTCCCACCCACTGTTCATTCCCCACAATGTCCATATGTCTGCTGTCCATGTCTTTTCCATTGCTTCACTGCATGTGTGATCGTTACCATCCTACTAGATTCCATACATACGTGTTAGTCTATTGTACTTGTCCTTCTCTTTTTGATTTACTTCACTTTTTATGATAGGTTCTAGATCCAGCCACCTCATTAGGACAGATTCTTCTGCATTTCTCTTTACAGCTGTGTAGTATTCCATTGTATATATGTGCCAGAGCTTTTGTATCCATTCATTTGTCGATGGGCATCTAGGTTGCTTCCATGTTCTAGCTATTGTATAGAGTGCTACAGCGAACATTGGGATACGGATGCTTCTTTCAGTTTTGAAAAATCATAGTAATTTTGGGAAGTTGGGAAATTGATAAGTCTTAGGACCAGAACACACACAGGACACACACAGGACACACACGAATAACTTTAGAAGCAGTTTAGAAACAAGAAACTTATCTCAAGTTCCAGTGGTCCCAACTTAAATACTGCTTTGTCTAGTCAAACATATTCCTGCTGATTTTTGTGATGGCTTCAGTTGTGCATGGCTGAAAAATAAAATGTTATATGACAAATTCATCAGTTCTTTGAAAGCATATCCTAGGATGGAGTACATGTGATGTGAGATAGAGGACAGACCTTTGGTAACTCAGCAGCCTAGCTTCCTGTTGACATTCTCTGTTGGCTTGAGGCTCCAGGTGCTCAGAATCAAGGCTGTCTTACAGAGAAGTTCCCACAGGCCAGTGTGTCTGACTCTTTGCTTCCAGTAGCTGGGCACATAGTCCCAAAGCACTGGCTGATTTTTCTTGACATTTTCAGCTTCTAGAAGCTCCTCCATTCCTTGGCTCTGGTCCTTTCTTCCACGGCATTCCAACATCTCCCTTCCATCACCCTGCCTCCGACTACCGACTTGGGTCCTCCTGCCTCCCTCTTTCAAAGACTCTTGAGATTACTTTGGTCCAACCTGGATAATCCGGGATCATCTCCCCATCACTAAAGTCTTAATCTAATCACATTTGCCAAGTCTCTTTTAGTACATAAGATGATATACTCACTAGTTCCAAGAATTAGGGCTTTACATCTTCAGGGCAACCATATTTAGCTTACCTACCACATCCGTAATTTCTCAATTCATCTAAAATGTGTACTGATATATTCACTGTCTAAATTGTACTGGGCAGGACTTACCTGGTGGTACAGTGGATAAGAATCCACCTGAAATTTGTCAGCATACAGGGTTTTTTCTAGATCATTGATTTCTCTTTTACAGCTGTGTAGTATTCCATTGTATATATGTGCCAGAGCTTTTGTATCCATTCATTTGTCGATGGGCATCTAGGTTGCTTCCATGTTCTAGCTATTGTATAGAGTGCTACAGCGAACATTGGGATACGGATGCTTCTTTCAGTTTTGAAAAATCATAGTAATTTTGGGAAGTTGGGAAATTGATAAGTCTTAGGACCAGAACACACACAGGACACACACAGGACACACACGAATAACTTTAGAAGCAGTTTAGAAACAAGAAACTTATCTCAAGTTCCAGTGGTCCCAACTTAAATACTGCTTTGTCTAGTCAAACATATTCCTGCTGATTTTTGTGATGGCTTCAGTTGTGCATGGCTGAAAAATAAAATGTTATATGACAAATTCATCAGTTCTTTGAAAGCATATCCTAGGATGGAGTACATGTGATGTGAGATAGAGGACAGACCTTTGGTAACTCAGCAGCCTAGCTTCCTGTTGACATTCTCTGTTGGCTTGAGGCTCCAGGTGCTCAGAATCAAGGCTGTCTTACAGAGAAGTTCCCACAGGCCAGTGTGTCTGACTCTTTGCTTCCAGTAGCTGGGCACATAGTCCCAAAGCACTGGCTGATTTTTCTTGACATTTTCAGCTTCTAGAAGCTCCTCCATTCCTTGGCTCTGGTCCTTTCTTCCACGGCATTCCAACATCTCCCTTCCATCACCCTGCCTCCGACTACCGACTTGGGTCCTCCTGCCTCCCTCTTTCAAAGACTCTTGAGATTACTTTGGTCCAACCTGGATAATCCGGGATCATCTCCCCATCACTAAAGTCTTAATCTAATCACATTTGCCAAGTCTCTTTTAGTACATAAGATGATATACTCACTAGTTCCAAGAATTAGGGCTTTACATCTTCAGGGCAACCATATTTAGCTTACCTACCACATCCGTAATTTCTCAATTCATCTAAAATGTGTACTGATATATTCACTGTCTAAATTGTACTGGGCAGGACTTACCTGGTGGTACAGTGGATAAGAATCCACCTGCCAGTGAAGGGGACACGGGTTTGATCCCTGGTCTGGGAAGATTCCACATGCCATACAGCAGCTAAACCCAGTCACCACGACTACTGAAGCCTGCATGCCTACATCCCAGGCTTCACAACAAGAGAAGCCATTGCAATAAGAAACCTTTGTGTCACAGTGAAAAATAGCCCCTTCTCGCCCCAACCAGAGAAAGTCCATGCATAGCAACAAAGACCCAGCACAACAAAAATAAATAATATAAAGTATATTATAGTATAAAATAAATAAAATAAGATGTACAGCGCATACTTTTGCACTATGAGGAATCGTAAGGACCATAAGACCAACATCCCCAGTCTTAAGGAACTGATGATCTAATAGGGCAAGTCAAAATAAATTTGTAAATGATTTTCAGTTCAAAACTCCACATAAGCAAAGGGGACAGAACAAGATGGTTTCTCATAGCCCAACACAGGAAATTAAGTAGGACACTACATTCAGAAAGTGCCGAAAGTTAAGGTTGTCATGGTAACATGAACTCAGCAACACAGCAAAACCTGCTCTTCAGAAGTATACACTTAACAGCTTGGCACAGTTCTGATCTGCTGAAGGAGCAGCTTTCATTCGATGATCCATAACCCTTTACAGCTATGAATTTGCTCTTGTTCTATAGCTATAAGACAGGAAATGGCTTGCCTCACTAGATTCAATTCCACAAATATTTAAGGTCCTCTACTACACCCAAGACGAAGCACTAAGTCCTGAGGGGATGCTCACATGCCTAATTCCTGACCAAGGAACCTTTCCTCCAGGGTTCGTGTGCCAGTGGTGATGGAGAAGGTCCACTGAGCCCAAAGACAGCTAAAGGAGGTCAAATATGTGAGAAGCCAGGCTTTTGGGGACAACAGAAGTCTAATCACATTTGCCAAGTCTCTTTTAGTACATAAGATGATATACTCACTAGTTCCAAGAATTAGGGCTTTACATCTTCAGGGCAACCATATTTAGCTTACCTACCACATCCGTAATTTCTCAATTCATCTAAAATGTGTACTGATATATTCACTGTCTAAATTGTACTGGGCAGGACTTACCTGGTGGTACAGTGGATAAGAATCCACCTGCCAGTGAAGGGGACACGGGTTTGATCCCTGGTCTGGGAAGATTCCACATGCCATACAGCAGCTAAACCCAGTCACCACGACTACTGAAGCCTGCATGCCTACATCCCAGGCTTCACAACAAGAGAAGCCATTGCAATAAGAAACCTTTGTGTCACAGTGAAAAATAGCCCCTTCTCGCCCCAACCAGAGAAAGTCCATGCATAGCAACAAAGACCCAGCACAACAAAAATAAATAATATAAAGTATATTATAGTATAAAATAAATAAAATAAGATGTACAGCGCATACTTTTGCACTATGAGGAATCGTAAGGACCATAAGACCAACATCCCCAGTCTTAAGGAACTGATGATCTAATAGGGCAAGTCAAAATAAATTTGTAAATGATTTTCAGTTCAAAACTCCACATAAGCAAAGGGGACAGAACAAGATGGTTTCTCATAGCCCAACACAGGAAATTAAGTAGGACACTACATTCAGAAAGTGCCGAAAGTTAAGGTTGTCATGGTAACATGAACTCAGCAACACAGCAAAACCTGCTCTTCAGAAGTATACACTTAACAGCTTGGCACAGTTCTGATCTGCTGAAGGAGCAGCTTTCATTCGATGATCCATAACCCTTTACAGCTATGAATTTGCTCTTGTTCTATAGCTATAAGACAGGAAATGGCTTGCCTCACTAGATTCAATTCCACAAATATTTAAGGTCCTCTACTACACCCAAGACGAAGCACTAAGTCCTGAGGGGATGCTCACATGCCTAATTCCTGACCCGAAGGAACCTTTCCTCCAGGGTTCGTGTGCCAGTGGTGATGGAGAAGGTCCACTGAGCCCAAAGACAGCTAAAGGAGGTCAAATATGTGAGAAGCCAGGCTTTTGGGGACAACAGAAGGTCCCCTGAATCAGGCTGCATTTGAAATGAATGGGGTATTTGCAAGAAGGTGCTCAGGTGGGAATACCCCCATGAGAGCTCCAAGCTGGAACGAGCAGAGGATGTCGGGGAACACTCAGAGTCTGGCTGACATAAAGATGACTTGAAAGGGTCTTATAAAGCCGGGGCCCAGAACGACCGCCAGTAATACAATTAGCAGCTGCAGCATTTTCAATAAAGGCACTGCCCTTGCTGTGTTGCCTCCTCCCTCTGACCTCACATCCCACCCTCGCCCTGGCCCAGTGCACTCCAGGCATGCGCTGCGCGGCAGGCTGCTGCCTTGAGGTCCAGGCTCCTGCTCCTCCAGGCGTCTGCTCCTCCTCCTCTTATTCCTCCTCCTCCTCCTCAGGGCACTCTTTCCTGTTCATCCAACCCTTCATGTCAGTGCCCAGATGTCATCTTCTTCATCCCAGTGGTAAGGCCTTCCCCTGATGGCCCCCTTACAGGTTCAGCTGCTTTCCCTGCTTTGCTCATACCCTTGGCTCTGCTCACCATCTCATCTCATAGTCCAAGGTCAGTCTATCCTCTTTTAATCTTTCTCTACCTACGAAAATTCAATATGCCGCAGGCAACCCCCCCCACCCCCGCTTTTTTTTTTTTTTTTCAACAAGAACAGGGCCTGGCAGGTACTCAATGTAAAGTTGTTGAATGAATGAACTCAAAGCATTAATGCCCTGAAACTTTATATTTTGCCCTTGTAACTATTAAAAGGTTCATAGAGACACAGAACATATGAAACACAGCTTCTACAGCACAGAAGTGCACATTCAGTGGTGCTACCTGTTTATTTTTTTTTTATCGAGGGCTTCCCTGGTGGTTCAGTAGTAAAGAAGCCACCTGTCAGTGCAAGAGACATGGGTTCCATCCCCGAGTCAGGAAGATTTCCTGGAAGAGGAAATGGCAACGCACTCCAGTATTCTTGCCTGGAGAATTTCATGGACAGAGGAGCCGGTGGGTGGGCAGTCTGTGGGGTCACAGGGAGTCAGATACAACTGACCACTCTCCTAAACATCAATGTTGTGTGATCTTATTTCATTTAAGATGCAAATGTTTTCTAGTGAAATACCCCAGAGGATATTAGTAAACCACCTCAAAGGGTTATGGGAGACTTCACTTTGTATGTCCTATATTTCCATCTGCTTTAAAAGTTTGCAGCAAGCAAACATCTATTATGTCCATAAACAAAAACACATTCGCATGTGTGTAAAGTTCACTAAGCTTCAGAAAAAGTGAAATTCAAAAAAATCCTACACAGTTACGATGATTAATTTGCTATGAATTCTATCTGTAGAATACACTTATGCCTTGTATCACTTCATAAGAAATACATGAACCTAGAACTAGAAAACTGAGGCCATGCACAGGAAAACAACTTCTTTCTGACTCAAAAGTCCAATTACCCATTGGGAAAAATAAGCAAAAATGAAGCCAAAATATAAGATAATGAAAATTTAGGTGTAAACTCACATATAGATACAAATATCCTTTTCTCCATGTGCTTCCTCTTTTCTTAGAAATCTACCCACCACATATTCTGCCCGACAAACCCAGGCCTCAGCCTGAAAACTACTCTCACTTTCTCGCTTGTTCCTAAGTGATAGTGGAAGTACAGTATTTATTCCCACAAAGAACATACTTAGTAAGATTCCAAGGTCAATTGGCCTCAGATTCCCTAAGTCCATTACTTATTGGAGTGTTAACTGTGATACAGCATACACACTGCTTGGCATTCAGATGTGACTCTCGTGGCAAAATATGGCAGACAACTGTCAGGTAGATAAAGAAAGCAAAAGCCTCATTACATCTTTCTTAGAAGGCCTAAGAAATCACTCTAAAGCTCTCACTGGCTACTCTTTGTTTAGAAATGACCAAATTACAAAGATTTGTCTGTAGTTGATTAAAACACACTCAGAACAAGCGCGCAATGATAAATTTAAATGAACATTTCTCTGCTGCCATCTTGTGGATTGTCTAGGTAATGCAGCCAAAGCTCAGGAGCAGGCAAATTTCTCCAGATACTAGATATGAAAAGGCTTATTGGTTATTTAAAGTCATATTCTTGACAGACAAAACGTAATAGTGCATGTGGACTACTATTTATAATATACTAAACCTCTTTCTAAGAACCAGGTTAATATTAAGTTCCTTTAGGTTTTAAATATTGTTACCTTGTTAGAGAAACAAAGTATTTTGCCACTGCTTAAGTTAGGGAGACTTCACTTTGTATGTCCTATATTTCCATCTGCTTTAAAAGTTTGCAGCAAGCAAACATCTATTATGTCCATAAACAAAACACATTCGCATGTGTGTAAAGTTCACTAAGCTTCAGAAAAAGTGAAATTCAAAAAAATCCTACACAGTTACGATGATTAATTTGCTATGAATTCTATCTGTAGAATACACTTATGCCTTGTATCACTTCATAAGAAATACATGAACCTAGAACTAGAAAACTGAGGCCATGCACAGGAAAACAACTTCTTTCTGACTCAAAAGTCCAATTACCCATTGGGAAAAATAAGCAAAAATGAAGCCAAAATATAAGATAATGAAAATTTAGGTGTAAACTCACATATAGATACAAATATCCTTTTCTCCATGTGCTTCCTCTTTTCTTAGAAATCTACCCACCACATATTCTGCCCGACAAACCCAGGCCTCAGCCTGAAAACTACTCTCACTTTCTCGCTTGTTCCTAAGTGATAGTGGAAGTACAGTATTTATTCCCACAAAGAACATACTTAGTAAGATTCCAAGGTCAATTGGCCTCAGATTCCCTAAGTCCATTACTTATTGGAGTGTTAACTGTGATACACAGCATACACACTGCTTGGCATTCAGATGTGACTCTCGTGGCAAAATATGGCAGACAACTGTCAGGTAGATAAAGAAAGCAAAAGCCTCATTACATCTTTCTTAGAAGGCCTAAGAAATCACTCTAAAGCTCTCACTGGCTACTCTTTGTTTAGAAATGACCAAATTACAAAGATTTGTCTGTAGTTGATTAAAACACACTCAGAACAAGCGCGCAATGATAAATTTAAATGAACATTTCTCTGCTGCCATCTTGTGGATTGTCTAGGTAATGCAGCCAAAGCTCAGGAGCAGGCAAATTTCTCCAGATACTAGATATGAAAAGGCTTATTGGTTATTTAAAGTCATATTCTTGACAGACAAAACGTAATAGTGCATGTGGACTACTATTTATAATATACTAAACCTCTTTCTAAGAACCAGGTTAATATTAAGTTCCTTTAGGTTTTAAATATTGTTACCTTGTTAGAGAAACAAAGTATTTTGCCACTGCTTAGGCAATATTTAACTATTAAAAAAAGCTATAAATATCCTCTCTTAAGGCAACGATTCCTTTAAAAATCTAGTTTTCGGGGGGTGAAGGGTCTGTCTTTAGCATTTGCTGTTTGCATACAACCATGAAATTTTCTAAAAGAAAATAGTATAAATTTTCTTCACTTTTAAATGAACATTTCTCAATGAAACTTTATTTGAGAGGAAGGACCATATGTATCAACCACACTGAGACTTTAAGTAAAATATTTGTGTGGAGGAAAGAAGGTAATTTTTTTTCAATGTAAGTCAAAGTTTGGTCCCCTAAAATGACTATGTCCTTTAAGTCTTCTCCCGTTTCCATTGTCCTTCTTAACTGTGTACTATCCAGTTCAATAATCTGGATTTTTCAGACACTTTGTTACTATTCTTTTATGATATTGCTGTGAACCCAACAAATAAATTCTCCTACTGATGTGGCAAAAAAAAAAAAATCTAGTTTTCTTAAAATATACATTGTTAGCATTATCTCTACCACCTAATACTAAAATTTATGGGGAAAAGGTAAAATCTGCGGTCTGAAAAGACAATATCCGTGGCATTTTAGCCTAACTCTAGATCCAGTTCCTCCAGACCCACATTCTGCTGAGAAATGACTCCAAGACACCTAGCAAGAATTAACTTATAAGGACTTCCCTGGCGGTCCAGTGGGTAAGACTTCACCTTCCAGTGCAGAGGGTGCAAGTTCAATCCCTGGTCAGAACGCTAAGATCCCACAGGATTCACGGCCAAGAAACCAAAAAAAGCACATAAAACAGAGGCAGTATTGTAATAAAATCAGTAACTACTTTCAATAACTACATCAAAGAAGTATTTTTTAAAAAAGAAAGAAGAGTTAACTTGTTTGTGGTCTTACACAGTGCCCGGGTTACAGGGCCCAAGGGGTTCAGAGCCCGAGCTCTCCATCACGGCATTCTCCCCCAACACCTGTCTGTCTCCAAAGCCAAGGGCTTGAGCCCCAGGGGAAGACGCGTGAGCTTGCCTGGTGGTACGACAGTGCAGTAGGAGTAGGACCCGCAGCCTGATTTCTGCTCCGTGAACCTGCAGCCTGATTTCTGCTCTGTGAACCCTCTGTAAACTAGGAGTAGAATAGCTGCAGAACCATCCCCACTCTGTAAAACCTGGAACAGGGACACATGGGTGCAGGGAAGAGGAAACAGTGTTGTGATAAGTGATTCATAAGAAATCCGTATTAGGTCTTCCTTGCCTTCCTAACAAAGAGCCTCTAAAGCCCTTGGAATTTCCTGAGTGAAGAGAGCGATCAAGGTGACGTTTGTCATGTTAATGAGATGGCTTTGGGGCTGCACCTAAGAATGGGGCTTGTTGCCAAGGGAACCAACAATGTAAAGGGCTGGAGGTGGAATCAGTTGCCAATGGCCAGTGATTTCATCAGTCACACCTCTGTAGTAAAGCCTCCACAGCAACCCAGGAGGACAGGTTTGGTTGGTGAACCCGTGAGGAAGCTGAGCAGGACATAGGAAGTTCTGCATCTTCTCCCCACACCTCGACTGTGCCCCTCACCATCTGACCACTCCTAGCTTGCCTGTTCTTTTTAATTTATTTAAATTTGGCTGCACTGGGTCTGTGTTGTTGCCCATGGGCCTTTCCCAACTTGTGGTGAGGGGAGGCTCCTCTCTAGTTGTGGTTCTCAGGCTTCTTATTGCGATGGCTTCCCTTGTTGCAAAGCACAGGCTCTAAGGGAACCAGCTTCAGCAGTTGCCGCTCTCAGACTCTGGAACCTAGGCTCAGTAGTTACGGCGCACGGGCTTAGTCGCTTCTCGGCATGTGAGATCTTTTCAGGACCAGGGATCCAACCCGTGTCCCCTGTATTGGCAGGCGGATTCTTAACCCCTGGACCACCAGGGAAGCTCTTGTATATTCTTTTATATTAAAAAGGAAATTTAGTAAGTAGAATGTCTCTGAGTTGTGAGCCACTTTAGCGAATTAATCCAACCCAGGGAAGGGGTCTTTTGAACCTCCACAAGAGCTGGTCTGTCAGAAGCAGAGGTTGCAGCCTGAACTTGCCATTGGCGTCAGAGGTGGGGGGCCGTCTTTGTGAGACCGAGCCCTTGATCTGTGGGATTTGAGGCCACCCAGATAGTGTCAGAATTGAGTTGAAACGTAGGACACTCGACTGGTGTCGGGGAATTGCTGGGTGGCATGGGAGACACACGTACTGGGATTGGTGTCTGAATCATCCTTGTCATCCCTTCAGAGTCTGAACGCGGTCCCCGTGGGAGAAGCCCGCCTGCTTTGATGAGCAGAGGTCTGCTTCACCTGTGATTGCCAAGGTCGTTACTGACGCCTGCTGCCGGACCTGCAGGTGTTTCCTGCAGCACCCAGGTTTGAAGGTCAGCAATAAACCCAGAGACAGAGGCAGATACACAGAAACTCTTATTGGTCATAATGACTGTGTTGGAGAACGGAAGACAACAGTAGAAAACAATTCTGTTGCCCTCACTACTTCCCCCAGAAAACTGGAGAAATTCCTACTTGAGAAGAGTTTACTCATTTATGTGTTAATTTGGCTGCAACAGGCCTCAATTGGGGCACAGCAAATCTTTCACTGCAACATTTGAACCGCATTTGTATTATGTGGAATCTAGTTCCCTTACCGGGTATGAAACCTGGCCCCCCCAACATTTTTAATGTGGCGTCTTAGCCACTGAACCACCAGGGAATTCTTGAGAATTTAAAAGGATGTATGAGGAGACCCTGGGACCCTTCAGAAGTGTTCTTCAGAATCCCATGACCTAGACCAAAGACTTGTGTTTCTACACTGGTGCTCTGTGCATAGTAAATACAGGAACAGGTAGGGAGGCAGGGTAGTCATGTGCTCTCAGATAGGTGCTGGCCTCTGGTTGTCATTTAGAGGGCTGTACGGGAAGAGAAGGGGTCGACAGACAGATTACAGCTTCTGAGTCAGACCCTGGCCTCAGATATGCTCTTTCTCCTTCAGGTTCTGCGGTAACTTCCTCTGGGGCCTTTGAGATAGAAAGTTAGATTGTCCAGAAGGAGAGCTTGGGGTTACTAGATAAAGCAGAGAAAAAAGAAAGGACACCCTATTAAATTAAATTTTTAGATTAAAAAAAAGGCAGTTGGGACATAGTAATATTAAAAATGCATTCGTTGCTTATCTGAAATTCAAATTCCTTACGGGCATCAAGAATTGTATACAACAACCTTAAGCTTCCTCTTGCCCCAAGAGAAAGAAAACTGATGTCTCAACTAGAGAAAAACAAAACTGGTAATTCCTTTTTAACATAAAGGTAGTCATTCTTTTCAACTCTGAGACTAATCAATGAAGTGTTTATTTTTTTAATATTATTTATTTGGCTGCGACAGGTCTTAGTTGCAGCATGAGGGATCTTTAGTTGTGGCACATGCCAAGTCTAACCCTGACGGCCTTCACCTGTGATTGCCAAGGTCGTTACTGACGCCTGCTGCCGGACCTGCAGGTGTTTCCTGCAGCACCCAGGTTTGAAGGTCAGCAATAAACCCAGAGACAGAGGCAGATACACAGAAACTCTTATTGGTCATAATGACTGTGTTGGAGAACGGAAGACAACAGTAGAAAACAATTCTGTTGCCCTCACTACTTCCCCCAGAAAACTGGAGAAATTCCTACTTGAGAAGAGTTTACTCATTTATGTGTTAATTTGGCTGCAACAGGCCTCAATTGGGGCACAGCAAATCTTTCACTGCAACATTTGAACCGCATTTGTATTATGTGGAATCTAGTTCCCTTACCGGGTATGAAACCTGGCCCCCAACATTTTTAATGTGGCGTCTTAGCCACTGAACCACCAGGGAATTCTTGAGAATTTAAAAGGATGTATGAGGAGACCCTGGGACCCTTCAGAAGTGTTCTTCAGAATCCCATGACCTAGACCAAAGACTTGTGTTTCTACACTGGTGCTCTGTGCATAGTAAATACAGGAACAGGTAGGGAGGCAGGGTAGTCATGTGCTCTCAGATAGGTGCTGGCCTCTGGTTGTCATTTAGAGGGCTGTACGGGAAGAGAAGGGGTCGACAGACAGATTACAGCTTCTGAGTCAGACCCTGGCCTCAGATATGCTCTTTCTCCTTCAGGTTCTGCGGTAACTTCCTCTGGGGCCTTTGAGATAGAAAGTTAGATTGTCCAGAAGGAGAGCTTGGGGTTACTAGATAAAGCAGAGAAAAAAGAAAGGACACCCTATTAAATTAAATTTTTAGATTAAAAAAAAGGCAGTTGGGACATAGTAATATTAAAAATGCATTCGTTGCTTATCTGAAATTCAAATTCCTTACGGGCATCAAGAATTGTATACAACAACCTTAAGCTTCCTCTTGCCCCAAGAGAAAGAAAACTGATGTCTCAACTAGAGAAAAACAAAACTGGTAATTCCTTTTTAACATAAAGGTAGTCATTCTTTTCAACTCTGAGACTAATCAATGAAGTGTTTATTTTTTTAATATTATTTATTTGGCTGCGACAGGTCTTAGTTGCAGCATGAGGGATCTTTAGTTGTGGCACATGAGATTCAAACCCTTGTGGCTTCTGGGATCTAATTCCTGGACCAGGGATGGAACCTGGGCCTCCTTCGCTGGGAGCACAAAGTCTGAACGACTGGACCACCAGGAGCATCCCTCAATGAGATGTTAAACACATTGAGTGGATGTTGCCTCCAAAGTTTATGCTGAGAAAGTAGACACTCGGGGAATATTTTTGAGCTTGTATGTGACCCACTCTGGACAGTGTAAATGACCCAAGCTGTGTCAGACAAAACAGAAGAGAACTGAGTTAACCTAGCGAGTCTTTTAGGGTGCTCGGATCGGCCTGGCACCAAGGCCCATGTAGAGTTAACCATCTAGAGAACGATGCTTTTACTCCAGCATCTTTATGGATTGTAAGCCTGCCACATTTCACTTGCTCCATGAGCGCCATCTACAAGCCACACTGAAAGTTAATTAGCGAGACAAGATGGTCACTGTGATGACAGGACAGGGTCTGGAATCAGGAATGTCATGTTCACCATAGAACTGTCTCGCAAGGCCACAGAGCCAGGAGGAGTGGCTGGCCATGAGAGGACGATGAATCCAAGTTTCCTGAGCCCCTCTTCCGCGGTGAGCCCCCAGGAAAGGAGGAGGGACTGCAAGGCCCGTCAGAAACAGCATGAATCCAGGCAGGGCGACGGAGCTGTAGAATCAGGGCGAGCGGCCACGCTGACACACAGCTCCGAACTGCAGCAGCTGGGGCTTCCCTGGCGGTCCAGTGGTCAGGGCTCAGGGCTCTCCCTGCCAGGGCCTCGGGTTCAGTCCCTGATCGGGGAACTAAGGGTTCGTCAGGGTTAGGTTCCACTCTAAACTGAATCCCACCACTGGAAACTGTACTGTTTTCACAGGTTTTAGTGTATATACTGATTGCCCAAAAGAAAGCTGCTCTCCAGTTTATGGGGACATTATCAGGAGAAATGTAGAATACACTCAAACATGAATCCTTAACTTTAAAGGAAAAAAAAAAAGGTTCATTCTTTTCAACTCTGAGAATAATCAATGAAGTGTTTATTTTTTTAATATTATTTATTTGGCTGCGACAGGTCTTAGTTGCAGCATGAGGGATCTTTAGTTGTGGCACATGAGATTCAAACCCTTGTGGCTTCTGGGATCTAATTCCTGGACCAGGGATGGAACCTGGGCCTCCTTCGCTGGGAGCACAAAGTCTGAACGACTGGACCACCAGGAGCATCCCTCAATGAGATGTTAAACACATTGAGTGGATGTTGCCTCCAAAGTTTATGCTGAGAAAGTAGACACTCGGGGAATATTTTTGAGCTTGTATGTGACCCACTCTGGACAGTGTAAATGACCCAAGCTGTGTCAGACAAAACAGAAGAGAACTGAGTTAACCTAGCGAGTCTTTTAGGGTGCTCGGATCGGCCTGGCACCAAGGCCCATGTAGAGTTAACCATCTAGAGAACGATGCTTTTACTCCAGCATCTTTATGGATTGTAAGCCTGCCACATTTCACTTGCTCCATGAGCGCCATCTACAAGCCACACTGAAAGTTAATTAGCGAGACAAGATGGTCACTGTGATGACAGGACAGGGTCTGGAATCAGGAATGTCATGTTCACCATAGAACTGTCTCGCAAGGCCACAGAGCCAGGAGGAGTGGCTGGCCATGAGAGGACGATGAATCCAAGTTTCCTGAGCCCCTCTTCCGCGGTGAGCCCCCAGGAAAGGAGGAGGGACTGCAAGGCCCGTCAGAAACAGCATGAATCCAGGCAGGGCGACGGAGCTGTAGAATCAGGGCGAGCGGCCACGCTGACACACAGCTCCGAACTGCAGCAGCTGGGGCTTCCCTGGCGGTCCAGTGGTCAGGGCTCAGGGCTCTCCCTGCCAGGGCCTCGGGTTCAGTCCCTGATCGGGGAACTAAGGGTTCGTCAGGGTTAGGTTCCACTCTAAACTGAATCCCACCACTGGAAACTGTACTGTTTTCACAGGTTTTAGTGTATATACTGATTGCCCAAAAGAAAGCTGCTCTCCAGTTTATGGGGACATTATCAGGAGAAATGTAGAATACACTCAAACATGTCAAACAGAAAACACAACTTCATCAGCTGGAAAAACAAAGGTCTCCTTACAAGACATATAAAACTATTTTCTGACTTAACAGATGACTCACAGTTATTGCAGTGCTCAGATCATTTTATTGTCTTGTGCACCAGGACCACCACCACCAGAGACATCATCTTGTGTAGCTTTAGGTTTGGCCTTAAGGATCTAGATTATATATATATAATGTGTGTGCGTGTGTGTGTATATATATATACATATATAATATGTATATAACTATATTTAAGTATTAATTTTGGCTGTGCTGAATCTCCGTTGCTGCATGGCCTTTCTATTATTTGGCAAACCAGGGGCTCCTCTCTAGTTTGCGGTGCACAGGCTTCTCACTGCAGCGGCTTACCTTGTTGCAGGGCACAGGCTCCAGGCTTCAGTAGTTGTGGTGCACAGTCTTAGTTGCTTCACAGCATGTGGGATCTTCCCCGACCAGGAATTGAACCCAGGTCTCCCAGGCAGATTCTTTTTTTATTATTTTTGGTTATTCTGGGTTTTCACCGCTGCCTCAGGCTCTTCTCTAGTTACAAGGAGTGGAGGCACTCTCAGGGAGTTGAAGGGAGCCAGCGTCTTGTTGCAGTGACTTCTTGTTGTGGAACTCGGGCTGTAGGTCACACAGGCTTCAATAGTTGCACATGGGCTCTTTAGTCTCGATACCTCTAGAGCTCTGGCTCAATAATTGTGGCTCACAGGCTTAGTTGCTCCGAGCATGTGGGACCTTCCCAGGCCAGGGATCAAACCTGTTTCTCGATTACCTGCTAAAAGCCCCGCAGTCTAGAATCAGGGCGAGCGGCCACGCTGACACACAGCTCCGAACTGCAGCAGCTGGGGCTTCCCTGGCGGTCCAGTGGTCAGGGCTCAGGGCTCTCCCTGCCAGGGCCTCGGGTTCAGTCCCTGATCGGGGAACTAAGGGTTCGTCAGGGTTAGGTTCCACTCTAAACTGAATCCCACCACTGGAAACTGTACTGTTTTCACAGGTTTTAGTGTATATACTGATTGCCCAAAAGAAAGCTGCTCTCCAGTTTATGGGGACATTATCAGGAGAAATGTAGAATACACTCAAACATGTCAAACAGAAAACACAACTTCATCAGCTGGAAAAACAAAGGTCTCCTTACAAGACATATAAAACTATTTTCTGACTTAACAGATGACTCACAGTTATTGCAGTGCTCAGATCATTTTATTGTCTTGTGCACCAGGACCACCACCACCAGAGACATCATCTTGTGTAGCTTTAGGTTTGGCCTTAAGGATCTAGATTATATATATATAATGTGTGTGCGTGTGTGTGTATATATATATACATATATAATATGTATATAACTATATTTAAGTATTAATTTTGGCTGTGCTGAATCTCCGTTGCTGCATGGCCTTTCTATTATTTGGCAAACCAGGGGCTCCTCTCTAGTTTGCGGTGCACAGGCTTCTCACTGCAGCGGCTTACCTTGTTGCAGGGCACAGGCTCCAGGCTTCAGTAGTTGTGGTGCACAGTCTTAGTTGCTTCACAGCATGTGGGATCTTCCCCGACCAGGAATTGAACCCAGGTCTCCCAGGCAGATTCTTTTTTTATTATTTTTGGTTATTCTGGGTTTTCACCGCTGCCTCAGGCTCTTCTCTAGTTACAAGGAGTGGAGGCACTCTCAGGGAGTTGAAGGGAGCCAGCGTCTTGTTGCAGTGACTTCTTGTTGTGGAACTCGGGCTGTAGGTCACACAGGCTTCAATAGTTGCGGCACATGGGCTCTTTAGTCTCGATACCTCTAGAGCTCTGGCTCAATAATTGTGGCTCACAGGCTTAGTTGCTCCGCAGCATGTGGGACCTTCCCAGGCCAGGGATCAAACCTGTGTCTCCTGCACTGGCAGGCAAGCTCTTCACCACTGAGCTACCAGGGAAGGCCCCCCACGCAGATTCTTAACCGCTAGACTACCAGGGAGGCCCCATGAGTCTGGATCTTTAGACCAGAGATTCCAAACTTCAGTGTGCCTATGTCAGACCTCTGGGAGAGCTGGTTAAAACCCTCATTCCTGGATCCCCGCCCCAGCTTCTGACTTGCAGCTTCGCAGAGTCTGAGAATTTGTACTGCTAACGGGTTTCCAGTGATGTCAGTGCTGCTAATGTGGGAATCACATATGAGAAACTGCCTAGGGCATCGTTTTCTAGCTCAGAGAATCCAGTGCGCCCGATCCAAACTGTCATTTCTTTATAAAATAGTCTTAACGGTGACGCAGCCATGTTCACTTGTTTACTTGCTGTGTGTGGCTGCGTCCTTGGTACAAGTGCAGGACTGAGTAGCTTCAACAGACTTTAAGGCCTTCAAAGCCTTTTTCGGTCCTTCTCAGAAAATTTACTACTTGGTGCTTTATAGGAAAAAGGGCAGGCTTCCCTGGTGACAATGCAATGCAGGAGACCCAGATTCAATCCCAGGCTGGGAGTTCCCCTGCAGAAGGGATAGGCTACCCACCCCAGTATTCTTGGGCTTCCCTGGTGACTCAGTTGGTAAAGAATCCACCTGTAATGCAGAAGCAGAGCAGCCGGACTGATGTGTCCAACTAGCGAGCAGGAGCTCTGGAGCACGTATGCCCAGAGCTGGTGCTCTGCAGCAACACAGGCCATTGTGATAGGAGGCCCACACCGGCCAAAGAACAAAGATGGATGAAAATAGATGGATGAAAGACCAACAGAAGTGACAAGAAAAAAAAAAGCCTCCATGGACCTGGAAAGATAAAGAACTGTTGCAAATATGTTATCCAGGAACAAAGGAAAGTTGGAAAGACAACAGCATTTATGATGGTGGAATTGCATCTTATGCAGAGATACATACACAAGAGGAAAGGAAAAAAAAAAAAAGAAACCTCGTGGAGTCAAAATTATGCTTGGAAATCCAAGTCACCTTTAAAAACTACAGTACACACATTTACAGGCCATGTTGGAGGCAGACTCAGTGTGTCCAACACAGCCAATTTTCCCTTCAGTGTTCAAACAGATGGCTCATTCTTTGGGTGAGCACCAGATGAAGTAGTTGGCTTGTGTTTGAGGCCATCTTGTATAAAAAGTACTTATCTTTAAACACTAGAATCACACTCTGCACTGTGAGAAGCTCCCACTACAAGATACAAAGAATCTGTGACCAGCTGAGGGAGCTGTGGATTACCGCCTCCCTCTGAACGCCTGGCCTGGGGAGTGCTAAGAGAACTGGGAGGCACAGGCGATGGCGCGACTTAATTTCTCACCCTTGCTCTTTCTCTGTCCCAGCGCATACAGCTGGGTGTGTAACTCTTAGACGTGCCTCTGATGGGACTCCCCTATGCTGGTGAAGACACTGATGAGATAATAAAGGTCTCACAAGGGAGGTCCATATCTCACTGAAGCGAGCCATTTCTGGTATTGCGCTGCTCAGATTACACACAAGAGACATGCCCAGGTAAACCTAAAGGAAAATAACTTTATATTATATAAGTATACACATAAGTATATAATATTATATAATTTACTTCCAAGCTCTATCAGCGTTACTGATGGCACGAGTACTTTGAGGTTGTCATGTCTGTTTATGTCAGGGCTTTTTAGCCTTGAGTAATCCAAGCTGAAAGCTGACTGGGCCATTTCGTCACCACCCACCACCTCTGATCCCTCAAGAGTTGTTGTTCAGTCGCTCAATCGTGTCCAACTCTTTGTGACCCCATTGCCTGCAGTATGCAAGGCCTCCCTGACCTTTACCATCTCCTGGAGTTCGCTCAAACTCATGTGCATGGACTTAGTGATGCCATCTGACCATCTTATCCTCTGTCGTCCCCTTTTCCTCCTACCCTGTCTTTCCCAGCATCAGGGTCTTTTCCAGTGAGTCAGCTCTTTGCATCAGGTGGCCAAAGTACTGGAGCTTCAGGCCTTCCAGTGAATATTCGGGGTTGCATTAATGATCCTCAACTCGGGACTGTGCTGAGCACTGGAGGTTTAGCATCCCCGGCTCAAGCACACTAAGTGCCAACACTGGCTTGCTCCATCGTGTCTGAGCTCCACCGAGCTCCTCTGTCCATGGGATTTTCTAGGCAATACTGGAGTGGGTTGCCATTTCCTCCCCCAGGGGATCTTCCCAACTCAGGGATCAAATTCATGTTCCCTGCATCTCCTTGAACTGGCAGGCAGATTCTTTACCACTAAGCCACCTGGGAAGCCCTAAATGCCAGTAGTTCATTCCATTACTATGACCACAACAGAGTGTGGGCACGAATCATGAACATGCCCCCAGGGACTGTGAAAATCCTGTACCCCTCTCCCCATCTGTGTCAAGAACCACTTACAAGGTTAACAGCAGAGCAGCACCAGTTCTCTGGAAGAGGTTTTAAAAAGACTAGATGTAATCATCAGTGTTAAGATGTGGCTGGGGAATTTTTTTGTAACTCACAATGTGACTTGCTGACTTCACTATTGAGCTGGCTTAACTTTGGTGTAATGATGTACTGATTAGGTACACTGAGTATTGTTTATTCCTGTAGATAATCGTGTTCACTTAATGAACGGTTCCGAATCAGGACTCAAAGTTCAGAAATTCTACCTTTCTCTCTTCCTGTGCCCCCCATGCCACCCCCAATCAAACAGGACTTAGACCTCTTTGTAACCTGAAAGAATAAATATACTATGGGAAATCAGGGTACCTTTACTTATAAAATTCACATATCGTGCTAGATTTTTTAAGAAAGTCAGATTTACTAAACCATGAAATAGAAGATTATTGATTTTATAGAGCACATTTATATATTAGTTTTAGATGTGCTTTTGGAAAATTATTATGCTGGCACATGTCACAGATATATTCCACTGCAGAGCCCGGGACAATTATAAGAACTACAAGCCAGAAAGCCTTGACTGAGCAAGATGGTATGGAGGCTACTATTAAACCAATGAAATAGAAGATTATTGTTCTCATGTGCATGGACTTAGTGATGCCATCTGACCATCTTTCCCACCCCCCATCAGGGTCTTTTCCAGTGAGTCAGCTCTTTGCATCAGGTGGCCAAAGTACTGGAGCTTCAGGCCTTCCAGTGAATATTCGGGGTTGCATTAATGATCCTCAACTCGGGACTGTGCTGAGCACTGGAGGTTTAGCATCCCCGGCTCAAGCACACTAAGTGCCAACACTGGCTTGCTCCATCGTGTCTGAGCTCCACCGAGCTCCTCTGTCCATGGGATTTTCTAGGCAATACTGGAGTGGGTTGCCATTTCCTCCCCCAGGGGATCTTCCCAACTCAGGGATCAAATTCATGTTCCCTGCATCTCCTTGAACTGGCAGGCAGATTCTTTACCACTAAGCCACCTGGGAAGCCCTAAATGCCAGTAGTTCATTCCATTACTATGACCACAACAGAGTGTGGGCACGAATCATGAACATGCCCCCAGGGACTGTGAAAATCCTGTACCCCTCTCCCCATCTGTGTCAAGAACCACTTACAAGGTTAACAGCAGAGCAGCACCAGTTCTCTGGAAGAGGTTTTAAAAAGACTAGATGTAATCATCAGTGTTAAGATGTGGCTGGGGAATTTTTTTATAACTCACAATGTGACTTGCTGACTTCACTATTGAGCTGGCTTAACTTTGGTGTAATGATGTACTGATTAGGTACACTGAGTATTGTTTATTCCTGTAGATAATCGTGTTCACTTAATGAACGGTTCCGAATCAGGACTCAAAGTTCAGAAATTCTACCTTTCTCTCTTCCTGTGCCCCCCATGCCACCCCCAATCAAACAGGACTTAGACCTCTTTGTAACCTGAAAGAATAAATATACTATGGGAAATCAGGGTACCTTTACTTATAAAATTCACATATCGTGCTAGATTTTTTAAGAAAGTCAGATTTACTAAACCATGAAATAGAAGATTATTGATTTTATAGAGCACATTTATATATTAGTTTTAGATGTGCTTTTGGAAAATTATTATGCTGGCACATGTCACAGATATATTCCACTGCAGAGCCCGGGACAATTATAAGAACTACAAGCCAGAAAGCCTTGACTGAGCAAGATGGTATGGAGGCTACTATTAAGACACAGATGAAGCTGAAATCTTAAGAGGCGGCAGAGAACCACTCTGCTCTCATCCTTTTTCTGGAATAGTTCATCTGGGGGGGAGACAAAATTGTGTAAGAAAACTTTCAAATCTTCAGCTGAAATTGAAACCCTTCCTGAGCACGCAGGCACAGAATCTTTGTTTTATACAGGCTTCCATTGAAAATAATCCAGAATATCCATTACATGTGTATCCTTGATAGTTACAAGTGATAATGTACATTATGGACCTCTGAATATACATATGCACATAAACTGCCAGTATTTACTTTAATAATGAGACTGCTCCTGCAGAGCAAACGATACAGTAAACACCCAGCGATTTCGAATGGTTGCTATTTCTGTTTTATAGTCTTCATATGTCTTCATTGTTTTGAAAATGTAGACAACTGAAATCAAATAGTCAATACCATTCCTCTGCAGTAATTACTAATAGATGCTACCCATGAACACACTTATAAAAACATACTATGTTTTCCTTTGAAACAGGTGAAGAAAAATAAGCCGTAACTTGCTAAAAAGTCATGGAAAAGAGCTGCCTTTCTAGGATGACAATTTTGTTTCTAGAGTTGTGAATTAATACTTTCAATTTGGAGAATTTATAAATATACAAGAAATGTGTGACACCCATTAGCCAAGACTCACAAACCAGCATAATTCCATGTTTATGTAGTAATAGAAGCTATGATTTAGAACATGTACCAAATAACAATTCAAACTTATTACAACGATCAAAGGCTTCTTCATCCTAAAACATTTATGCTTTTGAATAGTTGCTAGCTCTAAAATGTTTATGTCCATTTTAAGTATTCGACTGATTAAATATAACCCTTCTCTCCAGCAAATCTTTGAATTATATTCTTGTCCTTTTAATATCTTTTTACTTGGATCATGCCCATAGATTCTGGGTATCTGAAGAATCCAAACATTTGAGGGTTCATGTATTGTCAAAATATTTTAAAACAGGTAATATTATTGGGAGCTGAAATTAAAAAGAATTTTAAGGTTAAAAAACTTCGAGTCTGTAAAGAATATCTACTATTGAACAAGGTGGCCACCAAGGTACCCGATGTTTATAATGGCAAACACTTTAAAAAAGTGAAGCTGAAATCTTAAGAGCCCAGAGAACCACTCTGCTCTCATCCTTTTTCTGGAATAGTTCATCTGGGGGGGAGACAAAATTGTGTAAGAAAACTTTCAAATCTTCAGCTGAAATTGAAACCCTTCCTGAGCACGCAGGCACAGAATCTTTGTTTTATACAGGCTTCCATTGAAAATAATCCAGAATATCCATTACATGTGTATCCTTGATAGTTACAAGTGATAATGTACATTATGGACCTCTGAATATACATATGCACATAAACTGCCAGTATTTACTTTAATAATGAGACTGCTCCTGCAGAGCAAACGATACAGTAAACACCCAGCGATTTCGAATGGTTGCTATTTCTGTTTTATAGTCTTCATATGTCTTCATTGTTTTGAAAATGTAGACAACTGAAATCAAATAGTCAATACCATTCCTCTGCAGTAATTACTAATAGATGCTACCCATGAACACACTTATAAAAACATACTATGTTTTCCTTTGAAACAGGTGAAGAAAAATAAGCCGTAACTTGCTAAAAAGTCATGGAAAAGAGCTGCCTTTCTAGGATGACAATTTTGTTTCTAGAGTTGTGAATTAATACTTTCAATTTGGAGAATTTATAAATATACAAGAAATGTGTGACACCCATTAGCCAAGACTCACAAACCAGCATAATTCCATGTTTATGTAGTAATAGAAGCTATGATTTAGAACATGTACCAAATAACAATTCAAACTTATTACAACGATCAAAGGCTTCTTCATCCTAAAACATTTATGCTTTTGAATAGTTGCTAGCTCTAAAATGTTTATGTCCATTTTAAGTATTCGACTGATTAAATATAACCCTTCTCTCCAGCAAATCTTTGAATTATATTCTTGTCCTTTTAATATCTTTTTACTTGGATCATGCCCATAGATTCTGGGTATCTGAAGAATCCAAACATTTGAGGGTTCATGTATTGTCAAAATATTTTAAAACAGGTAATATTATTGGGAGCTGAAATTAAAAAGAATTTTAAGGTTAAAAAACTTCGAGTCTGTAAAGAATATCTACTATTGAACAAGGTGGCACCAGACTGGATGCAATTTAGGGTACCCTGATGTTTATAATGGCAAACACTTTAAAAATAAACCCAAGGGCAAAATGAGTACACTAAAAATCACACAAAGCCGAGTAACTAATAAAACAGCAAAGGTATTCAACTAACAACCAAACGTTTAGTATTGGGTTGACCAGAAAGTTCATTCAGGCTTTTCCATTCCTTACAGACTTTTGGCCAAGGCAATATATAAGCTTTTGCTTATTTAAAAAGTTTCTGAAATCTGGAGGAAAGGGGGTTTCCTGAACTGAGAAAAGTTACAGCTCTCACAAGACCTTTAGGTCTTAAAAGTACAAGAATTAAGCCATGGTTTTCAACCTTGGCTGTCTATTCTTAGCATCAGGCCGAAGCTGTTAAAAAATACCTATGCCCTTGCCTCATCCCCGAGACTGTGTCTGGGGTGAGGACAGACAATGCTGTTTGTTAAAACCATGCAGTTAACCCTAATGTGCAGACAAGGTAGAGACCCACTGAACTAGGCTGAAAGATCAAAAGAACCAGATGGCAATCCAGGAGTCTGATGGTCTTTCGTGGAAATAAGCACATCCATGCTAACATAAAAATATGAGTGACTTGAATATTGAGACTGAGGACATTTCTCATTATGGTTAACCGAATTTTTTACTGTTATATTTATTTTGTATTGGTGCATGCATGTGTACACATGCATGGGGACACTCAGTCCTGTCTGACTCTTCGCAGCCCCATGGACTGTAGCCCGCCAGGCTCCTCAGTCCATAGGATCATTGGCATGTAATTGCTCTCATTCTGGTTAGTTTTGCCGCTACTGGTGAGGAACCCACTTGCCAATGCATAAGACATGGATCCTGGGTTGGAGAGATCCCCTGGAGGAGAGCATGGCAGCCCACTCCGTGTTTTATTGGCTGGAGAATCCCATGGACAGAGGAGCCTGGCGGGCTACAGTCCATCAGGCTGCAGAGAGTTAGACATGACTGAAGCGACTTAGCACACAGCACATGAGATAAGGCTCTACTGAGCCTTAGCAAAAGACTCAGAGTTCATCTATTGAAGGACAGTCCAGGATTTCCCTGGTAGTCCAGTGGGTAGAGAGTCCGCCTTGCAGCGCAAGGGGCACCAGTTCAAACCCTGGCCCGGGAAGATCCCACATGCCCAGAACGGCTGGACCGGTGTGTCCAATTGTGAGCCAACACTCTGGAGCACACGCGCCTGGAGCCGGTGCCCTCGACAACAGGCTACTGCAGTGGGAGGCCCACTCAGGCCGGTCCATTCCTTACAGACTTTTAAGGCAATATATAAGCTTTGCTTATTTAAAAGTTTCTGAAATCTGGAGGAAAGGGGTTTCCTGAACTGAGAAAAGTTACAGCTCTCACAAGACCTTTAGGTCTTAAAAGTACAGAATTAAGCCATGGTTTTCAACCTTGGCTGTCTATTCTTAGCATCAGGCCGAAGCTGTTAAAAAATACCTATGCCCTTGCCTCATCCCCGAGACTGTGTCTGGGGTGAGGACAGACAATGCTGTTTGTTAAAACCATGCAGTTAACCCTAATGTGCAGACAAGGTAGAGACCCACTGAACTAGGCTGAAAGATCAAAAGAACCAGATGGCAATCCAGGAGTCTGATGGTCTTTCGTGGAAATAAGCACATCCATGCTAACATAAAAATATGAGTGACTTGAATATTGAGACTGAGGACATTTCTCATTATGGTTTAAACCCGAATTTTTACTGTTATATTTATTTTGTATTGGTGCATGCATGTGTACACATGCATGGGGACACTCAGTCCTGTCTGACTCTTCGCAGCCCCATGGACTGTAGCCCGCCAGGCTCCTCAGTCCATAGGATCATTGGCATGTAATTGCTCTCATTCTGGTTAGTTTTGCCGCTACTGGTGAGGAACCCACTTGCCAATGCATAAGACATGGATCCTGGGTTGGAGAGATCCCCTGGAGGAGAGCATGGCAGCCCACTCCGTGTTTTATTGGCTGGAGAATCCCATGGACAGAGGAGCCTGGCGGGCTACAGTCCATCAGGCTGCAGAGAGTTAGACATGACTGAAGCGACTTAGCACACAGCACATGAGATAAGGCTCTACTGAGCCTTAGCAAAAGACTCAGAGTTCATCTATTGAAGGACAGTCCAGGATTTCCCTGGTAGTCCAGTGGGTAGAGAGTCCGCCTTGCAGCGCAAGGGGCACCAGTTCAAACCCTGGCCCGGGAAGATCCCACATGCCCAGAACGGCTGGACCGGTGTGTCCAATTGTGAGCCAACACTCTGGAGCACACGCGCCTGGAGCCGGTGCCCTGCGACAACAGGCTACTGCAGTGGGAGGCCCACTCAGGCCAAAAGAATAAAAGACAGATGAAAGATAAATAAAAAACAGTAAGAACATTTTCCTTAAATATGTGTGTGTGTATGTGCATATTGTATGTATGTATGTATGTATGTATGTATGTATGTATGTATGTATGTATGTATGTATGTATGTATAAAGGGGGAGGCAATCCTTCCAGGATTGCTCTGGGTTACACTCACTTCTGAACCTCTCGCTGTGCCTCTTTCCTGTCTTCTCTCTTGGATTCATCCCACTAGCATTTAATCATGTCTCTCCTCTCCTAAAGCACATGTCTGTAGACCCCTCACCAATACCACCGACTGCCCTGCTCTGCCAGTGTCCCTTGGCTTAGTGCCCATGAGCACTGCTGTGAAGGGTGCTGGAAGTCTCCACTCGAAAGAACTCACCAAGTCCTTCTGTGAATATGTATTCAAAAAACCACTCCAGCCTGTCACCTCTCTCCATGCCCACTGCTGCTTAGGCACACTAACATTCCTGTAGGCTGTCATCTCTAAGCATCTCATTACATACTGTTTCCACAAGAATAAAAGACGAGTAGTCCTTAATACCAAGCACCGTTTAAGTATCTCCATCCAGAAGTGTCTTTATATGTTGTTTATCATCCTTAGCAGTTTTCTACTGAATTTAACTCTCGGGGGACTAGAAATACTTAGATTTTTAAGTACCTCTTGCTTTAATTCCATGTACATTATATGAATTTAATTTTTAAAAAAACTTAAATTGCCTGGAGGAACTTGATACATTAAAAAATATTTGTTTTACAAAGCTTTATTTCATACACAAATTTTCTTAAAGCAGTACATTTTCTCCCCGAGTGTCTGTACTGAGAAATGATTTTTTCGCATAAAATTTATCTCCTAAAAAGGGACTCCTGCCTTCTAGCTCAACTCTTTCCGTCTGCCTTAGGGATTTCACCATTCGTTGGTGATGTGAGGATGGCTGCCTTCCCATTATTGCCTCTTTTTCCATCTTCTTTCATTATCTACTATCATTTTGAATTCACTGTATGCCACTTTCTTACCTACCAGTCTTCTGTTGTGTTTATCTTAAATTCTCCTTTTTTCACCAATCACAAGGTTACTTTTTCCACTGAAAGTGTAACTGTGTAACTCGAATATTGACACAGCCTGCACATTGAGAATTATTTTTAATGTGCCCTAATAAGCTATCCTCCCACCTGGGACATTTAAATGTGAGAAAATGGGTACCTCCACTACCTATATTTTCACACTGAAGTCCTCATCAGAAGAGAAAAGATTAGAAGAGAACCTCAGGAAACAGGCTGGCCCAGAAGCCAGTACCAAGCAGGCTCGGAGCTAAGCTTCAACATGGGATTGATAGGAGGGCCGGGCGAGGAAGCGTAAGCTTTGAAAGCGGTCGGCGCTGAGAGACACTCGGGAGAAGCCCAGGATGCGAGGCTGGTGGAGGGTCTCGATTGGAATAGTGGGAGACAAGAGGGCTCAGCAGGGACCCCACGACAGAGAGCCCATGAGCCAGGCCACCCGGTCTACTCCTGGCTCCACTACCTGCCAATTCTGTGACCCAAGAGGTGAGTTCTTCAAGGGTCAATGTTTAGACAAAAATCAAATAACTGAGGACTTCGCCTCAGAAAAATAAAGAAATCCCTCTGACTGGATACAGAAAGATGAGTCTGCATAAAATGTGATTAGAAAGGTACGGCTGGGGAGGCTCACAAAGAAAGGGACATATACTTACAGCTGATTCACTCTGTTATACAGCAGAAACAAAGTATTATAGAGCAATTATCTTCCAGTTAAAATTTTTTTTTTCATTTAAAAATTTTTTAAAAAGGGTCTTGTGTCTCACTTGAGAATCAAGAACGGTGGCTCAATGGTAAAGAATGCACCTCAGTGCAGGAGACATGGTTTAATCCTTAGGTTAAGAAGATCCCCTGGAGAAGGAAATGGTAACCCACTCCAGTATCCTTGCCTGGGAAATCCCATGGACAGAGGAGCCTGCTGGGCTACAGCCCGTGGGGTTGCAAAGAGTTGAACACTTAGCAACCGAACAACAGTAATTCCATCTTACACCATTTTACATGTAATACTCTCCTATAATAATTCTGTAAGAATACAAGAATCAAGGTAATACAAACTTCATTCAACAGAGCATTATACTCCTCTCCTGCTTTTTTCAAAAAATTATAAACCAATTAACAAAATATAAAGAAGCAAACATGTCCAGAAAAGAGAAAAACTACAGCCTGCCATTCCACTTCATTTTACTGCCGAAATCACAAGGTTACTTTTCCACTGAAAGTGTAACTGTGTAACTCGAATATTGACACAGCCTGCACATTGAGAATTATTTTTAATGTGCCCTAATAAGCTATCCTCCCACCTGGGACATTTAAATGTGAGAAAATGGGTACCTCCACTACCTATATTTTCACACTGAAGTCCTCATCAGAAGAGAAAAGATTAGAAGAGAACCTCAGGAAACAGGCTGGCCCAGAAGCCAGTACCAAGCAGGCTCGGAGCTAAGCTTCAACATGGGATTGATAGGAGGGCCGGGCGAGGAAGCGTAAGCTTTGAAAGCGGTCGGCGCTGAGAGACACTCGGGAGAAGCCCAGGATGCGAGGCTGGTGGAGGGTCTCGATTGGAATAGTGGGAGACAAGAGGGCTCAGCAGGGACCCCACGACAGAGAGCCCATGAGCCAGGCCACCCGGTCTACTCCTGGCTCCACTACCTGCCAATTCTGTGACCCAAGAGGTGAGTTCTTCAAGGGTCAATGTTTAGACAAAAATCAAATAACTGAGGACTTCGCCTCAGAAAAATAAAGAAATCCCTGACTGGATACAGAAAGATGAGTCTGCATAAAATGTGATTAGAAAGGTACGGCTGGGGAGGCTCACAAAGAAAGGGACATATACTTACAGCTGATTCACTCTGTTATACAGCAGAAACAAAGTATTATAGAGCAATTATCTTCCAGTTAAAATTTTTTTTTTCATTTAAAAATTTTTTAAAAAGGGTCTTGTGTCTCACTTGAGAATCAAGAACGGTGGCTCAATGGTAAAGAATGCACCTCAGTGCAGGAGACATGGTTTAATCCTTAGGTTAAGAAGATCCCCTGGAGAAGGAAATGGTAACCCACTCCAGTATCCTTGCCTGGGAAATCCCATGGACAGAGGAGCCTGCTGGGCTACAGCCCGTGGGGTTGCAAAGAGTTGAACACTTAGCAACCGAACAACAGTAATTCCATCTTACACCATTTTACATGTAATACTCTCCTATAATAATTCTGTAAGAATACAAGAATCAAGGTAATACAAACTTCATTCAACAGAGCATTATACTCCTCTCCTGCTTTTTTCAAAAAATTATAAACCAATTAACAAAATATAAAGAAGCAAACATGTCCAGAAAAGAGAAAAACTACAGCCTGCCATTCCACTTCATTTTACTGCTTAAAAAGGTCTTTGTTAAAATTTTTTTTAAAAGTTGTTCATTCTCTTAAATAAATCCTTGCACACTCAATACCAGCCAGGTACCTCTACAGACTTTCTTGATTCTCAAAAGGGAGAAACACTGGCACATACAATTTTAATCTAGTGTGACTGCATGCTATAGTGGTTATATATACAGGGGCATTGATCCAAACCAGGAAAAGGCAGGGGTCGTGCTGAAAAGGAGATGAACAGAAGATGTCTGCAAAATGAATCAGGTCAACACACCAGCAGAGAGCCAGGAGAAGGTACTTGGCACTGTGGATACTTTAGAGTCATCACTAATGCTGAAATTTCACAAATGCAACATCCATTCCATTTTAATTATGTCACCTTTTATTTTTTTACAATATATTTCCAAAAAAAAAAAAAAGCCGTTACAGTTGCCTTAACTGCTCTGTATGACCTGGAATCAAAGAACACTGAGGATTAGAACACACAAACATCAAGCTGTAATACCTACTTGTGCTGAACCATTACTACAGAAGGGATGTTGTTTTTTTAAATAAGCAGGCAATGCAAAATAAAATACAAACTGGTTAGAAGGTAAATTTTGTTTCAATGGCTATAGAAAGGAGGTGGTTCAGTTATCATCGTTTTTCTAACACATCTCGTCTGGCAGCAAGCTGGATTATGCATTTAAAGCAATATATGCCCTGAAAGTTCGTACTTTCAGAGTTGTGTGCGTCTCCTGAAATCAGAGCCCCGCTGAAAAAGGGATCGCTCTCCATATCCTTAAAACCCCTCCCTCCATAAGGTCACAGTGCTCCTGAACTCAAGACTCTCACTGGTGAAGCATTTATACTCATCTTTCTCCAGTGACACTGGATCCTTTTAGTTTTCTCTGAAAGAGAAGCGATGAAAATGCATGGACACCCTCCAGGGTCCGATTCTCACTTCACATTCTCCAAGTAGTAAAATAGCTCTGTATGTGGATGAAAAAGTTTTCAATTTCCTCCTGGGAGTTTTTAATCATGTTAGCATTAAAAATTTATCTGGGGTTAGTGGGATTTCCCAAATAAAATTTTTAGTTGCCAGGTATTTTCAGAAATTATTAATAAAGCATTACATATATGTAATTAACTCTTACCTATCAAAATATATATATGTATATATATCTATCTTACCTTCACTGAAGTGCTGTGTTGTTTTTGTTTTTTTCTGGCTGAACATAAGAAACAAGTTTAGTGGATGGACAAATGCTGGCTTTATTTCTTTATAAGCAACAACTGCAGTCTTCTTTTCATTCAATAGGACTACATAATAAATTCACAAAGGCAATACAAGGAGACACCTACTATACAGGCATCTGCCAAGCAAGTCATGTTTTAAGCTTGGACTCTATCAAATAGCACTATGGCATTATAGGCATTCCATTTTGCCTTTTTTTCAAGTTTGTCAGTTCTTTACTAATATATATATATATATTTTTTTTTTCCCCTAGCAAGGGATCATGTGTAATCACAAAGTAAGGCCTAGAGACCATTTACAGTCACTCCCAATATTAGGGTGGACATAATCCTCAAGAGCTGATATAAACCAGACTGAACACTACGAAGTCAACTAGAACCACGCTTGGTCCCATTCAAATAGTCTCCAATAACACTTTGTTGATATACATGTTCCCTTCTTGACTGATTCTGTGTTAATCTTTAAAAACTTATGACAAGTAAGACGGCAGAGTTTCACAGAGTTGTAGTTTTAGGGGGACGGCTACACTCCAGTGAATACGTTTTCATTCACAAAGTCTCATTAGTGATGTCTTTTCTACAAATATAAACATGGTTGGCAAAGTAAAAAAAGGCACGAAAGGGGAATAATGAGAAATGCTTTCCACTTTCAGTGAAGAGTACCAAAGCAAGTTGTCTTTCACAAGAAAAGGCAGAGAAAAGTGTTCAGTACTTCATGCACAACTTCAGCTAAAGAAAAAAAAAATTCTCTTCAGGTAGGTCCTGAGGCTTCAGAAAACGGGTTGTTCTAATCACGTGCTTCGTGTAAAGTAAAATGTAAAGCTACACAAATACGTGTCTGGTTTAAGAGTGGACCCGCTTTTTTTTTTTTTTTTTTGAAAGTGAGGCATTTAAACAAAGGACAACAAAACCAAAATACCTTCATAAACAAAGCAACTCCATCTGTCGCCTCTGTCCCTTTTACCACTCGGTGGGGTAATGTGTCCGGTAGAATGTAAAATGCAGCATTCCGATCACGGGATCTAGAAACTTTTCATGATAACTTATTGCAAATTGCACTTGACAGTTCACCACGACAATGGAAAACTGGCCCCTTGTTCGTCTGTACAATCCTTAAGCCCCAAGCGGAAGTCACCAGTAAAATGACCTGGATAAAAAGTTTGCAGCTGTGCTCAGCCAGCTAGCTCCGCCCTCTGGATTGGAACCCATTCGGGACACTGCCTTGTCCTGCTCCTTCGTGGGACTCTCGTCCTCCGGCAGGTAGTCAGGCAGCTCCGTGTTCTGTTCGACCTCCACAGGCGTGTCCTGGAATGGGACCAGCATCTGAGACAGAGAACATGTGAAGAGTTACTGTAGATTGGCCTAACTGATGGGAGTGCATGTCACAGATTAAAAGTCAACTTTACTTCTCATTCTCATCACCGTATTCTTGGAGGCTACATTCCTTTAATAAGCATCCTCTTGTTACATGAAGGTAGACTGGCCTAATTCTTGAGCGCCGTGTAAACACAGGAAAAATGGCACATGGAAATTCTCACTCTTTTCTCCTGAGGTTCTGTCCATTTAAAAATGACAAAAACAGTATCTGGTTTCAGCGGGCCCCTAAGAGGCCAGTGAACCGCCTTTCTTTGCGAACTCAAGTGAACTAAAGAATCTTTCCCCCCTATCACAAAACTAGTGAAGGGTAGCAAGAGGCAAAGATTTTCATTATATAGACTTGTGCAATGATAGGACTGGATATTTATTTTTTCGACTGGCAAAACCAATTGAGGTTAGAAAGCCACATAGCCTTTCCTTCCACATACAACCAGCCACAGAGACCAAGAGCAGAGTCTGAAGTCGACGAAAGACCTATCCATATTTTTAGAAGTGTTAACTATTAAAGTTTTTAGAAGTGTTAACTATTAACCAAGAAACATGAGGATGGTCCGACTCAGCTGCATTCCTCTATTCTCAGCGGCTCTTTGTCTAGAAACACCAGCCATCTGCCAGCTGCGAGGAATAATCGAGAAAGAACTGGGCAGGAAGCAATTACAGAGAGCCTTTACCTCCTCTCCACTTTCGCTTTTCACCACTTGCTGCGCCTTCATGACCTTGGTGGATGCTATTGCTGATGCCAAAGCCTAGGCCAGGAGAAAAAGACAACACTTTTGAATAAGGATCAGTTTACCTGTGACCTCAAGTGTATTTAGCCATTTAAGATACCCACCTCTGCTTTCAGATCTGAACGGATTCGAACCACACACCTCTGAACAGCCATTTGAAAAGTAAAGCTAATTACGCCTTTAATTTTTAGCAAGGCCTCTTCACACAGGTTTCTCCGGGACTGAAAAATTAAAGGCAAACATTAAAATTGTCAAGACAATAAAAGGCAATAAATCAAACAACACTGAACTAGTAATACTGAGGCGAAAGAGGGACAGGGGCCAGGGAAAGCAAAGGTTCTTAACTTCAATTCTACAATCACATATTCGAGGGCACAGAAAGGGTGGTGCTTATTAGTCAAGTTTAGGAAAACTTGAGGGCCTTTGCAAAAGCGGCAGATGTGGGCCTTAACAGAAGGAAATTTGGAAAATCCAGAAATACATGGAAATTAAACAACCAACTCCTACATAACCAATGGGTCAAACAAGAAATCACCAAAGAAATGAGAAAATACTTTCAGATGAATGAAATGAAATACCACATACCAAATCAGAGGGGATGTAGTTACAGTACTGCCTGGAGGGAAATTTATAGCTACAACGATGACATTAGAGTAGAGAAAAATCTCAAACCAGTTACCTAATACTCCATTCTAGGAAATAAGATAAAGAAGAACAAACTAAAGCCAAAGCAAACAGAAGGAAGGAAATACAAGGATTTCAACAGGAAAGAAAATAAACTGGCATGGGGGCAAGGGGGAATAGGAAGGAAAAATAAAACAAAATCAATGAAACCACAGATTGGTTCTTCAGAAAGAGTAACAAAATTGTAAAACTTTAGCTAGACTGACCAAGAAAAGAGAAGAGAGAAAAAAATTACCAGAAATAAAAGACGGTATTAAGAGATATGGGTTTAATCCCTGGGTCAGAAGATCCCTGGGAGGACAGGGATCCTCCAGTATTCTTGCCTAGAGAATCTCACGGACAAAGGAGCCTGGCAGGCTACAGTCCAGATTCTCAAAGAGCTGGACATGACTGAGGAGATTGAAGTGACTTAACACACACAGCACGAATCGTACGAATGATGACTGACAGTAGCACTCCTGATAAAAGGCAGAAACTTTCGGATTGAATTTAAAAAGCAAGATCCACCTAAAGGGTTGTCAGTTTTTACTTCACATATTTTGAAGTCATAGTCTTGGAGCATAAATATTTGATTAGTTGACCCCTTAAGCACAAAATGCCGCTCTCTATCAGAATAAAACACCGGCACTGGGACGTCTTAAGATGGTGGGCAGGTGACACGGAAGTAAGCAGTGAACAGGATCTCTCTCCCACGTTATGAATCACATGTTTAGAAAAATCTCACCGTGTCATCAAGACCATCTATATGCAAAACCACTGTTTTGGCACGTTTGTTTGTAGTTCCCAGAAAAAATTGAGCTTTCCTTCGACGTGAATTCACTTCACTGAAACTATCCCCATCTGCCATACTGGAAGACTGAAGAATGTCATAGATTTCAGAGGCCAGCAGTTTCGTTTCCCCTGGAGTTGTAGTCCTTGAAAAGAAATGTAAATTAGCAAAGCAGTCTTGTGACTTCTACCGAGTCTATGATTGTATTTCAATACAGGGACTTATGTGTAAATAGTGTGTCAGTTTATGTCTTTATATACCTTTCACAAAGCAAGTATGTATCATTACACAACTCTGGCAAGAGTTTTCATTCTGAAAACTTTTCAATCCTCTACGGTGCCTCACATAAATGTCTGGTGCCATGCTGTCTACGAGAACTTCTGGCACTGACAGAAATGTCCACTCACCACACCAGTTACTGAGCATTTGATATGCGGCAAGCACAACTAAACAACTTTATTTACTTGTAATTAAACAGCCACACCTGGCGTAGGTCAGATGGTCAAAAATCTGCCTGCAAGGCAGGAAGACCCAGGTTTGATCCCCTGGAGAAGAGACTAGAAAATCACTCCAGTAGTCTTGCCTGGAAATCCCATGGAGAGGAGTCTGGTGGGCTGTGGTCTATGGGGTCGCAAAGAGTCAGACACCACTGAGCAACTAAACCACACGCATGGCAAATGGTTACTGTAACTGGCAGCACAGGTTTAATGGCTCTTACTAGGTAGCTGAATTGAATAAACAGTAAGTACATGTAACTAAGAAAATGACCCTCATTTCACCTATACGTGGGCTCACTCAAGTCCAAACCCTGTAACATACATTCAAGGACTTTACAGTCGGTGCCCTTTCAGCCTTGCCAATATCTGCCTTTTCCTCAGGCAGAAGAGCTTCACCCTGACTGTATCCTTGAAGGCTCAACTCACCCACCTTCTTCTTTATGAAGCCTCCTCACCCCGGAACCCCGTTCATCCCTCTGCATTCAAAGTACCATGCTTGTACTTACACTACGGAATGAAATGTTCCATTTCTCTTCAAGAACAGGGACACATGCTCTCCATCCCTTCCATGCAGTCTAACAAAATTTTGTGTAATCCATTTGTTTCCTGGATGGACGGGAATACTTCCATTCCTGATATTCGGACTCCACATTCTGGCTACATAGACCATCAGCTCCAGGGGTGCTAATTTGGCAATTTTCGTCCCCAACTGACTATACCAAGTGCTTTTCTGGACTACTGTAAACCACAGAAATCAATGACTTTGAATGATTCTGGCTTTGTATTCCAGAAAGCTACCAAAAGCTCTTTTAGGAGACTGTCTCAGCCGAGTCTATGATTGTATTTCAATACAGGGACTTATGTGTAAATAGTGTGTCAGTTTATGTCTTTATATACCTTTCACAAAGCAAGTATGTATCATTACACAACTCTGGCAAGAGTTTTCATTCTGAAAACTTTTCAATCCTCTACGGTGCCTCACATAAATGTCTGGTGCCATGCTGTCTCGAGAACTTCTGGCACTGACAGAAATGTCCACTCACCACACCAGTTACTGAGCATTTGATATGCGGCAAGCACAACTAAACAACTTTATTTACTTGTAATTAAACAGCCACACCTGGCGTAGGTCAGATGGTCAAAAATCTGCCTGCAAGGCAGGAAGACCCAGGTTTGATCCCCTGGAGAAGAGACTAGAAAATCACTCCAGTAGTCTTGCCTGGAAATCCCATGGAGAGGAGTCTGGTGGGCTGTGGTCTATGGGGTCGCAAAGAGTCAGACACCACTGAGCAACTAAACCACACGCATGGCAAATGGTTACTATAACTGGCAGCACAGGTTTAATGGCTCTTACTAGGTAGCTGAATTGAATAAACAGTAAGTACATGTAACTAAGAAAATGACCCTCATTTCACCTATACGTGGGCTCACTCAAGTCCAAACCCTGTAACATACATTCAAGGACTTTACAGTAGGTGCCCTTTCAGCCTTGCCAATATCTGCCTTTTCCTCAGGCAGAAGAGCTTCACCCTGACTGTATCCTTGAAGGCTCAACTCACCCACCTTCTTCTTTATGAAGCCTCCTCACCCCGGAACCCCGTTCATCCCTCTGCATTCAAAGTACCATGCTTGTACTTACACTACGGAATGAAATGTTCCATTTCTCTTCAAGAACAGGGACACATGCTCTCCATCCCTTCCATGCAGTCTAACAAAATTTTGTGTAATCCATTTGTTTCCTGGATGGACGGGAATACTTCCATTCCTGATATTCGGACTACACATTCTGGCTACATAGACCATCAGCTCCAGGGGTGCTAATTTGGCAATTTTCTGCGTCCCCAACTGACTATACCAAGTGCTTTTCTGGACTACTGTAAACCACAGAAATCAATGACTTTGAATGATTCTGGCTTTGTATTCCAGAAAGCTACCAAAAAGGCTCTTTTTTTAGGAGACTGTCTCAGCACTTTTCTGATAGCTGTTTTACAGTTTATTGAAAAGGTCACTGCAGTTGTGAGGTATTTTGAACACTAGCCAACCACAGTGGTGAACAGTATGAGCACATGGGGAAGGGGCACCATGAACTGGAGTGGAAACACACAATGTCTTCCCTTGCTACCATGAATGTTGTTTTTAGGTATGTGCCTCAAATAAAAAAAAAAAAATCATGATGACGTATAACAGGAGATTAACTAATGACCTTTCTTATAAAATGTCTTAAACACATGCTATTTCAGAACTTTTTAAATGTGCTTCCTAATCAACCAGGAGTGACAAAAAATTATTAAAAGACTAGTATCAGGGCTTTCCCTGGTGGTCCAGTGGGTAAGGACACCCACCACCTTGCAGTGCAAAGGGTGCTGGTTTGATCCCTGGTCTGGAAAGATTCCACGTGCCATGGAGCAGCTGGACCAGCGTGTCCAACTACCGAGCCGGAGCTCTGGAGCACATGCGCCCATAGCCAGTGCTCTGGAGCAAGAGAGGCCACTGTGATGGGAGGCCCACACAGGCCAAAGAACAAAGATGATGAAAATAAATAAATGAAAGATCAGTAGAAGTGGTCAAAAAAACACACTAGTATCAGGGCTTCCCTGGTTGTCCAGTGGGTAGAGTCCGCCTTGCTGTACAAGGGGTGCCGGTTCAATCCCTGGTCCAGGAAGATCCCATGTGGCAGAGTGGCTGGACCAGTGTGTTCAATTACGAGCCAGCACTCTGAAGCACATGCGCCCAGAGCTGGTGATCTGCAGCAAGAGAGGCCACTGCGATGGGAGACCCACACAAGCCAAAGAATAAAGATGGATGAAAATAAATCAATGAAAGACCAATACAAGAAGCCAAAATTTAAAAGAAAAAAAAAAAAAACAAGACTAGTGTCAAATTATTATCTTCCCATTCTGCAGAACAGAAACTATAACACTAGTTCTTAACCAAACAGGTCTACTAATGCCTTTGAGAAGGTGGTACAAAATAAACACTCCTACTGTCACTATTTTAACTTCCTTTATTTCACAGTTGCAAAGTTTCATCATTTTTATCCAGTAATGGATTCCTTTAAAACCAGAAGATTTTAAAAGAACAACATAGTCAAATCAAGGGGATGGTCTCACTGTTATTCTAAGCAAGTTTTTCTGGTATGTCTCACAGAACTTTTTTTTTTTTAAGAACTAACTTTATTGCTGCTCTTCCTATGAAACAGTTACTGTTTCTACTGACGCAGGTCTCCCTCTTAAAACTAAGTAAAATTTTATCTTGGGTAAGATGAACTTTGCAAAAGCATATAAGCAAAAATGAAGTAAAAATTAACTCACTAAAAAAAACCTCTTAGTTACTGCTTGACCTGGGCACTATAAGGTATCACAGTATCTCTGCATGCTGCTGTTCAACAAAAATTATAAATTTTTTTTTTGTTATTTTTTAAAAATATTTATTTATTTATTTTGGGGGGGGAGCGGGTTGGGGAGGGCGGGGGTGCACGGGCCACTTCTATTGGTCTTTCATTTATCTATTTTCATCTGTCTTTGTTCTTTGGCTCTTGTGGGCCTCCCATCACGGTGGCCTCTGTTGTTGCAGAGCGCTGGCTCTGGGCACATGCGCTCCAGAGCTCCGGCTCAGCAATTGGACACATCAGTACAGCTGCTCCGCGACACGTGGGATCTTCCCAGGCCAGGAATCCAACCGGCGCCCCTTGCACTGCAAGGCGGTGTCCTTACCGGCTGGACCACCAGGGAAGTCCTTTTTTTGTTATTTGTAAAAAATGTCTTTAAAACCAAAGAGCATCTACAGATTTGGAAGCAAGTATCTTAGTCTTTAAAAAAGAAATTACTATTCAAATACTATGACAATACATTCAAGTACAGAATATGTATTTATTTATTTATTTTGGGGGGGTGGGGTTTTTTTTGGGGGGGGGAGCGGGGCAGGTGGGCCATTTCTATTCATCTTTCGTTTATCTATTTTCATCCATCTTTGTTCTTCGGCCCATGTGGGCCTCCCATCACAGTGGCCTCTGTTATCGCAGAGCACCAGCTCTGGTGCATGCTCTCCAGAGCTCTGGCTTGGTAATTGGACACATTGGTCCAGCCGCTCCACGGCACATGGGATCTTCCCAGGCCAGGGATCGAACCGGCACCCCTTGCACTGCAAGGCGGTGTCCTTACCCACTGGACCACCAGGGAAGCCCCAAAATATCTAGAGTTATAATGGCACATAGGGCCATAAATGTAAGAAAGGCAGTATAATTAAACCAGTATTAATTGGCCTAATCTTCTCAGACAAGTGAAAAGATAAAGAGCTAATTAATGCCTTGGATTTAGGTCAGTCTTTAAAATCTTACATCCGAGGAAAAGACTATCTTAAAAAACTCTTTAAACAACTGGAATTCTGTCAGTAATTTACTATTCAATAACGAAATATATTAGTGTTTCACCACTTTTTCTAAGTAGTTGTTTATACTGAAAATGCTCAAAACATTACTCATAAGCCACTAAAAGGTGAACTCTTTATTATACAGAAAAAATAATTTTCATTTTGAATGTATTTCCTTAGTGATCATAAACAGCAATTCACTCTAATTCTAGGTGCTGCTAATAACGTTTTATATTGTCTATAAAAGCCAGTTAAGACTTCCATATACTTCATGAAAGCGATGATTATACTATTCCACTGTTAAAGGATTGCCATCATCTTTTTTTTTTTTTTTTTTTTAAAGCTAATTCAAGTATCATTTCTTTCTTTTTTTTGAGAGATTTATTTATTTACTTATTTTGGTTGGGGTGGGGTGGGGAGGGAGGGGAGCAGGCGGGCCACTTCTATTGGTCTTTCATTTCTCCATTTTCATCCATCTTTTTTCTTTTGGCCCGTGTGGGTCTCCCATGGCGGTGGCCTCTGTTGTCGCAGAGCGCCGGCTCTGGGCGCATGCACTCCAGAGCTCTGGCTCGGTAATTGGACACACCGGTCCAGCCACCCCGCGGCATGTGGGATCTTCCCAGGCCAGGGCTTGAACTGGCACCCCTTGCACTGCAAGGCGGTGTCTTTACCCACTGGACCACTAGGGAGGCCCTGCCATCATCTTTTGAAGAACTTCACAACTTTTCCTTTAGGAGGTGGTTTTGCGGTCCAGAGGCGAAGATTCCGAGTTCCCAGTGCAGGCGGCCCAGGTCTGATGCCTGGTCAGGAAACTAGATCTCACATGCAACTAAAGATTCTATATACCGCAATTAAGATCTGGTGCAGCCAAATAAATAAATTAAACCTTTTTTTTAAAAAATTTGACACTGGGCTTCCCTGGTGGTCCAGTGGGTAAGGACACCGCCTTGCAGTGGAAGGGGAGCCAGTTCGATCCCTGGCCTGGGAAAATCCCACGTGCCACGGAGCGGCTGGATGAAAATAAATAAATGAAAGACCAATAAAAGTGGCCAAAAAAAATCTGACACCAGGTGTTTAAAAAAAAAGAAAAAAGATTACATAGCTTTAAGTCTCTAAGAGACCTCTCAATGACACTCAGAAAAATCTCACCAAAAGCCCATTCGGCCATAATACAGATCAAGGTGCTTATGAGTAAGAGGAGCTGGAGAATAAAAGAATCATGCACTACACCGTGGCACGCATTTCCAAATGCCAACTGTGCTGTATTAGTGTTTCACCACTTTTTCTAAGTAGTTGTTTATACTGAAAATGCTCAAAACATTACTCATAAGCCACTAAAAGGTGAACTCTTTATTATACAGAAAAAATAATTTTCATTTTGAATGTATTTCCTTAGTGATCATAAACAGCAATTCACTCTAATTCTAGGTGCTGCTAATAACGTTTTATATTGTCTATAAAAGCCAGTTAAGACTTCCATATACTTCATGAAAGCGATGATTATACTATTCCACTGTTAAAGGATTGCCATCATCTTTTTTTTTTTTTTTTTTTAAAGCTAATTCAAGTATCATTTCTTTCTTTTTTGTGAGAGATTGAGTTATTTACTTATTTTGGTTGGGGGGGGGGGGGGGGGGAGGGGAGCAGGCGGGCCACTTCTATTGGTCTTTCATTTCTCCATTTTCATCCATCTTTTTTCTTTTGGCCCGTGTGGGTCTCCCATGGCGGTGGCCTCTGTTGTCGCAGAGCGCCGGCTCTGGGCGCATGCACTCCAGAGCTCCGGCTCGGTAATTGGACACACCGGTCCAGCCACCCCAGCATGTGGGATCTTCCCAGGCCAGGGCTTGAACTGGCACCCCTTGCACTGCAAGGCGGTGTCTTTACCCACTGGACCACTAGGGAGGCCCTGCCATCATCTTTTGAAGAACTTCACAACTTTTCCTTTAGGAGGTGGTTTTGCGGTCCAGAGGCGAAGATTCCGAGTTCCCAGTGCAGGCGGCCCAGGTCTGATGCCTGGTCAGGAAACTAGATCTCACATGCAACTAAAGATTCTATATACCGCAATTAAGATCTGGTGCAGCCAAATAAATAAATTAAACCTTTTTTTTAAAAAATTTGACACTGGGCTTCCCTGGTGGTCCAGTGGGTAAGGACACCGCCTTGCAGTGGAAGGGGAGCCAGTTCGATCCCTGGCCTGGGAAAATCCCACGTGCCACGGAGCGGCTGGATGAAAATAAATAAATGAAAGACCAATAAAAGTGGCCAAAAAAAATCTGACACCAGGTGTTTAAAAAAAAAGAAAAAAGATTACATAGCTTTAAGTCTCTAAGAGACCTCTCAATGACACTCAGAAAAATCTCACCAAAAGCCCATTCGGCCATAATACAGATCAAGGTGCTTATGAGTAAGACGGAGCTGGAGAATAAAAGAATCATGCACTACACCGTGGCACCGCGCATTTCCAAATGCCAACTGTGCTGCTCTGCGAACAAATCAATTTATATAAACTTCACAAGGTAGGATTTTCTCTTCACCCCCTTTTTTATGTTTATTTATTTATTTGGCTGTACTGGCTCTTAGTTTTTAGACCTGTCATCTTTTACTTGCGGCATGTGGGATTTAGTTCCTGACCAGGGATGGAACCCAGGCCCCCTGCATTGGGAGCACAGAGTCTTAGCCGCTGGGCTACCAGGGAAGTCCCAGATTTTCTCTTCTTAGAAACAGTATCCATAAGTACAATGGGTATCAACATTTTAAAATAAAAGTCAAGCATTTTCATAAGGATACTGTTAATATCAATGTTTAGGAACAACCAAGACACTGACCACTGGCACATTTTTGGACCTATAAACCCACAGTTACGCCTTTGTATTAGAATACAAATTTCAGTAAAATAAGCCAATCGGCTTCTCTACCCCACCAGGAGACACTATCTACTGTACTTACTTCTGTATAACAGTTTGCAAGCTTAACATCATACCAAGCTCTCCTTTCATCTTTTCTCTGTTGGCACGGCACTCTGCCAAGTATCGAAGAGCCTACAGCAAAAACAGGAATGGTTAACTCACATGTCCAGACAACTCAAACCCGCTGCTCTGACTGCAAGAGGAAAGAGTGAAAAATAGTTTTTGTTTTTAGAATCAACTGGTTCTGAAGTGTTTAGAAACTCCTCTTTAAATGTGGTCATCAGGGCAATCCTCTGCGGAAAAAATAATCCTGAGCTGGAGTTGAGTCTGTTCTTTGAAATGAAGGTCCCCAACTTATCTGCAAGGTCAAAATGAGGCTGTTCCAGTTTTATTTTCACTGCTTCATCCTGACAGAGATACAAGGAACTAAAACCAATAAAAGTGGCCAAACATAATCTGACACCAGGTGTTTAAAAAAAAAGAAAAAAGATTACATAGCTTTAAGTCTCTAAGAGACCTCTCAATGACACTCAGAAAAATCTCACCAAAAGCCCATTCGGCCATAATACAGATCAAGGTGCTTATGAGTAAGACGGAGCTGGAGAATAAAAGAATCATGCACTACACCGTGGCACCGCGCATTTCCAAATGCCAACTGTGCTGCTCTGCGAACAAATCAATTTATATAAACTTCACAAGGTAGGATTTTCTCTTCACCCCCTTTTTTATGTTTATTTATTTATTTGGCTGTACTGGCTCTTAGTTGTGAGACCTGTCATCTTTTACTTGCAGCATGTGGGATTTAGTTCCCTGACCAGGGATGGAACCCAGGCCCCCTGCATTGGGAGCACAGAGTCTTAGCCGCTGGGCTACCAGGGAAGTCCCAGATTTTCTCTTCTTAGAAACAGTATCCATAAGTACAATGGGTATCAACATTTTAAAATAAAAGTCAAGCATTTTCATAAGGATACTGTTAATATCAATGTTTAGGAACAACCAAGACACTGACCACTGGCACATTTTTGGACCTATAAACCCACAGTTACGCCTTTGTATTAGAATACAAATTTCAGTAAAATAAGCCAATCGGCTTCTCTACCCCACCAGGAGACACTATCTACTGTACTTACTTCTGTATAACAGTTTGCAAGCTTAACATCATACCAAGCTCTCCTTTCATCTTTTCTCTGTTGGCACGGCACTCTGCCAAGTATCGAAGAGCCTACAGCAAAAACAGGAATGGTTAACTCACATGTCCAGACAACTCAAACCCGCTGCTCTGACTGCAAGAGGAAAGAGTGAAAAATAGTTTTTGTTTTTAGAATCAACTGGTTCTGAAGTGTTTAGAAACTCCTCTTTAAATGTGGTCATCAGGGCAATCCTCTGCGGGAAAAAATAATCCTGAGCTGGAGTTGAATCTGTTCTTTGAAATGAAGGTCCCCAACTTATCTGCAAGGTCAAAATGAGGCTGTTCCAGTTTTATTTTCACTGCTTCATCCTGACAGAGATACAAGGAACTAAATTCCATCTACTAATTTCACAGAGCAGCCGCAATAGCCATCATTTCTCTAAGCGCTTTTTACATAGTAATTAAAACAAATTACAGAGAGGGCCAAAACATACAGCCCCCTTTATGGAATGGAAGGTTTCCAGTTTTGTAATTCACCTTCAAAATGTCTGTCTATTTTCGCTGTTTTTAACTGAAAAGTCAAAGATGAGCTCACTCTCACAGATCTGTTTTGTGAATTTCACTTTTCTAGGATGCTTCTTGAGATTTCAAGTACATTTTTGCAGATGTTTCCTTCACCTGCTGGTTCTTGGGGGACTGAGCTGTACTAGAGACCTCTTTCATCATTCACTGCAGACCTCAGCACCTGAGTCAAAGGGGGACACTTCTGCGAACTACACCATCCAAAAGAGTCGTCCCAGTCCTTCACGTTTCTTACTGGTCCTTTCCACAACATTTCCGAACTACCTGGTCATCACCGAGAATAGTACCATACCATCCGTGAAATCACAAACCCAACGACCGGGCTCTGACCACAATCTCCTACCCTTTCTGTAGCTCCTCTTACCTGGATTTTCACTTTGGTCCATTAAGGATTACTGCCGAGGAGCTGCCCTCCCCTCGTGAACAGCTGACCCAGAGGACAGCAGGGCTAGCAGCTGCAGAGGACGGGAGGCCCCCAAGGGTGGGGAACAATGAGGCAGAGCTACAGCGCTGCCCCCTCTGAGGCTCTGGGCGCAGTTTTAGGCTGCAGGGCCTGGAGAGGGGAGCCCAGGAAAGGGCAGCAGTCTTACCCAGCAGGGGAGGCAGAGATCTGAGGTGGGGATGTTAGGATGGAAGAGTATAATGTACATATCTGGTCTCCGTCTGAGGCAGATCTTATAATAGCCCTGGAATTTTCTGACAGGAATTTGAGGAGCCCTTCAGACCACATGTGGGTGAGTTTATGTGAAAGAAGTGTTTAGAAACTCCTCTTTAAATGTGGTCATCAGGGCAATCCTCTGCGGGAAAAAATAATCCTGAGCTGGAGTTGAGTCTGTTCTTTGAAATGAAGGTCCCCAACTTATCTGCAAGGTCAAAATGAGGCTGTTCCAGTTTTATTTTCACTGCTTCATCCTGACAGAGATACAAGGAACTAAATTCCATCTACTAATTTCACAGAGCAGCCGCAATAGCCATCATTTCTCTAAGCGCTTTTTACATAGTAATTAAAACAAATTACAGAGAGGGCCAAAACATACAGCCCCCTTTATGGAATGGAAGGTTTCCAGTTTTGTAATTCACCTTCAAAATGTCTGTCTATTTTCGCTGTTTTTAACTGAAAAGTCAAAGATGAGCTCACTCTCACAGATCTGTTTTGTGAATTTCACTTTTCTAGGATGCTTCTTGAGATTTCAAGTACATTTTTGCAGATGTTTCCTTCACCTGCTGGTTCTTGGGGGACTGAGCTGTACTAGAGACCTCTTTCATCATTCACTGCAGACCTCAGCACCTGAGTCAAAGGGGGACACTTCTGCGAACTACACCATCCAAAAGAGTCGTCCCAGTCCTTCACGTTTCTTACTGGTCCTTTCCACAACATTTCCGAACTACCTGGTCATCACCGAGAATAGTACCATACCATCCGTGAAATCACAAACCCAACGACCGGGCTCTGACCACAATCTCCTACCCTTTCTGTAGCTCCTCTTACCTGGATTTTCACTTTGGTCCATTAAGGATTACTGCCGAGGAGCTGCCCTCCCCTCGTGAACAGCTGACCCAGAGGACAGCAGGGCTAGCAGCTGCAGAGGACGGGAGGCCCCCAAGGGTGGGGAACAATGAGGCAGAGCTACAGCGCTGCCCCCTCTGAGGCTCTGGGCGCAGTTTTAGGCTGCAGGGCCTGGAGAGGGGAGCCCAGGAAAGGGCAGCAGTCTTACCCAGCAGGGGAGGCAGAGATCTGAGGTGGGGATGTTAGGATGGAAGAGTATAATGAAAAAATACATATCTGGTCTCCGTCTAGTACCTGGCACAGATCTTATAATAGCCCTGGAATTTTCTGATAGGAATTTGAGGAGCCCTTCAGACCACATGTGGGTGAGTTTATGTGAAAGAAGTGAATTAGGTTGGGGCCAGTCACAAGAAAGACCCAAGTGACTAGAGGGTGGCAGCCTGGGCTTCCCAAGGGGTGCTAGTGGTAACGACCCCACCTGCCAATGCAGGAGACGTAAACACCCTGGGTCGAGACGCCCTGGGTCGGGAAGATTCCCTGGAGGAGGGCACGGCAACCTACTCCAGTATTCTTGTCTGGAGAATCCTATGGAGAGAGGAGCCCAGTGGACCACAGCCCATAAGATCACAAAGAGTTGGACACGACTGAAGCGACTTAGCATGCATTTAGCACGCATGCCAACCTGGGAGGTAGGGGGAGGCTGGAAACTGAACTCTATAAAAGCTCCTGACCAAGGAGATTCAGAGTTTCGTAGGGTGGTGTGCCACCCCAAAGGGACAGAAGTTCCGGCACTCAAGACCATTCTAGATCTCGCTACTAGAGAGTAGCTCCCACTTGCCACAACTAGAGAAAGTCCTCACACAGCAAAGAAAGAACCAGTGTAGCCAAAAATGGATTTTAAAAAATGGAAAAACTAAAAAAGTACTGATACATGCATAGTAAGTGCATAGTAATGTGGGTGAACCTTGAAAACATTATGCTCAGTGAAAGAAATAAGTCACAAAGACTACATATTATATGGTTCCATTTATATAGAAAATATATAGGCACATTTGCAAATACAAAGCAATATGAAGTTGTGGCTGCTTAGGAAAAGGGTGTGGGCTGAGGAGCAACAAGCTAAGAGCAGAGCCCTTATGACGTGATGAAAACACAGGAAATTACTGCCGAAGGATCTGCCCTCCCCCCCGTGAACAGCTGACCCAGAGGACAGCAGGGCTAGCAGCTGCAGAGGACGGGAGGCCCCCAAGGGTGGGGAACAATGAGGCAGAGCTACAGCGCTGCCCCCTCTGAGGCTCTGGGCGCAGTTTTAGGCTGCAGGGCCTGGAGAGGGGAGCCCAGGAAAGGGCAGCAGTCTTACCCAGCAGGGGAGGCAGAGATCTGAGGTGGGGATGTTAGGATGGAAGAGTATAATGAAAAAATACATATCTGGTCTCCGTCTAGTACCTGGCACAGATCTTATAATAGCCCTGGAATTTTCTGACAGGAATTTGAGGAGCCCTTCAGACCACATGTGGGTGAGTTTATGTGAAAGAAGTGAATTAGGTTGGGGCCAGTCACAAGAAAGACCCAAGTGACTAGAGGGTGGCAGCCTGGGCTTCCCAAGGGGTGCTAGTGGTAACGACCCCACCTGCCAATGCAGGAGACGTAAACACCCTGGGTCGAGACGCCCTGGGTCGGGAAGATTCCCTGGAGGAGGGCACGGCAACCTACTCCAGTATTCTTGTCTGGAGAATCCTATGGAGAGAGGAGCCCAGTGGACCACAGCCCATAAGATCACAAAGAGTTGGACACGACTGAAGCGACTTAGCATGCATTTAGCACGCATGCCAACCTGGGAGGTAGGGGGAGGCTGGAAACTGAACTCTATAAAAGCTCCTGACCAAGGAGATTCAGAGTTTCGTAGGGTGGTGTGCCACCCCAAAGGGACAGAAGTTCCGGCACTCAAGACCATTCTAGATCTCGCTACTAGAGAGTAGCTCCCACTTGCCACAACTAGAGAAAGTCCTCACACAGCAAAGAAAGAACCAGTGTAGCCAAAAATGGATTTTAAAAAATGGAAAAACTAAAAAAGTACTGATACATGCATAGTAAGTGCATAGTAATGTGGGTGAACCTTGAAAACATTATGCTCAGTGAAAGAAATAAGTCACAAAGACTACATATTATATGGTTCCATTTATATAGAAAATATATAGGCACATTTGCAAATACAAAGCAATATGAAGTTGTGGCTGCTTAGGAAAAGGGTGTGGGGCTGAGGAGCAACAAGCTAAGAGCAGAGCTTCTTTATGACGTGATGAAAACACAGAGAATTGTGCTGATGGCACAATTCTCTTGTGCTGATGACTGCACAAACCTACACACACTAAAACCCACCCAAGCTGTACACTGGGAAGTGTGTAAACTGCATGGTCTGGGATTCGCATCTCAGACCTATTACAAAACAAAAACAGATGTGCCTCTTTGAGTGTCTTTCTATATTGATATAATCCTTACGATTTCTTCTTCTTACCTGAAGAAAGGAAGCTGTGGAGCATTTCACGCAGGTAACACGCTACCATTTGTGCCAGGAATACACACAACACAGCATCCTACCATTTGTGTAAGACAACTATACACATCCGCGTATGTTGGCACATACATACAAACTTTTTATTATTTGCCTCCACTTTCAACTCCTTACCATGTCATCTGATATGCTTCTAAATTTTCCTCATTCCCAAAATTGTAACACTGATACTGAAAATCACTGAAGGCAACTTACAAGCAAAGCCGAGTGGACGACAGGAGGATTGGGATGGTCCATAAATAAAATAAGGCCAGGCAGACATCCCTGGTCCTGGACAATGGCGCGCCGGTTTAAAGGATCCGCTGCTAGGTCTCGGAGCTGGTTAACTACCGAGAGAGCATCGGGCTCCTCATTCATGGTGGAGGATGACGAATTCATCTTCTAGGCCATACACATGGACAGAATCTTCTTAGGTTCTGTAGAAATGGTTGGCAAAATCAGTTTTAGGCTGTTCAGAATCCCAACACCTTCAGAAAGAACCAGAAGAGTCTAAACCACACAAAAATTTAAGAACTAGCAACTCCATGGTTTAGGCAAGTCAAATGAACATAAGAAGCTAACAAAAAAAAAAAAATTATTTTTGTGTGCACAATGTTTAAAGAATATATGTCATCTTCATTATTCCAATAAATTCTTTTTTAGCAATACATATTTTAACACCAAAGTCACAATAAATATGATCTTTACAGTTCAAGTTTATAACCCTTGCTATACTTCTCAAAGAGCACCAAAGAATTGATGCTTTTAAATGGTGGTGCCGGAGAAGACTCTTGAGAGCCCCTTGGACAGCAAGGAGATCAAACCAGTCAATCCTAAAGGAAATCAACCCTGAATATTCACTGGAAGAACTGATGCTGAAGCTCCAATACTTAGGTCACCTGGTGCAGAGAGTCCACTCACTGTAAAAGACCCCGATGCTGGCAAAGACTGAGGGCAAGAGATGAAGGGGGAGGGGCTTCCCTGGTGGTCCAGTGGGTAAGGACACCGCCGTGCACTCCAAGGGGTGCCAGTTCGATCCCTAGCCTGGAAGGATCCCACGTGCCGCGGAGCGGCTGGACCAATGTGTCCAACTACTGAGCAAGGAGTTCTGGAGCACGTGCACCCAGAGTTGGTACTATGTGATGAGAGAGGCCACTGCGATGGGAGGCCCACACCGGCCAAAGAATAAAGATAAATAAATGAAAGATCAATAGAAGTGGCCAAAAAAAAATAAAATGAATGGGGAGGCAGAGGAGGAGATGGTTAGACAGCATTCCTAACTCAATGGCTGTGAATTTGAGCAAACTCCAGGAGACGGTAAAGGAGAACCTGGTGTGCTGTCCATGAGGTCACAAAGAGTCAGACACAACTTAACAACTGAACGACACCACTTCCCAAACTGTAGCACTGCCATGTTGTTTTCCTCTTAGAACACTGCTGCAGCAGAAGAGGCTCAGGGAAATGTGGCTAGCTGACAGCTTTTTTTTCTAATTCATCTGTGAACAAAACCAAGCTTACTGGGTTTAGAGCAGAAATGGTTGGCAAAATCAGGTTGGACAGAATCTTCTTAGGCTGTTTCAGAAATCCCAACACCTTCAGAAAGAACCAGAAGAGTCTAAACCACACAAAAATTTAAGAACTAGCAACTCCATGGTTTAGGCAAGTCAAATGAACATAAGAAGCTAACAAAAAAAAAATTATTTTGTGTGCACAATGTTTAAAGAATATATGTCATCTTCATTATTCCAATAAATTCTTTTTTAGCAATACATATTTTAACACCAAAGTCACAATAAATATGATCTTTACAGTTCAAGTTTATAACCCTTGCTATACTTCTCAAAGAGCACCAAAGAATTGATGCTTTTAAATGGTGGTGCCGGAGAAGACTCTTGAGAGCCCCTTGGACAGCAAGGAGATCAAACCAGTCAATCCTAAAGGAAATCAACCCTGAATATTCACTGGAAGAACTGATGCTGAAGCTCCAATACTTAGGTCACCTGGTGCAGAGAGTCCACTCACTGTAAAAGACCCCGATGCTGGCAAAGACTGAGGGCAAGAGATGAAGGGGGAGGGGCTTCCCTGGTGGTCCAGTGGGTAAGGACACCGCCGTGCACTCCAAGGGGTGCCAGTTCGATCCCTAGCCTGGAAGGATCCCACGTGCCGCGGAGCGGCTGGACCAATGTGTCCAACTACTGAGCAAGGAGTTCTGGAGCACGTGCACCCAGAGTTGGTACTATGTGATGAGAGAGGCCACTGCGATGGGAGGCCCACACCGGCCAAAGAATAAAGATAAATAAATGAAAGATCAATAGAAGTGGCCAAAAAAAAATAAAATGAATGGGGAGGCAGAGGAGGAGATGGTTAGACAGCATTCCTAACTCAATGGCTGTGAATTTGAGCAAACTCCAGGAGACGGTAAAGGAGAACCTGGTGTGCTGTCCATGAGGTCACAAAGAGTCAGACACAACTTAACAACTGAACGACACCACTTCCCAAACTGTAGCACTGCCATGTTGTTTTCCTCTTAGAACACTGCTGCAGCAGAAGAGGCTCAGGGAAATGTGGCTAGCTGACAGCTTTTTTTTCTAATTCATCTGTGAACAAAACCAAGCTTACTGGGTTTAGAGCAGATAAAATTCCCTAAGGAAAGAAGGGTGTCAAAAAAGGTCGTGAACACAAAAACCAAGAAAGGTACCTTGCCCTTTGCCTCAGACCAGTGGAGTTTGGGAGATTGGGGTCAATCTGAACCAAACCCAAGCACATCTGCCCATCCCCTAGTAGGTCAAGCTCAGAAGAATGAAACAGAAACTCAGGTGAGGTCATTCACTTGACAGATAAGGAAATTGTCACAGAGAATTTAAATAATTTGCCCCCAGGTGAAACAAGATACTTAGTATAGAACTGAGCTAAACTCTTATCTCAGCTGGATGAAGCACAAACTGGAATCAAGATTTCCAGGAGAAATATCAATAATCTCAGATACTCATGAAGAGGAACCAGAGCCTCCTGATGAAGATGAAAGAGGAGAGTGAAAAAGCTGGCTTAAAACTCGACATTCAAAAAAGACCATGGCATCTGGTCCTATCACTGCATGGCAAATGGGGCAAAAATGGAAACAGTGATAGACTTTATTTTCTTGGGCTCCAAAACCACTGCAGACAGTGACGGTAGCCATGAAATTAAAGGACGCTTCCTCCTTGGAAGAAAAGCTATGACAAACCAAGACAGTGTATTAAAAAGCAGAGACATCACTATGCCAACAAAGGTCTGTGCATTCAAAGCTAAGACGTTTCCAGTAGTCATGTATGGATTTGAGAGTTGGACATTAAAGAAAGCTGAGTGCCAAAGAATTAATGCTTTCAAATTGTGGTGCTGGAGAAGACTCCTGAGAGTCCCTTGGACTGCAAGGAGATGAAACCAGTTAATCCTAAAGAAAATTGACACTGAATTTTCATTGGAAGGACTGAGGTTTAAGCTGAAGCTCCAATACTCCGGCCACCTGATGCAAAGCACCGACTCACTGGAAAAGATCCTGATGCTGGGAAAGACTGAAGACAGGAGAAGAGGGTGACAGAAGGTAAGATGGTTGGATGACATCATCCACTCAATGAACATGAGTTTGAGCAAACTCCCGGGAGAAGGTGAAGGACAGGGAAGCCCAGCATGCTGCAGTCCCTGGGGTGGCAAAGAGTCTGACACAACTGAGTGACTGAACAACAACTATCTCCTAAAACTGGTCAGGTCTTTGAAACCCAGCATACCTTTTTTCCAGCAAAAGTAAACAAGGTTTTTAGAAAATATAATACAAGCCAAAATACAAAATATTAAGGAATAATCTTCACAGATGCAGAAGGTTAAAAGGAGTAACTTCCAGGGGCTTCCCCTGGTGATCCAGTGGGTAAGGACACCGCCTTGCAGTGCAAGGGGCGCCGGTTGGTTCCCTGGCCTGGGAAGATCCCACGAGCCGCGGAGTGGCTGGACCGATGTGTCCAATTGCCGAGCCGGAGCTCTAGAGCGCATGCGCCCTGAGCAGGCGCTCTGCAACGACAGACGCCACCGCATGGGAGGCCCACAGGAGCCAAAGAACAAAGACGGATGAAAATAGAGAAATGGAAGACCAATGGAAGTGGCCCGCCCGCTCCCCTCCCTCCCCAACCCGACCCCCGCCCCAAAATAGATAATAAATAAATAAATCTTAAAAAAAAAAAAAAGTAGTAACTCCCATTAAAAAGTTACACAGTATAATCCTTATTAGGAGAAATACAAAGGTGTAAACACCACAAATTAATGGGTTAACTTCATGCTAATTTCAAAAACAATGTCAAATAGGGTAGGTGGGCTGGGAACAACATTCTTCTCCAACTCCAGGAAGTCTACTAAAGTTATCTGGGGAGTGCGGTGTTGGGGGGGCGGGGTGAGGAGAGGGAAGGTAATAAAGCAGAAACAGCCTTCTGAAGTACTGAAATATACAAAGATACAGAGGAAAGCCAAGTAGGTTTGGGAGACAGTGGTTGAGAGATACTACTCCCAAGAAAGCTGTTTGTACACCCACTCTAAGAAAGCAGGTTCTATTTGAGTCTATACCCAGACTCCACCAATTGTTAAAGGTGACTTTAGGCAGGTCACTGGAACTGTCAGTTTCTTCATCTACAAAATGGTATTACTCACAGCAGCTCTCAAATGCTATACAAAGGCTCAGAATATTCAACACATTGTAAACACTCAACAAACAATGGTTGTAAGTTACATGGAGTCAAAAGTCAATTTTTAAGAAAGTAGTTATTCCAACCTAGAGGGGTGGGATGGGGAAGGAAATGGCAGGGAAGTTCAAGTGGGAGGGGTCATATGTATACCTATGGCTGATTCAGGTTTATGTATGGCAGTAAACAACAAGACTCCATAAAAAGTAAAATTCAAAAAAAAGTACAGTTATTCACAGTTATTCAATAAATGGCACTGGGATAACTTCTAAGCAACTTTTAAACCACTATGAGTTAAAGAATCTTTAACTCATAACATACCAAAAAAAACCCAGAAAACATATCTGAAAAGTTCAATTTCTCAAGTTTGCAAGCAAATGCAAAATAAAAGACTCACAGAAAACAAAGTCTTAACAGGATAGTACTTGGCAGATAATTTTCTCAAAATGAAAATACAGTTACTTTGGCGATTTTAAAAAGGATTTTTTAGAAAAGCTATAGACTGAATCTCCTTAAGACTACAGGGTCTGCCTCTCTGGTGCCTCTATTATCAACATCCTGAACATCCCTGTTTACAGACCAGCTTATGTGTGAGCTTTAGGTGCTGTCCCAAGCACAAACCATATCCAAAAAAAGAAAACTGCAGAACCCGTCACTGGCCCTAAGATCCAGAACCACATTTAAGAACCAAATACGCTAGGGACAGGTTACTGCATACAACACTGGCCTTGGAGCTGGACCACTCCATTCTCATCTAAGGAGTACTCAAAGAATCACCCAGTGGGAATGATTTAGTTTCAGGTAGAGCCTCTCCTGTTTCTTGGAGATGAACAGAAAGCCAGAAGAGTTAAAACTTCCAACCATGTCAGCCCATCTATAGAGAGAGATGGTACTTAGGATCTGCCCTGGGGCGAAGCAGGGAATAACACAAGGTATACTGTTTACTTCTACTCCTTTAGTTGAATGTAGACAAACAAATCATCCTAAAACACTGAATGCACCCCAAACTTTAACAAGCACTCCCATCCCCTTGTCAAACAACAAAAAAAGTCGATTTTGCTTCAGTAGGGAGGGTGAGGCCTGTGATTCTATGGTTCCAGCAAGCTCCCAGGTGAGGTCTATACAGTTAACTACAGAAGCACAAAAGCCAGGAATTAGGTGCTAGATGTGAGCTACCTGTAACTAGGCAGCTCCCTGAAAAGTTTTCTTTCCTTTCAGTCAACTCAAAGAATTACTTAGCTCTCAAATATAACGCTAAATATAAATACACCTAACTGGGGAAGGTACAAACCCGCACCCGATATTCACACTCAGCTAAGCGAGTTTTTTTTTTTTTTTTTAAATAACGTTAGGCATTCACTCAGATATGGCTTTCCCTTTAAGAACTTGACCTTGTGACGACTATCAACAATTATCAAACAAAAACAATATTTGATCTTGTAAGGACTTCTCTAAGGGCAGTTACTGGGGTACACACACGAAAGGAACTGCTATTTACACAGACGCCCCCAAGAACAGTTTTTAAAATACAGAGGTGTGAACGCCAGGCTCGCCTGAATGAAGCTGAACCACACGTGCCTTTCTCAAATGTATCAAAAAACATCCTTTTGAACAGGTCTGCCTCTCTGGTGCCTCTATTATCAACATCCTGAACATCCCTGTTTACAGACCAGCTTATGTGTGAGCTTTAGGTGCTGTCCCAAGCACAAACCATATCCAAAAAAAGAAAACTGCAGAACCCGTCACTGGCCCTAAGATCCAGAACCACATTTAAGAACCAAATACGCTAGGGACAGGTTACTGCATACAACACTGGCCTTGGAGCTGGACCACTCCATTCTCATCTAAGGAGTACTCAAAGAATCACCCAGTGGGAATGATTTAGTTTCAGGTAGAGCCTCTCCTGTTTCTTGGAGATGAACAGAAAGCCAGAAGAGTTAAAACTTCCAACCATGTCAGCCCATCTATAGAGAGAGATGGTACTTAGGATCTGCCCTGGGGCGAAGCAGGGAATAACACAAGGTATACTGTTTACTTCTACTCCTTTAGTTGAATGTAGACAAACAAATCATCCTAAAACACTGAATGCACCCCAAACTTTAACAAGCACTCCCATCCCCTTGTCAAACAACAAAAAAAGTCGATTTTGCTTCAGTAGGGAGGGTGAGGCCTGTGATTCTATGGTTCCAGCAAGCTCCCAGGTGAGGTCTATACAGTTAACTACAGAAGCACAAAAGCCAGGAATTAGGTGCTAGATGTGAGCTACCTGTAACTAGGCAGCTCCCTGAAAAGTTTTCTTTCCTTTCAGTCAACTCAAAGAATTACTTAGCTCTCAAATATAACGCTAAATATAAATACACCTAACTGGGGAAGGTACAAACCCGCACCCGATATTCACACTCAGCTAAGCGAGTTTTTTTTTTTTTTTTAAATAACGTTAGGCATTCACTCAGATATGGCTTTCCCTTTAAGAACTTGACCTTGTGACGACTATCAACAATTATCAAACAAAAACAATATTTGATCTTGTAAGGACTTCTCTAAGGGCAGTTACTGGGGTACACACACGAAAGGAACTGCTATTTACACAGACGCCCCCAAGAACAGTTTTTAAAATACAGAGGTGTGAACGCCAGGCTCGCCTGAATGAAGCTGAACCACATCCCCCCGCTCCTTGCAAACAAGAAAGGACCCAAGACTACTAGAACGTTACCAAAGCAGCACCTGGAGAGAGGCAGTGAAGTTGACAGCCGCCTATAATGCTAGAATTTGTAAAACCTGGCGGGTCAGGGGACGGGGAGGAAGGGAACGCAAAGCTGCTACTTTCACAGGGCACGTGGGAGCAGAGCGCTTCACAGCGCCTGGAGGGGCGCACGGTGGGGTCCCGACCCGAAGGCGGGCCGAGCGGCCAGGAAGCCTCGCCGCCCGGGGCCAGGGCGCGCTTTCCGCGGCCTTCCCGGGCCCACCGCTTGGCCCGCCTTCCCTGGGCACTACCCACCGCTCCAGCGCTCTAGGCGTCCACCGCCGGCCGCACCATCAGGGACACACCAGCGACGAGGCGGAGGAGCCGGGAAGCGCCGAGCGGGCTTAGCGACGACAAGCGCACAAGCCAACTCTGAGAGCCTGGAAGCGCGGACGACGGTGGGGAAAGGTGCTCCACGGATTCTCCCCCGTGACCAAACCACTTCCGCCGACCCTGCCTTCCCGTTGGCTGAGACCGTTCCAACGCGAGTGTACGTCATCCAATCAGAAACGGCCTTCTTAGACCAACGCTTTCATTGGCGACCAAGGGAAATACCCGGAGGATCCAATGGGGACCCGGGAAGACTGAATTGGCCCAAACGGCTCTCCGTCCATTCAATCTTAGGCAGGGAAACTTGGTTCCCCGGGAGGAGCCGCGCAGATTCAGGGCTACAATTCCCTGCTCCCCCTTCCTTCAGAAATTCTAAATTGACCCTCGTTTCTCGAGCAACTTACTCAGTTCCAGTAAAGCAGTTTTGTAATAGATCCTTCGCTTCTGTGGGTCTTAATACGGAATATTTTCCATTTTTAAAAAATTTTTAACTAAAAAAAGTTATAGAAACTAAAACCGCGCTGTCTTCTTAGCAGCGCGAGAGTTGCGAAGTACCGAAGTACAGGGTTCTTTTGTCTGAAATATAAACTTTCTGGAAAGGTTTTTGGTGACTTTTTGTTGTTGTTTTTATTGTTGGTCTTTTTTTTTTTTTTTGGTAAGGAAAAAAATCAATTATGAGAGAATTTTCTCCAATTCGTGAGGAAGGATTTTAAAGACTTTTTTTTTATATACTTAGTTGATCAATTTAACTGATGGCGATTACTGAGGTTTTTGTTTAGGTATAGATTTTATACTTTTTAGATATTTCTCTAAATACAGGCCTAATTTAAATACCACAGCCAATCTTAGTACAATTATTTCATTGCACTCAATAACCTCACTGAATAAATTCTGAATTCTCTCTCTTTCACAGTTTGATTCTGCCACGAGTTTGATTCTGTCACCTACTTCATATATTAACGTCCAGAGGAATCTGACAGGCCTCTAGTGGAGAAACTGTGAGTGAGAATAAATCTTCCAGGCTATAGTTTCTGCTAATGTCTCCAATAATTTGATTCATCTCTAAGTCAATTAAAAAAAAAAAGTTATTTTAGCTCAAATTTTTGCCTTCCCTTATCCTTGGTTATCCTTCTCTTTCTCCTAATTAATTTGAGAAAAAGGAGCAAAGTTGAGTAAAAGATCTCTTTCATGCTGTTTGGTCTGTACCAGAAACGCAAGAACACATTCGCTAGTTTCAGCTTCCCAAAGTCACAAGAGAGAGTGGTAGTAGTAAGTGAATATAGTTGTGTTTTGGTCTCAGTCGTGCCCAACTCTCTGTGGCTCCATGAACTGTAGCCCACCAGGCTCCTCTGTCCATGGGGTTTCTCAGGCGAGAACACTGAAATGGGTTGCCATTTCTTTTTCCAGGGGATCCTCCCAACCCAGGGACTGAACTCAAGTCTCTTGTGTCTGCTGCATTGGCAGGCAAATTCTTTATGCTTGAACCACCTGGGAAGCCCCAGTAAGTGAATACCGAGTCTAAAAATGGGGAAAAAAAGCATGCCTCATGCTGCATGATGTCCAGTGGCAGAAGCACCAGCATTATTTGTAACCATCAACCAGACTAATTAACAGCTAGAACTGGAAAAGAAATAGGATTAAAAGGAACTGTAAGTGTAGAAAACTATAAGAAATATAAGTTGAAATGGCAAAGTCAGATTAAACATGGCACATTAAGTAAATGAAATTTCATTTGGCATTGTTATTAAAAACAATAACCCAAGAAAATAAACGTGCTGTTTTTGCTAGATTAATTTGCATATTCAAATGGGAAAAGACATTTGGAATTTTCTCAACTAGTAATTTATCACATAGGTTTTCAGCACCACCTAGAATAAATGTTCAATAGAGTCTTTGACTTTTCAAAGTTCACAATCTAAAATTAAATACAGGCATACTTTTGACTTTACGACCAATTCTTCCTAGGGAACTGCCATTACAGAGAGTAGATGACTGATGTTAAGAAGCAGAGAATGTATTCACAAAAAATAATTACCAGTTTCATAAGCACCTATACTCCTATAAGCCACAGGAATGCCTTAAGATTTTAAGAATGTATATTCCCATGTTAAAAGTATATAAACTCAACACCAGTGAAGTTATACTACCTGCCATGATGAGTCATAGCTTGTAAGACAACCTCCAATGTCTTACCAAGGGACACAGCTGGAATATCAGGTTTCTCAGTGTGTTGCTTAAGACACATGACTAACACAATGGTAGTTTTATTCATTCAGTTCTTGAACAAATCATTTTTGGAACAAATACAATATGCCAGAGAAAATCGAAGCAATGGATTCAAAGATGAGGAGAAAACAATCACTGTCGTCAGAGCTCACAATTGCATGCAGTGTTCTCCAAAACTTTCTTTAATCAAACATCATTTTTTTCTTGAGCACATAGCTCTGATGTATGTATATGTATTTATTCATAAATCTATAGATACACTAACAAACTAACATATACACTTAAAACATGTCAAAATAGAAAGGGTGAAAGGATGAAAAATAAATAGAAGCACTGAAATATAAAATTGTATGAAACTGAAAGGATTAGCCATACATTTACCAAAAGAGTAACATCCAGGTGGATTAAAAATTCAAGTGTAAAAAATGAAATATTAAAAATTATTTAGAAAATTTTTAAGAGACTAGCACACAAGTAGGGGAGAATTTAGAATGGGACTTAAGATGTTTTAAAAAAGAACAGGACACATTTGACCTGCTTTTAAGCTTTTTTTGTATGGAAAAAGATAATAACCAAGGTCAATAGATAAGAGGTTTGAAAGTAAGTTTTGCAGCTTGGTGTGTAAATAGAGAGTAATTCAAAAATTGATTACAGGGCTTCCCTGGTGGTCCAGTGGGTAGAGAGTCCACCTTGCAGTGCAAGGGGCACTGGGTCAATCCCTTGCCCAGGAAGATCCCACATGCCGTGGAACGAGCTGGACCGGTGTGTTCAATTGAAAGTGTTCAAGCTCAATTTGAGACTTAAACTCAGGGCCCAGACTTAATCAAACCTGTTTGGGACTTTAACCTACGCGGCTGGGACTCGAACCCAGCCTAGACCCTGTTTGGGACTTGAACCCATGTGGCTGGGACTTGAACCCAGCCTAGACCCTGTTTGGGACTTGAACCCACGTGGCTGGGACTTGAACCCAGCCTAGACCCTGCTTTGAACTTGAACCCATGTGGCCGGGACTCAAACCCAGCCTAAATCCTGTTCATTAAAACCACTCACCCAATGTCTGGACCCACTGAGGTTCAGGTTCTTCATGTGTCTTTGCAGAGAAGAATTCAGCGAGAGACAAAGTGATAGGTAAGAAATGGATTTGTTCAGATTCAGAGAAAGCACACTCCACAGACAGACTGTGGGCCATGACAGAGCAAATCCAGTGGCCCTGAAAGCAAGGGTCTTGCTTTAGCTGGTTTCATATGCTAATGAGGATTATTCCACCTCTTTTAGGGAGGGTAGAACATGTCCATTTACCTGCAAAACTTTCTTTAATCAAACATCATTTTTTTCTTGAGCACATAGCTCTGATGTATGTATATGTATTTATTCATAAATCTATAGATACACTAACAAACTAACATATACACTTAAAACATGTCAAAATAGAAAGGGTGAAAGGATGAAAAATAAATAGAAGCACTGAAATATAAAATTGTATGAAACTGAAAGGATTAGCCATACATTTACCAAAAGAGTAACATCCAGGTGGATTAAAAATTCAAGTGTAAAAAATGAAATATTAAAAATTATTTAGAAAATTTTTAAGAGACTAGCACACAAGTAGGGGAGAATTTAGAATGGGACTTAAGATGTTTTAAAAAAGAACAGGACACATTTGACCTGCTTTTAAGCTTTTTTTGTATGGAAAAAGATAATAACCAAGGTCAATAGATAAGAGGTTTGAAAGTAAGTTTTGCAGCTTGGTGTGTAAATAGAGAGTAATTCAAAAATTGATTACAGGGCTTCCCTGGTGGTCCAGTGGGTAGAGAGTCCACCTTGCAGTGCAAGGGGCACTGGGTCAATCCCTTGCCCAGGAAGATCCCACATGCCGTGGAACGGCTGGACCGGTGTGTTCAATTGAAAGTGTTCAAGCTCAATTTGAGACTTAAACTCAGGGCCCAGACTTAATCAAACCTGTTTGGGACTTTAACCTACGCGGCTGGGACTCGAACCCAGCCTAGACCCTGTTTGGGACTTGAACCCATGTGGCTGGGACTTGAACCCAGCCTAGACCCTGTTTGGGACTTGAACCCACGTGGCTGGGACTTGAACCCAGCCTAGACCCTGCTTTGAACTTGAACCCATGTGGCCGGGACTCAAACCCAGCCTAAATCCTGTTCATTAAAACCACTCACCCAATGTCTGGACCCACTGAGGTTCAGGTTCTTCATGTGTCTTTGCAGAGAAGAATTCAGCGAGAGACAAAGTGATAGGTAAGAAATGGATTTGTTCAGATTCAGAGAAAGCACACTCCACAGACAGACTGTGGGCCATGACAGAGCAAATCCAGTGGCCCTGAAAGCAAGGGGTTCTTAGCTTTTATAGGCTGGGTAATTCCATATGCTAATGAGGATTATTCCACCTCTTTTAGGGAGGGGTAGAACTGTCATGGTGCCTCTGGGTGTGTCATTTAGCTTGCTGACTGAGGATCAAGGTCTGGTCTGCCATCTTGGACCCATTTGATTCTAATGGGTTTATGCTCTGTCCTTGGGCATTCATTCTTTTCAAAAATTGTGCCCTGCCCCTTTCCCTCCTAACCCTTACACAATTACAAGCCAGCGCTCTGGAGCGCATGCACCCAGAGCCGGGGCTGTGCAACTCGAGAGGCCCCTGTGATAGGAGGCCCACACAGGCCAAAGAAAAAAGATGGATGCAAAAAACAAAAAAATTTATTACCAACTGTCAAGAAAGGCGTTAGTTAACAACTGTCGACTAAAAAGATGAACAACTTGAGAGTTGTGGGTAAAGTTTTATTTGGGGCAGAATTAGGACTGCAGCCCGGGAGACAGCACCCCAGATAGCTCTGAGAAACTACTCCAAAGAGGCAGCAGGAGGAGCGCCAATATTTAAGGATTTTGGCGAGCGGAGAGTTTAATATTATTAAACAGTCATTTTACAAAGGTCCCCAGTCACGAGGATCTGATGTCACCATGAGGAGATTTAGTGCTTTTCTAAATATGTGGAGATGCAAGGATTGAGATAACAAAAGCTGTTCTTAAAAGCATCCACCTATCTAAAGACCAGATTCCCTGGAGCACAGAGTGCCTCTACCCCACCCTGATCTCCTTCAGAGGGTATTGAAGGTCAGCAGCTTTCAACAGCACAGGGTCTGGTCTCTGCAGAGGCAGACGGCAAATATCCTTGTGGTACAGGCACTGGTAATGTAATTGGTAAATGCCAGTTTGTAGTTGACACAACCCTACTGAAATTGGGTGGCAGAGAGGGATAAACAGGGAGATTGGGATTGACATGTGAACATTACTGTATGTAAAACAGATGACTAATAAGGACCTCATTGGAAAAGACAAAAAGGCAAAGGCAAAGAGACGACTCATTGGGAAAGCCCCGAATGCTGGGAAGTAGAAGGCAGAAGAAGAGGACGCCAGAGGATGAGATTTTTGGATGGCATCACTGACTCAATGGATATGAGTTTCAGCAAACTCTGGGAGATGGTGAAGGGCAGGGAAGCCTGCCATGCTGCAGTCCATGGGACTGCCAAGAGTCAGACACGACTGAACAACTGAACAACAACAAACAAAAATCAATGTGTTGGACTGTATACCTGAAACTAATACAACCTTGTGTCAACTACAGATTGGCATTTACCAATTACATTGCCAATGCCTGACAACAAGGACATTTGCCGTCTGCCTCTGCAGAGATCAGACCCTGTGCTGTTGAAAGCTGCTGACCTTCAATACCCCCTGAAGGAGATCAGGGTGAGGCTGAGACCTGGTGCTGCTGAGAACTGCTGACCTTCAATACCCCCTGGTGGAGATCAGGGTGGGGTAGAGGCACTCTGTGCTCCAGGGAATCTGGTGGGGCAGGTCTTTAGATAGGTGGATGCTTTTTTTTTTTTTTTTTGGTGGATGCTTTTAAGAACAGCTTTTGTTATCTCAAATCCTTGCATCTCCACATATTTAGAAAAGCACTAAATCTCCTCATGGTGACATCAGATCCTCGTGACTGGGGACCTTTGTAAAATGACTGTTTAATAATATTAAACTCTCCGCTCGCCAAAATCCTTAAATATTGGCGCTCCTCCTGCTGCCTCTTTGGAGCAGTTTCTCAGAGCTATCTGGGGTGCTGTCTCCCGGGCTGCAGTCCTAATTCTGCCCCAAATAAAACTTTACCCACAACTCTCAAGTTGTTCATCTTTTTAGTTGACACTTGTAACTCACCTATACTCCAATAAAAGTTTAGAAAAAAAAATAAAATCAGTTTAAGTTCCTAGGGGTGTGGAGAATTGTGTTAGGTTAAAAGGCAGAGGAGTATTTAGCAGTTACAAGGAACTACTTATGCAAGTATTACAGTGACAAACAGGAGGTCACCAAACAGTCTGAGGAGGATATACAGGAAGCTGGAGACTGGTGGGGAACTAGTGAGTCCCACGGAGTGACTCCGTGTCTGTAGGACCTCATTCAAAAAAGCCACAGAGGGCCACGTGGTTCAGACAAATCTGAGTCTAACCACCGTGCTGTCTGTATGACTTTGTACTAGTCACCACATTGCTAAGGACCTCAGTCTCTTCTAAAAAACAGAGATCCTGGCACCTGCCTTCCATACTTGCTGTGGAAATTAGATAACCTAAGTGAACACATCTAGACCAGTATCTAGAACACATTGCGTAAATGTACCTTTAATCCCATGTCTCTCTGTAAAAAAAATCTACTATTCAGGAAATATCTGGTAAGAGTTACTGTATAGTGGTAGAATTTAGGAGTGTTTGTTGGGGGGGATGTTTGTTGTGTTGTTTTGTTTTGGCCTTGCCCTGGGGCATGTGGGATCCCCATCGGATCAGGGATCAAACCTATGTCCCCCTCCACTGGAAGCACGGAATCCACCGCTAGACTACCCAGGAAGTCTGAGGAGTACTTGAATACTGGGGTAGGGGGAAGAAAAAGAAACATCATTTGTCATCATTAGAGAAATTGAAGGAACCAAATCATTTTTCTGAAAATTGCATTAAACAGAGAATCAAGCCAAGCATTAAACTTGCCCTTCTTAAACATGCTACACTTCAGGGTAACAAAACAGTTGAAGTGAGATAATTTTTCTGAAAATGGTAGACATCACGACACAAGCATCAGTCTGCTATTTTTTACAAACATTCTTCGAGGTAGCCAATTTGGTAATAAATGAAAAGGGATGATAACTCATCATTCTTGTTATTGTTGTTGTTTAGTCACTAAGCTGTGTCAGACTCTTGTGACCCCATGGACCGTAGCCCACCAGGCTCCTCTGCCCACAAGATTTTCTAGGCAAGAATACGGGAGGGGGTTGCCATTTCCTTCTCCAGGGGTTCTTCCTGACCCAGGAAGGAAGGCAGTGCAGGAACTGTGTCTCCTGCACTGCAGGTGGATTCTTTACCACTTATCCACCTGAGGAGCCCCAATAACAGTGTAAATATGCTTTTGAAAACATCCCTGGTGGGGGAACTAAGATTGCGCAAGCCTCATGGTGTGCCCAAAGCAATAAACAAATAAATAACAACAATAAATAAAAGTATAACAAAAAGACCCCTTATCTTGTAGGGATACACACAGAAATATTTATGGTTGAAATGACATGCCTGAGATTTCTTTCAAAAGAATCAAAGGATTAGCTTGCAGGAGGCCTTGTGATTCATTTTCTGGCATCACATTCAAGGGGAAAAAAAAAAATCAAAGAAGCCAAGAAAGAGTATAACTGAAACCAAAAGGAGTGGGTTGTGTTTGTTGAAGCTGTGTGATAAATGTGAGGCTTCATTGTACTATGATTTTTACATTTGCATACATTTAACATTCTTCATAATTATAATTTTAAAAAAACATCATTTAAATATATAAAAAAGAGCTCTGTGGGTCTGTGTCTATCCCAGATCCGCTTTAGAAAAAAAAAAAATCTCACAGTCTCCGGAAGGCAGTGACCTTTTGACCTGTTGGAATATACATCTTCTAGGATATACCATACACCAGATGCCTCTGTATACTGATCTGAGAAAAGTAAAATTGTTTCAAGGCTCACAATAACCAAATACATCCTTGGGCACCATGGTAAAACACATTCATTTGTACTGAAATTTACGTGAATGGAAGCTGATTTAAACCTTATTCTCTCTTAACCGTATGGCCCTAAACTAATAGGCATTCACCTGCATCTTTTAATTTTTCCCTCATGTGAGATGATCTTGGTCTGCCAGTTAGCCTTGACCAACTGTCCTGTGATTGCACCTCTCCTAAACACTTCCAGCCACCCTTTATCTTTATTTATTTGTTTATTTTTATGCCCTGCTCCTCCTCCCCTGCTGCCTCCTCTCTGCCCTTGATCTTTTAAGTGTCCCTCACATGGGTACCTCACTGTCCTTACACAATGGTCTTTTACTGGGGAGGTTTTCTTAGATTCTAAAGTCAGGGTCTCTTGAGGCCCATTTCAGTGTGATATGTTTTTTTTACAAACAGGCAATCAGAGCCGCCCAAAAAAGTAGAACTAGAGAAAGGATCTTGATTTTTTTTTTTAAAAGATTTATTTATTAATTTATTTTGGGCGGGGGTCGGGTTGGGGAGGGAGGGGAGCAGGCGGACCACTTCTATTGGTCTTTCATTTGCCTATTTTCATCCGTCTTTGTTCTTTGGCTCTTGTGGGCCTCCCATCGCGGTGGCGTCTGTCGTTGCAGAGCGCCGGCTCTGGGCGCATGCGCTCCAGAGCTCCGGCTCGGTGACTGGACACATGGGTCCAGCCGCTGCGCGGCACGTGGGATCTTCCCAGGCCAGGGATGGAACCGGCGCCCCTTGCACTGCAAGGCGGTGTCCTTACCCACTGGACCACCAGGGGAAGCCCGGATCTTGATATTTTTAAAATTTTTATTTATTTATTTTTGGCTGCATTTGGGTCCTCATTGTTGAGTGTGGGCTTTCTCTAGTTGCAGCAATTAGTGGCTACTCTCTAGCCCCAGAAATGAGAAATGGCTTCTCATTTCACTGGCTTATCTTGTTGCAGAGCATGGGCTCTAGGTGTGCAGGCTCAGTAATTGTAGCACACAAGCTTAGTTATTCTAGGGCATGTGAGATCTTCCCAAAACAAGGATTGAACCGGTGTCTCTGGCATCGCAAGGTACATTCTTCACCCCTGGACCACCGGGGAAGTCCTTCCCTTCGTATTTTATAAATGTTACACAATCAGTTCTCAAGATTACCCTTTGAGGGTGACTCTCCTCCCCACTGTCTGGAAATTGAGATCCACAGGGACTGGCTGGGTTGCCCAAAGCTGAACAGCTGCTAGTAGTAGACACATGTTTGAATATCGGTCTGTGTGACTTGGAAGCCCACAGTCTTTCTATCAACATAACAAATCTCTGTCTTGCTGTCAACTAAAATGAACACATAGGAGCCTAACCTCTTGTTAAATGTCTGCACGGAAACTGGGCCACAACTGGCCTTGGTCATTTTGTTATTGCCTAATACACACTTAATAAAGATAAATCTCTTTGCCAAAATAATGAAATTATAATCCTTTAGTTTCCTGTTAGGAATCTGGAGGCATGTTAAGGTCAAGGTACTTTTTCAAGGCTGTACATTGAGTAAGAGTGAACCGGTTTTTTTCCTTCTCTGTTCAATAAATACTTTAACTCGCAGATGAAATTTCAGTTATTCTGTATTCTGCCAGGAAAACTAAGCTATTAATCTGAGTAACAAATTCTAGGATCAGATACACTAAAAAGAAAAGTCTATTCCCTTCTCGAATCACAAAATGGACTGCCCTGTAACCTTCTACATTTTTCTTTTCCTTTTTTTTTCTTTCCCCCCTCCCTAACCTTATACATATTTAAGCTTAGTTATACAGAACACTCACCTATGAGTCTGGAAAGGAGCCTGGCTATATGTATTTTTAAACAGAGTCTTGAAAATTCCCTGGAGGTCCAATGTTAGGGTTCTGAGTTTCCATGGTAGGCGGCATGGGTTTGATCCCTAGTGTGGGAACTAAAATCCAGCATGACAAAAAAAAAATTCCAAAGTGAAATTTAAGAATGACCGATCTTATGGAGGGGTCAGAAATTGTATTAGTTACCTTTCTAACAGATTACTCCAGAACACAGCAACTTAACACAATAATCATTTATTATCTCATACCTTCTGTGCCCGAAGAATACATCTGTGGCTTCTGGCTCAAGGTCTCTCAAACCTGCCATGGAGGGTGTCAGTAGGGCCGCAGTCCTTTCAAGGCTCAAGTGGGAGAGGATCTTTTTCCATGTTCACTAACATGGCCCTTAGAGGATTCCATGGATATGCAGGGCTCCCTCAGCTTCTTCCCCCGAGGCAGTTCATATTATGGTGGCTGTTTTCTCAGAGTGAGTGAAGGAGAGAGACCAAGAGAGAGCCAGCAAGATGGAAGCCATCGTCCTTTCGTAACCTAATCTTGGCAATGGCAGCCCATTACTTTTGCTGTAGTCTATTCATTAGAAGGGAATCACTAAGTCCAACCCATCCCCAAGGAGAGGACATGACACAACAGCATGAACACCCGGCAGGGATCTCTGAGGGCCATATTAGAGGCTGCCTATCACAGGATGGAAACAAAGAATTAAAAAACAAGGCAGGGCTTCCCTGGTGGTCCAGTGGATGAGGACACCACCTTGCAGTGCAAGGGGCGCCGGTTCCATCCCTGGCCTGGGAAGATCTCATGTGCTGTGGAGCAGCTGGACCCATGTGTCCAATCACCGAGCTGGAGCTATGGAGCGCATGCGCCCAGAGCCAGCACTCTGCAGCAACAGACGCCACCGCGATGGGAGGCCCACAAGAGCCAAAGAACAAAGACGGATGAAAATAGAGAAATGAAAGACCAATAGAAGTGGCCCGCCCGCTCCCCTCCCTCCCCATCCCGACCCCCGTCCAAAAATAAATAAATAAATCTTTAAAAAAAAAAAAAAGAAGTGGTCCGCCTGCTCCCCTCCCTCCCCACCCCCCACCAAAAACAAACAAACAAACAAACAAGGCAGTGGGTTCCCTGGTGGTCCAGTGGGTAAAGAGTTCGTCTTGCAATGCAAGGGGCACCGGGTCGATCCCTGGCCCGGGAAGATTCCACATGTTGTGGAGCAGCTGGAAAGGTGTGTCCAATTACAAGCCAGCGTGGAATGGTGTGTCCAATTACAAGCTAGCGCTCTGGGAAGAGAGAGGTCACTGCAATAGAAGGCCCACACAGGCCGAAGAATAAAGGTGGATGACAATAAATAAACAGCAACTCAATAATAAGAGGCCAAAATTAAAACAAGGCAGTAATAGATGTCCCTTAAGAAGGCTAGTTTTGATGATACCTCAGGGGCAACAAGTACACCCAGTATCTAGATTTTGGTTTTTAATACCATTCCAGGATTCCTCAAGTGGAATCTATGGCCCTTAGAGGATTCCATGGATATGCAGGGCTCCCTCAGCTTCTTCCCAGCAGTAAGGGAGTGAGTGAAGGAGAGAGACCAAGAGAGAGCCAGCAAGATGGAAGCCATCGTCCTTTCGTAACCTAATCTTGGCAATGGCAGCCCATTACTTTTGCTGTAGTCTATTCATTAGAAGGGAATCACTAAGTCCAACCCATCCCCAAGGAGAGGACATGACACAACAGCATGAACACCCGGCAGGGATCTCTGAGGGCCATATTAGAGGCTGCCTATCACAGGATGGAAACAAAGAATTAAAAAACAAGGCAGGGCTTCCCTGGTGGTCCAGTGGATGAGGACACCACCTTGCAGTGCAAGGGGCGCCGGTTCCATCCCTGGCCTGGGAAGATCTCATGTGCTGTGGAGCAGCTGGACCCATGTGTCCAATCACCGAGCTGGAGCTATGGAGCGCATGCGCCCAGAGCCAGCACTCTGCAGCAACAGACGCCACCGCGATGGGAGGCCCACAAGAGCCAAAGAACAAAGACGGATGAAAATAGAGAAATGAAAGACCAATAGAAGTGGCCCGCCCGCTCCCCTCCCTCCCATCCCGACCCCGTCCAAAAATAAATAAATAAATCTTTAAAAAAAAAAAAAAGAAGTGGTCCGCCTGCTCCCCTCCCTCCCCACCCCCCACCAAAAACAAACAAACAAACAAACAAGGCAGTGGGTTCCCTGGTGGTCCAGTGGGTAAAGAGTTCGTCTTGCAATGCAAGGGGCACCGGGTCGATCCCTGGCCCGGGAAGATTCCACATGTTGTGGAGCAGCTGGAAAGGTGTGTCCAATTACAAGCCAGCGTGGAATGGTGTGTCCAATTACAAGCTAGCGCTCTGTGAAGAGAGAGGTCACTGCAATAGAAGGCCCACACAGGCCGAAGAATAAAGGTGGATGACAATAAATAAACAGCAACTCAATAATAAGAGGCCAAAATTAAAACAAGGCAGTAATAGATGTCCCTTAAGAAGGCTAGTTTTGATGATACCTCAGGGGCAACAAGTACACCCAGTATCTAGATTTTGGTTTTTAATACCATTCCAGGATTCCTCGAAGCAATGGAGATATGGGGACTCTGGTGCCGGAAGCAGACAAAAAATACAAGATCAGCCTGGAGCCTCTCATAGCTTAAGAAGAAAAGATGATGATCCGAAAGCAAAAACGACACATGAGCCAGCCTAAAAGCTTCCAATGGTCAAGATGGAAAAATCTGAACTACCAAATGAAAATCACAATATAAAATATAAACTGAAGTATAAAGTGAATATATATGCATATTTATAAACAAATGATTGAATATAAATAAGTGGGGATGGGGGAAGATGACTCCTCTTTACAGAAATTCTAATAGTTTTGTTTAGATATTCTACTCCAGGGGGTGAAGCTCAACTTCCTTTTGAGTGGGTTGGGTTTTGTGACTTACTTGCAGAGACTATGGAAAGAGGGGGAACAAATTACAAATTACAGTATTGAAACTTACATACACTACCATGGGGTTCAGGTTATATCAGCATAATTAAGTCATCATGTACCCTGACATGATTTGAGAAGGACATCTAACTCATATGGTATTTTCCCCTAACCTTATAATTCCAGTCTAATAATGAGAAAAAAAAACATGCAACAAATTCAAATTGAGCAACGTTTTACAAAATATCTGAATGGACTCCTCAAAACTGTCATGGTGTAAAAGTAAAAAGTAAAATAAAAATTAAAAAAAAAAACCTATCACAAGGTTGTAAAAAACAAGGAAAGACTGAGACACAGACCAAGGAGTCAAAAAAACAAACCAAAAAACCCATGAAGACTAAATGCTATGTGGCACCTTGGATTGAATTCTGGGACAGAAAGTTTGGTGAAACTGAATTAAGTCTGGAATTTGTACCAGTGTTGGCACCTCAGTTTGATAAATGTATTATGATAATGTAAGATGTTAGCGTTAAGGAAAGCAAATGAGGAGCACACAGAAACTATCTCTGTACACTTTTCTGTACAACTAAAGTTATTCCAAAATAAAGTTGATGAAAAACAAGACGTAAAGCACCCTGCTTATATTTTTAAAAATGTGATGACTGCAGAATTTCCCCTTAGATTAGCTTCTGACTGAATACATTTCAAATCCTTTCTCTTCCATTAGCTACATATTTCTAATGCCAGGTCCCACAGGACACATCCGTTTGTGAGACAGACTGCCAAGCGTGGCTCGGAGTTCTCCTGGAAGCCATTCGAACACAGGGAGACTCAGCAATAACTTATCAAGGAAACAGCTCGGATTCATCTCTTTTTTCCGTCACCTAGATCGCCTAAGTGCCCAGGGCCACTGCCAGGCAGTGAGGGTGAAGCCAAAGTGAATGAAAGGATATTGGAATGGAGAAACGTCTTAACCCATCCCTGTTGAGGAGGTCTTTAAGCCCTCTTCCTTTGAAAGAGTTGAGAGGACATAGGATCATGTGCGCTCCCTGCTAGGTGCCCTCCCTGGATCTTGCAAAGAGCCGGTGCAAGTCCTGGGGCTTGGACATGAAGCTTCATTAGCTTAGAACTAAATCCGCTCTGGAAAGATCTCAGGAGAAACGGATAAACTTTGTCAGGAACATCACTATGCTTCCCCCGTTTCTGCTTTAACTCAGGTGCTCCTGCTTTCTCCTCAAGTCCCAGCCTAAGCCTTCACTCCTGACATGCTCCCTGAGAACAGGGGCAGCCTTAGGTAGGTCTCTCCTGGATCCCTTCCCCTTATAACATTTGGTTACTGAAGTTAAAATTGTTTGTTAGCCTGTAGGCTCATTAAGGGCGAGGCTCAAAGCTTTTTAAAAATCTTTCCACTGTCACAGTGGGCCCCCAACAAGCCCTTGCTGAGTAAATAAATTCATGCTCTTGCTGAAGGAGGGAAGCCCTCATCAGGGGAGAGAGTCAGGCAGCTGGGATAAGCTCATTAGAGCTCTGGGGCCAATTACAGTAGCAGAGCAAAAGAGCTAATCATCAACAGCCTTTTGAAAGGTCATATAGAAATCAAGTTTCTCAATCTACCAATGAATCTTTTATCCGTCCCATATATCTTACCAAGCTTAATAGACTGATAGCTATAAATATGATGATATTTTCATGACAGAATGATTTGAAATCCAGTGTCCTAGGATACTCAACTATTAAAAACCACGTGTCCCAGTGAATCATATTGAACAGATGCTGGAAGTGAAGACAGCAAAATCCTCATCCATCAGGCACTTACAACCCCAACACCGTCACTTCCCCGAAAGATAAAACATCTGACACAGGAAGGCAGAACCTAGGCTGGGTGAACACACAAGTCCCTCCAGCGCTACATGCAAGAGCTGAACTTTTGTAAGCTTAAGATTCACAGCTTCCTTAAAGGAAATCCACATTTGTGGCTACATTCAGAATGTGGGTTTTCCTATACACGTAGCGCTTAAAGTTTACAAAGCGCACAAAAGCCACGACAAAAAGCGAGGTCCACGAGTAAGCACACACCCTGGCCAAGCCCAGCGCCTGCGTACACTGCGACACCCGCTACCGGCGCGTCGGGCGGTTCCCAAACCTTCAGCCCCCGGCTCTCGGTGCCCGCCCCCGGCTCTCAGAGCCCGCCCCCGGACAGGACGCTGGTTGGCCAGGAGGCCCGTGCTGGGGGCGGAGACAGGTTGATTGGCAGCAACGCCCCGGGACGGCCCAGCGCCGAGCTGGAGTTGCTGGAGGAGGCGCCTAGCTGCCGCGCGGCTGAGCTGAGGTGGGTTTGGCGGCTCCGGAAAGCGGCTGGCGTGGGGTCGAGGAGGCGCCTCCGGGCCTGGCGGTGGCGGGGAGCCCCGGGGACAGTCAGGGTAGGAGCCGAAGGAGCGGGGGTGCGGGTTTGCGGGCGGGATCCGCGGGCCGGTTGGGTGCCGGCACCGCGGCTGGAGGGAGGTGCCCTGGGGCTGCCGGGCGGCTGGCGCCCGGGTGGGGCTTCGGCGGAGCGGAGGGGATTCGGCCCACTCGCCCAGGGCTGGGGCGTCCCCACCCACCCAGGCACCCCGCGGCTGCCCCCGGCCTGCCTCCGTCTCCGGGCATCGTCCGGAGCCCGCGGCGGCGGCTCCGGCGGCTGTTGCTCGTGCCCCCAGTCGGCGGGCGCAGCTCGCCGCCACCGGCGGCGCCTTTTGAAAGGTCATATAGAAATCAAGTTTCTCAATCTACCAATGAATCTTTTATCCGTCCCATATATCTTACCAAGCTTAATAGACTGATAGCTATAAATATGATGATATTTTCATGACAGAATGATTTGAAATCCAGTGTCCTAGGATACTCAACTATTAAAAACCACGTGTCCCAGTGAATCATATTGAACAGATGCTGGAAGTGAAGACAGCAAAATCCTCATCCATCAGGCACTTACAACCCCAACACCGTCACTTCCCCGAAAGATAAAACATCTGACACAGGAAGGCAGAACCTAGGCTGGGTGAACACACAAGTCCCTCCAGCGCTACATGCAAGAGCTGAACTTTTGTAAGCTTAAGATTCACAGCTTCCTTAAAGGAAATCCACATTTGTGGCTACATTCAGAATGTGGGTTTTCCTATACACGTAGCGCTTAAAGTTTACAAAGCGCACAAAAGCCACGACAAAAAGCGAGGTCCACGAGTAAGCACACACCCTGGCCAAGCCCAGCGCCTGCGTACACTGCGACACCCGCTACCGGCGCGTCGGGCGGTTCCCAAACCTTCAGCCCCCGGCTCTCGGTGCCCGCCCCCGGCTCTCAGAGCCCGCCCCCGGACAGGACGCTGGTTGGCCAGGAGGCCCGTGCTGGGGGCGGAGACAGGTTGATTGGCAGCAACGCCCCGGGACGGCCCAGCGCCGAGCTGGAGTTGCTGGAGGAGGCGCCTAGCTGCCGCGCGGCTGAGCTGAGGTGGGTTTGGCGGCTCCGGAAAGCGGCTGGCGTGGGGTCGAGGAGGCGCCTCCGGGCCTGGCGGTGGCGGGGAGCCCCGGGGACAGTCAGGGTAGGAGCCGAAGGAGCGGGGGTGCGGGTTTGCGGGCGGGATCCGCGGGCCGGTTGGGTGCCGGCACCGCGGCTGGAGGGAGGTGCCCTGGGGCTGCCGGGCGGCTGGCGCCCGGGTGGGGCTTCGGCGGAGCGGAGGGGATTCGGCCCACTCGCCCAGGGCTGGGGCGTCCCCACCCACCCAGGCACCCCGCGGCTGCCCCCGGCCTGCCTCCGTCTCCGGGCATCGTCCGGAGCCCGCGGCGGCGGCTCCGGCGGCTGTTGCTCGTGCCCCCAGTCGGCGGGCGCAGCTCGCCGCCAGGCCTCGGGCGTCCGGAACGGGGAGCACATCTGCTGGGCGGCCCCGGGCTTGAACCAGCTCTGCTTTTTACTATTTTCACTTCTCGCCTCCCCGGACTTTTCCCACTGTGGCTTCCTAACCGGGACTTGCCTTAAGTCTCAAATGGGGGGCGGCGGCTGGAGAAAAGCCACCTGTGGACATTTAAAGACACGTTATATTATGGAAATTTGTAGACTCTATTGAGGTTGAGAGACTAGCGTCAAAAACTCGGTTGTACCCATCACCTAGTTTCAACAAGTGTCTGTGAACGGCCAGGCTTGCTTCCTCTCGCTCAGACATACTATTTTATGTCTTTTACGTGTTTCTCAGGATCAACAACCATACTTGTTTTCCAGTCGTTGCTTTCTAGAGAGATAAGGCCCGCCTTAAGCCGGGCTCATGTTCGTGGCCAGTCGCTTCAGCCGTGTCCGACTCAGGCTTCTGTGTCCAAAGGGATTCTCCAGGAAAGAATGGATTCTGGAGTGGGTTGCCATTTCCTTCTCCAGCTTTAAGGCGTAGACCGCGCAAGTAAGAGTTGGCGTTACAAGAATGTGGGCACATTCCCCATCGGTGCAATTTCATTACCCGGTGTTCAGGTTTTCGAAATGGCTGAAAACAAAAGGTGCCAAGTAATCTAGTGTTGTCTGTAGCCTTACTGCATTTGATTTTTATTTACAGATTTTTGTTGTAGTATTAACGATTTATAGTTACCGAGTTGTTGATACATATGAAGCCCTGTGAAATTGCTTTCACCAGTTAATTCGTTTAACTTTTACAACAGCTGTGTGAAGTCTTGATAGGTATTATCCCATTTTACAGGTGAGGGGGAAAGAGGTTTAGAGAGATTAAACAATTTGTGTGAACTCACGCTGATGTAAGGGGCTTGTTGTTTAGTCGTAAAGTCCTGTCTTGCGATCCCGTGGGACTGTATGTAGCCCAGCAGGCTCCTTTGTCCATGGGATTTGCCAGGTAAGGATATTGGAGTGGGTTGCCATTTCCTCTTCCAGTGGCTGTTCCCCTCCCAGGGATCGAACCCCAGTCTCCTGCAGGGGCAGGAGGATTCTTTGTTGCTGAGCCACCAGGGAAGCCCAAGGATATGAAGTAGAGGGTTAGAATTGAGCTTGCTGACCCGTGTTACTGCGTAGTTCTTACTCTTTATTCCATAATTGAATGTCCTAAGAATTGTGGAGTAAACCTAACTGCTGTGGAAAGTTCTTTTGAGCTATGAATCCATAATGGGGATTAAAAAAAAACCCTGGATATTTATGAGTACAATAGTAAGATTTTTTGTTCCTTTGACTCAATAAAAGGTTAATGGTAGTTCAATAAATAGAATTTTTTTATGGATATGACCAGTTAAAGGGGAAATGAAAAGGGAAAAATATATCAACGAACAGTTTCTGCCTTTTTTTTGGCACTTAGCATAAACTGACTATACTGGCTATTTTATTCTGTACTCGTCATCTTCTCAATCTTAAACTATTGCTTATCTGCAAGTATTGGGTTGGCCAAAAACTTCGTGAGGCTTTTTCTTTACCAGCCTTTGGAAAAGCCAGAAGGAACTTTTTGGCCAGCCCAGTAGTTTTATAGTAAGGACTAGAGAGAAAGACAGCTGGGCTTATTCAGAGGCTAATAGAGACTTGCTGAGTTGGAGTTTAGGATTCCTGCTGTAGGAGAATAATTCAAAAGTCTGGAAGTAAAGTTAGATTCACCCATGAAGGAACTTGAGTGCCAAGTTTAAGAAAATTTGAATTTTGAGCAAAGTGACATGGTCCCAGTTTGTAGAAAGATAGTGATCTGGCTATGTCAAAAAAATGGCTTCACCTGAGATGTGAAGCAATTAGTGAATTGACCTGTTGAATATAAAGCAAATGGGCTTCCCAGGTGGCTCTAGTGGTGATTAATCCACCTGGCAATGCAAGGTTCTGTCCCTGAGTCAGGAGGATCCCCTGGAGTAGGGGGTAGTAACCCACTCCAGTATTCTTGCCTGGAAAATTCCATGGACGGAGGAGCTTGGCGAACTACAAGCCCATGGAGCTTCATAAAATTGGACATGACTGAGTGGACTAAGCACACTGGAGTGGGTTGCCATTTCCTCTTCCAGTGGCTGTTCCCCTCCCAGGGATCGAACCCCAGTCTCCTGCAGGGGCAGGAGGATTCTTTGTTGCTGAGCCACCAGGGAAGCCCAAGGATATGAAGTAGAGGGTTAGAATTGAGCTTGCTGACCCGTGTTACTGCGTAGTTCTTACTCTTTATTCCATAATTGAATGTCCTAAGAATTGTGGAGTAAACCTAACTGCTGTGGAAAGTTCTTTTGAGCTATGAATCCATAATGGGGATTAAAAACCCTGGATATTTATGAGTACAATAGTAAGATTTTTTGTTCCTTTGACTCAATAAAAGGTTAATGGTAGTTCAATAAATAGAATTTTTTTATGGATATGACCAGTTAAAGGGGAAATGAAAAGGGAAAAATATATCAACGAACAGTTTCTGCCTTTTTTTTGGCACTTAGCATAAACTGACTATACTGGCTATTTTATTCTGTACTCGTCATCTTCTCAATCTTAAACTATTGCTTATCTGCAAGTATTGGGTTGGCCAAAAACTTCGTGAGGCTTTTTCTTTACCAGCCTTTGGAAAAGCCAGAAGGAACTTTTTGGCCAACCCAGTAGTTTTATAGTAAGGACTAGAGAGAAAGACAGCTGGGCTTATTCAGAGGCTAATAGAGACTTGCTGAGTTGGAGTTTAGGATTCCTGCTGTAGGAGAATAATTCAAAAGTCTGGAAGTAAAGTTAGATTCACCCATGAAGGAACTTGAGTGCCAAGTTTAAGAAAATTTGAATTTTGAGCAAAGTGACATGGTCCCAGTTTGTAGAAAGATAGTGATCTGGCTATGTCAAAAAAATGGCTTCACCTGAGATGTGAAGCAATTAGTGAATTGACCTGTTGAATATAAAGCAAATGGGCTTCCCAGGTGGCTCTAGTGGTGATTAATCCACCTGGCAATGCAAGGTTCTGTCCCTGAGTCAGGAGGATCCCCTGGAGTAGGGGGTAGTAACCCACTCCAGTATTCTTGCCTGGAAAATTCCATGGACGGAGGAGCTTGGCGAACTACAAGCCCATGGAGCTTCATAAAATTGGACATGACTGAGTGGACTAAGCACACATGTATAAAATAAATAGATTTTAGTTTATTTACGGACATAAGGAAAGAAATGGAGAGAAGTCTGAAAGAAAGACGGCATGGTGCAGTGGTGCAGTCGGCTCTGACTTGCAGGCAGACTATCCCTTTGTTTTCTTAGGCCATCTTGGTGATAAGTATTATTTCTGTATAGCTGCTTTTTTGAATCGTTAACTACTCAGCTCTTCACCTGTTCTTTTGTATGTTTATTATGTATTGTTGATACAAATTATACCAATTAGATGAGCAATACAAAGCAACACCGTAATCTCACCATGTAATGATAGGGAAGGAAAGGTGGAGAATTCCTCACCAAGGCTCAGACATAGGCTTTGGTATCTTTTCAGATCTTTTCTTCTGTGTATGTGTGTGCATAAAATGTTTATTTCACCACTATGTCTATGCTTCGTTTTACTTTTTAAAAAAAAAGAATCACAGGGACTGCCCTGGTGGTCCAGTGGTTAATAATCCACCTTGCAATATAGAGGATGCAGGTTCAAACCCTGGTTAGGGAACTAAGACTCTGTGTGCCCCAGGGAAGCGAGCCCCCTCACTGCACTCCTGAGCCCTGCGCTCTAGGACCATCGTGCCCCAATGAAAGGTCCACCTCATACAACTAAGACCTGACATGGCCAAATAAATAAGTATTTTAAAATAATAAAATAAAATAAAAACAAAATCACAAACAAAATCATATGTTAGTCATTTAGAGCTTAACACGAAATCCTTTCAGGTGTAGCTCATTTTGTTTTAATGGCCATAAACCTAGAGTGGGTATGTTGAATTTATTTTAACTATTTCCTTATTGATGGATACTTAATTTCTTAGTTTCTCTTTTATAACTAGTACTTCAAGAACGAGGCTTCCCTGGTGGCTCAGATAGTAAACAATCTGCCTGCAATGCAAGAGACCCAGGTTCGATCCCTGGGTCAGGAAGATTCCCTGGAAAAGGCAGTGGCAACCCACTCCAGTTTTCTTGCCCGGAGAATTCCATGGACAGGGGAGCCTGGCAGGCTACATTCAGTCCGTGGGGTCACAACATCTCTTACTAGCTTTTAAAAACTAACCATCTTTTTGAAACTAACAATATTGTAAATTAGATATACTTCAATAAAAAAAGTATTATTAATTTGAAAAAAAAGTGAACACCTTTACTTACAAAAGTATAATTTACTGAATTTTTCCATAAGGCAGTTTTTCATACACATAATATCTAGCAGAAAGTAATTACACAAGTTACCAAAATCACCTTTATGGTGAACTTTCATTAATTTGCTTGGCCCAAGGAAGCAGTTTTAGTGACAAATGTTACTGATTTCCAAGTAGTATGAGTTTCTACTGGTGTCTGGGACCACTTAGGATATATGAGCAGTCTTTTCAAAAGATTGTTTTAAAATTGATGCCAGAATAGTTAATTCATTTGCATGGGAATGCTTGAAATAACACTTATAAGAATTTACTGTGTTATTCACAGTAGGGTTATATTTCAGAGAACCTTACATGAAAATGGCACGTCTTTAATTCAAATGGAAATATAAGGTTACTTCTAACCTCTTTTATAACAGAACATCAACCTCTAAAAATGTTGCAGAAAATGTCCTTCAGAGTTTAGTTTCATATCTGAAGCCCATTAACTTGAAAGAACTTTCATCAAGTTTTAATTAGGTATGTTCGTAGGCTTCTTACCTAGTTTGTTGTTGAGAGATGTAGTTCAGATCATGAGATTTATTCCTTTGCGTACTGAAAAAAGTTACATGTCAGATTCTGTGCTAGGTAATGGGAGTGTAGCAGTGTATTTACTTTTGTATTAAATAGTATAGAATATTCTAAAATATTGCCAGTATATCCCATGACCCATAGGTCAGACTCTGTCATCACTTAATCGTGTGGTAAAGTGCTCCAACTTAAAAGCCTCAGCCCAGACTGATGTAAGGTATAGCCATGATCACTAGACCTGAATTTCAAGTTTAATTTCCAGCAAGTAGGGTAGAGTGCTGATATATAGTAGACAACTTTTTATTATGGTAAAGAAGCATCGTTGTTGTTGTTGGGGGGGCTTCCCAGTTGGTGCTAGTAGTTCTTTACTACTAGCTAGTGTGGCAGGCAGGAGGCAGGTTGGATTCCTGGATTGGGAAGATGCCCTGGAGGATGGTATGGCAACCCACTCCAGTATTCTTGCTTGGAGAATCCCATGGCCCGCGGCACCCGGCAGACTACAGTCCATGGGGTTGCAGAGTCGAACACAGCTGAAGAGACTTAGCACACACCCACAAGCATTTTTAATTTATGTTTCAATTAAAAACTTTAGCAGTTTCTTTTGGCCATGCTGGGTCTTCATTGCTGGCAGGCTTTTCACTCGTTGCGGCGAGGCGGGTTGGCTACTCTTTGTTCTGTTGCCAGGGCTTCTCATTGCATTGCCTTCTCTGGTTGTGGAGCACAGGCTCCAGGGCACGCAGGCTTCGGTAGCTGTGGCAGGTGGGCTCAGTGGTTGTGGCTTGTGGGCTCTAGAGCACTCGCTTAGGAGTTGTGGTGCAAAGGCTCTGTTACTCTTCAATGTGTGGCATCTTCCTGGACCAAGATTGGAACCTTTGTCTCCTGCACTGGCAGGCGATTCTTTACCTCTCAGCCACTAAAGAACCTCAATAAGCATTCCTTTTTTTTTTTTTTGAACTTAAAAAAAAAATTTGGCCTCTTTTTAATTGATTTTTATTTTATTTATTTATTTTTTTAAATTTATTTATTTATTTATTTTGGTGGGGGTGGGTTGGAGAGGGAGGGGAGCAGGCGGGCCACTTCTGTTGGTCTTTCATTTGTGCATTTTCATCCATCTTTGTTCTTTGGCCCGTGTGGGCCTCCCATCGTGGTGGCCTCTGTTGTCGCAGAGCACCGGCTCTGGGCTCATGTGCTCCAGAGCTCTGGCTCGGTAATTGGACACATCAGTCCAGCCGCTCCTTGGCACGTGGGATCTTCCCAGGCCAGGGATTGAACTGGCACCCCTTGCACTGCAAGGCGGTGTTCTTACCCACTGGACCACCAGAGAAGCCCCTTAATTGATTTTTAAAAATTTATTTTCATGCATTTTTATTGTTTGGCCTGTGTGGGCCTCCCACTGCAGTGGCCTCTCTCGTTGCAGAGCACTGGCTCCAGGCTCATGCGCTCCAGAGCGCCGGCTCGAAATTGGACACACCAGTCCAGCCGCTCCGCAGCACATGGGATCCTTCAGGGCCAGGAATAAAACCGGTGCACCTTGCAGTGCAAGGTGGACTCTACCCACTGGACCACCAGGGAAGCTCTCAATAAGCATTCTTTAAAAAAAGTAAAAATAATATTCATCTATTCTTCTACTCTCCCCACATCCTAAAAGAAAAACTATCTTCACACCAAGAACGTTAAGGACGTGTTCTCAAAATAAAGACCATAACGTTTTTTGGCCACCCTGTGCAACTTGGAGTCCTAGTTTGCCCCCAAAATTTTTGAGCATTTCTTTGGCATGCTGGGTCTTCATTGCTGGCAGGCTTTTCACTCGTTGCGGCGAGGCGGGTTGGCTACTCTTTGTTCTGTTGCCAGGGCTTCTCATTGCATTGCCTTCTCTGGTTGTGGAGCACAGGCTCCAGGGCACGCAGGCTTCGGTAGCTGTGGCAGGTGGGCTCAGTGGTTGTGGCTTGTGGGCTCTAGAGCACTCGCTTAGGAGTTGTGGTGCAAAGGCTCTGTTACTCTTCAATGTGTGGCATCTTCCTGGACCAAGATTGGAACCTTTGTCTCCTGCACTGGCAGGCGATTCTTTACCTCTCAGCCACTAAAGAACCTCAATAAGCATTCCTTTTTTTTTTTTTTGAACTTAAAAAAAAAATTTGGCCTCTTTTTAATTGATTTTTATTTTATTTATTTATTTTTTTAAATTTATTTATTTATTTATTTTGGTGGGGGTGGGTTGGAGAGGGAGGGGAGCAGGCGGGCCACTTCTGTTGGTCTTTCATTTGTGCATTTTCATCCATCTTTGTTCTTTGGCCCGTGTGGGCCTCCCATCGTGGTGGCCTCTGTTGTCGCAGAGCACCGGCTCTGGGCTCATGTGCTCCAGAGCTCTGGCTCGGTAATTGGACACATCAGTCCAGCCGCTCCTTGGCACGTGGGATCTTCCCAGGCCAGGGATTGAACTGGCACCCCTTGCACTGCAAGGCGGTGTTCTTACCCACTGGACCACCAGAGAAGCCCCTTAATTGATTTTTAAAAATTTATTTTCATGCATTTTTATTGTTTGGCCTGTGTGGGCCTCCCACTGCAGTGGCCTCTCTCGTTGCAGAGCACTGGCTCCAGGCTCATGCGCTCCAGAGCGCCGGCTCGAAATTGGACACACCAGTCCAGCCGCTCCGCAGCACATGGGATCCTTCAGGGCCAGGAATAAAACCGGTGCACCTTGCAGTGCAAGGTGGACTCTACCCACTGGACCACCAGGGAAGCTCTCAATAAGCATTCTTTAAAAAAAGTAAAAATAATATTCATCTATTCTTCTACTCTCCCCACATCCTAAAAGAAAAACTATCTTCACACCAAGAACGTTAAGGACGTGTTCTCAAAATAAAGACCATAACGTTTTTTTTTTGGCCACCCTGTGCAACTTGTGGAGTCCTAGTTTGCCAACCATGATTGAACCCAGGCCACAGCCGTGAAAGTGCCAGGTTTCTAACCTGTGGACCACCAGGGAATTTCCATCAAAATGGAAAATAGTAACTTTAAATTGAATACATTTTTGTTTTTTACTTCACGGTCCTCATTTTTCTCCTACATCATTATTTGTACCCAGAAAAGTAGATTGTCATTTGGTAAGTGACTGATGTGGTTTACCTGACCTCTTAGTTTTCTGAGAACAGGAACACGAATCCAATAACTTGGCCAGCCAAATAACTAAACATGTTTTATTCATCTTTTTAGACTCCTCAGACCTCCAGGATAAGTGGTCATACTCTTCTGTTACACTGTAAAAATTAGGTGGCCATTTCCTTGAATAGTTCCCAAAGACCTTGTAAAAAAAAAGTCCCATATGTTGTTGTAGCTTTTAAAGTTTGTAGCATTTTAAATTTAATGACAACTTTGTTGTCACTGCTAGCAGGTTTCTTGTGAAACTATTTGCTAATTTTTTAAATAGTTGTAACTATCTCAGAAACATACACTGCATTAGTTGAAACAATGTTATATTATTTGATTTGATTGCTGTACGCATTAATTGATCTACCTTTACACATATTTTCATAGTAATTGTGGAGGGTAAAGAAAGTCTGTTTTCAAAGTTTATTTGTCATTTAGTCTTGATTTTCTCTTCTGCTTTATCAACTCCCCGTCCTCCCTCCCACTTTGTAATACTGCACTGTATTTCTATGTCTAGTCTGTGCTAAACTGGATTATACTGTCATCATATAATTCTAGAAGTTAAATTTTACACACATAGAACCTAGAAAGGAAAGTGCAGCCTAATTCTTAGCCATCTTTTTTAAACCTTTTTTTATTGTGAAGTATGACACAGTGTAACACAGAAAGATAGGCAGACATAAATACACAGCTCAATAAATGATCACAAAGCAAACATCGGTGCAGTGACCACACAGAGTGAGAAATAGAAAGGTGTCTGCCCTCTGGAAAGCTCCTTTACACTGCCTTGTGCCTGTGACCCATCCCATCTAAAGGTAACCACTATTGTAACTTCTTGCACTATGAGTTTGTTTTACAGTTTATGATTTTCTGCATGCCTTTAAAATCTATAGTGATGTCGCCTTTTTCATTTGTTACTGGTAACGTGCCTTTTCAGTAAATCTCATTAAAGGTAAATTGTTTTTATCACTCTTGTCAAAGAACCAGTTGTTGACTTGGCTTTATTTCTTTATCACTCTTGTCAAAGAACCAGTTGTTGACTTGGCTTTATTTCTCCGCTTTGATAGTTCTCCAGGCTTTCAAATAGATAATTAAAACAATTTTGTTCCACTAGTTTACTTATTCTCAGCAGAAGGAGGGTTTGTCTGAAATTAACCTAGTTCACCTATAAATACAAGTAAAATTCCTCTTAAGATAATCTGCTTACAATTGAGACAGTATAGAAAAGGCACAGTATAGAAAAGGGGCTTAGATACCTTTCATTTAGTGTTCAGATATTAACTGAGCAACTGTTATATCCCGTGTAGTGTGCCGAGGGCTGAGGTCTCAGTGATGAGTAAGATAGTCTATGGACTTCTGGTGGTTAAAGTGCTGTGGAGTAAGGAGATAAGCACTTTTGATGTATCATTTTAATGTGCTGTATAGGACCGTATCTACAGGAAGGCCCTGGTTGATTAGGAAAACCCTCTTGGAGGAGGTGAGAGCTAAACTGAAATGAGATTGGTAGAAGCTAGCAAAGTCCAGGGAGCATGTGGAATCTCGGATTATCTGTAGGATTGGATCAAAGATTAGAGTATGAAAAGTACAGAGGATAGGGAAACAGATCAAATCACAAATGCTTTGGTGTTGAGAATGGGTGGAAAGGCATAGGGAAGTCACTGGGGGGGTGGTGCACATAGTCTAGCTGGTAGATGTTTTACAGCATGCAGCGTAACACAGAAAGATAGGCAGACATAAATACACAGCTCAATAAATGATCACAAAGCAAACATCGGTGCAGTGACCACACAGAGTGAGAAATAGAAAGGTGTCTGCCCTCTGGAAAGCTCCTTTACACTGCCTTGTGCCTGTGACCCATCCCATCTAAAGGTAACCACTATTGTAACTTCTTGCACTATGAGTTTGTTTTACAGTTTATGATTTTCTGCATGCCTTTAAAATCTATAGTGATGTCGCCTTTTTCATTTGTTACTGGTAACGTGCCTTTTCAGTAAATCTCATTAAAGGTAAATTGTTTTTATCACTCTTGTCAAAGAACCAGTTGTTGACTTGGCTTTATTTCTTTATCACTCTTGTCAAAGAACCAGTTGTTGACTTGGCTTTATTTCTCCGCTTTGATAGTTCTCCAGGCTTTCAAATAGATAATTAAAAACAATTTTGTTCCACTAGTTTACTTATTCTCAGCAGAAGGAGGGTTTGTCTGAAATTAACCTAGTTCACCTATAAATACAAGTAAAATTCCTCTTAAGATAATCTGCTTACAATTGAGACAGTATAGAAAAGGCACAGTATAGAAAAGGGGCTTAGATACCTTTCATTTAGTGTTCAGATATTAACTGAGCAACTGTTATATCCCGTGTAGTGTGCCGAGGGCTGAGGTCTCAGTGATGAGTAAGATAGTCTATGGACTTCTGGTGGTTAAAGTGCTGTGGAGTAAGGAGATAAGCACTTTTGATGTATCATTTTAATGTGCTGTATAGGACCGTATCTACAGGAAGGCCCTGGTTGATTAGGAAAACCCTCTTGGAGGAGGTGAGAGCTAAACTGAAATGAGATTGGTAGAAGCTAGCAAAGTCCAGGGAGCATGTGGAATCTCGGATTATCTGTAGGATTGGATCAAAGATTAGAGTATGAAAAGTACAGAGGATAGGGAAACAGATCAAATCACAAATGCTTTGGTGTTGAGAATGGGTGGAAAGGCATAGGGAAGTCACTGGGGGGGTGGTGCACATAGTCTAGCTGGTAGATGTTTTACAGCATGCAGACGTAGAAAAGTAGGGGCAATAACAATGAAAACTGATCTATTTAGGAGGGAAAACAGAACTTGCTTGTAGAAAATGATACAGAAGGGATAACTGACTAGGGGTTCTATTTTCTGAGGTAAGGAACACACTTAAGAAAATGAAGGCTTAGCAGGAAAATTAAGGAGTTCAGTTCCGGCTTTCTTTGGTTTAGAAGAAAATGTGAGAAATTAGATGGTAGCATGTGATTAACGTTCACAGGGGAGAGGAAAGGGAATGCAGCGTAATACAGGTTGGAGCTGATGTGTTGAGTCCCGTGAGTGGAGGGTTGGGTACAATCCTGAGCCCCTAGCTGGATGGAGGAAAAGGAGGGAGTAAGGGAGGTTTAGGAGAACCAAACAGGCGTGGGTTGCAGAGATGCTGGGCTGATGGCTGGGCTGTGGAGGGCAGGCTCTTGAGGGACTTCCTGTCAGATTTGAATAGTTTCTTATTTGACTAGTATGTTTGGTCATCTGCTGGGAAATGTTGGGGCTAGAATTAGATTTGAGTAGCATGGGAGATGGTAGAAATCACTGCTCTAGAGAATGGAAGTGGGGATAGAGCAAGAAAATAAGGTTTTCCTGGATGTTACACAGCAGTGAAGGCCCAGTTGAGACTAGATGTAGTGCGTTGTGTAGTAACACCAAGACGCGAAATTTAAGATTTGTTTTTTTAGATTTTTGTACAACCCAGTTGTTGGAAATGTAGGCTTGTGGATTTACCAAGTTTGGGCTTGTAGAAGAAACAAAACCGTAGAAAAGGGGATTGAAAATACTGACAAAAGCAGTGGTTCAGTGAATTGCGACTGCGCGCGTGCTCAGTGGCTTCAGTCGTGTCCCACTCTGCGAGCCCAAGGCCTGTAGCCTGCTGGGCTCCCCTGACCGTGGGATTCTCCAGGCAGAAATACTGGGTGGGTTGCCATTTCCTTCTCCAGGGGGCTGCATGAGGTGGGAAGGGATTGACTAGGTTGAAAGTGCAGGGGAAGAGGCAGAAGGTCTCCTTATGGTCCAGAGAGTGTCTGAGGAAAAGCTGCAAGGTTGGGTTACTTCTGGATTTTTCTTTTTTTAAAGCTCAACAGAGGGCTTCCCTGGTGGTCCAGTGGGTAAGGACACCGCCTTGCAGTGCAAGGGGCGCCGGTTTGATCCCTGGCCTGGGAAGATCCCACGTGCCGCGGAGCGGCTGGACTGATGTGTCCAATGACCGAGCCGGAGCTCTGGAGCGCATGCGCCCAGAGCCGGTGCTCTGCGACAACAGATGCCACCGCGATGGGAGGCCCACAGGAGCCAAAGAACAAAGATGGATGAAACTAGACAAACAAACAAAAGACCAGTGGAACCCCTGCCAAAATAAATAAATTAATTAATGTTTTTTTGTTTTTTTGTTTTTTTTTAAATACTCAACAGATTTCTTTTTTCTTTTTTTTCGTTAATCTTTATTTTGGGGGGGGGCGGGGGCGGGCCACTTCTATTGGTCTTTCATTTATCTATTTTCATCTGTCTTTGTTCTTTGGCGCATGTGGGCCTCCCATCACAGTGGCCTCTGTTGTCGCAGAGCACTGGTTCTGGGCCCATGCGCTCCAGAGCTCCGACTCGGTAATTGGACACATGGGTCCAGGCACTCCGCGGCACGTGGGATCTTCCCAGGCCAGGGATCGAACTGGCGCCCCTTGCACTGCAAGGCAGTGTCCTTACCCACTGGACTACCAGGGGAAGCCCTGGATTTTGTTTTTAAATGAAATGTGAAACATGCTTTGTAGCATTGTTCTAAGCGGTACAGACAAAGAAAATATTACGTCTACTCACTCTGGCCAGTTTTAAAAGTTTGATGTAAAGCTGATTTGGTGGTGTTGAATTCTCTTAACTTTTGCTTGCCTGTAAAGCTTTTCATTTCTCCATCAAATAAGTCTTGCTTGGTGGAGTGTTCTTGGTTGTAGGTTCTTCCCTTTCATCACTTCAGAAATATCTTGTCATTCCCTTCTGGTTTGTAGAGTTACTGTTGAGAAATCAGCCGGCAACTTTATGGGAGTTCCCTTGTATTAATATGTTATTTGTCATTTTTCCCATGTTACTGTTTTGTCTTTGTCTTTAGCTTTTGCTTTAGTTTTTGTCAGTTTAATTCTATGTCTCCATATGTTCCTCCTTGCAGGTTTATCCTGCCTGGGACTCTGAGTAAAGCCTTAATCCGATTGTCTTCGGATGGGTGGGGCTGCACTGCCTCCCTGTTAGTTTGGCCTGAGGCTACCCAGCCCTGGCATCTGCAGGCTCTGTGCCTGGGCTAATGGCAACTTCAACAAGGCCTCATGCCAGTGGACACTTCCCAGAAGTGCTGCCAGTGCCTCTGTCCCTGCTGCGGGCCACTGCCACCTCACACCTCTGTAGGGGACCTTTCAGCCCTAGCAGGTGGGTCGGTTCAGTGTCCTGCGGGGTCACTGCTCCTTTGCCCTGGGTCCTGGTACACACAAGACTTTGTGTGCGCCCTCCGTGAGTGGAGTCTGTTTCCCCAGTCCTGTGGAAGTCTTGTAATCAAATCCCGCTGGCCTCCAAGGTCAGATGCCCTGGGGATTCCTAGTCCATTTGCCAGATCCCCAGGCTGGGAAGCCTGACACGGGGCTCAGAACCTTCACAACAGTGGGAGAACTTCTTGAGTGTTCTCTGGTTTTGTGGGTCATCACCCATTGGGTATGGGATTTGATTTGATCGTGATTGCGCCCCTCGTGCGGTCTTTGTGCAGCTCCTCCTTTGTCTTTGAATGTGGCGTATCCTTTTCTGGTTGGCTCCAGCTCCTCCTCTGGATGGTTGCTGAGCAACTAGTTGCAATTTTGGTGCTGTTGCAGGAAATGTGTGCATGTCCCTCTACTCTGCCATCTTGACCCAGTCTCTCAATCATTAGATGTGTATCTTTCCATAAATGAAAAGGTTGAAGGTTTTTGTTTTTCTTTACAGAAATGAAATCATAGTATATTACTCTTCCAGTATTATACATATACTGTCAAGTTGTTACATAGACTGTAACTTACTTTTAATGGATGAATAATGTTTTATAGTATGCATATACTGTAATTTAATTAACAGGTATTGTATTGATGAACACTTCAAGTTGATCCTAGTTTTGTGAATAGAAAAAGCCCTGTATATATCTTCATGTATAATGCTTTCATTTCTGCAAAGAATTCCTGAAAGTTACATGACTTAATCAAATATGTGTTTTTAAAACTTTTGAGGTGTAACTTAACATTATAGACAGTGTGCTGGTATGCATATATATATATTTTAAATTTTGGCCTCTTTTATTGTTTATTTATTTTCATCCATCTTTATTCTTTGGCCTGTGTGGGCCTCCCATCACAGTGGCCTCTCTTGTTGCAGAGCACCAGCTCTGGATGCATGCGCTCCAGAGCACTGACTTGTTAAGTGGATGCACCGGTCCAGCTGCTCTGTGGCATGTGGGATCTTCCCAGGCCAGGGATCAAACCAGTGCCCCTTGCACTGCAGGGTGGACTCTTCACCCACTGGACCACCAGGGAAGCCCTGGGGTACATCTTGATGTGCAGTGCAAAGAGTCAGTATCCCCCATCTGTCAAGAATACAGCACTTGCCAGCCTCCCCTGGAATCCCTCTCAGTCGGGCCTCCTGTCAGTCACTACCTGTCTCTAGCAATTAAAAAAAAACCTTAAAATTGTACTCTGATTAGTTTGCTTTTAGTTTTACCTGCCTTAGATCGTTATGTAAATAGACTCAAACAGTGCTGTGTTGGATGCATCATTATAAATAATAAAATAACTTGGCACCAGCAAGAATGTATGTTTATATTGATGTAGGCTCCTTCACAACAGTGGGAGAACTTCTTGAGTGTTCTCTGGTTTTGTGGGTCATCACCCATTGGGTATGGGATTTGATTTGATCGTGATTGCGCCCCTCGTGCGGTCTTTGTGCAGCTCCTCCTTTGTCTTTGAATGTGGCGTATCCTTTTCTGGTTGGCTCCAGCTCCTCCTCTGGATGGTTGCTGAGCAACTAGTTACAATTTTGGTGCTGTTGCAGGAAATGTGTGCATGTCCCTCTACTCTGCCATCTTGACCCAGTCTCTCAATCATTAGATGTGTATCTTTCCATAAATGAAAAGGTTGAAGGTTTTTGTTTTTCTTTACAGAAATGAAATCATAGTATATTACTCTTCCAGTATTATACATATACTGTCAAGTTGTTACATAGACTGTAACTTACTTTTAATGGATGAATAATGTTTTATAGTATGCATATACTGTAATTTAATTAACAGGTATTGTATTGATGAACACTTCAAGTTGATCCTAGTTTTGTGAATAGAAAAAGCCCTGTATATATCTTCATGTATAATGCTTTCATTTCTGCAAAGAATTCCTGAAAGTTACATGACTTAATCAAATATGTGTTTTTAAAACTTTTGAGGTGTAACTTAACATTATAGACAGTGTGCTGGTATGCATATATATATATTTTAAATTTTGGCCTCTTTTATTGTTTATTTATTTTCATCCATCTTTATTCTTTGGCCTGTGTGGGCCTCCCATCACAGTGGCCTCTCTTGTTGCAGAGCACCAGCTCTGGATGCATGCGCTCCAGAGCACTGACTTGTTAAGTGGATGCACCGGTCCAGCTGCTCTGTGGCATGTGGGATCTTCCCAGGCCAGGGATCAAACCAGTGCCCCTTGCACTGCAGGGTGGACTCTTCACCCACTGGACCACCAGGGAAGCCCTGGGGTACATCTTGATGTGCAGTGCAAAGAGTCAGTATCCCCCATCTGTCAAGAATACAGCACTTGCCAGCCTCCCCTGGAATCCCTCTCAGTCGGGCCTCCTGTCAGTCACTACCTGTCTCTAGCAATTAAAAAAAAAAACCTTAAAATTCGTACTCTGATTAGTTTGCTTTTAGTTTTACCTGCCTTAGATCGTTATGTAAATAGACTCAAACAGTGCTGTGTTGGATGCATCATTATAAATAATAAAATCACTTGGCACCAGCAAGAATGTATGTTTATATTGATGTACAAGTCCATTTAGGGAAGGCCTTGGAGTTGAGAAGAGGGCTCAGCTGAAGTCCTAGGTGAGGGGTAGGGAATACTCAAGCATCCTCCAGTCAACCCTAATGTGGGACTGAGTAATGCTCAGTGGTCAAGTAACACTTCCCAGGGAGAGCTCTTTTGTTTTTTTAAATGAGGGTACAATTTATGCACAGTGGAAGTCACTCCTTTTGGTGGATTTCTTTGAAGACAGTCCTGTAAGCACCACCACGATCAGGATACAGACTGCGTCCATTTGTCCCAGACTGCCCCTGTGCTCTGGCCTAGTTATCAACTCTTTCCCCCGCTGACCATCCCTGGTGACCCCTGATCTGTTTTGCTGTTCCTTTTAGTTTTGCCTTTGAAGGGAGGATTTTTAAAAGAGCTTAGAGCAATAATCTGGGGATGGTTGGATGGCATCACCAAGTCAGTGGACATGAACTTGAGCAGACTCTGGGAGACAGTGAAGGACAGATAAGCCTGCTGTGCTGCAGTCCTTTGGGTCGCAAAGAGTCAGACAAAGCTTACTGACTACACTGCCATCAGCACCACAGAGCTGTAACTGAGGGGAAAGAGCCTTGATATAAAGTGAGAGAGAATAAGCAAGCCCTGGATGCTTTGATGCAGCATTCTAAAGGGAGAGCCAAGTTACTGTCCAGCGAGGGATGGGGTGCTTACCTTCACACAGAACTCCAGAGAGCACAGTGGAGTGGTCTGGAGGAAAGGATGGCTATGGGATGCCCTGGCTGTATGACCTCTCCTCTGTGTTTTCTGTTTCACAAGAACCATCCCCCTTATTGAAACTACCTTTTTTTTGGTGACATCTCCCATTTTTTGTTGCCTCCTTGGAACAGTTTTTTCCAGTGACTTTGCTTATTGTATTAATTTTCTTACCTTCCTCTGTATGAGTTAGCCCATTCACTCTTAGGGTGCAAAAAACCTTAAAATTCGTACTCTGATTAGTTTGCTTTTAGTTTTACCTGCCTTAGATCGTTATGTAAATAGACTCAAACAGTGCTGTGTTGGATGCATCATTATAAATAATAAAATCACTTGGCACCAGCAAGAATGTATGTTTATATTGATGTACAAGTCCATTTAGGGAAGGCCTTGGAGTTGAGAAGAGGGCTCAGCTGAAGTCCTAGGTGAGGGGTAGGGAATACTCAAGCATCCTCCAGTCAACCCTAATGTGGGACTGAGTAATGCTCAGTGGTCAAGTAACACTTCCCAGGGAGAGCTCTTTTGTTTTTTTAAATGAGGGTACAATTTATGCACAGTGGAAGTCACTCCTTTTGGTGGATTTCTTTGAAGACAGTCCTGTAAGCACCACCACGATCAGGATACAGACTGCGTCCATTTGTTCCAGACTGCCCCTGTGCTCTGGCCTAGTTATCAACTCTTTCCCCCGCTGACCATCCCTGGTGACCCCTGATCTGTTTTGCTGTTCCTTTTAGTTTTGCCTTTGAAGGGAGGATTTTTAAAAGAGCTTAGAGCAATAATCTGGGGATGGTTGGATGGCATCACCAAGTCAGTGGACATGAACTTGAGCAGACTCTGGGAGACAGTGAAGGACAGATAAGCCTGCTGTGCTGCAGTCCTTTGGGTCGCAAAGAGTCAGACAAAGCTTACTGACTACACTGCCATCAGCACCACAGAGCTGTAACTGAGGGGAAAGAGCCTTGATATAAAGTGAGAGAGAATAAGCAAGCCCTGGATGCTTTGATGCAGCATTCTAAAGGGAGAGCCAAGTTACTGTCCAGCGAGGGATGGGGTGCTTACCTTCACACAGAACTCCAGAGAGCACAGTGGAGTGGTCTGGAGGAAAGGATGGCTATGGGATGCCCTGGCTGTGTGACCTCTCCTCTGTGTTTTCTGTTTCACAAGAACCATCCCCCTTATTGAAACTACCTTTTTTTTGGTGACATCTCCCATTTTTTGTTGCCTCCTTGGAACAGTTTTTTCCAGTGACTTTGCTTGATCCTCAGGTATCTCCTGAGACTTCTCTGCTGGCTTTACTTCTTCCTCTGTATGAGTTAGCCCATTCACTCTTAGGGTGCATTTTCTAAGCCATGCTCCCTAATTTTTTTTTTTTTTTTTTTGGAGAATTTCATATGGTCCTTTTTTAAGAAACAAAAACGAAAAACCAACTTTATTTATTTATTTTTGGCTGTGCTTTATCTTTGTTGATGTGTGGGTTTAGCTGCTCTGCGGTATGTGGGATCTTCCCGGATCAGGGATCGAACCTGTGTCTCCTGCATTGGCAGATAGGTTCTTATCCACTGAGCCACAAGGGAAGCCCCCCCCCCGCCGCTTTTTTTTAAACCTTTATTTTACTTTTAACTTTTACAGAGTTTTGTTGTTTACAGATATGCATGTTCCCAGATTAGCCATATGTATATCCCCCCTACCGACCCCTCCCGACCATCATGCAGCACCCCTGAAGGATCTCCTTTTCTCACAGAGCAATGACTATAGCTATTTTCTTCACTTGTGATAGTACAGGCCTTCATGCTACTTCCTTTACCCTCACACCCTCTGTTCCTTCCCCACAATGTCCATATGTCCACTGTCCATGTCTGTCTTTCCGTCGCTTCACTGCGTGTGCCATCATCACCATCCTACTAGATTCCATATATATGTGTTAATATACTGTATTTGTCCTTCTCTGCCTGACTGACTTCACTTTTTATGATCCGTTCTAGATCCAGCCACCTCATTAGGGCTGATTCTTCTGCATTTCTCTTTACAGCTGTGTAGTATTCCATTGTATATATGTCCCAGAGCTTTTGTATCCATTCGTTCGTCGATGGGCATCTAGGTTGCTTCCATGTTCTAGCTGTTGTATATAGAGCTGCAGTGAACCTGTACCTGCTTCTTTCAGATTTGATTTCATCGGGGTATGAGCCTAAGAGTGGGATTGCTGGGTCCTATGGTGCTTCTATTTTTAGTTTTTTAAGAAATCTCCAGACTGTCTTCCATAGAGGCTGTATCCATTTACATTCCCACCAGCAATGCAGGAGTGTTCCCTTTTCTCCGCACCCTCTCCAGCATGTATTGTCTGTCAATTTGTAGATGATGGCCATTCTGACGGGTGTGAGGTGGTATCTCATTGTAGTTTTGGTTTGCATTTCTCTAATTATAAGTGAAGTTGAGCATCGTTTCATGTGCTTTTGCTCCCTAATCTTTATGTCTAGTGCAGACACTCTTCCTGGCAAGAATAATTTTAAAACTTTTCACTTAAAAAATGAGTGAAAAATGCTTCTCAATGAAAGGTATCAAAATAAGCCCCCTTCCCCAACTGTGAAGAACCTTCTACTAAAACTGCTAACGTTAAAAAGACCAACAGCACCAAGTAGTGGTCATTGACAACATGAGGGATTGTTGAACAGCTAGAACTTATCTGCTCGTGAGAGAGGAATTGGTACAACCACCTCAGAAAAGTGTTAGTTTCTATTAAAGATTTAGCTAGAGATCTTGCTGTGTATTATGATCTAGCAGTCTTACTCCTGTATATAAACTCAAGAGAATTTTGTTCTTATGTGCACCTTGTTATGTTATGTGCTTGAATTATTTCAGGTACCTTATTTGTAATAGCTAAAAATGGAAACAACACAAATGTTCGTGAACAGTAAATTGGATAACAGCACGTTGTACATCCACTATTCTTCAGTGAAAGAAAACAAGAAACAGAAAGCCCCCAGTAAACTGGGCATGTGTGAATTGTGGTAGAGCATCACAAGAAAATACTGCACATGAGTGAAAAAGAACTGGGATTCACAGATCATGGGAATAAATCTCATGATGTTGAGTGAAGGAAGTCAGACCCCAAAGAGTACATATGGCCTACCAGCACAATAGGCTGCAAAAGCGGAGTACTGTTTGGATAGGGGAAGCGTGGATAGCGCCTGGGCGAGGCCATGGGAGCTGTTGGGGTGAAGTGGTTTCTATGTTGCTTCTTCATGGTCTGGGCTAGCTTTGAGTAACCTGTACCTGCTTCTTTCAGATTTGATTTCATCGGGTATGAGCCTAAGAGTGGGATTGCTGGGTCCTATGGTGCTTCTATTTTTAGTTTTTTAAGAAATCTCCAGACTGTCTTCCATAGAGGCTGTATCCATTTACATTCCCACCAGCAATGCAGGAGTGTTCCCTTTTCTCCGCACCCTCTCCAGCATGTATTGTCTGTCAATTTGTAGATGATGGCCATTCTGACGGGTGTGAGGTGGTATCTCATTGTAGTTTTGGTTTGCATTTCTCTAATTATAAGTGAAGTTGAGCATCGTTTCATGTGCTTTTGCTCCCTAATCTTTATGTCTAGTGCAGACACTCTTCCTGGCAAGAATAATTTTAAAACTTTTCACTTAAAAAATGAGTGAAAAATGCTTCTCAATGAAAGGTATCAAAATAAGCCCCCTTCCCCAACTGTGAAGAACCTTCTACTAAAACTGCTAACGTTAAAAAGACCAACAGCACCAAGTAGTGGTCATTGACAACATGAGGGATTGTTGAACAGCTAGAACTTATCTGCTCGTGAGAGAGGAATTGGTACAACCACCTCAGAAAAGTGTTAGTTTCTATTAAAGATTTAGCTAGAGATCTTGCTGTGTATTATGATCTAGCAGTCTTACTCCTGTATATAAACTCAAGAGAATTTTGTTCTTATGTGCACCTTGTTATGTTATGTGCTTGAATTATTTCAGGTACCTTATTTGTAATAGCTAAAAATGGAAACAACACAAATGTTCGTGAACAGTAAATTGGATAACAGCACGTTGTACATCCACTATTCTTCAGTGAAAGAAAACAAGAAACAGAAAGCCCCCAGTAAACTGGGCATGTGTGAATTGTGGTAGAGCATCACAAGAAAATACTGCACATGAGTGAAAAAGAACTGGGATTCACAGATCATGGGAATAAATCTCATGATGTTGAGTGAAGGAAGTCAGACCCCAAAGAGTACATATGGCCTACCAGCACAATAGGCTGCAAAAGACGGAGTACTGTTTGGATAGGGGAAGCGTGGATAGCGCCTGGGCGAGGCCCATGGGAGCTGTTGGGGTGAAGTGGTTTCTATGTTGATCTAAATGGAGGTTCCACAGGTTTATACCTGGACACCCTTAAAATTTGTGCACTTTTCTGTGTAAGTTATATTTGAGTTTTTTGATTTTTTGCCTCTAAGTCATGATTTATTTTCATCTATCTTTATTCTTTGGCCTGTGTGGGCCTCCCATTGCAGTGACCTCTCTCGCTGCAGAGCACCGGCTCTGGGCACACGTGCTCCAGAGCACTGGCTTGTAATTGGACACAGTGGTCCAGCAGCTCCACGGCACGTGGGATCTTCCTGGCCCAGGGATCAGACTGGTGCCCCTTGCACTGCAAGGCGGACTCTTTACCCACTGTACCACCAGGGAAGCCCTATATCTGGCTATTTCTTAAAAAGAAAAAAGTAATAAAGGTAATTTCCTGGCGATCCAGTTGTTAGAATTTGATGCTTTCACTGCTGAGGGCGCGGGTTCAGTCCCTTGTTGGGGAACTAAGATCCCACAAGCCTCAAGGCAAGGCCGAAAAAACCCCAGAAACCAAGAAAAAACCATGAGTTTTCAAATCCTACATGAAACCATCCTTTTTCTGTGACCAGTGTTTTTGGATCAGTCATCTCCAACTTATTTTTTGGCCCTTTGCACTTTTTATTCTCATTACCTCTCAAGAGTATTCATTTTTACAGACAGTTGTAGAGGCTGGTCATATTAAAATCCATTAATATCAGCCTCACCAAAGTTGTGACCATTTCTTAGTCACCAGTAAATATGTTCCTGCTGGTGCATTCTCTTCCAGCACAGACTTTGATCTGTCGTTATGGCTGGGCTCTTTCTAGTTCATGCTTCACCCAGTGTCTGGCACATTCGTGTCATCTTTGTTTTACCCCCTCCCCCACTGCCCTTCTTTATAACTTTTTTTAAAGATTTATTTATTTATTTACTTTGGGCAGGGGTCGGATTGGGGAGGGAGGGGAGCGGGCGGGCCACATCTGTTGGTCTTTCATTTCTCTATTTTTTATCCGTCTTTGTTCTTTGGCTCCTGTGGGCCTCCCATCGCGGTGGCCGCTGTCACTGCAGAGCACCGGCTCTGGGCGCATGTGCTCCAGAGCTCCGGCTCGATGATTGGACACATCCGTCCAGCCGCTCCGCGGCACGTGGGATCTTCCCAGGCCAGGGATGGAACCGGCGCCCCTTGCACTGCAAGGCGGTGTCCTTACCCACTGGACCACCAGGGGAAGCCCCTTTATAACCTTTTAAATCAATTTATTTATCTTTAATTGGAGGATACTTGCTTTACAGTACTGTGATGGTTTTTGCCCTACAGCAGCGTGAATCGGCCACGGGTATACGTGTGTCCCCCACCATCTGAACCCCCTCCCACCTCCTTCTATATAATTGTGCATTAAGTTCTCTTCAGAGTGTAGCCTACCAACTTTACTTCTGATCCACAAGAGAAAAATAAACTTTATCAGAATGTGAATCAGATACATCACAAAGTACACATTTTTTTTCAAAGGCTTCCTTGAGGAGGAAGCAGCCAGTGATTTATAGTGTGGTGTCCACGCCTTGTCACTTGGAGACAACGCTTCCAGTAAAGTGGTTTACGCTGTGTGAGAGCATAGTTCTGTCAGATACACAGTGTATTGACGGGGAAGGGAGGAGCGTGAGTGGCAGGCAGTACAGTGCCAGTGAGTGTGGAAGGACTTTTGTCATTCTTTTTGACCTTCTGGCAAGAAGTTCTATCTTACATTGCTAGAATTCCTTTATGATTTTGGTGAGAGGAAGAATCTGCTTATTACTATAGCCAGGTGTGTGCTTCAGTGGCAGTGCTGGAAGGCTTTTGTCATGGGATTTTACAGACAGTTGTAGAGGCTGGTCATATTAAAATCCATTAATATCAGCCTCACCAAAGTTGTGACCATTTCTTAGTCACCAGTAAATATGTTCCTGCTGGTGCATTCTCTTCCAGCACAGACTTTGATCTGTCGTTATGGCTGGGCTCTTTCTAGTTCATGCTTCACCCAGTGTCTGGCACATTCGTGTCATCTTTGTTTTACCCCCTCCCCCACTGCCCTTCTTTATAACTTTTTTTAAAGATTTATTTATTTATTTACTTTGGGCAGGGGTCGGATTGGGGAGGGAGGGGAGCGGGCGGGCCACATCTGTTGGTCTTTCATTTCTCTATTTTTTATCCGTCTTTGTTCTTTGGCTCCTGTGGGCCTCCCATCGCGGTGGCCGCTGTCACTGCAGAGCACCGGCTCTGGGCGCATGTGCTCCAGAGCTCCGGCTCGATGATTGGACACATCCGTCCAGCCGCTCCGCGGCACGTGGGATCTTCCCAGGCCAGGGATGGAACCGGCGCCCCTTGCACTGCAAGGCGGTGTCCTTACCCACTGGACCACCAGGGGAAGCCCCTTTATAACCTTTTAAATCAATTTATTTATCTTTAATTGGAGGATACTTGCTTTACAGTACTGTGATGGTTTTTGCCCTACAGCAGCGTGAATCGGCCACGGGTATACGTGTGTCCCCCACCATCTGAACCCCCTCCCACCTCCTTCTATATAATTGTGCATTAAGTTCTCTTCAGAGTGTAGCCTACCAACTTTACTTCTGATCCACAAGAGAAAAATAAACTTTATCAGAATGTGAATCAGATACATCACAAAGTACACATTTTTTTTCAAAGGCTTCCTTGAGGAGGAAGCAGCCAGTGATTTATAGTGTGGTGTCCACGCCTTGTCACTTGGAGACAACGCTTCCAGTAAAGTGGTTTACGCTGTGTGAGAGCATAGTTCTGTCAGATACACAGTGTATTGACGGGGAAGGGAGGAGCGTGAGTGGCAGGCAGTACAGTGCCAGTGAGTGTGGAAGGACTTTTGTCATTCTTTTTGACCTTCTGGCAAGAAGTTCTATCTTACATTGCTAGAATTCCTTTATGATTTTGGTGAGAGGAAGAATCTGCTTATTACTATAGCCAGGTGTGTGCTCAGTCTGTCAGTCGTGTCTGACCCTTTGGGACCCAGTGGACTGTAGTTCCACCAGGCTCTTCTGTCCATGGGCTTCTTCGGGCAAGAATACTGGAGTGGGTTGCCATACTGTCCTCCCGGGGATCTTCCCGACCCAGGGATTGAACCTGAATCTCTTGCGTCTCCTGCATTGACAGGCAAATTCTTTACGCCTGCGCCACCTGGGAAGCCCCGTAGATGCAACCAAGCTAAGGAATAGGAACTCAGGAGCCAGTGAGACAGACAAGTGGGAACTGGTAGAAGCTGTTCTGTCACGAGTCCAAGTAGCAGCTTCAGGGGTGTTGCCTGAGACGGTTTTGCTGTCGTTGTGCATGTCTTTCCGGGTGTGTAGCCTATACGTTTCTTCTAAGATTGTTATATACTGGGTCTCTTTCCATAAATATATTTCTTGCTTGCGTCAGCCTCAGTAGGTTTTTCATTGCTTCCAACATAGGACTTCCAACATAGTTTTAAAAAATTGTGCTATTAATTTAGTTATTTATTTGGGAGGGAGGGTAGGCGGGCCACTTCTGTTGGTCTTTCATTTATCTATTTTCATCCATCTTTGTCCTTTGGCCTGTGTGGGCCTCCCATCGCAATGGCCTCTGTTGTCTCAGAGCACCGGCTCTGGGCATATGCGCTCTCAGAGCTCCGACTCGGTAATTGGACACATGGGTCCAGCCGCTCCGCAGTACGTGGGATCTTCCCAGGCCAGGGATCAAACTGGCACACCTTGCACTGCAAGGTGGTGTCCTTACCCACTGGACCACCAGGGAAACCCCTGTGCTATTAATTTATATAAAGCTGATCCCAAGCTAAATTTTTTTCTTAATTTACACACACAGAGGTTTAAGATGTAGACTAGACTGACTTTGTGAGACGTTTTATAGACAGTAAAGATTCTAAATAATTATGTCACGTTAGTATTTGCATTTTAAAATTTCAGTGTGCTTTATGGACCATGTGCTGCTATGTATACCTGAAGTACTTGAAATGCAAATTTGGAGAGACTTTGCCATCTAAATGCTTGGCTGGATTAAACGCCTAATTAGGATGGTTTTTCAACAGGTTGGAAGCATGCAGTCGGTGAGTACTCAACATTCATTTTTAAAATCCAGACATAGTGAATTTTTTTTCTGGGAAAAAGGAATCTGTATATGGCCAACATATGTACTGTTTAATTTGCTTACTATTTAAATCATGGAAGTAAATCTTTGCCTAGCATCCTATGTAAAATACGGGTTACATTGAAAACTTATCTAATATTCATGTGACTATTAAAAACAATGCTTTGTTATTAGTTAGGAAACAGCCGAAATATATATATATAGAGAGAGAGGGAGAAATCATTGAATAAAATGTTTGACTAATGCTCGACAACTCTTGATGTTGTAGAACTATTAATATTGAGTGCTTTTATAATTTGGCTTATCACACAGCTGTTTACAATAGGAGTCATGTCTGCTGAAATACAACTACAGATGCAAAGAAAAAAGATCAGTGTAATATGGTGGTTTTATGCCAGAGATGCTCTGACCTTAACATTTAAAAAGTACTTTTTACTGATATATAATTTTTTTTTCAAATCCAATGTAAAGTTATTAGAGCCATAGTTGTACCAAACATATTTTGTAGAATGTGTATCATTTTCAGATTCACTGTTATTGGTGATTTGGAATTAAATTGTGTTCTTTAAAGATATGGGCAGCTTACATAATTTGAATATGAATATCCTTTTTAATACACTGCTTGTACGTTTTGTTTTTGTTTTGTGTCTTTTCATGTCTTGAAAGGTTGACCTTTTAATTCCCCTAACTGCCCCAAATTACGTCTGTTTTTTTGGAGATAAAACGCAAAGAACCAAATAAAATTACCCTTTCTTATAGTTGCATAATTTTGAGATTATCATTTTGAGGATAAACAATGGGAAAATGGTTTGTAAATTTAAGACTTTCATCTTTTTCAGTTACATCTTCTCATGTTTCGAACTTCACTTGAGACAGCTACCCCGCCTCTCTCGCTTGCTGCTTACCACTGTTTGACTACCTGGGTTTGATAAACATTCCAGTACCGACAGCAAGCTAATTTCCTTTCCATTGAGAAAGTCAGGAAGCTGTTGTGGCTGTTGATTCCCTCAAAGTGAAACTTCGTGGTTTATGATTCCTGTTCATTTGCAGTTTTAGTAAGAAGTGTAGTCTAATGGAAAGCTTGTAGTCTTGGATTCAAACACGCCTGGATCCGAAATTTATCTCTGCCAGTTACTTCATTTACCAAGCATAGATGGGAAGACCTCCTACTGCACAGTGTGCCTGTCCATGGCTTGTATGTGTTGTAGGGACATTTGGCGATGGTGAACTTGCTGCTGTTTTGCTCTGTCATCCTCCTGCCTCCGCCCCAAGTCAGGCAAATGTGACCAGGGCTGATTGAGACCAAAGTGCAGAATTCTGTTTCAGGAACAGATAACATGCTTTACTTGGCTTTGTTCATTCTGAGCTGTGAAACTGGTGCCTTTCATCAGAGAATGGACCAGGTAAGAGAGCATTCACGTGCTCCCAGTATTGCAGTCAAAACTGACAGCCCTTTCTACTAATAGCAGTCATGTCTGCTGAAATACAACTACAGATGCAAAGAAAAAAGATCAGTGTAATATGGTGGTTTTATGCCAGAGATGCTCTGACCTTAACATTTAAAAAGTACTTTTTACTGATATATAATTTTTTTTTCAAATCCAATGTAAAGTTATTAGAGCCATAGTTGTACCAAACATATTTTGTAGAATGTGTATCATTTTCAGATTCACTGTTATTGGTGATTTGGAATTAAATTGTGTTCTTTAAAGATATGGGCAGCTTACATAATTTGAATATGAATATCCTTTTTAATACACTGCTTGTACGTTTTGTTTTTGTTTTGTGTCTTTTCATGTCTTGAAAGGTTGACCTTTTAATTCCCCTAACTGCCCCAAATTACGTCTGTTTTTTTGGAGATAAAACGCAAAGAACCAAATAAAATTACCCTTTCTTATAGTTGCATAATTTTGAGATTATCATTTTGAGGATAAACAATGGGAAAATGGTTTGTAAATTTAAGACTTTCATCTTTTTCAGTTACATCTTCTCATGTTTCGAACTTCACTTGAGACAGCTACCCCGCCTCTCTCGCTTGCTGCTTACCACTGTTTGACTACCTGGGTTTGATAAACATTCCAGTACCGACAGCAAGCTAATTTCCTTTCCATTGAGAAAGTCAGGAAGCTGTTGTGGCTGTTGATTCCCTCAAAGTGAAACTTCGTGGTTTATGATTCCTGTTCATTTGCAGTTTTAGTAAGAAGTGTAGTCTAATGGAAAGCTTGTAGTCTTGGATTCAAACACGCCTGGATCCGAAATTTATCTCTGCCAGTTACTTCATTTACCAAGCATAGATGGGAAGACCTCCTACTGCACAGTGTGCCTGTCCATGGCTTGTATGTGTTGTAGGGACATTTGGCGATGGTGAACTTGCTGCTGTTTTGCTCTGTCATCCTCCTGCCTCCGCCCCAAGTCAGGCAAATGTGACCAGGGCTGATTGAGACCAAAGTGCAGAATTCTGTTTCAGGAACAGATAACATGCTTTACTTGGCTTTGTTCATTCTGAGCTGTGAAACTGGTGCCTTTCATCAGAGAATGGACCAGGTAAGAGAGCATTCACGTGCTCCCAGTATTGCAGTCAAAACTGACAGCCCTTTCTACTAATAGCAGATAGAGATAGCATTTTTTTATGTAACATATAATCATCACCTTTAAAAAGTTAACTGAAAGTCTATGTAAAAATAACTTTTCTCCTAACATGAAGCAATATGGCCCTCTGAAGTTAGTTATTTTCTATCTTTGTTTCCTGGATCTCTTAGCCTGATGCCAAAGAGTAGTCTGAAAATTAAAAAAAAAACAAAACCTTTTTACTTGCATCTTCACTGATAAAATACATATTTCTCATTGCTTGATATGCAGATAAACTTAGTACTGTGTTTGAATATATTCAAGACTAAAAAGTGTCTTCATCCTTTATGTATTTTATCTGCTTTAAAAAAAGGGAGGGGGCATGGGCTTCCCTGGTGGTTCAGTGGGTAAGGACACCGCCTTGCAGTGCAGGGGGCGCTGGTTCGATCCCAGGCCTGGGAAGATCCCACGTGTGGTGGAGCAGCTGGACTGATGTGTCTAACTATCAAGCTGGAGCTCTGGAGCACATGCGCCCAGAGCAGTGCTCTGTGACGAGAGAAGCTACAGCGATGAGAGGCCCACACAGTCCAAAGAACAAAGACAAATGAATGAAAGATCAATAGAAGTGGCCAAAAAAAAAGGGGGGCAAGTTTTAAGATCATAGTTTTTGTTTTTGGTCATAACATCTTTGTATTTTATCACACACATCAGCACCATCATAATTGCTGTCATTCGTTGGCTTAGTATGCCCAGTTCTTCTGTGTATGGTATCTGTGTTCACTAGGACAACCGTTTATTTTTTTCACAGATGAGGAACCTGAGGTTCAAAGTGTTTATCTGAGTTGTCTCAGGTTGCCTGACTAATAAGTGCCAGAGCTGTAATTTCAGGGTATGTGAATCTCAGAATAAGAAACTTGGGTTAGAATTACATCGTTTTTCTAGAAAAAAATATATTTATTTAGAATTTATACTTTTTCTTGCTAAATGGTGCCTCTCAGAAATACAGATTGAACTAGTGTATAGCAAATAAATTACCGTATAAACCTCAAGTTCAGTCTTCACGACAAGACAGAGGACAGCTTCAGATTCCAGCCTCACACTTGAGCATGGCAACAGGAGCATTTCACAAGGTTCACATTGTTTATAACACACACACACACACACACACACACACACGCACGCAACCAGTTGCTTTCCTGTGATCCTCCTCCTCGCTGCCGTCACTTTCAGACCCTGTTGCTAAATGGTGTGGACTGTCACTGTTAGACTCAGACATGCAAGTACTCTGTCTCCCCAATTCATTATTACATTTATCAGAAGTTCTTATTAAAAAGGCGGAACAGGAACTTCCCTGGTGGTCCAGTGGTTAAGACTCTGTGTTCTCAGTGTAGGGGACCCGGGTTCTATCCCTGGTTAGGGAACTAGATCCCGCATGCCACAACTAAGACCCAGCACAGCCAAATAAATAATAATAATAAAAATTTTTTAAAAAGAACAATTTTTTGTCTAATAATTACATTTATTCAGTTATTCCTTAATGGAATTGAATTCTTGTTTCTTTTATTTTTAACTTTTATTTATTTATTTATTTATTTTTGGCTGTGCTGGGTCTTTGTTGATGTGTGGGTTTAGCTGCTTTGCGGTATGTGGGATCTTCCCGGATCAGAGATCGAACCTGTGTCTCCTGCATTGGCAGATGGGTTCTTATCCACTGAGCCACAAGGGAAGCCCTGAATTCTTGTTTCTTAATGAAATGGAATTGTCTAGTGATGACAGTTTTCTCCCAGACCTCTCTCTTACTTCTGAAAAAACATATTCATGACAGTTTATCTTTAGAGGAAGCCTTTTCCAAACAAGTATCCTGATGAGCCAGTTCAGCCACTAGTTAGGGCAGGAGATGTGCTTGGGCCATACAGCCTCCCCGTGCAGCACAGATGGTGACTTTCCACACCATCTGTTCATTATTTCTTCACAGCCACTTACGACTTCTCCCCCGCCATGAGGACTGAATAGAAAAAAATAGTCAGACCTAGTTTTAGAGTTCCTGGAAGTTAGCTGCTCCTTCCTCTTACTTTTTCTTCAATCCAGTAAAGGTTATGGCTTCTCCTCTTTCTGAATATCCCAGTCACTAGCTCATAAAGACCCTTGCTTCCTACTGTTTAGTGCTAAATGCTGTAGTTCACAAGTAACAGAAGAACCACATTATGTTAGTCTACTATGTATGCTTGAAAAAATCATCACATAAAGCAATCTGTTCTTTTACTCTCCTTAACTTTTTTAAAAAAGCCTAAATAGTTTACTTATTCCTAGCAGGTAAAAACTGAGTCTTTGGCCACCTTCTCTTGTAGAAGGCACCTGCTATTCTTCCCTTCTGATATTAAGAAGATGGGAAGATAGTAGTTGAAACTTAACTCTGTGGCGCATAGCAAGGACGGCTAAAAGCTGGCAGAAATCTTAGTTCCTGACCTTGGTGAGTCCTGTCTGAACCTTTCTTCATGAGTATTTGGTCCTCTCCCTCTGCAGTTAAGATCTTTGCTTACTGGAGGGATGGAAGGTTTCCCATTAGACTGTGTAATTGGCACATTGTGATGCATAGTGTTCTGTTACATAGACATCATAGAGTTTTGACTTGTGACAAAAGACAGGAGAAATGCTTGAATGGTGTGGTTACTATAGCCCTATGGGTATTTTTTTTTTTTTTTTCCCAAGATCCATGCCTGTTAACATGTGCAAGGTGAAGAGTTTGTTTAAACACTGTTTTAGAATTACTTGGCCTTACTTTTTCTTGGCCTCTTCTGTTGAATCTGGAAGTCTGTGGTCTTCCTTTTTTCCTCTGGTCGGGTGATTTTCCTCCTCTTAGTCCTCATGTGTTATTAATACTGTTCATGTGATAATCCTCTGTATGATCATTAGGGGGTTTTTGAATGATTTGCTTGGGCCAAATTTCCAAACAAGTATCCTGATGAGCCAGTTCAGCCACTAGTTAGGGCAGGAGATGTGCTTGGGCCATACAGCCTCCCCGTGCAGCACAGATGGTGACTTTCCACACCATCTGTTCATTATTTCTTCACAGCCACTTACGACTTCTCCCCCGCCATGAGGACTGAATAGAAAAAAATAGTCAGACCTAGTTTTAGAGTTCCTGGAAGTTAGCTGCTCCTTCCTCTTACTTTTTCTTCAATCCAGTAAAGGTTATGGCTTCTCCTCTTTCTGAATATCCCAGTCACTAGCTCATAAAGACCCTTGCTTCCTACTGTTTAGTGCTAAATGCTGTAGTTCACAAGTAACAGAAGAACCACATTATGTTAGTCTACTATGTATGCTTGAAAAAATCATCACATAAAGCAATCTGTTCTTTTACTCTCCTTAACTTTTTTAAAAAAGCCTAAATAGTTTACTTATTCCTAGCAGGTAAAAACTGAGTCTTTGGCCACCTTCTCTTGTAGAAGGCACCTGCTATTCTTCCCTTCTGATATTAAGAAGATGGGAAGATAGTAGTTGAAACTTAACTCTGTGCGCGCATAGCAAGGACGGCTAAAAGCTGGCAGAAATCTTAGTTCCTGACCTTGGTGAGTCCTGTCTGAACCTTTCTTCATGAGTATTTGGTCCTCTCCCTCTGCAGTTAAGATCTTTGCTTACTGGAGGGATGGAAGGTTTCCCATTAGACTGTGTAATTGGCACATTGTGATGCATAGTGTTCTGTTACATAGACATCATAGAGTTTTGACTTGTGACAAAAGACAGGAGAAATGCTTGAATGGTGTGGTTACTATAGCCCTATGGGTATTTTTTTTTTTTTTTCCCAAGATCCATGCCTGTTAACATGTGCAAGGTGAAGAGTTTGTTTAAACACTGTTTTAGAATTACTTGGCCTTACTTTTTCTTGGCCTCTTCTGTTGAATCTGGAAGTCTGTGGTCTTCCTTTTTTCCTCTGGTCGGGTGATTTTCCTCCTCTTAGTCCTCATGTGTTATTAATACTGTTCATGTGATAATCCTCTGTATGATCATTAGTGTGGATGATTTGCTTTCCTGAACTCCATGTAATTCTCTTCTAAGCTTCACGTAACTTTATCTCTTATATCCTTTCTTAATATTCTTATTTCAATATTGATGCCTTACCTTTTCACTAACCAACTTTTCAATCTGTACCATCCTTTTAATTTATATTTCTAAAAAAATTATATTTCTAAAGCAGGAGTTACAGTTTTTGTTGGTTGTAGTAGCCTGTGAAGGTGAGAGTACTTTGTGGAACTCTCCAAGTGAAATATTGAACATCGTTTTTAATCGATTTTTAAAAAATTGAAGTGTAGTTAATCTGCAGTGTTGTGTGAGCTTCATATCTACTGCAGAGTGATTTAGTTACATATATATGTGAATATATCTGTTCTTCAGATTCTTTTCCATTATAGGTTATAATACGATGTTGAATATAACTCCCTGTGCTGTACAGTAGGTCTTTGTTATTTTTCTGGAACTTTGAACACATTGATGATGAGAATTACATGAGCTGGGACTGATGCCAGGGATGTATATACCCCAGGCTGTTTACTGTGACTCCTGCTGGTAACCTTAAATTGGATTTGATTGCTCACGTCTAAGAAGTCAGATTGCTTCTCTGTTTTACAAGTTGGGCATGCATTTAGAGTGGTCTAAAGATCTAGTTAGGGTTATGTGTTGAAGCCACAGCTGTTGGCAGTAACATTTCTTGGTCAAACTGAATTCCCATTCTTTAAATTAGAGTGGGTATGGAGTGCCTTTGAAAAGGAGTCAGTGTCCATGGTTTAGAGTACATGTCGGCTGTTTTGGTACTATGTATTTAGTTTTAGGATACGCTTGAATATTTAAGTTGAATGAATTAATAGTCACATCATTCTCACTCTTGCCTTTTAAAATTGCTTTTTAATAGCACACCACTTCTCTTTACCCCTTCTGTCCAGGCTTTCAGGTATAGCACTCAGAACAGATGGATAGATTTTCTCTTTAAGGAAAGAACGTTTACTGGGGCGAAATTTAAAGGTACACTTCGTGATGACTTAACATTCTGCCTGTGCATTTTTTGTTTGCTTTTTTGCTTTGGAGGTTTATGTTTGTTTTTGCTTTAAGCATAGCATAATGTCCTTTGTTTATTGTGATTTCATCTGAAAATTTCTGCTCATTAGGGTTATCACTAGACTATTTAGTGCTTTTGCAAAAATTAGGAAAAGTCACCTTTCCCCTAGACAAACTCTCATGAGAAGATATAGTACAAGTGGATTTTGGCCCCTACTCACCCTTGGCCAGGCCTTCTGGTGTAGGAAACAAAGGGCAGCCTCCTGCATGGCACAAATTCAGATTCTGAACTTTGTGCTAATTTGCATTGTTTTGAAAGCGTAACAAAAAAAGCTTGTTTGAGAAACTTATGCATGTATCATGTTCTAACATTACAGCAGAGGAGATAAAATAGCTTCCTTTGCAGAATAGTATGGAAGCCTAATGAACACAGATAAGAGTTTTTATTCCAAGCATAATACTCCTTTACAATTACTAGTCACTCTTTTTTGGGGATGGGGGCATGCCAGCTTCGAAGATCAGATCCCTGACCAGGGGTTGAACCACTAGGCAACTCCCACTAATTGTTCTTTACATTCTATATAAGGCCTTCGTTAAACTTTATTGCATTAATAACAACCTGCTGCTATATATATTATATTTTTAATTGAGAAATATTAGCCCATTTCCTGTAACACAGAGCATTCTGATCCCATAATTAATGTGTTAGCATGTTGTACAATTAATTGTCTAATGCTTTTGTATTAACAGTTGTATAAGTCTTGTAATTACACTGTTGGTCTTTCCTAATTCCTCAGGTACTTTGGTCTGGGAAGCCATATGGGTCATCTCGAAGTATCGTAAGAAAAATTGGAACTAATTTATCTCTGATCCAGTGTCCAAGAGTTCAGTTTCAGGTACTGTATTTTGTACACTTCAGATTTTCTGTTAATATGTGCGTTGGTGATGTAAACAGGCAAGACGGCTTTAAGGGTACTTTTTGAAACTCTCCCCTTGTTGATGTCACTGTCAATCAAATAAGAGGATAAAAACCACAGTAAAGTCTTTCTAATTTTAGTTCCTCTGTGAAGTGATTATTCAAGCTCTTTAAGACATTTATCCTTAAGAAATCATATTTGAAGACTTAGAAGCATATAATAAGCCAAGCAGTTGTGATTCAATTCCCGGGGGACCGTGAAAACTGTCTCCTAGCATCGCAGCAGCAGCAGCAGCTCGCCTCTTTGCTTGGAGATAAAGGTCTTATTTTCTGGACTTGGGCTTTTGTTTCTTTATTGCTGTTTTAAAACGTGTTAGACACATGTCGCATAGCTTTGTCCTTGTTTTTGGGTAATTCTGTGAGAGTAATAGGACAGAACCTTTCAGTTCAACAGTTAAGTATATAAAGTTTGGCAAATATCTATACCAGTTTTAAATAATAGATTAGCGTGTGAAATGTGGAAGATATGTTTAACTCATAATTCAAAAGCACCCTTGTGAGCTTGTTAGATACTATGTCTTAAAAATTACTCCTCCTTGTAGAGAGTTAAAAGTCAGTTCCTAATTAAGTGGTAGACATTAATATCTGTCCAGATTGACTAACAGGGTTGGTCATTGCTGTGCCCACTAGCAGACTGACTGGCAGAACCTTTGTGTGTAAGTCTAGAGATTACCATGACCTGCACTACTAATATTATATGGCCTTCGTTAAACTTTATTGCATTAATAACAACCTGCTGCTATATATATTATATTTTAATTGAGAAATATTAGCCCATTTCCTGTAACACAGAGCATTCTGATCCCATAATTAATGTGTTAGCATGTTGTACAATTAATTGTCTAATGCTTTTGTATTAACAGTTGTATAAGTCTTGTAATTACACTGTTGGTCTTTCCTAATTCCTCAGGTACTTTGGTCTGGGAAGCCATATGGGTCATCTCGAAGTATCGTAAGAAAAATTGGAACTAATTTATCTCTGATCCAGTGTCCAAGAGTTCAGTTTCAGGTACTGTATTTTGTACACTTCAGATTTTCTGTTAATATGTGCGTTGGTGATGTAAACAGGCAAGACGGCTTTAAGGGTACTTTTTGAAACTCTCCCCTTGTTGATGTCACTGTCAATCAAATAAGAGGATAAAAACCACAGTAAAGTCTTTCTAATTTTAGTTCCTCTGTGAAGTGATTATTCAAGCTCTTTAAGACATTTATCCTTAAGAAATCATATTTGAAGACTTAGAAGCATATAATAAGCCAAGCAGTTGTGATTCAATTCCCGGGTGACCTTGAAAACTGTCTCCTAGCATCGCAGCAGCAGCAGCAGCTCGCCTCTTTGCTTGGAGATAAAGGTCTTATTTTCTGGACTTGGGCTTTTGTTTCTTTATTGCTGTTTTAAAACGTGTTAGACACATGTCGCATAGCTTTGTCCTTGTTTTTGGGTAATTCTGTGAGAGTAATAGGACAGAACCTTTCAGTTCAACAGTTAAGTATATAAAGTTTGGCAAACATCTATACCAGTTTTAAATAATAGATTAGCGTGTGAAATGTGGAAGATATGTTTAACTCATAATTCAAAAGCACCCTTGTGAGCTTGTTAGATACTATGTCTTAAAAATTACTCCTCCTTGTAGAGAGTTAAAAGTCAGTTCCTAATTAAGTGGTAGACATTAATATCTGTCCAGATTGACTAACAGGGTTGGTCATTGCTGTGCCCACTAGCAGACTGACTGGCAGAACCTTTGTGTGTAAGTCTAGAGATTGACAGATTGGAACGTCCAGAAGTAGTTTTTATCATATGATAAAAAGTAATAAATTTTGTTGAGTTAAAAAAATTAAAACGGACAAACGGTAGTAATTCTCCCGTTTCTGAGAATTCAGTTTATTTAGAAACCAGTCAGAGAAAGAAATGGAAACCCACTCCAGTATTGTTGGCTGGAGAATCGCTTGGACAGAGAAGCTTGGCGGTCTGTAGTCCGTGGGGTTGCAAAGATTCGGACATGACTGAAGCAGCTTAGCACGCACAGAGACACCAATTGCTTCAAGTAAACTATTGTGTTAACTAAGACGTATTTTCTTCTAATTGCTCTGTTCCATTTAAATTCTGTTTATCTGCTTAACCTAGGTGCAGGAATACTTGTTTCAGTATTTGTGAAAGTGCATGAGTTAATTTAGCATTTTCTGGTAGCAGCCCAAACCTGCCTTGACCATCTGTGGCTGAGGCACTAGGGCCAGGTTCATTTTCTTGGAAGGAGCCTCTTTCTCAGTGTTACTAATCAGTTAGAAGGATCTGAGCAAAATAAGAAGTTTAGATTTAGTAGTGGTGATGCATTTGAAAAGAGATTAGCATAAGGAGAGGGATAAGGTATGAGAAAACTGGGTGACCTGCTTGAGAATGTTAAAGTGAGATTGTTCTACTTCCAGGCAGTATTGTAGCATGCTACTTCTTTTCAAATTCAACATCAGTATGAAAGTGTTTTATCTGCTACTTAGGTATTTTAAGTCAGCTATTATTCCTCTGTCTCTTCTGGTATTTTTGTTTTGTTTTTACTGTATTAGAAACTTTTTAAAAAGGAGTCTGAAAAATATAAGGGATGGAATTTAGAGTAATAAAGTTGACAACTGTTTTTGCTATTTTTCTGACTCCTTTTGGGGTTTGATTGGTGTGGAATGTATTTGAATTGTCTGGGAGCCTGACATGGTAAATGCTACTATAGAAAGCCTGTAACGGGGGACCCAAGCAGAGTAGACACCACTGTGGGACTATATTTGGGAGAAAAAGTCAAACGAGGTTAAACTGAGAATGAAGCCTTCGTGGGTCAGTTCAGAAGCAGGAGCTACTAGTGAAAGAAAGTCCTTTGTTATCCTGGCTGATTTCATATTTTTTCTTTACTTCCTCTACTGGCTTTCCCTTCTGTCTCTTTCCTTGTACCCCCACTCACAGGCAGCACCTCAACTGGGTCAGCCTTACAACAGTTTAGCCTCTGAAATCTAAGACGCAGTGTGTTCCTTCTAGATCACACCACCATCTTTTCACTGTTGTCAGCTGACCCGTCTATCTGTGTACGATAAGACTCTCAGGTGAATGATGGGCAAGGCAGGAATGCTTATTGTGAGGGTTAGACAGGATAATCCAACCCTGAGTGTCATAACCAGTACATAATTACTGCACAACCAAGGTTTGCTAGTGGTGGATTTTATTGTTATTGCCACCCAGAATAGCAAATGAGCCTACTTAGTTCTCTAAGTGGACTCTGTGATTTTAGAAGTTGGATTTCTGTATTTTAGGGTCACAAATGGAACATGGACCAACATGTTTATTTACACCTGCATCCAGTTAGTGGTCACAATGCATATTGGGCTAGGAATAAAATGAGATAATGTTAAAAAGCATATAAAAGCCCTCAATGTTTTCTTTGCTGTATTGTTTGTTGGAACAAGGTTCAGAGATTTTGATTTACAGTGGTTCTCTGCGGGGACAGCCCGCAGAGGAGAAAAGGCAGCGGGATTGCCCCTGGCCAGGCCACGGGAAGATCGGAGAGGGGTGAGCCTGCTGTCCGCCAACCCAGCCCACCCCTCCCACCCCTCCCAGAGACAATCAGACGCGACAGGGGTTCGGTCAAAGCAGTTCCGTTCATTAGTGCAGACTTACAACTTATACAGGCAAGTGAAGGGGGTTTCGTAAGGGACTTCCCATAGTTACACCAATCAAGCTAAAGGTCAAGCAGTAATGCATCTACATCGCAATAGGAATCTGTGGTGAGCATGCATTGTCCACGGCGCAGAAACCAGGGGCACCAATCAAAAGTTTTGACAGACAACTTAGATCACGCCCTCATCTCTTCCTGTAGGCGCCATCTTAGCTCTAAACCGCAAACACATACTTAAGCTTCCTTATGCTTGCAACGGCCCTCTTTCATTTCAGGGCCCCACAGTTCTCAATACTGGGTGGGTATTCAAACTACCAGGAGTTTAAAAAAAAATATCCATGCTTGGGCTCCATCCTCCAAGGCTCTACCCTCCTCACAAAAATGCTTCAAGGGCTTATAACAAATGTAGGTGTCATTCAGGGCTTTACTAGATCTGAATTTCATATATTTGATTTTTTTCATACATTGTTTTTTTCATTTAATTTTTTTTTGCCTCTAAGTCATCATTTATTTTTCATCCATCTTTATTCTTCGGCATGTGTGGGCCTCCCATCACAGTGGCCTCTCTCGTTGCAGAGCACTGGCTCCAGGTGCATGTGTCCTGGAGCATGGACTTGTAATTGGACACACCCACCCAGCCACTGCTTGGCACACAGGATCCTTCTGGGCCAGGGATTGAGCCGGTGACCCTTGCACTGCAAGGCGAACTCTTTACCCACTGGACTACCAGGGAAGCCCCATACATTTGTTTTTTTAATCTTTTTAAAAATTAATTAATTTGACTGTGCTGAGTATTAAGTTTTGGCAAGAAAAAGATCTTTTTAGTTGCAGCATGTGGGATCTAGTTCCCTGACCAGGATCGAGACAAGGGTAAAGCATATTGGGCTAGGAATAAAATGAGATAATGTTAAAGCATATAAAAGCCCTCAATGTTTTCTTTGCTGTATTGTTTGTTGGAACAAGGTTCAGAGATTTTGATTTACAGTGGTTCTCTGCGGGACAGCCCGCAGAGGAGAAAAACAGCGGGATTGCCCTGGCCAGGCCACGGGAAGATCGGAGAGGGGTGAGCCTGCTGTCCGCCAACCCAGCCCACCCTCCCACCCCTCCCAGAGACAATCAGACGCGACAGGGGTTCGGTCAAAGCAGTTCCGTTCATTAGTGCAGACTTACAACTTATACAGGCAAGTGAAGGGGGTTTCGTAAGGGACTTCCCATAGTTACACCAATCAAGCTAAAGGTCAAGCAGTAATGCATCTACATCGCAATAGGAATCTGTGGTGAGCATGCATTGTCCACGGGCGCAGAAACCAGGGGCACCAATCAAAAGTTTTGACAGACAACTTAGATCACGCCCTCATCTCTTCCTGTAGGCGCCATCTTAGCTCTAAACCGCAAACACATACTTAAGCTTCCTTATGCTTGCAACGGCCCTCTTTCATTTCAGGGCCCCACAGTTCTCAATACTGGGTGGGTATTCAAACTACCAGGAGTTTAAAAAAAAATATCCATGCTTGGGCTCCATCCTCCAAGGCTCTACCCTCCTCACAAAAATACTTCAAGGGCTTATAACAAATGTAGGTGTCATTCAGGGCTTTACTAGATCTGAATTTCATATATTTGATTTTTTTCATACATTGTTTTTTTCATTTAATTTTTTTTTGCCTCTAAGTCATCATTTATTTTTCATCCATCTTTATTCTTCGGCATGTGTGGGCCTCCCATCACAGTGGCCTCTCTCGTTGCAGAGCACTGGCTCCAGGTGCATGTGTCCTGGAGCATGGACTTGTAATTGGACACACCCACCCAGCCACTGCTTGGCACACAGGATCCTTCTGGGCCAGGGATTGAGCCGGTGACCCTTGCACTGCAAGGCGAACTCTTTACCCACTGGACTACCAGGGAAGCCCCATACATTTGTTTTTTTAATCTTTTTAAAAATTAATTAATTTGACTGTGCTGAGTATTAAGTTTTGGCAAGAAAAAGATCTTTTTAGTTGCAGCATGTGGGATCTAGTTCCCTGACCAGGGATCGAACCCTTGCCCCCTGCACTGGGAGCACAGAGTTTTAGCCACTGGACAACCAGGGAAGTACCTATATATTTGTTTTATAAAACCTCTTCAGGAGCTTCTGCAGCTAAGGTTGAGGACTTGATTTTACAGGTTGTGTTTTCGTATTTTGCTGAAGAAAGTTAAACGCAGTAACATACCTATCTGTTGGCAATTATGAAAGTAATCGCTAAGGCACCTTTAGGGTCATTATTGTAGATTTTAAATTCTATGAGTTTAACACATGGAATTTAAGAGTAGCTTATTGGGGTAATAAGTAAATACTACACTTAAAAAACTCAAGGCAACAAAAAGTTGCTGTCCAAGGGACTCTCAAGAGTCTTCTCCAGGACTTCCCCTGGTAGTCTAGTGGATAAGGACACTGCCTTGCAGTGTAAGGGGCGCCAGTTCGATCCCTGGTCTGGGAAGATCCCACGTGCCGCGGAGCGGCTGGACTGATGTGTCCAATCACCGAGCCGGAGCTCTGGAGCGCATGCGCCCAGAGCCAGTGCTCTGTGACAACAGACGCCACCGCGATGGGAGGCCCGCAGGAGCCAAAGAACAAAGATGGATGAAAAATAGAGAAATGGAAGACCAGTGGAAGTGGCCCGCCCACTCCCCTCCCTCCCCAACCCGACCCCCGCCCAAAATAAATAAATAAATAAATCTTTAAAAAAAAAAAAAAAAAGCGTCTTCTCCAGTGGCACAGTTTGAAAGCATCTCTGGCGCTCAGCTGTCTTTATGGTTCCAACTCTCACATCCATACATGATTACTGGAAAAACCATAGCTTTGACCCTATGAACCTTTGTCAGCAAAGTGATGTCTCTGCCTTTTTTTTTTTTTTAACTTTTATTTTACTTTTAACTTTTACAGAGTTTTGTTGTTTACAGATATGTATGTTCTTAGATTAATCATGTGAATATTCCCCCCATCCCACCCCTCCAGACCGTCACACAGCACCCCCGAAGGATCTGCTTTTCTCACAGAGATGTCTCTGCTTTTTAACATGCTGTCTAGCTTTGTTACAGCTTTTCTTCCTAGGAGCAAGCGTCTTTGGAAGATTTCATGGCTGCAGTCACTGTCTGCAGTGATTTTGGAGCCCAAGAAGATGGTCTGTCATTGTTTCCATTTTTTCCCCTTTGTGTTTGCCATGGAGTGGTGAAACCAGATCTTATTTTTTTGAATACTGATTTTAGCCAGCTTTTTCACTCTTTCACCTTTGTCAAGAAGCTCTCTAGCTGTAAACAAAAAAAATTCCATGAAAGCAAAAAAACAAAATTAAAAAAAAAAAGGCAAAAAAGAAGCTCTTCAGTTCCTCTTCACTTTCTGCCATGAATGTGATGTTATCTGCATAATTGAGGTTGTTGGTATTTCTCCTGGCAATTTTGATTCCAGGTTGTGCTTCATCCAACCCCGCATTTCACATGATGTAAGTTAAATAAGCAGGGTGACAATATAAATAAAGCCTTGGCGTATTCCTTTCCCAATTTTGAACCAGTCCATTGTTTGGTGTCCAGTTTTAACTGTTGCTTCTTGGCCTACATACAGGTTTCTCAGGAGGCAGGTAAGGTGATGTGGTATTCCCATCTCTTTAAGTATATTCCACAATTTGCTGTGATTCACACAGTTCGACAAGACCGATGGGAGGCCCGCAGGAGCCAAAGTACAAAGGGGGATGAAGGCGGAGTAATGGAAGACCAGTGGAAGTGGCCTGCCCTCCCTCCCTCCCCAACCCGACCCCGCCCAAAATAAATAAATAAATTAATTAAAAAAAAAAGCGTCTTCTCCAGTGGCACAGTTTGAAAGCATCTCTGGCGCTCAGCTGTCTTTATGGTTCCAACTCTCACATCCATACATGATTACTGGAAAAACCATAGCTTTGACCCTATGAACCTTTGTCAGCAAAGTGATGTCTCTGCCTTTTTTTTTTTTTTAACTTTTATTTTACTTTTAACTTTTACAGAGTTTTGTTGTTTACAGATATGTATGTTCTTAGATTAATCATGTGAATATTCCCCCCATCCCACCCCTCCAGACCGTCACACAGCACCCCCGAAGGATCTGCTTTTCTCACAGAGATGTCTCTGCTTTTTAACATGCTGTCTAGCTTTGTTACAGCTTTTCTTCCTAGGAGCAAGCGTCTTTTAAAAATTTCATGGCTGCAGTCACTGTCTGCAGTGATTTTGGAGCCCAAGAAGATGGTCTGTCATTGTTTCCATTTTTTCCCCTTTGTGTTTGCCATGGAGTGGTGAAACCAGATCTTATTTTTTTGAATACTGATTTTAGCCAGCTTTTTCACTCTTTCACCTTTGTCAAGAAGCTCTCTAGCTGTAAACAAAAAAAATTCCATGAAAGCAAAAAAACAAAATTAAAAAAAAAAAGGCAAAAAAGAAGCTCTTCAGTTCCTCTTCACTTTCTGCCATGAATGTGATGTTATCTGCATAATTGAGGTTGTTGGTATTTCTCCTGGCAATTTTGATTCCAGGTTGTGCTTCATCCAACCCCGCATTTCACATGATGTAAGTTAAATAAGCAGGGTGACAATATAAATAAAGCCTTGGCGTATTCCTTTCCCAATTTTGAACCAGTCCATTGTTTGGTGTCCAGTTTTAACTGTTGCTTCTTGGCCTACATACAGGTTTCTCAGGAGGCAGGTAAGGTGATGTGGTATTCCCATCTCTTTAAGTATATTCCACAATTTGCTGTGATTCACACAGTTAAAGGCTTTAGCATAGTCAGGGAAACAGAAGTAGATGTTTTTTGGAATTAATGATCCAACAGATGTTCGTGATGTGATCTCTGGTTCCTCTGCCTTTTCTAAATCCAGCTTGTACATCTGGAACTTCTTGGTTCATGTACTGTTGAAGACTAGCTTGGAGGATTTTGAGCATTACTTTACTAGTGTGTGAAGTGAGTGCAGTTGTGTGGTAGTTTGAACATTCTTTGGCATTGCCCTTGTTTGGGATTGGAATGAAAACTGGCCTTTTCCACTTCTGTGACCACTGTTGAGTTTTCCAAATTTGTTGGCATATTGAGTGCAGCACTTTAACAGCATCATCTTTTAATATTTGAAATAGCTCAACTGGAATTCCATCACCTCCACTGGCTTTGTTTATAGTAATGCTTCCTGGGCCCACTTGACTTCATAATCCAGGATGTCTGGTTTTAGGCAAGTGACCACACCATTGTGGTTATCCAGTTCATTAAGACATTTTTTTATACAGTTCTGTGTATTCTTTTTTTTAATTTTTATTTTACTTTTTACTTTTACAGAGTTTTGTTGTTTACAGATACGTATGATCCCAGATTAGTCATATGTATATTCCCCCCCTCCCACCCCTCCAGGCTGTTGCACAGCACCCCTGTAGGATCCCCTTTTCTCACAGCGCAATGACAATAGCTATTTTTTTCAGTTCTGTGTATTTTTGCCACCTCTTCTTTTTTTTTCATTTTGGCCTCTTTTATTGGTTTTCTGTTTGTTTATTTTTCATCCAGCTTTTATTCTTTGGCCTGTGTGGACCTCCCATTGCAGTGCTCTCCTCCCCACAGAGCATCAGATGTGGGTGTGTGCACTTCAGAGTGCTGGCTCACAACTGGACACACTGGTCCAACTGCCCCACAGAATGCGGGATCCTCCTGGGATGGTGCTCCCCACACTGCAAGGTGGACTCTACCCACTGGACCACCAGGGAAGCCCCTTGACACTTTGTCTTAATCTCTTCTGCTTCTGTTTGGTCCTTGCTGTTTCTGTCCTTTATCATGCTCATCCTTGCATGAAATGTTTCCTTGGTATCTCTAATTTTCTTGACGAAATCTCTCATCCTTCCCTTATGTTTTCCTCTATTTGCAGTGTTCACTTAAGAAAGCTTTGTTATCTCTCCTTGCCATTCTCTGATACTCTGAATTCAGTTGGATATGTTTTTCCCTTTCTCCTTTGCCTTTCACTTCTTTTCACTGCTACTGGTAAGACTTCCTCAGACAACCCTTTGCCTTCTTGGATTTCTTTCTCCTGGGGGTGGTTTTAGTCACCAGCTCCTATACAGATGTCTGAACCTCCATCCATAGTTCTTCAGGCATTCTGTCTACCAGATCTAGTCCCTTGAACCTATTCATCACCTCCATTGTCTAACCATAGGGGATTTTATTTAGGTCATACCGGATTGGCCAAGTGCTTCTCCTTCATTTATTCAATTTAAGCCTGATTTTGCAGTAAGGAATTGATCTGAGCCACAGTCAGCTCCGGGTCTTATTTTTGCAGTGCTGTATAGAGCCTCTCCACCTTTAGTTGCAAATAATATAATTAGTTTGGTTTCAGTGTTGTGGTGGTATCTGTGTGTAGAGTCATCTCTTGTGTTGTTGGTAAGAGGGTGTTTTCTGTGACCAGTTCATTCTCTTGGCAAAACTCTGTTAGCCTTTGTTCTGTTTCATTTTGTACTTTGAGGCCAAACTTGCCTGTTACTCCAGGTATCTCTTGACTTCCTGCTTTTGCATTCCAGTCCCCTATGATGAAAAGAACATCTTTTTTAGGTGTTAGTTAAAGGAGGTCTTTGGAGAAGGAAAGAGCAACCCTCTGCAGTATTCTTGCCTGGAAAATCCCATGGACAGAGGAACCTGGTGGGCTACAGTCCATGGGGTTGCAAAGAGTCAGACACAACTTAGCAACTAAACAGCTAGGAGGTCTTATAAGTTCTTCATAGAATCATTCAACTTCACCTTCTTTGTTATTAGTGGTTGGGGTGCAAACCTGGATTACTGTGATTACTGTAATGTGTTTGCCTGGAAACAAACAGATATCATTCTATCTGTTTTGAGATTGCACCCAAGTACTCCTTTTTGGACTCTTGTTGACTGTGAAGCCTACTGCATTTCTTCTAAAGGATTCTTGCCCGCAGTAGTAGATATGATGGTCATGTGAATTAAATTCACCCATTCTCATCCATTTTACCTTGATATATGGACCTGACATTCCAGGTTCCTATGCAGTATTGTTCTTAACATCATTCGACTTTACCCGACACATCACAGCTGGGTGTTATTTCTGCTTTGGGTCAGCTTCTCCATTCTTTCTGGAGCTGTTTGTCCACGCTACCCAGTGGTATATTAGACAGCTGCTGACTTGGGGAGCTCGTCCTCCAGTGTCATACCTTTCTGTCATACCTTTTCATATTGTTCATGAAATTCTCAAGGCAAGAATACTGATGTGGTTTGCCTGTCCCTTTTCCAGTGGACCACATGTGGTCAGCCCATTAATAGCAGGGAGATGCCCTTCAGCCTTCTCAGTTACTGTCTGATGACCTCGGGTATTCCAGCATGAGCTGTCATACTGTATGTGATGTCTGTTTCTGATACTAGTATTTTTCTTGTAAGATGGTTGTGAATTGAGATACAAGTGTTGAGTTGTATAAATTTGGTAGCCTGGCTTAATAATTCGAAGCCCAACTCTAAATAACTAATGTTTGTGATGTTTTATTCTTTCTCAGTAATTGATTTCTTGCAGACTTGTTTCTCCATTGGCGATACTGTTATTACCTTCTTGGGTTATTCTGAGAGACACACACACATTCCCCTCCCTCTCGGCTCTCTGGTCTTTTTCTTCTCCCAGGTTCCCCTCACCTTCCTCCTGTCCCCTCTTGGTATGTCATGGATAGAACATGTTAAGAAATGCTCAGCTTTTTTTTAAAAGACATTACTCAGCAGTGTTATTGCTTGTGTCTCAGCTAGAGTATCTGGTGTTCTTTATACAGGCATACCCTAGGGCCTACTGGTGCCACTATATTAAAATGCGGAAATTCTGCTTTTAGTTGTTGTTTTGTAACTATGACAGAAATCAGTAGAAAAAGAGGAATAATCAGACCTGTAAATAAAAAATTAAAAGTTATCAATATTTTACCATATTGCTTTTAAGAATACATGTTTTGCATTTGGCTAGAAGCAACTGGTGGTAAAATAGACTGATTATGTTTACTGCTACACACTTTTTGGCAAGAAACAGAAAATCCTGGTTCCCAGTACCAGTGTGTTTATTTTGTGAAAAGTCACATGAAGACAAACTGAGCTCTTCTAATATTTTATTCCAAGTATTTCAGTACTTTTATGTTTTTCTTCTATGTATTTTATTAGATTAGTCAGTTTCTTTAGTATAGTTTTACATTTCAGTATGTTTTAAATTACCTGAAAATCACTTAGGTAAAATCCTTGACATATGATTGAATCTGGGAGAATTTAAACTGTGTTAGATGTTGATTTGAATTTCTTAAGATCAATAAAGATACAGTGTTACTGAATATTGCTCTGAATGAAACACTTTTCATACTTTCTAAAAGAACTTTGGATGCTGATAAACATTAATTTTAAAGTTTATAATGCCCTTAGGCTTGAAACAGAGAATTTTTCTTTCCCTTCACTGTTTGTTTTTTTTTCCCCTCCTACTAACAATAGCTGTGGTAGGACAGGACCTTGCTGGAAGCTTCAGTAAGTTGACCTTCTCTTTTTCAAACTTCCCACCCACCATCCATGCATGTCAGCTATGGCATCTCCATGGCACCTCTAGAGTTCCATCTCTCAGTGTCCGTGCCCATACTGACCTCCCCACGCCAGCCCTTCACTAAGTGGACTGTCCTTGCCATTTCATGCTTATGCTACTGAGCACACATTGCAGCAGCAATTTCTATTGGTCTTTCATTTATCTGTTTTCATCCATCTTTGTTCTGTGGTCTGTGTGGGCCTCGCATCGCAGTGGCTTCTGTCACTGCAGAGCGCCGGCTCTGGATGCATGTGCTCCAGGGCTCTGGCTTGGTACTTGGACACATCGGTCCAGCCGCTCCACGGCACGTGGGATCTTCCCAGGCCAGGGATCGAACCGGCACCCCTTGTACTGCAAGGCGGTGTGCTTACCCACTGGATCACCAGGGAAGCCCTTCAGTTCTTTTTTTTGTGTGTATGAGTTTGGTTTCCCCGGGGAACTTGTTAGACTTCTTTTTCCCTTTTGTCAATCACTGCTATAATCTAGGTATGTGACTTAAATATTTAAGCTGCTTTGTTTTATGGGGCAGGATGTCAATTAGAAATGATACACATAGTATCACTTCTGGCTGGTTTTCCATCTCATTGAATACATGTTATAGACACGGTATTATTTCAGTGATTAAATTTAATCAGTGTTTAGTAAGATTACAAACTCATGGGCTTCCTTGGTGGTTCATTGGGTAAAAAGACCACCTTGCAGTGCAAGGGGCACCATTTCAATCCCTGTTCGTGGAAGATCCCACATGCTGAGGAGCGGCTAGACTCGTGTGTCCAATTACAATGATTAGTCAGTTTCTTTAGTATAGTTTTACATTTCAGTATGTTTTAAATTACCTGAAAATCACTTAGGTAAAATCCTTGACATATGATTGAATCTGGGAGAATTTAAACTGTGTTAGATGTTGATTTGAATTTCTTAAGATCAATAAAGATACAGTGTTACTGAATATTGCTCTGAATGAAACACTTTTCATACTTTCTAAAAGAACTTTGGATGCTGATAAACATTAATTTTAAAGTTTATAATGCCCTTAGGCTTGAAACAGAGAATTTTTCTTTCCCTTCACTGTTTGTTTTTTTTTCCCCTCCTACTAACAATAGCTGTGGTAGGACAGGACCTTGCTGGAAGCTTCAGTAAGTTGACCTTCTCTTTTTCAAACTTCCCACCCACCATCCATGCATGTCAGCTATGGCATCTCCATGGCACCTCTAGAGTTCCATCTCTCAGTGTCCGTGCCCATACTGACCTCCCCTACGCCAGCCCTTCACTAAGTGGACTGTCCTTGCCATTTCATGCTTATGCTACTGAGCACACATTGCAGCAGCAATTTCTATTGGTCTTTCATTTATCTGTTTTCATCCATCTTTGTTCTGTGGTCTGTGTGGGCCTCGCATCGCAGTGGCTTCTGTCACTGCAGAGCGCCGGCTCTGGATGCATGTGCTCCAGGGCTCTGGCTTGGTACTTGGACACATCGGTCCAGCCGCTCCACGGCACGTGGGATCTTCCCAGGCCAGGGATCGAACCGGCACCCCTTGTACTGCAAGGCGGTGTGCTTACCCACTGGATCACCAGGGAAGCCCTTCAGTTCTTTTTTTTGTGTGTATGAGTTTGGTTTCCCCGGGGAACTTGTTAGACTTCTTTTTCCCTTTTGTCAATCACTGCTATAATCTAGGTATGTGACTTAAATATTTAAGCTGCTTTGTTTTATGGGGCAGGATGTCAATTAGAAATGATACACATAGTATCACTTCTGGCTGGTTTTCCATCTCATTGAATACATGTTATAGACACGGTATTATTTCAGTGATTAAATTTAATCAGTGTTTAGTAAGATTACAAACTCATGGGCTTCCTTGGTGGTTCATTGGGTAAAAAGACCACCTTGCAGTGCAAGGGGCACCATTTCAATCCCTGTTCGTGGAAGATCCCACATGCTGAGGAGCGGCTAGACTCGTGTGTCCAATTACAAGCCGGTGCTCTGGAATAGGAGAGGCCACTGCGATGGGAGGCCCACACAGGCCAAAGAACAAGGATGAATGAAAATGAATGGATGGAAAATCAATGAAAAGAGGCCAAACATAAAAAAAAATAGCAAAGAAAGAGATTACAAACTCAATCCTTAGAATAATTTGTTTCTTTAAAGTTTTGCAAAAAACAACATTTCATGTTTAATATAAAATATTACACATGTAGAATTGAAGTATGATCTTTACATTATAAAATACTCTGAAAAGCTGTCGCAGAATGAGTTTACCTTATATTTTTGAGTATTCTTAGAAAAGTATCATTTTGCTTCCTTTTGTGAGCAAAAATATCTGAGAAGAAAATAGCCATTTTTGTAACTTTTATGGGAAGGTAAGAGATCCTAAGGTCAAAACTCGATTTTATTTATCTTAAATATACCCTTATTCCTATCAACTAGTAACTATATTGGAATAAAGTTTTATTTTCTAAACAGAGAGTTATGTAACCAAATTGATCTTCATGAACTAGTGCCCAAAGGTGTTTAACTATCTTAACTATATTAGTATTAGCTGTTTGTAGGGGATATTTTACAGTTGAGGAAGAAGTTTTAAGTGTAGCTTCCAAAAGCTTCATCTGGCAATGGTAGTAGTATGAAGTTTCAAACCAAACATGGGTTATGAGAGAACCTTTCTGATAAATACATAAATATGTATACCTCTTTGACCTTTTAAGCTTTCTTCTTCAGAAGTTAAAAAGTCTGCATTTTCTTTTTTATTTAAACCCTGTATAGGAAATATTAATCAGATAACTATCTTAAAATTATTCTTCATTGGCTGCCTGGCTCTTAGGCTTTATTTGTGTAATAAAACTTTTAAGTTATTTTTCCTTTTTTGTTATTTTTCCATTTTTTGAAGGTAAATTTCAGAACTTGCATGCTTATTCTTTGTTATATTTATTTCAAAATATCCTGTTCTTTCAGCTGTGTGTTTAAGGTTAAGTAGAGAATTCTGCTTTACTGCTATTTGTATTTTCAGTTCTTTAGTATAGTTAATTTATTTAAAAATCAAGAGATTTAATGACATTTAAAAATGTATTTTCAGTGTTAAAACAGCATATCTATAAAATACCCATTTAAAAATGTTGCCAGATTTAGCACAAAGCAAGGTTGTTTGCTTATTCTTTTTTTTTTTTAATTTTTATTTTATTAAAAAAATTTTTTTTAAACCTTTATTTTGCTTTTAACTTTTACAGAGTTTTGTTGTTTACAGATACGTATGTTCCCAGATTAGTCATATGTGTATCCCCCCCCTTCCCACCCCTCCCAACCATCACACAGCACCCCTGAAAGATCCCCTGTTTGCTTATTCTTGTTTCTGTACTTTTTACTAAGTCTCTTTAGAAAAGAACTGATTTATAATGCTTAAATTCTAAAAGTTTTCCTAATGTTTTAGGCTGAACAGAGTTTTTTTTTTTTCTAACTAGTTTCATTTGACCTGCAAAATGAAAATTGAATAAGTTAAGTTATAGTTCAGAGATTGCATACACTATTAAACAAGGATGTGGCATGACTAAAGGTCCCTTTCGTGGAGACCTTCAATGGAAATGCTAGAAACTACCCGTGTGTTTTTAATGCTAGAACTGATACTTTTTCTTCAGGTAATTAAATGTTTTATTCTACCAGTTTGATGCCAGATAAAGAACTTTTCCTGTTTGTAATTTACAGCTTACCAGCCCTACGACGGAATGGAGCGCCAGCCCCCCAGGAGAGGATGCTGTGGTGTCTTTTGCTGATGTTGGATGGGTAGCCCAAGAAGGAGGAGAGTGTTCAACAAGACGAAGGTTAGTCTGGATGGCTCTCTGGGCTGAGATGTATTCATTTTGTCTAGATGATACATTTGCAGTATTTCCTTATTTATTTATTTATTTTAAAATTTTATTTATCTATTTATTTAGGGCTTTATTTGGCTATTCTGGGTTTTCACTGCTGCCATAGGCCTTTCTCTAGTTGCGGGGAGTGGGGGCAACTCTCTGGTTGAGGTGAAGCAGGCTTCTTGTTGCGGTGACTTCTCTTGTTGTGGAACTCGGGCTCTAGGGTACATGGGCTTCAATAGTTGCGGCTCCAAGGCTCTAGAGCACAGGCTCAGTAGCTGTGGCTAATAGGCTTAGTTGCTCCGCAGCATGTGGGATCTTTCTAGATCAGGGACTGAACCCATGTCTCCTGCATTGGCAGGTGAACTCTTCACTGAGCCACCATGGAAGCCCAAGTATTTCCTTGTTTATTTTTAACTTAATTTTTTTGTTTGTTTTAGTTTTGGCATTCTGACTTTTATTTGTGGCATAGGGAATCTGTTAATAGTTCCCTGTTGTTGTTCAGTCCCTAAGTTGTGTCCAACTCTTTGTGCCCCATGAACTGTAGCACGCCAGACTCCTCTGCACGGCACTGTATCGCAGAGGTTGCTCAAATTCATGTGCACCGAGTCAGTGATACTGTCTGACCATCTCATCCCCTGCCGCCCACTTCTCCTTTTGCCTTCAATCTTTCCCACCATCTGGGTCTTTTCAGTGATTTGGCTCTTTGAATCAGGTGGTCAAAGTGTTGGAGCTTCAGCTCCCAGTGACTATTCAGGGTTGATTTCCTTTAAGGTTGACTGGTTTGCGGGCTTCCCTGGTGGTCCAGTGGGTAAAGACACCACCTTGCAGTGAAAGGGGCGCCAGTTCAATCCCTGGCCTGGGAAGATCCCACGTGCCGTGGAGCAGCTGGACCAATGTGTCCAATTACTGAGCCGGAGCTCTGGAGCGCGTGCGCTCAGAGCCAGTGCTCTGCAACAAGAGAGACCACTGCGATGGGAGGCCCACACAGGCCAAAGAACAAAGATGGATGAAAATAGATAAAGGAAAGACCAATAGAAGTGGCCTGCGCGCCCCCCTCCCTCCCCCCCCCCCTACCCAAAAAAAAAAAGATTGACTGGTTTGATCTTGCAGTCCAGGGGACTCATAAAAGTCTTCTCCAGCACCACAGTTTGAAAGCTTCAGTTCTTTGGTGCTTAGCCTTCTTTATGGTCCAACTCTCACATCTGTACAAGACTACTGGAAAAACCATAGTTTTGATTAAATGCACCTTTGTTGGTAAAGTGGTGCTTTTTAATACACTGTCTAGGTTCATCATAGCTTTTCTTCCAAGGAGCAAGATTCTTTGAATTTCATGGCTCCAGTCACTGTCTACAGTGATTTTGGTGCCCAAGAAAATAAAATATGTTACTGCTTCCACTTTTTCCCCTTCTAGTTGCCACGAAGAGTTGGGAGCAGATGCCATGATCTTAGTTTTTTGAATGTTGAGTTTCAAGCTAGCTTTTTCACTCTCCTCTTTCAGCTTAAGATATTCTTTAGTTCCTCTTCACTTTCTGCCATTAGAGCAGTATCATCCCTGCCTAGGGATTAAAGCCAGGCCCCCTGCATTGGGAGCATGGAATCCTGGCCACTGGACCACCAGGGAAGTTCCTGCAGTGTTTCCTTTTATTAGCCTAATACAATCTTTAGTAATCCAGTTCTGTTCTTTTTTTGTCCTTTTTATGGAGTGGTTATCTTTTCCATTCATTTTAAGGACTCACTAGAAGTTTGCTAGTATTTGTAAAGTTCTTAGGCCATTTATAACTGTGTTAAAGGTCCTTAAGAATTATAGAATACCTTGCCTTTTGGAAATGTACATTCTAAAATGAGAAATCAGAAAGGCCTATTATAAATATGTTTAGATAAGTAGAGTTATTATAATGATCTCATTAGGGCAGGGGAATCACTGTGTCATATTAGAAAACATCTATGTGTAGTTAAAATGGGTTTTGATTCAAAGGAGACAGTATAAGAGAGAAGTGCTTTCATGGATTTGATAGAGCTTGAATAAATGATTGAGTACTCTTCAGTCTAATAAGCAGTTACTCAGCTTATTCAGCTCTTCATTCTTATTAGGCATCAGGGATACAGAGATAAAACACAGTCCTGGCTTTCCAGGAACACTTGGAAGTAGTTGCTAGAAGAGATTACAAAAGATGACTAAATAAATATAGAAGGCCCCTGGGGTGAGAGTTTCAGCAGGGTTCTCGGGGTGGATGCCAGAGTGGAGTGCTGAAGGGGTATGAGAGCCACTCAGCTAGGAAGATTACATTCCAGGAAATGTGAGTGTGATTAAAGGTTCTGATCAGGGCTTCCCAGGTGGCGCTGGTGGTAAAGAGCCTGCCTGCCATTGCAGGCGATTTAAGAATCGCAGGTTTGATCCTTGGGTCAAGAAGATCCCCTGAAGGAGGACACAGGAACCCACTCCAGTATTCTTGCCTAGAGACTTCCATGGACTGAGGAGCCTAGCGGCTACGGCCCATAGGTCCGCAGAGTTGGACACGACTGAAGGGACTTGAATCAGGAGCCCACGTGGCATGTTCAGGAAACTCCAGATAATTCGTGAGGCTAGAGAGTAGCAGAGAAGGGAAAGCTGTAGGAGTGGCAAGCTGTAGAAATATGGAAAGTAGGTTGAGGTTTAAAGGTCATTCAGGTTAGAGTAAGAAATTTATACTTTTTCCTGAAAGCAATGTGGAGCCATTGAAGAAATCTAGGCACCATTGTAATGAGATCAAATTTGTATTTTAGTAAAATTTTGTGTAAACAGTATAAAGAGTAGAAGGGAGCCAGGCCAGGAAATAGGCTAAATAAGAGATGGTAAGGGGCTTCCCTGGTGGTCCAGTGGGTAATGACACCGCCTTGCAGTGCAAGGGACGCTGGTTCGATCCCTGGCCTGGGAAGATCCCACGTGCTGTGGAGCGGCTGGAGCGATGTGTCCAATTACTGAGCCAGAGCTCTGGAGCTCATCCGCCCAGAGCCAGTGCTCTTCAGCAAGAGAGGCCACTGCAATGGGAGGCCCACACAGGCCAAAGAATAAAGATGGATGAAAATAGATAAATCAAAGACCAATAGAAGTGGCCCGCCCGCCCCCTTCTCTCCCCAGCCCGCACACCCCCTTCAAAAAAAAGATGGTAAAAGTTGGACTAAATTAAGAAACTGATCAGAGGCATGAAAAGGAAGAACAGAATCAAGAGATAACTCAGAAGAATTTTAAGACTTAAGAAGTTTTTAGATACCAGGATTGAGAAAGGACGAGTCTAGGAAAACTCTGAGGTTTCTGACTAGGATATTATGAGAATTTATAAGAATATTCAGGATTAGGAAGTGTTGGGGCTGAATAAAATTAAAAATTGAAGGCCCCTGGGGTGAGAGTTTCAGCAGGGTTCTCGGGGTGGATGCCAGAGTGGAGTGCTGAAGGGGTATGAGAGCCACTCAGCTAGGAAGATTACATTCCAGGAAATGTGAGTGTGATTAAAGGTTCTGATCAGGGCTTCCCAGGTGGCGCTGGTGGTAAAGAGCCTGCCTGCCATTGCAGGCGATTTAAGAATCGCAGGTTTGATCCTTGGGTCAAGAAGATCCCCTGAAGGAGGACACAGGAACCCACTCCAGTATTCTTGCCTAGAGACTTCCATGGACTGAGGAGCCTAGCGGCTACGGCCCATAGGTCCGCAGAGTTGGACACGACTGAAGGGACTTGAATCAGGAGCCCACGTGGCATGTTCAGGAAACTCCAGATAATTCGTGAGGCTAGAGAGTAGCAGAGAAGGGAAAGCTGTAGGAGTGGCAAGCTGTAGAAATATGGAAAGTAGGTTGAGGTTTAAAGGTCATTCAGGTTAGAGTAAGAAATTTATACTTTTTCCTGAAAGCAATGTGGAGCCATTGAAGAAATCTAGGCACCATTGTAATGAGATCAAATTTGTATTTTAGTAAAATTTTGTGTAAACAGTATAAAGAGTAGAAGGGAGCCAGGCCAGGAAATAGGCTAAATAAGAGATGGTAAGGGGCTTCCCTGGTGGTCCAGTGGGTAATGACACCGCCTTGCAGTGCAAGGGACGCTGGTTCGATCCCTGGCCTGGGAAGATCCCACGTGCTGTGGAGCGGCTGGAGCGATGTGTCCAATTACTGAGCCAGAGCTCTGGAGCTCATCCGCCCAGAGCCAGTGCTCTTCAGCAAGAGAGGCCACTGCAATGGGAGGCCCACACAGGCCTAAAGAACAAAGATGGATGAAAATAGATAAATCAAAGACCAATAGAAGTGGCCCGCCCGCCCCCTTCTCTCCCCAGCCCGCACACCCCCTTCAAAAAAAAGATGGTAAAAGTTGGACTAAATTAAGAAACTGATCAGAGGCATGAAAAGGAAGAACAGAATCAAGAGATAACTCAGAAGAATTTTAAGACTTAAGAAGTTTTTAGATACCAGGATTGAGAAAGGACGAGTCTAGGAAAACTCTGAGGTTTCTGACTAGGATATTATGAGAATTTATAAGAATATAGGAAAAGGGATTTCTTACTGGTGAGTGGGAATAGGAGGTAGTCCAGTGTGGACTCTACTGTGCTTGAGTTCCTGTGGGACACTTACGTAGCTCTGGAGATAGTTGATACAGCTAGATAGTGATTCAAGGCACATGCTGGAATGGCTGATGCCCAGAGAATACTCAAGGAGTGTATGTTAGACAGGAAACGCTAGTTGGATAAAACTAGCTTTGGGGAGTAAATAAGGAAGAAAAGAGAAAGGTGACTTGCCAGCCCCCCTCCCCCCCCACCAGAGGCAGCTCAAGAGGCAGAAGGAGAACCAGCCAGGAGCGCTGTCTGGAAGCAGAGGTCAGAGAGCCTCAGGAGAGCGGGATAAACTGCCTTTAGTGTCAGATACTTGGAGCTAGTAAACCAAAAACTATTGAGGTTTCCATTTTGTTTTGCAGTTGAAAGGTGATCATCGACTTTAGCAAGAGTCATTTCATTTGAGTGGTATTAGCTGAATAAAATAAGGACTGAGTGATCCAAGAGTAAAGAAGGAATTTGATTTGAATGACAGGTGGGGGGTTGGGTGGGACATAGCAGTAGATGAACAGACCAGGTTATTGCAAGATGAGCAGGTAAAGAGCCTTTCTTTTTTAAGGTTTCTTTTTTTAAAATTTTATTTATTTATTTATTTTGGCTATTCTGGGTTTTCACTGCTGTCACAGGCTCTTCTCTAGTTGCAGGGAGTGGAGGATACTCTCTAGTTGAGGTGAGCAGGCTTCTTCTTGTGGTGACTTTGCTTGTTGTGGAACTCAGACTGTAGGGCCCACGGGCTTCAGTTGTGACACAGGGGCTCAACAGTTGCGGCTCTGAGGCTCTAGAGCACAGGCTCCATAGTTGTGGCTCACGGGCTCAGTGGCTCCTCAGCATGTGGGATCTTCCCAGATCAGGGATCGAACCAAGATGTTTCTTTTTTTGATTAAACTGTTAATTTTGAGGTAACTACAGATTCTTCACATGCAGTGATAAGAATTAGGACAGAAGCATTTCCCAGTACCCTTTACCCAGTTTTCTCCAGTGGTCATATCCTGCAGACACAGTGCGCTGTCACAGCCGGGACGCTGACAGTGCTCAAGTGCAGAACATTTATTTCTCTACTGCAAGAACCGCTCACGCTGGCCCCTGTTATGGCCACACCGTCTTCCCTTCCATCTCCAGCCCCTCCTTACTTAGCCCATTTTCCGTTTTCAGTTTTTCATTTCAAGACAGTTATATAAATTGAGTCATACACAGTATACCACCTTTTGGGACTGGCTTTTCTCACTAAGCATAATCTCAATGACACATCCAGATTGCTATGTGTATCGAGAGTTAATTTCTTTTTTAGTGCCCAGTAGCATCCCTTGGTATGGAGGGGCCACAGGTTTGTTGAGCCATGTACCAGCTGATGGACATCTGGATTGATTCCAGTTCTTGGCTTTTCTAAGTCAGCCAGTCAGTTCAGCTGCTCGAGTCTTTGTGACTCTGTACGCAGTATGCAGTGTGCAGTACACTAGGCTTCTGTCCCTCACATCTCCCAAAGCTTGCTCAAACTCATGTCCATTTTCGAAGTAAAGTTAATGTAGGATTTTGAACCAGCATAAGTGTTCATTTCTCTGTGATAAATGCCCATGAGTGATCATTGCTTCATGGGAGTCATCAGATAGCTACAAGTTTAATTTTTTAAGAAACTGGCTATATCCTTTTTGCATTCCCACCAAGCAGCTTCTGTGCTTCCTCACCAATATTTGATGCTTTTATTTTTTTTTCCCCATCATACCTCTTTTATTTTTATATTTATTTGCATCCATCTTTTATTCTTTGGCATGTGTGGGCCTCCCATCGCAGTGGCCTCTCCCGTCACAGAGCACTGACTCTGGGCACGTGCGCTCCAGAGTGCTGGCTCGCAGTGGGACACACTGGTCCAACTGCTCTGTGGCACGCAGGATCCTCCCAGGCCAGGGATCAAACTGGTGCCCCCCCGCACTGCAAGGCAGACTCTCTACCCACTGGACCACTAGGGCAGTGCTGATGCTTTCATTTTCTTCCTTTTCTTCTTCTTCTTCTTCTTTTTTTTTTTGCTATTCTAATACGTGTGTATTGTGCATCTCGTGGTTTTAATTTTGTTTCCTTAATGGCTAATGGTGTTGAACATCTTTTTCATGTGTGTTGTCTCCATATGCTTTTTTTTTTTTTTTTTTTAAAGATTTTATTTATTTATTTACTTTTGGGCGGGGGTCGGGTTGGGGAGGGGGGGGAGTGGGCGGGCCACTTCTATTGGTCTTTCATTTCTCTGTTTTCATTCATCTTCATTCATTGGCCTGTGTGGGCCTTCCACCACAGTGGCCTCTCCCGTCACAGAGCACTGACTCTGGGCACGTGCGCTCCAGAGTGCTGGCTCGCAGTGGGACACACTGGTCCAACTGCTCTGTGGCACGCAGGATCCTCCCAGGCCAGGGATCAAACTGGTGCCCCCCCGCACTGCAAGGCAGACTCTCTACCCACTGGACCACTAGGGCAGTGCTGATGCTTTCATTTTCTTCCTTTTCTTCTTCTTCTTCTTCTTTTTTTTTTTGCTATTCTAATACGTGTGTATTGTGCATCTCGTGGTTTTAATTTTGTTTCCTTAATGGCTAATGGTGTTGAACATCTTTTTCATGTGTGTTGTCTCCATATGCTTTTTTTTTTTTTTTTTTAAAGATTTTATTTATTTATTTACTTTTGGGCGGGGGTCGGGTTGGGGAGGGAGGGGAGTGGGCGGGCCACTTCTATTGGTCTTTCATTTCTCTGTTTTCATTCATCTTCATTCATTGGCCTGTGTGGGCCTTCCACCACAGTGGCCTCTGTCGTTGCAGAGCACCGGCTCTGGGCGCATGAGCTCCAGAGCTCCAGCTCGGTGATTGGACACATCAGTCCAGCCGCTCCACGGCACGTGGGATCTTACCAGGCCAGGGCTCGAACCGGCGCCCTTTGCACTGCAAGGCGGTGTCCTTACCCACTGGACCACCAGGGGAAGCCCTCCATATGCTTTTGAATAAAACATCTCTTCATGTCTTTTGCCCATTTTCTAATGGGATTTTCTTTTGAGAGTCCTTTGTATGTGCTAAATATGAGTCATTGTTCAGATATGTGGTTTTTAAACCTTCTCTCCCAAGTGTAGGGCATGTAATACAAGGAGAACAAGTTAAAGTTTGTCTTTTCTTCCATTTAACAGCGTCTTTCACAGATGAGTTTTAAACTTTAATTTCTTCCTGTTTCCTTTTATGGATCGTGCTTTTGGTGTCAGTGTAAGAAAACTGTGCCTAGTGTTAGATCCTGTGGGGTTTCTCCTGTTTTTTGTTTTTTCAAGTTTATAGTTTTATGTTTTACAGCTAAGTCTGATTCTTTGTCTGGTTTTGGTATCAGAGTAATACAAGCTTCAAAAAACAAAGCTTATCTATTTTCTAAAGAGATTGTATAGAACTGGTGTTATTCTTAAAATGTTTAGAAGAATTACCCATCTGGATCCATTTGGATCTGGAGCTTGCTATTTGGTGACATCGATTGATTTTTTTCATGGAAAGCCTTTTTTTTTTCTTTTTTTCTTTTTTGTGCTTCGTCCATGTAGAGTTGATGTAGTCTTTCTTTCTTTTCTTTTTTTTTTAGTTTTGGCCTCACTTATTGGTTCATTTATTTATTCATTTTCATCCATGTCTATTCCTTGGCCTGTGTGGGCCTCCCATCACAGTGACCTCCCTTGTTGCAGAGCACTAGCAGAGTGCTGGCTCGCAATTGGACATACCGGTCCAGCTGTTCCGTGGGATCTTCTCGGGTCAGGGATCGAACTGGTGCCCATTGCACTACAAGGAGGTCTCTTTACCCACTGGACCACCAGGGGAAGCCCTACATATGCTTTTGAATAAAACATCTCTTCATGTCTTTTGCCCATTTTCTAATGGGATTTTCTTTTGAGAGTCCTTTGTATGTGCTAAATATGAGTCATTGTTCAGATATGTGGTTTTTAAACCTTCTCTCCCAAGTGTAGGGCATGTAATACAAGGAGAACAAGTTAAAGTTTGTCTTTTCTTCCATTTAACAGCGTCTTTCACAGATGAGTTTTAAACTTTAATTTCTTCCTGTTTCCTTTTATGGATCGTGCTTTTGGTGTCAGTGTAAGAAAACTGTGCCTAGTGTTAGATCCTGTGGGGTTTCTCCTGTTTTTTGTTTTTTCAAGTTTATAGTTTTATGTTTTACAGCTAAGTCTGATTCTTTGTCTGGTTTTGGTATCAGAGTAATACAAGCTTCAAAAAACAAAGCTTATCTATTTTCTAAAGAGATTGTATAGAACTGGTGTTATTCTTAAAATGTTTAGAAGAATTACCCATCTGGATCCATTTGGATCTGGAGCTTGCTATTTGGTGACATCGATTGATTTTTTTCATGGAAAGCCTTTTTTTTTTTTTTTCTTTTTTGTGCTTCGTCCATGTAGAGTTGATGTAGTCTTTCTTTCTTTTCTTTTTTTTTTAGTTTTGGCCTCACTTATTGGTTCATTTATTTATTCATTTTCATCCATGTCTATTCCTTGGCCTGTGTGGGCCTCCCATCACAGTGACCTCCCTTGTTGCAGAGCACTAGCAGAGTGCTGGCTCGCAATTGGACATACCGGTCCAGCTGTTCCGTGGGATCTTCTCGGGTCAGGGATCGAACTGGTGCCCATTGCACTACAAGGAGGTCTCTTTACCCACTGGACCACCAGAGAAGCCCAAGGCATTTTATTTTAAACATGATTCCTTGGTAACCATAGTTCATTCTCTAAGTTTTTGAAACTCCTTCTGCTGTTTTTGGTAAGTAAATTCATTTATATCATTTTAGATTCCATATATGAACAATATCTGTGATATTTGCCTTTCTCTGACTTACTTCACTTAGTCTAAGATTCTCTAGGTCCATTCGTGTTGGTACAGATAGCATTATTTCATTCTTTCTGAGTAATATTCCATTGTATATATGTACCAGTCTTCTTTATCCATTCATCTGTGGATAGACATGTGCTTCCATGTCTTGGCTTGTTGTAAACAGTGACACAGTGAACGACTGGGTGGATGTATCCTTTCAAACCATGTTTTTCTTCGAATATATGCCCAAGACTGGGATTGCTAGATCATATTGTAGTTCTGGTTGTAAGTTTTAAGGAGCCTCCTTACTGTTTTCCATAGTGACTGTGACAGTTTACATTCCCATCAACAGTATAGGAGGGATTCTTTTTCTCCACACTTTTCCAGCATTTGTTTAGCATATTTTTTGATTGATTGGTGTGAGGTCATATTTCATTGTAGTTTGATTTGCATCTCTCAGATAATTAGTGGTATTGAGCATCATTTCATGTGCTCCTTGGCTGTCTGTATATCTTCTTTGGAGACATGTCGTTTTAGGTCTTTGGCTCCTTTTTTGATTGGGGTGTTCTTTTTTTTAATTGAGCTGTATGAGTTGTATTTAAATTTTGAAGACTAATCCCTTGTCGGGTACATCATTTGCAAATATTTTCTCCCATCCTGTGAGTTGCCTTTTTGTTTATAGTTTCCTTTGCTGTGCAAATGTTTTTGAGTTTGATTTGTTTAGGTCCCATTTGTTTGTTTTTGTGTTTATTTCCATTACTCTGGGAGATAAATTGAAAAAGGTAATGCTATGATTTATGTCAAAAGGTCTTCTGCCTATGTTTTCCTCTTAAGAGTTTTGTAGTATCTGGTCTTAAATTTTTTGAGTTTATATTTGTGTATGATGTTAAAGAATGGTGCATATCATTATTTTACATATGAATGTCCAGTTTTCCCAGCACCATTTATTGAAGGCACTGTCTTTCCTCCATTTTATAGTCTTGTCTCTTTTGTCATAGATTAATTGGCCATAGGTGTAGTTGAGTTTTTTTTTTTTTTTAATTTTTATTTGTTTATTTTTGGGTATTCTGGGTTTTTACTGCTGCCACAGGCTCTAATCTAGTTGCAGGGAGTAGGGGCTACTCCCTAGTTGAGGTGAGCAGGCTTCTTTTCTTTTTTTTTTGGTGGGGGGTGCGGGTTGGGGAGGGAGGGGGGCAGGCGGGCCACTTCTGTCAGTCTTTCATTTATCCATTTTCATCCATCTTTGTTCTTTGACCCGTGTGGGTCTCCCATCGCGGTGGCCTCTGTTGTCGCAGAGCACCAGCTCTGGGCGCACGCGCGCCAGAGCTCGAGCTCGGTAATTGGACACATTGGTCCAGTCGCTCTGCGGCACGTGGGATCTTCCCAGGCCAGGGATCGAACCGGCAACCCCTGCACTGCAAGGTGGTGTCCTTACCCACTGGACCACCAGGGAAGCCCTGTAGTTGAGTTTTAAAGTTGTGATTTCAAGTTCCTTAATAATGTTATGTGACTATTTTATGAACTTTGTATCAGAAGAGATGTAGTAGATTGTATTTTTCAGTTAATTGGTCCCTTTCATCATTAGTTAGATTTGTGTGTGTAGAATTTTTTGTAATGTTTCCTTATTATTCTTTTGATACCTCCATGGTCTAGTAATTTGTCCCCTGTTTCTTTCCTACTATTAGTAATTTATTTCTTCTTTATAAAATAGTTGTCCATTTTATTAATCTTTTCAAAGAACAAGATTTCTTTTTTATTGATTTTTCTTTTTTTCCCCCAAGTTTATTGATTTCTGCTCCTATTTTCTCCCTTCTGGTAGTTTTGAGTTTATTTTGCCTTTTTTTTTCTAGATTCTTTAGTTGAGAATTGATTTTATTGAGCCTTTTTTTTTTTTTTTTTATGCAGTGAAAAGTTTATTAAAGAAAGGATAGGGGAAAGCTTCCAGCATAGACACTGGAGGGGGGATAGAAGAGTATCTCCCCAAGCCTTTTTTTAATAAGCATTTAGTGCTGTAAACATCTCAACACTGTTTTTAGCTGCATTCTAGAAGTTTTGATATGTTGCATCTTTATTATAATCCCACTCATTGTATTTTTAAATTTCCCTTGACTCAACTTCTTTTAACTGTTAAGTTAGAAATTTGTTTTCAAATGTTGGAAATGTTGCTATTTTTCAGTTAGTATTGAGGTGTCCCTTGAATAACACAGGTTTGGACTGTGTGGGCGCATTTATATACATATTTGCTCAATAGTAAGTGGTGTCGTCCTGCACAGTCTGAGGATGTTGAATCTGCAGAATGTGAGGCACTGGATGCAGAAGAACTGCAGGTGCAGAGGGCAGACTCTAATTTGTGTGCAGATTTTGGACTCTGGTGAAGGTTGGAGCCCCCTAAATTCCTTTAAACAAATTTTTTTTTTTTGTGTCGCTTCCAGCTGCTGGGCGACCGCGGCCAGAGCTCCGGCTCGGTAATTGGACACATTGGTCCAGTCGCTCTGCGGCACGTGGGATCTTCCCAGGCCAGGGATCGAACCGGCAACCCCTGCACTGCAAGGTGGTGTCCTTACCCACTGGACCACCAGGGAAGCCCTGTAGTTGAGTTTTAAAGTTGTGATTTCAAGTTCCTTAATAATGTTATGTGACTATTTTATGAACTTTGTATCAGAAGAGATGTAGTAGATTGTATTTTTCAGTTAATTGGTCCCTTTCATCATTAGTTAGATTTGTGTGTGTAGAATTTTTTGTAATGTTTCCTTATTATTCTTTTGATACCTCCATGGTCTAGTAATTTGTCCCCTGTTTCTTTCCTACTATTAGTAATTTATTTCTTCTTTATAAAATAGTTGTCCATTTTATTAATCTTTTCAAAGAACAAGATTTCTTTTTTATTGATTTTTCTTTTTTTCCCCCAAGTTTATTGATTTCTGCTCCTATTTTCTCCCTTCTGGTAGTTTTGAGTTTATTTTGCCTTTTTTTTTCTAGATTCTTTAGTTGAGAATTGATTTTATTGAGCCTTTTTTTTTTTTTTTTTATGCAGTGAAAAGTTTATTAAAGAAAGGATAGGGGAAAGCTTCCAGCATAGACACTGGAGGGGGGATAGAAGAGTATCTCCCCAAGCCTTTTTTTAATAAGCATTTAGTGCTGTAAACATCTCAACACTGTTTTTAGCTGCATTCTAGAAGTTTTGATATGTTGCATCTTTATTATAATCCCACTCATTGTATTTTTAAATTTCCCTTGACTCAACTTCTTTTAACTGTTAAGTTAGAAATTTGTTTTCAAATGTTGGAAATGTTGCTATTTTTCAGTTAGTATTGAGGTGTCCCTTGAATAACACAGGTTTGGACTGTGTGGGCGCATTTATATACATATTTGCTCAATAGTAAGTGGTGTCGTCCTGCACAGTCTGAGGATGTTGAATCTGCAGAATGTGAGGCACTGGATGCAGAAGAACTGCAGGTGCAGAGGGCAGACTCTAATTTGTGTGCAGATTTTGGACTCTGGTGAAGGTTGGAGCTCCTAAACCCTGTGGTGTTCAAGGGTCAATTGTATTTTCATTCCTTTAAACATTTGTTGAGGATTTTTTTTTTGTTAAATTTTTGGCTGTGCTGCGCCTTCATTGCTCTGCAGGCATTTCTCTAGTTGTGCAGGCTTCTCGTGGCTGTGACTTCTCTTGTGGAGCACAGGCTCTAGGACACTCAGCTCGTGGGCTCAACAGTTTCTGTTCCCAGGCTCCAGAGCACAGGCTCAGTAGTTGTGGCACGTGGGCATAGTTGTTCCTCAGCATGTGGGATCTTTCCAGACCAGGGATTGAACCCTTGTCTCCTCATTGGCAGGCAGATTCTTTACCACTGCGCCACCAGGGAAGCCCTGAGGATTTTATTTTATTATTATTTTTTTTAATGGCCCGAGATATGGGCTATTTTGGCTTATGTTCTCTGGGTATTAGAAAAGATTGTGTACCCTGTTATTAATGGGATGTCCTATAAATGTCAAGTGGATCCTATTGGTGTTGGTATTGCTAAGTTGGTTTGTGTCCTTGATTTTCTGTTTATATGAACAGTTTCTGTGANGGGAGGGTATTAAAGTTTTCAGTTGTATTTGTGGATTTCTTTCTGTTCTGTCAGCTTCTGTTTTTCGTATTTTGGATATCTGCTGCTTGGTACATACATACGTATCTAGGATTGCTGTCTTTTACCTTTTTTAATAAGCATTTAGTGCTGTAAACATCTCAACACTGTTTTTAGCTGCATTCTAGAAGTTTTGATATGTTGCATCTTTATTATAATCCCACTCATTGTATTTTTAAATTTCCCTTGACTCAACTTCTTTTAACTGTTAAGTTAGAAATTTGTTTTCAAATGTTGGAAATGTTGCTATTTTTCAGTTAGTATTGAGGTGTCCCTTGAATAACACAGGTTTGGACTGTGTGGGCGCATTTATATACATATTTGCTCAATAGTAAGTGGTGTCGTCCTGCACAGTCTGAGGATGTTGAATCTGCAGAATGTGAGGCACTGGATGCAGAAGAACTGCAGGTGCAGAGGGCAGACTCTAATTTGTGTGCAGATTTTGGACTCTGGTGAAGGTTGGAGCTCCTAAACCCTGTGGTGTTCAAGGGTCAATTGTATTTTCATTCCTTTAAACATTTGTTGAGGATTTTTTTTTTGTTAAATTTTTGGCTGTGCTGCGCCTTCATTGCTCTGCAGGCATTTCTCTAGTTGTGCAGGCTTCTCGTGGCTGTGACTTCTCTTGTGGAGCACAGGCTCTAGGACACTCAGCTCGTGGGCTCAACAGTTTCTGTTCCCAGGCTCCAGAGCACAGGCTCAGTAGTTGTGGCACGTGGGCATAGTTGTTCCTCAGCATGTGGGATCTTTCCAGACCAGGGATTGAACCCTTGTCTCCTCATTGGCAGGCAGATTCTTTACCACTGCGCCACCAGGGAAGCCCTGAGGATTTTATTTTATTATTATTTTTTTTAATGGCCCGAGATATGGGCTATTTTGGCTTATGTTCTCTGGGTATTAGAAAAGATTGTGTACCCTGTTATTAATGGGATGTCCTATAAATGTCAAGTGGATCCTATTGGTGTTGGTATTGCTAAGTTGGTTTGTGTCCTTGATTTTCTGTTTATATGAACAGTTTCTGTGAAGGGAGGGTATTAAAGTTTTCAGTTGTATTTGTGGATTTCTTTCTGTTCTGTCAGCTTCTGTTTTTCGTATTTTGGATATCTGCTGCTTGGTACATACATACGTATCTAGGATTGCTGTCTTTTACCTTTTCACTGTTATATTGATGTCCCTCTTAGTCTCTGGTTATTTTCTTTGCTCTTAAGTCCACTTTATTTAATATAATTACAACTAATTTTTTTTTTGGTTGATGTTTGCATAATATATCTTTTTCTGTTCTTTGGCTTTCATCCTGCTTCTTATAGACAGAATATTGTTGGGTCATATTTTTTACTTTATTCCGCCAATCTGTCTTTTTTTTTTTTAATTTATTGATTTATTGGTTGTGCTGGGTCTTCATTGCTCTGTGTGGACTTTTCTCTGGTTGGGGTGAGCAGGGGCTACTCTTTGTTTGGTGCACGGGCTTCTCACTGCGGTGGCTTTGATCGTAGAGCACAGGCTTTAGGCAGGCCGGCCTCGGTAGTTGTGACACACAGGCTCTAGAGCGCTGGCTCTGTAGTTGTGGAACAGGGGCTTCGTTGCTCTGTAGCATGTGGGATCTTCCCGGACCAGGAATTGAACTCATGTTCCCTGCATTGGCAGGTGGATTCTTAAACACTGGACCACCGGGGAAGCCCCCAATCTGTCTTTTAATTGTTATATTTACATTTATGTAATTATTATGTTGGCACAGTGGTAAAGAATCCACCTGCCATTGCAGGAGATGTAAGAGCGTGGGATCGATCCCTAGGTTAGGAAGATCCCCTGGAGGAGGGCATGGCAGCCCACTCCAGCGTTCTTGCCTGAGAATCCTAAGGACAGAGGAGCTGGCAGGCTGCAGTCATGGGGTTGCAGAGAGTCATGACGAGTGGCTGGGCACACATAAAATTATTATGACAGGGTTGAAGGCCCCCCAGCCCACCCCATCAGCCTCTGTCCTGTTTTCTGCAGGTGACTAACGACAAAAAAACAAATAAATAAAAAAAATAAATTAAATCAAGTGCCGCAGTGCTGATTTAATCAGTGTAAAATCGAAAGAGCTTTAGATCTGTAATAAAAAGAACCCAAATATTGTGGCTATGGTAGTTGGTTTGTGTCCTTGATTTTCTGTTTATATGAACAGTTTCTGTGAAGGAGGGTATTAAAGTTTTCAGTTGTATTTGTGGATTTCTTTCTGTTCTGTCAGCTTCTGTTTTTCGTATTTTGGATATCTGCTGCTTGGTACATACATACGTATCTAGGATTGCTGTCTTTTACCTTTTCACTGTTATATTGATGTCCCTCTTAGTCTCTGGTTATTTTCTTTGCTCTTAAGTCCACTTTATTTAATATAATTACAACTAATTTTTTTTTTGGTTGATGTTTGCATAATATATCTTTTTCTGTTCTTTGGCTTTCATCCTGCTTCTTATAGACAGAATATTGTTGGGTCATATTTTTTACTTTATTCCGCCAATCTGTCTTTTTTTTTTTTAATTTATTGATTTATTGGTTGTGCTGGGTCTTCATTGCTCTGTGTGGACTTTTCTCTGGTTGGGGTGAGCAGGGGCTACTCTTTGTTTGGTGCACGGGCTTCTCACTGCGGTGGCTTTGATCGTAGAGCACAGGCTTTAGGCAGGCCGGCCTCGGTAGTTGTGACACACAGGCTCTAGAGCGCTGGCTCTGTAGTTGTGGAACAGGGGCTTCGTTGCTCTGTAGCATGTGGGATCTTCCCGGACCAGGAATTGAACTCATGTTCCCTGCATTGGCAGGTGGATTCTTAAACACTGGACCACCGGGGAAGCCCCCAATCTGTCTTTTAATTGTTATATTTACATTTATGTAATTATTATGTTGGCACAGTGGTAAAGAATCCACCTGCCATTGCAGGAGATGTAAGAGCGTGGGATCGATCCCTAGGTTAGGAAGATCCCCTGGAGGAGGGCATGGCAGCCCACTCCAGCGTTCTTGCCTGAGAATCCTAAGGACAGAGGAGCTGGCAGGCTGCAGTCATGGGGTTGCAGAGAGTCATGACGAGTGGCTGGGCACACATAAAATTATTATGACAGGGTTGAAGGCCCCCCAGCCCACCCCCATCAGCCTCTGTCCTGTTTTCTGCAGGTGACTAACGACAAAAAAACAAATAAATAAAAAAAATAAATTAAATCAAGTGCCGCAGTGCTGATTTAATCAGTGTAAAATCGAAAGAGCTTTAGATCTGTAATAAAAAGAACCCAAATTTGGGGAAGGAAGGGCCAAGACTTTGAAATTCCATTTTGGTTTACTTGTGTTTTTTTTTTTTTTTTGCCAGTTCTGTTGGTCTTTCATCTATTTATTTTCATCCATCTTTGTTCTTTGGCCCGTGCGGGCCTCACATCGCACTGGCCTCTGTTGTCTCAGAGCTCCAGCTCGGTAATTGGACACATTGATCCAGCCACTCCGTGGCACGTGGGATCTTCCCAGGCCAGGGATTGAACCAGTGCCCCCTGCACTGCAAGGCGGTGTCCTTACCCACAGAACCACCAGGGAAGCCCCTACTTGTGTTTCTGAATGCCTGTCTTTGTACTCTTCTGTTGGTGGTTGATCTAGGTATTACACTCTATATATCAGTGTGTAATTTATCACATTATATTAGTGCTGTCATTTTTTACCAATTCAAGCCTTATTTTATAACCTTCTTCCTTCCCTGATTATTACATAGTTTTCTTAAAAGTTTTCTCTTCAGACATTTTGAACCACATAAGACAATATGTGTTTGTTTCAACCATCAAACATATTTGGAAATTAATAATTTATTTTCTCAAGAGAAGAAAATAAGTCTTTTTACTCATTGTGTTTTTTTTTTCTGTCAGTTGCAGAGTTCTTTTTTTTTTTTTCTTTTATAACCATTTTTAAAAAATTATTTATTTTTATCTATCTTTATTCTTTGGCATGTGCGGGCCTCCCATCGCAATGGCCTCTCTTGTTGCAGAGCACTGGCTCTGGGCGCATGCACTCCAGAACTCTGGGTCATAATTGCACATACCTGTCCAGCTGCTCTGCAACAAGTGGGATCTTCCCGGGCCAGGGATCTAACTGGTGCCCCCTGCACTGCAAGGTGGACTGTTTACCCACTGGACCACCAGGGAAGCTCCTGAAGAGTTCTTTTTATTGCTATGTTTCTGTTTAGAGAACTTCTTCGAGCCATTTTTTTGGGGTAGGTTCTGCTTGCAATAAATTCTTTTAGTTTTTCTTCCTTTGAGAATTCTTGATTTATCCAATCTTGAAGGGAGTTCTTTTGAAGCTGGATATAAGGTTAGAATTTTAGTTATTTTCCTTCAGCATTTGAAAAATGTGCCGGTTTCTTCAGGTCTCCATGGTTTCCATTGAGAAATCCTCTGTCATTCAGATAGTGCCCAGTCACTTCAGTTGTGTCTGACTCTGTATGACCTCATGGACTGTAGTTTACGAGACTCCTTTGTCCATGGCATTTTCCTGGTAAGAACACTGGACTGGTGCCATACCCTTTTCCAGGGGATCCTCCCAACCCAGGGATTAAACCCGCATCTCCTGTGTCTCCTGCATTGCAGACAGATTCTTTACCACTGAACGACTAGGGAAGCCCTGTTCAAACAGGACCCCTTTCCTATTATGGAAAAACTCTCTAGCTGCTTTAAAATTTTCTTTCTTACTTATCTATTGGTTAGGAAAATATTTTTTAAATTTTTAAAAAATTTAGTCTCACAGCTTTGAGAATACTTTCTGACAAGGACCTTAAAGAATGTCTGAGGTCATGTTTATGAAACAACCTCCTCTAAAATAAAATGGATAGTTTTATTTAACTGATGATTTTTCAAGAGCTCCCAATAGCATTTGGGTAAACGGAAAAAGAGCTGTATCTTAATTGAAATAAGGCATTTCAGTTATCAGGAATGAGGAATAGTTCTAATTTATCTAAGTTTAGTGATGGGAAAATGCTATATAAAGAAATTGTTGTTCTTTTCACTAGAATTGCAGAATTCAAATTTACCTCTAAAAGAGTGTGAGATGTGCCTTACTATAAGAGCATGTCACCTCTCCTACCTTCCACAGAAAAGGAATATTAAGTAATTTAAAATTCTTTTGCCATTATTATTTCTAGTATTTATTTGCTTTTTTAAAAAAAAAATTTTTAAACCTTTATTTTACTTTTAACTTTTACAGAGTTTTGTTGTTTACAGACGTGCATGTCACATGTATACCCCCCCTTCCCACCCCTCCCAGCCGTCACACAGCACCCCTGAAGGATCCCCTTTTCTCATATAGCAATGACTAGAGCTATTTTCTTCAGTTATGATAGTACAGGCCTTCATGATACTTCCTTTTGACTCTGCTGAGTCTCTGTTGTTTTGCATGACTTTCTCTAGTTGCTGTGAGCGGGGCTGCTCTTCACTGCGGTGCCCTCTTGTGGCTCTGGAGCATGGGCTCAGCAGTCACCGCACGGGGACTCTATAGTTGTGGTGTGCAGGCTGTAAGGTGTGCAGGCTTCAGTTGTTGAGGCGTGGGCTTCAGTTGCTCTGCAGCATGTTGAATCTTCCCAGACCAGGGATCCAGCGTGTGGCCTGTGCATTGGCAGGCAGTCTCATCCACTGTGCTACCAGAGAACTCCTGCCATTATTTTTTTAAAAGCACCTTTTATTCCTCCTCCTGAGACCCTGATGGCACAAATGTTAGATTTTGTAGTCACACAGGTGACTGAGACTCTGCTCATGTTCAAACAGGACCCCTTTCCTATTATGGAAAAACTCTCTAGCTGCTTTAAAATTTTCTTTCTTACTTATCTATTGGTTAGGAAAATATTTTTTAAATTTTTAAAAAATTTAGTCTCACAGCTTTGAGAATACTTTCTGACAAGGACCTTAAAGAATGTCTGAGGTCATGTTTATGAAACAACCTCCTCTAAAATAAAATGGATAGTTTTATTTAACTGATGATTTTTCAAGAGCTCCCAATAGCATTTGGGTAAACGGAAAAAGAGCTGTATCTTAATTGAAATAAGGCATTTCAGTTATCAGGAATGAGGAATAGTTCTAATTTATCTAAGTTTAGTGATGGGAAAATGCTATATAAAGAAATTGTTGTTCTTTTCACTAGAATTGCAGAATTCAAATTTACCTCTAAAAGAGTGTGAGATGTGCCTTACTATAAGAGCATGTCACCTCTCCTACCTTCCACAGAAAAGGAATATTAAGTAATTTAAAATTCTTTTGCCATTATTATTTCTAGTATTTATTTGCTTTTTTAAAAAAAAAATTTTTAAACCTTTATTTTACTTTTAACTTTTACAGAGTTTTGTTGTTTACAGACGTGCATGTCACATGTATACCCCCCCTTCCCACCCCTCCCAGCCGTCACACAGCACCCCTGAAGGATCCCCTTTTCTCATATAGCAATGACTAGAGCTATTTTCTTCAGTTATGATAGTACAGGCCTTCATGATACTTCCTTTTGACTCTGCTGAGTCTCTGTTGTTTTGCATGACTTTCTCTAGTTGCTGTGAGCGGGGCTGCTCTTCACTGCGGTGCCCTCTTGTGGCTCTGGAGCATGGGCTCAGCAGTCACCGCACGGGGACTCTATAGTTGTGGTGTGCAGGCTGTAAGGTGTGCAGGCTTCAGTTGTTGAGGCGTGGGCTTCAGTTGCTCTGCAGCATGTTGAATCTTCCCAGACCAGGGATCCAGCGTGTGGCCTGTGCATTGGCAGGCAGTCTCATCCACTGTGCTACCAGAGAACTCCTGCCATTATTTTTTTAAAAGCACCTTTTATTCCCCTCCTCCTGAGACCCTGATGGCACAAATGTTAGATTTTGTAGTCACACAGGTGACTGAGACTCTGCTCATGTGTTTTTCTAGTTGGCTCATTTTTTTCTTAGAGAGGAGATATGGTCTAGAGAGAAGGGAGAGCAGAGACATACAGGGAGATGGAGCAAGTGTTGAGAGACTTAGAGGAAGAGGGAGAAGGGAGGGAGAGGAGGAATATCTAGAGGGAGTGAAGAGTTAGAGGAGAGAGAGGAGATAGGAACTAAAGAGAGGGAGAGCAGAGACTTGGAGGGAGATGGAGAAGGAGTTGAGAGACTTGGAGGAGAGCAGAGGGAGATGGAGATGCAGAGTAAGACTTGGAGGGAGAGAGGAGAGAGGAAGAGGTTAGACAAGAGAGAGGGAGAGGATAGAGAAGAGAGAAGGAGAGCAGAGAGAGAGGAAGACGTGGAGGGAGAGAGGGAGAGGAGACAGGAAGGGAGAGACTTAGAGAAAAGGAAGGAGAGGGAGAGGACAGACTCGGAGAGAAGGGGAGAAGAGAGACTTAGAGGCAGAAGAGAGGAGAGAGGGAGGGGGAGAGAAAAGAGAGAAGGAGAGCCATTTTTTATTTTCCTGATTGGAAAATTTGTATTGTTCTGTCTCTAACTTCACTGTTTATTTCTTCTTCGTCTTGCTTTCGCTCCTATCCATTGTGTTGTTTTTAACTCTGAAATTTTTATTTAGCTCCCTTTTTTCTGAGAGTTTTTTCTTCCAGTTGTTACAAGAGTGCAGGTAAGTGTTCTTTAAAGTTTTTATTTGCATCTGCTGAGTCTCTGTTGTTTTGCATGACTTTCTCTAGTTGCTGTGAGCGGGGCTGCTCTTCACTGCGGTGCCCTCTTGTGGCTCTGGAGCATGGGCTCAGCAGTCACCGCACGGGGACTCTATAGTTGTGGTGTGCAGGCTGTAAGGTGTGCAGGCTTCAGTTGTTGAGGCGTGGGCTTCAGTTGCTCTGCAGCATGTTGAATCTTCCCAGACCAGGGATCCAGCGTGTGGCCTGTGCATTGGCAGGCAGTCTCATCCACTGTGCTACCAGAGAACTCCTGCCATTATTTTTTTAAAAGCACCTTTTATTCCCCTCCTCCTGAGACCCTGATGGCACAAATGTTAGATTTTGTAGTCACACAGGTGACTGAGACTCTGCTCATGTGTTTTTCTAGTTGGCTCATTTTTTTCTTAGAGAGGAGATATGGTCTAGAGAGAAGGGAGAGCAGAGACATACAGGGAGATGGAGCAAGTGTTGAGAGACTTAGAGGAAGAGGGAGAAGGGAGGGAGAGGAGGAATATCTAGAGGGAGTGAAGAGTTAGAGGAGAGAGAGGAGATAGGAACTAAAGAGAGGGAGAGCAGAGACTTGGAGGGAGATGGAGAAGGAGTTGAGAGACTTGGAGGAGAGCAGAGGGAGATGGAGATGCAGAGTAAGACTTGGAGGGAGAGAGGAGAGAGGAAGAGGTTAGACAAGAGAGAGGGAGAGGATAGAGAAGAGAGAAGGAGAGCAGAGAGAGAGGAAGACGTGGAGGGAGAGAGGGAGAGGAGACAGGAAGGGAGAGACTTAGAGAAAAGGAAGGAGAGGGAGAGGACAGACTCGGAGAGAAGGGGAGAAGAGAGACTTAGAGGCAGAAGAGAGGAGAGAGGGAGGGGGAGAGAAAAGAGAGAAGGAGAGCCATTTTTTATTTTCCTGATTGGAAAATTTGTATTGTTCTGTCTCTAACTTCACTGTTTATTTCTTCTTCGTCTTGCTTTCGCTCCTATCCATTGTGTTGTTTTTAACTCTGAAATTTTTATTTAGCTCCCTTTTTTCTGAGAGTTTTTTCTTCCAGTTGTTACAAGAGTGCAGGTAAGTGTTCTTTAAAGCCTTTTTATTGTAGCTGCTTTAGAATCTGTCACATAATTCTAGTATCTCTTGTCATCTCAGAGTTGGCATCTGTTGATTTGTCTTTTTTCATTTGTTTTGTGTTCTTTCTGGTTATGGCATTAGAAGTGGTTTTATTGAAACCTAGATATTTCGAGTATCCGAGACCTTGGTTCATTTAAATATTTTCATTTGCTAATAGCTTTCACAAATAGCAAGGGCAGTGTGTGTGTTCCTTACCCCCAAGTGGGAGCAGAAGTCTGGGTTTTGCACTTAGCCTCCGTTCACCCCAAGTGCTTCTTATCATCAACGGACAGCAGTGGGTGCTCCAGCTCCTCAGGAAGCCTCCTGGGATACCGTCCTTGCAGATAGGGGAGGGTGCCCTATTACTGCTGGATGAGGTGTCATTCCAGGCTTCCCAGATTGTCTCCACTACCCTACAGGGCTTCCCAGGTGGTGCTAATGGTTAAGAACCTGCCTGCCAGTACAGGGAGACGTAAGAGAGGTGGGTTCAGTCCCTGGGCCAGGAAGATCCCCTGGAGGAGGGCATGGCAACTCACTCCTGTATTCTTGCCTGGAGAATCCCATGGACAGAGGGGCTTGGCGGGCTATTGTCCATGGGGTTGCACAGAGTTGGACACGACTAAAGTGGCTTAGCACACATTGCTTGTTCATCCTTGGAGATAAGCAGAAATGACCATGTGGATGATGTGCACACAGAAGGATCCTTTGATAGAGGAAGTGCCTTTCATTGTGCAAAAAGGCCTCCCAGGTGGTGCTACTGGTAAAGAACCCACCTGCCAAGTCAGGAGATGTAAGAGATGAGGGTCCGATCCCTGGACAAGGGCATGACAGACCATTCCAGTATTCTTGCCTGGCAAGTCCCATGGCTGGAGGAGCCTAGTGGGCTATAGTCCTTGGGAACACACAGAGTTGGACACAACTGAAGTGACGTAGCACATGCACACACCCCACAAAGAGGTGGGGTAAGTCCCGGCTTTCTCTGACACCATCTTGTAGGGTTTGAGGCACCTCATTGCCGCCTAGAAAGGAGGGAAGTTAGTCTTTGTGGTATGGTGGAGATAAGGCTGCAGTGATGTTAGACTAGAGCAGAGCTACTGTTTATATAAGTTATCTACCATGGCAGTCTGCCCCTTTCTGGGTCCTTAGGCTAAAGAGCAGGTTTTGTTGATGCTTTTTTTCCCGTCTTTTTTCCTCCCTGCATCCGTTAATATTTCTGGGTTACCTGTTACTTGAATATCCAGTCTGCAATATATGAGGCAAAAGGAAAACTCAGGGAACAGACTTCTGTGATTTTTCTTTTGGATTCTGAGGTTCCACCCAGTCTGCCTTCTCTCCACCTGAAAGTCATCCTAATGTTTGTTTCATATATTATGTCCAGAGATTTTAGTTGCAGTTAGGATGAAGATAAGTGAAAGATTCATTTTTTAAATAAGTCTCTAAAGAGTTTTCAATGTCATTGAGTGGGGGGGGGGAAAAACTTACCCCACCCCAAGTGCTTCTTATCATCAACGGACAGCAGTGGGTGCTCCAGCTCCTCAGGAAGCCTCCTGGGATACCGTCCTTGCAGATAGGGGAGGGTGCCCTATTACTGCTGGATGAGGTGTCATTCCAGGCTTCCCAGATTGTCTCCAACACCCCACAGGGCTTCCCAGGTGGGGCTAATGGTTAAGAACCTGCCTGCCAGTACAGGGAGCGTAAGAGAGGTGGGTTCAGTCCCTGGGCCAGGAAGATCCCCTGGAGGAGGGCATGGCAACTCACTCCTGTATTCTTGCCTGGAGAATCCCATGGACAGAGGGGCTTGGCGGGCTATTGTCCATGGGGTTGCACAGAGTTGGACACGACTAAAGTGGCTTAGCACACATTGCTTGTTCATCCTTGGAGATAAGCAGAAATGACCATGTGGATGATGTGCACACAGAAGGATCCTTTGATAGAGGAAGTGCCTTTCATTGTGCAAAAAGGCCTCCCAGGTGGTGCTACTGGTAAAGAACCCACCTGCCAAGTCAGGAGATGTAAGAGATGAGGGTCCGATCCCTGGACAAGGGCATGACAGACCATTCCAGTATTCTTGCCTGGCAAGTCCCATGGCTGGAGGAGCCTGGTGGGCTATAGTCCTTGGGAACACACAGAGTTGGACACAACTGAAGTGACGTAGCACATGCACACACCCCACAAAGAGGTGGGGTAAGTCCCGGCTTTCTCTGACACCATCTTGTAGGGTTTGAGGCACCTCATTGCCGCCTAGAAAGGAGGGAAGTTAGTCTTTGTGGTATGGTGGAGATAAGGCTGCAGTGATGTTAGACTAGAGCAGAGCTACTGTTTATATAAGTTATCTACCATGGCAGTCTGCCCCTTTCTGGGTCCTTAGGCTAAAGAGCAGGTTTTGTTGATGCTTTTTTTCCCGTCTTTTTTCCTCCCTGCATCCGTTAATATTTCTGGGTTACCTGTTACTTGAATATCCAGTCTGCAATATATGAGGCAAAAGGAAAACTCAGGGAACAGACTTCTGTGATTTTTCTTTTGGATTCTGAGGTTCCACCCAGTCTGCCTTCTCTCCACCTGAAAGTCATCCTAATGTTTGTTTCATATATTATGTCCAGAGATTTTAGTTGCAGTTAGGATGAAGATAAGTGAAAGATTCATTTGGTCCATCTTTTTACAAAATAAGTCTCTAAAGAGCTTTTAAGACAAATGTCATGTTTGTACTTGATGTGACATTATAAGGTAGCTGTTCCAGGGGTTGTGATAATAGGGTAACTGAGTTGGCATAATGGATCTGGATAGTGGATTTTGTCTGTGATGTTGCAAGTCACTGGATAAAGGATCTTTGAAAAGGTGCCTGGAAGTGTTCTAGGGAAAGATCATCTGGTCATGAACAAAGTGAGAAGGAAACAGAGGAGATGCAGTTGGATCAGCATGGTGCTCTAGAGGAGGAAGTGGACAGACAGGTGGCCCCAGACTTCCGAGGTTAGTGACCTGGCCCATGTGACTAGGAAAACTGGGCAGGCTTTCTTTGCATAGTGCTGCTGTATGCCTTTTTTTTGCATCAGTTGTGATTTATGATGGGTGTGTATAAATCTAGGTGTCTGGGAAAGGTCCTCTTTTATTCCTGTGGCTGATAACCCTAATAAACAAGCTGACACATCTAAGCCTCACCAGCTCCCAACAGAAGGAAGCTTTCCAGAAAGCTCTATTTGATCAGTTTCACATACCAGCTACAGTGTTTTCCACAGATTGATGAAATGCAACTTTACCGTAGAATGTATTTTAATCCATAGGACAGTGTTTCCACATGATTTTCATCTGTCATTTTTAAAAAGCAATGAGGGTTTGGGAAAGGCACCTCATTGCCGCCTAGAAAGGAGGGAAGTTAGTCTTTGTGGTATGGTGGAGATAAGGCTGCAGTGATGTTAGACTAGAGCAGAGCTACTGTTTATATAAGTTATCTACCATGGCAGTCTGCCCCTTTCTGGGTCCTTAGGCTAAAGAGCAGGTTTTGTTGATGCTTTTTTTCCCGTCTTTTTTCCTCCCTGCATCCGTTAATATTTCTGGGTTACCTGTTACTTGAATATCCAGTCTGCAATATATGAGGCAAAAGGAAAACTCAGGGAACAGACTTCTGTGATTTTTCTTTTGGATTCTGAGGTTCCACCCAGTCTGCCTTCTCTCCACCTGAAAGTCATCCTAATGTTTGTTTCATATATTATGTCCAGAGATTTTAGTTGCAGTTAGGATGAAGATAAGTGAAAGATTCATTTGGTCCATCTTTTTACAAAATAAGTCTCTAAAGAGCTTTTAAGACAAATGTCATGTTTGTACTTGATGTGACATTATAAGGTAGCTGTTCCAGGGGTTGTGATAATAGGGTAACTGAGTTGGCATAATGGATCTGGATAGTGGATTTTGTCTGTGATGTTGCAAGTCACTGGATAAAGGATCTTTGAAAAGGTGCCTGGAAGTGTTCTAGGGAAAGATCATCTGGTCATGAACAAAGTGAGAAGGAAACAGAGGAGATGCAGTTGGATCAGCATGGTGCTCTAGAGGAGGAAGTGGACAGACAGGTGGCCCCAGACTTCCGAGGTTAGTGACCTGGCCCATGTGACTAGGAAAACTGGGCAGGCTTTCTTTGCATAGTGCTGCTGTATGCCTTTTTTTTGCATCAGTTGTGATTTATGATGGGTGTGTATAAATCTAGGTGTCTGGGAAAGGTCCTCTTTTATTCCTGTGGCTGATAACCCTAATAAACAAGCTGACACATCTAAGCCTCACCAGCTCCCAACAGAAGGAAGCTTTCCAGAAAGCTCTATTTGATCAGTTTCACATACCAGCTACAGTGTTTTCCACAGATTGATGAAATGCAACTTTACCGTAGAATGTATTTTAATCCATAGGACAAAATAGAAAGATGAGAGTTGATGGAATTTTACTTTGTCTTGAAAATTGCTTAATACTGGTACTCTTAGCAGGCAGTTGGATTCTTTTTTCATCTGTCACTTTGATATTAATGGCATTTCTATGGGCCTTTTTTGTAGCTTAAACTTATTACTAACTCATGTAACTTCAGAACCTAACATGACACTTCTAAGATTTATATATAGCCATTTGAGTGTTTTTCTGGCTCTCACATTTATATTTATATGAAAGCCAAAGCTGTTCAATATATTTGTTTCCTATTTCTGTCTTGAAATTTTTTTTCTAAATACACTGAACTTGAGTTTTTCATCTCTAAAATGAAAGTGCTAAAGCTTATATTAAGAAAAGAATTTTGAAAGATAACATGAGAGAACTTATAGCCCAGTGGCATGTACTATGAAAGTTTTTTTTTTTTCTTTACACATTTTCATTTCTCTTTGAAATAACAGAATAATCAGAATTGGAGCAAAATCTTCACTTTTATAGGAAGCATTGAGATTCTTAGAAAGTACAATAAAACTGATTTTCTCAGATAATTGACTTGTTCTCTTTCATAATAATAGTCTCTGGAGACTGTGTGGTCTTACACATAAACACAGCATAACATCTGTTCTATGTGTGATGAGATTAAAGACTATAATCTGTGGGTTCTAGCAAGCATCACAGGCATAGGTCATCAAATTTCTGATTGCTTTTGGAGTACTTTTAAAATTTTATTTTTTAATTGCTGTTGTTCAGTTGCTAAGGCCTGTCCGGCTCTTTGCCATCCCATCGATTGCAGCACATCAGACTTCCCTGAGTTTGTTCAGACTCATGTCCATTGAGTGGGTGATGCTATCTAACCATCTCAACCCTTCTTCTGTCCCCTCTCCTCTTGCCCTAAACCTTTCCAAGCATCAGGGTCTTTTCCAGTGAGTCAGCTGGTCACATCAGGTGGCCAAAGTATAAATCTAGGTGTCTGGGAAAGGTCCTCTTTTATTCCTGTGGCTGATAACCCTAATAAACAAGCTGACATCTAAGCCTCACCAGCTCCCAACAGAAGGAAGCTTTCCAGAAAGCTCTATTTGATCAGTTTCACATACCAGCTACAGTGTTTTCCACAGATTGATGAAATGCAACTTTACCGTAGAATGTATTTTAATCCATAGGACAAAATAGAAAGATGAGAGTTGATGGAATTTTACTTTGTCTTGAAAATTGCTTAATACTGGTACTCTTAGCAGGCAGTTGGATTCTTTTTTCATCTGTCACTTTGATATTAATGGCATTTCTATGGGCCTTTTTTGTAGCTTAAACTTATTACTAACTCATGTAACTTCAGAACCTAACATGACACTTCTAAGATTTATATATAGCCATTTGAGTGTTTTTCTGGCTCTCACATTTATATTTATATGAAAGCCAAAGCTGTTCAATATATTTGTTTCCTATTTCTGTCTTGAAATTTTTTTTCTAAATACACTGAACTTGAGTTTTTCATCTCTAAAATGAAAGTGCTAAAGCTTATATTAAGAAAAGAATTTTGAAAGATAACATGAGAGAACTTATAGCCCAGTGGCATGTACTATGAAAGTTTTTTTTTTTTCTTTACACATTTTCATTTCTCTTTGAAATAACAGAATAATCAGAATTGGAGCAAAATCTTCACTTTTATAGGAAGCATTGAGATTCTTAGAAAGTACAATAAAACTGATTTTCTCAGATAATTGACTTGTTCTCTTTCATAATAATAGTCTCTGGAGACTGTGTGGTCTTACACATAAACACAGCATAACATCTGTTCTATGTGTGATGAGATTAAAGACTATAATCTGTGGGTTCTAGCAAGCATCACAGGCATAGGTCATCAAATTTCTGATTGCTTTTGGAGTACTTTTAAAATTTTATTTTTTAATTGCTGTTGTTCAGTTGCTAAGGCCTGTCCGGCTCTTTGCCATCCCATCGATTGCAGCACATCAGACTTCCCTGAGTTTGTTCAGACTCATGTCCATTGAGTGGGTGATGCTATCTAACCATCTCAACCCTTCTTCTGTCCCCTCTCCTCTTGCCCTAAACCTTTCCAAGCATCAGGGTCTTTTCCAGTGAGTCAGCTGGTCACATCAGGTGGCCAAAGTATTGGAGCTTCAGAATCAGTCCTTCCAATGAATATTCAGGGTTGATTTCCTTTAGGATTGACTGGTTTGTTGCTGTCCAAGGGGCTCTCAAGAGTCTTCTCCGACACCACAGTTCAAAAACATCAATTTTTCTGCACTCAGCCATCTTTATTGTCCACCTCTCACATCCATAACGTGACTGTTGGGAAGACCATAGCTTTGACTATACAGACTTGTTGGCAAAGCAATGTCTCTGCGTTTTAATACACTGTCGAGGTTTGTCACAGCTTTTCTTCCAAGGAGCAAGTATCAAAATTTTAATTTCATGGCTGCAGTCACCATCTGCAGTGATTTTGGAGCCTAAGAAAATACAGTCTGTCACTGTTTCCATTGTTTGCCCATCTATTTGCCATGAAATGATGGGAGCAGATGCCATAATCTTTGTTTTTTGAAGGTTGGGTTTTAGGCCAGCTTTTTTGCCCTCCTCTTTCACCTTCATCAAGAAGCTCTTTGTTCCTCTTTGCGTTCTGCCATTCATGTGGTATCATCTGCATAACTGAGGTTATTGATGTATCTCCCAGCAATCTTGATTCCAGCTTGTGCTTCATCCAGACTGGCATTTCGCATGATGTACTCTGCATAGACGTTAAATAAGCAGACTGATAATATACAGCCTTGACATACTCTATTCTCAGTTGGGAAGCAGTCCTTTGTTCCATGTCTGGTTGTTAACTGTTGCTTCTTGTCTTGCATACAAGTTTTGCAGGAGGCAGGTAAGGTGATCTGGAATTCCCATCTCTTGAAGAATTTTCCACAGTTGTGATCCACATGATCAAAGGCTTTAGAGTAGTCAGTGAAGCAGAAGTAGACGTTTTTCTGGAATTTCCTTGCTCTATGATACAACAGATGTTGACAATTTGATCTCTGGTTCTCTGCCTTTTCTAAATCCAGCTTGTACATCTGGAAGTTCTAGGTCCATACACTGTTGAAGCCTAGCTTGGAGGATTTTGAGCATTACCTTGCTAGCAGTGAAATAGGCATCACTGTATGGTAGCTTGAACATTCTTTGGCATTTCCCTTCTTTGGGATTAGAATGAAAACTAATCTTTTCCAGTCCTGTGGCCACTGCTGAGTTTTCCAAATTTGCTGGCCTATTGAGTGCAGCACTTTAACAGCATCATCTTTTAGGATTTCAAATAGCTCAGCTGGAATTCCATCACCTCCAGTAGCTTTGTCTCTAGTAATGCTTCTTAGGGCCCACCTGACTTCGCACTCTAAGATGTCTGGCTCTAGGTGAGTGATCACACTGTCGTGGTCATCTGACTCATTAAGATCTTTTTGTGTAGTTCTCTGTATTCTTTCCACTTCTTCATATTTTCTGCTTCTCTTAGGTCCATATCGTTTCAGCCCTTTATTATTATTATTTTTTAAAACTTTATTTATTTACTTATTTTTGGCTGTGGTGGGGTCTCTTGCTGCATTCAGGCTTTCTCTAGTTGAGGCAAGTGGTGGTGGGCGGGGTGGGGGAGGCTATTCTTTGTTGTCCTGCGTGGGCTTCTTATTGCAGTGGCTTCTTTTTTTTTTTTTTTTAAACCTTTATTTTGCTTTTAACTTTTACAGAGATTTGTTGTTTACAGATATGTATGTTCCCAGATTAGTCATATGTATATCCCCCTCTTCCCACCCCTCCCTTGCAGTGGCTTCTTTTGTTGCAGAGCACCAGGGAAGCCCCTCAGCGCTTTATTGTGCCTATCTTTACATGAAATGGTCCCTTGGTATCTCTAATTTTCTTGTAGAGATCTCTATAGTCTTTTGCGTTCTGTTTTCCTCTATTTCTTTTCATTGTTCCCTTAAGAAGGCTTTCTTACCACTCCTTGCTAGTCTTTGGAACTCTACATTCAGACGGGTATATCTTACCTTTTCTTCTTTGCCTTTCACATGTCTTCTTTTCTTAGCTATTTTGTAAGGCCTCCTCAGACAAAGACAGCCATTTTACCTTTCTTTTTCTTGGGTATGGTCTTGATCACTGCCTCATGTACAGTGTTACAAATCTCTGTCCATAGTTTTTCAGGCATTCCATCAGATCTAATCCCCTGAGTCATATTTGTAACTTCCACTGTATAATCATAAGGGATTTGATTGAGGTCATACCTGAATTGCCTAGTGGTTTTATTCACTTTCTTCAATTTAAGTCTGAATTTTGCAATAAGGACTTCATGATCACAGACAACTCCAGGTCTTTTTTTTTTTTTTTTTTTGCTGACTAGAGCTACAAAGGATATAGTTAGAGCTACAAAGGATATAGTCAATCTAATTTCAGTATTGACCATCTGGTGATATCCATGTGTAGAGTTGTCTCTTGTATTGTTGGAAGAGGGTGTTTGCTATGACTAGTGCATTCTCTTGGCAAAACTCTCTTAGCCTTTGCCCTGCTTCGTTTTGTATTCCAAGGTCAAATTTGCGTTATCTTTTGACTTCTGAGTTTCTGCTTCTCTTAGGTCCATATCGTTTCAGCCCTTTATTATTATTATTTTTTAAAACTTTATTTATTTACTTATTTTTGGCTGTGGTGGGGTCTCTTGCTGCATTCAGGCTTTCTCTAGTTGAGGCAAGTGGTGGTGGGCGGGGTGGGGGAGGCTATTCTTTGTTGTCCTGCGTGGGCTTCTTATTGCAGTGGCTTCTTTTTTTTTTTTTTTTAAACCTTTATTTTGCTTTTAACTTTTACAGAGATTTGTTGTTTACAGATATGTATGTTCCCAGATTAGTCATATGTATATCCCCCTCTTCCCACCCCTCCCTTGCAGTGGCTTCTTTTGTTGCAGAGCACCAGGGAAGCCCCTCAGCGCTTTATTGTGCCTATCTTTACATGAAATGGTCCCTTGGTATCTCTAATTTTCTTGTAGAGATCTCTATAGTCTTTTGCGTTCTGTTTTCCTCTATTTCTTTTCATTGTTCCCTTAAGAAGGCTTTCTTACCACTCCTTGCTAGTCTTTGGAACTCTACATTCAGACGGGTATATCTTACCTTTTCTTCTTTGCCTTTCACATGTCTTCTTTTCTTAGCTATTTTGTAAGGCCTCCTCAGACAAAGACAGCCATTTTACCTTTCTTTTTCTTGGGTATGGTCTTGATCACTGCCTCATGTACAGTGTTACAAATCTCTGTCCATAGTTTTTCAGGCATTCCATCAGATCTAATCCCCTGAGTCATATTTGTAACTTCCACTGTATAATCATAAGGGATTTGATTGAGGTCATACCTGAATTGCCTAGTGGTTTTATTCACTTTCTTCAATTTAAGTCTGAATTTTGCAATAAGGACTTCATGATCACAGACAACTCCAGGTCTTTTTTTTTTTTTTTTTTTGCTGACTAGAGCTACAAAGGATATAGTTAGAGCTACAAAGGATATAGTCAATCTAATTTCAGTATTGACCATCTGGTGATATCCATGTGTAGAGTTGTCTCTTGTATTGTTGGAAGAGGGTGTTTGCTATGACTAGTGCATTCTCTTGGCAAAACTCTCTTAGCCTTTGCCCTGCTTCGTTTTGTATTCCAAGGTCAAATTTGCGTTATCTTTTGACTTCTGAGTTTTGCATTCCAGTCCCCAGTGATGAAAAGGACATCTGTTTTTGATGTTGGTTCTAGACGATATTGTAGGTCTTCACAGAATCATCCAACTTCAGCATCTTTAGCTAGTTAGTGGTTGGGGCATAGATTGGGATTACTGTGATATTGAATGGTTTGCCTTGGAAACAAACCAAGATCATTCTGTCATTTTTGAGATTGTACCTAAGTACTGCATTTTGGACTCTTTTGTTGACTATGAGGGCTACTCAGTACACCTTGTTGTTTATTCATCCTATGTATAATGGTTGAAATCTGCTAACTCCAAATTCCCATTCCATTCCTTCCTTAACTCCTCTCCCCCTTGGCAATTATAGGTCTGTTCTGTTTCATAGATAAGCTCATTTGTGTCATATTTCAGATTCCATGTATAAGAGCTGTCTCTTGATATTTTTTTTTTTTTCTCTTTCTGACTGACTTCCCTTAGTATGGTAATCTCTAGGTCCCATCATGTTACTCCAAATGGCATTACTTTTATTTTTTTTTTTAAATGGCAGAGTACAGTTCCATTATGTATATGTACCACATCTTTATCTATTCGTCCGTTGGCATTTACACTGTTTCTGTCTTGGCTATTGTGAATAGTACTACTATGAACATTGGGGTGCATGTATCTTTTTGAATTATAGCTTTGGACTATATGGTAACTATTTTTAGTTTTTTAAGGACACCCCTCCAATATCGTTTTCCATAGTGGTTGCACCATTTTACATTTCCACCAGCAGTGCAGGAGGGTTCCCTTTTCTCTACACCCTCTCCAGCATTTATTATTTGTAACCTTTTTAATGATGGCCATTCTGACCTGAGTGAGGTGGTATTTTATTGTAGTTTTGATTTGCATTTCTCTAAAGATAAGCAATGTTGAATACTTTCCATGTGCCTTTCGAAAGGTCCTCTATGTCTTCTTTGGAGAAATGTCTGCTTTGGCCTTATGCCCATTTTTTTTTTTAACTTTTATTTTACTTTTTACAGAGTTTTACTGTTTACAGATATGTATGTTCCCAGATTAGTCATATGTATATCCCCCCTACCCACCCCTCCTGACCATCATACAGCACCCCTGAAGGATCTCCTTTTCTCACAGAGCAATGACTATAGCTATTTTCTTCACTTATGATAGTACAGGCCTTCATGCTACTTCCTTTACACCTCCCACCCTCTGTTCCTTCCCCACAATGTCCATATGTCCACTGTCCATGTCTGTCTTTCCGTTGCTTCACTGCATGTGCCATCATCACCATCCTACTAGATTCCATATATATGTGTTAATATACTGTATTTGTCCTTCTCTGTCTGACTGACTTCACTTTTTATGATCCGTTCTAGATGCAGCCACCTCATTAGGGCTGATTCTTCTGCATTTCTCTTTACAGCTGTGTAGTATTCCATTGTATATATGTACTAGAGCTTTTATATCCATTCGTTCGTCAATGGGCATCTAGGTTTCTTCCATGTTCTAGCTATTGTATAGAGAGCTGCAATGAGCATTGGGGTACAGGTGCTTCTTTCAGATTTGATTTCATCAGGGTATAAGCCTAAGAGTGGGATTGTTGGGTCATATGGTGCTTCTACTTTTAGTTTTTAAAGAAATCTCCATACTGTGTTCCACAGAGGCTGTATCCATTTACATACCCACCAGTAATGCAGGAGTGTTCCCTTTTCTCTGCACCCTTTCCAGCGTGTATTGTCTGTCAATTTGTGGATGATGGCCATTCTGATGGGTGTGAGGTGATATCTCATTGTAGTTGTGATTTGCATTTCTCTAATTATAAGTGAAGTTGAGCATCGTTTCATGTGTTTTTGGGCCATCTGTATATCCTCTTTGGAGAGGTGTCTGTTTAGGTCCTTTTCCCATTTTTTGGTTGGGTTGTTCATTTTTCCAGTGCTGAGTTGTCTGAGTTGCTTGTAGATTTTGGAGATTAATTCTTTGTCTGTTGTTTCATTTGCTATGATTTCCTCCCATTCTGTGGGTTGTTTGTTGAGCTTTTTTGTAATTTCTTTTGCTGTACAAAAGCTTTCAAGTTTCATGAGGTCCCACATGTTCATTTTTCTTTTGAGTTCCATTTCACCTCCTTTGTCAAAATAAGGTACCCATGCGTGCTTGGGTTTATCTCTGGGTTCTCTATCTTGTTCCATTGGTCTGTAGTTCTGTTTTTGTGCCAGTACCATACTGTCTTGATGACTGTTCTTATGCCCATTTTTAAATGTCTACTTAGGCCTTATGCCTATTTTATTTTATTTTTTTTTGGTGGGGGTGGGGAGGGAGGGGAGCAGGCAGGCCACTTCTATTGGTCTTTCATTTGTCTAGTTTCATCCATCTTTGTTCTTTGGCCCGTGTGGGCCTGCCATCGTGGTGGCCTCTGTTGTCGCAGAGCACCAGCTCTGGGCGCATGCGCCCCAGAGCTCTGGCTCGGTAATTGGACACATCAGGTCCAGCCGCTCCGCGGCACGTGGGATCTTCCCAGGCCAGGGATCGAACCGGCGCCCCTTGCACTGCAAGGCGGTGTCCTTACCCACTGGACCACCAGGGAAGCCCCCTTATGCCCATTTTTAAAAAAGATTTATTTTATATACCACTCAGGGATTAGTTGCAGTACATGGGATCTAGTTCCTTGACTCAGGAATCCAGCCCAGGTCCCCTGCGTTGTGATATCACACCCTGAGTGTGATATCTAAGCCATTGAACCACCAGGGAAGTCCTTTCTGCCTATTTGTAAAGAAATCTCCATACTGTGTTCCACAGAGGCTGTATCTTCTGCAGGAGTGTTCCCTTTTCTCTGCACCCTTTCCAGCGTGTATTGTCTGTCAATTTGTGGATGATGGCCATTCTGATGGGTGTGAGGTGATATCTCATTGTAGTTGTGATTTGCATTTCTCTAATTATAAGTGAAGTTGAGCATCGTTTCATGTGTTTTTGGGCCATCTGTATATCCTCTTTGGAGAGGTGTCTGTTTAGGTCCTTTTCCCATTTTTTGGTTGGGTTGTTCATTTTTCCAGTGCTGAGTTGTCTGAGTTGCTTGTAGATTTTGGAGATTAATTCTTTGTCTGTTGTTTCATTTGCTATGATTTCCTCCCATTCTGTGGGTTGTTTGTTGAGCTTTTTTGTAATTTCTTTTGCTGTACAAAAGCTTTCAAGTTTCATGAGGTCCCACATGTTCATTTTTCTTTTGAGTTCCATTTCACCTCCTTTGTCAAAATAAGGTACCCATGCGTGCTTGGGTTTATCTCTGGGTTCTCTATCTTGTTCCATTGGTCTGTAGTTCTGTTTTTGTGCCAGTACCATACTGTCTTGATGACTGTTCTTATGCCCATTTTTAAATGTCTACTTAGGCCTTATGCCTATTTTATTTTATTTTTTTTTGGTGGGGGTGGGGAGGGAGGGGAGCAGGCAGACCACTTCTATTGGTCTTTCATTTGTCCATTTTCATCCATCTTTGTTCTTTGGCCCGTGTGGGCCTCCCATCGTGGTGGCCTCTGTTGTCACAGAGCACTGGCTCTGGGCGCATGCGCTCCAGAGCTCTGGCTCGGTAATTGGACACATCAGTCCAGCCGCTCCGCAGCACGTGGGATCTTCCCAGGCCAGGGATCCAACCGGCGCCCCTTGCACTGCAAGGCGGTGTCATTACCCACCAGACCACCAGGGAAGCCCCCTTATGCCCATTTTTAAAAAAGATTTATTTTATATACCACTCAGGGATTAGTTGCAGTACATGGGATCTAGTTCCTTGACTCAGGAATCCAGCCCAGGTCCCCTGCGTTGTGATATCACACCCTGAGTGTGATATCTAAGCCATTGAACCACCAGGGAAGTCCTTTCTGCCTATTTGTAAAGTGCATTGTGCCTTTTTTTTTTTTTTAATATTTATTTATTTTTAGCTATTCTGGGTTTTCACTGCTCCCACAGGCTGTTTCCTAGTTGCAGAGAGTGGAGGTTACTCTCTAGTTGAGGCGAGCAGGTTTCTTGTTGTGGTGACTTCTCTTCTTGTGGAACCTGGGCTCTAGAGCTCATGAGCTTCAGTAGTTGTGGCACACAGGCTCCATAGTTGTGGCTTACGGGCTTAGTTGCTTTGCAGCATGTGGGGTCTTCCCAGATAAGGGATTGAACCCGTTCCTGCATTGGCAGGCAAACTACCACTGAGCCCACATAGTGCTTTTGTTGTTGAGTTGTATGAACTGTTTGTACACTTTGGAAAGTAAGCCCTTTTGGGTCCCATCAACATGTTTTCTCCATGACGTAGAACATCGGCGTGTGTGTTAGTCACTTAGCCATGTCTGATTCTTTGCTGCCCTTTGGACTGTAGCGCTCCAGGCCCCTATGTCCATGAGATTTTCCAGGCAGGAATACTGGAGCAGGTTGCCTTTTCCTTATCCAGTGTATCTTCCCAACCCAGGGATCGGATCCAGGTCTTCAGCTTTGCAGGCAGACTCGAAGCCATTAAGGCATGTTGAAATGCTTCAAGTTTAACTTCAGTTTGTTTATTCTTTATTAATATGTTAATTTATAATTGTATCAATCTTTTCTTTATAATTGTATCTAAATCTTAATCTGAGTGCCCACATACGTATCAAACTGAGTATGTATTAAATAAACATTTTTAAGTTCATAGGATTTGAAAGTATTGGAGCTAATTCTTTGTATACAGTACCAGAATATTCATAATATAATGACTAAGAAGAACATATTTACAGAAATCTGATCTAAGAATAGCAAATGAAATGACAGTGAAGACTTTGACTGAAGATATCAGGAGTAAAATGGAATGTGCTGTTTTCTGAGGAGTGTCAGGGAGTCTATGGACCTTTATTGGCAAGGTGATGTCTTGCTTTTGATATGTTATCTACGTTTGTTTTACTTTTTTGCTTTGCCTTTCTTTCAAGGAGCACCCTGAGTGTGATATCTAAGCCATTGAACCACCAGGGAAGTCCTTTCTGCCTATTTGTAAAGTGCATTGTGCCTTTTTTTTTTTTTTAATATTTATTTATTTTTAGCTATTCTGGGTTTTCACTGCTCCCACAGGCTGTTTCCTAGTTGCAGAGAGTGGAGGTTACTCTCTAGTTGAGGCGAGCAGGTTTCTTGTTGTGGTGACTTCTCTTCTTGTGGAACCTGGGCTCTAGAGCTCATGAGCTTCAGTAGTTGTGGCACACAGGCTCCATAGTTGTGGCTTACGGGCTTAGTTGCTTTGCAGCATGTGGGGTCTTCCCAGATAAGGGATTGAACCCGTTCCTGCATTGGCAGGCAAACTACCACTGAGCCCACATAGTGCTTTTGTTGTTGAGTTGTATGAACTGTTTGTACACTTTGGAAAGTAAGCCCTTTTGGGTCCCATCAACATGTTTTCTCCATGACGTAGAACATCGGGCGTGTGTGTTAGTCACGTAGCCATGTCTGATTCTTTGCTGCCCTTTGGACTGTAGCGCTCCAGGCCCCTATGTCCATGAGATTTTCCAGGCAGGAATACTGGAGCAGGTTGCCTTTTCCTTATCCAGTGTATCTTCCCAACCCAGGGATCGGATCCAGGTCTTCAGCTTTGCAGGCAGACTCGAAGCCATTAAGGCATGTTGAAATGCTTCAAGTTTAACTTCAGTTTGTTTATTCTTTATTAATATGTTAATTTATAATTGTATCAATCTTTTCTTTATAATTGTATCTAAATCTTAATCTGAGTGCCCACATACGTATCAAACTGAGTATGTATTAAATAAACATTTTTAAGTTCATAGGATTTGAAAGTATTGGAGCTAATTCTTTGTATACAGTACCAGAATATTCATAATATAATGACTAAGAAGAACATATTTACAGAAATCTGATCTAAGAATAGCAAATGAAATGACAGTGAAGACTTTGACTGAAGATATCAGGAGTAAAATGGAATGTGCTGTTTTCTGAGGAGTGTCAGGGAGTCTATGGACCTTTATTGGCAAGGTGATGTCTTGCTTTTTGATATGTTATCTACGTTTGTTACAGCTTTCCTTCCAAGGAGTAACTGTCAGAGTTTTAATTTGTGGCTGCAGTCACTGTCCACAGTTTCTATGGTTGCCTCATGTATTTGGCATGAAGTGATGGGACTGGATGCCATGATATTCATGTTTTGAATGTTGAGTTTTAATCCAGTTTTTTTACTCCCCTCTTTAACCTTTATCAAGGGGCTTTAGAAGTTCCTCTTTGCTTTCTGCCTTTAGAGTGGTATATCTGCATATCTGAGGTTGTTGATATGTCTCCTGGCAATCGTGATTCCAGCTTATGAGTCATCCAGCCCAGCATTTCACATGGTGTACTCTGCTTGGAAGTTAAATTTAGCAGGGTGACATTGTACAGCCTTGACATTTTCCTTTTCCAATTTTGAACCAGTCTCTTGTTCTATGTCCGGTTTTAACTGTTGCTTCTTGACTTGCATACAGGTTTCTCAGGAAGCAGGTAAGGTAGTCTGGTATTTCCATCTCTTGAAGAATTTTCCAGTTTGTTGTGATCCTCCACACAGTCAAAGGCTTTAGCATAGTCAGTGAAGCAGAAGATTTTTTTTTTTTTGGAGTTCATTTGGCCTTTCTGTGATCCAACGGATGTTGGTGATTTGATCTCTGGTTCCTCTGCCTTTTCTAATCCCAGCTTGCATATCTAGAAGTTTTCAGCTCCCGTACTGTTGAAGCCTAGCTTGAAGGATTTTGCTAGCAGTGAAACGAGCACCACTGTATGGTAGTTTGAACATTCTTTGGCATTGCCCTTCTTTGGGAATGGAATGAAAACTGATCTTTTCCAGTCCAGTGGCCACTGCTGAGTTTTCCAAATTTGCTGCCATATTGAGTGTAGCACTTTTTTTTTTTTTTTTTAATTTTGGCCTCCTTTATTGGTTATTTATTTATTTATTTATTTTCATCCATCTTTATTCTTTGGCATGTGTGGACCCCCCATTGCAGAGCACTGGCTCTGGGTGCATGCAGTCCAGAGTGCTGACTTATAATTGGACACACCAGTCCAGCCGCTCCGCAGCACATGGGATCTTCCTGGGCCAGGGATCAAACTGGTGCCCCCTGTACTACAAGGCGGACTCTTTACCACTGGCCCACCAGGGAAGCCCTGAGTGCAGCACTTTTTAACAGCATCATCTTACAAGATTTTAAGCATCTGCTGGAATTTCCTCACCTTCACTAGCTTTGTTTGTAGTAATGCTTCCTAAGCCTACTTGATTTCAGATTCCAGGATGTCTGGCTCTAGGTAAAAAGAGGACACTATCATGGTTATCTGGGGCATTAAGAGCTTTTAAAAAATATAGTTGTTCTGTGAATTCTTGCCACCTCTTCTTAATCTCTTCTGCTTCTGTTAGGTCCTTGCTCTTTCTGTCCTTTATCATGGCTCATCCTTGCAGGAAGTGTTCTCTTGGTATGTCTCTCTCTTTTTTTTTTTTTTTTACAAGATTTCTAATCTTCCCCATTGTAATGTTTTCCTCTGTCTCTTTGCATTGTGTCACTTAAGGCTTTCTTATTTCTCCCTTGCTGTTCTGTGGAATTCTGCATTCTGTTGGGTATATGTTTCTCCTTCTCCGTTGCCTTTCACTTTCTTTTTCAGCTATTTGTAAGACCTCCTCAGACAACCACTTTGCCTTCTTCCATTTTTTTCTTGAAGATGATTTTGGTCAGCACCTCCTGTATAGTGTTACAAACATCCATCAATAGTTCTTCAGCCACTCTGTCTACATTTGTCACCTCCATTGTATAAATCATAAGGGATTTTAGGTCATCAATACTTGAATGGCCTTTTATCGGAATGGACTGATGAAACTTGAAGGATTTTGCTAGCAGTGAAACGAGCACCACTGTATGGTAGTTTGAACATTCTTTGGCATTGCCCTTCTTTGGGAATGGAATGAAAACTGATCTTTTCCAGTCCAGTGGCCACTGCTGAGTTTTCCAAATTTGCTGCCATATTGAGTGTAGCACTTTTTTTTTTTTTTTTTTTTAATTTTGGCCTCCTTTATTGGTTATTTATTTATTTATTATTTTCATCCATCTTTATTCTTTGGCATGTGTGGACCCCCCATTGCAGAGCACTGGCTCTGGGTGCATGCAGTCCAGAGTGCTGACTTATAATTGGACACACCAGTCCAGCCGCTCCGCAGCACATGGGATCTTCCTGGGCCAGGGATCAAACTGGTGCCCCCTGTACTACAAGGCGGACTCTTTACCACTGGTCCACCAGGGAAGCCCTGAGTGCAGCACTTTTTAACAGCATCATCTTACAAGATTTTAAGCATCTGCTGGAATTTCCTCACCTTCACTAGCTTTGTTTGTAGTAATGCTTCCTAAGCCTACTTGATTTCAGATTCCAGGATGTCTGGCTCTAGGTAAAAAGAGGACACTATCATGGTTATCTGGGGCATTAAGAGCTTTTAAAAAATATAGTTGTTCTGTGAATTCTTGCCACCTCTTCTTAATCTCTTCTGCTTCTGTTAGGTCCTTGCTCTTTCTGTCCTTTATCATGGCTCATCCTTGCAGGAAGTGTTCTCTTGGTATGTCTCTCTCTCTTTTTTTTTTTTACAAGATTTCTAATCTTCCCCATTGTAATGTTTTCCTCTGTCTCTTTGCATTGTGTCACTTAAGGCTTTCTTATTTCTCCCTTGCTGTTCTGTGGAATTCTGCATTCTGTTGGGTATATCTTTCTCCTTCTCCGTTGCCTTTCACTTTCTTTTTCAGCTATTTGTAAGACCTCCTCAGACAACCACATTGCCTTCTTCCATTTTTTTCTTGAAGATGATTTTGGTCAGCACCTCCTGTATAGTGTTACAAACATCCATCAATAGTTCTTCAGCCACTCTGTCTACATTTGTCACCTCCATTGTATAAATCATAAGGGATTTTAGGTCATCAATACTTGAATGGCCTAGTGTTTTTCTCTACTTTCTTCAATTTAAGCCTGAATTTTGCAGTAAGGAGCTGATGATCTGAGCCACAGTCAGCTCCAGGTCTAATTTTTCTAAATGTATAGTGCATCTCCATCTCCAGCTGCAAAAAAATGTAATCAGTCTGATTTCAGTATTGACCATCTGGTGATGTCATCTTTTGTGTTGTTGGAAGAGGATGTTTGCTATGACCAGTGCATTCTCTTGGCAAACCTCTGTTAGCCTTTGCCCTTCTTCATTTTGTACCCCAAGGCCAAACTTGTCTGTTACTCCAGGTATCTCTTGATTTCTTGCTTTTGTGTTCCTGTCCCTTATGATGAAAAGGACTTTTTTTTTTTTTGGTGTTAGTTCTAGAACATTTTGTAGATCTTCATAGAACCATTCAACTTCAGCTTCTTTAGCGTTAGAGGTTGGGGCATAGACTTGGATCACTGTGATGTTGAATGGTTTGTCTTGGAAACCATTCTGTTGGGAGCATTCTCTCATTTTTGAGATTGTACCCAAGTACTGCATTTCAAACTGTTTTGCTGTCTGTGAGGGCTACTGCATTTCTTCTAAGTGATTCTTTCCTGTGGTAATAGATATAATGGTCATCTGAATTAAAATTGCCCATTCCTGTCCAGTTTCGATCACTGATTCCTAAAATGTCGATGTTCACTCTTGCCATCTCCTGCTTGACCATGTCCAATTTGCCTTGATTCATGAACCTAATATTCCCCATTGTAATGTTTTCCTCTGTCTCTTTGCATTGTGTCACTTAAGGCTTTCTTATTTCTCCCTTGCTGTTCTGTGGAATTCTGCATTCTGTTGGGTATATCTTTCTCCTTCTCCGTTGCCTTTCACTTTCTTTTTCAGCTATTTGTAAGACCTCCTCAGACAACCACATTGCCTTCTTCCATTTTTTTCTTGAAGATGATTTTGGTCAGCACCTCCTGTATAGTGTTACAAACATCCATCAATAGTTCTTCAGCCACTCTGTCTACATTTGTCACCTCCATTGTATAAATCATAAGGGATTTTAGGTCATCAATACTTGAATGGCCTAGTGTTTTTCTCTACTTTCTTCAATTTAAGCCTGAATTTTGCAGTAAGGAGCTGATGATCTGAGCCACAGTCAGCTCCAGGTCTAATTTTTCTAAATGTATAGTGCATCTCCATCTCCAGCTGCAAAAAAATGTAATCAGTCTGATTTCAGTATTGACCATCTGGTGATGTCATCTTTTGTGTTGTTGGAAGAGGATGTTTGCTATGACCAGTGCATTCTCTTGGCAAACCTCTGTTAGCCTTTGCCCTTCTTCATTTTGTACCCCAAGGCCAAACTTGTCTGTTACTCCAGGTATCTCTTGATTTCTTGCTTTTGTGTTCCTGTCCCTTATGATGAAAAGGACTTTTTTTTTTTTTGGTGTTAGTTCTAGAACATTTTGTAGATCTTCATAGAACCATTCAACTTCAGCTTCTTTAGCGTTAGAGGTTGGGGCATAGACTTGGATCACTGTGATGTTGAATGGTTTGTCTTGGAAACCATTCTGTTGGGAGCATTCTCTCATTTTTGAGATTGTACCCAAGTACTGCATTTCAAACTGTTTTGCTGTCTGTGAGGGCTACTGCATTTCTTCTAAGTGATTCTTTCCTGTGGTAATAGATATAATGGTCATCTGAATTAAAATTGCCCATTCCTGTCCAGTTTCGATCACTGATTCCTAAAATGTCGATGTTCACTCTTGCCATCTCCTGCTTGACCATGTCCAATTTGCCTTGATTCATGAACCTAATATTCCAGGTTTCTGTGCAGTATTTTTTCTTTGCAGTATTGGACTTGACTTTCCCCACCACACACATTCACAACAGAGCGTCGTTTCCACTGTGGCCCAGCTGCTTCACTCTTTCTGGAGCTATTTCTCTACTCTTCTTGGTAGTCTTTTGAACACCTACCGACCTGGAGGGCTCCTCTTCCAGTGTCATATCTCTTTGCCTTTCTACAGTGTATATGAACAGAATGAAATTATTTGGTACTAGACATTAACTAATAATGTACATCAATAAAGTACTGTGGTAAAGGGCCATTTCTCCTAAATATAACTTATAGAAAGATTCAGCTTTTTTAAAAAAAAATTATTTATTTATTTTTGGCTATTCTGGGTTTTCACTGCTGCCATAGGCTCTTCTCTAGTTGCAGGGAGTGGGGGCTCCTCTCTAGTTGAGGTGAGCAGGCTTCTTGTTGTGGTGACTTCTCTTGTTGTGGAACTCGGGCTCTATGGCACATGGGCCTAATAGCTGCGGCTCCAAGGCCCTAGAGCACAGGCTCAGTAGCTGTGGCTCAAGGGTTTAGCTGTTCCGCAGTTTCTGGGATCCTCCCGGACCAGGGATTGAACCTGTGTCTCCTGCATTGGCAGGTGAACTCTTCACCACTGAGCTACCAGGGAAGCCCCAGGATCCAGGTTTTAAAATACAAAACAAGAGGCTTGTGTTGAACAGAGTCAAGACTAGGTGATGAAGCCCCCTAGTCATCCCTGCAGCCATACAGCAGGCCTGCCTGGTCCCCACTGCAAGTCCTTTCTTGGATTACATCCCTTGAAATAATTACCCAGTTAAGTATTTGCTCACTTGAAAAATACGGTCAGCTTTCTACCCAACTTTGTTTCCAGGGAACTAAATTGCCAGCTTTCCCCCCACCCCCTGTACCCTACTGACAATAGAGTGTTTCTTTATATCTTTCTAAGCTGTTCTCTCAAAACAGGGAGGGAGGGTCAGTAAAAGTCATTTGGGGAATACCACTGGGTAATTTTTTTTTTTTTTTTGGCAGGGGGCGGGCCATGTCTATTGGTCTTTCATTTCATCCATCTTTATTCTTTGGCCCGTGTGGGCCTCCTATCGCAGTGGTGTCTGTTGTTGCAGAGCACCGGCTCTGGGCGCATGCGCTCCAGAGCTCTGGCTTGGTAATTGGACACATCGGTCCAGCCACTCCACGGCACGTGGGATTGTCCCAGGCCAGGGATCGAACAGGCGCCCCCTGCACTGCAAGGTGGTGTCCTTACCCACTAGACCACCAGGGAAGCCGACCACTGGGTAATTTAAAACAGTCTCAGATTTTGTGTTTTCACTTTGAGACAGGGGAAAAGGGCCCTAGAGGTACCTTATATTTAATAGAGAATTTTATTTGGTCAGTGGAGCTTAAAAAGGCCTTAGTTTCTTTTTGAATTACTTTTTCGTCTATTTGAGCACTTAAGAGCCTTCTTTTCTGAAGGATGGTGAAACAGATCGGTTCTGAGAATGAGTTATTTGTAGAGTGCCTTATAAAACAGATGTCTGTAGGAAAGGCTGTGTGTGTTTATAGTTTTAAGGGCAGGGACTTGTCAGAATTTTCATAAAACCTAAGTTTTCTCACACGACAAGAATATTATAGAGTAACTATTTTTTTGTCTTTGGTTCTCAAGCTTCTGTGTATATTGAATCTTTGTGTCTTTGAGAAGATATTATTGTTTCAGAATTATTTTCCTTTCTGAGCTTCTAAAAATCCACATTTAAACTTCCACAATTGCTATAATTATTTTGTGTGAACCTATAACTGTCAACAGTATTTCACATAAGGAAATTCAGGATGTATACCAAAGTTATAAAAATAGTATAGACATATAAACTATAGATCTGAGAATTACTTAGATCATTTTCCTAAAGGTCGTTTTTTTCTTTTACCCAGGCACACTGGTTTTCAAGATGAGTGAGTGCTTATCCTTAATTCTCAGTAGATGGAAAAACAGGATTAAACTCATCTGGAGGAGTTACTGGGAGAGATGGAAGCTTTTTTCTTAAACATTGTCATTTGCTGTTCACTATTTGTTAATTTCCTCTGTACTTGGCTAGAAGATATCTTAAAGGAAGCTGTTAAAAAATGCTTTGTAGGGCTTTCCTGGTGGTCCAGTGGGTAAAGACACTGCTTTGCAGTGCAGTGGGCGCCGGTTCGATACCTGGCCTGGGAAGATCCCACGTGCTGTGGAGCAGCTGGACCGACGTGTCCAACTACTGAGCCGGAGCTCTGGAGCGCACGCGCCCAGAGCCGGTGCTCTGGAGTGAGAGAGGCCACTGCGGTGGGCCCACACAGGCCAAAGAATAAAGATGGATGAAAATGAATAAATGAAAGACCAATAAAAGTGGCCAAAAAAAAAATTTAAAAAAAAAAAAATGCCTTGTGGTTGCTCTCTTAATCCAAATTGTCATGTTATTTGCTTCCACTTCTGGGTACTGAAGAGAAAATGTTCGTGGGATTTGACGATTGGCTTACTTGAATGGTAACATTTTCAAACAGATTGAAAACCCTGCAATACTTTTGGGTCCTGTGATCTAGGAGGGTATACTTAATACTAATTTTTAACATTGTTTCTTTGCTCAGTAGTACTAAGGATTTTGGCATTCAAAGTCTATTTGTGTTTGCTGTTGATATAGACCTTATAAAATCGTGGCACTCACACATCATCCTCACTTCCATCCCTCCCTTTCATGGGGGATGGTCGAGGGGAGCCTTGAGTCTCCGCCCCCGGGCTCTCTGTGTCTCTCCCCTGCTACACTTCTGTCCACTTGTCCTCCTCCAGGTGCCCTGCCCCTGAGGCCTGCGGCAGGGGCGTCTGTCCTGAGAGCACGCTGCTTCTGATCCATCTCCTGCTCTAAACTGTCTCTGTTCCTTCTTTCTCCAGTGTTGTTTTGAACAACTGTGATACTTTATATTTGTCTGAGATTTCTATTTTATCCACATCTGTTCTCAAGACTAAAATTCTGTCTCTGCCAATATTCTACCAACCAGTGGTTTTCCTTAGTTCTTTCAAGAAGCAGCATTTTTTTTAAAAAAACATTTATTTATTTATTTATTTATTTTGACGGGAGTGGGGAGGGAGGGGAGCGGGTGGGCCACTTCTATTGGTCTTTCATTTGTCTAGTTTCATCCATCTTTGTTCTTTGGCCCGTGTGGGCCTCCCATCACAGTGGCCTCTGTTGTCTCAGAGCACCAGCTCCGGGCGCATGCGCTCTAGAGCTCAGGCTCTGTAATTGGACACATCGGTCCAGCCGCTCCGCGGCACGTGGGATCTTCCCAGGCCAGGGATGGAACCGGCGCCCCTTGCACTGCAAGGCGGTATCCTTACCCACTGGACCACCAGGGAAGCCCAAGAAGCAGCATTTTTAAAAGTGTTTTAAAACACTATTTAAAATGTTTTATTAAACACGTTAATAAGTTGTCAAGATATAATTGAAGCAGCATATTAAATGTTTGACATTACTGATTAAATGAAGTTACTCTTAAGTATACTCCCCCTAAAAAACTTTACTCAGTAGATGGACTAATTTCTATTTTCTTGTAAGTTGTTTATTGTATAGAGATGTTTAACAAAATTATTTGACCTACTCTGTGACAGGTAGGTAGGCATCGGAACTGTCCTGTCAACAAAAAGCCACTGTGGTTTTTTTTTAAAACTTGATAGTGACATTTTCTTTATTGCAGATTTATTAGAATGTATTCATCTAATCTCTAAGTTATATTTCAAAGAACATATTGATATATTTAATCAGAACATTGGTATTGTTTTTTATAAATTTTTTACCTTTGTTTAATCATCATTACTTTTTTGTCACCTGTGTCTTCCCAGTGTGGGGCTTAGAAAGGAAATGGTAACAAAAGCTTTGGAAGCCAAATATGTTTTCCTATCCCATAAATATGTCAAATTAAATTGAATAAGGTTAGTATTATTAAAGTTGGTTGCTAGGTAATCTTATGTAGGGTTTGGTAGTAACTAGCACATTTATTTTCCACGTATTTTTGTTTAATAATATTACAGGTAAAAAGCAGTTTGCAAGCATCCTCCGTATATGGTAGTTTAACAGGGTGTAACCAAAATTTCATATGTAGAAAAACACCTGAATTCACTGCAAAATACCAAAAGGTAAAGGCCCAAGAATTTACTCATTGAGACACAAGGAAGAATGAATTGTTACAGCTCTGAAGCAAAAATAGCAAATATTCAGTTAAAGGAACTATTTTAATATAGGATATAACGAATGAATGGTGGTTAGTGTTGTAACAGATTGACTGTATCAAACAGATGCCCCAGATAGTGGTGAGGGAAGCTTGTTTTCCTCTCAAATCAGAAGTGCCCTGAGTGGATGGTCTGAGGCTGCCAGCGGCTCCACTGTGTGCTCAGGATCCTGCCAGGCTCCTGGCCGTCCTCCAGGTTGGCTTTCCTCTCAAGGGTAGCTCCTGGCCTGGGTGACCCATGGTTCCCAGGACAGGGAGAGGGGGTGGGGCGAGAGAGGAAAGGACTTTCTTTCTGGAATCAGGTCCTTGCCTTCCCAGCAGCCTTCGCGGGGGGCTCACTGGTTTGCCAACACTCGGCTGCATGACCACATGAGTGGGAGGGAAGCTGGGATGTTCTTGGCTGTGGTGGTGGTTTCAGAGTGTACACACATGGCCAGGTCATCAGGCTGCACAGTAGTTATCTACATTGCAGTATTTGTCAGTTAGTTATTCCTCAAAGCTGGACTAAAAGAGAGAAAAGGGCTTATAGGCCAGAAAACTCTATTTTGTAAAAAACAGGGGGAAATGGATAAATATACAAATTGACAGTTGAAATCTGAATTTCATTCTCAACCCCAGAAGACCTCCAGCTGGAGCTCTCGCGCCCTGCATATTAGAAACCCTCGCGGTGAAGGTGAGACGGTCTCTATAGCTGCTGCATGGGGTCAATCAGAATTAGTTTCCTGTTCTCAAGAGCATCAAGAGTTGCATCACCTTAGTTCAAGCCACCAAAACAAAACCTGGATTAGCAAAAACACTGTCTGAACCAGCGGCACCCGTCTGATAGTGTTGGCTTGTGTACAAAATGTAGAGATAAAGATTAGGGAGGATAGCAACAAGAAAGCTGGCCTGGTGTGGATCTACACCAGGCTGACCAGCACGTGGCTGTTTTGAAACTCACAGCGGGGCTTGTACATAAGGTCAGCCTGCAGCGTGGCTCTCAGGTGTCCTCTTCTGCTGGCTTCTGGTTATCTTTGAAGTGATCATTTTTCATAGTCCCTCAAATAGCCCCTGACAGCCAACGTGTGTCTTCCTGCAGGACAGACGTCCGGTCAAGGCAACCCCTTCAAGATGATCTTCCTCTCTTTGAGAAGCCCCCGGGCAGGCAGCTGTCCTTACCCACCCTGTCTGCAGAAGCGCCCCCGCTGCAGACTGCGACGCTGGCCAACGAGGAGGCACTGCAGAAGATCTCTGCCCTCGAAAGTGAGCTTGCTGCCCTCAGAGCTCAGATTGCCAAAATCGTGACCCTCCAGGAACAGCAGCACCTCAGCGCAGGTTCGTGAGTCCCCCAGTCCTTACAGTTAGCGGCCGGGAGTCAGGGAATGCCACTTGCTTGAAGAAAAAAAAACAAAAACACCTGCGTGTGTGCTCAGTCGTGTCCGACTCTCTGCGAGCCTACGGACTAGCCTGCCGGGCTCCTCCATCCACGGGATTTTCCAGGCAGGACTATTGGAGTGGGTGCCCTCCGCTCCAGGGGGTCTTCCCGACCCAGGAATCAGACCCACATCTCCTGCCTGGCAGGTGAATTCTTTACCCACTGAGCCACCTGGGAAGTCCTGGGGTGTGTGTGTGTGTGTGTCTGTATTGAATCCTGAATCACTGTGTTGTACCCCTGAAACTAGGGGTCTGTCGCCTGCATGGCGGACCAATCAAGTCTAAATGGTCTTTGTTGTTTTGAACCATCTTAATGCCATCAGAGGTTGGTGAGTATATTTTGGAAACACAAAATAGACATCTGAGGAGGAAGCTGACAACGGTTCACGTGTCTGCTGTGGAACCTCGGGATAATGGCACCCTCCACATCAGACCGAGGAGGTGGTCACAAAACAGCCCTGACAGGCTTGAGTGCCGCTTGCTTACCTGTGTGTCTCGAGACAAGCTCTTGGCCTTTCTACCTCCCTTTCTTGCTCTAAAATAAGGGTAGAAGTTACCTGTGTTGGGGAGTTCATCTGGGAGTAAACGTGGAGATGCTGAGCCATCCTTGGCGCATGGTGGCTGTCCACTCGTCAGAGCCTGACTCTGGCCTGACACTGTGGCTTTTGCCTGTGTGGCACTGTCCCTCTGAAGAACCACACCTTGGAATCCTAGCCCAGTGACCACCTGCTGGCATGCAGTGGTGGTTCTTTCCTGGCCTTCCTGAGTCCTGGCGAGTCTCAGGCTAAGCCAGCTTCTAAAGGAGGAGGGAAACTCCCTCCACCTCAGAGCCCTGTGGTGCGTGGTCTTCAAGAGCTGAACCCACTCAAAGACCTCTGCAGACCAGGCTTAGGCCCGAGGGGCAGGGAGGGCACCTGCAGTGACAATCTGTAGGTGACTTCTGAAAAGCCACGGTCCTGCCCTTCCCTGTTTACCCTGCAAGTTACTGATTGGCTTCTCCTTGGCTTTTCCTCCCTCTTCAGGCTGATTAGAAAGCTGCTGTAAACTGGGAGGTCATCTGTGGATTTCTGTTAGATGCTCTATTGACAGCCCCAGTGTCTTGAGTAAACAAATCAATGGTTCACCTCCAGACAACTCTAACCTCTAGTTACGCAGAAACATGGATCGTGAGGTCTTTATTTTAGAACCCTTTTAACTCTTGATTACTTCCTCCTTTGGGAGTTAACTACAATTTTTTTTCCCAGAAATCTGTTCAACAATAAATGTAAAACTTTTAAACACATTCTGGTCAGTGCACATTGTTAGTTCATGCTTATTAAGTAAAATGAACCACAGAGGTATCAGATGGGTACTCTAGTAGCAAGGTGTCAAACTGGACCTGGTGAAGGTGTTTACATTCAAACCAAGTAACTGAAACTTCCTTTCTACTACTGGAACAGATTCTGAGGACACTGTTTTCGGATATAAAAAGTCCTAAATATAACTTTGCTTTTACGGTAGTGTGCTTGCCTCTTCCCAGAGGATTAAGTAGACTATCCCTCACTCTGCAGGTGACTTAGAATCCACCACGCCTGCTGCTACACCACTGCCTGTGGTCCCGGGCGCCCGCTCTGCCGCCGCGCCCTGCCGCCCTCCACCACCAGGGCTCCACCTGAGCACCTCGGCTGTTGATCTGATAAAAGCGAAGGCAGAAAACGCCTCTGCTCCCAGCAACAGTCCAAAAGGGGGACTCGCTGGATCTGAGCCTGACCTGGCTGACTTTTTGCCTGTGTGGCACTGTCCCTCTGAAGAACCACACCTTGGAATCCTAGCCCAGTGACCACCTGCTGGCATGCAGTGGTGGTTCTTTCCTGGCCTTCCTGAGTCCTGGCGAGTCTCAGGCTAAGCCAGCTTCTAAAGGAGGAGGGAAACTCCCTCCACCTCAGAGCCCTGTGGTGCGTGGTCTTCAAGAGCTGAACCCACTCAAAGACCTCTGCAGACCAGGCTTAGGCCCGAGGGGCAGGGAGGGCACCTGCAGTGACAATCTGTAGGTGACTTCTGAAAAGCCACGGTCCTGCCCTTCCCTGTTTACCCTGCAAGTTACTGATTGGCTTCTCCTTGGCTTTTCCTCCCTCTTCAGGCTGACTAGAAAGCTGCTGTAAACTGGGAGGTCATCTGTGGATTTCTGTTAGATGCTCTATTGACAGCCCCAGTGTCTTGAGTAAACAAATCAATGGTTCACCTCCAGACAACTCTAACCTCTAGTTACGCAGAAACATGGATCGTGAGGTCTTTATTTTAGAACCCTTTTAACTCTTGATTACTTCCTCCTTTGGGAGTTAACTACAATTTTTTTCCCAGAAATCTGTTCAACAATAAATGTAAAACTTTTAAACACATTCTGGTCAGTGCACATTGTTAGTTCATGCTTATTAAGTAAAATGAACCACAGAGGTATCAGATGGGTACTCTAGTAGCAAGGTGTCAAACTGGACCTGGTGAAGGTGTTTACATTCAAACCAAGTAACTGAAACTTCCTTTCTACTACTGGAACAGATTCTGAGGACACTGTTTTCGGATATAAAAAGTCCTAAATATAACTTTGCTTTTACGGTAGTGTGCTTGCCTCTTCCCAGAGGATTAAGTAGACTATCCCTCACTCTGCAGGTGACTTAGAATCCACCACGCCTGCTGCCACACCACTGCCTGTGGTCCCGCCGGCGCCCGCTCTGCCGCCGCCGCCCCTGCCGCCCCCCCTCCCACCACCAGGGCTCCACCTGAGCACCTCGGCTGTTGATCTGATAAAAAAGCGAAGGCAGAAAAACGCCTCTGCTGGGAAGACAACGCTCAGCAACAGTCCAAAGAAGGAGGACCTGCCAAACATGCTGGAGATCCTGAAAGACATGAACAGTGTGAAACTGCGCTCCGTAAAAAGGTGAGGAGACCTCTGCATCCTTTCCACTTCCCTAGGGGTCTCATGCCTTTCATAACCAACCTCAACGCTGCTCGGGGGAAGGGCATGGCAGCCCACTCCAGTCTTCCTGCCTGGAGAATCCCACAGACAGAGGAGCCTGGCGGGCTACAGTCCATGGGCTTGCGAAGAGTCGGGCATGGCTGAGCTGCAGACACACTTAAGTTTCTGGAGAACTTTGTTTTATGACCACTTGAATAACTCTCATCTTAAAAAGCTAGACCCCAGGGGCTCCCATACAAAGTTAACCGAGAAATTACCTGGCCAAACACCTCTGGCCTTGGCTCTCCTTTCTCCCTCTTTGCATCTGGAGCCCTTGCTGCCGTTCATCCCTCAGGCTGTGTCGTGTCCCCCACGGCAGTGACCAGGCTTGCGGGCAAAGGAGCCCTGACTGCCCTCAAGAGCCCACAGTCCTGCCCCCGGGGCACTTTAGAGACGCTGACTCACTGGCTGCGCGTCTGTAAGGGCTTCTGCTGCTGCACACGTGCCGTCAGCGCCGTGACGCCCCCTCGTGTCTCCTCACTTCTTCCTCCAAGGTCAGAACAAGACACCAAGCCCAAGCCGGCGGATGCCACGGACCCCGCTGCCCTCATTGCAGAGGCGCTGAAAAAGAAGTTCGCTTATAGGTATCGAAGCGATAGCCAAGGTGTAACTGAAAAAGGAGCCCCCAAGTCTGAGCCCGAGGCCGCCTCCGAGAGAGTGCTGGTGAGTACTGCTGCACTCCCTCCTAGTGCAGTGCGCACCCCAGGCCGCTGCTGTGCACCCCGCTGGCGGGTCGCCTGCAAGGGCACTGGGCCAGGCTGCAGGACTGAGTCCGGCCTCCCTCCTCAGGCTCTTCTGTAAGTAAAAGTGAACCCCGGGCATCTCCCATGCTCAGTTTTCTATGCTCTTTATTTCCTCATAATGAAGTGACTTTCATTACAATAAAATTTAAATCTAAGGACAGTGTAAATGGTTGTGGTGTAGAAAGGGAAGATCATTCTCTTAGGGCCCCTGTGAAAGTCTCTGTTATGGGGTGGCGGGGGGCAGGGTTGCAGATCTGACCAGGGCCTTGCAGGCTGGGGCCCTGCCAGAGTGTGGCCCAGGCAGACTTCATGGAAGTTCTTAAACACATGCCCCGTGACAGTACTTGAGGAAAGGGCAAGTCAAACAGCTGCACTCGCTGCCTGGAGAATCCCACAGACAGAGGAGCCTGGCGGGCTACAGTCCATGAAGAGTCGGGCATGGCTGAGCTGCAGACACACTTAAGTTTCTGGAGAACTTTGTTTTATGACCACTTGAATAACTCTCATCTTAAAAAGCTAGACCCCAGGGGCTCCCATACAAAGTTAACCGAGAAATTACCTGGCCAAACACCTCTGGCCTTGGCTCTCCTTTCTCCCTCTTTGCATCTGGAGCCCTTGCTGCCGTTCATCCCTCAGGCTGTGTCGTGTCCCCCACGGCAGTGACCAGGCTTGCGCGCAAAGGAGCCCTGACTGCCCTCAAGAGCCCACAGTCCTGCCCCCGGGGCACTTTAGAGACGCTGACTCACTGGCTGCGCGTCTGTAAGGGCTTCTGCTGCTGCACACGTGCCGTCAGCGCCGTGACGCCCCCTCATGTCTCCTCACTTCTTCCTCCAAGGTCAGAACAAGACACCAAGCCCAAGCCGGCGGATGCCACGGACCCCGCTGCCCTCATCGCAGAGGCGCTGAAAAAGAAGTTCGCTTATAGGTATCGAAGCGATAGCCAAGGTGTAACTGAAAAAGGAGCCCCCAAGTCTGAGCCCGAGGCCGCCTCCGAGAGAGTGCTGGTGAGTACTGCTGCGCTCCCTCCTAGTGCAGTGCGCACCCCAGGCCGCTGCTGTGCACCCCGCTGGCGGGTCGCCTGCAAGGGCACTGGGCCAGGCTGCAGGACTGAGTCCGGCCTCCCTCCTCAGGCTCTTCTGTAAGTAAAAGTGAACCCCGGGCATCTCCCATGCTCAGTTTTCTATGCTCTTTATTTCCTCATAATGAAGTGACTTTCATTACAATAAAATTTAAATCTAAGGACAGTGTAAATGGTTGTGGTGTAGAAAGGGAAGATCATTCTCTTAGGGCCCCTGTGAAAGTCTCTGTTATGGGGTGGCGGGGGGCAGGGTTGCAGATCTGACCAGGGCCTTGCAGGCTGGGGGCCCTGCCAGAGTGTGGCCCAGGCAGACTTCATGGAAGTTCTTAAACACATGCCCCCGTGACAGTACTTGAGGAAAGGGCAAGTCTAAATCAGTAATGTGTGTCGATTCCGAAGAGGTCCATATCTTAGAAATGGAAACTCTGTACCTTCCTCCTTTTATTCAGGGAAGTAAAATTGGACTCAACCAGGGTCTTCCCTACTTTTTCTAGGGAGTAATTTTGTTACCTGTTTCTTTCAAACAATGTTTGTAAAAACCGGTAGCTCATAAGGGTTTTAGTATTATTGAGCTGCTTGGTTGTTAGCAAGAACACACACTGCTGTTACATGAACCAGTGTCTGTCTTTTGTTTCTTTTCTAGTTTGGGCCACACATGTTGAAGTCTACTGGAAAAATGAAGGATTTAATCGAAAGTGCTTCAACTTCCTAATAGACAAAGAGCATCTGAAGTTCAGCTGCTGGCTTGTTAGGGCTGCTGGGCTGGTAGAAATCAACACTGTTTGGTAAATACCTGAATGTAGTTCTTAGTGGTCTCCTCCTTAGCTCTCATTAAAGGGTGAAGCTGTAACAAAAGCACTCTAAGTTTGTCTGCTTTTAAGAGAAGGTCAGTTCTGAAGTTTTCCATAATATGTGTGCATTCAAACATGTTTTTAGTATGTAGCCAAAATGTTTAGGTTCCCAGTCTGAAAGCCAATTAATTACAGAGATTTCAGAACAAAGAAAGGACATTTTGTAGATGTGAGTTTTTACTGCTTAACACTAATTTTATCTGTGCATGTATTTGGATATAAAACAGGGCATAAGATTTAGCAGAGCGGTGACATGGATGCTGGTGATCCTTTCCACCCCATGATGAAACAGCTGGTATAATCAAGTTGTTGGAATGAAATGTTTGAGTTTGGAATTTCTTACCTTGAACAGACTTTTTTACCTTGAGAATCTCTCTCACATTTTCCTGGAGATGGGGTTTGAGTAGGAACCGGATAATGTTTGCTGCTGAAATTCCGTAATGCTTTCCTTTGAGGGGCAGCCAGGGATCATGAAAACTGTTTTCACCTTGGTGCCATCCAGTTCTGAGGAAGAGAATGTAGTTTTCAATAGTGAGGAATCAAAACTCTTGAATTCAGTCTCTTTTAAAGTAAAATCTAGAATGTACCATCTTGCCTTTCAGTTTAATAAAATGGCGTATCATAAAGATGACCATATCTTAGAAATGGAAACTCTGTACCTTCCTCCTTTTATTCAGGGAAGTAAAATTGGACTCAACCAGGGTCTTCCCTACTTTTTCTAGGGAGTAATTTTGTTACCTGTTTCTTTCAAACAATGTTTGTAAAAACCGGTAGCTCATAAGGGTTTTAGTATTATTGAGCTGCTTGGTTGTTAGCAAGAACACACACTGCTGTTACATGAACCAGTGTCTGTCTTTTGTTTCTTTTCTAGTTTGGGCCACACATGTTGAAGTCTACTGGAAAAATGAAGGATTTAATAGAAAGTGCTTCAACTTCCTAATAGACAAAGAGCATCTGAAGTTCAGCTGCTGGCTTGTTAGGGCTGCTGGGCTGGTAGAAATCAACACTGTTTGGTAAATACCTGAATGTAGTTCTTAGTGGTCTCCTCCTTAGCTCTCATTAAAGGGTGAAGCTGTAACAAAAGCACTCTAAGTTTGTCTGCTTTTAAGAGAAGGTCAGTTCTGAAGTTTTCCATAATATGTGTGCATTCAAACATGTTTTTAGTATGTAGCCAAAATGTTTAGGTTCCCAGTCTGAAAGCCAATTAATTACAGAGATTTCAGAACAAAGAAAGGACATTTTGTAGATGTGAGTTTTTACTGCTTAACACTAATTTTATCTGTGCATGTATTTGGATATAAAACAGGGCATAAGATTTAGCAGAGCGGTGACATGGATGCTGGTGATCCTTTCCACCCCATGATGAAACAGCTGGTATAATCAAGTTGTTGGAATGAAATGTTTGAGTTTGGAATTTCTTACCTTGAACAGACTTTTTTACCTTGAGAATCTCTCTCACATTTTCCTGGAGATGGGGTTTGAGTAGGAACCGGATAATGTTTGCTGCTGAAATTCCGTAATGCTTTCCTTTGAGGGGCAGCCAGGGATCATGAAAACTGTTTTCACCTTGGTGCCATCCAGTTCTGAGGAAGAGAATGTAGTTTTCAATAGTGAGGAATCAAAACTCTTGAATTCAGTCTCTTTTAAAGTAAAATCTAGAATGTACCATCTTGCCTTTCAGTTTAATAAAATGGCGTATCATAAAGATGACTTGTTGTGAAATTAGGACTTCTGGAACTGTCAGCATAATGGAGTTTTTAAAAAATTGGTCAAAACAGTAGCTTTATAACGAAACTCTGTCACCTATTCAGTCTTTCCTGTCAGCTGCCTGCCGTCCACCGCTCAGAGCGCCGCTGTGCCGAGTGAGACCGTGCAGCATAGCCCAGGGGCTGCTGGGAGAGGAGGACTGCCTTTCTCCTCTGGGCTTCTAGGAAAAGTCTTCACTTTTAAATGCGTCATAATTTTCATGATCTTCTGTATTTCTGTTAAACTCAGCTGTAGTTACTGCCAGAATCTCCTACTATGAGTAAATACTTGGATTTACTATTTAAATCTAGTGGGGAAAAACTTGTACTTCCCAGGGAGATGTGAAGAATAGCATTTTTAAGTTATTGAAACTATGTGCAATGTTCTAAGTAATAACCGATACTAGTTGAGGTAATTTTCATGGTTTGGTTATTCAGCTTCAGTTTGAACTGTGGCTTTATTTTACACATGCTGATGTACGTTGTTTCGAATTGTTTTCTATGGTCTAAAATCCTGCCTTTAAAATAAGTTCAGGAAATTCACCTGATATACATATTTTGACCTCCAAAGAAATATTTATATTTGTATCAGTACTGAATTTTAGCCAGTGCTCCAATATAAGAAAGTTACTGTTTTGAAATAAAACAACCCTTTCTTTTCCTTGGACCATAATGCCTATATAAATGCCTCCCCCATCACCACCACATTAGGCAAGATTCTTTTACATTGTACATGCAGCTTTAGAATAAATTTGCTTTCTACATTTTCCAAGTGGAAATTACTGCCTAAAATGTTGCCTTTCACCTTAAAGAGATTTCAACATTAAAAGAGAAAAGCAGTCACACAGGAGCTCCTTCTGGTTCTCGAGCCTGGAACCTACCTCTGGGACAGGTGACAGCTCTTTTCTCACCTCCCCCAGACCCACTGCGCGCTCCGCCTCAACCCCAGGGGAACTGACGGACGGCTCACCCAGGCGTGGGCAGGAAGCCCCAACAGCCTGGAAAGAATCAGGGCTCAAGCCTTTCGTTTCTCCGATTCGACGTATTGTGACCTCTGGCCCACAAACCTCATGCTTAAAAATCTGTAAGATGAAATACAGGTGCTGCAGTTACTGAAAGAAGTCCACGTCCGTATAAGAGGACCCGCGCAGGTCCCACCTGAGTTCAGGGGTCGCCTGGACACATGGGAGGGTGCGTCCAAGAGCACTGGATGCGGAGCTACACACGACTCGTGGATGAGGCCCCCTGCTTGGAAACACCTCTGCTTTTCAAATGGGAGAACTTAAGGATTCTGAACGTGGTCTGTGAACACTAGCGTGCTAAGTAAGTTCTTACGTTATTTCACACGAGGTTCCCAGTAGCAGATTTCTCCTAGGAGACGGGGTCCCTGTGCATGGGCCTGGGTGGAGGGGGGTCTCGGTCTTCAGTTGTGGTCTTCCTTCTGCAGAAGAGTCCTGTCCTCCTGAGGTAGGAATTCCTGTGAGTCTGCCTCTTGACGAGAAAGGGAGAAAAACACGAGGTAACAAACCACTGGAAACACGTAGTTTGGAAACACTGTCCTCCAGTAACTTCTCTGAAAAGAGAGAAGTCCTCTCTGCGGGCCGGTTTGGCAGAGAAAAGTTTAAACTTTGAGGCGTGAGCCCAGGAGCCGGCGGCGGCTGGGGTGGGCAGGGTCGCTGCGCGCCACGGGCCTCCCCCGCCCTCCCCGGCTCCCGAGTCCCCTCCCCTGCTCGTCCTGGAGTCGGTCTTCTGCACTACCCCACGGAGGCTGTTCTGTAACATCCTTTTGAGGTTTTCCTTATCACTTGTAAAGCAGACTAGTTCTTTATTGATACTACAGTGATCAGCTGAGGATAAGATAATAAAAACAGCATACCTAGTGAAGCATCCAGAAGTCTTAGCTGCTTTGTAAGGACTGGACACCTTACAAATGGTCCCTGGGGTGGATCCTCTAGAGTTCTCTTCCCTGGGAGAGGCTCCAGCCTCGTCGGCAGGTCAGAGACTCTGTAAGCTGAGAGAGTAACAGGAGTGGAATTCAGATGGTCAGGAAGGTAAAGATGATGATCCAGATCATGCCCCCCACTCCATCCCGTCCCTCCCTGCTGCTCTTACCCACCCGCGGGAGAGACGCCCTTCACAGCAGGGTTCACCGGAGCCCAGGAGCGGTCCCTCTTCATTGGTGGGCCACGAGGCTGCTGTCAGAGGAAAGGGGGAGAAGCAGGTGGTGGGGCGCTGTGGTGTGAGCAGCGAGGGCGGAGAGCCTGCGAGACCCTGGCATCTCCAACCCCAGCCTAGAGCAGGCCGCCCTCTGCAAGAGGAGCACCCGGAGCAGACGCTGGCCTGTGACTAGGACGCAGCCTCCGTGAGCTGGTCCAGATCCTCCCTTGGGACTCTGAACAGGAAACTCTGACAGAAGGATGCAGTCGGTACCCAGAGCTCAAGTAAGCCTGTACCCACGAGAAGTTTATATGAAACCCGAGAAGGAAAGGAACAAAGACAGCAACTCAACCTGAACTATGTGTCCATATGTTATGTAAGAGAGACCGTTTACAGGTTAGGAAGTCACTCAAAAGACAAGGAGACAAAAGGCTTAAACCCAGTCTACCCAGCCATAAAGACAACGCTGTAAAAACTGTGTTTCCAAATGGACACTCTAAGGTAGAGAGGAGATGGGAAAAGGAGCGGGAAGCAGCAGCTACACTCCAGCGACTGGTCTGTCGCATAGTCATGAACGAATCCTCAAAGCTTCGGTCAACCCACAGCCATCTGAGACCATTCCCTAAAGTGGAAAAAGTTAACCCGTGTCCTGTGAGAATTCTCAGATGGAAACTCAAAAATTGTGCATACATTCAGCTAGGAACTTTGTCACATTCCTTTATGATAGTTAAAAAGATGAAGCACCTTGGGATAACATGCAGCCCCCCCAATTCTTTATTACAGGGGCCCCCAACCTCTGGGATCTAATGCCTGATGATCTGCGGTGGAGCTGATCTAGTAAAAGAACTAAAGTGCACAGTGAATACAAAGCGATTCAGTCACCCTGGAACCACTCACCCGCCCCCCACCCCCAGTCTGTGGAAAAACTCTTCCACGAAACCAGTCCCTGGCGCCACAGGTTGGGGACCGCTGCTCTAGAGGACCTGGCCCAACAGTAAAGAAACACTTCAAATTTATGCTCAAAAATCTCAAACAATGCATAGCTTAAACATAAGTGTAATACAAGATGCACTTTCTTAAGATTATGGATGGGGCTGGTGGAAACTTGTAATACACCTGTGCTTGAGTTTTAAACGACAGCTAAAAAGATTCTAATACCAAAAAGGGGTGTTTCTCTTTTCTCCACATCCTACCAGTCTGTAAGACAGATTCAGGATGACTCAGTGCAGCTGCAAAAGGAAAAGAATGACACTGATAAAAGCTAGTGTTCACTCAAAGGATCATACTAGACATCGAAGACATGTTTTAGAATGAAATGTGAAAGCTAAATGACTTTACCTTTCCTGGATGTTAGTAAGATTCAATAATTAGTAGAAATGGTATCATTTTCATCACTGACCCAATGAAATCATTGATTCTCAACAGAGCCCGACACTTTGCCCTCATTTTGTACAAGACAGAAACCCACCCTATCATGTATCAGACACACCATTTTGTCACCCAAGCAATGAGGAGACGGTGCTCTGTCTCTTTGAATACCCTTACCTTCATCCTGGATGCTTGACCACATGCCTGTAGCACAGGCTAGTTTCAACACAACTGCTCGTGACACGGATGACCTCAAAAAGAGAAACCGTTTACAGGTTAGGAAGTCACTCAAAAGACAAGGAGACAAAGGCTTAAACCCAGTCTACCCAGCCATAAAGACAACGCTGTAAAAACTGTGTTTCCAAATGGACACTCTAAGGTAGAGAGGAGATGGGAAAAGGAGCGGGAAGCAGCAGCTACACTCCAGCGACTGGTCTGTCGCATAGTCATGAACGAATCCTCAAAGCTTCGGTCAACCCACAGCCATCTGAGACCATTCCCTAAAGTGGAAAAAGTTAACCCGTGTCCTGTGAGAATTCTCAGATGGAAACTCAAAAATTGTGCATACATTCAGCTAGGAACTTTGTCACATTCCTTTATGATAGTTAAAAAGATGAAGCACCTTGGGATAACATGCAGCCCCCCCAATTCTTTATTACAGGGGCCCCCAACCTCTGGGATCTAATGCCTGATGATCTGCGGTGGAGCTGATCTAGTAAAAGAACTAAAGTGCACAGTGAATACAAAGCGATTCAGTCACCCTGGAACCACTCACCCGCCCCCCACCCCCAGTCTGTGGAAAAACTCTTCCACGAAACCAGTCCCTGGCGCCACAGGTTGGGGACCGCTGCTCTAGAGGACCTGGCCCAACAGTAAAGAAACACTTCAAATTTATGCTCAAAAATCTCAAACAATGCATAGCTTAAACATAAGTGTAATACAAGATGCACTTTCTTAAGATTATGGATGGGGCTGGTGGAAACTTGTAATACACCTGTGCTTGAGTTTTAAACGACAGCTAAAAAGATTCTAATACCAAAAAGGGGTGTTTCTCTTTTCTCCACATCCTACCAGTCTGTAAGACAGATTCAGGATGACTCAGTGCAGCTGCAAAAGGAAAAGAATGACACTGATAAAAGCTAGTGTTCACTCAAAGGATCATACTAGACATCGAAGACATGTTTTAGAATGAAATGTGAAAGCTAAATGACTTTACCTTTCCTGGATGTTAGTAAGATTCAATAATTAGTAGAAATGGTATCATTTTCATCACTGACCCAATGAAATCATTGATTCTCAACAGAGCCCGACACTTTGCCCTCATTTTGTACAAGACAGAAACCCACCCTATCATGTATCAGACACACCATTTTGTCACCCAAGCAATGAGGAGACGGTGCTCTGTCTCTTTGAATACCCTTACCTCATCCAGTGCACTGCCCTGCACACAACCGGAACTCTGGAGCTGCTGACCACACGCCTGTAGCACAGGCTAGTTTCAACACAACTGCTCGTGACACGGATAGCTGAAAAGGAAACACAAGACCGAGTTAATCTGTTCAGCATTCACTAATGGCACAATTCATGCCAGTCCTGTGCTGAGCACGAGAGATGAGGCGGGGGAGACGGCTGTCTGCCCCTGGCAGTCCACCCCAAGGGGTGGTCGCCCCCACCCCAGCCCCAGCGGAGATGACGGACCACCAGAGGCCTTCCAGAGACACAGGGTGCCTGCAGATCCTTCGCAAACAAGCACCAGCTCGGGCTAAGTCTTGCACATACTCGGACAGCTATATGTTTCAAACAGGCAGACAGCATGGTGATGTCACTGACTTTAGAACATCACTGAAAACATACTAGCTGCTGGTCATTGTCCCAGGCAAGGGACGCTCATTGGGAGAAGGGTTAAACAAAATATTTATGTTAAAAAAAGTACACATGAAAAAAACCATAAACTTGGGCTTCCCTGGTGGCCCAGTGGGTAAGGACACCACCTTGCAGTGCAAGGGGCGCCAGTTTGATCCCTGGCCTGGGAAGATCCCATGTGCCATGGAGCAGCTGGACTGATGTGTCCAACTACCGAGCCGGAGCTCTGGAGCGCATGTGCCCAGAGCTGGTGCTCTGTGACGAGAGAGGCCACTGCGATGGGAGGCCCACACAAGCCAGAGAACAAAGATGGATGAAAATAAATAAATGAAAGACCAACAGAAGTGGCCACACACAAAAAAGAAAATTATTAAAACAAAACAAAACAAAACCATAAATTTTGAATGTGAAAGTTTTAAGAGAATTGAAACCTTGAACAGTCCAGAAGGCTCTTTGGAAAGAGAGGGTGTTAGAGGAATCTTCAGAGGATCGGCAGGACCGCTAACCTGTTGCTGAGTCATGTCCTATTCTTTCAGGACCCCATGGACTGTGGCCTGCCAGGTTCCTTTGTTCTGTACCCAAGGTACACAATGTATTTCCCAGGTTTGCAAAGGACACAGAAATTTTACTTCTTTTATACTAAGAGGATCATGATAAACCACCACATTTATAGAGTACGGGTATCAGCCAAGAACCAGATCGTCTGGTTTTGTTAGTCTAAGGCTTCCCACGATGCTCTCGCCGAGGCCCCCGAGTCCCGAGCAGAGATGCTGCCCCCATCACTAAAGGCTGGCCTAGAGCTCCAAAGAGCTGCTCCAACGTGGCTCAACAGCTCTTCTAGGTCTCCTGTTTCATCTTAAAAATCCACGTGAACTTTGCATTCTCTTCCATAATATTTAATTATTTCAAAATAATTATGTACTGTTTTCTCAAGTGTTTCCAGAAAACTCAAGCTTCAAAGACTGCAGGTACTATTTAAGAAGCAAAGCTATAAAAAGAAAAAAAAGGAAGCAGAGCTATAGATGGTCATCCCACATACACGTCACAAAAAAATGGACCTTTGCAGGGGGTCTGCTGTACGTGTAGGGCAGGCCACGGGGGCGCACTCAGGTGTCTCCCCTGCAGGACGGAAGTAAGCTGTTCCTCTGCATATCAAACAGACACAGCTGACGAGTCAGAGGTGAGGACAGCAGTCACAGCCTGGCAGGCGGGACCCAGGCAGGCTCGGCCGGGTCGAGGCTGAAGGCCGGATGGACTCACCGGTCGTGCCAGTCACGCGGGCGTGGAGACGCAGCTCCCGGCAGTCAGTCTCGCCTCGCTCAGGGGAACCGTGGTCCACAAGCCCGAGGACCAGCAGGCACGTCCCTGGGGGATGCATCAGGCACCTCGCTTCCCTGGCTCGGAATCCATGCTCACAGAACGGGCTCACTGTAATCTGGCTTCGCGAGGAGATCTGCCTAAAATGAGAGAATGATTGATAGTTGTACTTCTCACTGTCCGTTAAATTACTAACACTTAGGGGAAAAACATGTCACGTTTCTGTGAGTTTGGTGAAAGTGAGCTTGCCGTGAGCTGGTTCTATGTGCTGGCATTCGAGGTCTGTGAGTGCTCAAGGTTCCTCCTCGCACCAAACAGGTCCGACGCTTTCACCCAGGGGTCCAGTGTGGCGGCCACGAGCCACACGTGGAGACTGGGCACCTGAAACATGCCTGGCCTGAACTGAGACGTGCTGGAAGCATCAAGGACGGGCCAGACTTCAAAGGCTTGGTAACAGAGAAAAGAACGTACATCATCAAGAATGGTGTTTTATAGTGGCTACATGCCCTAAACGATAGCATATTCTGGACATGCTGGAATCAATGTTATTAGAGTGAGTCCCACCTGTTTCTTTTCCCTTTTAAAATAAGACTACTACGGAAGTGACAACCACGGCTCATGCGGTATTTCCGCTGGTCGTCGTCCTTCTATGTGACGACAACAGTGTCTGCACTCTTGACACTTACCCTTGCAAAGGAGACGGGGCTTGTGGGGTCCGGGAGAGGCCCAGCAGTGCCCTTCTTGCACAGAAACTACTCCAGTACAATCAAGGGGCTGTTTCTCGCCCTCTGACTTCCAAAAGGCCATCGCCAGCAGTCTTTTAGTACCTGCAGGAGGGCCTGACGTTCCCGTGCGGACAGAGGGCCGTGGAGGCCAGATACTGGGCTCAGAGCCACCCTCTCTGGGCCATCAGGACTCGGCCACCCGCGCCCCGGGCCCTGGCTGGCTTGCCGCGAGGTGCAGGTGGCCGAGGGGCCCCAGCACGGTGCCTGCGCGCAGTTCTGCCTGAGCCGAGCGTCCGGTGAGCCAGCGCTCGAGCCGAGGCGCGAATGCTTAGCTTTCCTGGTAATGGCGTTACGGTTTCCCACGGACTGACTTACAAGGTAAATATCAAAGATAAAAATGTGAAAAGATAGGTCTTTATTCATCAAAAGTGAACAGCAACAGGCACATATTAAAATGAGTCGGGCAAAGCCTTTTACAAACGGCTTTACACTCAAGCTTTCTCCCAAGAAAATGGCTGTTGCGACAAACTGTAAACATAATTCATAAACAGTCTTTTACAGGAACAAGGGAGATACATTGGAACTAAAGGAAAGCACCGGTTTCTCGTAAAACTAGGTTACAGTTGTGCTTACTTTACATAAAACAATTTAAAACAAATTACAAAAGTGGAATGTTTGTAAGTTTAAAATTAGTCCTTAGATTTTTTTTTTTTTGTCCTAGAAAACATCTGTTCACATCAAAAGGCCCGTTGAAGGGGAACGTTTTGTCAAAGGGAGGGACGAGAAAGCAATGCACTTTTTTTTTTTCTTCCCCCAAATCAAAACAAGAAGTTTGGTCACTTAGCTTGGTGCATAGTTAAGGCATCTGGCGTCTGGAGCGATCTGTCACGGCCGACCTCCCTGCCCCTCCCACGTGCGGCTGCTCACCACAGTCACATTCTACAAGAATAAATAAAAGCTGACGTCTCTGATCCATCCCATGTGGATAAATAGAACACATGCACGGCCACACATGCACGAGCGTGCACCACGCACACATCTGCACACACACGCACACACACCTCTCACTCCCTGCAGCGAGAGGGACTCCAGTACCCTTGCTGTGAAGGACACACTGGCCCATCCCACTTTATTTCAGATTGGCAATACCCTGAGCTGATGATGGTGTTTTAAACATTCCACCTTTTGTTGTTTTTTGTTTTTTTCTGGCATGTACAGGTCAAGTGTACAGTAGTGGAAAGAACATGCAATGTCTTCACTGTGGAATCATAAAACACAGCTAGGACACAGGGGTGCTGCCACGCCCGCCCCAAATTAAAAACTACACAGTTCAAAAAGGATTGCATTGCCAAACGGCACTGGAGTGAAAGCCTGGTGGCGGCACTGATAAGCGCTCAGTTTCCAGTGCACGAAGTAAAACTAGAGCAAACAGGAGGCTTTGGCGGCATCCGAAGAAGAAAGGCAAACCGGGGAGAGGGGCGGGTGGGAAAGAGCTGCAGTTCTAGGTTTGATCTTCAGAATTCTTAGTGGTTCCTTCAGAATCATGCTCCAAGGCAAACTGAGAACCGGTATTTCAAGAGTTGGTTTGTAAACATTTGAGTTTTGCCAGAGGCGCAGACACTGGGCACTTCACATTTCTGTTTTCTCCCGAGAGAAGTCAGTGGAAGGGACCGATGATGCACGTGGCTTGCATCAGACTGGCTGAATTCCGAAGATTCCCGCTGAAGCCTTCAGTTCAAGTTGCGCGAAGCTTCGAGGAGCACACTGGCCACCATAGCACTTCTTGCAGAACTTCCCAGCTTGTTCCCTCCCCGTCGCTCCCGCTGGACTGTGCATATTAAGAGGGTCTCTCCCAAAAGCCAAATGCATATTGCTGTAGGTTCGGGTCTTGTCATTCAATAGTGGGTTCACGTGATCCAACAGAGGCAATCTCGGAACTAAATCACGCTGGCATCACTCACTTCCCTTGGCAGTCAAGCCTAAGTCCCCTCACCTCAAGACCCCGTTCACATTCCTAGCAACCTCCAGGAGGCTGCCTGTCCATGGGTGCTGCGGGTTATGATAACCGGTTTTCCTGAGGTAATAACTGTGAGCTCAGCTCCTCGAAGGCGGTGTCCGTGTCCTCGCTGCTGGACTGTTCCCTCTGCAGGCCCTTCCAGCTGGCTTTGTTCAGCCCCACGTGGCCCAGCATCGTCTGGGACAGCCTGGTGTTGGAGAACCGGGCCCATTCCGTGAACAGGGGCTCCACGAGATAGGTCATAAAACCTGAGGAATGAGAGAGAAGAGGCATCAGTGTGTGTTCTGAAATTCTCAAATGTCGATACGGCCTCTGCTCTCTTAAGCCCTATTTCAGCATGACCTATCTCCTACTTTTCAAAAGATGGTTGTGAAAATTTACATACCTTCTTTGAAGAATCTGTGTGAGCAACTTAAACTTGAAGTAAAGGTGAGCTGACATGCACAGCACATCTCTTCTGATGACGCCTCTGAGCTGCACCCACCGCATCCTATTAATATTCCAGTAGGACCGCAATGGCCCTGGAGCAGGGCACAGCAGGTCTGAGGGCTGCTTCCCCCGAGACCGCTGGAACCTAAGGGGAGGTATCCTGGGGTACAAGTGACAAGACCCGAACCGAGCTGCAGCTGCTGTACCACTGGGGGAGGTGGTCATGGGCACGCTCTCTGTGTATCGATACCTCAGAGTTTATAATGCCCAAATTCACGACACCGAGGCTTCCCTGGTAGCTCAGATGGTAAAGAACCTGCCTGCCAATGCAGGAGACCCGGGTTTGATCCCTGGGTTGGGAAGATCCCCTGGAGAAGGGAATGACAGCCCACTCCCGTATTCTTGCCTGGGAAACCCCAGAGACAGTGGGGCGTGGTGGGTTATGGTGCATTGGATACGACTGAGTAAACCACATGACACCAAGCATGAGTCTAAAAAGATCAGAGAAGATGAAGCATTTACCAAAGTGAATACCAGAAGTGTACAAGGGGACAACTGTAGAGATAACTCATACAATCCATCTCCCCTGATCACAGTCCAAAAGGAAAAGTGATTTCAGGGCTGACCGCATCGCTGGGTACACAGCACTTGAGCCCACACTGTACCTGACTTAATGCTACCCAGCATCTTACTCAGGGTCAAAGAATGCTAAAAACCAAAAACATCTTATCATCAACCGTTTTCCTGAGGTAATAACTGTGAGCTCAGCTCCTCGAAGGCGGTGTCCGTGTCCTCGCTGCTGGACTGTTCCCTCTGCAGGCCCTTCCAGCTGGCTTTGTTCAGCCCCACGTGGCCCAGCATCGTCTGGGACAGCCTGGTGTTGGAGAACCGGGCCCATTCCGTGAACAGGGGCTCCACGAGATAGGTCATAAAACCTGAGGAATGAGAGAGAAGAGGCATCAGTGTGTGTTCTGAAATTCTCAAATGTCGATACGGCCTCTGCTCTCTTAAGCCCTATTTCAGCATGACCTATCTCCTACTTTTCAAAAGATGGTTGTGAAAATTTACATACCTTCTTTGAAGAATCTGTGTGAGCAACTTAAACTTGAAGTAAAGGTGAGCTGACATGCACAGCACATCTCTTCTGATGACGCCTCTGAGCTGCACCCACCGCATCCTATTAATATTCCAGTAGGACCGCAATGGCCCTGGAGCAGGGCACAGCAGGTCTGAGGGCTGCTTCCCCCGAGACCGCTGGAACCTAAGGGGAGGTATCCTGGGGTACAAGTGACAAGACCCGAACCGAGCTGCAGCTGCTGTACCACTGGGGGAGGTGGTCATGGGCACGCTCTCTGTGTATCGATACCTCAGAGTTTATAATGCCCAAATTCACGACACCGAGGCTTCCCTGGTAGCTCAGATGGTAAAGAACCTGCCTGCCAATGCAGGAGACCCGGGTTTGATCCCTGGGTTGGGAAGATCCCCTGGAGAAGGGAATGACAGCCCACTCCCGTATTCTTGCCTGGGAAACCCCAGAGACAGTGGGGCGTGGTGGGTTATGGTGCATTGGATACGACTGAGTAAACCACATGACACCAAGCATGAGTCTAAAAAGATCAGAGAAGATGAAGCATTTACCAAAGTGAATACCAGAAGTGTACAAGGGGACAACTGTAGAGATAACTCATACAATCCATCTCCCCTGATCACAGTCCAAAAAGGAAAAGTGATTTCAGGGCTGACCGCATCGCTGGGTACACAGCACTTGAGCCCACACTGTACCTGACTTAATGCTACCCAGCATCTTACTCAGGGTCAAAGAAGCCTCCTAGGAAACACTGGAACGAACAAACCACATAGAGGAGGAGAAGCAAATATAACATCATCTTCCTAAACTTCTAATCAAGGACAGGAAAACGTACACACACATTCTGTCACTGCTTATTTAACTGTTTTAGGTTTTTCTTCATTTCTACAACTTTCTCCTCAGCGAAAGATCATAAACAACACATGTTCCACTTGGGACTGCCCCTGCTGGTTCATGATCCCGATGCAGGAGGCTGGGGTTCAAGCCCTGGTCAGGGAACTAGCTCTCGCATGCCACAGTTGAGCTGGTGTGCTCCAAGTAAAGACCCCACATGTTGCAATGAAGACTGAAGATGCTGCACGCAGCAAGTAAGACCTGGATCAGCCACATAAGTACATATTAAGAAAAAAACCTCACTGGAGGTGAGGCAATTAGCACTCACTACTTTTAATCAGAAAAGTCATATACGGTCTGATAGCTGAATTTTAACTGAAGGAATTCTGGTCTCTGAAGCAGCAGTGACAATCCTGGAAATTCAGCCTTCTTCCATGTCTTCCGTCCCCTCCACACGTGTTAACTGAGAACCTACGCTGGGCTGGCCCGGGATCAGCAGTGAACAGAGATGGGCCCTCCACAAGGAACATTCTGGTGAAGCGAGAGGACCCGGGATAACGTCACCACTGCAGTCAGAGACCACAGTGGCTTCTAGCAGCAGCCACCCTCACGCCCCTGGCCATTGGATACGACTGAGTAAACCACATGACACCAAGCATGAGTCTAAAAAGATCAGAGAAGATGGAGCATTTACCAAAGTGAATACCAGAAGTGTACAAGGGGCCAACTGTAGAACCTGTGCCCAGAGCCCTGTCTTCTCTGGGCACCTCACTCAGGTCATGAGGAGCCAGTGTCCTGTACCCAAATGCAGGACCTTATCACCACAGGTTTCAAAGGATCCATCTTCTTTTTTTAAAATAGAATGGCATTCAGCCTTAAAAAAAAAAAAAAAAAATATATATATATATATATATATATTTATATATATATTTTTTTTTAATTTACTTTTGGCTGTGCTGGCCTAGTTGCAGTGTGTGGGTTTCTCACTGCAGTGGCTTCTCCTGTTGCAGCAGCAGATCCTTAGCCACTGGACCACCAGGGAAGCCCAGGATCCATCTTCTCTGATTCTCCCACTGTCCACTGGCTGAGAGCATCTTCCTCCTGCTACTCCTGTCCAACAGATAGGCTGTCACCCCGGGCTCTCGGGCCAGCCCCTGGGAGCTGTGACCACAGGCATTCAGCACCTCAGGGGTGACAACAGCTTGGAGGGAGGGAAGGTGGCTTCTGGAGGTGACAGCTGAGGTGCAGCCTTGAGGAAAAGGAGTCTATTGGGAGAGTGGCAAGGCCCCGAGTGAAGGGGCCCTGTGAGGTCCCAAGTTGCTGCAGGTAAATGACGGGGGAAGTCTTGGGGAGAAGATGGAAGAGACCATTCGCGGCCAGGTTACAGGGACCTGTGCGCAGTGCGGGAGAATCAGCTTCAACCAGTAGGTGGCGCTGATGGGAAAGAGCCTGCCGTCGTGGGTGGCTGGTCCCAGAATGACACAAATGACATAGATTTTGGGGGTTGGGGGCTGTGCTGAGTCTTCATTGCTGTGCACGGGGTTTTCCGTAGTTGCAGAGAGCAGGTGCAAGGGCTCTGCCATCCCACAGCATGTGGGATCTTCTCGGACCAGGGATCAAACCTCTGTCCCCTACAATGGCAGGCAAATTCTTAACCCCTGAACCTCCAGGGAAGTCCCCATTCTTTCCATTTTAGAACAGCAAGTTACTGCAACCTGCTCTGCTTTTTAAATAACGATTTATTTCTGGCTGTGCTGGGTCTTCACTGCTGTGCGTGGGCTTTCTCCAATTGTGGCGAGGGAGGGCTACTCTCTAGCTGTGCTGTGCAGGCTTCTCATGGTAGTGGCTTCTGTTGTTGCAGAGCACGGGCTCTAGGCCCACAGGTTTCAGGAGCTGAGGCCCTAGCCACCCCCTGGCATGCGGGATCTTTGAGCAGGGATCCAACCTGTGTCCCCTGCATTGGCAGGCAGATTCTTAACCACTGGACCACCAGGGAAGCTCTGCTCTGTTTTTTATGAACTAAAATGAGAGTAAATGATTAAAAAAAAAAAAAAAAAACACACCCCAAGAATATGATTTCTTAAAGTACTTAAAAATCATAAATAAGTATAATTTTAATATTTATATTTCAGACAGATCTCTCTTCCTGACAAAATTAAAGTCAATGGCATTTTAAAAACCAGTTATATCTGAGTTTGTATAGTTACCAATCTGGATGTTGGCAATTGATTCAGTCTGACGATCACAGAGTGGACTCACACCCAAATGAAACTTTTTTTCTATATCTCCTAGAAATTAAAAAAAAGAGAATTATGAATGTGGAATATACCTATTGGTTAAATATATAACTAAATCTTACCTGTAAATTCCTTAGGAAAAATGTTAACATACTTGATCCTCCTGAGAGGACACCTTCTAAATTAGTTCTTTTTTAAATGTTAAATTATTTACAGAAAGAAAAGCTTGCCAAGCTGGTATCCTATTTTACATGGAGAGGTCCATGTAAAACTTTTACTAGACATTATTCCAGGAGTGCAATTCTGTCAGTATTTTAGTTTAAAACTTAGATTTCTAAAAGGAAGATGCATGGACTGTAAACAACAAAACTCTGTAAAAGTTAAAAGCAAAATAAACGTTTAAAAAAAAAAAAAGGAAGATGCATGGACTGCAGATCCTTTCTGGCTTTAAGTCACAAAGTATGTCACAGGGCCACACCCTCCTCACAGGACAAGGATGGAGCAAGGGCAGGACCACCTTTCTGTGCAGCAAAACTTTCAACCTGCTCTACCTCTGTTCATAAATGCCATCCAACAGCAAGTTACTGCAATTCTGCTTTTTAAATAACGATTTATTTCTGGCTGTGCTGGGTCTTCACTGCTGTGCGTGGGCTTTCTCAATTGTGGCGAGGGAGGGCTACTCTCTAGCTGTGCTGTGCAGGCTTCTCATGGTAGTGGCTTCTGTTGTTGCAGAGCACGGGCTCTAGGCCCACAGGTTTCAGGAGCTGAGGCCCTAGCCACCCCCTGGCATGCGGGATCTTTGAGCAGGGATCCAACCTGTGTCCCCTGCATTGGCAGGCAGATTCTTAACCACTGGACCACCAGGGAAGCTCTGCTCTGTTTTTTATGAACTAAAATGAGAGTAAATGATTAAAAAAAAAAAAAAAAAACACACCCCAAGAATATGATTTCTTAAAGTACTTAAAAATCATAAATAAGTATAATTTTAATATTTATATTTCAGACAGATCTCTCTTCCTGACAAAATTAAAGTCAATGGCATTTTAAAAACCAGTTATATCTGAGTTTGTATAGTTACCAATCTGGATGTTGGCAATTGATTCAGTCTGACGATCACAGAGTGGACTCACACCCAAATGAAACTTTTTCTATATCTCCTAGAAATTAAAAAAAAGAGAATTATGAATGTGGAATATACCTATTGGTTAAATATATAACTAAATCTTACCTGTAAATTCCTTAGGAAAAATGTTAACATACTTGATCCTCCTGAGAGGACACCTTCTAAATTAGTTCTTTTTTAAATGTTAAATTATTTACAGAAAGAAAAGCTTGCCAAGCTGGTATCCTATTTTACATGGAGAGGTCCATGTAAAACTTTTACTAGACATTATTCCAGGAGTGCAATTCTGTCAGTATTTTAGTTTAAAACTTAGATTTCTAAAAGGAAGATGCATGGACTGTAAACAACAAAACTCTGTAAAAGTTAAAAGCAAAATAAACGTTTAAAAAAAAAAAAAGGAAGATGCATGGACTGCAGATCCTTTCTGGCTTTAAGTCACAAAGTATGTCACAGGGCCACACCCTCCTCACAGGACAAGGATGGAGCAAGGGCAGGACCACCTTTCTGTGCAGCAAAACTTTCAACCTGCTCTACCTCTGTTCATAAATGCACACAGATCAGACCATTTCAAAAGACAACGGCTGATTTTCCAACAGGTCCTCAGTTTGGGCATTATTGATTCTACGCACAGCTGCTGTGAACTGTCACTAAAACTACTGGGCATCTGCTGCCAGCCTCTGCAACTCTCTGCGGCGTTTTATTCATATGACGCTAGAAAACAAAACAGCTGAAGAGATGACCACTTGGTACTGTGACTTGCCTTGATGGAAGAATTCCTCTGTGACTTTTTCACTCCACTGCTTGCTTAAGTCCCAGGTCCGACATGGGTTACAGATATCAGCACACTTCAAAGCCATCTGGCAAGCAAAATATGAAAACTGTCTTAAGAGAAAAAGTAAAATTTCAAATGTAGCTAAGTGTAATATAATCTAATAGTGGGGAAAAGAACATCTTAAAAAAGAAAATGTTCCAATAGGACATCTGTTAGTCTTGGGGGGCTTCCCTGGTGGCTCGGACGGTAAAGAATCTGCCTCCTATGCAGGAAAACCTGGGTTCAATCCCTGTGTTGGGAAGATCCCTTGGAGGAGGAAATGGTAACCCACTCCAGTATTCTTGCCTGAAGAAATACATGGACAGAGGGGCCTAGTGGGCTACAGTCCATGAAGTTGCAAAGTTAGACACAACTAAGCGACTTTCATTTTCACACTGAGCTGATGATACTATGAGTTGTAGCAATTATTTTTATAGAGGCACTGAAAGCCTAACCTAATTAAGCACACTTGGTAATACCAGAGAGCTAACACAGGACTGCATTAACCAGAAAGCTACAAAGCAAATCAGCTGTTTCTCATTTTTTAGATATGAGAACTTAATAAAATCAAATACTGTTTGGGACTTCCCTGCCCATCTAGTGGTTAAGACTCAGTGTTTCCAATGCAGGGGGTACAGATTTCAATCCCTGGTCAGTGAACTAAGATCCTCCATGCTGTGCAGCGTGGCCAAAATGTTTTTAAAAATAATGTTACTGATTGACACCCCGGTCTTGCAAAAACTGTTTTTGTTAGAAATCTCGCGTAAAAAAACTATACAAGCAATGGCACTTTCCTGGGCAGCAGACTTGCCTTCTGCAAAGCCTTGCTGACCACAGCTTCCCTCAAGATGGAGCCACTCAGAGAATGACACGTGAAGGTTTCATTTTTATTCTCACCATCTGTCCTAGAAACAGAATCTTCTCAGGCCTCCTTTTACCTGTAAGACCAAATGCCTGTGCCTGACGTCTTCCAGCCGCAGGTCACCTTTGTCCAGATGGGCCCGGAACAAGGACAGGTACTCATTCTGGCGGCTGATGTCCGTGGCCAGGATCAGAGCACCTATCTGAGCCTCCATCTGCTGTCTGGGAGCAAAGAGACATACAGGAAAACACAAGGCTATCAGCGGCATCGCCACTTCTCCATGATTTTCTTCCTTAATCTCAATACTCAGGAACCTTTCCAGGGCTCTACGATATTCAGCTTTTATGAGAGATGGGCTTTAAAGAATGCATTAAAAAAAAATCTACTAAAATAGTCAAACTAAAACCAAGAGAGTCTGTAAGCAAATACCAATAGACAAACACTCTAAGAAGAATGCATAATGGTGGAATGATATGCCTTAAAAAAAAGGTCTACGTGTGACTGGCATGTTGCTAGAGAACATTCTTTGCTGTCATGTAGGGAAGAACTGTGGATTCTTTTTTGGTGCCTGAGGCAGAAGCAGGGTCAGACAGAGGAGAAACAGCCTATCTGACCATTGACTCCTGCAGATATTCAGAGATGTCTGCGTAAAACCTGGTGAACTTCCATCAAACAAGTTAATAAAGTTACGATTCAACTATATTTTCAAAGCAAAATCAAGAATCAACTATCGGGCTTCCCTGGTGGTCCAGTGGGCGGGGACGCCGCCTTGCGGTGCAGGGGCGCCGGCTCAATCCGGCCTAAAAATAAAAGAAAGCTACAAAGCAAATCAGCTGTTTCTCATTTTTAGATATGAGAACTTAATAAAATCAAATACTGTTTGGGACTTCCCTGCCCATCTAGTGGTTAAGACTCAGTGTTTCCAATGCAGGGGGTACAGATTTCAATCCCTGGTCAGTGAACTAAGATCCTCCATGCTGTGCAGCGTGGCCAAAATGTTTTTAAAAATAATGTTACTGATTGACACCCCGGTCTTGCAAAAACTGTTTTTGTTAGAAATCTCGCGTAAAAAAACTATACAAGCAATGGCACTTTCCTGGGCAGCAGACTTGCCTTCTGCAAAGCCTTGCTGACCACAGCTTCCCTCAAGATGGAGCCACTCAGAGAATGACACGTGAAGGTTTCATTTTTATTCTCACCATCTGTCCTAGAAACAGAATCTTCTCAGGCCTCCTTTTACCTGTAAGACCAAATGCCTGTGCCTGACGTCTTCCAGCCGCAGGTCACCTTTGTCCAGATGGGCCCGGAACAAGGACAGGTACTCATTCTGGCGGCTGATGTCCGTGGCCAGGATCAGAGCACCTATCTGAGCCTCCATCTGCTGTCTGGGAGCAAAGAGACATACAGGAAAACACAAGGCTATCAGCGGCATCGCCACTTCTCCATGATTTTCTTCCTTAATCTCAATACTCAGGAACCTTTCCAGGGCTCTACGATATTCAGCTTTTATGAGAGATGGGCTTTAAAGAATGCATTAAAAAAAAATCTACTAAAATAGTCAAACTAAAACCAAGAGAGTCTGTAAGCAAATACCAATAGACAAACACTCTAAGAAGAATGCATAATGGTGGAATGATATGCCTTAAAAAAAAGGTCTACGTGTGACTGGCATGTTGCTAGAGAACATTCTTTGCTGTCATGTAGGGAAGAACTGTGGATTCTTTTTTGGTGCCTGAGGCAGAAGCAGGGTCAGACAGAGGAGAAACAGCCTATCTGACCATTGACTCCTGCAGATATTCAGAGATGTCTGCGTAAAACCTGGTGAACTTCCATCAAACAAGTTAATAAAGTTACGATTCAACTATATTTTCAAAGCAAAATCAAGAATCAACTATCGGGCTTCCCTGGTGGTCCAGTGGGCGGGGACGCCGCCTTGCGGTGCAGGGGGCGCCGGCTCAATCCCTGGCCTGGGAGGATCCTATGTGCCACGGAGCGGCTGGACCGATGTGTCCAATTGCCGAGCCGGAGCTCTGGGGTGCATGTGCCCAGAGCCGGTGCTCTGCGACAACAGAGGCCACTGCAATGGGAGGCCCACATGTGCCGGGGAACAAAGATGGATGTAAATAGATAAATGAAAGACCAATAGAAGTGACCCCTCCTCCCCAAAATAATTATCTGTAAGGGAAAACATAACATGTTAATGCAAATAACAAATATATCATTTAAAAAAACTGTCTCAAGTCAAATAACAATGTTTAAAAATTCCTTTCATTTCAATGGGCCATCACAAATGTTGTCTTTGTATAATGACCAGTAAAGAGCTAATCATTATAGATGAAAAAGCTCACAATATGAAATATTAAATGAAACAAGTCCTAAAAAAAGACATAAAAAGATGCTCTTATGTAGTATTCCCGATTTTCAGTTTTTATTTGAATTAAATATGAGAATTCAACAGGGTTAACCATCAAATCCAAAACATAGTAAAAAACAAAAAGTAAAGCAAACAATTTAATCTGTCTTACTCAAGAAAAGCAGCATTTCTATATAGTAACAGCATTTAGTATGTGGTGGTTTAATAGTTTTTATATATTTGTACTACAACAAGAAACAATTTTACTTAACAGAAGTATCCTCACAATTCCAAATTGTACCCATGAATACAGATTTTAAAAAATAAAAAGTCCAGCTTTTTTCTTATGATCATTACCAAAAATTGCTAAGTTTTTTTTTTTTATAAAGTTCTTTTAAACTGAGAAAGTGAAGAAGAACAGTAACTTAAACCTTGACACCCCAAGCATGCTTTTATGTCTCACTTTTTTCTAGAATTAGGCACTTTATTTTTTTTAAGATTTTTTTTCTTTTTCCCCATCATACCTCTTTTATTTATATTTATTTTCATCCATCTTTTTATTCTTTGGCCTGTGTGGGCCTCCCATTGCAGTGGCCTCTCGTTGCAGAGCACTGGCTCTGGGCGCATGTGCTCCAGAGCGCTGGCTTGTAACTGGACACACTGGTCCAGCCGCTCCATGGCACATGGGATCTTCCGGGGCCAGCGATGGAACTGGTGCTCCTTGCACTGCTAGGTGGACTCTTTGCCCACTGGACCACCAGGGAAGCCCTAGAATTAGGCACTTTATATCCACTGACATGGTCTTCCTAAGTCACCTTCTCTGGGTGAGGCACCAGTAAAAGCTTTTGCTGGTGGGCCAGTGGCAGGAGATTTTGTCACTATCACCACATTAGGCTCCCTTACACTCATGCTTATTGTTTCAGTTTCTCAAATGGCCTGTGTCTGCTCAGTTGTCTCTAACTCTGGGATCCCATGGACTGCAGCCTTCCAGGCTTCTTTGTGGGATTTTCCAGGCAAGAATACTGGAGTGGGTTCCCATTTCCTCCTCCAGGGGATCTTCCCAACCCAGAGTTTGAATCTGCGCCTCCTGCATTGGCAGGTGGATTGTTTACCACTGAACCACCTGGGAAGCTCCGCTCAAATAGTCTGCTTAACATCAAATGACACTGTCTTAAAAAAAATAATAAGTGTTTTTCATCCTTTCTATTCACTATTTTTCCTGAAACAAATTTTAATGAATCTTTTTCTTACACAGATTGTTTACTTTCTATCCAATTCACCTTTATAGATAGAATTTAAGGTTTTGTTCAAAAAAGTATAAAATGGAAATACATAATACCATATATAAGTAAGCAATAAACCAGACCAGAGCCATTGGGTATTTGAAATGGATTTTGTACTGATCCTTCATAAAAATTCACTGAAAAAAAATTGTTACTGTATTTCAGAACAGTTTAAAATTACTAAAATTTTGATGTAAATTTTTTTTAAGCTTTTATTTTACTTTTAACTTTTACAGTTTTGTTGTTTACAGATATGTATGTTCCCAGATTAGTCATATGGTAAATTTTTAAAATAAGATAATTTACCTTCAAAAAAAACTTTGTTTTTCCAACTTAATGTCCACAGTTCATAACTAAGTAATTCTGTCTTCACTCAACCTACCTGCTTTCTAACGGCATGTGGGAGAATAAACCGGATTCTCTCAATAACCCCACTGCAGATCTCCAGTGGTGATTTTCCAGTACTGAGGTATTCTACCAAAAAACAAAAGGAGGGGAGCAGATCTGAGTTATCAAATGGTAAGTCTAATGCTAAACATAAAGAATTCGTTCTGAGTAACACGAAGCTGGTTAAAGTGCTAACATCCATTGAGAATTTACTGACTGCTTCCACTCCTTTAAAAAGTGACACACTTTCTAGAGAGGAAGCCTATTCAACGTTGAGGAGGAGGCTGCACTAACCTTGTATAAAGTTGCCAGGTAATGGTTAGTTTTAATAAGGAAGGGTTGGTTGACACCTGGGTGATCCAGATCGTGAGTGGCAGCGGCAATTAAGCTCAGCAAGACGTCCCAGGGAGTCACGGAGTTGGCAAGCTAGAGGGCGGCAAGGAATAGCCAGTTACAGACACACCTGCAACAAACTGTACCGCGACCACAGCTGCTCTGCACCTGCCCTGCCCGAGACTGCTGCTGGGCTCCTTGTCATGTTCCTCTGACTGGCCGTCCAGGCCACGGCGTGCCTGCCAGGGGCTGCCCGGAGGGGCAGGCGGCGTGGGATGTGGTCCCTGCCCACAGGGAGGTCATGGAAGCAGCTCACCCTTAAACACTGCTTCATGTTAAACAAGCGTAATAAAGATGACAGGTAAAGAATAAACTACCTTTCTGAGGAATAATGGCTTTAAAACAACAAGCCGGGGTGAGTATTACTGTCGTCACCTGAGGAGAAGGCCCATGAGTGTGCTTTTTTTTTTTTTTGGTCACTTCTATTGGTTTTTCATTTATTTATTGCCATCCATCTTTGTTCTTTGGCCTGTGCGGGCCTCCCATTGCAGTGGCCTCTCTCGTTGGAGAGCACTGGCTCTGGGCACATGCGCTCCAGGGCTCCAGTTCAGAAGTTGGACACATCGACGATCCCAGCCACTCCGTGGCACGTGGGATCTTCCCAGGGCAAGGATTGAACCAGCGCCTCTTGCACTGCCAGGCGGTGATAAGATAATTTACCTTCAAAAAAAACTTTGTTTTTCCAACTTAATGTCCACAGTTCATAACTAAGTAATTCTGTCTTCACTCAACCTACCTGCTTTCTAACGGCATGTGGGAGAATAAACCGGATTCTCTCAATAACCCCACTGCAGATCTCCAGTGGTGATTTTCCAGTACTGAGGTATTCTACCAAAAAACAAAAGGAGGGGAGCAGATCTGAGTTATCAAATGGTAAGTCTAATGCTAAACATAAAGAATTCGTTCTGAGTAACACGAAGCTGGTTAAAGTGCTAACATCCATTGAGAATTTACTGACTGCTTCCACTCCTTTAAAAAGTGACACACTTTCTAGAGAGGAAGCCTATTCAACGTTGAGGAGGAGGCTGCACTAACCTTGTATAAAGTTGCCAGGTAATGGTTAGTTTTAATAAGGAAGGGTTGGTTGACACCTGGGTGATCCAGATCGTGAGTGGCAGCGGCAATTAAGCTCAGCAAGACGTCCCAGGGAGTCACGGAGTTGGCAAGCTAGAGGGCGGCAAGGAATAGCCAGTTACAGACACACCTGCAACAAACTGTACCGCGACCACAGCTGCTCTGCACCTGCCCTGCCCGAGACTGCTGCTGGGCTCCTTGTCATGTTCCTCTGACTGGCCGTCCAGGCCACGGCGTGCCTGCCAGGGGCTGCCCGGAGGGGCAGGCGGCGTGGGATGTGGTCCCTGCCCACAGGGAGGTCATGGAAGCAGCTCACCCTTAAACACTGCTTCATGTTAAACAAGCGTAATAAAGATGACAGGTAAAGAATAAACTACCTTTCTGAGGAATAATGGCTTTAAAACAACAAGCCGGGGTGAGTATTACTGTCGTCACCTGAGGAGAAGGCCCATGAGTGTGCTTTTTTTTTTTTTTGGTCACTTCTATTGGTTTTTCATTTATTTATTGCCATCCATCTTTGTTCTTTGGCCTGTGCGGGCCTCCCATTGCAGTGGCCTCTCTCGTTGGAGAGCACTGGCTCTGGGCACATGCGCTCCAGGGCTCCAGTTCAGAAGTTGGACACATCGACGATCCCAGCCACTCCGTGGCACGTGGGATCTTCCCAGGGCAAGGATTGAACCAGCGCCTCTTGCACTGCCAGGCGGTGTCCTTACCCACTGGACCACCAGGGAAACCCTGTCTTTTTGTTGTTGTTGTTGTTAAAAAAAAAAAAAAAAAGATTGTATTATGGTGAGAACAGTGAAGGTGAGATCTACCCTTTTAATTTTTTTTGATGTGTCGGGGGGATTCAGCTGTTCTTTATTGACATGGAGTCCAGCTATCCCTAGCCTCCAGAAGCATGAGGGAGGTCCCCAGGGCTTAAAGTTCACACTTTTCCTGGGTTCTCCTTCAGGGTGACGGTTCAGTTGAAGACAAGCTGTCCCTGCTGGCTGTCTGGATCTACAGGAAAGTACCTTTTAATTTTTTAAGTGTACAATATTGTAAAAGCATGACCGAGGCTATTTATCGACAAATTAATCATTGGGCTTCAATCGAGAATTCAAACGCAAGGTTACTTCTGAGCTCCTAAATGATGAAGGAGTGATTGGGGTGGGTTACTTTATGTCAAACTGGTAATAAAACCCTCTCCCAGTGGATGGGTGCATTTAGAACTGGGTACACAGTACATTCGTCTCAGGAAAAGAATCTCGTAGAAGGGCAATTACTATTTTACTCTCAATCATCATCTACTAATCTGCTTGATAAACTGATGACAATACATAAGCTTACTACCCAACTGAAATTTTCCATGATAAAAAAAATGATCACCTTGGGGCTTCCTGGACTTTCAGCCAACCGGGAGGACATAATGGCTCACCCTTAAACACTGCTTCATGTTAAACAAGCGTAATAAAGATGACAGGTAAAGAATAAACTACCTTTCTGAGGAATAATGGCTTTAAAACAACAAGCCGGGGTGAGTATTACTGTCGTCACCTGAGGAGAAGGCCCATGAGTGTGCTTTTTTTTTTTTTTGGTCACTTCTATTGGTTTTTCATTTATTTATTGCCATCCATCTTTGTTCTTTGGCCTGTGCGGGCCTCCCATTGCAGTGGCCTCTCTCGTTGGAGAGCACTGGCTCTGGGCACATGCGCTCCAGGGCTCCAGTTCAGAAGTTGGACACATCGACGATCCCAGCCACTCCGTGGCACGTGGGATCTTCCCAGGGCAAGGATTGAACCAGCGCCTCTTGCACTGCCAGGCGGTGTCCTTACCCACTGGACCACCAGGGAAACCCTGTCTTTTTGTTGTTGTTGTTGTTAAAAAAAAAAAAAAAAAGATTGTATTATGGTGAGAACAGTGAAGGTGAGATCTACCCTTTTAATTTTTTTTGATGTGTCGGGGGGATTCAGCTGTTCTTTATTGACATGGAGTCCAGCTATCCCTAGCCTCCAGAAGCATGAGGGAGGTCCCCAGGGCTTAAAGTTCACACTTTTCCTGGGTTCTCCTTCAGGGTGACGGTTCAGTTGAAGACAAGCTGTCCCTGCTGGCTGTCTGGATCTACAGGAAAGTACCTTTTAATTTTTTAAGTGTACAATATTGTAAAAGCATGACCGAGGCTATTTATCGACAAATTAATCATTGGGCTTCAATCGAGAATTCAAACGCAAGGTTACTTCTGAGCTCCTAAATGATGAAGGAGTGATTGGGGTGGGTTACTTTATGTCAAACTGGTAATAAAACCCTCTCCCAGTGGATGGGTGCATTTAGAACTGGGTACACAGTACATTCGTCTCAGGAAAAGAATCTCGTAGAAGGGCAATTACTATTTTACTCTCAATCATCATCTACTAATCTGCTTGATAAACTGATGACAATACATAAGCTTACTACCCAACTGAAATTTTCCATGATAAAAAAAATGATCACCTTGGGGCTTCCCTGGTAGCTCAGTAGTAGAGATCACCAGCCAATGCAGAGGACACGAGTTGGATCCCTGATCTGGAAGGTCCCACATGCTGCAAAGCAACTAAGCCTGTGAGCCACAACTATGGAGCCTGTGCTCTAGAGCCTCAGAGCCACAACTGTTAAGCCCATGTGCCGCAGCGACTGAAGCCCGTGTGCCCTAGAGCCTGAGTTCCACAACAAGAGAAGTCACCGCAACAAGAAATCTGCTCATCTCAGAGAGGAGCCCCCACTCCCTGCAACTAGAGAAGAGTCTGTGGCAGCAGTGAAAACCCAGAACAGCCAAAATCAATAAATTTAAAAGATGCATTTCCTTAACAACAAAAAAATTACCTTGAGCATGTCACCTGCCTTGCACGAATGACCTCCCGCTTCCTGACCGACTTCTACTCATCCTTTAAGGTCCAACCCTGCCAACCTCACCTCATCTCCATTCTGGGCCCGCACGCCTCCACCCACTCCAGCAAACGATTGAGCTGTGCCCCTGTTACACTCTCCAGGTAACACTAGAGTGATACTCTTAGGGAGGCTTTTTGAATTTTTACTTTTAAGTTTCGTTTCAGCGTGCTGGGTCTTAGTGGCTGCCCTTCGTTGTGGTATGTGGCTTCTCACTGCAGTGGCTTCTCCTGTTGGAGAGCACGGACTCTAGAGGGTAAGGGTTTCAGCCGCTGCAGCTCCCGGGCTCAGCAGTTGGGGCTCATGGGCTGAGGTGCTCCACGGCATATGCAATCTTCCTGGACCAGGGACTGAACCCATGTATCTGCATTGGCAGGTGGAGTCTTAGTACCTTTTAATTTTAGCTGCTACATAATAAACCCTCTCCCATTTTTGGAATGGAAGGAGTGATTGGGGTGGGTTACTTTATGTCAAACTGGTAATAAAACCCTCTCCCAGTGGATGGGTGCATTTAGAACTGGGTACACAGTACATTCGTCTCAGGAAAAGAATCTCGTAGAAGGGCAATTACTATTTTACTCTCAATCATCATCTACTAATCTGCTTGATAAACTGATGACAATACATAAGCTTACTACCCAACTGAAATTTTCCATGATAAAAAAAATGATCACCTTGGGGCTTCCCTGGTAGCTCAGTAGTAGAGATCACCAGCCAATGCAGAGGACACGAGTTGGATCCCTGATCTGGAAGGTCCCACATGCTGCAAAGCAACTAAGCCTGTGAGCCACAACTATGGAGCCTGTGCTCTAGAGCCTCAGAGCCACAACTGTTAAGCCCATGTGCCGCAGCGACTGAAGCCCGTGTGCCCTAGAGCCTGAGTTCCACAACAAGAGAAGTCACCGCAACAAGAAATCTGCTCATCTCAGAGAGGAGCCCCCACTCCCTGCAACTAGAGAAGAGTCTGTGGCAGCAGTGAAAACCCAGAACAGCCAAAATCAATAAATTTAAAAGATGCATTTCCTTAACAACAAAAAAATTACCTTGAGCATGTCACCTGCCTTGCACGAATGACCTCCCGCTTCCTGACCGACTTCTACTCATCCTTTAAGGTCCAACCCTGCCAACCTCACCTCATCTCCATTCTGGGCCCGCACGCCTCCACCCACTCCAGCAAACGATTGAGCTGTGCCCCTGTTACACTCTCCAGGTAACACTAGAGTGATACTCTTAGGGAGGCTTTTTAAATTTTTACTTTTAAGTTTCGTTTCAGCGTGCTGGGTCTTAGTGGCTGCCCTTCGTTGTGGTATGTGGCTTCTCACTGCAGTGGCTTCTCCTGTTGGAGAGCACGGACTCTAGAGGGTAAGGGTTTCAGCCGCTGCAGCTCCCGGGCTCAGCAGTTGGGGCTCATGGGCTGAGGTGCTCCACGGCATATGCAATCTTCCTGGACCAGGGACTGAACCCATGTATCCTGCATTGGCAGGTGGAGTCTTACCCACTGCGCCACCAGGGAAGCCCCCAGAGTTGCTTTTGTTTCAGTCTACAGTAGGGCAGTGCTCGCCAAACTTGCAGGATCCTGTGCTCTAACGGTAACAAGGAGTGCGAGCACACACCACCAACACAGTATGTCACGATACTGAACTAACATATGTTGAACATGATAAAGTAAGGATGAACACTGAAAATTTTAAAAATATGAAACAAAAACAGTTTTTATTCGAACTCTATTAACATACTCTTTCTATCCCAGAATGGAGTTTTTTTTTCTACTTTGCTGTTGTTCAGTTGCTAAGTCGTGTCTGACTCTTTGCAACCCTATGGACTGCGGCATGCCAGGCTTCTCCATCCTTCACTACCTCTGGACTTCGCTCAGGTTCATGTCAACTGAGTCGGTGATGCTATCTATCTCATCCTCTGCTGCCCTCTTCTCCTTTTGTCTTCAGTCTTTCTTCCTATCCCTTTTGCCAAATTCATCTTAGTCTGAAAAAAACCACTGTTGGAAGGCTGTGCGTTTAGAAATGCACCCACATTTGGAAGGCTGATCCAGCTACATCTCATTCTTGTGAAGGAAACTTCTGATTTTGAGTCTGATTAAATAACTAAGTTAGGGCTTCCCAGTGGTAAAGAATCCAACTGCCAATGCAAGAGACATAAGAGACGTAGGTTCGATCCCTGGGTTGGGAAGATCCCCTGGAGTAGGAAATGGAACCCACTCTAGCATTCCTGCCTGAAGGATCCCATGGACAGAGGAGTCTGGTGGGCTGCGTGCAGTCATGGGGTTGCAAAGAGTCAGACGTGACTGAGAGACTAAAAAGCAACAACAAGGGCTTCTCTGGTGGTCCAGTGGGTAAGGACACCGCCTTGCAGTGCAAGGGGCGCCGGTTGGATCCCTGGCCTGGGAAGATCCCACGTGCCGCGGAGCGGCTGGACCGATGTGTCCAATTACCGAGCCAGAGCTCTGGAGCGCATGTGCCCAGAGCCGGTGCTCTGCGACAACAGAGGCCACCACGATGGGAAAGAAGAAAAAAGATGGATGAAAATAGATAATTGAAGAACCAATAGAAGTGGCCCGCCTGCTCCCCTCCCTCCCCACCCCACCCCCCGCCAATAATAAATAAATAAATAAATCTTAAAAAAAAAAAAACAAGCAGCAACAACAAAACCACTAACTGAAGGAAGGGTTTGAAATGAAATCAAGAGAATTTTCTCAGGGTTTTGGCTGACTGTAAAGGTCAACAGCTTACCTTAGGTTCTTTTAGGTAACAGTGCATGGCCTGAGTGACGTCGGCAGCGTGGACTGCATTGTGGTAAGGGTTCTGACTGTGGTAATCTTCTTGAATCATCACTGCGTCAAAGGAATAAAAAAAAGACCCCAATTTAACTGCAAATAGGAGGCATCGACAAGTGCACAAATTGCAACTTAAGCATTTTCCATTTACCCTTTTCATGTGGCTATCGGCTAACTGTTCAGTTCAGAGAGATGATAACCACATCAGAGCTCATACCAACAAACACTACTGTGATGCCTGACTTGTCTGTTACTTTTAAAATGAGAAGGTATTCATGTCAAATTTAGAAAATTATTTTTTTCTTCTTCTCTTTTATAATGTTAATCTCATTGTGCCAAACTCCCGGGGTTTTTTTAATTTAAAGATTTATTTATTTATTCATTTTTTGGGCGGGGGTCGGGTTGGGGAGGGAGGGGAGCAGGCGGGCCACTTCTATTGGTCTTTCAGCTTCTCTATTTTCATCTGTCTTTGTTCTTTGGCTCCTGTGGGCCTACCCATTGCGGTGGCGTCTGTTTCAGACCACCGGCTCTGGGCGCATGCGCTCCAGAGCCCGGGCTCGGAGATTGGACACATCCGTCCAGCCGCTCCGCGGCACGTGGGATCTTCCCAGGCCAGGGATCGAACCGGCGCCCCTTGCAGTGCAAGGCGGTGTCCTTATCCACTGGACCACCAGGGGAAGCCCGTTTTTTTAATTTAAAATTTAAAAAGAGTTTCTTACTTTAACAAAAGGAGCACAATTCATTCAACAAATCCATATTGTCCTAGGTGCTACTGCAGGAACTGAGATTTTTGTCAGAGAACAAACGTCTTTATGAGGTTAAACTAGTACAGGTACTGGGGAATGTGTGTGGACCCTCAGGAGACACTTCATCAGCCACGTGAGTTTCGGATCTGGAATTAGTTCTTCCGTGAGGGGGGTTGGGGAGGGAGGATGATCTGTTAACCAGCCATCTCTGCTCAGGGTCGGTTATGCTACCATGAAAACGCAGATGAGGACGAGGGGTCCAGGCAAACCCGCCCTCAAAGCTGCACTGTGGCCCAGCGGCTGGGCACTCACCCCGTGGCCCCTAAGTACAGTGAGCCCACCTCAGGGTGGTGAACCAGGCCTTACAGGTGAGGGGCAAAGAGCACTGAAATTCTGTATTGATTTTAGCTCCACCTTTAAATATGTGTTAAATACTCTTGTTAGTATCTATATTTTGTATGTGCTTTTATAATGTATGTATCAGTACATATTACAGGCATACAATTTATAAATAAATATGCATTAGAAGTTTCTCAGAAGTCCTAGATAGCTTATCTTATTTTGCTACTTAATAGGAAAGAAAATACTATCTTCTTCCTTAAAAAGTAAGAAAGAATCCTTACGCTAATTTTCTTCTAACACATTTATTTGGCGAACTACTCCATTATCACTCTGCACATTAAAACACAGTCAAAATCATCTTTGGAGGTTACCATCAAGAGACTTCAGGGACCAGGAGAAGAGGAGACCAAGTGCCATGCACCTGTTGGTTTAAGGTTTTAACCTCTGAGGACTGAGGAAAGGACAGAGGCCATGCTGTCTTTGCTAGGAAGTCGTGGCTGACGTGGGAGATTTCTGGCAAAGCTGCTCCATCGCCTCACCAGGCCCCCAGGCGCCCCACCCACGGAGCTGGGCCCTCACAGCCTTTCCGCCCAGAGGTTCAGTCCCCCCATCTGACCAGCTCTGGCCACAGGGCCGTGATGGATGGGACGGTGCCAGTGTCCAGCCCAGACTCCGGGGGTCTGGGCGCGCCAGGAATCCCGTTAAAACTGGCCACCACTCTCTGAACAAGCTCAGCTTGTAAACTAATGCTTTTTTTAAAAAGAATTTATTTATCTCACTGCACTGGATCTTAGTTCCCTGACCAGGGATCGAACCCAGGCCTCTTGCATTGGGAGTGCTGAGTCTTATCCACTGGACCACCAGGGAAGACCCTCTGTTTTGTTTTTAATGTGACTCTGTTATGGAGCCGAACTGCTCTGCCTCCCTTGAATGTAATAGCAGGCCACATTGAGCTGAGCTGGGTCAGGCCCAGTGCCCCACGGAGGGCCCAGGCGAGGCCCACGACATCGCTGTGCAGCTCCCCCCGCTGGGGTCAAGGACAAGGACACGAACAAGCTCAGCCAGACCGGAAGCAGCCCCACAGACTCAGGGCTCCGTGCAGGCGTGCTGTTTTAAGCCACTAACTTTGGGGTGGTTTGTTTTAGAGCCAGAGCTGACATAGCTGAGGGAAGAGGTAAACAAGTTCCTGTGTGAATACTGCTGTTAAATGGGTTAGAACCACTTACCTAGAAATCTACGAAGTTTCATCATATCTAAATGGAAGTGCTCAATTAATCCATGGAGACTAAATAAATGAAAGGTTAAACTTACTAGACTATTTCCTAAAAAGAAAGAAGAGGAGACATTAGTAGGAATACAAGCTCTTAGTAGTGTAACTTCACCGTGCTTCAAATAAGGGTTTGAATGTAAAACAAAGAGTACTAAGTCCTTCTTGTTGTCCATCTAAAATGTACATCTTATGTTACCAGTTTTCAATTTACATATCACACATTTTTTCCATTCTAAGAAAAAAATATTTTTGGCTTTATTTTTCAAAAACCAAACAAGTGGAAGATAAACATTTTTGAATAGACTGTGTTGGTTTTTTTTTTAAGACATATATTACTGCCAGTGTTCAGACAATAATCTAAACACGACTCTGGTATTCTCAAAGAAACCAAATGTGTGTGTGTTCAGTTGCTTCAGTCGTGTCTGACTCTTTGCGACCCCAGGGACCGTAGCCCGCCAGGCTCCTCTGTCCATTGGATTTTCCAGGCAAGAGTTCTGGAGTGGGTTGCATTGGCCACAGGGCCGTGATGGATGGGACGGTGCCAGTGTCCAGCCCAGACTCCGGGGGTCTGGGCGCGCCAGGAATCCCGTTAAAACTGGCCACCACTCTCTGAACAAGCTCAGCTTGTAAACTAATGCTTTTTTTAAAAAGAATTTATTTATCTCACTGCACTGGATCTTAGTTCCCTGACCAGGGATCGAACCCAGGCCTCTTGCATTGGGAGTGCTGAGTCTTATCCACTGGACCACCAGGGAAGACCCTCTGTTTTGTTTTTAATGTGACTCTGTTATGGAGCCGAACTGCTCTGCCTCCCTTGAATGTAATAGCAGGCCACATTGAGCTGAGCTGGGTCAGGCCCAGTGCCCCACGGAGGGCCCAGGCGAGGCCCACGACATCGCTGTGCAGCTCCCCCCGCTGGGGTCAAGGACAAGGACACGAACAAGCTCAGCCAGACCGGAAGCAGCCCCACAGACTCAGGGCTCCGTGCAGGCGTGCTGTTTTAAGCCACTAACTTTGGGGTGGTTTGTTTTAGAGCCAGAGCTGACATAGCTGAGGGAAGAGGTAAACAAGTTCCTGTGTGAATACTGCTGTTAAATGGGTTAGAACCACTTACCTAGAAATCTACAGTTTCATCATATCTAAATGGAAGTGCTCAATTAATCCATGGAGACTAAATAAATGAAAGGTTAAACTTACTAGACTATTTCCTAAAAAGAAAGAAGAGGAGACATTAGTAGGAATACAAGCTCTTAGTAGTGTAACTTCACCGTGCTTCAAATAAGGGTTTGAATGTAAAACAAAGAGTACTAAGTCCTTCTTGTTGTCCATCTAAAATGTACATCTTATGTTACCAGTTTTCAATTTACATATCACACATTTTTTCCATTCTAAGAAAAAAATATTTTTGGCTTTATTTTTCAAAAACCAAACAAGTGGAAGATAAACATTTTTGAATAGACTGTGTTGGTTTTTTTTTTAAGACATATATTACTGCCAGTGTTCAGACAATAATCTAAACACGACTCTGGTATTCTCAAAGAAACCAAATGTGTGTGTGTTCAGTTGCTTCAGTCGTGTCTGACTCTTTGCGACCCCAGGGACCGTAGCCCGCCAGGCTCCTCTGTCCATTGGATTTTCCAGGCAAGAGTTCTGGAGTGGGTTGCATTGCCCTCCTCTAGGGGATCTTCCTAATACAGCATAAAAAGTCAAACCAGTTCCACAATGGAAAGTTGTAGTAACAGTATTTACGAAGAATGATAAAGGACCATTAGGCTGAGCTAATTATCCAAAACTGCCTGAACTACAGCCGAAAAGCCCATGACCGACGAAAAAAATGAACTGGAACAATGCTGGCATGAACAGCCCTGGAAAGGATGTGGTTGCCAAGACAGTCCTCTTAAAAAACACCTGACAGAATTCAAAACAGGAAGAAAAAACCATTTCAAATCTTTTACCTTTAAGAAGTTAAATGTTAAAATACATTCGAATTTTGATAACACACTACTGGTACAAACATGAGCCAATGTGGTCAAGAATTATTTATGAAGCAATGAGTTATGGTTCTATTTTTACTGCTGTTAATGAAGAACTTTTCTTGGGACACAGATGCAGACTTTTTAAAAAATGGGGAGAAGATCTGAATAGATGTTTTCCCAAGTAAGAAATGTATAACCACAGTGAGGGATTGCGTCACACCTGTTAGAATGGCTTTTATCAAAAAGATAAAAAGTGTGTTGGAGGGGAGAAAAGGGAACCCTTGGCGGCATGGCTGGCGGGGATGTTAAACTGTCACTATGGAAAACAACGGAGACTCCTCAAGGAATTTAAAGTAGAACGACCCTGTGATCCAGCAATTCCACTTTTGAAGGAAATGGAATCAGTAGCTCAAAAAGACACCTGCTCCATCCCCCCATCTTTATTGATGCATTATTTACAGTGGCCAAGACATGGCATCATCTAAGTGCCTATCGATGGATGAACAGATAAAGAAAAGATTGGTGCACATGCAGTGGAATAAGAAGGAAGGAAATCTTGCCCCATGTGACAATATGGATGGAGTTTGAGGGATCTGTGTCAAGTGAAAGAGAAAGACAAATGCCATATGATCTCACTTCTATGTGGAATCTAATAAAACAGAAACGAAAGCCCTGAGCTCACAGATACAGAGAACAGACTGGTAGCTGCCAGAGGTGGGGTGGGGGTGGGGGTGGTGGACAAAGTGTACTGCATATTTGAATGTCGCTAAGATAACAGATCTTAAACATTCTCATCCTAATGAAAAGCTCTAACTGTGTATGGTGACGGATGTTAACTAGACCCACTCTCATGACTATTTTGCAGTATATACAAACAGCAAATCATTATGTGGTATACTTGAAGCTAATGTTATATGTCAGTTACACTTCAATTTAAAAAAGAAAAAGGATGTCTATTCACTCTGAGTTTTCCTCATATCTGTTAGTAAAGAATCTGCCCATAATGTGGGAATCCCCAGTTCAATGCCTAGGTGGAGAAGATTCCCTGGGGATCCAGCAATGCAGAAGACCTGGGTTCGGGCTTCCCCTGGTGGTCCAGTGGGTAAGGACACCGCCTTGCAGTGCAAGGGGCGCTGGTTCGAGCCCTGGCCTGGGAAGATCCCACGTGCCGCGGAGCGGCTGGACTGATGTGTCCAATCACTGAGCCGGAGCTCTGGAGCGCATGCGCCCAGAGCCAGTGCTCTGCAATGACAGACGGCCACCGCGATGGGAGGCCCACAGGAGCCAAAGAACAAAGACGGATGAAAATAGAGAAATGAAAGACCAATAGAAGTGGCCCGCCTGCTCCCCTCCCTCCCCAACCTGACCCCCACCCAAAATAAATAAATAAATAAATAAATCTTTTTTAAAAAAAAAAAAAAAAGACCTGGGTTCGATGCCTGGGTTTGGAAGATCTCCTGAAAGAGGGAGGAGCAACGCACTCCAGTATTCTTGCCTGGAGAATCCCACGGACAGAGGAGTCTGGTGGGCTACCGCCCATGGGATCGCAAGAGTCAGACACAACTTAACGACTAAACCACCATTCATTCTGTATATGTAGGTGGTCATAGGGTTCTCCCAAAATTGTTTCCCAATCTTGATGAAATAAAGGACCAATTTCTAGGGTCTAGAGTAAGTTTTAAGAAAGCTGTATCCAGTGGCAAAACATCCTCATCTGGACTTCAGGCAAATGGCAAGAAGAAATGCATGCTAATGTCCTTCCAAGAACCCCAGGAGAATCTGACGAGAACCAGTCCATCAAAGTGGACCACCGCACTACAATGAAAAACCGCACGCAACGCTTCTTCTCATTTTCAGTTCCTAAGACACTGACTTAATACCAGTGACAAGTCAATGAAACACTTGAAAGCAAGTGATGCTTAGTTGATACATAAACAAGAAATAGGCACTGAAGAACTTATTTTACATGAAAACGGAAACAAATCGTTTCTTGGAAAAAAAGAATTTATAACAGAGAAACATCAGCCTACATAAAGACATACCAAAGGACAGGCCTGCCCGAGGCGTTGCAGCGCTCAACAGATTTCAGGATGGGACGCTATGTGGACGGAGTGGGCTACGGTCACAACACAGGCCTGACAATGAGTGTCCTTGTGTGCAAGTGACTTTTAGGGGTCGTGAGCCCTACCTTGCTATCTCATGTAACCCAACTCATTCCTGCAAAAATATCAAATATATTCTGTGTTGTGGGGGTGGGTGTCGCTCAGTTGTGTCCAACTCTCTGCGACCCTGTGGACTGCAGCCTGCCAGGCTCCTCTGTCCACGGTATTCTCCAGGTAAGAATACTGGAGTGGGCTGCCAGTCCCTTCTCCAGGGGATCTTTCCGACTCAGGGATGGAACCTGGCTCTCCTGCATTCAAGGCAGATTCTTTACCATCTGAGCCACCAGGAAGCCCTAAGTATATTCTCCCAGACAGTAACTACTTCCGCCTTGCAGAGGACAAGCTGAGAGCCGTTTGACTTGGTGGAATCAGAACTTTGCTTCTTCCCTGCCCCCCTCACAGAATCACTTGAGAAATCACCACAAGAAGAAACACCGAACACACGGGCCCAACAAGCAGGAAGGGCAAACTACACACTGAAGTACATGTGTCATCCAGGATTCATTTCAGGATTAGCAGCTTCGAAAGGAAAGCAGATCCAATTAAATAACGCAAGTGAAATAAGGAACGTTCTTCTGCCCTCTTGTTTCAAAATAATATCTGTTCCTGTACAGAATTCCATAACTTTTGAGTGACTGCAGTGAACTGACTATGTATTCACAGGTCGTCATCTGTGAAAACCACGGGTGATTTCCACTAACACCGAACAACTCCAAGAAGAAGCCACTCGGCCTCCTTCTTCACAAAAGGGATGAGCTGGTTAAAGAAAGCCAAGTGAAGAATCCACCCGCCATGTGGGAGACTTGGGTTCAACTGTCTGGGTCGGGAAGATCCCCTGGAGGAGGCCATGGCACCCTACGCCGGTGAATTCTCATGGACAGAGGAGCCTGGTGGGTTACAGTCTATGGGCTTGCAAAGAGTCAGACACGTGTGTGCTTGTGCAGAGTGACTAAGCATAAGCTCACAAGTGCCACTAAGTGAACACACGTGGACCAGTGGCAGGCACTTCTGCCCATCCTACACTGTCTCCTGAATTCCACGTTCATTGCCATCTCCCCACTCCCGCTGGCAGGATACGTTCTTTTTAAAAATAAAATCTAGAGAAAAACAATCAACTATTTCTGAGAGTGACTAGCGTCCAGGAGACTAAGAATAGACTATGAGCTGTCAGTGTTTATGTGAGGCTAGACCTTGAAGGGTGTTAAGGGCGGCAGTGTCTTATCTCTGTTTGTCTTGAGATAACGACTAAAGGAATATTTGTGTTGCGTTAGGAAAGGGGAGTTTCCCAGACCTAGAAGAAGCCGAGGCACTTAACTTTTTCAAAAAGGGAAGGTTACAGAGAGGGACGGCTGGTTAAATGCTATGAGAGCCCTTTCTGTCTGGACGGGCCCCAGTGGGGGCAGAGAGAGGAAGAGACACTACTCACCAGACGCCAGAGAGAGGGAACAGGAAGAGAGAAGAAGAAAAACGGGTGGTGAAGCAGGAGGGAGGTGACCTTTCTGGTCCTTACATTCGTGGCTGGGATGCTCGAGTTCATTCTCTGTCGGCTGACCACAGACAGACACAGACAACTGGAACGTGGTCACAAAGGTGTCCTCACTGTGCCTGGCCCAGATGGAATGATCAGGTGACACTAAAACACTTGTTCGGTGTTCTCCAGTCGCTCAGTCGTGTCTGACTGCGGCCCATGGACTGCAGCGCACTAGGCTTCCCTGTCCGTCACTGTCTCCCAGAGTCTTCTTCAAACTCATGTCCATCAAGTCAGAACTACGCGATGCCTGTCCCCTTTTCATATGCGGTTTCCTTCTAAAAAGGAACTTTATTCCAAAGTAAAATTAGGAAGAAAAAAAGTAGTTTCAGGGGTTCCCTGGTGGTCCAGTGGGTAAGGACACCACCTTGCAGTGCAAGGGGCGCCGGTTCGATCCCTGGCCTGGGAAGATCCCACGTGCCGCGGACTGGCTGGACTGGTGTGTCCAACTATCGAGCCGGAGCTCTGGAGCGCATGCGTCCAGAGCCGCTGCTCTGCGATGAGAGAGGCCACTGCAATAGGAGGCCCACACAGGCCGAAGAACAAGGACAGATGAAAATAGATAAATGAAAGATCAATAGAAGTGGCCCCCTTCCCCTCAAAAAGTAGTTCCAAAGTACAGTAGTGAGCCACACATTTATTTCATTCTCAACAGTAAGAATTTCCTCTCAGTGAACTTTCCACTCTGCTTCATTTATTTAAAAGGCAAAAAGGATGATGTCTGGTTGGACTATAGGTACCACCAATTTTCTATGTCAAAAGTTTTTACACTAAATGAAAAATGACTTCCCAAAGGGGAGTTCTGTTCCTGTGCTCAAAGAGAATCAAGAAAGATGAACCTCCCCCTGCCAAAGCAAAACAAAATTCTGAAAGAGGTAAACAGGTCAGAATCACCTGTTTTGTTTTGTTTTTTTCAAAGTCCTCATACCTTTCATAGATTCTGATGATCTCTGAGCTCTCCCTTACCCTGCCCCGCCCCACCCTGCCATGGAGGAGCCTGGCCAGTGGAACCCGCTACTGCTTATGATAACACGCTCTCAAGTGTGCACAAAAGAGGAAGCCTGAGAACCAGACCTAGAGAAAAGCCAGCTCTCAAAAGGTCGTCAGTCTACCGCACGGCTTGGGCTATCAAAACTGGAATACAAGATCGGAGGATGTCACTGTTACATGGCTACAGCTCAGAAGAAACTGAGAAGGAAGCATCAAGAACCACCAGAGACTAATGTTCACTTTGGGTTGTTAACAGTAGAAGAGAAAAAACAGGAGTGCCTGCTCAGTCACGTCAGACTCTGCACCTCCGTGGACCACAGCCTGCCAGGCTCCTCTGAGCGGGAGTCTGAACAGGATTCCCCAGGCAAGAGCACTGCAGGGGGTTGCCGTTTCCTTCTCCCGGGAGCTTCCTGATCCAGCGATCAAACCTGTGTCTCTTGCATCTCCTGCAGCGGCAGGTGGATTCTTTACCAAACGCACCACCTCTGGGAAGCCCCTTATTAACAGTAATAGCATTGATTAGAGATACCCCAAGTGATGACGACAGTGGTTAATTTTAAGTACTACTGAGAGTGACAATCAAAAGGTCAACTTTTAGATTGATTCCCTACACTTACAGATCAGTCACTAAAGAAGGAAAAAATAATGCTCTCTGAGCCACCTGAGGGCGCCTAACCTCAATAAATGCAAGAAGCAGCCCACCAGCGGCGACCCCCCATCAAGGAAGCAACCCTGAGGATACATTAATTCGAGTAAGTCAAAGTCTTCACTTACCATTTGTTAGTCTATCAAATAGAAAGATATCAAAATTCCAATTTCCTACTTTTCCAGCATACACTGAAATGAAAACCAAACATTCCTAGAATCACTTTTTTTTAGGAAAATTTTCAAAATTTTCGAAAATGACTTCCCAAAGGGGAGTTCTGTTCCTGTGCTCAAAGAGAATCAAGAAAGATGAACCTCCCCCTGCCAAAGCAAAACAAAATTCTGAAAGAGGTAAACAGGTCAGAATCACCTGTTTTGTTTTGTTTTTTTCAAAGTCCTCATACCTTTCATAGATTCTGATGATCTCTGAGCTCTCCCTTACCCTGCCCCGCCCCACCCTGCCATGGAGGAGCCTGGCCAGTGGAACCCGCTACTGCTTATGATAACACGCTCTCAAGTGTGCACAAAAGAGGAAGCCTGAGAACCAGACCTAGAGAAAAGCCAGCTCTCAAAAGGTCGTCAGTCTACCGCACGGCTTGGGCTATCAAAACTGGAATACAAGATCGGAGGATGTCACTGTTACATGGCTACAGCTCAGAAGAAACTGAGAAGGAAGCATCAAGAACCACCAGAGACTAATGTTCACTTTGGGTTGTTAACAGTAGAAGAGAAAAAACAGGAGTGCCTGCTCAGTCACGTCAGACTCTGCACCTCCGTGGACCACAGCCTGCCAGGCTCCTCTGAGCGGGAGTCTGAACAGGATTCCCCAGGCAAGAGCACTGCAGGGGGTTGCCGTTTCCTTCTCCAGGGGAGCTTCCTGATCCAGCGATCAAACCTGTGTCTCTTGCATCTCCTGCAGCGGCAGGTGGATTCTTTACCAAACGCACCACCTCTGGGAAGCCCCTTATTAACAGTAATAGCATTGATTAGAGATACCCCAAGTGATGACGACAGTGGTTAATTTTAAGTACTACTGAGAGTGACAATCAAAAGGTCAACTTTTAGATTGATTCCCTACACTTACAGATCAGTCACTAAAGAAGGAAAAAATAATGCTCTCTGAGCCACCTGAGGGCGCCTAACCTCAATAAATGCAAGAAGCAGCCCACCAGCGGCGACCCCCCATCAAGGAAGCAACCCTGAGGATACATTAATTCGAGTAAGTCAAAGTCTTCACTTACCATTTGTTAGTCTATCAAATAGAAAGATATCAAAATTCCAATTTCCAACTTTTTCCAGCATACACTGAAATGAAAACCAAACATTCCTACTGTAATATATTCTCAGTCACATTCTCTGCCTTTTGTAGACAGTCCATAAGGAAGCAAATGAAAACAAAGTGGTTGGTTTAAGAAGTGCTAAGTCCTCTTCTCCTTAAACATGTCCTTTCCAAACAACTCCAAAATATGGCCAAAGGGATAAACTCCATTTGAAAGCCAGTGAATGCTTTGCTTCCCCACTGATACATGTGTAGGTAAGGCTGGTGTTCCTTTTGACGGATTCTTACACTCTCAAGAACTGTCAAAACTTCGAAGACTATCACAGAAGTGCAGTTCATACATTGTGTGGTCTTAAAACTAGTTTAAAAAAATCTAATAAAATCTAATAAAAGTTACAATGACTGAATACTTGCTATATTCCATGTCCTGTTAAGAGTATTTTATTCTGGACTCATTCTTATTATTCACACCAACACTATCACGTAGGCATTGTTTTCAACCCTCATTTATAAATGAGGAAACAGGCAAAAAGTCAGTAACTTGCCCAGCGAGAAGGTCACAGAGCAGGTGCAAACACCTGGACTACACACCACACTTAGAACCCGCTTCCAACTCATGGGCATTTATTTACATTCCTTAAATATCCTTATAAAATAGTCAATAGCATTTACCACATTGGTTTTTAGGCTGGCGGTTATGTCAGCCAAATTAATCCCACAACAACCCTAAAAATCAAATGGTGTTTTTTTACACCATGTACTTGTAATCTGAAAATTTTGTTGGCTTTATTTCCAAGGAAAATTTTTTATTTTGCACCCAAAAGTCCACTTGTCATATACATTTATGACTAAATCGATATGAACAATACTGAGGTATTACTATTAGAGAGCAGGATAGTACTAACAACCACTGACACACAGATCAGTCCTCGCATTTGAAAAGGCAGAACTGGTGAACGTTTTTACATTTAAAGCATAAGTACTTTTCCGTCGATCTGCTTTATCAAAGAGGTAAACCCATGTTTCCACTTTAATGTAATCATAGACTGGGTACCCCAGCCCTATTCACACAGACTTACAACACCTAGCCCAGAAGTACTAAGTCAAAGAATACTTTTATAAATGTAAGATTATTTAAAAACCCTCATTCAGTCAAAAACAACCTCAACCAATTTTAACCTTCATTAACATATTTCTTTTAAACTATATAAAAAAACAATGCTCACAATCACCAACTTTCAAAAAAAAAACCTTTAAATCTTCTAAATATCTCACTGTTACAAGAGGCTATGAAAAAACCATCTGATGGAAAGTCATGAGACTTCCTGTGTTGGGTTTACTTTTAAATAACTGGAAGAGCCCAACCAAGTCCCTTCTTAACTACAGAATATGAAAATTAGATCAGACAATCTGTAATACTCTTGCCAGCTAAGATCCTCTGTGGTCTTACAGTTTAATGTTCTGTTGATTCACCTGCTGCTATAATAAATGCTATAATACTGTAACACATAAAAACATTTTTGTTATTTTATATAGTCCCTTGCTCTGTAATACCTAATTATAAGATGAACATCTGCTCTAAAAGGAAAAGTCTATAATAAAAAATGGGTTCAACTGATACCACATACCCCCAAAAAAGGCTATATAAAATCAGTACCACATGGGAAAAACAAGGCTTCATCAAACTTATGTAAGAATTAAAGTGTTCTTTTAAAAAACAGTACACACCTTGGCTTGTCCGTTATAATCATCATCTAAAATGTTCAGAGAATTTGAAACAGTAGTACCACGAAAAAAGCGTGAAGATCTAAGGTACCGTTGGAAACTTAGTAACCTTCGGATATTTCGGGCAGACACAGAAACTTCAATTTCAGATTGTGCTGAAAGGGAAGGAGTAAACGGTGAGTAGAGCAAGTCAAAACTACACACATCTTTCTTTTTTTGGCCACTTCTATTGGTCTTTCATTTTTAATTATTTTCATCCATCTTTGTTCTTTGGCTCCTCTGGGCTTCCCATCACAGTGGCCTCTCTCAATGCAGAGCACTGGCTCTGGACGCATGCACTCCAGAGCTCCGGCTCGGCAGTTGGACACATCACTCCAGCCGCTCTGCAGCACGTGGGATCTTCCCAGGCCAGGGATCGAACCAGTGCCCCTTGCACTGCAAGGCGGTGTCCTTACCCACTGGACCACCAAGCCCCTAAAACTGCACACATCTTTTAAGACCCGTCCTAGTTATCCACAAGTATTTCTTAAAAGTCATCAATTGTGATGCTGTATTTCTAGGAAAGAAGAGGTACTTCATTTGATTTTCAGTTAAACAGCTAAGAACGTAAATGGTGAATTTTATCAGAATTTAGAAAGATAATGAGTGTGGTTGGATTAATCATCAAGTTGTTTTGTTTTGTTTTTTAACTTTCAAGAATGACCACCTCTCATGCCATCACTTCAGTACACTATAGTAACATGAAGGAACAGGAAGACAAAATCTAGTTTCAAACTGTCCTTCATATTGAGAAACCAGTCCCCAGCTACACATGAGACTTTAAGAATCCCAAATATCTGAAATCTTACTGAGGTATGATTTCACCTGTTGCCTTATGATGACTTTATCTAGAGGAAAAGAGATGGAATGGAGAATAAGCTACTTTGGATACAGACATGTTTTGCCTCCTTGAGTCTAACAACCATGCGTCCTTGCAATGGGAGAAGGAACCACAGTTTCTGGGGCAAAAGACAAAGATCACAGACTTTGGTTAATGGTTGTCTTGCACGGAGCGAAGTCTTTAAATCCTAGAGTCTAACTACATTCAGTGAAATGTTCCCAATACAGAACAGGAGAACAAAGGCCACGGATCAACGGATCAGCCTTTCTCACTTCAGCCTCCGTGAACACTGCACGGGCGGAGCCACAGGTCACTGAGCACCTTCTCCTGTGTGTCCCGTCTCTGCCTCCTCTGTCAGCCTCAATCCCCAGTGCCCTTTCATCTGTGAAACAACCGCCGTGACCTCTCATTCAAAGGGGTGCTGGACCAAATGAGGTAATACATACATGAGTCAGATACACAGTAAGTTTTAAGGAAACAGTGTCAGTGGAGACGGGCATAAAAGTGATGTTGACGCCACGGCCTGGAGGGAGGTATGCTTCTTGGCAATTATTCCACGTTCCAAAGCTGCTCACACTGCTCTAAATGAAAGGACTCACTGTCCCCGCCTCCCCAGCATTTTAAAGTCAACTCCATCTCCTTCTCCTGGAAGAAAAGGCCTCATGCTCCAGATTCTGGCTCTCTCCAGACTCACCCGAGGCGACCCCTTCCCTGGGAAGCCCACCTGGACGCCTACATGCACACTCCCCGTCTAGGAGAGGGGTGGGCACCTCCTCTGGGCTCTCAAGGCTACCTGTGCAGACCAGACACCTAGCAGACTACTTCAGGTATCACACAAAACTGCTTATGTCTGTCTCCTTCAACAAATGATGGGGCTTCCCTGGTGGTCCAGTGGGTAAGGACACCGCCTTGCAGTGCAGGGGGCGCCAGTTTGATCCCTGGCCTGGGAGGATCCCACGTGCTGCGGAGCGGCTGGACTGATGTGTCCAATTGCTGAGCCGGAGCTCTGGAGCGCATGCGCCCAGAGCCGGTGCTCTGCGACAACAGAGGCCACTGCAGTGGGAGGCCCAGATGGGCCAAGGAACAAAAATGGATGAAAATAGATAAATGAAAGACCAATAGAAGTGGCCCGCCTGCTCCCCTACCTCCCCACCCCACCCACCTCCAAAATAAATAAATAAGTCTAAAAAAAAAACAAACCAAAAAAACAGTATCTCAAAAAACAAAAACAAAAAAGCAAATGATGACCTCCAATATAGGCAGACCTTACTTTTTTCATCTTCATATTTTGAAGCCTAATAATAGTGGCAGATAGGTATGCATGACACAGACTCGATGAACAAACAAGTGCATATAGTCTGTGAAATACCTGGTGAGTTCTGAGCTTCCCACACACTCACATAAGCCAGAAATAGGGTATAGTTGTGTGATTTTTAAAATGTTTCGTCCCAGTGAATCTAAAATAGACAGTATCTAGAACAATTGTGGGGTTAAATGTTGATCTTTATCCATATAATTTACACTGAAGAACTTGAACCAAAATGGAAACACTATGAATATTAAGTGATTATTTAACTAGAACCTCTCATTCAAAGGGTGCTGGACCAAATGAGGTAATACATACATGAGTCAGATACACAGTAAGTTTTAAGGAAACAGTGTCAGTGGAGACGGGCATAAAAGTGATGTTGACGCCACGGCCTGGAGGGAGGTATGCTTCTTGGCAATTATTCCACGTTCCAAAGCTGCTCACACTGCTCTAAATGAAAGGACTCACTGTCCCCGCCTCCCCAGCATTTTAAAGTCAACTCCATCTCCTTCTCCTGGAAGAAAAGGCCTCATGCTCCAGATTCTGGCTCTCTCCAGACTCACCCGAGGCGACCCCTTCCCTGGGAAGCCCACCTGGACGCCTACATGCACACTCCCCGTCTAGGAGAGGGGTGGGCACCTCCTCTGGGCTCTCAAGGCTACCTGTGCAGACCAGACACCTAGCAGACTACTTCAGGTATCACACAAAACTGCTTATGTCTGTCTCCTTCAACAAATGATGGGGCTTCCCTGGTGGTCCAGTGGGTAAGGACACCGCCTTGCAGTGCAGGGGGCGCCAGTTTGATCCCTGGCCTGGGAGGATCCCACGTGCTGCGGAGCGGCTGGACTGATGTGTCCAATTGCTGAGCCGGAGCTCTGGGGTGCATGCGCCCAGAGCCGGTGCTCTGCGACAACAGAGGCCACTGCAGTGGGAGGCCCAGATGGGCCAAGGAACAAAAATGGATGAAAATAGATAAATGAAAGACCAATAGAAGTGGCCCGCCTGCTCCCCTACCTCCCCACCCCACCCACCTCCAAAATAAATAAATAAGTCTAAAAAAAAAACAAACCAAAAAAACAGTATCTCAAAAAACAAAAACAAAAAAGCAAATGATGACCTCCAATATAGGCAGACCTTACTTTTTTCATCTTCATATTTTGAAGCCTAATAATAGTGGCAGATAGGTATGCATGACACAGACTCGATGAACAAACAAGTGCATATAGTCTGTGAAATACCTGGTGAGTTCTGAGCTTCCCACACACTCACATAAGCCAGAAATAGGGTATAGTTGTGTGATTTTTAAAATGTTTCGTCCCAGTGAATCTAAAATAGACAGTATCTAGAACAATTGTGGGGTTAAATGTTGATCTTTATCCATATAATTTACACTGAAGAACTTGAACCAAAATGGAAACACTATGAATATTAAGTGATTATGTCTGAACTAGAATTAGTACATTTGAAGGAGATACGTTTCAGTTCAGTAAAAGTAACGTTGTTGCTGTCCAGTCGCTGAGGTGTGTTCTATCTTGGCAGCCCCGTGGACAGCAGCCTGCCAGGCTTCCCTGTCCTCTATCACCTCTTGCAGTCTGCTCAAATTCACATCCACTGGGTTGGGGATGCTATCGAAAAATCATGTAATCTAAAAATTAATGCTCTAAGTGCATTTTAAAACGTATCTCATCTAGCCCTCAACTTTGCACATGAGAACCCTACACCTACAAGAGATTATATATAAAGTCATACAGCCAATATCGAGTGACAATTACATTTTAAAACAGATCTATTTACAAATTCATTGTCCAAGGTATTACTCACAAGTTTCTTATTACATTTCCACAGTATGGCTCACTGACTGTTTATGATAAAATTCTGTATATGTCATCATTCAAAATTATCCTTAATTAGATGAAAGTATGTACAAGAAGAAACACACAGGGAAAAAAGCTAACGTATAGAAATACAAGTATTTAATATGACCCTTCTAATCCTATTCCTCAAGAAGACTGGACCTGGAAGGGACAGGATAGAATGACAGGAATACACGGGGAGCAGGTGGGATCTAACCAGTCCACACCTAATCCTGACACCTCTGTAGGTACAGGGCACCTCACTGTTTTGTTGGAGCACCTTCACGGCCGTGATCCCACTGAGTAATCGCAACCCTTCTATGAAGATGGCAAAGATGATCATTCCCATTCTACAAATACAAGCCTAGAAACCAAAGCAGAAATGCAATATAAATAACACATTAGACGCAAGGCATTTAAGAAAGCTCCTAAAGAATGCTGCAGAAGCCCTGCAGTCTATCCATCATGAAACAATGACCTAGCAGAGTTGAAGGTCCTGAGCATGACTTCCTGCGCATTCCCTTCAGTTTGCCATCTTACACCACACACAGAAACGACTACACAGCTTTATCACTGGCATGACTGTGCATCCTGTGTGTAGACCCCGAGAGAAGGATCACTGGCTCCCAAATCGTGTGTCCAAACTAATCCATCCCTGAATCCTGAGAAATCTCAGATTCTGAAAATCTGTTTGGGAGGATAATTACGTAAGGTCCCCCAAAATGAATGAGCCTCATTCGAAGGGTTCAATCCACACTGTGAGACGTGCCTGCGTCAGCACGGTAGGATTCGCATGGCCGACGTTAACACAGCTGGCGCTGTCCGGGAGGCAGGGCTCCACCCACGAGCCCATGGCTGTATCCTCCCCCTGCCTTACTGCTGTTTTCTAGGTGACTTCTCGTAAGTCACGACTTTTTGATGTCTCATGCTCCTTAATTGGAAAGGAAAAAACACTAACCCGAAGTCATGTCTTTTTTCCTGTTTCTCAGTACCCTGAAGTCCGGGCTCATTATCAAGAGTTCTGTTTTGACCATATTAAGATGAAGGTGAACATTAGATATTAGCTTAAGGGGAAAAGCTCACTCGTCATAGGAGCCCGAAGTCTTCCAGCAAGACTAATCCCACAAGTAATCTTTACCACAGGACAAGAAACAGACCTTCATTGAAGGACAGAACCTGTGCTAACAATGACTGATTATTTCACACACAATCGAAGAAAGGCAGGAGAAGCTGGTCCAAATGAAACGGAAGCTCACCCAGTGAAAAGAGTTTTCTTCACCTAGTGGGCATGAGGAGCCTACACTACTAAGATCACATTCTAATGAGAAAGGAAAATCCCATGAGACAGCAGAGATAGTAATGAAAACTGCCTCAAAGCTTTGCCTAAGACTTTATATAAGACCAGACTTGGGGACTGGGTGGTAATTGTTTTGCTTTCAATTTTTTTCATATGTACTACACTCATGTTTTAAAAATAAAAATCAAGGAGGATAATAGGGAGGGAACACAGCAAAAAACCCTTACCCCTACTCAGTTCCCGATCCAACCAACTGCCAAACTCTCCCCTGGAATGATCATCTTTTATCTTAAAAGTTTTGTGAGTATCCGGGACTTCTCTGGTCCAGTGGTCCAGTGGGTAAGGAGTCTGCCTTGCAGTGCAAGGGGCACCAGTTTGATCCCTGGCGCAGGAAGATCCCACATGCCATGGAGCGGCTGGACCAGTGTGTCCAGTTACAAGCCAGTGCTCTGGAGCACATGCACCCAGAGTTGATGCTCTGCAACGAGAGAGGCCACTGTGATGGGAGGCCCACACAGGCCAAAGAGTAAAGATGGATGAAAACAAATAAATAAAAAACCAATGAAAGAGGCCAAAAAATAAAATAAAATAAAATATAATAAAATGGAAAAGTAGTGACAGGATGTAGCGGAACTTGACTTTCAAAAAAAAAAAAAAGTTTTGTGGGTATCCTTGCTGAGTTTTTTGGATCAAACATGTGGAAACATCGTTATATACTATGTTTCTGCATCTTTGACATTTGTTGTTTAGTTGCTCAGTCGTGTCTGACTCTCTGTGATCCCATGGACTGTACCCACCAGGCTCCTCTGTCCATGGGATTCCCCAGGCAGGAATACTGGAGTGGGCTGCCATTTCCTCTTCCAGTTCTTTGGAATGAATGGTAGTGGATCATACACCTGTTTGGCACCCTGTGTTTTAATTTTTTCTTAGGGCTCTTTCCCTATCAGTGCATAGAGACCATCCTCATGCTGAGGCTGTGAAGATTTCCACCATATGGACGGACTGTAATCTGTTCAACCAATCCTCTATTGAAGGGCATTGCTACAGCTTCCCAAACTGCACCACCACCTTCCTTTTTATTAAATAGGCTCATGTTTCTACTCCTGTTCTGTCAGCCCTAAGGCCACCCTGGATGCTGGGTCACTGCGCTCTTTAACCGCTCTTCCCTCCTCTCTCCTCCCCCAGCGGCCCTTAGTTGTCAGAGTGCTCCCCACTTTCCACCGCCCTCCCCCATTTTCACTTTAGGTTCAGCTCTGGAATTAAATATGTAAATATTCAGGTCCTTTTACCATGGCTTCATGGTTATCTTAAGTCTTTTCAACAACCTGTTTTTTTGGCTCTCTTATTTTTATTAGAGTATAGTTGCTCTACAATGTTGGATTTAGTTTCTCCTGTACAGCGAAGTGACATATATATATATATATATATATATATATATATATAGCCACTCTTTTTTAGATTTCCTTCCCATTTAGGTCACCATAAAGCACTGTGTAGAGTCCCTTGACCTATACAGCAGGTTTTCACTAGTTATCTATTTTACACATAGTGTGTCAGTCACTCACTTGTGTCCAACTCTGCGACCCTATGGACCATAGCGCACAGGCTCTTCCGTCCATGGTAAGAATACTGGAGTGGGTTGCCACTCCCTTCTCTGACCCAGGGATCCAAGTTGGGTCTCCCACATGGCAGGCATACTCTTTACTGTGAGCCACCAGGGAAGCCCTCTATCCCGAGCATCAACAGTGCATATATGCCAATCCCTGTCTCCCAGTAAGGTCATCAGGGCCACGTTTCTAGATTCCACATGTAAGTGATACTACAGGATACTTGCTTTTCTCTTTCTGACTTATTTCACTCTGTATGACAGTCTTTAGGTCTATCCAGAGTTCTGCAAATGGCACTGTGTTGTTTCTTTTCATGGCTGAATAACACTCCACTGTATCTGTATCTATATATGTATCTCACATGTTCCCCTCCTTTGAGTTCACTGAGCTTCTTGGATGTGTCGAGCCATGTCTTCATCAGATACGGGAAGTTGTCCACCATTCAAAGCTTTTTTTCTGCCTCTTTCCCTTTTCTTTCTCCTACTGAGTCTCCTGTGAATCACATGTACTGCACAGGATGGTTCCCAGACTGGTTTCTTGGACTCTGATCCCTTTTTTTTTTTTTTCTTAAGGGGGGGTGGGGTGGGGAGGGAGCGGGGTGGGTGAGCCACTTCTATTGGTCTTTCATTTATCTATTTTCATCCATCTTTGTTCTTTGGCCTGTGTGGGCCTCCCATCACGGTGGCCTCTGTTGTCGCAGAGCACCGGCTCTGGGCGCATGCGCTCCAGAGCTCCGGCTCGGTAATTGGACACATCAGTCCAGCCGCTCCATGGCACGTGGGATCTTCCCAGGCCAGGGATCCAATCGGCAACCCTTGCACTGCAAGGCGGTGTCCTTACCCACTGGGCCACCAAGGAAGCCCTGCTCCCTTTTCTTCATTCCTTTTCTTTTCTGCTTCTCAGTCTGCATTATTCCAAAGTTCTTATCTTCAAGTCTGCCAATCCGCGGCACGTGGGATCTTCCCAGGTCAGGGATTGAACCAGCAACTCTTGCACTGCAAGGTGGTGTCCTTACACACTGGACCACTAGGGAAGCTCTGATCCCTTTTCTTCATTCTTTTTCTTTTCTGCTTCTCAGTCTGCATTATTCCAAAGTTCTTATCTTCAAGTCTGCCAATCTGCTCCTCTGCCCATTCAAATCTGCTTCTGAATCCCTCTAGTGAATTTCTCATTTCAGTTATCACAATTTTCAGCTCCAGAACTTGCTGGATTTTAAAAAAATAATTACTATTTATTGAGATTCGGATTTTGTTCATGTGGCACCTTCCTGATTTCCTTTAGTTCTCTGCCATGGTCTGCTTCAGTTCGCTGAGCATTTAAGATAGTTAATGTATCTGATTACCAATTCCCCTGTGTGGGCTTCCTCAGAATGGCTTCTGTGAAGTTCTTTTTCTCATGTCTAGAGGCCATACTTTCCCGTTTTTTTATATGTTCCACAGATTTTAATGGAAAGCTGGACACTGTGTGTATTATACTTAGGTAACTGGAAATCTCATTGCTCACTCTTCCATGACTATTTATTTTTACTTACGTGCTGAAGCCAACTGTTTCGTGGCTTCTCCAAACTGGCCTTTGCATGTCTATCTGACTTCGTTTTGTGTGGTCACTGAAGCTCCTAGTACAGTATCGCTGCAGTCAGCTGGTGACCCCACACAGATTTCCTTAGATGTCTGGATCCAGAGGCCACGAGGAGGCGGGGACCGATTCTCTAACTCTCCTGGTAGATGCTGCTGGGTGAAGACCTTGCAGATGAAAGGGCTGAAACCCACACAAACACTTGTGCTATCCCACGGGATCTGCCAGGCGGACTCAAGCAACTCCAAATTTTTGGAAGATTAGGTCAGCAAGCCGTGATACCATCCCTACAGGTCGAGGGGCTGAGGCGTGAGGGACGACCGTTGGTTTGTGCACGCTGCCCAGCTGCCAAGAACAGCCCTGAGCAAGAGGTTCTTCAAGTGTCTGGTCAGCATCCCAAGTCCTGAAACAGTTAATTCTGCCTTTTGTGGTTGTTTTGATGGAGAGGTCAACCCCTAAAGCTTCCTGCCTTGTTATTTTGAGGCATATTGTTGTTTTCCTTTAAAAGGGATGTTTTTCCTGATCCTTTCTGGGAGTCGCTGCCCTAAGCCTTCTCTTCTCGACCTGGGCTTGAAACTGGGGACCAGTTGCCTGGAAAGGCTTAATAGTCCAGAACGACTGATCCTGTTCTGGGAGTCGCTCCACTCTCTTCTCGATTATTCCAAAGTTCTTATCTTCAAGTCTGCCAATCTGCTCCTCTGCCCATTCAAATCTGCTTCTGAATCCCTCTAGTGAATTTCTCATTTCAGTTATCACAATTTTCAGCTCCAGAACTTGCTGGATTTTAAAAAAATAATTACTATTTATTGAGATTCGGATTTTGTTCATGTGGCACCTTCCTGATTTCCTTTAGTTCTCTGCCATGGTCTGCTTCAGTTCGCTGAGCATTTAAGATAGTTAATGTATCTGATTACCAATTCCCCTGTGTGGGCTTCCTCAGAATGGCTTCTGTGAAGTTCTTTTTCTCATGTCTAGAGGCCATACTTTCCCGTTTTTTTATATGTTCCACAGATTTTAATGGAAAGCTGGACACTGTGTGTATTATACTTAGGTAACTGGAAATCTCATTGCTCACTCTTCCATGACTATTTATTTTTACTTACGTGCTGAAGCCAACTGTTTCGTGGCTTCTCCAAACTGGCCTTTGCATGTCTATCTGACTTCGTTTTGTGTGGTCACTGAAGCTCCTAGTACAGTATCGCTGCAGTCAGCTGGTGACCCCACACAGATTTCCTTAGATGTCTGGATCCAGAGGCCACGAGGAGGCGGGGACCGATTCTCTAACTCTCCTGGTAGATGCTGCTGGGTGAAGACCTTGCAGATGAAAGGGCTGAAACCCACACAAACACTTGTGCTATCCCAGGGGATCTGCCAGGCGGACTCAAGCAACTCCAAATTTTTGGAAGATTAGGTCAGCAAGCCGTGATACCATCCCTACAGGTCGAGGGGCTGAGGCGTGAGGGACGACCGTTGGTTTGTGCACGCTGCCCAGCTGCCAAGAACAGCCCTGAGCAAGAGGTTCTTCAAGTGTCTGGTCAGCATCCCAAGTCCTGAAACAGTTAATTCTGCCTTTTGTGGTTGTTTTGATGGAGAGGTCAACCCCTAAAGCTTCCTGCCTTGTTATTTTGAGGCATATTGTTGTTTTCCTTTAAAAGGGATGTTTTTCCTGATCCTTTCTGGGAGTCGCTGCCCTAAGCCTTCTCTTCTCGACCTGGGCTTGAAACTGGGGACCAGTTGCCTGGAAAGGCTTAATAGTCCAGAAACGACGACTGTCAGTAGTCCGGCCCTCCAAGTAGCTTCCTGTGGGTTGTTTTCTATATACATGTATACATAGAGTTTCTCTTTTATCCCACATAGTTCGGTAGTTTGTTTAATTTGAAAATCCATGAACATCTTTTTCAAGTCAGTAAGCAGAATTTATATGTGCCATCATTTTTACTAGCTGAACATTATTCTAAAATATGAAAACCACCATAACTGAGTAAATCTTTTTACTGCTCCTAATTTTCATTTTTCTTACCAGCAATTCTGTAATAAACATTCTTAGGACTTAATTTTGGCAGACATCCCGATTCCCTTAGAACGAACCCTCAGGAGTAGGGCAAGCATACAGGAGCACATTTCAACAACTTCTAACACACACTATCAAACTGGAGAATAGGTTCTCTAAGAGAAAATTACAGAGAAGTTTCCAGAACTGTCCTAGGATGGCTTCCAAAATATGACCTAAGAAAAGGGAATCCGTAACTACAAATCAAAGATGAAGCATGATGAGATCACTTGAAGACGGAAAATTTCAGTTTCCTCAGGCCTGCTTCCGCCACCCCACCCTTCCTCCACACACAGATACCCACGGATCCCCTCAAAGGAGTAAAAACAAACCTCCTGTATTGAAACTAGCAAGTAGAGGCCACCATCGAGAAGATACCCAGTTGAAGCAGCAGTATCATTGAGGAATGGATAAACCGAGGACACATGAAGAACTGCCAACAAGAAGAGTGATCAGGGACTTCTCTGGTAGTCCAGGGGCTAAGACTGCACACTCCCAATGCAGGGATGCAGGTTCAATCCCTGGTCAGGGAACTAAGATCCCACATGCCATGTGCATGGCCTGGCCAAAAACAAACGTAGGAAAATTAAAAAAAAAAAAAAAATTTTTTTTAAAGAAGAGTGATCATGAGAACTTAATGAGGACTTCCATTCAGACAATTACTAAAAAGCCCACCTCCAACCGTATTACATAAAGCCTGACCCTATTGCCAATATTCTTAGGAACTCATTATGTGACATGAGACATGCCGTTACTTACTTCACAGCATAACAGACAACAGATGAAAGCTGTCTTTATTAAAGCCCAGCCTCCACCAGGCTAGGACTGTTTAAGTCACAGGCTTGTCCTAGTTTGCATGGTTACCTACATTCCAATCCAGCTTAGAGAGCCGACAGGGCTCAGTGACTTATTCAAGTTACTATTAAGAACTGTTGGCACGGCTGGCTATCTTTTAAAATATCACATTACTTCACGGTGTGACCATGGACAAACTAATCAACCTCCCCCCAAACCAAGTGAGCCTTGTTACTTAATGATCATGGGAATCACTTCCAGTCACCCACCCTTGGCTTCTTGGAGCCAGCAATGAAATGTCGGATAGCGGCAAATTTGGAAGCCGTGTTTTTCTCTTGCTTTTCTCCCTCATATTATAAAGTGGACAGAAATAAATAAAAGAAATATAGACAATAGGTTAAGGAAACAGAAGGACTGGAAAATCGACGTATCTTGAGCAGTATCAAGCCCAGCCCTCCCACAGACCCTTTTCTCTGTCAAACAATCTGCACAGCGAAGACGTCACCGGCATTCAGTTATGAGACAAAAGAGGTTTATCATAGAAAAAGCCTTTGGATCTTGAGACTTGATCACCACCTGCTTTAATCGTCCACAAGAGGGCGCCCTGCGGTCACTGTACCTGCTACCTTAAAACCATAATGATCATTTACATACATATTACCATGAGTTACCCTTGGAAATGGTTAAAAAAATTTTTTTAATTCAGTGTTACAAGGTTTTAACTTTAGTCAAAGGCAAGGTCATAACTGAAGCATAACTGAATTAGAAACATTAAGAAATTCTATGTTCTAATCTCCTCTTCAATTTTCCTTAAAAGAAAAAAAAGAAACAACAGGAGCCGTATTAGAAAGTCTCCTGTTAATACTGAATAAATACATTTAGCTACTTCTAAATTCATGTTTCCTTGGAAGGATTTTTACATTCAGCATGCATGGATAAAGGAGGGGAAAGCAGCGAGGTGTTTAGAGCAGTGGTCTTTTTTTTTGGCCACTTCTACTGGTCTTTCATTTATTTATCATCTATCTTTGTTCTGTGGCCTGTGTGGGCCTCCCATTGCAGTGGCCTCTCTTGCTGGAGAGCACCAGCTCCAGGCGCATGCGCTCCAGAGCACGGGCTCGGTAGTTGGACCCATCAGTCCAGTCACTCCGCAGCACCTGGGACCTTCCCATGCCAGGGATCGAACCGGCACCCCTTGCACTGCAAGGCGATGTCTTTACCCAATGGATCACCAGGGAAGCCCAAACAGTGGTCTTTGATAGAGCAGCCTGTGCATACAATGTCATTACTTAAAATGAGCTACTCATAATCTAAAATCAGATCAAAGTTAACACGAGAATTAACTGTATAATTAATTTTCTTTCCCTTAAGCAATTTTTGTAACTTCAGTTTGTAGCATTCAATATTCACTTGACAGCTATTTGATAAAACAGCCAATATAAAGTTCTTTTTAAAAAGATCACTCTTATTGTTGCGGATTAAGCATCCCTGCCCTTCAGAGATGGGGTATGTGACATGCTGGGTCCCTCCTCTGCTCAAACTTAGGACTTGAACACAGCTTGTTACATTCTTAATTCCCTCTAGTAGTGAGCTGAAAAAGATGAAGGAAAACAAACTACAGAAGCTTTACCATATAACACACATTACACATAACATACTTAACATATAATACACAGCATACATAACACATAACATGCATAACACATAACATACAACATACAAAATAAAGCTTAAAGCTAAATCTCCAACTCTCCAAAGGACAGGCAGAATTAAACCACCAGTAAATTGTATTAAGGTTGAGGACTAAACCATATTGGTTCTCTAATTTAGGCTACGAAGTTAAGAGAAGGTATCTAGAAGAAAGGATATTCTGGTCTTTAAATCTGAGACAAAGAAGAAACAAAAATCAGTGGTTCTTCAGGTATGAGTGGTTCCCAATCACCTGGAAAACTAGATACAATTTTGAAAATACAGGTGGAGTACAGTGCTACTTCCTAGTTCAATCCAGAACAGCGGAACCCATCTCTAAGCACTGCCTGGTAAGTGGCTGTTACAGAAAGGAGGTAGGGACAGGCACAAGGAAGAAGAGGGGAAAGGACACAGACGGCTTCCTATGGCATCTCCACCAGCTATACAGAAATGCTTTGGAAACAACCAGATACAATTTCAAGACAAATGACTGAGAACAACTAAACTTCAATAGCAACTCCAGACAAATATGGCCTTAGCCCATAATACCAGAGCTGTAAGCAGACGCTGGCACATTCACATATGAATGAGACTAATTACAAGTGACAGAACAGCCATCTCAGCAGGTCAGGCAGATACTAGCTAAAAGAAATACGCTTGTACGTAGGAGAGTAATGACCAGGCAGTACAGCAGGAAAGATAAGAGAAACAATATAACAGCAAAAGAGCCATCGCTGTTTAGTTGCTAACTCGAGTCCTGCTCTTTGTGACTCCATGGACTGCACCTGGCTTCCTCACCATAGCCGGGGGAGATGCCAAGCAACAGCTTCCGTTCTTAAAGGGAAGAAGCACTAAAAGCTTCCAAATGTAAAAGGGGCTGAGTTTCTGTGGGAGTTTGCGTGGAGGCTAGAGACTAAGATAATCTAAGACAATAAAATCAGTATGACATAAGCTTTTAAGCTCAAAATAAACACAGAAACAGATGTTCTTTCTGTTCATATCACTAAGTATCAAACAAGCACCCAAGTCTAACAGAGCCCTGTTAGGAAGATAATAAACCACCCAAACGTACACTCTAAGGCAAAATTTAAGGAGAGTTTTGTCTGCTGTCACAAGGGGTCATTACAATAAAGACAACAGGAGACATTTGACTCAACCGAAGGGCAGCAGCCTGCCTGAATTAGGTTTATGGCTAATACAGATCATACTTAGAGAAATACAGATGGGGCCTTATAAAGTCTAACTGGTAGGAGATGCACACTTTTAGCCAACGTGATGCAACAAGAATATATTCTATCTCTATAATGAACCATAAAGAAGCCTGAGCATTGAGGAATGGATGCCTTTGAACTGTGGTGCTGGAGAAGACGCTTGAGAATCCCTTGGACAAGAGCAAGAAGCTCAAACCAGTCAATCCTAAAGAAAATCAACTCTGAATATTCACTGGAAGGACTGATGCTAAAGTTCTAATACTTTGACGACCTGATGCGAAGAGAGGACTCATTGAAAAAGACCCTGATGCTGGTAAAGACTGCGGGCAGGAGGAGAAGAGGACCACCGAGCATCAGCTGGTTGGATGGCATCACCAACTCAATGGACAGGCGTTTGAGAGGGAAGCCTGGCGTGCTGCAGTCAATGTGGTTGGAAAGAATCAAGACAGGACTGAATGACTGAAAAAAAAAAAAAGAAAAAGATAAATGAGCCAGAGGCTGCCCAAAACCAGGAACAAAAAAGAAGGCTAAAAACCTTTTAGCCTTCAATGTAAATATCTTGAAAGATTCCCTTGGTATGGGGTGGAATAAAGTGCTGAAGTTAATACAAAGGCTCAAGATAATGGGCAAAACACATTTACATAGAATGGAACATTACCACATGTCAGGAGTGAAATAAAACGGAAAACTGCTTTTGTGTGGACAAGAGAAAAACAAAGTCCTTGTATTGCATCTTGCCCAGTGCTGGCAAAGCGACCAAGGCTTTCAGTGCCCATGGCGCCGTGAGCTTTGGTGAATTCCACGAAGAGGGAATTGTCAAGCTGGCAGCTTCCATTCCTGGTTAATAATCACGCCAGAATCTTTAAAAGGAAGATACTCTAAGTGCGCAGTGGGGAAGAATTATTTTAAGAATCCTTTTATGTTTAAAGATACTAGAATCTGCTCCTATAGAAACTAAAAAATGTGTAACTAGAAGAATAATGTGTTAAATAGAGGGACATTAAACTTAGAACAGATGAATTTGGACAAAAATTCAATATGGAATCCATGAAGCCCAACTGAAAGTTAAGAGTCCCAAATACTGTATTTCAAGAGACCAGATGTGTGGTCAATTGGACACAGAAAAATATTTATAGGACTATCTGGGGTTTTTAATCCAGTCTACAGAGAGCTGGTCACTAAAGGCAACAGACTCAAAAGGAGGAAGCTGGCAGGAGGGAGGCCCCTGGTTCTCCCCACAGAGAGCTGAGTGAAAGCAGATCTTGAGAAAGCCGGGTGAGGAGCCAGACGCTCAGGAGCCAAGAAGCTACGTCAAGGCGACGTAGTCGAGGGGCCCTTCTCAGTTCACACCACCCAGCCACCGGCCTAACACCTCTGCCGCTCTTTTGCTCCCTCTAATCAATCAGCTTCTCTCTCCCTCACTGTTACCTTTTCCTCCCATCTTTTTTTATTGTACATATTGCTCATCATCATCATCATCAGGTGCTTCAAACTTCTGTCTTCACAACGTACAGTCAGGAGATCGAATAGGTTAAGATTAGTTGAATGAGGCACATCAAGGATCAGTTTATTCATGTTGGAAGACAAGAAATCTGGACCTTGGGGGAGGTAATTCCTGGACAGGGAAGATCTGAAGGTAGAGGATCTTCTGAAAATGGGACAAAAGTCAAAGTTTTTCAGTAGTTGTCAAAGAAGTGTTAATGGTAACACTGAAGTGGAAATATGTCAGAAGCTCATCATCTACCAGCTAAGTGGACCAAATCTTAAAATTAAAAAAAGGTGTACATTATAAGATGATCTCACTATTAGAAGAGTGAGCTTCTGTATCTGCTAGTAATTCTACAGCTCTCCACACCATGACAGGATCCCACGAACAGCTCTGGGGGACAGACGAGAAACAAGAAGGTTAAGAAAGAAGCACCAATCCTGGCTCTTTGTTGTCTAAAGAAACAGTTAGTGATGAGCATACTGTGAACACTCATGGACCATTATGACTCTTTTTAAATAGCATAACCAGGAACTGCTTTCTATCAATAAGCTACCTTACATCTCCTTTGGGGCTGAAAAAAAATTTCTGACTAATGTGAGCATCTGAAAATTTTAGCAGTATCTTTAGCAAGATAAGATCTTCCAAACTTCTGCATAAACACAACCCATCCTATAATTCCCATTGATATGTAAGTTCTATCTAAATTGCAAAATGGAACACTTCCCAGAGAAGCAACAAAACAATACTGCAAAGAATGTTTCTGAGCATCCTAAAACAAGGTGAACAAGGACTTCCTTACAAGAAAAGTCCCTTTCTCAAACTCAAACTATGTAAACATGTATGATGTGAATTATCTTTTGTGCTATAAGTAATAAGAAAACAAACAGAGGTAAAAGAAGGTTTCATAAAATCTCTTTTGTGAGAGATGATACCTGGGAAAATTTTTATTTGCTTATCCTATAGAACCAAGATAGTAACATCTGATAAATTCATAAAGAAGTTAGCACAGACAGTAAGCATTAGAGGCCAATAAACAAACCACCACACAAAAGCCCCAAACAACAAAACCTAGTTAAGAACGAAAGCTTCTGGATGATACACCCATTATTTGGGGGAAGACTGAACTTTTAAAGCAGAATCTGGGGCAAACTGCCAGACTAACCCTGATTGCAGATTTATAATACACCAGGGGCTTGGGAAACACAATCTGGCAAAGAGGATTCAGCATCATAAAAGTCCCCCCACCCTCTGTAAGCACAAAATACAGATTAGTTTCAGAACGTTCCCCCTCAAGTTTGAACTCTCTCACTTCTTCATAAACAACCACAGATCTGACCTAATACTGGTTAGTAAGTCTGTATTCTGAGTAAAAACCAGTGATTCCTAAAAAAGGCATAAATTAATTACCATACTATTAGAAGAGTGAGCTTCTGTATCTGCTAGTAATTCTACAGCTCTCCACACCATGACAGGATCCCACGAACAGCTCTGGGGGACAGACGAGAAACAAGAAGGTTAAGAAAGAAGCACCAATCCTGGCTCTTTGTTGTCTAAAGAAACAGTTAGTGATGAGCATACTGTGAACACTCATGGACCATTATGACTCTTTTTAAATAGCATAACCAGGAACTGCTTTCTATCAATAAGCTACCTTACATCTCCTTTGGGGCTGAATAAAAATTTCTGACTAATGTGAGCATCTGAAAATTTTAGCAGTATCTTTAGCAAGATAAGATCTTCCAAACTTCTGCATAAACACAACCCATCCTATAATTCCCATTGATATGTAAGTTCTATCTAAATTGCAAAATGGAACACTTCCCAGAGAAGCAACAAAACAATACTGCAAAGAATGTTTCTGAGCATCCTAAAACAAGGTGAACAAGGACTTCCTTACAAGAAAAGTCCCTTTCTCAAACTCAAACTATGTAAACATGTATGATGTGAATTATCTTTTGTGCTATAAGTAATAAGAAAACAAACAGAGGTAAAAGAAGGTTTCATAAAATCTCTTTTGTGAGAGATGATACCTGGGAAAATTTTTATTTGCTTATCCTATAGAACCAAGATAGTAACATCTGATAAATTCATAAAGAAGTTAGCACAGACAGTAAGCATTAGAGGCCAATAAACAAACCACCACACAAAAGCCCCAAACAACAAAACCTAGTTAAGAACGAAAGCTTCTGGATGATACACCCATTATTTGGGGGAAGACTGAACTTTTAAAGCAGAATCTGGGGCAAACTGCCAGACTAACCCTGATTGCAGATTTATAATACACCAGGGGCTTGGGAAACACAATCTGGCAAAGAGGATTCAGCATCATAAAAGTCCCCCCACCCTCTGTAAGCACAAAATACAGATTAGTTTCAGAACGTTCCCCCTCAAGTTTGAACTCTCTCACTTCTTCATAAACAACCACAGATCTGACCTAATACTGGTTAGTAAGTCTGTATTCTGAGTAAAAACCAGTGATTCCTAAAAAAGGCATAAATTAATTACCATACTTTTAAATTTTTTTGTTGGGAGATCATTTCAACATATTTACAAGTAAAAAATATAAAAAGCTGCCAAGCTAAGTAGTACATGGAATACCTTTTATTATGTACCTCTTTACTCAGATTTGCCATTGTTAATACTTTATTTAATCTGCTTTACCATTTGTTTTGTGTGCGTGCGTGCGTGTGTGTGTGTCTGTGTGTGTACGTGCGTGCTATGTGGTATGTGACCTGATTCTAGTCTGAACACCTGAGGGTAAGTTTTAAACATTCTGGTGTTTATCCTCAAATACGTCAGTGAATAACATCACAACCTAATTAATACACGTTCCAATTATAAATAAGACCAACATCAATGTCTTCACACCTGCATTAAAATTTATATAAGATTATTCCCTGTGTATACATTTCTAGTGTTGAGATCAAAGAGTAAAAAGATTCTTGATGGGGCTTCCATGGTGGTCCAGTGGGTAAAGAGTCCGCCTTGCAGTGCAAGGGGGACCAGTTCGATCCCTGGCTTGGGAAGATCCCACATGACGCGGAGCGGCTGGACTGCTGTGTCCAATTATGAGCCAGCGCTCTGGAGCCCATAAGCCCAGAGCCAGTGCTCTGCAACGGGAGAGGCCACTGCAATGGGAGGCCCACCCAGGCTGAAGAATAAAGATGGATGAAAATAAATAAGTCAATGAGGCCTAATTAAAAACAAAAGCTTACTCTAAAAAAAAAAAGAAAAGAAAAGATTCTTTTTTTTTAAAAAGATTTAATTATTTATTTATTTTGGGCGGAGGTCGGGTTGGGGAGGGAGGGGAGGAGCCGGCGGGCCACTTCTATTGGTCTTTCATTTCTTTATTTTCATCCGTTTTTGTTCTTTGGCTCCTGTGGGTCTCCCATTGCGGTGGCGTCTGTCGCTTCAGAGCTCTGGCTCCATGATCGGACATATCGGTCCAGCCGCTCCGCTGCACGCGGGATCTTCCCAGGCCAGGGATCGAACCAGCGCCCCTTGCACTGCCAGGCGGTGTCCTTACCCACTGGACCACCAGGGGAAGCCCTCTTTTTTGTTTTTTAAGAAAAGATTCTTGATGTGTGGTTTGTAATAATGTAAATGTCTATCACTAGCAGCTTAGCAGATCATTTGCTTAGCTTGCTAAATCTGATATAGAAATCTGTCTTGTTTAGTAGTGAGTCCGATCACTGCGTCTGTATTTAATGTATTTCCATGTTCAGTTAATTTTCTTCTTTTGCCTTTTTATGCCCTTTTAGAAACGTTCAGACTCAGAACTTTCTGCATGATAATGCCCATGGCAAATCCTATTGTGAAAATCCACTTACAGGCCTCATGAAAACGAGAATAAGGATTTATGACAACAGATCAGCCAAACCACAAAAACTCAAGGCAGATTATGTGGCAACTACATAATAAAATTATTATTGAGGTCCTACCTGTTAAACTGGAGACTGTCATTGTTCCCTGAAGGGTTACCGTTATAAATAAGACCAACATCAATGTCTTCACACCTGCATTAAAATTTATATAAGATTATTCCCTGTGTATACATTTCTAGTGTTGAGATCAAAGAGTAAAAAGATTCTTGATGGGGCTTCCATGGTGGTCCAGTGGGTAAAGAGTCCGCCTTGCAGTGCAAGGGGGACCAGTTCGATCCCTGGCTTGGGAAGATCCCACATGACGCGGAGCGGCTGGACTGCTGTGTCCAATTATGAGCCAGCGCTCTGGAGCCCATAAGCCCAGAGCCAGTGCTCTGCAACGGGAGAGGCCACTGCAATGGGAGGCCCACCCAGGCTGAAGAATAAAGATGGATGAAAATAAATAAGTCAATGAGGCCTAATTAAAAACAAAAGCTTACTCTAAAAAAAAAAAGAAAAGAAAAGATTCTTTTTTTTTAAAAAGATTTAATTATTTATTTATTTTGGGCGGAGGTCGGGTTGGGGAGGGAGGGGAGGAGCCGGCGGGCCACTTCTATTGGTCTTTCATTTCTTTATTTTCATCCGTTTTTGTTCTTTGGCTCCTGTGGGTCTCCCATTGCGGTGGCGTCTGTCGCTTCAGAGCTCTGGCTCCATGATCGGACATATCGGTCCAGCCGCTCCGCTGCACGCGGGATCTTCCCAGGCCAGGGATCGAACCAGCGCCCCTTGCACTGCCAGGCGGTGTCCTTACCCACTGGACCACCAGGGGAAGCCCTCTTTTTTGTTTTTTAAGAAAAGATTCTTGATGTGTGGTTTGTAATAATGTAAATGTCTATCACTAGCAGCTTAGCAGATCATTTGCTTAGCTTGCTAAATCTGATATAGAAATCTGTCTTGTTTAGTAGTGAGTCCGATCACTGCGTCTGTATTTAATGTATTTCCATGTTCAGTTAATTTTCTTCTTTTGCCTTTTTATGCCCTTTTAGAAACGTTCAGACTCAGAACTTTCTGCATGATAATGCCCATGGCAAATCCTATTGTGAAAATCCACTTACAGGCCTCATGAAAACGAGAATAAGGATTTATGACAACAGATCAGCCAAACCACAAAAACTCAAGGCAGATTATGTGGCAACTACATAATAAAATTATTATTGAGGTCCTACCTGTTAAACTGGAGACTGTCATTGTTCCCTGAAGGGTTAAGCAGCTAGAGAATGCATCTTGACGTTGCAAACTCAAGCACTGCTTCTCATGTATGAAGAAATCTTTTTAAGATCATGCTTCACAAAATACACCAGATTACAATTTTTTCTTTTCAGAATTCTGAGCTGTGTGATAAACAGAACCTAGGACACCAGCAGGAAAGAATGACTCACTTTTCTCTATTTAAAAAACCCTCCAAATGAAGTGATCATTTTGGCTCAGAGAGTCTCCTGTTTTGTAATAACTACAGGATCAGTTCCACAGTGACAGTTTCCAGCTCTTGCTTGGAGCCTTAGGCATCTGTCACGATGGCGTCAGGAAGAGAATCTGCAGTCTCCGGAAGCCGTGTGAACTTGGCTGTCCTCAGAGACCAGACTCTACAGGTTCCACCGTGGAGGTCCTCAGACAGGAACCTCCTCAGACCTGGGACAGCTTCATGTTGCCTCCGGCCATTTCTTGTCCCTAGGCTTCATATTTTAACCAATCTGAGGATCCTTCTCTCTCAGAAGGAACATTTTATCCATTCACCTTTACTGCCACTACTGATATTTTTGGTCGTACTTTTCTTATTTAGTCTTTAGATTATATATTATTTGTTCCTGATTTCATAATAACTTAGAAGATAAACATCCTATTTTAATTCCATGAAAGATTACTTCCAGTGAACAACAAAACTCTGTAAAAACTTTTTAAAAAATTAAAAAATATTTTTTAAAAAAGATTACTTCCAACAATACGTCCATTTCTACTTTCCTCTCCCCCCCCAAAAGTCCCATTATGTCTCCTACTTAAGACTTGAACATCTTTTCACAGTTATAATTTTAAAGTCCTCTATTTCACTAAATTCAGTTAAAGACAAGGGACTGTAGCCTAGGGACTCTTAATGCAAGGGCACTTTTCCTTAGGTCCATGTGCAAACGTAACCATTGGACGGATATTCTTACTCAGAGCCAATCTTTGTATATTACAATACTTACAAATGATTTTATTTAAAATTTTCAACGGTAATATGTTCACGTGAAATCAAAATTCAAAATGGTGTACAACAAAAAGCTTCTTTCTCTCTCCTGGAGGCCATTAATGAATGCCACCAATTTCTACCATATTGTCACAAAGAAAAACTACTCTTCCTTTCCCAAAGAAACCCACTAAGCTTGGAGTATTATTCTTTTATGCTATTGGTATTCTTTTTACTAATATTTTTTCCAAAGTTATTTTTTTTAACAGATACTTACACAGAGTATTATATGTGCCTCTTGAATATTGCATTTACTCTGTAAAGGTAACTCTGAATGATTCTTTTTTGTAATCTGAAAAAATTTAAAGAGCTGTGAAACTAACTGCTGTTGTTTAGTCACTACATTGTGTCCAACTCTGTGACCCTATGGACTGCAGCCTGCCAGACTCTTCTGTCCATGGAATTTTCCAGGCAAGAATACTGGAGTGGGTTGCCATGTCCTTCTCCAGGGCATCTTCCTCACCCAGTGACTGACCCATGTCTTCTGCAATTGCAGGTAGATTCTTTGCCATTGAGCCCCCAGCAAAGCCAAGCATCAGTCTTTTAAAGATCTGAATAATCTGCCTGTAAAATATCTGGATGTCACGCTTTTAGAGCGGTAACTGCTACTTTCTTATTTAGTCTTTAGATTATATATTATTTGTTCCTGATTTCATAATAACTTAGAAGATAAACATCCTATTTTAATTCCATGAAAGATTACTTCCAGTGAACAACAAAACTCTGTAAAACTTTTTAAAAAATTAAAAAATATTTTTTAAAAAAGATTACTTCCAACAATACGTCCATTTCTACTTTCCTCTCCCCCCCCAAAAGTCCCATTATGTCTCCTACTTAAGACTTGAACATCTTTTCACAGTTATAATTTTAAAGTCCTCTATTTCACTAAATTCAGTTAAAGACAAGGGACTGTAGCCTAGGGACTCTTAATGCAAGGGCACTTTTCCTTAGGTCCATGTGCAAACGTAACCATTGGACGGATATTCTTACTCAGAGCCAATCTTTGTATATTACAATACTTACAAATGATTTTATTTAAAATTTTCAACGGTAATATGTTCACGTGAAATCAAAATTCAAAATGGTGTACAACAAAAAGCTTCTTTCTCTCTCCTGGAGGCCATTAATGAATGCCACCAATTTCTACCATATTGTCACAAAGAAAAACTACTCTTCCTTTCCCAAAGAAACCCACTAAGCTTGGAGTATTATTCTTTTATGCTATTGGTATTCTTTTTACTAATATTTTTTCCAAAGTTATTTTTTTTAACAGATACTTACACAGAGTATTATATGTGCCTCTTGAATATTGCATTTACTCTGTAAAGGTAACTCTGAATGATTCTTTTTTGTAATCTGAAAAAATTTAAAGAGCTGTGAAACTAACTGCTGTTGTTTAGTCACTACATTGTGTCCAACTCTGTGACCCTATGGACTGCAGCCTGCCAGACTCTTCTGTCCATGGAATTTTCCAGGCAAGAATACTGGAGTGGGTTGCCATGTCCTTCTCCAGGGCATCTTCCTCACCCAGTGACTGACCCATGTCTTCTGCAATTGCAGGTAGATTCTTTGCCATTGAGCCCCCAGCAAAGCCAAGCATCAGTCTTTTAAAGATCTGAATAATCTGCCTGTAAAATATCTGGATGTCACGCTTTTAGAGCGGTAACTGCTACTTTCTTCAACGTTTGATCCCAGAACTTCCTTACACTCTTAAAATTATTAACTGCTTTAGTGCCTAGAGCTTTAGTGTGAGTTATAGCCACTGATATTTTCCATGATAGGAACTAAAACAAAAATTCAAAATTCTTAGTTATCATTTCATTTAAAAATAACAGAATAGGACTGCTGGTTTCTGCATATAAAGAGCTCAGAAGATGTCGTTCTGTTGGAACAACACGCAAAACATTGAGCAGACTGAAAAGTCAAACAATCTTCTACGATCCACTGAAGAGGTGGAGACACGGGGTGACTCACTGCCCCAGGGCTGGAGAGACAGGGGATTGAGACAGCCTACTGGTGCAGAGACTCACAGGCAGAAACCAGTGCCCGGGTGGAGGAGCCTCAAGTGTAACTGGTGAGCCTCCGGAGGCTTCTCTGAGAGTTAAACACTCCAGGAAAATCCAGTCATGGGTGGGGTGGGGGTGGGGGGCGAAGTTTGTGAGATTTACTTTATAGGGCCTGACCAGGTTAATCTCACGGGAAATGTCCATCAAAACTCACACAGGAAGAACCGGCCAATCTGAAAAGGTGTACGTCTGTTAATACGAAAGTATCCAAATCAATCGTCAGCATCCTTCCAAGGCAGAAAACATGAGGCCTACATGGGTTCTACTGGTGAGTTATTTAAGGAAGAACTTACATGAAATTCTTTATAATCTGTCTCACAGGTTAGGAGCAGAGGTTAACACTTCCTAACTCACTCTAAAGAGACGTTAAAGAAAACTACAGGCCATTATCTCTCATGCACATAAATCCAAAACTTCAAAAATTCTCAATAAAATATTCCTAAACCGAATCCAGAAGAGTCTGCTTCCCCCAGAGAGGGTTATCACTGACTTCCAGCTGGTGACTTACAGGCTCTCAAATCACAGAGTGCCTTCATATAATCAGTAAGGGATATATTTTAAAGCTGGGAAAAAATTCCTTTTCTTAAACCCCAACAGCCTGAACTCTCTAATGCCCAGTGACTGACCCATGTCTTCTGCAATTGCAGGTAGATTCTTTGCCATTGAGCCCCCAGCAAAGCCAAGCATCAGTCTTTTAAAGATCTGAATAATCTGCCTGTAAAATATCTGGATGTCACGCTTTTAGAGCGGTAACTGCTACTTTCTTCAACGTTTGATCCCAGAACTTCCTTACACTCTTAAAATTATTAACTGCTTTAGTGCCTAGAGCTTTAGTGTGAGTTATAGCCACTGATATTTTCCATGATAGGAACTAAAACAAAAATTCAAAATTCTTAGTTATCATTTCATTTAAAAATAACAGAATAGGACTGCTGGTTTCTGCATATAAAGAGCTCAGAAGATGTCGTTCTGTTGGAACAACACGCAAAACATTGAGCAGACTGAAAAGTCAAACAATCTTCTACGATCCACTGAAGAGGTGGAGACACGGGGTGACTCACTGCCCCAGGGCTGGAGAGACAGGGGATTGAGACAGCCTACTGGTGCAGAGACTCACAGGCAGAAACCAGTGCCCGGGTGGAGGAGCCTCAAGTGTAACTGGTGAGCCTCCGGAGGCTTCTCTGAGAGTTAAACACTCCAGGAAAATCCAGTCATGGGTGGGGTGGGGGTGGGGGGCGAAGTTTGTGAGATTTACTTTATAGGGCCTGACCAGGTTAATCTCACGGGAAATGTCCATCAAAACTCACACAGGAAGAACCGGCCAATCTGAAAAGGTGTACGTCTGTTAATACGAAAGTATCCAAATCAATCGTCAGCATCCTTCCAAGGCAGAAAACATGAGGCCTACATGGGTTCTACTGGTGAGTTATTTAAGGAAGAACTTACATGAAATTCTTTATAATCTGTCTCACAGGTTAGGAGCAGAGGTTAACACTTCCTAACTCACTCTAAAGAGACGTTAAAGAAAACTACAGGCCATTATCTCTCATGCACATAAATCCAAAACTTCAAAAATTCTCAATAAAATATTCCTAAACCGAATCCAGAAGAGTCTGCTTCCCCCAGAGAGGGTTATCACTGACTTCCAGCTGGTGACTTACAGGCTCTCAAATCACAGAGTGCCTTCATATAATCAGTAAGGGATATATTTTAAAGCTGGGACTTCCTTCTAACACAACAGCCTGAATCTCTAATTTAGGTGCAGGGAGTTCACCAGGACAATCCCACAACCCTGGCGAGCTATAAGCACCTATTTTTGCTTTTCTAGCCTCGGATGTCTACCCACCTTCTCACCCACTTTCCCAGCACTGGCAAATGCCACTAAGGGGGACAGTTAGCTGAAATGCCAGGCTTGCCCCTGCCTCAGTCACACTCTCAGACGCTCAAGTATGCGTCCTTTACATTCTGTCCAGTTCTTCTAACGTTTTTAATTGGAGTGTTAATGCACATCATTTATCCAATGTTACTAAATCATTTATCCAACGTCCTCCAGAAACAGATTTAATATGGTTACTATTTAAGAGTCTGAGAACTTCTGTTTTTTCTTTTTTCTCTGTGTGGGAACCAACGTTTATTTTCAAAATACACATTCTACCAAACATCTTTTACAGTTATGCGTATTTTAAAATAAATCCAGGGCTTCCCTGGTGGTCCAGTGGGTAAGGACACCGCCTTGCAATGCAAGGGGCGCTGGTTCGATCCCTGGCCTGGGAAGATCCCATGTGCCGTGGAGTGGCTGGACCGCATGCGCCCAGAGCCGGTGCTCTGCAACAACAGAGGCCACTGCGATGGGAGGCCCACACGGGCCAAAGAACAAAGATGGATGAAAACAGATAGATGAAAGACCAACAGAAGTGGCCCGCCCGCCCCTCTCTCTCCCCAACCCACCCCCCAACCAAAAAAAAGTACAAGAGCTTTATCTCATACATTCTTAATGTCACACACATCAAAAATAAACACACACACACACACATATATATAAAATAAATCCAAAGGATACACCTTGTTAGCTATAAAATACCTCTGCTTGGGCTTTCCTGGTGGTCCAGTGGATAAGGGCACTGCCTTGCAGTGCCAGTTCAATTCCTGGCCTGGGAGGATCCCACGTGCCGCAGAGCGGCTGGACCGATGTGCCCAGTTATTGCGCCGGAGCTCTGGAGCGCATGCACTCAGAGCCCGTGCTCTGCAGCAAGAGGCTGCTGCGATGGGAGGCCCACCCAGGCCAAAGAACAAAGATGGATGAGAATAAATAAATGAAAGCCCAATAGAAGTACCCCCCTCCCCCCAAAAAAAACTTTTGCTTAATGTCATTTGCACAAAAACATTTTATCTAGGGTAGTGAAGACCAAACATTTAGAATAAAACAATTTTTTTAGAAATATAGTTTTTAAAAAGAAAACAAAAGTACCAAAATAATTTCACATTTAAATTTAGCAAGAAGAAAAACTACATCACCTTTCATATTTGAAACTTTCCAATTCTCCTTGCCTCTAAATACTGACTACCATTATTTAGAAACCAAGAGTCATTTATCATGACCTAATGTTTTGAAAACATTTAGGATATGTTTTATTCTTGTATTCTTTTTCCCCTTGGAAAATGACATCATTTCCCAAAGACCTAAAGTTTACTGGAAGTCTGAGAGAAATACTGTATCTGCCAACACTTACCGTGAAAAATACGAAAATCGATATATGGATGAGAACCTCGTCTTTCGGATTCAAATCCTGCTCGACTCCTTACGCGTACATCTCCTGTACAGAATCAGGGATAGAAACGTAAGTTGAGAAGGCTGCTATTGGAGAAGAAGCTGCCCCACGCAGTATAGGTCCTGGTGGTATCACACTAAGCAACAACCCACTAACGATACAAGTGGAATAGCAGTGAAGAGCTGGCAGACCTGAAGAGTTGACACACTTTCGGCACTGAGTTGTAAGGCTAAATGAGCAGGGTTCGGTCTTTTTTTTTTTTTTTTTCCTAACCTCCCCTACAGTAATTATAATCTCTATTTTAGAGTCACCTTCTGAAAGATGACTCAAGTATATGATAATCCAACTTCGTATCTTACTACTCACCTGGAGTTAAAAAAAAATCCTCAGCACAAAACTTTAAAAAGCCACAGTGAGCAGCAAATATTTATCAAGCAACTACTTTGCACCTAGCACTGCGCCAAAGGCTATGTGGGACATAAAGGAATAGAAAATATATTGCCTGTTCTCAAGGAGCTTATAATTTTTGAAATGTACAGAAAATTAAAATGTTAAATACTTTTCCTGAGATGTTTAACTGGATCAATCTCTTTTCTCACAGCAAGTGGACACAGTCGAGGTCTTCGGGTGTCAGCTTGGTTGTAGATACGCTCAGTACTGTCTCTACATTCATCTATGGCTCCCAGATCTGCAGCAGCAGAGCCGCTGCACTCTTGTACCAGGTACTCCTTTTGGGCCTTGAAGACACTCTTATTTAATTCTCTAACCAGCTCTGAGAGAAGGAATCTTGTTCAATATTTATTTATTTGACTCCCAACAGGTTTCAGTTGCAGCATATGGGATCTATTAATTAGCTCCCTGATCAGGGATCAAACCTGAGTTCCCTTTGCCCTCTTTGTTGCGGGTGTGGAGTTTTAGCCCCTGGACCACCAGGAAAGTCCCAAAGACTGGAGTCTTAACTCCATTTTCAGAGGCAGGACTGAGATTTCTAGGCGTTAAAGAGCATGCCCAGGCCACAAAGCTAGTGCAAAGCTGAGTCAGGTTTAAACCTAGCCCTTCACCTAGGAGTCTTCATTTTACTGACCAACACTTACCGTGAAAATACGAAAATCGATATATGGATGAGAACCTCGTCTTTCGGATTCAAATCCTGCTCGACTCCTACGCGTACATCTCCTGTACAGAATCAGGGATAGAAACGTAAGTTGAGAAGGCTGCTATTGGAGAAGAAGCTGCCCACGCAGTATAGGTCCTGGTGGTATCACACTAAGCAACAACCCACTAACGATACAAGTGGAATAGCAGTGAAGAGCTGGCAGACCTGAAGAGTTGACACACTTTCGGCACTGAGTTGTAAGGCTAAATGAGCAGGGTTCGGTCTTTTTTTTTTTTTTTTTCCTAACCTCCCCTACAGTAATTATAATCTCTATTTTAGAGTCACCTTCTGAAAGATGACTCAAGTATATGATAATCCAACTTCGTATCTTACTACTCACCTGGAGTTAAAAAAAAATCCTCAGCACAAAACTTTAAAAAGCCACAGTGAGCAGCAAATATTTATCAAGCAACTACTTTGCACCTAGCACTGCGCCAAAGGCTATGTGGGACATAAAGGAATAGAAAATATATTGCCTGTTCTCAAGGAGCTTATAATTTTTGAAATGTACAGAAAATTAAAATGTTAAATACTTTTCCTGAGATGTTTAACTGGATCAATCTCTTTTCTCACAGCAAGTGGACACAGTCGAGGTCTTCGGGTGTCAGCTTGGTTGTAGATACGCTCAGTACTGTCTCTACATTCATCTATGGCTCCCAGATCTGCAGCAGCAGAGCCGCTGCACTCTTGTACCAGGTACTCCTTTTGGGCCTTGAAGACACTCTTATTTAATTCTCTAACCAGCTCTGAGAGAAGGAATCTTGTTCAATATTTATTTATTTGACTCCCAACAGGTTTCAGTTGCAGCATATGGGATCTATTAATTAGCTCCCTGATCAGGGATCAAACCTGAGTTCCCTTTGCCCTCTTTGTTGCGGGTGTGGAGTTTTAGCCCCTGGACCACCAGGAAAGTCCCAAAGACTGGAGTCTTAACTCCATTTTCAGAGGCAGGACTGAGATTTCTAGGCGTTAAAGAGCATGCCCAGGCCACAAAGCTAGTGCAAAGCTGAGTCCAGGTTTAAACCTAGCTCTGGGGGCTTTGCCCGCTACACTTTCACAGCCTCCAAGTTCATAACCCTGTAGTCTTCAGTCCCTAGACCTGCTCACGATTCCACTTGTCAGCCACAAGGACATTATGGGATGGATTAATCACTTTTCTCACGTGAAGATTACTTCACTCTGGATCCAATGTTTCCTGAGCACTCATTACATGTCAGGAAACACAGCAGTGAGCAAAATACATAGAGTTCCTGTCTTCATGAAGCGCATCCTTGCATGGAGTGAGATCAATAATAAAGCAAGGGTTTCCCTAATGGTCCAGTGGGTAGGGACACTGCCTTGCAGTGCAAGGGGCGCCAGTTCGATCCCTGGCCTGGGAAGATCCCACGTGCCGCGGAGCAGCTGGACCGATGTATCCAGCTACCGCGCCGGGGCACTGGAGCACATGCGCCCAGAGCCGGTGCTCTGCGACAACAGAGGCCACTGCGATGGGAAGCCAACACGGGCCAAAGAGCAAAGATGGATGAAAGTAGATAAATGAAAGACCAATAGAAGCAGCCTACCCACCCCCCCAAATAGTAATTACAAAAATACTTTTAAAAAATAATAATAAAGCAAATAAGTAACTTCATTCTATGGAAGACAGTAAGAGTCACATGGAGGAAAGGAAAGAGAAACTGGAAGTGAGGACTGGGTCAGGGGGGCAGCAATACACGCCGCACTCAGAGACGTCAGTGAAAGGGCTCTGAGCAGGGTCCTGAAGGCGGTGACAGAGCACGGCACTGACAAGGTCAGGTAAGGAAGAGCAGCAGCAGAGCCGCTGCACTCTTGTACCAGGTACTCCTTTTGGGCCTTGAAGACACTCTTATTTAATTCTCTAACCAGCTCTGAGAGAAGGAATCTTGTTCAATATTTATTTATTTGACTCCCAACAGGTTTCAGTTGCAGCATATGGGATCTATTAATTAGCTCCCTGATCAGGGATCAAACCTGAGTTCCCTTTGCCCTCTTTGTTGCGGGTGTGGAGTTTTAGCCCCTGGACCACCAGGAAAGTCCCAAAAGACTGGAGTCTTAACTCCATTTTCAGAGGCAGGACTGAGATTTCTAGGCGTTAAAGAGCATGCCCAGGCCACAAAGCTAGTGCAAAGCTGAGTCCAGGTTTAAACCTAGCTCTGGGGGCTTTGCCCGCTACACTTTCACAGCCTCCAAGTTCATAACCCTGTAGTCTTCAGTCCCTAGACCTGCTCACGATTCCACTTGTCAGCCACAAGGACATTATGGGATGGATTAATCACTTTTCTCACGTGAAGATTACTTCACTCTGGATCCAATGTTTCCTGAGCACTCATTACATGTCAGGAAACACAGCAGTGAGCAAAATACATAGAGTTCCTGTCTTCATGAAGCGCATCCTTGCATGGAGTGAGATCAATAATAAAGCAAGGGTTTCCCTAATGGTCCAGTGGGTAGGGACACTGCCTTGCAGTGCAAGGGGCGCCAGTTCGATCCCTGGCCTGGGAAGATCCCACGTGCCGCGGAGCAGCTGGACCGATGTATCCAGCTACCGAGCCGGAGCACTGGAGCACATGCGCCCAGAGCCGGTGCTCTGCGACAACAGAGGCCACTGCGATGGGAAGCCAACACGGGCCAAAGAGCAAAGATGGATGAAAGTAGATAAATGAAAGACCAATAGAAGCAGCCTACCCACCCCCCCAAATAGTAATTACAAAAATACTTTTAAAAAATAATAATAAAGCAAATAAGTAACTTCATTCTATGGAAGACAGTAAGAGTCACATGGAGGAAAGGAAAGAGAAACTGGAAGTGAGGACTGGGTCAGGGGTGGGCAGCAATACACACCGCACTCAGAGACGTCAGTGAAAGGGGGGCTCTGAGCAGGGTCCTGAAGGCGGTGAAGCAGCGAGCACAGGGCCACCTGAACAAAGCGGGTCCAGACGTAAGGAAGAGCAGACGTGACTGTCCCGAGGTGGGAGCCTGCTTGGTGTGTTACCAGTTAAGCAGAGAGGCCAGCATGGCTGGAGTGAGGGGAAAGAAGGCTAGTGACAGAAGGTGGGGCTAGAGAGAGTTGGGCCAGAGCACACTGGACCTTCAGGGGCCATTAGGATAGCTTCGGCTGTTACCCTAAGGTAGAAAACTGTCAGAAGACTCAGAACAGAGGAGTGAGATAGATTTAACTTGGGTGTGAAAAGGTTGGCTCTGACTGCGTAGACTAGAGGCCAGCAGAGACACACACGTACACAGTGAGGCTGGTTCAGGAGTGGGCACATTCAATGAGGCAACAGCCATGGAGAGGAGACAGTGAACCACCTGGAGAAGGGTAATAACAGGGAGATGCTGGTCGAGGAGAATAAAGTTTCAATTATGCACGGTATGTTTTGGAGATCTGATGTACGATAACATGATGACAGCTGACAATAAAAAGCTGAGTGACTGTGGTTTAGTTGGGGATGGCAATAGGACCGAGGTGGTGAAATTCTGGATATACTCTGAAGGTATCTGTTAGGAGGATCTGCTGATGGAGGAGACACAGAGTAAGTGAGAAACAAGAGTCAAGAATGATGCCATCGGGGCTTCCCTGGTGGTCCAGTGGGTAAGGACACCACCTTGCAGTGCAAGGGGCGCTAGTTCGATCCATGGCCTGGGAAGATCCTGCGTGCCGCAGACCGGCTGGACCGATGTGTCCAAAACTACCAAGCTAGCGCTCTGAAGTGCATGCACCCAGAGCCAGTGCTCTGCAGCGAGAGAGGCCACTGTGATAGGAGGCCCACACAGGCCAAGGAATAAAGATGGATGAAAATAAATAAAAATGAAAGAGCAGTAAAAGAGGCCAAAATTAAAAAGAAAAAAAAAAAGAATGATGCTAACGAACCTAGAGCCTCTGATACAGACTGAAGTCAGAAAGAGAAAATGACTGTACATTAACACATATATATGGAATCTAGAAATAAACGGTACACACGAACCTATCTGCAGGGCAGGAATAGCAACACAGATGTAGAGCACGGACCTGTGGACACAGTGCAGGAGGGAGAGGGTGCGATGGACTGAGGAAGCAGCACTGACACATTCACTCCCTGTGGAAAACAGACAGCCCACGGGAAGCTGCTATAAAGCACAGGAAGCTCAGCGTGGTGCTCTGTGACGACCTGGAGGGGTGAGACGGGGGAGGCGGGAGGCTCAAGAGGGAGGGGACATATGTATACTTATGGCTGAACCATGCTGTTGTACAGAAGAAACCAACACAACATTGTAAAGTCATTATCCTCCAACTAAAGACAAATTAAAACAAAAACGAATGACGCCACGGTTCCTGATCCGACAACCAGAAAATTCAAGCTCCCTTTTCTGAGATGGTGAAAGAGTATCAACTACACAAGCCTGGGGAACACAAATCTTTTAACAGGTAGGTGAACTGTGAGGTGCCCATAGCACATCCCTGTGGGGAGGTACTACAGAGTGAGGAGACAGGAGTCTAAAGCTCTGCTTTAAGGAGAGCAAAATGCCGAAATCTCTGCAGACAAAGATGGAGACAGTAAGGAAGAAATGGCTTGAGGTTCCTGGGGAGAGACATGTGCTAGAGCAGAGTGGAACCAGGCAGGTATGATACACGAGGTAGATTAAGGAGGAAAACAAAGGGGAGAAGACAGAGCAGGGCACTGGAGAACACAAGGCCTCAAAGTACGAAAAGGAGTTAATGACAGAAACAAAAATAGAAGCCAAGCAGAAACAGGTATAGAATAAGGATGGCCTGTTATTGTAGAAATTAAGCAAGGAACTCTGAGCATGAGAGGAGTCATGCCAGAAAAGAGAGTAAGAAAAGATAAGTAAAGGTGCCTATTGGAATTGTCTTTAAAATATTATTTACTTATTGATGCATTTATTATTTTTTTGGCTACTCCATGTAGCATGGGGGATATTAAGTTCCCTGACCAGGGAGTGAACCTGTGTCCCCTGCATTGGAAACATGGAATCTTAACCGCTGGACCACCAGGGAAGTCCTTGGAGTCTTAATAGATCCTTTTTGATAGTAAGCATTAAAGTACAAGGGACTGATGAATGCGTGGATGAAGAGAAAAATCTGGCAAAGAGAGGGAGCAAGCAAGAAAATTATATATACATGCACATACACACGCACATCAAAGTCAGTTACCTTCTGGACTGGAGTAATACATGAAAGACTTAAGAACTGAGATGAGGACTTCCCTGGTGGATCAGACAGTAAAGAACCAAGACTAGGAGAAGACAACTGGCCTTCTCACCAGCCAGCGGAGAACAAACACATCTAGTGACAGGACTACATGATCAGGTATTTCATGGTCTCATTTTTGTCCATGTTACTGTGGACATCTGTTCAGCATTCAGCAACTCTGCAAATCTAAGAAGACTTTTCATGAAGAATAATCAGGATGCATCTTAAAGTTGTGTACTAGTGACAAAGTCTCAGTTATAAAGCTAGAGATTTCTCAATTACCTATAGCTCTAAGATGCCCCTCTTTATTCACATCACAGTAAGTCTGGTTTCTAGACTCAATTTCAAAAGTAACACATCATTTCTGCTATAAACAGTGATGAAAAGCTACCTAATGAAAGATATCTCAATCATGAATAACAGCAGATAACAGAATTAACTGATTCTGATGAAAAATTGATGTTTTTGCTTTGTGGTGCTGGAGAAGACTCTTGAGAGTCTCTTGGACAAAAAGGAGGTCAAATCAGTCAATCCTAAAGGAAATCAACACAATGGAAGGACCCATGCTGAAGCTGAAGCTCCAATACTTTGGTTACCTGATGCGAAGAGCTGACTCATTGAAAAAGGCCCTCATGCTGGGGAAGACGAAGGCAGGAGGGGAACAGGGCAATGGAGGAGGAGATGGTTGGATGGCATCCCTGACTCAATGGACATGAATTACAGCAAACCCTGGGAGAAAGTGAAGGACAGGGAAGCCTGGTGTGCTGTAGTCCATGGGGTCACAAAGAGCTGGAGAGCATGACTTAGTGTCCTAAGTCCTAAGTGTTGTTCATGACTGAACAACAAACTACAAAATAAAGAATTCTTACCTAGCATACGAATGTACAGCGCAGTCTGATCCGAGCTGTCATAGGAGATAGCTCCACGCCTCTAGAAGAAAACACACACACACATTTTAATACATGATAATATGGGATAGAAATGTTCAATTCAACATACACGTATTATTTTCTGTGACCCACTGTGCGAGAGAAGTTGGGATACACACAATGAAATTAAACATGGCATTTGCCAGTCCTGCTGACACCTCTGTCCCAGACTCCCAGGGTCCAGAGCTTCTCACTAAGTTCTGACCTTGCCTCCCTAGGAGAAGACAACTGGCCTTCTCACCAGCCAGCGGAGAACAAACACATCTAGTGACAGGACTACATGATCAGGTATTTCATGGTCTCATTTTTGTCCATGTTACTGTGGACATCTGTTCAGCATTCAGCAACTCTGCAAATCTAAGAAGACTTTTCATGAAGAATAATCAGGATGCATCTTAAAGTTGTGTACTAGTGACAAAGTCTCAGTTATAAAGCTAGAGATTTCTCAATTACCTATAGCTCTAAGATGCCCCTCTTTATTCACATCACAGTAAGTCTGGTTTCTAGACTCAATTTCAAAAGTAACACATCATTTCTGCTATAAACAGTGATGAAAAGCTACCTAATGAAAGATATCTCAATCATGAATAACAGCAGATAACAGAATTAACTGATTCTGATGAAAAATTGATGTTTTTGCTTTGTGGTGCTGGAGAAGACTCTTGAGAGTCTCTTGGACAAAAAGGAGGTCAAATCAGTCAATCCTAAAGGAAATCAACACAATGGAAGGACCCATGCTGAAGCTGAAGCTCCAATACTTTGGTTACCTGATGCGAAGAGCTGACTCATTGAAAAAGGCCCTCATGCTGGGGAAGACGAAGGCAGGAGGGGAACAGGGCAATGGAGGAGGAGATGGTTGGATGGCATCCCTGACTCAATGGACATGAATTACAGCAAACCCTGGGAGAAAGTGAAGGACAGGGAAGCCTGGTGTGCTGTAGTCCATGGGGTCACAAAGAGCTGGAGAGCATGACTTAGTGTCCTAAGTCCTAAGTGTTGTTCATGACTGAACAACAAACTACAAAATAAAGAATTCTTACCTAGCATACGAATGTACAGCGCAGTCTGATCCGAGCTGTCATAGGAGATAGCTCCACGCCTCTAGAAGAAAACACACACACACATTTTAATACATGATAATATGGGATAGAAATGTTCAATTCAACATACACGTATTATTTTCTGTGACCCACTGTGCGAGAGAAGTTGGGATACACACAATGAAATTAAACATGGCATTTGCCAGTCCTGCTGACACCTCTGTCCCAGACTCCCAGGGTCCAGAGCTTCTCACTAAGTTCTGACCTTGCCTCCCACTCTGAGTTTCTGTTGCTTCAGATTCCCTATCAGTGACATATGTTAGGGCAGTCCAAGCTGACTAATAACTGTAGGTAAACTGGGGGAGGGAGTTTCAGTCTTCTGTGTTCAGGTCCAAAGTGTAGGAAGAGTTTCACTTTTCAAGGTATAGATTTTCTTTTCACTATGTTCCCAATTTTGGCCCACTGTTTATAGTCTCTCTTGCATATCTATTCAATGGATTTTGTTTTCCTGCTAGTAACATATACGTTTCAAAATCCCTGAGGGAAGTATTTGCTTATCTTAATGCTGACCTTGTCTAATTCTATATTTGATTTGCATTTGCTGGGTATAAGAAATACGTTCACCTTTATTTTCTTAAAAAAAAAAAATATGGCATTTGCTCTTGAAATCTGTAGTTGTGAGGAAAAGAAGACAAGTAATTACAATACAATGTGATTAAGCACTACCATCAAAGTGGACAGGCAGGTGGAAATTTCATGTCAGAGATCATCATACAAGCCCCCCTGGGGACAGAGCTTCTGCAAAGGTAGGTGGAACTGACAAAGAGACAGGGTTCAATCACTTCACTATTCCATTCAGTTAAACATGAATGAAAAAGCAAACGAGAATCATCAGACATGTGAAGAAACCTGTCAGCTAGAGATCAACGGAACAAAATGAGAAACCAAATGGCCCACAGGCTAGCAAGAAACAAGAGTACTGAAAAAGTGTAATGAGTGTACTTGGAGAAATTTGAGGAGACACTGCACCTATGAAACAAAGACAATGGAGTACCATTGAGAGAGCACGGATTCAAAAATACATTTTGAGCTTAAAAATAAACAGATATAAAAATTACTGGGCGAGAATGTAAATTGGTACAGCCTCTATGGAAGACAGTATGGAGATTCCTTAAAAAACTAAAAATAGAAGCACCATATGACCCAGCAATCCCACTCTTAGGCTTATACCCTGATGAAATCAAAACTGAAAGAGGCACCTGTACCCCAATGTTCACTGCAGCTCTCTATACAATAGGTAGAACATGGAAGCAACCTATATGTTCCCAGACTCCCAGGGTCCAGAGCTTCTCACTAAGTTCTGACCTTGCCTCCCACTCTGAGTTTCTGTTGCTTCAGATTCCCTATCAGTGACATATGTTAGGGCAGTCCAAGCTGACTAATAACTGTAGGTAAACTGGGGGAGGGAGTTTCAGTCTTCTGTGTTCAGGTCCAAAGTGTAGGAAGAGTTTCACTTTTCAAGGTATAGATTTTCTTTTCACTATGTTCCCAATTTTGGCCCACTGTTTATAGTCTCTCTTGCATATCTATTCAATGGATTTTGTTTTCCTGCTAGTAACATATACGTTTCAAAATCCCTGAGGGAAGTATTTGCTTATCTTAATGCTGACCTTGTCTAATTCTATATTTGATTTGCATTTGCTGGGTATAAGAAATACGTTCACCTTTATTTTCTTAAAAAAAAAAAATATGGCATTTGCTCTTGAAATCTGTAGTTGTGAGGAAAAGAAGACAAGTAATTACAATACAATGTGATTAAGCACTACCATCAAAGTGGACAGGCAGGTGGAAATTTCATGTCAGAGATCATCATACAAGCCCCCCTGGGGACAGAGCTTCTGCAAAGGTAGGTGGAACTGACAAAGAGACAGGGTTCAATCACTTCACTATTCCATTCAGTTAAACATGAATGAAAAAGCAAACGAGAATCATCAGACATGTGAAGAAACCTGTCAGCTAGAGATCAACGGAACAAAATGAGAAACCAAATGGCCCACAGGCTAGCAAGAAACAAGAGTACTGAAAAAGTGTAATGAGTGTACTTGGAGAAATTTGAGGAGACACTGCACCTATGAAACAAAGACAATGGAGTACCATTGAGAGAGCACGGATTCAAAAATACATTTTGAGCTTAAAAATAAACAGATATAAAAATTACTGGGCGAGAATGTAAATTGGTACAGCCTCTATGGAAGACAGTATGGAGATTCCTTAAAAAACTAAAAATAGAAGCACCATATGACCCAGCAATCCCACTCTTAGGCTTATACCCTGATGAAATCAAAACTGAAAGAGGCACCTGTACCCCAATGTTCACTGCAGCTCTCTATACAATAGGTAGAACATGGAAGCAACCTATATGTCCATTGACAAATGAATGGATAAACAAACTATGGTACATATATACAATGGAGTACTTCTCAGCTATAAAAAGAAATGCAGAAGAATCAGCCCTAAAGAGGTGGCTGGATCTAGAACCTATCATAAAAAGTGAAGTAAGTCAAAAAGAGAAAGACAAGTAATGTATACTAACACATATATATGGAATCGAGTAAGAGGGTAATGGTAACACATGCAGTGAAGCGATGGAAAAACAGACATAGAGAACGGACATACAGACATTGTGGGGAATGAACAATGGGTGGGAGGCATATAGGGTGTAACATGGAAACCTATACTATCATATACGAAAAGGATAGCTGTTGTCATTGCCCTGCAGGAACAGGAGTCCTACAGGGGCGGGGTGCGATGGCCGGGAGGGGTGGGATGGGGGGACTAGGAGGAGGGAGGGTGCCAGGGATATGCATATGACTGTTCTGGGAACATACATGTCTGTGAACAACAAAACTCTGTAAAAAAAATTTTTTAATAAAATTAATTTTAAAAAATAATTTAAAAATTTAAATGCAGGTCCTTGACCATTGGAAAAAAAAATTACTGTGCAATGTTATTCACAACAGCCCCCAAGTGGAAACAATCTAAATGTCCACCAACTCACAAATGTATAAACAAACTGTGGTATAGCCATACAACACGTCATTCAGGGGTATTATTCAATCGCAGAAACATGTGGCTGCAAACAGGTGGATATGACTGACCATGCATGCACAGTTATAGTCACAGAATAAATCAACTTAAAAACACAGTAAGAATTTGCTACAAAGAAACCCACAAAGAAATGGATCTCAAATCCTAAGGGACTAAATCATAAAGAACACACGCCTGGCAGGATCATGCTTAATAAAGTTAAAGTCTCTTCCACCTATAGAAGACCTGCAGCCTCCTGCAGTGTTTCATGTTAAACTACTTATTTGGGAGCAAATGAGCCATTGTAATCACTTGGTATAAAAAGGCACAACTCACACTTGCTGGTCCCATTCCTGCTCCGAGATACTTAGAGTATCAGACTTCAAGCCTCCCCTTAGTACAATCATATTAGAGGAAAACCTACTAGTCTAGAGAGCATGAAGGTGGAAATAAATATTCCTATCAGCCAAATCAGATTCATGAAACCACAGGTATGATTGTGTAACAGCTTGTCATGGTCAGTACCTATCAATGCACTGCTATCCAATAAAACTTGGGTAAACAGCTTGTTAAAACAAATTGTAACCTGTTATCTCTAACAGTCCTTTTCAGGAGATCGGGTTGCCTTTTTTTTTTTTTTAACTGTAGGGAAGGGTATTTGCTAAAAGAGCCACTAATTAGAAAGGTAAAATATAATCACTTTAAGGATTGAGAAAGACTGACTAATAGCAACTGTTAAAACAGTATAAGTGAAAAACTGGCTTGTTGTTTAGTTGGCAAGCCGGGTCCAACTCCTTTGTGATTCCATGGACTGTAGCCTGCTAGGCGCCTCTGGCTAGGGGATTTCCCAGGCAAGAATACTGGAGTGAGTTGCTATTTCCTTCTCCAGAAAAACTGGTAATGAGCATAATCTAGATTATTAGCTATGACATGGTAAATTTATTTTAAGGTGTTTACTTTAGACTTATTTACAGAGGCACCTGTTGAGACATTAAAATGGTAGAGACTGTCTTAATCATTTTAAAAACTTGGCAAAAAGGATAGAACTTAATTTTAAATATATTTGAACAAACTACTTAAGTACGTACAAAACAGTCAAAAAATTTGATTCATGACTGAGTTAAGTAAGTCTGGTTCACAAAGACTTAAAAAATTCTATCCTAAATCACAAGACATAATTCTTATGAAATAAATTCAAATGAGACATTTATGAATGGACCTAAAAATGTGAACCATCAATGAGTACATTCTGAATGATAATTTACTCATTTATTTGCCTCCAAGACCAAGCTTAAAATGAGTATCACATTTGTTTCACTAAGCAAGCTAGGAACCCATCTTGGAAAAACGCATTATAAATTATGAATTATGAAGATAAAAATTTTATTTCTATGTTAAATGTTATTTAAAAAAATAATCATAGGGACTTCCCTGGTGGTTCTATGGTTAAGACTCCAGGCTTTCACGGCAGGGGGCATGACTTTTTTGGACCCCTGGTGGCCGGGGTGGGGAGGGAGACTAAGATCGCAAATGCCATGCAGCATAGTCAAAATAAATGAAGTTAAAAAAGATCTACATTTACTGAAGGCTCAGGTAAAAACACATTAAGTACATGTTTGTATACCAAGACGGCAGCACCGACTCAACACATATCTTTTTCAAAAAAGACGATCATTTAAAAAGCCATGTATTAGTAAAGTTCTACTTTTAATAAAGCGAGTAAAGCAAACTTAACCCAAATCCTGAGCCACGCTGTCAGTCATAAAACACCGTGCACTACCGTCCACATTCCCTCTCGCCTCAGCAGCGAATGGAAATAACTGAGATGGCCGACTCGTGACTCTTCTAATTTAGCCATCCTGGGAACAGCTTGTAAAGCAAACTGGTATAGGTCAAAACATGGGCGAGGCTGAGCTAATCAGAAACGGACAGCCGCAGCCCAAACAAGTTCAACTGTCAGGTTCCGAAGGCTCTCCCGCCGCCCACACAGGGGTTCTGAGCTCCCGGAGGATTCGCTCGCCTACAATCAGGGCGGCCGGCTCCTCCACAAACGAGCTGACCTACAAGGTAGATGATAAAAGGCATAAAAGTTGTTCCCGCTGTTAGTTAATACATAACATTAAAGTCCCAGACACTGGAAAAGGCAGAGGGCAGAAGGAGAAGAGGGTGTCTGAGGATGACATGGCTGGGATGGCCTCACTGGCGCAGTGGACATGCATTTGGGCAACTCTGGGAGACAGTGAGGGGCAGAGAGGCCTGGTGTGACAGAGTCAGACACGACTGGGCGACTGGACAACAGCTGTTCAGGATGTGTTGTGTTTTTCTTGTCTTTGTTTTTCCTGGCCCACACCTCGAGGCTTGTGGAATTTTAGTTCCCTGATCAGGGACCAAACCCAGGGCCCCAGCAGTGAAAGAGAAAGTCTTAACCACTGAGCCTCCAAGTGAATTCCCAAGGATGATGGGTTTTAAAGGGGCTTCCCAGGTGGCTCAGAGGTAAAGAATCCTCCTGCCAACACAGGAGACATGGGTTTGATTCCTGGGTCAGAAAGACCCTGTGGAGAAGGGAACGGCAAGGCGCTCCAGTATTCTTGCCTGGAAAAATGCCATGGACAGAGGAGCCTGGTGGGCTACAGTCCATGAGGTTGCAAAGGGTCGGACATGACTTAGCGACTGAGCAGGAGCACGAAAGATATTTTAAGTGCTATGGTTTTTATCTAGTTCAACTTTTCCACTAAAATAATTTACTGTGCAGAAGTGTGTGTATTTCCCCTGCATGGTAAAGTAATGACACGTTAACTCTTTGCTAAGGTCCTCCTCTGTGCCAGAAAACACTCCAGTTGCTTTCAGACAAAAATCTCACTTTTCCAAACAAGACCTCTACGAGGTAGGTTTTATGCCCCGTCACAGAACCTAACACAGTAGCACTAAATACATTTTTGGGTAACATTACATAAAGGGTAACACACTACCAGAGATGGAGCCCAAAGTTCTAAAAGTGGTTTTCTCTGATGCAGGAAAAGCGCGAAGAGCCGATGCACTGATGCTGGGAAAGATAGAGGGCAGGAGAAGCGGGTGACAGAGGATGAGATGGTTAGAGGACAGCAATGGCTCAATGGACATGAGTTTGAGCAAACACCAGGAGATGATGAAGCACAGGAAGCCTGGCGTGCTGCCGTCCATGGGGTTGCAAAGAGTCAGACACGACTCGGTGACTGAACAACAATTCATCTTACGCACGCCCGAGAAGCACTCCTGCCTGAGTGTCTATCCTGAAGTCCCACATTCACCCACTGAACACTACCCTCCAGTTCTTCCCTATGAAAATAGACTTAAGAAACAAAAATCACACACTAACACCAGCATTCTTTTGCTTAAAAACAATCTAAAATTTTGAGTGGTTATAACAGAAGCAAAAAGTCTCTAAAAGAAAACCACAATTCAATCCATTATTAATATTAACTTGACCTGCATTCAGCAACTTGGTAAGTTAACCCTCTAAAAACAATGAGTAAATTGGTGTAAGTGTGACAAAGTTAATTCTTAACTTACAGAACACATGATCAAAAAAATTCAAGTATATTGTTTTTCTTTAATCATGTTTAGCAGGCAAATCAGACTGCTTCAAGCAAGAGACAAATACGCCTAAAACAACAAGCTTAAATGTGAAAAACACTACATTATTAGGAATTAAAATTTCACCTGAAAAAGACATTTAACTACAGAAGCTTTTGTGTTGCTTACTGGCAAATAGTAACGGTCTTAAGTTAATATTCATAGTTTTCAGTTTCTCAGTAAAGGACGAAAGAAGCTGCAGGGTGGAAGAGAGATATAACCATTTTTACACAATTACAGACAAAAGAATTTCAAACAGTATAACCTTAACGATTTCCTACTTTCGACTCTCATTCCGGTGGCTAATGGCTAGCATTCTATCAAGCATTTCCTAAGCCTGATCTTTGGAATCCAAATTTAAAGACAACAGACACATAATATAATAATCTTACCTTTTTTCACAGTAACTAAGGCATGTATTTCAGTAGCAGCCAGATCATGAGAACATGACAAAAGAGTGGTATTTAGTTTTTACAAAGTTTATAATTGCTTAGAAATCATCAATAATTATACTTTAAATTTACAAGCAACAGTAAATTCGGTATCTCCAGAAAAGAATACTTAAAGCATGTACACCCAAAGTGTCAAATGTTTAATAATTTCATAGTCTTAGAAGCTGACCTTTTTTAAGCATAAAAACTCAATTTTTAATGGCAATGAAGATTTCATTTTGTTTGTTAGAGAGTTTAGCAGCACCTTGGTTTTTGGATAACTTCATCTTGGTTGGTCATCCTGGCAGAGTAAATAAATATGACATTACCTAAGTTCAAAAAAAAAAAAACCAACAAACTTCTTTAAAGGTATGAACCTGAGCAAAAGCTACTTCAACACTAATAAATGATCCCATGAACAGCCCTTGGGGAGGGATGGCGGGGAGAAGAATGACAGCAACACGCAGTAACCTTAAGTGGTTATTTTAAAAAAAATTTTGAGTGGTTATAACAGAAGCAAAAAGTCTCTAAAAGAAAACCACAATTCAATCCATTATTAATATTAACTTGACCTGCATTCAGCAACTTGGTAAGTTAACCCTCTAAAAACAATGAGTAAATTGGTGTAAGTGTGACAAAGTTAATTCTTAACTTACAGAACACATGATCAAAAAAATTCAAGTATATTGTTTTTCTTTAATCATGTTTAGCAGGCAAATCAGACTGCTTCAAGCAAGAGACAAATACGCCTAAAACAACAAGCTTAAATGTGAAAAACACTACATTATTAGGAATTAAAATTTCACCTGAAAAAGACATTTAACTACAGAAGCTTTTGTGTTGCTTACTGGCAAATAGTAACGGTCTTAAGTTAATATTCATAGTTTTCAGTTTCTCAGTAAAGGACGAAAGAAGCTGCAGGGTGGAAGAGAGATATAACCATTTTTACACAATTACAGACAAAAGAATTTCAAACAGTATAACCTTAACGATTTCCTACTTTCGACTCTCATTCCGGTGGCTAATGGCTAGCATTCTATCAAGCATTTCCTAAGCCTGATCTTTGGAATCCAAATTTAAAGACAACAGACACATAATATAATAATCTTACCTTTTTTCACAGTAACTAAGGCATGTATTTCAGTAGCAGCCAGATCATGAGAACATGACAGAGAGAGTGGTATTTAGTTTTTACAAAGTTTATAATTGCTTAGAAATCATCAATAATTATACTTTAAATTTACAAGCAACAGTAAATTCGGTATCTCCAGAAAAGAATACTTAAAGCATGTACACCCAAAGTGTCAAATGTTTAATAATTTCATAGTCTTAGAAGCTGACCTTTTTTAAGCATAAAAACTCAATTTTTAATGGCAATGAAGATTTCATTTTGTTTGTTAGAGAGTTTAGCAGCACCTTGGTTTTTGGATAACTTCATCTTGGTTGGTCATCCTGGCAGAGTAAATAAATATGACATTACCTAAGTTCAAAAAAAAAAAAACCAACAAACTTCTTTAAAGGTATGAACCTGAGCAAAAGCTACTTCAACACTAATAAATGATCCCATGAACAGCCCTTGGGGAGGGATGGCGGGGAGAAGAATGACAGCAACACGCAGTAACCTTAAGTGTCTCAGATGACAGGTAAAAGGCATAGCTCTTTCAGAGAAGTCAAAACTGAAGCAAAAGGAGAAGAAACTCCTCTAGCAAGTCTACTCCTACCAACGTATAAACTGATGATTAATGCCAGCATCCGAAAAATAAAGATGGCCTACCTTAGAGGCGATCCACTTGATGAGAACCAAGGCCAGACACCAGATCAGTGTAATTCCCATTGGCTCAAGGAGAAGCCCCGCGGCATAGCCTCCCTCCTCTCCCAGTAAGCAATGAGCAAGGAAGATCTGTCAGGATCTGACAATAACCAGCTGTCCCGAGGCAGAGGAGAGGGCACGCTGGCTGCCCTGAACCTCACGCAGCTGCCTTCAAACAAGGGTCACCTGACTCTGAGAAGGCACTGCCAGCCGGCCTTCCTACCAGCGCGTGGTTAATGCCACAGCCCAGGGCCGGGGTGGGAGAGTGACGTTGGGAGAGGAGAGGAAAAACCTTCGTGAGTGCTGCCCTAAGCGTTCCACGCGAGGTAGGCAAACGAGGCCTCTGGCTGGCCCCAAACTTGTCTACAGTCTTAACACCAGCAGTGCTTTCAAATAACCCCCCAAAGTGTCTGGCAGCACTAAAAATACCCTCATTTCTTCCACCAAGACCAGCTCCACAGGTAGAATCTCCTGGCATTTCAAAAGATTGACACAGTTTATTCTATCTTTTCAAGTTTTAATGCTGAATCTGTTCCAGTTTTCCTTTCCTGTGGAGTAAGGATTACTTTGTGACGAGGGGCCTTCATAGATAATGCTGCGCTATTTAACATTATTTTTCACTCATTCTGGATTTATCGACAGAGGTCAGCCTTCCTGTGTGGTTGCAGGCAATTAAAAATACATTACTTCCAAGTCCTAACTGCACCCTAGCATCTATGATAATACGTGTGCTCCACATCTCATGCTTCTCGGCTGTCAGTGAGGAGCTCGGTGATGGCAAAGTGGGCCTCGTCCATCTTTGTGATCTCTCAGGGCAGCCAGCGTGAAAGGAAACGTTCATGCAACTGTTCACGAAGCAGCAATTTTGTACCAGGCCCTCTGCGAGAGAGATTTCACTCAGGGGTATCTGAGTGAAATCAGACACTGGTTCCTGCCCTCCTGAAGCTGACAGTTTGGTTCGCATTGACACAAGTCTGCACATAAACACAAGTTTGCAACCAAAACAAGTGTGATGAGCTGAGAAAGGAACCACCAATGAAGCTTGAGTCTGACCTGACTAGGTCAGGGGCTTCTTCCCAGGGGCCCTGATACGTCCCTGAGCTGAACTGAGAGGGGAAGAACAGGAAGAGGACATGAAGAATGATCTGTGCAGATGCAACAACGCATGAAGAAACCAAGCAGAAAACCATGTAGACTTGGCAATGCATGATGAGACCAAACAGAAGACCATGCAGATGGGACAACACATGATGAAACCAAGCGGAAGACTGGGGAAGAACAGCAGAGGAAGGAAGAACAGCAGAGGAGGCCAGAACATGGGTTGTGGGGTGGTGAGAGGGGGGCTCTGAAAATGGGGTTCTGTCTTCACCCTGAAGGCTAATCCCAACCTGCTGGACACGTCAGAGGTTTAGGTCAAGTGCAGCTCGGTAGGGAGGGGCTAGGCAGGCAGTCAGAAGGCCACAGCAGAGGGGATCACAGCTAGGCCTGGCGGGGTAGGGGACGGGCTGGGAAGCTCTCATGACTGCCGTTCATGACGAGACAGTCATCTGCCTGGTGATGGGACCCACATGACGGTTCTAAAATACCTGAAGACAGCCCAAACAGTTCAAATACCAATGCTGTTCTCCTCATCCAATCTTCTGTATAAAGACAGCATTTTTAACGAACAACCCAATCAAAAAATGGGAAAAGGACCTAAACAGACACCTCTCCAATTGATGACATACAGATGGCCCAAAAGCACATGAAATGATGCTCAACTTCACTAATAATTAGAGAAATGCAAATCAAAACTACAATGAGATATCACCTCACACCCGTCAGAATGGCCATCATCCACAAATCGACAGACAATAAATGCATTTAGAATGCATTGCTTCAACTGCCCTCCTTTGAAGGGCAGCCAGCGTGAAAGGAAACGTTCATGCAACTGTTCACGAAGCAGCAATTTTGTACCAGGCCCTCTGCGAGAGAGATTTCACTCAGGGGTATCTGAGTGAAATCAGACACTGGTTCCTGCCCTCCTGAAGCTGACAGTTTGGTTCGCATTGACACAAGTCTGCACATAAACACAAGTTTGCAACCAAAACAAGTGTGATGAGCTGAGAAAGGAACCACCAATGAAGCTTGAGTCTGACCTGACTAGGTCAGGGGCTTCTTCCCAGGGGCCCTGATACGTCCCTGAGCTGAACTGAGAGGGGAAGAACAGGAAGAGGACATGAAGAATGATCTGTGCAGATGCAACAACGCATGAAGAAACCAAGCAGAAAACCATGTAGACTTGGCAATGCATGATGAGACCAAACAGAAGACCATGCAGATGGGACAACACATGATGAAACCAAGCGGAAGACTGGGGAAGAACAGCAGAGGAAGGAAGAACAGCAGAGGAGGCCAGAACATGGGTTGTGGGGTGGTGAGAGGGGGGCTCTGAAAATGGGGTTCTGTCTTCACCCTGAAGGCTAATCCCAACCTGCTGGACACGTCAGAGGTTTAGGTCAAGTGCAGCTCGGTAGGGAGGGGCTAGGCAGGCAGTCAGAAGGCCACAGCAGAGGGGATCACAGCTAGGCCTGGCGGGGTAGGGGACGGGCTGGGAAGCTCTCATGACTGCCGTTCATGACGAGACAGTCATCTGCCTGGTGATGGGACCCACATGACGGTTCTAAAATACCTGAAGACAGCCCAAACAGTTCAAATACCAATGCTGTTCTCCTCATCCAATCTTCTGTATAAAGACAGCATTTTTAACGAACAACCCAATCAAAAAATGGGAAAAGGACCTAAACAGACACCTCTCCAATTGATGACATACAGATGGCCCAAAAGCACATGAAATGATGCTCAACTTCACTAATAATTAGAGAAATGCAAATCAAAACTACAATGAGATATCACCTCACACCCGTCAGAATGGCCATCATCCACAAATCGACAGACTATAAATGCTGGAGAGGTTGTGGAGAAAAGGGAACACTCCTGCATTGCTGGTGGGAGTGTAAATTGATACAGCCTCTATGGAAGACAGTCTGGAGCAAAAAATAGAAGCACCATATGACCCAGCAATCCCACTCTTAGGCTTATACCCTGATGAAATCAAATCTGAAAGAAGCGCCTGTACCCCAATGTTCATTGCAGCTCTCTATACAATAGCTAGAACATGGAAGGAACCTAGATGCCCATCGACGAACGAATGGATCCAAAAGCTCTGGGACATATATACAATGGAATACTACACAGCTGTAAAGAGAAATGCAGAAGAATCAGCCCTATTGAGGTGGCTGGATATAGAATGTATCATCAAAAGTGAAGTCAGTCAGAAAGAGAAGGACAAATACAGTATATTAACACATATATATGGAATCTAACAGGATGGTGATGATGGCACATGCAGTGAAGTGACGGAAAGACAGACATGGACAGTGGATATATGGACACTGTGGGGAAGGAACAGAGGGTGGGAGGCGTAAAGGAAGTAGCATGAAGGCCTGTGCTATCATAAGTGAAGAAAATAGCTCTAGTCATTGCTCTGTGAGAAAAGGGGATGCTTCAGGGGTGCTGTGTGATGGTTGGGAGGGGTGAGGGGGGGGATATACATATGACTAATCTGGGAACATACATATCTGTAAACAACAAAACTCTGTAAAAGTTAAAAGCAAAATAAAGGTTTAAAAAAAAAAAGACAGCATTTTTTTTTTTAAAGTTAATTGTTGATGTATCAAAACAAGGCCTAAGTTCAAATTTTAGGTACAAATCAAAATTTTTCTAAATTGCAGCTCCACATGCAACATGGCCAATATATTTCCCACTGTATCTTATCCATTATCTCTCTTCTTCTTCTGAGCTAAGGAGCTGTGATGATAATCCTTGCACACATGGAGATAACTTTCCTAGTTTGTCGTGAAATTAGCAGTTACATGAGACTCTCAGGAGCTCAGCGTTACTCTCCAGGCAATCAGGTTCCAGTCAGCAAACTCACAGGATGCCCAGGACAAGGACAGAGCAGAGTGGAGTCAGCCCATTCCCAGAAGAACTGCTGGTTCATGAACTGCTGGTGGTCACCATCCATTACCTGCTGAGCTGGCCTGGGCTGCCCACGCCGGATGAACCCACTCCCTTCACGTTCAGCTCAGAAACACTTATCCTCACAGAGCCCTGTCAATCAGTTGCTCAAAAAAGCTGAGTTCTAAGAAGCAAGTGTGGCCTAAGTCACTTCAGTCGTGTCCCATTCTTTGCGACCCTAGGAGTTGTAGCCCACCAGGCTCTCTGACACAGGACCTGCTGTTTTTGGCACAGTCCTTCAATATTCTGGTCTTTGTCTTTTTGGTTAATGGTGAGGTCAAGAATCTGCACTTGCTTTTCGTCCAAAAGGGAAGGACTGAACAAGGGAAGAGGGAGACAATCAGAATTGAGACACAGAGGGGAGAAAACAAAAGGCAGTTCTAAAACCACTCTCATTGAAATGAACTTCTGTTGAGATTATTCCATCCTCTCAAGACGCTACTGGGTCTGGAGTCTAGAGCCTGGGTTTGTTTCCCAGTGGTGCTGTCCAGAGTTGAGGGAGCCTGGGAGAGTCACTTCTCAAGAAGTGACATCTGTCAGTGAATGCCTAACTCAGAACAGGCTCTCAAAAACATTTAACCAAGTCCAAACTAAATCATGAAGACCTAACCAGGGCAATGACCTAACCACTCCAGCTGCACTCCAACTCTGGGCTTCACTGGAACCACGTGGTCCAGGCGGGGAACATGTGCTGTGCCTGCCCAGCACCCACAGACTGTCTTCTGAAGCCCGTGAGGGCCAAGGTCGCTTTTCAGCCCGTGACTACGCCGGCTCCCTACAACGGCCCCCCAGCATCCCCTCCTTCGGTTTCTACTCTATGTCCGATGCTGAAATACTGAGAGATAATCAAGACACAACTCTCCCAAGTCAGACGATGTCCTATTTGAATAGAAGTAGCAGGAGTTTCTCTGGAGGTCCAGTGGTTAAGACGCCGTGCTTCCAGTGCACAGGGGTACAGGTCTGATCACTGGCCAGGAAACTAGCACGCCACATGCCTCATCGAATAGTCAAAAAAAAAAAAAATTCAATAGAAACAGCTACTGTGTTTATGCCTAAAATCATTGCTGATGCGAATCATTCAAATCTCACAAAAATTTCAGGCAATATAGGTTTCTTTTCTTAATAAAGTTACCTTTCTTTCATGGCACGAACCTAATGGCTTTAAAACTTTTTTCTTATTTTGAGATATAAACTATTACTAACTAATAATAAAGGCATTTCAGAAAGATGAATCAGAAACAAAAGGCATTATCAAATTATATTAATATTCCTTAGGATATGTTTCTTAGAAAATTATCTTAAAAATTACTCTTTCCAAACATATATTTATTATCCTGTAAACAAATTGTTGCCTCTTTTACAATAATAACAAATGCATTCCTTTATATTAACATTTCTCACTTGTCTCAAAGCCTTAGTGAAACATGACAGGGTAACAAAAAAAGGCCACTTGACTATACTAGAAAAATTAATGTAAAGGATTTAGCTAAGCTTTTGAAAACAGACTTTGATAGTGTAAGCAGAAAAAGTATAAAACTCTACCTTTTTAAGGCTTATGAAATATCAAAATAGGGTATTAAAAGCAAATCTCACTATTTTAGGAGCATGATCAATAGAATGAAAAGGTACAACTTTGATCACTGTGTCTCAGAGGAGTAATCCAAGTGCAGATTTTACCCCTGGGGCTCTCTGCCACTCACAGGACACCTGTCAATCTTGGCAATAGCCTTTAGCTGTCCATACAGAGACTCAGCATGTCCTTCTCTTGACCAAATTAGGTTCACCTCATCTGCATTGACATCAGTGTCTATAATTTTGGAATCGTGTTGACAGGAATAGCCTATCCCAGAGTTCTTTATACAAATGTCTGTTGGGAACCACAACCAAATTTATAGTACAAAAATGTGAATGCTATAGTCAAAACTTCCAACCATGCTGTTAACATTCTGAATCCTGGCCGATTTTAATAATAAATAATAAATTAGGGTGAGGTTTTTTCGTTTTGTTATTTTTTGTTTTGAACTCATATTTCTTTTACTGAAAACTACGTATCAGAGTTAACTATTTTTCAAGCAATATAAATTTCAAGAGCTATGAAACTGACCAAAAAAATTAAGCCTTGATAAGTAACAAAAATTATTTTAAAGCTATAGTAACATGAACTTCTACCAGTGAGTTAAGACCTTTGTCAGAGTTCTGAATTAACTTTCCATTATATATTTTCTCAGTGCTTAATGGCCGTGAACACGTGATTAGCCCTAGCATGAAGGAAGTAATAAAAACACACTGATATTTTACAAACATTCAAGTTTTCTGGTCCAAACAACTATATCTTAGGTATGATATTAAAGGAACTCAGAGATTTGCTTATTGAACCACTGCTCCCAATGTTTTAAAAGTTATGGGAATTGGCACCTCACCACATCTTCTCACAAGACTTTCAGGATCAACTGATTCCAGGTCAAGAAACAAAAGCGATTCACCCCATCCCCCTTAGTGAATCTGAATGAAAACTGGTACTAAAATCAGGTACAATTCCAAGAGAAGAACCACACTGGGTCTATAAGGAGCCTTGAATATGAGTGGGGCACACACATTTATGCTGAGTTAAGGTCGCTTGTATCTTACACTGAGAACACTACTACTATCAGAATAGCTGGATGTATTTTATTGGAAAAATGATTTTCTCTCTGTGTCAGTGTTTCTGTGCTAGAGTTCTGACTCAGTAATAAATATGTGAGAATGTTTATTAAAGAAAAAAAAATTACGGGAAAGTAGAAACGGCCACAATTTCCAGAAGGGAAAAAAAAAAAAAAGTGGTGTGGATTCTATAACTGCAGACTTTAGACTGAAGATGCTAGAATATAAGACCAGGAGAACGTCCCATTGCTATATGAGGAGATGAAGTAGTACTACCCAGTGCGCCTCAAGTATACTTCAGAGATGCTTTATGAACACTCAGTAGTACTACTGCATCTCCACACACAGTAATGCAAGGGAGAGAACAGGACACAGAAAGAGACCCTGAGATCCCCCCTGCGTTGGCCATGAAGGTTATCATGTAACTGGACACGGTCCTTGCCTTCACCTGGCTCAGAGTTTTGTGGGGACTACAAACGATCATAGTAACAAGTAACTACAAAGACAAGCCAAGGTAAGATGAGTAGGGGCACCAATATGAGTACTTAAGCTATGAGTACCACATATGATACTTAATCCAGGATCTAGTAGCAGCAAGGAAGACCACTGGGGAGAAGTGACATGCCATTTGACCTTTTAAATGATTTCATAAGAGTGTCATACAAGAGGCAGGGGAAAGAGTTCCAAGCACAGAAAAAGCAGTAGGTGCAAATATCAGAGGCAAGCAAAATCATGGTCACTAAGAATATTAAACATGGTTCAATAAATGATTGGACACCTGACAGTAGACTAGCACTCCCACAGGAACAGCTAGAGAGCAGGGCTTTCTGTATGAAACATTGTTTTCCGACATTAGATAACAAGCAGTACAGGACTTTGATTCCTGAGACAAGGGGTAAAAAACAAGCTGAGTCCTGTTACTGTCGAGCTTTCTTGATAGCCGTTACCAAACCCCATTGCGGAGCAGGGGAACCATGCAGAGCAACAAGTCTTACCACGTTGAGGACCCACACAGAGACTGGAGTTCAGGGAGGGTCCAACACTTGTCTTTCACAGGGCTGAGAACCAGATATGAAGAGCTGTGAAGATAAGGAGCTAAAGAAGTCTAAACGTGGGTCTCCTTGAGTCTTTGGCTGAATACCAAGCTACGCATGTTCAGGAAGAGCTTCCACCGGGCAGGGTAAAGGACAATGGCCAAGGAAAGAAAAACTACAGGGAGCTGGGAGACGTGAGTCCCAACCAACGGTGAAGAGCTCTCAGGATACCTGGGATGTTCTAGAGAGACCCCAAAAAATGCCATAGGAGGAGGGCAAATGAAGGTCATCAATGCAAAACATTCTACTGGACAGCACGGTTCTGAAACCACACTAACACCATGTAAAGTATGCCTAAAAGGATTCGGCTGATCCACAAGTACTAAATGGCTTACCAGATCCAAACTCAACATTCTTTTAAAGATGACAAGTGAAAAATTGTAAATTAGGAGAATAAACAAGAAAATATCCCTGGAGAAGGAAATGGCAACCCACTCTAGTATTCTTGCCCAGAGAACCCCCATGGACAAAGGAGCCTGGAAGGCTCCAGTCCACAGGGTTGCAAGAGTCGGAAATGGCTTAGCAACTAAGCCACCACCACCAACACAATATTGTAAAGTAATTATCCTTCAACTAATAGTAAGCAAATTCAAAAACAAAGACAAAACAAGAAAATGTGATCCCAAGCAGGGGGAGGATGGAGGGGTCAATGACAACAAGCTCAGAAATGAACAAGATGATGGAATTAGTAGATAAAAACTATTAAACCAATAGTGTAAATATATCCAAAGATAAACCAGGCATATTATGAAAGAAGAAACTGAAACTTCAAAAACACGGATCTCCTTACAACATAAATCAGGCATACAATAAATGATTGGACACCTGACAGTAGACTAGCACTCCCACAGGAACAGCTAGAGAGCAGGGCTTTCTGTATGAAACATTGTTTTCCGACATTAGATAACAAGCAGTACAGGACTTTGATTCCTGAGACAAGGGGTAAAAAACAAGCTGAGTCCTGTTACTGTCGAGCTTTCTTGATAGCCGTTACCAAACCCCATTGCGGAGCAGGGGAACCATGCAGAGCAACAAGTCTTACCACGTTGAGGACCCACACAGAGACTGGAGTTCAGGGAGGGTCCAACACTTGTCTTTCACAGGGCTGAGAACCAGATATGAAGAGCTGTGAAGATAAGGAGCTAAAGAAGTCTAAACGTGGGTCTCCTTGAGTCTTTGGCTGAATACCAAGCTACGCATGTTCAGGAAGAGCTTCCACCGGGCAGGGTAAAGGACAATGGCCAAGGAAAGAAAAACTACAGGGGAGCTGGGAGACGTGAGTCCCAACCAACGGTGAAGAGCTCTCAGGATACCTGGGATGTTCTAGAGAGACCCCAAAAAATGCCATAGGAGGAGGGCAAATGAAGGTCATCAATGCAAAACATTCTACTGGACAGCACGGTTCTGAAACCACACTAACACCATGTAAAGTATGCCTAAAAGGATTCGGCTGATCCACAAGTACTAAATGGCTTACCAGATCCAAACTCAACATTCTTTTAAAGATGACAAGTGAAAAATTGTAAATTAGGAGAATAAACAAGAAAATATCCCTGGAGAAGGAAATGGCAACCCACTCTAGTATTCTTGCCCAGAGAACCCCCATGGACAAAGGAGCCTGGAAGGCTCCAGTCCACAGGGTTGCAAGAGTCGGAAATGGCTTAGCAACTAAGCCACCACCACCAACACAATATTGTAAAGTAATTATCCTTCAACTAATAGTAAGCAAATTAAAAAAAAAAGACAAAACAAGAAAATGTGATCCCAAGCAGGGGGAGGATGGAGGGGTCAATGACAACAAGCTCAGAAATGAACAAGATGATGGAATTAGTAGATAAAAACTATTAAACCAATAGTGTAAATATATCCAAAGATAAACCAGGCATATTATGAAAGAAGAAACTGAAACTTCAAAAACACGGATCTCCAATAGCTGAAAAAATACACCTACATGAAAAATTCAGTTGGGCTTAAGCGTAGACAAAATGCTATAGAAGAGATCCACAAAAAAATATCTAAAACATTTTCCAAATCCAGTGACAACTATTAATCCAGATGTTAAAGAAACTCAGTGGGCTTCCCTGGTGGTCCAGTGGGTAAAGAGTCTGTCTTGCAGTGCAAGGGATACCGGTTCAATCCCTGACTTGGGAAGATCTCATGTGCCATGGAGCAGCTAGACCAGTGTGTCCAATCATGAGCCAGTCTTCTGGAACATATGTGCCCGGAGCAGGTGCTCTGCAATAAAATGGGAGGCCCATACAGGCCAAAGAAAAAAGACAAATGAAAATAAATAAATAAATGAAAAAGAAACTCAATGAACTCCAAACACAAAGAAAACCACACCAAGATACATCACGATAAAATTACTAAAAAAAACAGCTGATGCCAAAACCAGACAAAGACATCAGAAAAGGAAGTCACAGACCAAATAGCTCATAAATGCAGACACAAGGATCTATAAGAAAATATTTGTAAGTCAAATCCAACAATATATTAAAAAGAAACATTTTATGACTACATGGATATTATAAAATTGGTTTATCGTTAAAAAGCAATAAATGTAATTCAACATATTAGTAGAATTTTTTTTTTTTTTAAATTTGGGGGGGGGAGCAGGCGGGCTACTTCTATTGGTCTTTCATTTGTCTATTTTCATCTATCTTTGTTCCTTGGCTCGCATGGGCCTCCCATCGCGGTGGCCTCTGTTGTCACAGAGCACCGGCTCTGGGCGCATGAGCTCCAGAGCTCCGGCTGGGTAATTGGACACATGCGTCCAGCCGCTCCATGGCACGTAGGGATCCTCCCAGGCCAGGGATCGAACCAGCGCCCCTTGCACTGCAGTAGAATTTTTAAAATCACATAATCATTTCAGTTGGTAACAAATACGCATTTAACAAAATTCAACACTCATTTAAGCTAAACACTCTTACTCTACTAGGAATAAAAGGAAACTCTTTCATCTGATAAAGGACATCTATTAAAAAAAAATGTATAGCCACCTCATACTTAAAAATAATAATAATAAAAAAACTAAATGCTTTTGTCCTAAGATCATAAACAAGTCAAGGATGTCTGCTCTACATCTTTACTATGGTATTTAAAGTTAGGGCCCAGGACTTCCCTGGTGGTCCAGTGGGTAGAGAGTCTGCCTTGTAGTGCAAAGGGCACCAGTTCAATCCCTGGCCCAGGAAGATCCCACTTGCCGTGCAGCAGCTGGACTGATACGCCCAATTAGGAGCCAGCACTTTAGACTGCCTGCGCCCAGGGTTGGTGCTCTTCAGTGAGAGAGGCCACTGCAATGGGAGGCCCACACAGGCCAAGGAATAAAAATGGATAAAAATAGATAAAAACCAATAAATGAGGCCAAAATTAAAAAAAAAAAGTTTAAAGTCAGGGCTCATGCACTAAGGCAAGAAAAAGAAACATACAGCATACAAACTAGAAAGAAAGAGGAAAAATTGCCTTTTATTTGCAGACAACATAATTATCTACATAGAAAATCCTAAAGGCTACAAAAGAACCACTGCAAGTCATAAAATACAGCAACATTATAGGATACAAGTTTCATGTACAAAAGTCAATTGCATTTCTATATACTAGTAAAAAGTGAATGAAAATTGGTTTATCGTTAAAAAGCAATAAATGTAATTCAACATATTAGTAGAATTTTTTTTTTTTTTAAATTTGGGGGGGGGAGCAGGCGGGCTACTTCTATTGGTCTTTCATTTGTCTATTTTCATCTATCTTTGTTCCTTGGCTCGCATGGGCCTCCCATCGCGGTGGCCTCTGTTGTCACAGAGCACCGGCTCTGGGCGCATGCGCTCCAGAGCTCCGGCTGGGTAATTGGACACATGCGTCCAGCCGCTCCATGGCACGTAGGGATCCTCCCAGGCCAGGGATCGAACCAGCGCCCCTTGCACTGCAGTAGAATTTTTAAAATCACATAATCATTTCAGTTGGTAACAAATACGCATTTAACAAAATTCAACACTCATTTAAGCTAAACACTCTTACTCTACTAGGAATAAAAGGAAACTCTTTCATCTGATAAAGGACATCTATTAAAAAAAAATGTATAGCCACCTCATACTTAAAAATAATAATAATAAAAAAACTAAATGCTTTTGTCCTAAGATCATAAACAAGTCAAGGATGTCTGCTCTACATCTTTACTATGGTATTTAAAGTTAGGGCCCAGGACTTCCCTGGTGGTCCAGTGGGTAGAGAGTCTGCCTTGTAGTGCAAAGGGCACCAGTTCAATCCCTGGCCCAGGAAGATCCCACTTGCCGTGCAGCAGCTGGACTGATACGCCCAATTAGGAGCCAGCACTTTAGACTGCCTGCGCCCAGGGTTGGTGCTCTTCAGTGAGAGAGGCCACTGCAATGGGAGGCCCACACAGGCCAAGGAATAAAAATGGATAAAAATAGATAAAAACCAATAAATGAGGCCAAAATTAAAAAAAAAAAGTTTAAAGTCAGGGCTCATGCACTAAGGCAAGAAAAAGAAACATACAGCATACAAACTAGAAAGAAAGAGGAAAAATTGCCTTTTATTTGCAGACAACATAATTATCTACATAGAAAATCCTAAAGGCTACAAAAGAACCACTGCAAGTCATAAAATACAGCAACATTATAGGATACAAGTTTCATGTACAAAAGTCAATTGCATTTCTATATACTAGTAAAAAGTGAATGAAAAATGAAATTAAAAAAATACTATTTCCAGTAGCACCCACAAACATAAAATATTTGAAGACAAATAGAATGTGAGCAAGATCTGTACAAGGAAAATTATAAAAACATCTTTGAAAGAAATTTAAGACCTAAATAAATGGAGAAATATAACATGTTGCTACAAGATTGATTGTTTTCCCCAAAACATCTGCCAAGGTCATAACCTGGAATCCATGCATCTGACTTTACTAGGTTCCTTCCATATGTAGTCAAGTTAAGATAACAGTACACTGGGTTATGACCAATATTAATTCATGTTCTTACACAAAGAAGAGGGAATTGTGGACACAGACGCACACAAAGGAGACCATATGCAGACAAGATAGAGACTGGAGTGATGGATCTACAAGCCAAGAGGCTAAGGAGGGCTGGCAAGCACCAGAAGCTGGAGGAGACAAGGAAGGATTCCTTCCCTGGAGCTGTCAGAGAGAACATGGCCTTGCTGCCATCTTTACTTCTGACTTCCAAGCTTCTACAACTATGATAATAAATTTCTGTTAGAGTTCTGCCATACAGTTCGTAATGCTTTGCCTTGGCAGCCCTAGGAAATGAATACACATGTTTATGGAAGGCTCAATATTGGTTCCAACTCTTCTCAATATTGGTTCCAATTTTTCTCAAGTTAATGCATAAATTCAACACAATCCCAATTAAAATTTCAGAATGCTTTTTAAAAAGAAACTGACAAGCAAATTCTAAAATCTATACAGGGGCTTTCCCTGGTGGTCCATTGGGTAAGGACACCACCTTGCAGTGCAAGGGGCGCCGGTTTGATCCCTGGCCTGGGAAGATCCCACATGCCGCGGAGCGGCTGGACTGATGTGTCCAATGACCGAGCCAGAGTTCTGGAGCGCATGTGTCCAGAGTCGGCGCTCTGCAACGACAGACGCCACCGTGATGGGAGGCCCACAGGAGCCAAAGAACAAAGACGGATGAAAATGGAGAAATGAAAGACCAATAGAAGTGGCCCGCCCGCTCCCCTCCCTCCCCAACCCCACCCCCGCCCAAAATAAATAAATAAATACATCTTAAAAAAAAAATCTATACAGAAACACAAAAGATGTACAATAGTCAAAATATTTTTGGAAAGAAAAAGGTTAGAGGACTTGTACTCCCTGATTTCAAGATTTACTTGAAAACTACAGTACACCAGACAATGTGGTTTTTACATCATGGCTGACACCCTTGTGGGTTTTTTTCTTCTTCCTCTCACACATGAATACAAGTTAACAATCCCCTCTACACTTGCCTTTTTTTTTTTTTTTTTAACACCTATCCTATTAAAGCCAGCAAGAAACAGCTCTGAGTGTACAAAAAGCCAGCAACAAGGAGGCGACCTCTCAACACATTTCCACCTGTAACTCTGACAGGGTTTATGGCTTCCTCCAATCCAGGCTCTCTGAGTTCCTTTATAAAATGAAAGCAAGATAGAGTACACAACACTAAAACTTCTTCCACCTAGTTCTGTAACAGACACTGATTTGGAGGAAGGAGCCAAGACTAAATTGTAGCGGATCAAGACCAAACCTGTGTTCCAAGTTCTATCATTATTTACTCCGTGATGGTAATGAATCCGTTTATGCCTCAGAGACCACTTTCATTTCCAACAGTGGACTGGTTTAGAGGGTGGACCCTCTCACTGAAAACAATAGAAAATGTTGGAAAATACAGAAAATGTCTACTGGAATGAATCCATAAGCTGGTAATCAAATAAGGAATATTCAGGCAAACACTAAGTAAAGGCAGAAATGCACAAAGGGGGGCAGAGTACTGAAGCTGACTCTCACTTTCAGGTCAAAGTAAAGAGGGTGAACCTGAACTTAGGGTTTCTTACAACCTCATGAGTACATCCAACGACAGCAACAAAAAATGCCCGAAGCCCTGCCCAGAGCAGAGAGGACCTCCCAGTAAGTATCACTAATGGGCTATAATGAGCAAGAATAATTACATTCTGTGCTAATTTTAAAAAAGAGCTTGAACCAAATCATGTGCAATTTGACCACCATCATCTAGCAGGACATGATATAAATTCACACGGGCTAGCAAAAAGGACTGTCATCTTTTGGATTTGCTACCATTTTGATGAACTTAATTGCAAAGAATTTAGACTAATTAATGCTACCTTAAGTAGCTTGAACTGGGACACTAAAAAAAAAAAAAAAGCAATTTGGTAATAAGGTTCAGAAAAAAGGATGATTTTCTCTCAAATTAACACCATTTGTTTACATGCAATAAAATGAAGAGGACATGAAGGTTTCTGTACTTAGCATATGTAATTATGAGGTTTTGGTTTTGGTTAAAACAGAAGAGACAAAGAATTGAAAGGGCAAAATAACTTTAATTTACATTGAAGCATATCGTACTTCTTGTTCAAAAGAAATGCATTCATTACTAACACTCTGCAAAGAAAGAGAAAACTTAAATTATATTACAGTCTAACATTAACAAAACTGTCTGACTAAAATGAAATTTTCTCCATAGAAACAAAAAGTATAACAGAGGTCCCCAGAGGCTGGGAAAGAAGGGACCATCAATTACTGTTTAATGGGTATCCAATTCTGGGTGGCCAATGAGAACGCCAGGCAAACGGGAAAGAGAGGTGATATTTGCACCACATTGTGAAGGTACTTCCGGGCATGCTAAGTCGCTTCAGTCATGTCGGACTCTTGGTGACTCCATGGACTGTAGCCCCCCAGGCTCTTCTGTCCATGGGATTCTCCAGGCAAGAATACTAGAGTGGATTGGTATTCCCTTTTCCCAGGGATCTTCCTGATCCAGGGATTGAAACCAAGTCTCCTGCATTGCAGGCGGATTCTTTTGCCACTGAGCTGTACATTCAAAAATGGTTAAAGTGGTAAGTTTTATCTTAGGTGCATTTCAGTACAATTGAAAAAATACATAGGTAAAAACATGTTCATTTAATTTTCTTCAAAGTATGGATATCCTTTAAGCTTGAAATTCATGTCAACTTATGCCTTCTTAAAACTGGACTAGGAGAGCAGACCATGTGATCAAGGGGTCAAACCATTTCAACTTATATCTTCTTAAAACTGGACCAGGAAAGCAGACCATGTGATCAAGGGTTCAAACCTGAGGTCTACCCTTCCTACTGCAGGGTCTTGATACAAGTTACATTCTAAAAACCTTGGTTTCTATTCTTCCATTCGTTGATAGAGTCTTATTATCACACTGATTTGCAGTTACTGAAAAATCCTTGCCTCCCTAGGATAAGGAACTTTCATACTGTTCTCCACAGTGGTTGTACCATTTTACATTCCCCCCAATAGTGTAGGAGAGTTTTCTTTTCTCCACGCCCTCTCCAGCATTTACTGTTTGCATATTTTTTTGATGACAGTCATTCTCACTGGTGTGGTGATACCTCATTGTAGCTGTGATTTGCATTTCTCTAATAATAAGTGATCTTGAGTATGTGGCCTTGAAAAAAAAAAAACTTTTTTTTCACCTGTCATGTTCTTTCTATGATCCAATGGATGCTGGCAATTTGATCTCTGGGTCCTCTGCCTTTTCTAAATCCGGCTTGTACATCTGGAAGTTCTTATATATCATGAAGCCTAACTTGAAGGATTTTTTCCTTAAAGGAGGTCCCCAGAGGCTGGGAAAGAAGGGACCATCAATTACTGTTTAATGGGTATCCAATTCTGGGTGGCCAATGAGAACGCCAGGCAAACGGGAAAGAGAGGTGATATTTGCACCACATTGTGAAGGTACTTCCGGGCATGCTAAGTCGCTTCAGTCATGTCGGACTCTTGGTGACTCCATGGACTGTAGCCCCCCAGGCTCTTCTGTCCATGGGATTCTCCAGGCAAGAATACTAGAGTGGATTGGTATTCCCTTTTCCCAGGGATCTTCCTGATCCAGGGATTGAAACCAAGTCTCCTGCATTGCAGGCGGATTCTTTTGCCACTGAGCTGTACATTCAAAAATGGTTAAAGTGGTAAGTTTTATCTTAGGTGCATTTCAGTACAATTGAAAAAATACATAGGTAAAAACATGTTCATTTAATTTTCTTCAAAGTATGGATATCCTTTAAGCTTGAAATTCATGTCAACTTATGCCTTCTTAAAACTGGACTAGGAGAGCAGACCATGTGATCAAGGGGTCAAACCATTTCAACTTATATCTTCTTAAAACTGGACCAGGAAAGCAGACCATGTGATCAAGGGTTCAAACCTGAGGTCTACCCTTCCTACTGCAGGGTCTTGATACAAGTTACATTCTAAAAACCTTGGTTTCTATTCTTCCATTCGTTGATAGAGTCTTATTATCACACTGATTTGCAGTTACTGAAAAATCCTTGCCTCCCTAGGATAAGGAACTTTCATACTGTTCTCCACAGTGGTTGTACCATTTTACATTCCCACCAATAGTGTAGGAGAGTTTTCTTTTCTCCACGCCCTCTCCAGCATTTACTGTTTGCATATTTTTTTGATGACAGTCATTCTCACTGGTGTGGTGATACCTCATTGTAGCTGTGATTTGCATTTCTCTAATAATAAGTGATCTTGAGTATGTGGCCTTGAAAAAAAACTTTTTCACCTGTCATGTTCTTTCTATGATCCAATGGATGCTGGCAATTTGATCTCTGGGTCCTCTGCCTTTTCTAAATCCGGCTTGTACATCTGGAAGTTCTTATATATCATGAAGCCTAACTTGAAGGATTTTGAACACAACCTTGCTAGCATGAAATGAGCACCATTATATGGTAGTTTGAACATTCTTTGGCATTTCCCCTTTTTTGGGATTAGAATGAAAACTAATCTTTTCCAGTCCTGTGACCACTGCTTAGTTTTCCCAATTTGCTGGCATACTGAGTTCAGCACTTTCACAGTATCATCTTTTAGGATTTGAAATAGCTGAGCTGGAAGTCTATCACCTCCACAGGCTTTATTTGCAGTAATGCTTCCTAAGGACTACTTGATTTCATTATTGAAGATGTCTGGTTCTAGGTGAGTGACCACACCATCATGGTTATCCAGTTCACTAGGGCCTTTTTTTGTACAGTTCTTCTGTGTATTCTTGCCACCTCTTCTTAATCTCTTCTGCTTCTGTTATGTTTCTGCTATTTCTGTCTTTTATTGTGCCCATTGTTGCATGCAGTGTTCCCTTGGTATCTCTAATTTACTTAACGAGATCTCTAGTCTTTCCCATTCTATTGTTTTCCTCTATTTCTCTGCACTGCTCGCTTAAGGCCTTCTTATCTCTCCTTGCTACTGTCTGGGACTCTGGGTTCAGTTGGGTATATCCTTTCCTTTCTCCTTTGCCTTTCACTTCTCTTCTTTTCTCAGCTTTTTGTAAGGCTTCCTCAGACAACCATTTTTGCCTTCTTGCATTTCTTTTTCTTTGATAGAGTCTTATTATCACACTGTTTTGCAGTTACTGAAAAATCCTTGCCTCCCTAGGATAAGGAACTTTCATACTGTTCTCCACAGTGGTTGTACCATTTTACATTCCCACCAATAGTGTAGGAGAGTTTTCTTTTCTCCACGCCCTCTCCAGCATTTACTGTTTGCATATTTTTTTGATGACAGTCATTCTCACTGGTGTGGTGATACCTCATTGTAGCTGTGATTTGCATTTCTCTAATAATAAGTGATCTTGAGTATGTGGCCTTGAAAAAAAAAAAACTTTTTTTTCACCTGTCATGTTCTTTCTATGATCCAATGGATGCTGGCAATTTGATCTCTGGGTCCTCTGCCTTTTCTAAATCCGGCTTGTACATCTGGAAGTTCTTATATATCATGAAGCCTAACTTGAAGGATTTTGAACACAACCTTGCTAGCATGAAATGAGCACCATTATATGGTAGTTTGAACATTCTTTGGCATTTCCCTTCTTTGGGATTAGAATGAAAACTAATCTTTTCCAGTCCTGTGACCACTGCTTAGTTTTCCCAATTTGCTGGCATACTGAGTTCAGCACTTTCACAGTATCATCTTTTAGGATTTGAAATAGCTGAGCTGGAAGTCTATCACCTCCACAGGCTTTATTTGCAGTAATGCTTCCTAAGGACTACTTGATTTCATTATTGAAGATGTCTGGTTCTAGGTGAGTGACCACACCATCATGGTTATCCAGTTCACTAGGGCCTTTTTTTGTACAGTTCTTCTGTGTATTCTTGCCACCTCTTCTTAATCTCTTCTGCTTCTGTTATGTTTCTGCTATTTCTGTCTTTTATTGTGCCCATTGTTGCATGCAGTGTTCCCTTGGTATCTCTAATTTACTTAACGAGATCTCTAGTCTTTCCCATTCTATTGTTTTCCTCTATTTCTCTGCACTGCTCGCTTAAGGCCTTCTTATCTCTCCTTGCTACTGTCTGGGACTCTGGGTTCAGTTGGGTATATCCTTTCCTTTCTCCTTTGCCTTTCACTTCTCTTCTTTTCTCAGCTTTTTGTAAGGCTTCCTCAGACAACCATTTTTGCCTTCTTGCATTTCTTTTTCTTTGGGATAGTTTTGATCACCACCTCCTGTACAATGTTATAAACCTCTGACCACAGTTCTTTAGGCACTCTATCAGATTAATCCCTTGAATCTATTCATCACCTCCTCTGTACAATAAAGGATTTGATTTAGGTCATACCTGAATAGCCTAGTTAGTGGTTTTCTCTCCTCTCTACAATTTAAGTCTGAATTTTGCAACAAGGAGCTCATGAACTGAGCCGCAGTCAGCTCCAGGTCTTGTTTTTGCTGACTGTATAGAACTTCTCCGTCTTAGGATTTCCTTGTAGCTCAGCTGGTAATGAATCCAGCTGTAATGCAGGAGACCCTGATTCAATTCTTGGGTCAGGTAGATCCCCTGGAGAAGAGATAGGCAACCCACTCCAGTATTCTTGTACTTCCCTGGTAGCTCAAATGGTAAAGAATCTGCCTGCAATGAGGGAGACCTGGGTTTGATCCCTGGGTTGGGAAGATCCCCTGGAGAAGGGAAACGTTACCCACTCCAGTATTCTTGCCTGGAGAATTCCATGGCTCGTCCATGGGTTGCAAAGAGTTGGACACGACTGAGTGACTTTCTTTCTTTTTTCCATCTTTGGCTGCAAAGAATATAATCAATCTGATTTCAGTATTGACCATTATATCTACTACTGTGGACAAGAATCACTTAGAGAAATGCATCATTCTTCATAGTCTACAAAAGACTCTGAAATGTAGTACTTGGGTGCAATCTCAAAAACGACAGATGGGCTTCCCTGGTGGTCCAGTGGGTAAGGACACCGCCTTGCAGTGCAAGGGGCGCTGGTTCCATCCCTGGCCTGGGAAGATCCTGCGTGCCACAGAACGGCTGGACCGATGTGTCCAATTACCAAGGCGGAGCTCTGGCGCGCATGCGCCCAGAGCCGGCGCTCTGCGACAACAGAGGCCACCGCGATGGGAGGCCCACATGGGCCAAAGAACAAAGATGGATGAAAATAGACAAATGAAAGACCAATAGAAGTAGCCCGGCTGCTCCCCTCCCTCCCCATCCCACCCCTCCAAAATAAATAAATAAATAAATCTTCAAAAAAAAAAAAAAAAAAGAAAGAAAGAAAGCAGGGTAAAGGCTAACAGAGTTTTGCCAAAAAAAAAAAAAAAACCCAACAAACCCCACACTGGTCACAGCAAATACCCTCTTCTGACAACACAAGAGATGACTCTACACATGAATGTCCCAGATGGTCAGTACCAAAATCAGCCAGGACATGGAAGCCACCTAAATTTCCATCAACAGAGGGAGGGATAAAGAAGATGTGGTACCTTAGATACAATGGAATACTGTTCCTGTTCCTCACTTGTAAGAAAAAGAACAAAATAATGCCATCTGTAGCAACCCAGATGAACCTACTGATTTTCTTTTTTTTTTTTTTGATTTTCATACTGAGTGCAGTCAGAGAAAGACAAATATCATATGATAGCATTTATACATAGAAGCTATTTAGAAAAGGGGTACAAATGAAACTATTTACAAAAATGGAGCTTTATCTACAGAAATAGAATTACAGATATAGAAAGCAAACTTACGGTCATCAGGAGGAGGGGCTGGGAAGTAATATATTGAGAGACTGGGACTGATACATATACACTATTAGACACAGCCTCGAACTAGACCACCACCACCACATATACACAAAATAGGTAACTAGTAAGGACCTACTGTATAGCCCAGTGCAGAAGAGCATGGGAACCCACCCCAGTGCTCTTCCCTGTAGGATCCCATGGGCAGAGGAGCCTGGTGGGCTACAGTCCACGGGGTGGCGAAGAGTCAGACCCGATTCAAACGACTTAGCACACATGCACATACAGCACGGGGAACTCTCCTCAGGACTCTGCAATGGTCTCTGCGGAAAAAGAATGTCAAAAACAGTGGCTACCTGTGTATGTATCACATACAAACACTTTACTGTACACCTGAAACTAACACACCATTACAAATCAACTATACTCCAATAGTAATTTTAAAAAGGAAAAACAAAATCTGGGTTTCCTCCAGCTGGATATTGGGAAAACAGACAGCTCAGGCACATATAAAGATAATTCAGGCACATCACCAAGGTGTTCTTATCCAATTCCCCTACACATTCCAAGGGCAGAGTCATTAATTAAAATTTACAAGCCTTTAAAAGTCATTTAACATCCTCTAAACAGGCCTTTGGGGGCTTCTCAGGTAGCTCAGTGCTAAAGAATCTGCTTGCCAATGGATAAGACATGGGTTCGATCTCAGGGTGGGGAAGATCCCTTGGAGGAGGAAACGGCAACCCACTCCAGTATTCTTGCCTGAGAAATCCCTGGACAGAGGAGCCTGGAGGGGTACAGTCCACTGGGTCGCAAAGAGTCAGACACCATTTAGCAACTAAACAACAACCATCAGTGCTTATATTCAGGCATATCAAAGACTCCGTTCAAATTCAACTTCTACAGAATAGCTTTCCCCTCTCTATAGAGCAGGCATTAATCAACCCACCTTCTATTTAAGCTGCCAAGTTCTCTAAGTTACAATGTAAAACGTTCATGGAATTAAAAAAATACAAACATACATTATTACGTACATTACTACAAAGTATACCACTCATTAACACACTCATTGTTTTTGCTCACAGTAAAAGTCTGACCAGAATGCCCCCGTTATCAAATCCTTGTCAGTCATTTACCCAAAGGTAATAGTTCATTTCCAGTCAGCAGTGTCAATAACAGGCAGGCACTTAACAATCTATCAGAAATGTGCCCTTAGTGGCTCTGGGTCTAAATCACAATCTTACGCCTTTAGGAAATCAGACTTGGTGGGCACAAGTGGTGGATAATCTTCCTATGTGTCTAACAGTTGGTGCACCCCTACGTGATATGGCTTATTCTTCTGACACCTGCATTGTGTGTATTCTTACGTCATTACTATCTGCATATAATGGTGCTGGAACATCCTAAAAGCCTTTCTGACTGGGGAGGTCTGCTGCTCCCTGGGATAGTCAGCTCTCACAGAGAGCCAGAGCAAGTCTTCAGTTAGGCAAACTAGCCCAACCAGAGCCAGACCTCATCAGACCCTGCACCTCCAAAGGCCTTATCATCCCAGGGTCAGGTACTGGGCAAGGAGGGACCACTCCTAGAGCCCAAAGTCTACGAACACTATCCAAATTAACCTCTGCCCTGTCCTGCCTTTCTTTGGGAAACTCAAAACGAGGCCATGGCCGAACTCTCCCCTTACTCCAGTCTTCTGACCACCCTGGCTATTTTCCCATGTGGCTCTATGGGGGTGTACCCGGGGTTCCTTATCTCCAGGAACTGTGAGCTTTCCCCCCGTCTCCTCTTGTGGCTGGCTGACATGACTCAACATCTCATGAAAGAATACAAAACATATCCGCTGATAGCGAAAATACAAAATGATACAACATTCTAAGCTCAGTAGTTATGTTTAAATGGATTTTCTTTAATAACAGGTATATCTACTTATAGTTGAAAAACAATTTTATATACATACACACACATATGAGGTTGGGTTTCCTTGGTGGTTCAGAGGGTAAAGAATCTGCCTACAATGCAAGAGATTAATCAACCCACCTTCTATTTAAGCTGCCAAGTTCTCTAAGTTACAATGTAAAACGTTCATGGAATTAAAAATACAAACCTACATTATTACGTACATTACTACAAAGTATACCACTCATTAACACACTCATTGTTTTTGCTCACAGTAAAAGTCTGACCAGAATGCCCCCGTTATCAAATCCTTGTCAGTCATTTACCCAAAGGTAATAGTTCATTTCCAGTCAGCAGTGTCAATAACAGGCAGGCACTTAACAATCTATCAGAAATGTGCCCTTAGTGGCTCTGGGTCTAAATCACAATCTTACGCCTTTAGGAAATCAGACTTGGTGGGCACAAGTGGTGGATAATCTTCCTATGTGTCTAACAGTTGGTGCACCCCTACGTGATATGGCTTATTCTTCTGACACCTGCATTGTGTGTATTCTTACGTCATTACTATCTGCATATAATGGTGCTGGAACATCCTAAAAGCCTTTCTGACTGGGGAGGTCTGCTGCTCCCTGGGATAGTCAGCTCTCACAGAGAGCCAGAGCAAGTCTTCAATTAGGCAAACTAGCCCAACCAGAGCCAGACCTCATCAGACCCTGCACCTCCAAAGGCCTTATCATCCCAGGGTCAGGTACTGGGCAAGGAGGGACCACTCCTAGAGCCCAAAGTCTACGAACACTATCCAAATTAACCTCTGCCCTGTCCTGCCTTTCTTTGGGAAACTCAAAACGAGGCCATGGCCGAACTCTCCCCTTACTCCAGTCTTCTGACCACCCTGGCTATTTTCCCATGTGGCTCTATGGGGGTGTACCCGGGGTTCCTTATCTCCAGGAACTGTGAGCTTTCCCCCCGTCTCCTCTTGTGGCTGGCTGACATGACTCAACATCTCATGAAAGAATACAAAACATATCCGCTGATAGCGAAAATACAAAATGATACAACATTCTAAGCTCAGTAGTTATGTTTAAATGGATTTTCTTTAATAACAGGTATATCTACTTATAGTTGAAAAACAATTTTATATACATACACACACATATGAGGTTGGGTTTCCTTGGTGGTTCAGAGGGTAAAGAATCTGCCTACAATGCAAGAGATGCAGGTTCAATCCCTGGGAAAGGATGATCCTCGGGAGAAGGGAATGGCTACTCACTCCAGTATTTTTGCCTGGAGAATTCCACAGATATGAGATTATTTTTTTTTAAGTTTACTATTTCAAATACATGTGGATTCAAGAACCCCTTGCCAAAATTTCAGATTCCCCTGGGATTCGCCATGATCAGCTGGGAAATACTTGTCAGAGGATGACGAGGCCAGGTGTGTGTATATGCACATGTCCTAAACCCCTCAGATCCACACCCTTCTAAAAGAGGTAGGTCCCATTCAGTACACTACCATATCACTTAAAAAACCTGATAAAACTGAGGAGGAAAAGCTGATATGAGAAAAACTGATAAAGAAAGCCCATAGGCCTGGAGGGGCGGAATGGTGAGGATATACCTATGACTAATCTAGGAACATACATATCTGTAAACAACAAAACTCTGTAAAAGTAGAAAGTAAAATAAAAATTAAAAAAAAAAAAAAAAACCCATAGGATCAAGGGGGCCACTCCAACCAACATGAAGTATCTAACTCTCTCACCAAGTTGCATACACCTTCCCCTAGCCTAGAGCAGGAAATGTTTTTATTACCAATAAGATACAGAAAACCAGTTAATATTTGTCTTTTATGGCACAAATTTAACCTCATTATCTCACTTTCACCCTATACGCACCCCAATCGCAACCAAATAAGCTGCTCGCGGTTTCCTGAACAGAGACTGGACATGGCCACAACCACACTTTTACCCAACTCACTTCCTCCATCGGGAATGTATTCCCTTCTCATCTGGAAAGTCATGAGGATTTTAACACCTCCAACATGAGGTTGTGTAAAGAAAAAAATAAGAATCAGTCCTTTTGATCATCCTGAATGGCTTATTTCAAGACTTACCGAGGAAGCTTCTTAAAAACAAAAAACTGAACTAGCTAATTCGATATAGTTGAAATGATACAACATTCTAAGCTCAGTAGTTATGTTTAAATGGATTTTCTTTAATAACAGGTATATCTACTTATAGTTGAAAAACAATTTTATATACATACACACACATATGAGGTTGGGTTTCCTTGGTGGTTCAGAGGGTAAAGAATCTGCCTACAATGCAAGAGATGCAGGTTCAATCCCTGGGAAAGGATGATCCTCGGGAGAAGGGAATGGCTACTCACTCCAGTATTTTTGCCTGGAGAATTCCACAGATATGAGATTATTTTTTTTTAAGTTTACTATTTCAAATACATGTGGATTCAAGAACCCCTTGCCAAAATTTCAGATTCCCCTGGGATTCGCCATGATCAGCTGGGAAATACTTGTCAGAGGATGACGAGGCCAGGTGTGTGTATATGCACATGTCCTAAACCCTCAGATCCACACCCTTCTAAAAGAGGTAGGTCCCATTCAGTACACTACCATATCACTTAAAAAACCTGATAAAACTGAGGAGGAAAAGCTGATATGAGAAAAACTGATAAAGAAAGCCCATAGGCCTGGAGGGGCGGAATGGTGAGGATATACCTATGACTAATCTAGGAACATACATATCTGTAAACAACAAAACTCTGTAAAAGTAGAAAGTAAAATAAAAATTAAAAAAAAAAAAAAAACCCATAGGATCAAGGGGGCCACTCCAACCAACATGAAGTATCTAACTCTCTCACCAAGTTGCATACACCTTCCCCTAGCCTAGAGCAGGAAATGTTTTTATTACCAATAAGATACAGAAAACCAGTTAATATTTGTCTTTTATGGCACAAATTTAACCTCATTATCTCACTTTCACCCTATACGCACCCCAATCGCAACCAAATAAGCTGCTCGCGGTTTCCTGAACAGAGACTGGACATGGCCACAACCACACTTTTACCCAACTCACTTCCTCCATCGGGAATGTATTCCCTTCTCATCTGGAAAGTCATGAGGATTTTAACACCTCCAACATGAGGTTGTGTAAAGAAAAAAATAAGAATCAGTCCTTTTGATCATCCTGAATGGCTTATTTCAAGACTTACCGAGGAAGCTTCTTAAAAACAAAAAACTGAACTAGCTAATTCGATATAGTTGAAAGATTTATTGTGTGAACAATTAAGAGCCAGTTACACAAAGTACGGGATTCCCTGGTAGCTCAGTAGGTAAAGAATCTGTCTGCAATGCAGGAGATTCAGGTTTGATCCCTGAATCAGGAAGGGCCCCAGGGGGAAGAAATGGCCACCGACTCCAGGATTCTTGCCTGGAGAATCCCATGGACAGAGGAGCCTGGCAGGCTACAGTCTGGGGGGTTGTAAGAGTCGGACTACACCTGAGCAACTAAACCACTACCACTACACAAAGCATAGGCCATTTACAACTGATTAGTAACATATATTAAAGAATTTCTTATTTTGAGCCCAGAATACTAAATGGTACTATACAGCTGCACTGCTGATTTAAGGCAATATTTAAAATACAACTTACATAAAATTATGACTCCTGCTCACTGAGAAGTTTCTAAAGTGGTGAGCAGAAAACAATTTTCAAAATCTGACAAGTAAACACTTAGCTGATAGGCATTACAATCCTCTCTTCCTATAAGTAAATTCAGTTACCTGTACTATACCTTATAACTTATGTGATTCTTACATTACTTTTTCAGCGTAAATTAATATACATTTTCTGGAGAGTAGTGTGGCAGTGTTTATTTAAAGGTTTTAAACTACACCTAACATTTTAATGAGCCATACTCCTCCTAGGAAATAACCCTAAGAAAACTATCATAATGGACTAATTTGTTGCTGTTTAGCTGCTACAAGCCCCGGGGGTTTCCATAAGATACAGAAAACCAGTTAATATTTGTCTTTATGGCACAAATTTAACCTCATTATCTCACTTTCACCCTAGCACCCCAATCGCAACCAAATAAGCTGCTCGCGGTTTCCTGAACAGAGACTGGACATGGCCACAACCACACTTTTACCCAACTCACTTCCTCCATCGGGAATGTATTCCCTTCTCATCTGGAAAGTCATGAGGATTTTAACACCTCCAACATGAGGTTGTGTAAAGAAAAAAATAAGAATCAGTCCTTTTGATCATCCTGAATGGCTTATTTCAAGACTTACCGAGGAAGCTTCTTAAAAACAAAAAACTGAACTAGCTAATTCGATATAGTTGAAAGATTTATTGTGTGAACAATTAAGAGCCAGTTACACAAAGTACGGGATTCCCTGGTAGCTCAGTAGGTAAAGAATCTGTCTGCAATGCAGGAGATTCAGGTTTGATCCCTGAATCAGGAAGGGCCCCAGGGGGAAGAAATGGCCACCGACTCCAGGATTCTTGCCTGGAGAATCCCATGGACAGAGGAGCCTGGCAGGCTACAGTCTGGGGGGTTGTAAGAGTCGGACTACACCTGAGCAACTAAACCACTACCACTACACAAAGCATAGGCCATTTACAACTGATTAGTAACATATATTAAAGAATTTCTTATTTTGAGCCCAGAATACTAAATGGTACTATACAGCTGCACTGCTGATTTAAGGCAATATTTAAAATACAACTTACATAAAAATTATGACTCCTGCTCACTGAGAAGTTTCTAAAGTGGTGAGCAGAAAACAATTTTCAAAATCTGACAAGTAAACACTTAGCTGATAGGCATTACAATCCTCTCTTCCTATAAGTAAATTCAGTTACCTGTACTATACCTTATAACTTATGTGATTCTTACATTACTTTTTCAGCGTAAATTAATATACATTTTCTGGAGAGTAGTGTGGCAGTGTTTATTTAAAGGTTTTAAACTACACCTAACATTTTAATGAGCCATACTCCTCCTAGGAAATAACCCTAAGAAAACTATCATAATGGACTAATTTGTTGCTGTTTAGCTGCTCAGCTGTGTCCGACTCTTTGTGACCCCGTGGACTGCAGCACACCAGGCTTCCCTGTCCTTCACCATCTCCCTGAGTTTGCCCAAACTCATGTCCACTGAGTCAATGATGCCATCCAACCATGTATCCTCTGCTGCCCCCTTCTCCTCCTCCTCTCAGTCTTTCCCAGTGTCAGGGTCTTTTCCAATGAGTCAGCTCTTTGCATCCGGTGGCCAAAGGATTAGAGCTTCTTTCAGTATCAGATTTCCTTCAAGAAGGACTGGTTTGATCGCTTTGCTGTCCAAGAGACTCTCAAGAGGCTTCTCTAGCATCATAGTTTGAAATCATGAATGGACTGATTGGCTATTAAAAGTGAAATATGAAATATCCATAATCATTTAAAGTGAATGCTATAAAACATAAACGGTCTGTTTTCGAAAAGATTTCACTTTTGGATACTTTACTTCAAATTCGTAGTGAAAACAACACACAAATTCCATATACAAACACAGAGACAGAAGGGAGGTTACTAATAGCAGGGGCTAGTCGGGGAGGAGTGAGAAAAGACTGGTTTCCTTTTTAGGTGATCATAGCGTTCTGTGATTCACAGTGAAGGTGTGCAATACGGCACAACTTTGTGGACATGCTAAAAGCCATGCTCCACATTTTACAAAGGTGAATTTTATGGCACGTGAGTCATTTCTCAAAAGATACACATATTCAAACATTTACAATTTTTAACTCTTTGGGGACCTACCAAAACAACTGTTTTTGTGGCCAGAGGATCATCCTCTGGTGTCTCTGTGTATGTATCTGACTGTTTCATATATGTGTTCAGTTCAGTCGCTCAGTCACGTCCAGCTCTTTGCAACCCCATGGACTGCAGTACGCCAGGCTTTCCTGTCCTTCATCATCTCCTGGAGCCTGCTCAAACTCATGTCCATTGACTCGGTGATGCTATCCAACCATCTCTTCCTCTGTCATCACCTTCTCCTTTTGCCTTCTATCTTTCCCAGCATCAGGGTCTTTACCAATGAGTCATCTCTGCACATCAGCCCAAGTATTGGAGCTTCAGCTTCAGCAACAGTCCTTCCAATGAACATTCAGGGTTGACTTCCTTTAGGACTGGCTAACCGGTTACTAACATATATGTTATTGACTAGCAAAGTTTGGGCTCTGAATTAACCTCTTTTATCATGTGCGCCCATACATGATTGCTTGCGTAAAACTGTGCTCTACCAAAGCAACTGAACTCCATGAGCAAATGCAAGGCCAAGTTCAGATCCATCTGTTCAGCATATATTTTCATTGAAATGAAGCAGTTTTATACTAACAGATGAACATGGAAGAAACAACAGTTTAATCTCTGGGGCATTTTTTTGATCGCTTTGCTGTCCAAGAGACTCTCAAGAGGCTTCTCTAGCATCATAGTTTGAAATCATGAATGGACTGATTGGCTATTAAAAGTGAAATATGAAATATCCATAATCATTTAAAGTGAATGCTATAAAACATAAACGGTCTGTTTTCGAAAAGATTTCACTTTTGGATACTTTACTTCAAATTGTAGTGAAAACAACACACAAATTCCATATACAAACACAGAGACAGAAGGGAGGTTACTAATAGCAGGGGCTAGTCGGGGAGGAGTGAGAAAAGACTGGTTTCCTTTTTAGGTGATCATAGCGTTCTGTGATTCACAGTGAAGGTGTGCAATACGGCACAACTTTGTGGACATGCTAAAAGCCATGCTCCACATTTTACAAAGGTGAATTTTATGGCACGTGAGTCATTTCTCAAAAGATACACATATTCAAACATTTACAATTTTTAACTCTTTGGGGACCTACCAAAACAACTGTTTTTGTGGCCAGAGGATCATCCTCTGGTGTCTCTGTGTATGTATCTGACTGTTTCATATATGTGTTCAGTTCAGTCGCTCAGTCACGTCCAGCTCTTTGCAACCCCATGGACTGCAGTACGCCAGGCTTTCCTGTCCTTCATCATCTCCTGGAGCCTGCTCAAACTCATGTCCATTGACTCGGTGATGCTATCCAACCATCTCTTCCTCTGTCATCACCTTCTCCTTTTGCCTTCTATCTTTCCCAGCATCAGGGTCTTTACCAATGAGTCATCTCTGCACATCAGCCCAAGTATTGGAGCTTCAGCTTCAGCAACAGTCCTTCCAATGAACATTCAGGGTTGACTTCCTTTAGGACTGGCTAACCGGTTACTAACATATATGTTATTGACTAGCAAAGTTTGGGCTCTGAATTAACCTCTTTTTATCATGTGCGCCCATACATGATTGCTTGCGTAAAACTGTGCTCTACCAAAGCAACTGAACTCCATGAGCAAATGCAAGGCCAAGTTCAGATCCATCTGTTCAGCATATATTTTCATTAAAATGAAGCAGTTTTATACTAACAGATGAACATGGAAGAACACACTGGGGTTGTATATTACAGTTTTAATGCTCAGTGTGATTTTGGCATACTTTTCTGACTTTATGACAGACAAGATGGACAGAATTTTAGGTATTATTACTGACTCTATATTGAAACAAACATTTCCAACTATTCCTCCTTCAGACTTCTGGATTGTTAATTTTAAAACATTCTGAAACTACAAGGGAAGCTTTAAATAAAATAGTGTTAACATTTTTTAACAGCTTTCTTGAGATACAGCTCACAAATCATGCAACCTCCCCCTTTTGAATACACAGGCAATGGTTTTTATTATAGTGACACCACTGTTAGTTTAATGATATTTTCATCACCCCAAAGGAAACCCCGTCTCTGTAAGCAGTTAGTCCCCATTCTCTTCCCCCAGCCTACGGCAACCTTCTCTCTTCTTATCCAGACTGAAATACACTTCCTGGATATTTTACATAAATGGAATCACACCCAATGTGGCCTTTTGTGTCTAACTTACTTTCTGTCTCAAGGTGTTTTCAAGACTGACCCCCTAAGTTGCACCACATATCAGAAATGTATTACTTTTTCTTATTGAAAGCTGATAAATATTCAGCTGATAAATATTCTGGCGATTTCTCCCTTTTGGCTATTTAATAATGCTGTTGTAAACATTCACGTACAAATTTTTGTGAGGTCCTCATTTTCCCTTCTCTTAGATATAGACCTAGGAGTGAAACCCCTACGTTTGCGGTTTGGAGGAACTGCCCAACTGCTTTCTGAAGGTGCTGAGCCATTTCATATTCCCACCAGCAGGGTATGAGGGTTCTGGCCTCTCCACATCTTTGCTGAGACTTATTATCTTGAGATTTTTTTCTTTTAATTTTTGGCCTCTTTTATTAGTTATTTATTTATTTATTTTCATCATCTTTATTCTTTGGCCTGTGTGGGCCTCCCATTACAGTGGGCTCTCCTGCAGAGCACCAGCTTTGGGCACATGCGCTCCAGAGTGTTGGCTCATAATTGGACACACGGGACCAGCCACTCTGCGGCATGTAGGATCCTCCCAGGCCAGGGATCAAACCAGTGCCCCTTGCACTGTAAGGCGGAGTCTTTACCCACTGGACCACCAGGGAAGCCCTATCTTGAGTTTTAATTCTAGTTATCTCGCTGTGGTTCTGATTTTTATTTCTGTGATGGAGAAGATGCTGGAGCATCTTTCACGCCTACTGGCCATTTGCCTTTATGACAGACAAGATGGACAGAATTTTAGGTATTATTACTGACTCTATATTGAAACAAACATTTCCAACTATTCCTCCTTCAGACTTCTGGATTGTTAATTTTAAAACATTCTGAAACTACAAGGGAAGCTTTAAATAAAATAGTGTTAACATTTTTTAACAGCTTTCTTGAGATACAGCTCACAAATCATGCAACCTCCCCCTTTTGAATACACAGGCAATGGTTTTTATTATAGTGACACCACTGTTAGTTTAATGATATTTTCATCACCCCAAAGGAAACCCCGTCTCTGTAAGCAGTTAGTCCCCATTCTCTTCCCCCAGCCTACGGCAACCTTCTCTCTTCTTATCCAGACTGAAATACACTTCCTGGATATTTTACATAAATGGAATCACACCCAATGTGGCCTTTTGTGTCTAACTTACTTTCTGTCTCAAGGTGTTTTCAAGACTGACCCCCTAAGTTGCACCACATATCAGAAATGTATTACTTTTTCTTATTGAAAGCTGATAAATATTCAGCTGATAAATATTCTGGCGATTTCTCCCTTTTGGCTATTTAATAATGCTGTTGTAAACATTCACGTACAAATTTTTGTGAGGTCCTCATTTTCCCTTCTCTTAGATATAGACCTAGGAGTGAAACCCCTACGTTTGCGGTTTGGAGGAACTGCCCAACTGCTTTCTGAAGGTGCTGAGCCGTTTCATATTCCCACCAGCAGGGTATGAGGGTTCTGGCCTCTCCACATCTTTGCTGAGACTTATTATCTTGAGATTTTTTTCTTTTAATTTTTGGCCTCTTTTATTAGTTATTTATTTATTTATTTTCATCATCTTTATTCTTTGGCCTGTGTGGGCCTCCCATTACAGTGGGCTCTCTCGTTGCAGAGCACCAGCTTTGGGCACATGCGCTCCAGAGTGTTGGCTCATAATTGGACACACGGGACCAGCCACTCTGCGGCATGTAGGATCCTCCCAGGCCAGGGATCAAACCAGTGCCCCTTGCACTGTAAGGCGGAGTCTTTACCCACTGGACCACCAGGGAAGCCCTATCTTGAGTTTTAATTCTAGTTATCTCTCGCTGTGGTTCTGATTTTTATTTCTGTGATGGAGAAGATGCTGGAGCATCTTTCACGCGCCTACTGGCCATTTGTATACCTTCTGTGGCGAAGTGACTATTCAGACCTTTGGTCCATTTTTTAATCGTGTTATCTTTCTATTGAGTTGTATGAGGTCCTTTTATTATCCTAGATATGACTTCCTTATAAGGTATGTGATTTGCAATTATTTTATCCCATTATGTGGGAAATCTTTTTCACTTTCTTGATAATATACTCTGAAGTATAGAAGTTTTTACCTTTGATAACATTCAATGTGTTTTTTCTTTTGTTGTTCATGCTTTTTTCCACATTCAAGCATCCTTCTCAAATCCGAGGTCATAAGGATTCACCCTACGTCATCTTCTAAGTTTGAAAGTTTCAGTTCCTAAGATCAGGTCTCTGACTCATTTTAAGTCATAAGGATCAACTAGCTTTGAGAGGTTCTGGTATCGGAGCAACACTGGCCTCACAGAATAAGTTAAGAAACATACTATTAATATTTGCAATTTTTCTCCATGAATGAAAACTATTAATACACAATCAAAATAAAACAGAGAAATATCTACTGAAGCTGACGATGACTAGAAGTGCCAGCCACAAGCCTGGGTAGATAATATGGTTGTTTGCATATTCAATCACCACCCCTCTGTCTCTTCCACATTCTGTTCAGGGGTGTGGACAGCCATGTGCATCAGAGGAGCATAGGCAGCCTCGGACCTGAACAGAGGGTCCCGACTAGTCCAAACTAGTCATGACAGGTCCATCTCTCTTGCCAAAGACGAGTTAGAAATGGCCACGTGAAGCAGTCAGGTAGGATGCCAAGTCTGTGGTGGGAGCCTCTCAAGATGGGCTTCTTCACATTTAATGCGAGACAAACGGAAGACAGATCCTTTCTTCCTCAGGAGGTTGTTGTCTGGAGATCGGGACAGCCACTCTGCGGCATGTAGGATCCTCCCAGGCCAGGGATCAAACCAGTGCCCCTTGCACTGTAAGGCGGAGTCTTTACCCACTGGACCACCAGGGAAGCCCTATCTTGAGTTTTAATTCTAGTTATCTCTCGCTGTGGTTCTGATTTTTATTTCTGTGATGGAGAAGATGCTGGAGCATCTTTCACGCGCCTACTGGCCATTTGTATACCTTCTGTGGCGAAGTGACTATTCAGACCTTTGGTCCATTTTTTAATCGTGTTATCTTTCTATTGAGTTGTATGAGGTCCTTTTATTATCCTAGATATGACTTCCTTATAAGGTATGTGATTTGCAATTATTTTCTCCCATTATGTGGGAAATCTTTTTCACTTTCTTGATAATATACTCTGAAGTATAGAAGTTTTTACCTTTGATAACATTCAATGTGTTTTTTCTTTTGTTGTTCATGCTTTTTTCCACATTCAAGCATCCTTCTCAAATCCGAGGTCATAAGGATTCACCCTACGTCATCTTCTAAGTTTGAAAGTTTCAGTTCCTAAGATCAGGTCTCTGACTCATTTTAAGTCATAAGGATCAACTAGCTTTGAGAGGTTCTGGTATCGGAGCAACACTGGCCTCACAGAATAAGTTAAGAAACATACTATTAATATTTGCAATTTTTCTCCATGAATGAAAACTATTAATACACAATCAAAATAAAACAGAGAAATATCTACTGAAGCTGACGATGACTAGAAGTGCCAGCCACAAGCCTGGGTAGATAATATGGTTGTTTGCATATTCAATCACCACCCCTCTGTCTCTTCCACATTCTGTTCAGGGGTGTGGACAGCCATGTGCATCAGAGGAGCATAGGCAGCCTCGGACCTGAACAGAGGGTCCCGACTAGTCCAAACTAGTCATGACAGGTCCATCTCTCTTGCCAAAGACGAGTTAGAAATGGCCACGTGAAGCAGTCAGGTAGGATGCCAAGTCTGTGGTGGGAGCCTCTCAAGATGGGCTTCTTCACATTTAATGCGAGACAAAACGGAAGACAGATCCTTTCTTCCTCAGGAGGTTGTTGTCTGGGTGCGGAGATCGGGACAGCCACAGCAGGAGTGTACCACAAACTCCAGAGAGCAAAACACAAAGGAAGAACCTGGGGCAGCACGGAGGATGCTGAGCTACCCAAGTAACCAAGCCAGGAGCCGGGCTCAAGTCTTCTTGGCCTTTTGTTTGCAGAAAAGGGAGTTAGCTTCCCCGCCCCCCGCCCCTTGCCCCACTACCTGCAAGCAAGAACATACTAACTAGAATAACGAGTAACAAGTGGGAGCCTACTCACACTGGCTCAAGGCACCCAAGCTGCACTGGTCCCAGCAACCCACTCCCTGTCATTCTGTCAACAGCTTCATACCAACCATGGTAGGAGTAAGGGCAGAGAGGAAACTGGCAAACACCACGACTCTGGGCTACTTCTTGTTCAGGTATCTGGTCATTATAAACCCTTCCCAATATACCGCTGGACGCAACTCGATTTAAAATTTTTCTGTTCATCAAACCAATCTTTTTATTTAAATAATAAAGCCATAAATGAATATTTACCAAGTCTACCAATAGAATACTGCATATATTTGGGTTTCTAACAAGACTATTCAGAAAAAAACTCAAGTATCTGAAATACTATAAAATATCCCTTGTGAAAAACTACTGATAATATATTTAAATTTAAAAAGATTATAAAATGTTATGCACAGAAAAAGACAGAGAGAGAGAGACTATATTTAGACAGATACTAGGATTGTTGAACTCGATGCCAGTATGTTCACACTGTCATCTCTGGATGGTAGAATCGAGCTTCCCTGGTGGCTCAGACAGGCAATGCAGGAGACCCAGGTTTGATCCCTGGGTCAGGAAGATGCTCTAGAGAAGGGAACTGTCACCGACTCTCATATTCACGCCTGGGAAATGCCATGGACAGAGGAGTCTGGCAGGCTACAGCCCACAGGGTTGCAAAGAGTCAGACAGGACTAAGCGACTAACACATTCACTTACACTTATATTTTTGCACGACTATTCTTTTTTTCCAATTTCTTTCTTTTCCCCATCATGTCTGTTTTGTTTTAATATTTATTTTTATCCATCTTTTTTTTTTTATTCTTTGGCATGTGTGGGCCTTCCATTGCAGTGGCCTCTTTCACTGCAGAGCACCAGCTCTGGGTGCATGTGCTCCAGAGCACTGGCTCATAATTGGACACATTGGTCCAGTCGCTCTGCGGCACGTGGGATCTTCCTGGGCCAGGGATCGAACCGGTGCCCCTTGCACTGCAAGGCAGACTCTTTATCCACTGGACCAGGGAAGTCCCTTGCATGACTATTTTTTTCCCCTAAAGTGTCCATCATGAACATGCATTACCTGAGTAATGAATAAAAACACAACTCATGCTTTTAAAAGGGAAGAAATTTAGTAGTTTTTGTTCATGGACATGAAAAGACACTATTTTTATTTCATTTGTGTAGCCTATATATATTTATTTCATTGCAGAGCCTATATAATTCTCTGCAGGTAGAAAGACAGTTCCAGTTTATAAACTGGATGATTCTGTGCTACCATCCTTAGTACAAAGTTCTAACCCTGTTCTCTGACACTACCTCAAGAAGACACTGCAGGCAGAAACTGAATTAAAATATGCATTATAAGAAGAGAGCTGAATTCACATTATCACTTTGAAAATAAAATATGAGCCCAAACCTCTATTCTGAAATATGCATGTGATTCGATCCATAAAACTGCATTAATTCTAGTCTTAAAGACAATGAAGTAAAGGAGCACTGGTCATGAGTCAGAAGACTGGACTGCTAGGCCCAGAGATCAGCCTCGTTGGCCCTAGGACCTCTGGCAAGCAGCATCCGAGCCCAAACCTTCTCATTCGTCAAATGAGGCTAATACCTACTCGCTTCTCTTCACAGGATGAGACAAAGCTGATGAAAGAACTATCAGGTGAAAGATGGTATTATATGTCTCCACTTTATTACAGACACGCCTTGTAACAATTATATTATGTTCCACTTTGATACAAAAAGACAGCAGTTATAACCACCAATGTATGATACTAGTTTCCCTGGTAACAAGTTAACTTTCTCACGGCTTTTAAAAATATTCTTTTTTTCCAATTTCTTTCTTTTCCCCATCATGTCTGTTTTGTTTTAATATTTATTTTTATCCATCTTTTTTTTTTTATTCTTTGGCATGTGTGGGCCTTCCATTGCAGTGGCCTCTTTCACTGCAGAGCACCAGCTCTGGGTGCATGTGCTCCAGAGCACTGGCTCATAATTGGACACATTGGTCCAGTCGCTCTGCGGCACGTGGGATCTTCCTGGGCCAGGGATCGAACCGGTGCCCCTTGCACTGCAAGGCAGACTCTTTATCCACTGGACCAGGGAAGTCCCTTGCATGACTATTTTTTTCCCCTAAAGTGTCCATCATGAACATGCATTACCTGAGTAATGAATAAAAACACAACTCATGCTTTTAAAAGGGAAGAAATTTAGTAGTTTTTGTTCATGGACATGAAAAGACACTATTTTTATTTCATTTGTGTAGCCTATATATATTTATTTCATTGCAGAGCCTATATAATTCTCTGCAGGTAGAAAGACAGTTCCAGTTTATAAACTGGATGATTCTGTGCTACCATCCTTAGTACAAAGTTCTAACCCTGTTCTCTGACACTACCTCAAGAAGACACTGCAGGCAGAAACTGAATTAAAATATGCATTATAAGAAGAGAGCTGAATTCACATTATCACTTTGAAAATAAAATATGAGCCCAAACCTCTATTCTGAAATATGCATGTGATTCGATCCATAAAACTGCATTAATTCTAGTCTTAAAGACAATGAAGTAAAGGAGCACTGGTCATGAGTCAGAAGACTGGACTGCTAGGCCCAGAGATCAGCCTCGTTGGCCCTAGGACCTCTGGCAAGCAGCATCCGAGCCCAAACCTTCTCATTCGTCAAATGAGGCTAATACCTACTCGCTTCTCTTCACAGGATGAGACAAAGCTGATGAAAGAACTATCAGGTGAAAGATGGTATTATATGTCTCCACTTTATTACAGACACGCCTTGTAACAATTATATTATGTTCCACTTTGATACAAAAAGACAGCAGTTATAACCACCAATGTATGATACTAGTTTCCCTGGTAACAAGTTAACTTTCTCACGGCTTTTAAAAAGCTTTTTATTAAAAAAATCTTCTTTGCTGCCTGTTTTTGACTTGCCTCAAAAAATATAAAGATGAAATCAATAGAGTACTGTTACCACAACATGATACTGGAATGGAAGAGAAAGTTAATGATGACCTCTTGTAAACTTAGGGCTGCCAAAGTCCTAAACAAAATACTAACAAGTAGGATAGAGGCGCCTGGCAGGTTACAGTCCACAGGGTCTCAAGGAGTCAGACACAACTGAAGCAATTTGGCATGCATGCACACACGTGGAGAACCATTAAGAGAATAATACACTAACCAAGAAAGAATCATTCTAGGAATTTAAGAGTTAATTTCAGAAAACTTACAAGGATAAGTTACCAAATTAGTGATTCAAAGGTGAAAGAAGCATCTGAAATATATGCCCCAAAATGCTTTTGAATAAAAGAAACAACCAGTCTCAAATAAATACTCCCAATGGAGTAAAGATCAAAGGGCAAAATTATCATTATTTGCAAGTGTTGCATTATTTGCAGGTGATTATAAAATAAGCAAGGTACTGAAAAACTATTAGAAAAAGCAGCTGATGACAAAAATGAACATACAAAAATCAACAGTTTGTCTACTTGGACAGCAAGGTGACCAAGCCAGTCAATCCTAAAGGAAATCAACCGTAAATTTTCACTGGAAGGAATGATGCAGAAGCTGAAGCTCCAATACTTTGGCCACCCATTGCAAAGAGCAAAGATGCTCATGCTGGGAAAGGCTGAGTGCAGGAGGAGAAGGGGGCAACAGAAGATGCGATGGCTGAATGGTACCATCACCGACTCAACAGACCTGCATTTGCACAAACTCTGGGAAATGGTGAAGGGCAGGGAAACCTGGCGTGCTACAGTCCATGAGGTCACAAAGAGCTGAACATGAGTTGGCGACTGAACAACAATAACAATTTACAGGCAGAAAACCTAATGAAAAAAAGATTCCAAGGAATAAACCTGGGTATAAACAACAAAAATGATAAAGGACTCCACAAAGACAGGTTTTTTTTATCTCTATTGAGGGATCGCAAAAAAGAGTGGAATTCAGAAAGACTCAGTAATGGAGTGAGAACAGCTTTATCAGTCAGGCTCCTGGCAGGAAACTAATGACACATTCTAAGGAGTGACTGAGAAGAAATTCAGGAAAGAACCACTTAGTCAAGCGTGGGCATGGTGAAGCTCTCAGAAGTGAGCAGTAGCAGGAAGCTGTTAAATCTGACCAGGTAGAAGGTGAGCCTTTGAGCGAGAGACCACACTAAGCAGGTTAGATGGCCAGGAAATACATCCTAACCTCTCCTTCCTCCCACTTCCCGTCTTCTCCCTGCCCTCCCAGGTTCAGCAAGAAGCCAGGGGCAAGAAAGCTGGATGAGGCAGTCCACAAAGGTCAGCCTCCTGAAATGGAGATCCAGAAGCTCGTCTCTTCTGACTCTACTCTAGGTCAGGCAGCGCTCTACTCACTTTGGAATCATTCTAAGAATGGCAGTCTGCCTACACAACAAACTCAAACAATCACAATTCAAAAAAAACCCAATAGGACATTTCATGGGGCTTGACAAGGGGAATTTCTGACTAATGATAAATTCTTCTAGAATACTAAACACGCAGGCACAATCAGAGAGGGGAAAAAAAGGGGGAATAGTCCTCTCAAATATTTAAAGGTATTATTAAGCTATAATAATTTCAACAGTTTAATCCTGGCGCACAGACAGACTGCTCAAACAGAATAGAGTGCACCCACAGACTACAGAGAGACAACAAGGTCACACATGAGAAAGGTAGCATTTCAAATACATGGAGGTTGGGGGGGAAACTATGTTATTTAATAAATGATTTAGGGGAAACGGAATAATAAGTACAGGAAAAAAGCTACATTTCTGCCTTATCCCTTACACCATAATAAAGTCAAGAAGGAGCAAAGGTCAAGACGTGGAAAACAAATTGGCAATAGAATTATCAAAAGAATAATGTAAAAGACCACAGAAGACTACAAGAAAGCTCTATTATCTCGAGGCATAGCAGATAATACTCCCAAGTGTGACACAGAATGAGAAACGTTAAAAGGGGGAAAATTACACAGTTTACTAAAGAAAACTACTATACACAAAGAATTACCATAAAAAAGTCAAGGTTATATTAAATCATAGTAACATTTTAATAAGAATTTATTTCCCTAATATTAGGACTCTTGTGATACCACATTTTACATATTATTTACAAATATAAATGTCATTAAAATAAAATGTGCAGAGCATCTCAACTAGAGAAGGCTCCTGGCAGGAAACTAATGACACATTCTAAGGAGTGACTGAGAAGAAATTCAGGAAAGAACCACTTAGTCAAGCGTGGGCATGGTGAAGCTCTCAGAAGTGAGCAGTAGCAGGAAGCTGTTAAATCTGACCAGGTAGAAGGTGAGCCTTTGAGCGAGAGACCACACTAAGCAGGTTAGATGGCCAGGAAATACATCCTAACCTCTCCTTCCTCCCACTTCCCGTCTTCTCCCTGCCCTCCCAGGTTCAGCAAGAAGCCAGGGGCAAGAAAGCTGGATGAGGCAGTCCACAAAGGTCAGCCTCCTGAAATGGAGATCCAGAAGCTCGTCTCTTCTGACTCTACTCTAGGTCAGGCAGCGCTCTACTCACTTTGGAATCATTCTAAGAATGGCAGTCTGCCTACACAACAAACTCAAACAATCACAATTCAAAAAAAACCCAATAGGACATTTCATGGGGCTTGACAAGGGGAATTTCTGACTAATGATAAATTCTTCTAGAATACTAAACACGCAGGCACAATCAGAGAGGGGAAAAAAAGGGGGAATAGTCCTCTCAAATATTTAAAGGTATTATTAAGCTATAATAATTTCAACAGTTTAATCCTGGCGCACAGACAGACTGCTCAAACAGAATAGAGTGCACCCACAGACTACAGAGAGACAACAAGGTCACACATGAGAAAGGTAGCATTTCAAATACATGGAGGTTGGGGGGGAAACTATGTTATTTAATAAATGATTTAGGGGAAACGGAATAATAAGTACAGGAAAAAAGCTACATTTCTGCCTTATCCCTTACACCATAATAAAGTCAAGAAGGAGCAAAGGTCAAGACGTGGAAAACAAATTGGCAATAGAATTATCAAAAGAATAATGTAAAAGACCACAGAAGACTACAAGAAAGCTCTATTATCTCGAGGCATAGCAGATAATACTCCCAAGTGTGACACAGAATGAGAAACGTTAAAAGGGGGAAAATTACACAGTTTACTAAAGAAAACTACTATACACAAAGAATTACCATAAAAAAGTCAAGGTTATATTAAATCATAGTAACATTTTAATAAGAATTTATTTCCCTAATATTAGGACTCTTGTGATACCACATTTTACATATTATTTACAAATATAAATGTCATTAAAATAAAAATGTGCAGAGCATCTCAACTAGAGAAGCAAATCCCAACTAAGAAGACACCTTTCTTCCCCCACAGGCAAATGTAACACCTTTTTTACTTTTCAGTTATTACAATCAAGTATTAATTTAGTCCAGAAGTATTAATTATATGCACAAACTACAATTGTAACAGCATGATCTTTTATTTGAAAAATAAAGGATGAAATATATTTACAAACTGCCCATAACAGTGATGGACTTTGTCTTCTTAGAGTTTTGTTGTTTTTAAACAAAATATATTTGAAGAGACTGAACAAAAACAGTGCTACCCAGAAGTCAGATCTTCTCATCAGACATCATAAGGATTTAACTTCATCCTAAAATATGTGCTCAGTTGTGTCTGACTCTCTGCAACTCCAGGGACTGTAGCTGACCGGGCTCCTCTGTCCTTGGGATTCTCCAGGCAAGACTACTGGAGTGGGCTGCCATTTCCTTCTTCAAGAAGACACCTTTTTATTCTAACACACTGTTGAGAACTGAAAGCAATGATAACAATACCTCAGAGCCAGTGACTGTGTGGAGATGACAGGAGAGAGAAACAGCAGATACTCTGTGCTAGTCAAACTCTCGCCACCTCACTCAGGAACCAATGTCCCATCAGCTTTCCAATGGACCCCTCACTGTATGGGCGGTCCCTACTCCGACCCTCCAAATCTTAGGAACTAAACAGATTTCCATTAACACCACATCTCTCACTACCTGAACTCACTGCACAAACTCTGTGTTAATTTAAGAGCTGGACAACAAGGAATACACTGTGACGTAAACAGAGTTCTGCAGTGAGAAAGTCAATGGGCACAACTCTTTCGGAGCTAGCAAAACTGTAACTGCATGTGTCTTTTGACTCAAGTTCTTTCCCTTCTAGAAACGCATGTCATAGACATACTCATACGGGAATGTAAAAATACGTGCAAATGGGGTTTTCCTGGTGGTCATGTGGGTAAAGAATCCACCTTGCAGTGCAAGGGGCACTGGGTCGATCCCTGGCCCAGGAAGATCCCACATGCCGCGGAGCAGCTGGACCGGTGTGTCCCATTACAAGCCAGCGCTCTGGAGTGCACGCGCCCAGAGCTGGAGCTCTTCAAAGAAAGAGGCCACTGTAATGGGACGCCCACACAGGCCAAAGAATAAAGATGGATGGAAATAAGTAAGTAAAAAAACAATCAAAGTGGCCCCCCTAAAATATGTGCAACTGATATTCACTGTGGCACTGTTTATAATTGATACAAAAATAGCCTAAATATCACTTTTAGGGGGAGGAGGGCATGTCATGTGGTTACAGGATCTTAGTTCCCTAGCCAGGGATTGAATCCAGGTCCCAACAGTGATACCACTGGCCGTCCAGGGACTTGTACGCACATAAGTGCTCAGTCGTGCCAACTCTTTTCAACTCCTATGGACTGCAGCTCGCCAGACTCCTCTGTCCATGGGATTCTCCAGGCAAGATTCTGGACCGGGTTGCCATTACCCACTCCAGGGGATCTTCCCCACCCAGTGAATTCCCTAGCCAACAGGGACAGGCACAGGGATCTAGGTTAAAGTATATCCATGCAATGAAATTCACGAGTTCCTAGTTTTGCAGAGATGACTGGGAAAAGGCCACTTAGTGAACTCCCCGCGACTAAGAACCAAAATGTAATTGTAAACATTAAAAATAATAACTGATTTCTAAGAGTTTAACTTGCAAAATAAAAATATAAAAACAAGTTATATTTAATAAGATTTAGGTTATACTTTTAACTATGTACAAATTCTAAGAATAAAAAGGAGATTCAAGTGTTGACTATTTTTTACTATAACCTTTTCAACAAAACTGTATAATATATATCCCTCATGTTTTGTCAAATTATAATCATCATCTTTTCCAAAAATACCAAATGGCTTCATCCATATTTCTTAAAGTTCTCTCTTCAATCATTTACATTGAGAGTCATCATAATTAAATCAGGTTCCCTTAAAAACATCTATTAGTAGTATGTTAACATCTTTGATCTTCAGTTAGCAGTCTGTCAACAGTTTTGAATTTTTTTACGTTGAATGCATGAATTTCATAAAAACCTGAATACTTTCTGCAAGTTATGCAATTTCAGTTTGCAACTGATTTTTACTGTATTTGACCATTAAAAATGTTAATAATTGACCAGGAACAATATTTCAGTGAGACTAAATTTTTAATGTAGTGCTTTATTAGTACTTTTTTCTTCTGATAACCAATCTAGTAACATAGATACTAAGCAGTCACTAAGAGAATGACATACCTACTATGCTAATATGAAAAAGCTTAAGATTTATGTATTTACAGAATAATACATATTATGACTTCAAACCCAAATATGTGCAACTGATATTCACTGTGGCCTGTTAAAACGCACTTTTAAGTGCGGGCAGTCTTTTTTGCCAAAATTCCAGGTCCCAACAGTGATACCACTGGCCGTCCAGGGACTTGTACGCACATAAGTGCTCAGTCGTGCCAACTCTTTTCAGCTCCTATGGACTGCAGCTCGCCAGACTCCTCTGTCCATGGGATTCTCCAGGCAAGATTCTGGACCGGGTTGCCATTACCCACTCCAGGGGATCTTCCCCACCCAGTGAATTCCCTAGCCAACAGGGACAGGCACAGGGATCTAGGTTAAAGTATATCCATGCAATGAAATTCACGAGTTCCTAGTTTTGCAGAGATGACTGGGAAAAGGCCACTTAGTGAACTCCCCGCGACTAAGAACCAAAATGTAATTGTAAACATTAAAAATAATAACTGATTTCTAAGAGTTTAACTTGCAAAATAAAAATATAAAAACAAGTTATATTTAATAAGATTTAGGTTATACTTTTAACTATGTACAAATTCTAAGAATAAAAAGGAGATTCAAGTGTTGACTATTTTTTACTATAACCTTTTCAACAAAACTGTATAATATATATCCCTCATGTTTTGTCAAATTATAATCATCATCTTTTCCAAAAATACCAAATGGCTTCATCCATATTTCTTAAAGTTCTCTCTTCAATCATTTACATTGAGAGTCATCATAATTAAATCAGGTTCCCTTAAAAACATCTATTAGTAGTATGTTAACATCTTTGATCTTCAGTTAGCAGTCTGTCAACAGTTTTGAATTTTTTTACGTTGAATGCATGAATTTCATAAAAACCTGAATACTTTCTGCAAGTTATGCAATTTCAGTTTGCAACTGATTTTTACTGTATTTGACCATTAAAAATGTTAATAATTGACCAGGAACAATATTTCAGTGAGACTAAATTTTTAATGTAGTGCTTTATTAGTACTTTTTTCTTCTGATAACCAATCTAGTAACATAGATACTAAGCAGTCACTAAGAGAATGACATACCTACTATGCTAATATGAAAAAGCTTAAGATTTATGTATTTACAGAATAATACATATTATGACTTCATGAGCTTAAAAAAGATTTTCATACACACACACACACACACACACACACACACACACACTCTTATAATACATATCCAGACATCTATGTGAACAAATTTGCAGAAGAAAAAAAAACCTTTAAGAAGCTAAACATTACTTATCTCTGAGACGATTAAGAGTCCTTTGGACAGCACACAGATCAAACCAGTCAATCCTAAAGGAAATCAACCCTGAATAATATTCACTGGAAGGACTGATGCTTCCAATGAAGGCGAAGCTCAAATACTTTGGCCACCTGACACGAAGAGCTGACTCAGTGGAAAAGACCCTGATGCTGGGAAAGACTGAGGCCAAGAGGAGAAGGGAACGACGGAGGATGAGACGGTTGGCTGGCATCACTCAGTCAGTGGACATGAGTCTGAGCAAACTCTGGGAGACAGTGAAGGACAGGGAAGCCTGGCACGCTGCAGTCCATGGGGTTGCAAAGAGTCAGACAAGACTTAGCAACTGGACAACAACAACTTACCTCTGGGGAATTTGGAAGGAAAGGTTTCCTTAACTGCATTATATACCCTTTTGAATTTTTAAATTTTTGCCACAAGGAGATATTACTTTTACAACAATGATGGTAATGACGATGCTGATGCTGTAATTAAGCTTTAAATTAAGTACTTAGTAATGATATAGAAAAATCTGTGATTCCAGCTGCCAGGAGTTTAAGTTCTAACTTAGAGATGGTATTAAACTTAGAAATCTCAAATGCTGGTTAATGAAAAGCCTTTCAAAAGACACTCTTACACAAACAATCCTTGATCTTCAGTTAGCAGTCTGTCAACTTTTGTTTTTGAATGCATGAATTTCATAAAACCTGAATACTTTCTGCAAGTTATGCAATTTCAGTTTGCAACTGATTTTACTGTATTTGACCATTAAAAATGTTAATAATTGACCAGGAACAATATTTCAGTGAGACTAAATTTTTAATGTAGTGCTTTATTAGTACTTTTTTCTTCTGATAACCAATCTAGTAACATAGATACTAAGCAGTCACTAAGAGAATGACATACCTACTATGCTAATATGAAAAAGCTTAAGATTTATGTATTTACAGAATAATACATATTATGACTTCATGAGCTTAAAAAAGATTTTCATACACACACACACACACACACACACACACACACACACTCTTATAATACATATCCAGACATCTATGTGAACAAATTTGCAGAAGAAAAAAAAACCTTTAAGAAGCTAAACATTACTTATCTCTGAGACGATTAAGAGTCCTTTGGACAGCACACAGATCAAACCAGTCAATCCTAAAGGAAATCAACCCTGAATAATATTCACTGGAAGGACTGATGCTTCCAATGAAGGCGAAGCTCAAATACTTTGGCCACCTGACACGAAGAGCTGACTCAGTGGAAAAGACCCTGATGCTGGGAAAGACTGAGGCCAAGAGGAGAAGGGAACGACGGAGGATGAGACGGTTGGCTGGCATCACTCAGTCAGTGGACATGAGTCTGAGCAAACTCTGGGAGACAGTGAAGGACAGGGAAGCCTGGCACGCTGCAGTCCATGGGGTTGCAAAGAGTCAGACAAGACTTAGCAACTGGACAACAACAACTTACCTCTGGGGAATTTGGAAGGAAAGGTTTCCTTAACTGCATTATATACCCTTTTGAATTTTTAAATTTTTGCCACAAGGAGATATTACTTTTACAACAATGATGGTAATGACGATGCTGATGCTGTAATTAAGCTTTAAATTAAGTACTTAGTAATGATATAGAAAAATCTGTGATTCCAGCTGCCAGGAGTTTAAGTTCTAACTTAGAGATGGTATTAAACTTAGAAATCTCAAATGCTGGTTAATGAAAAGCCTTTCAAAAGACACTCTTACACAAACAATCCTTGATTACCCTAACAGTTTTCTTTCTAATACTTCTGATGGCAAACTTTTTATTCCATTGTCATTTAGAAGATAAACAGGAACCATGAGTTTTAAAGGAACTAAGTTTAATGCAACAATGAATTTAAAAATTCACTGATATGTTTTATATCCCACACTGTAACTAACTTCTCGGAAACTAGCACTACTTGAGTTCTGGCATCACGTCACAGAAAAACACCCACCATTATAAGGACAGGCGACAGCAATACACCTCTCTTTTCCAACCAGTGGGGCCAGATTCTCTTCATATACCCCAGCAAAGCAACACATCAAAACAAGTTCCAAGCATACTGTCCTCCTTCAAGCCAAAACAAATGAGATTTGAAAAGTTTAAGTCAATGGCACTCTCCTCATTAACTTTTCTGCTTTGGAAGATACAGGTTTTTTGTTTTTTTTTTTTGAAAAACATTGTGCTCACATGCAATCGGTATTACAGTTATTTTTAAACAAATAGCATTTGAATTTTTCTATTTTACTTTCTAATACAAAAAAAAAGATAAAACCCATATTTTAAAAAAAAGCTCTTTAGAGTCTTCAACAATTTTTTGAATGGAAAGGGGTCATAAAACCAAAAATTTTGAGATGGTACAGACCAAAAAGGCAAACAGCTGGTAACAATTTGTACACATTCAGGATGAATGAAGGATAATATGGTGGAAACAGGAGAGGGGGAGGAAACGTTACAGATAACTAAATTTTTTTTAGATGTAATTCAACGTCTTTTTGAAAAGAAATGGGAAAAACTGTGAAGTTTTAATATTAACCTACATATTTAGATTTCCGGTGTCCTCGCTGTATCCTGAGGATCTGAGTTACCCTCTGGTGTCCATTCCTGATTATCTTAAGAACTTGTCTGTGTTTCTTCGAAGGCAGGTCTGCTTGCTACAAATTCTCTTGGTCTCTGCACAGTAATGTATTTATTTCTCATTTCTGAATGACGGCTTTGCTCAATTCAGAATTATTCACAGACCACTTTTTTAAAGTACTTAGAAGAAAAAAACTGTGATTCCAGCTGCCAGGAGTTTAAGTTCTAACTTAGAGATGGTATTAAACTTAGAAATCTCAAATGCTGGTTAATGAAAAGCCTTTCAAAAGACACTCTTACACAAACAATCCTTGATTACCCTAACAGTTTTCTTTCTAATACTTCTGATGGCAAACTTTTTATTCCATTGTCATTTAGAAGATAAACAGGAACCATGAGTTTTAAAGGAACTAAGTTTAATGCAACAATGAATTTAAAAATTCACTGATATGTTTTATATCCCACACTGTAACTAACTTCTCGGAAACTAGCACTACTTGAGTTCTGGCATCACGTCACAGAAAAACACCCACCATTATAAGGACAGGCGACAGCAATACACCTCTCTTTTCCAACCAGTGGGGCCAGATTCTCTTCATATACCCCAGCAAAGCAACACATCAAAACAAGTTCCAAGCATACTGTCCTCCTTCAAGCCAAAACAAATGAGATTTGAAAAGTTTAAGTCAATGGCACTCTCCTCATTAACTTTTCTGCTTTGGAAGATACAGGTTTTTTGTTTTTTTTTTTTGAAAAACATTGTGCTCACATGCAATCGGTATTACAGTTATTTTTAAACAAATAGCATTTGAATTTTTCTATTTTACTTTCTAATACAAAAAAAAAAAAGATAAAACCCATATTTTAAAAAAAAGCTCTTTAGAGTCTTCAACAATTTTTTGAATGGAAAGGGGTCATAAAACCAAAAATTTTGAGATGGTACAGACCAAAAAGGCAAACAGCTGGTAACAATTTGTACACATTCAGGATGAATGAAGGATAATATGGTGGAAACAGGAGAGGGGGAGGAAATGTTACAGATAACTAAATTTTTTTTTAGATGTAATTCAACGTCTTTTTGAAAAGAAATGGGAAAAACTGTGAAGTTTTAATATTAACCTACATATTTAGATTTCCGGTGTCCTCGCTGTATTCTGAGGATCTGAGTTACCCTCTGGTGTCCATTCCTGATTATCTTAAGAACTTGTCTGTGTTTCTTCGAAGGCAGGTCTGCTTGCTACAAATTCTCTTGGTCTCTGCACAGTAATGTATTTATTTCTCATTTCTGAATGACGGCTTTGCTCAATTCAGAATTATTCACAGACCACTTTTCTTCTTTCGGCACTTGAGGCAGGTCATCCACTGCCTCCAGCGTTTCTGACGAGAACGCAGATACTGATCACAGCCAGGCTCCTCTGTGTGCAAGGGTTCTTTTTTTATATAATTATTTATTTACTTGGCCGCGTTGGGTCTTATTTGTGATACGTGGAATCTTCGTTGTGCCTCAGGGGCCTAGTTGCCCTGCTGCATGTGGGATCTTAGGTCGTGGACCAGGGATGGAACCCACATCCCTTGTAGTGGAAGGCAGATTTCCTTTTTTTTCTTTTTTGCTTTTACAGAGTTTTGTTGTTTACAGATATGTATAATCCCAGACTAATCAAATGTATATCCCATACCCCCTCATCCTACCCCTCCAGGCCATTTCATAGCCGCCGTGTACGGTCCCTTAACCCACAGCACACTGACAAGAGTTTATCTCTTTTACATATGCTAGTATAGGGCTCCATGTTACTCTTTCCATATCTCTCACCCACTCTTTCCTCTCCCCAATGTCCATAAGTCTGTTCTCAATGACTTTTTCCATTGATGCTCTGTGTATTTATCAATACGATCTTACTAGATTCCATATTATGTGTGTTAGTATACCATATTTGTCCTTCTCTTTTTGACTTATTTCACTTTGTATAATAGGTTCTAGATTCACCCATCTCATTAGGACTGACTATTCTGTATTTCTTTTTGCAGCTGAGAAGTATTTCATTGTATATATGTACCAGAGCTTCTTTATCCATTTGTTCGTTGATGGACATCTAGCTTGCTTCCATGTTCTAATTATTGTGTAGGGTGCAGCAATGAACATTGGGGTGCAGGTGAATCTTTCAGTTTTGATTCCATCAGGGTATAAGCCTCATAATGGAACTGCTGGGTCATATGGCGCTTTTATTCTTAGCTTTCTGAGGAATCTCCATACTCTCTGGAAGGTGGATTCTTAACCACTGGTCCACCAGGGAAGTCTCAAGGGGTTCTTTTTCTCTTGCTGCTCTCAGGGTCTCCTTGCTGTCTTTCAACAGATGGTCTACCCCGTGTCAGGCACAGGTCTCTTTGTACTCACCCTACTAAGAGTCACCGGACTTCTGGATGTGTAAAGATCTCCATCAAATTTGGAAAGTTTTCCGAAAGGCTGTTTTCAGCACCTTTCTCTCTCCTTGAGATTCCCATTACACATACATTGCATGCTTGACTCTGAGGCTCTGTTCATTTTCCTCCAATCATTTTTCTGTTGTTCACATTGAATCGTATTTATTGGTTTGTTTTCGAATTCACTGATTCTTTTCATTAGCATCTCAAAACTGCTGTTGAGTCCCCCAAGCGAGCTTTTCACTTCAGGCATGGCAGACTTCAAGTAAATACATCTAGATTTGTTTGCCAAGAAGTGGCAAAGACAGTACAGAGAGTTCTGTATATGCTTCACCAAGCTTCTCCTAAAGTTAATACCTTACATAATCACGATATATTTATCAAAGAAATGGACACTGCTACAAACTATAAACTTTGTTCAGATTTTACCAGTTTTCCCCTGGAATGTCTTTTTTTCTGTTTCAGGATCCAATGCAGTATACCACCTTGCATTTAGCCACTATGTCTCCTTAGTCTCCTCTCATCTGTAATAATTTCTCAGCTTTTCTTTTTTGTGACCTTGACAGTTTTCAAGAGTCCCAGTCAGGTGCTCCTGTAATGATCCCAAGTTTCACTCTATTTCCTCATGACTGGATTCAGGTTATAGATCTTGATAGCCTACCAAGGAATGGCTTCTGGTGTTTGCCTTTTTTTTTTTTTTAAGATTTATTTATTTATTTATTTTGGGCGGGGGTCGGGTTGGGGAGGAAGGGGAGCAGGCGGGCCACTTCTATTGGTCTTTCATTTCTCCATGTTCATCCGTCTTTGTTCCTTGGCTCCTGTGGGCCTCCCATCGCGGTGGCGTCTGTCGTTGCAGAGCACCGGCTCTGGGCGCATGCGCTCCAGAGCTCCGGCTAGGTGATTGGACACATCGGTCCAGCCGCTCGGTGGCACGTGAGATCTTCCCAGGCCAGGGATGGAACCGGCGCCCCTTGCACTGCAAGGCGGTGTCCTTACCCACTGGACCACCAGGGGAAGCCCTGCTTTTTTTATTTAATGGGTTTTTTTTTTTTTTTTATTCTGGCCTCTGTTGATTTTTTATCTATTTATTTTTCACCCATCTTTATTCTTCAGCCTGTGTGGATCTTCCATTGCAGCAGCCTCTCTCCTTGCAGAGCACTGGCTCTGGGTGCATGTGCTCCAGAGCACTAGCACGTAATTGGACACACGGGTCCAGCTGCTCTGTGGCACGTAGGATCTTCCTGTGCCAGGGATTGAACTGGTGTCCCTTGCACTGCAAGGCAGACTCTTTACCCACTGGACCACCAGGGAAGCCCTGTTTTTTCTTTTTTAAATTGTTTTTTAAAGTAATTTCTATACCATTATTGATAATCTTCATTTGTTGATTTACTATTACCATGTTTTCCTTTAATTACTTAAATATGGTTTCCTTTGGTTCTTTTCACATAGTTATAATAGTCGATTTGAAGTCTTTACTAATGCTAACATTTGGGGACACTGGGTTTTTTTTTTTTTTTTTAATATGCACTTGTCACACTTTTCTTCCTCTTTCCTTCCATAGCTTGTAATTTTGTTATTGTTAACCCTTGGAACTTTATATAATGCAGCAAGTAGACCCTAATTCTTTTCACCTCCCAGGTTCTGTTGCTGGTTTACTTTTCTGCTGGAGTCAGGCCTGGGCTAAGTATGTGGACTCCGCCTCCTCATGGTATGCCATCACTGATGTCTCTGCTCAGTCTTGTTTTAAACAGATCTTTTTATTTTTAAGCCTGACTTCCCAGGGCCTGTAGCCTCGCATACCTTTGCGGTCAACGTGTGACCGACTGCACCGAGGTTAGGCCTAAACTCCTAACCAATGAGCCAATGAGGTTCCCTCCTCTGCTGATGGGCATGTGTGTGAGTGGAGGGAGCTCGTGTGATGTTCAGCCTGTATTCCAGTGTGCCCCAGGTGTATCTTCCTAAGGGCCCTTTTGCATTTCCTAGGTGCATGCATGCAGCTTCAGAACCTTCTCGGGCCTTTGCTCTGCTCAGGCCCAGCCGCATCCAGCAGCATGTTTGCTCTAAAACAGCACTGCAGCTCCAGGCTCCTTGGGCTGAGCCACGGGCCCTCCCCTGCACCTCTGAAGAGCCACACCCACAGAAGATGTCACTGCGCGTCACCCTTCACTCCAAGGAGCTGAGCCCTCCTCAGGCTGAGGTCTGTACGGCCTGCTTCCTGCTGGCAGAACCTCCTGCCAACCAAGCTGGGACCCGGTGGGCTGGAGTGCAAGGAGTTCCAACCAGGAGTGCCCCAGATTTCCACTTTTCCCACTTCAAGTTCAACGGCATTACATTTTCAAAGCTTCATATAGTTGGCCTCTGGTCAGCCTCCAGAGTACCGAAATGGTTGCTTTAGAAAAGTAATGTAGAAATGAAAATTCTCTTCACGGATTCACACTCTTTGGACCAGTCATCCCAGTTCTATGAAAACCAACCCAGGGAAACCCAGAATGGAGAGAAAGCTGTGAAGAGCACACTGTTTCTGCACAGAAAAATCGTGGATAAAAATATTCCAAAGTGTTAACACCCATTATCTCTGGATGGCAGACTATGGACGATGTTTTATTTTCTTCTTTATAACAAGCACATATTAACTTTAGTCAAAAAAAATTCTAGCTACTTTTTAGAATTCCTTTTAACAAATACCACCCAACGCTTGCATAACATGTTTGCTATTTCTAGTCCACATGGACAGGGCTCCTATTTTAATTCTGAATTTTTTCCTCCCACTTACTGAAAAACCCCATAGGAGCATGACCGGACAGGCACTCTCAGAGAGAGATCAAAGTTCAAATCCTACAAACCCTATTCATAGCTGTGTTACTCTGGGCAACTTTTCTAAATCTCGATGCATCCTTTGAGAAAGACTACACAATCTTAGAGATTAAGATTGTGCAGTATCACAGAGGGTAGCTGATCAAGGGTAGCAAAATGAAGGTGGAATGCTGAGGGGAAGGAAAAGGCTAGGACTATAAAATGAAATTATCAGGTTGTGATTCGTCCTCAAGAGTCAGAGAGACATATGATCTGACGTAACGAGCAGGATTCCTGCCAGTGCTGAGCACTTCCTGTGTGTCGTACCCGAGGGATGAAGTAGCGAATAGTGTAGATGAGGTCCCTGCTTCCTGACCACACATTCTGGGGTGGCAGGGATGGACAGAAAGCTGGGGACAGAAGCCAGGCAGAAACAGACAAATCCAATCAGTGGTCTCTGTTGTAAATAAAACAAGGTGATAAGACAGATGGGGAAGGGGTGCTTTTTTAAACAGGGTGGTCAGGGATGGCTCCTCCACAAAGGGTGAGCTGAGACTTGAAGACCTTAAGAGGAGTCACAGATCTTGGCTCTAGGGGCAGAGCAAATGCACGGTCAAGGATGGGAAGAAACCTGACAATGCTCATAGACAGCAAGAAGGCCACTGTCTAAGGAAATGAGGTCAGGAGGGGTCAGATTTTATGGGGCTATAAAAGGAAAAGGAAAGCTTGGGTTTTATGTTTACTGTAGTGAGAAACCAATGAAGTTTTTAGCAGAGTAGCGTGACCTGGTTGCATTTTAACATTTACTTTGAGAAGTCCCCTGGTGGTCTACTGGCTAGGATTTGACGCTTTCATTGCAGAGACCTCGGTTCAATCCCTGGTTGGGGAACTGAGATCCTGCAAACCATGAGAAGCTCCCCCCGCTCCCCCAAAAAAGAGCTATTTTATCTGATCTGTGCGGAGAAAATGCTAGTGACAAGAGACTACATGTCTTGAACAAGGTAGCAATGACACCTTGGTGGCGGCAGAAGCGAGCAGAACTCCCACGGAGGCGGATTTCCAGCTCTTTCTTTCTAACCAAGCATAAAGGCCTGTTGTCAACCTTCCCAGGTGCTCCCAGTGCCACTAGGCCACCGCCAGACTTCACACCAATCCTCATAAAGTACTGCAACCATGTCTTTATGTAGCTGTCTTTCCTGATGGATGAGCTCTGACAACAGAGGCAGGAAGCACGTCTTATTTATCTCTGATGTACCCAATGAAGTGCCTGGCACATTAAAAGTGTCCCATAAACTCCTGCTGATGGCAAGAAGGAACAGATACAGGGTATGTAGATTCAAAATGAAGGTGGAATGCTGAGGGGAAGGAAAAGGCTAGGACTATAAAATGAAATTATCAGGTTGTGATTCGTCCTCAAGAGTCAGAGAGACATATGATCTGACGTAACGAGCAGGATTCCTGCCAGTGCTGAGCACTTCCTGTGTGTCGTACCCGAGGGATGAAGTAGCGAATAGTGTAGATGAGGTCCCTGCTTCCTGACCACACATTCTGGGGTGGCAGGGATGGACAGAAAGCTGGGGACAGAAGCCAGGCAGAAACAGACAAATCCAATCAGTGGTCTCTGTTGTAAATAAAACAAGGTGATAAGACAGATGGGGAAGGGGTGCTTTTTTAAACAGGGTGGTCAGGGATGGCTCCTCCACAAAGGGTGAGCTGAGACTTGAAGACCTTAAGAGGAGTCACAGATCTTGGCTCTAGGGGCAGAGCAAATGCACGGTCAAGGATGGGAAGAAACCTGACAATGCTCATAGACAGCAAGAAGGCCACTGTCTAAGGAAATGAGGTCAGGAGGGGTCAGATTTTATGGGGCTATAAAAGGAAAAGGAAAGCTTGGGTTTTATGTTTACTGTAGTGAGAAACCAATGAAGTTTTTAGCAGAGTAGCGTGACCTGGTTGCATTTTAACATTTACTTTGAGAAGTCCCCTGGTGGTCTACTGGCTAGGATTTGACGCTTTCATTGCAGAGACCTCGGTTCAATCCCTGGTTGGGGAACTGAGATCCTGCAAACCATGAGAAGCTCCCCCCGCTCCCCCAAAAAAGAGCTATTTTATCTGATCTGTGCGGAGAAAATGCTAGTGACAAGAGACTACATGTCTTGAACAAGGTAGCAATGACACCTTGGTGGCGGCAGAAGCGAGCAGAACTCCCACGGAGGCGGATTTCCAGCTCTTTCTTTCTAACCAAGCATAAAGGCCTGTTGTCAACCTTCCCAGGTGCTCCCAGTGCCACTAGGCCACCGCCAGACTTCACACCAATCCTCATAAAGTACTGCAACCATGTCTTTATGTAGCTGTCTTTCCTGATGGATGAGCTCTGACAACAGAGGCAGGAAGCACGTCTTATTTATCTCTGATGTACCCAATGAAGTGCCTGGCACATTAAAAGTGTCCCATAAACTCCTGCTGATGGCAAGAAGGAACAGATACATTCAGAACATTCAAAGTCAGGTGTGTCAGTTTCCCAGGGCTGCTGTAACAAGGACCACCAATGGGGTGGCTTAAAACAACAGGTGTTTATTCTCTCTCAGTCTGGAGGCTAGCAGCCCCAAGTCAAGGAGGCGTGGGCAGGGCTATGCTCCCCAAGAATCCTGGCTTTAGGGAGGACTCCTTCCATGCAATGTAGTGGTTCCGGAGTGTCCCAGCAAGCGCTGGAGCTCCTGGCCTGGAGCTACCTCACTCCAGTCCCTGCTTCCTCTTTATGGTCTTCTTTTTTTTTTTTTAATGGCCTTTTTTCTTGAGCATCAGAGGCTCTGTGTGTCCTCTCCCCTTTTTAGACCCCAGTCTGCCCTCATCCATATGACCTCATCTTGACCACACTTACAAAGATCCTCATTCCAAATAAGGTCACATTCTGCGGTTCCACAAAGACATGCATTTTTGTTGGATACTATTCAACCCGTCACACCTTTCACCACCACAGTGGATTGCCTTAAAAAGTGCTCGTCTTCTCATTCCAAGCATGTTCAAGCGAAAACAGTAGCCAAAAGAGGATGTTCAACAGAAGACACTTCTGGATTGTCCAAGAGGTCCTCAACCTCTTTGGTTTCAGTTACTCATCTAGATCGGTTCAATCCCTGGTTGGGGAACTGAGATCGTGCAAACCATGAGAAGCTCCCCCCGCTCCCCCAAAAAAGAGCTATTTTATCTGATCTGTGCGGAGAAAATGCTAGTGACAAGAGACTACATGTCTTGAACAAGGTAGCAATGACACCTTGGTGGCGGCAGAAGCGAGCAGAACTCCCACGGAGGCGGATTTCCAGCTCTTTCTTTCTAACCAAGCATAAAGGCCTGTTGTCAACCTTCCCAGGTGCTCCCAGTGCCACTAGGCCACCGCCAGACTTCACACCAATCCTCATAAAGTACTGCAACCATGTCTTTATGTAGCTGTCTTTCCTGATGGATGAGCTCTGACAACAGAGGCAGGAAGCACGTCTTATTTATCTCTGATGTACCCAATGAAGTGCCTGGCACATTAAAAGTGTCCCATAAACTCCTGCTGATGGCAAGAAGGAACAGATACATTCAGAACATTCAAAGTCAGGTGTGTCAGTTTCCCAGGGCTGCTGTAACAAGGACCACCAATGGGGTGGCTTAAAACAACAGGTGTTTATTCTCTCTCAGTCTGGAGGCTAGCAGCCCCAAGTCAAGGAGGCGTGGGCAGGGCTATGCTCCCCAAGAATCCTGGCTTTAGGGAGGACTCCTTCCATGCAATGTAGTGGTTCCGGAGTGTCCCAGCAAGCGCTGGAGCTCCTGGCCTGGAGCTACCTCACTCCAGTCCCTGCTTCCTCTTTATGGTCTTCTTTTTTTTTTTTTAATGGCCTTTTTTCTTGAGCATCAGAGGCTCTGTGTGTCCTCTCCCCTTTTTAGACCCCAGTCTGCCCTCATCCATATGACCTCATCTTGACCACACTTACAAAGATCCTCATTCCAAATAAGGTCACATTCTGCGGTTCCACAAAGACATGCATTTTTGTTGGATACTATTCAACCCGTCACACCTTTCACCACCACAGTGGATTGCCTTAAAAAGTGCTCGTCTTCTCATTCCAAGCATGTTCAAGCGAAAACAGTAGCCAAAAGAGGATGTTCAACAGAAGACACTTCTGGATTGTCCAAGAGGTCCTCAACCTCTTTGGTTTCAGTTACTCATCTAGATGTTGGCGTAGGGGGCTGACGTCCACAGGATCCTCTAACTTTGATGTTCTGTGACTCCAGGTCATCAGTACTACAGCAGAAAGCTTACCTTCTCAGCTCTGAAGGAGGCAAAATATTTTTTATGTTATCTGCCTCGAAACTCACTTCACTTTTCTATTAACAATGCAGTACATTCCTCCATACATCAAACCACTATAATTCCCATTTTAATAAACCATTTTCAATACCTACTATGTGCCAGTGAATAACTCATTTCTGACCAACCAATCGATACCATAAATGATTAGCTCCTGCGTGCCTATGGGGAACAGTCACTACAGCAACAAGGTAATGTGGTGAAACAGCCAACAGTGGCCTACAGACTGGGTCAAGAGAACATATCCTGAGGAGCACCAGGTGTGGAGAGTTCCAGGGGAATCGACTCCGAGCTTCTCAACTAGCTGCAATGTTGCAAACATACAATGTTCTAGAACCATCCTATGGACGCCCCAGTTTTCATTGACCTCCCCTCCCCTTTCAACTCTCCTCTTTTGCCAGACATGACTTCTCAACACTTTCTGAAACTTCCCATGGAGCTGGGGCCTGACAACAGTTGAGGAGCCCAAAGGAGAGTTTAAGACCTTCACGCTGAAAAACGTAATCGCTCTCTGGATTCTGCACCAGTTGTTTTTGAAGTCAAGGGGTCACCAGCTCCTACTTCCATGAAAATGGAAGGAGAACCAGATTCATTTGCTAAATCTGTACATAAGACTTCTCAATTCCTCCACTATTAAAGAAAGGGGAGAAAATCAACATAGAACCTCTTTTCCAATAATATTTATAAATGGATAAAATGTACTAATAAAATGATTTAAAATGAACAAAATATATTTCCAGTTAAATTTTTACCACTTAATAGTTACAGATTTTATAACTCACAGGTTGTTTTGAATGTCTACTGGCTATCACTATTGATAACTCAAGCCAAGATAAATTTGACACAGCCTTACGGACAAAGGAAATTTCACATGTTTTAAGTTATAGTTGTTTTTGCATAGAACTCAGAACTGGTGACACTGTTATTTTTTATTTCCATCTGCTAAATTAATGAATGAATTTATTTTTGTTGCAGAAAAGTATACTGTTGACCGATAATTATTCTTTTAAACTTGAAAGCATTGTAAGACTATGCAGAAACAGTCAAAGAGAAATGAGCTCAGAGAGAAAAATAAGGAATGTAAAAATTCTGACTTAAAGAGCTTGCTCATGTTTCACTAAAACAGATGATGTGGATATCCAGGGGAATTTTTAAACTGTGACTTAAATTATACGCCAAAATCTACATCATTTATAAACACTGACACTGAGAAGAAGAATCTAGATGAGTAAGAAGGCAGCCAGTCTTTTGTTTCCTTCAAGTTTTTCAAAGGGACGTGACCAAAACAATGTCTGAATACCCCTGTGGTAGAAGTCAACATTTGTCATTAGTCTTAACCTTCATTCTAAGATATTGCCCACTGGACATCCTCACCTGGACGGGTCCCCACAAGTAAACTTAAAATGTACTCCACCACCCTCCTCCAATCCTCCACACATATGAAAGAAGAAAAGAAGAAAAACAAAACGTGCCTCTTCTTCCTTTTATATTTTCGTTACTAGCCTCATGACCTACTTACTTGGTCTCCCAAATTTAAAAAGTGCAGGTTTTTGTGTTTGTTTTTAACTTCTCAAATCAAGTCAGTTCCTAGGACCTAACGCCTACCTTTCTGTTCCTTCCACCACTGCCTCTGGTCGAGACGTCTTCACAGGTTGTTATCAAACTTATCATTATCAGAGCTATACAAAAATACCTGTCACACACACACTGAGTTACCGAAGAATCACAGGATCATGAAGTCAGACGGAGCCAGAAGAGTCAAACCCCATGAACCCTACACAAGAACTTCACCCAAATATCTCTTAGGAATTTATAATCTCATCAGGCAGCGTAAATGTTCTCTGGACACCTCTATCAGAGATCTGGGCCCCAATACAACTTACTTACCTTTTTCCAGGATTATTGTAATTAAAAAGGAGATTTGTATGATACAGGGAGTTTAACCTGGGGCTCTATGACAACCTAGATGAGTGCGGTGGAGTGGGAGGGAGTTCAAGAGGGAGGGGGCCTATGTGTACCTGTGGCTGATGCATGTTGATGGATGGCAGAAACCAACACAACACTGTAAAGCAACTAGCCTCCAATTAAAAAATAATAATTTTGCTAAAAAAGGAGATTCACGTTAAAAGGACGTGCAAAATCATACAAACTTCTAAACAAAAAGATAAAAATCACTTACAATTTCACCATGCAGAGACAGCTTCATTAGCATTTTGGAACATATACTGGCTTCTTTCCCCCTCTTGCAAGCATGACTTAAGAGCTTGCTCATGTTTCACTAAAACAGATGATGTGGATATCCAGGGGAATTTTTAAACTGTGACTTAAATTATACGCCAAAATCTACATCATTTATAAACACTGACACTGAGAAGAAGAATCTAGATGAGTAAGAAGGCAGCCAGTCTTTTGTTTCCTTCAAGTTTTTACAAGGAACGTGAACAAAACAATGTCTGAATACCCCTGTGGTAGAAGTCAACATTTGTCATTAGTCTTAACCTTCATTCTAAGATATTGCCCACTGGACATCCTCACCTGGACGGGTCCCCACAAGTAAACTTAAAATGTACTCCACCACCCTCCTCCAATCCTCCACACATATGAAAGAAGAAAAGAAGAAAAACAAAACGTGCCTCTTCTTCCTTTTATATTTTCGTTACTAGCCTCATGACCTACTTACTTGGTCTCCCAAATTTAAAAAGTGCAGGTTTTTGTGTTTGTTTTTAACTTCTCAAATCAAGTCAGTTCCTAGGACCTAACGCCTACCTTTCTGTTCCTTCCACCACTGCCTCTGGTCGAGCGTCTTCACAGGTTGTTATCAAACTTATCATTATCAGAGCTATACAAAAATACCTGTCACACACACACTGAGTTACCGAAGAATCACAGGATCATGAAGTCAGACGGAGCCAGAAGAGTCAAACCCCATGAACCCTACACAAGAACTTCACCCAAATATCTCTTAGGAATTTATAATCTCATCAGGCAGCGTAAATGTTCTCTGGACACCTCTATCAGAGATCTGGGCCCCAATACAACTTACTTACCTTTTTCCAGGATTATTGTAATTAAAAAGGAGATTTGTATGATACAGGGAGTTTAACCTGGGGCTCTATGACAACCTAGATGAGTGCGGTGGAGTGGGAGGGAGTTCAAGAGGGAGGGGGCCTATGTGTACCTGTGGCTGATGCATGTTGATGGATGGCAGAAACCAACACAACACTGTAAAGCAACTAGCCTCCAATTAAAAAATAATAATTTTGCTAAAAAAGGAGATTCACGTTAAAAGGACGTGCAAAATCATACAAACTTCTAAACAAAAAGATAAAAATCACTTACAATTTCACCATGCAGAGACAGCTTCATTAGCATTTTGGAACATATACTGGCTTCTTTCCCCCTCTTGCAAGCATGCATAGTGTGTGAATATGTTTGTGTTTATGATTTCTTCTTAAATAAAACTGAGATAAATCTGTGAATATGCTGAGTTTCTTTGTTGTTTGCTAGCCTAATGTTGTTGTAAGCAATTTTTCATGCAATTAAATAATCTTCAAATTCTTCCACGTATTTAAGTGGGTACAGAATACAGAAATAATAGGAAATACTAAAATTTATTTAGCTGTTTGTAAACTATGCTACATATTCTTTAAATTCAGTGCATTTTAGTGGTCACACAATATAAATACTCACAATAAGAAATACTATAATTTAACCATTTGCAAATTATTTGTTTTTCATTTTTCAGTGAGAAACACATGATGAGTATCCTTGATATCATTAATATTGTTAATGATATCATAATATCATTAATGTTTACCTACCTTTCTAGTTATCTGCTCAGTACAGGTTCCCAAAATGAAATTATCTGACAAAAGTATTAATTTTCTAACTGTTAATTTTTTTATTCAATTGCCAAATTACTTTTCGGAGAACGTAGAACAATTTAGACGCTTACTAGCATTGCATGAGTATAATCTTCAAGCTGTATACTCACTTACTTTTAAAAAAGTTGTCAATGTCAAAGTAAAAATCGGTATCATTCGTTTAAGATTTATTTATTTAATTACTAGTATGGTTAAATGTCAGAGCTCCCTTCCTCTATTGTTTCTACCTACTGGTCCTCAGCTACACTCTGAGGTAACATCTCTTCTTTCCCATATGGTAGGAGGAAGTAGAAGAGAATGCATGGACTTTAGGGTCAGAATGACCCGAAGTTGAATCCCCTTCCAATACCTGGTTGTGTTGCCTTGGACAAGTGACAACTTTAAGCTTGGACCTCCTCCTGTATATTAGCAACTGACCTCATGAAATAAGAAAAGGGTACTGCAATGAAGAATACACAACCAAGCAAAATCCAAATGAATCTTCTCCTCATTCGCATGACAATCCTTCAAACACTGGAAGACAGCAACGCCCTTTCCTTCCTCAACATGTCGCACCTCCGTTCCCACCCCTCCTGGCCTAGATCCTGAGTCTTGTCTTCTCTAGACTGAATGTCTCCAATTTCTTCTGTCGCATATCAAACAACACAGCTTCAAATCACCTCACCACCCTGGTCACTGTCATCATAGTCTGATTTAGCTCAGTCAAGCCCCCCTAGAACAGGGCACCTAGAACAAAACATTCCAGGTACAACCTGGGAAGACCAGAGTGAAGGCTATCATTTCAAATCACTCTCTCAAATCATCAAATGTTTTCTTTATCCAGATTCAGGAGCCAACAAAACCTGTAACCTATCAAGCTAGAAGCTGAACTAGAGTCCACTTGCCTTCACCCATGAGGCAGACCAGCTTGAAAGTTAAGAGTGTGGAATCTGATAGGCTTCTGCCCAAGGTCTTGCCTGATGCTTTAAGCAAGTGATTTAATGTCTCTAAATTCAGTTTATGTTCTCCTTGGTAAAACTGGGATTTAATGTCTCCAAGCTCAGTTTTTAACTCACTCCTCGGTAAAAATGGGGATACTGCCAATTATCTCATAAAGTAATCTTTTGAAAAAACATCAATTACAGTATCTGGCACATAGCAGGTATTCAATAAATGGAAATGAACAATTACAACTAATGTTGCAGTGAGGCGACCGCAACTGTATTAAGCGCTATTGGCTGAGTATTTTATATGAACCTGGGCTAGAGGTCGGTCTACTCAAAACTCCAAGAAATAGAGTAGGCTTGCCTGAAATTTAGCTATCTGATTAACAATTTTTCTTTCCCAAATCATGCCCTGCCTCCTCCTTCTAGCCATCGTCTTAAGAAAACAGAGCTGTCTCTACCAGCAGGCTGGAGGCAATTAGCACGTTTATTTAGATTTATTTATTTAATTACTAGTATGGTTAAATGTCAGAGCTCCCTTCCTCTATTGTTTCTACCTACTGGTCCTCAGCTACACTCTGAGGTAACATCTCTTCTTTCCCATATGGTAGGAGGAAGTAGAAGAGAATGCATGGACTTTAGGGTCAGAATGACCCGAAGTTGAATCCCCTTCCAATACCTGGTTGTGTTGCCTTGGACAAGTGACAACTTTAAGCTTGGACCTCCTCCTGTATATTAGCAACTGACCTCATGAAATAAGAAAAGGGTACTGCAATGAAGAATACACAACCAAGCAAAATCCAAATGAATCTTCTCCTCATTCGCATGACAATCCTTCAAACACTGGAAGACAGCAACGCCCTTTCCTTCCTCAACATGTCGCACCTCCGTTCCCACCCCTCCTGGCCTAGATCCTGAGTCTTGTCTTCTCTAGACTGAATGTCTCCAATTTCTTCTGTCGCATATCAAACAACACAGCTTCAAATCACCTCACCACCCTGGTCACTGTCATCATAGTCTGATTTAGCTCAGTCAAGCCCCCCTAGAACAGGGCACCTAGAACAAAACATTCCAGGTACAACCTGGGAAGACCAGAGTGAAGGCTATCATTTCAAATCACTCTCTCAAATCATCAAATGTTTTCTTTATCCAGATTCAGGAGCCAACAAAACCTGTAACCTATCAAGCTAGAAGCTGAACTAGAGTCCACTTGCCTTCACCCATGAGGCAGACCAGCTTGAAAGTTAAGAGTGTGGAATCTGATAGGCTTCTGCCCAAGGTCTTGCCTGATGCTTTAAGCAAGTGATTTAATGTCTCTAAATTCAGTTTATGTTCTCCTTGGTAAAACTGGGATTTAATGTCTCCAAGCTCAGTTTTAACTCACTCCTCGGTAAAAATGGGGATACTGCCAATTATCTCATAAAGTAATCTTTTGAAAAAACATCAATTACAGTATCTGGCACATAGCAGGTATTCAATAAATGGAAATGAACAATTACAACTAATGTTGCAGTGAGGCGACCGCAACTGTATTAAGCGCTATTGGCTGAGTATTTTATATGAACCTGGGCTAGAGGTCGGTCTACTCAAAACTCCAAGAAATAGAGTAGGCTTGCCTGAAATTTAGCTATCTGATTAACAATTTTTCTTTCCCAAATCATGCCCTGCCTCCTCCTTCTAGCCATCGTCTTAAGAAAACAGAGCTGTCTCTACCAGCAGGTGGAGGCATGGAGCAAGAATCCAAAGTTGCTACTCAAAATTAGAAGCAGGAGAGAGACTCGTGTCCACCACAGATCAGTGGTGCAGATCCCTTCAGAAGGTTTCCTGCCCTGCCAGCAGCCCAAATGAAGGTGTGCAAGCATACAAGACTCACTTACAAATATAATTGTGTTCCTTTTCCCATATACTAATTATGTGACTACTCAGACCTGAATGCAACCATGCAAAAAGTATCATTTACCTGTGAATCATCTTTTGAAAGGCCCATTTGTCAATAATGTAAAAATTTACTCTACCTTAATTTCAGGCAAGAATGGATCATTTAAATGTGGAACAGAATACACACTCAATTTCCTCTCAATTCAAATGAATCATAAAGGGCTTCCCCGGTAGCTCAGTGGGAAAGAGTTCGCCTGCCAATGCAGGAGACACGGGTTTGATCCCTGATCCAGGAAGACCCCACATGCTGCGGAGCAACTAAGCCCGTGAGTCACAACTACTGAGCCTGAGCTCTAGAGCCTTGGAGCTGCAACTATGGAGCCCATGTGCACAACTACTGAAGCTTGTGAGACCTAGAGCCTGAGTTCTACAACAAGAGAAATCACTGCAACAAGAAGCCTGCTCACCTCAACCAGAGAGTAGCCTCCACTCCCTGCAATTAGAGAGGAGCCTGTGGCAGAATAACCAAAAATAAATAAATACAAATTTTAAAAAAATGAATCATAAAACATGAGCTATTTGTAGCCATAATAAAGTTCTGAGTTGTTTTTAAATTAGAAAATTGTTGACGTTTTCTGGAGTGACCAAAGGGAATCTAAGAGGGTCCAGAAAACTCTGACTAAAGATACTGAGTCAAAAAAATAAAAAAATAAAGATACTGAGTCAAAAGACCTTTAACAAAATTAGAAAGATTTTATAGAAACACAGAAAGTGTTTCCACTGTTTTGTGAAAACTGTATAAATCTTAATTATGTTGAACTGGTTCATAGTGTTTTTCAGGTCTACTCTGTCCTTTGATTTCCCTATGAACTTCTGAGAATTTACTATTGAAATACCAACAAAAGTCTTTATCTACTTAAAAAAATAATTGTAATATACAGTAGAAAATAACAGTAAAAGGTTACATAGAGTTCCAAGTCTTCTGTACATGTGTTATCATATATTTACAAACTGAAAAAAAAATCCCCGCAGCAAATGTGTATAGTTTTTAGTACAGGAAATAAACGAAACTCATTAGAAGTATCTGCATGTAATGAGGGTTCCTTTTTTAAAAATTAGTTTTATTTCACTTTTACAGAGTTTTGTTGTTTACTGCTATACGTAAGCCTGAATCAGTCATGGTACACCGCTGACCCCTTCCACCTAAGCCCCGCTCCCACCTCCCTCCCCATCCCACCCCTCCCGGTTGTCGCATAGCCCCATGTAAGTCCCCTAATCTTACAGCACATTCACACTGGTTGTCTCTTTTACATATGGTAATGTAAGTGTCCATGTTACTCTTGCCGTGTATTCCACCCATTCCTTCCTCCCCACAAAGTCCGTAAGTCTGTTCTCTATGTGTTTCTCCAGGCAACGAGGGTTCTTCGTCATCTAAATTTCCTAGGGTCTTTATGACTATTAATGATGCTACACAAAAACTCTGTCCATTTCCCTTTCTTTAGCTCTTCTCTTTCAAGCTCGTTTCTATATCCATTCCCAGAAAAGAAGCCAGTTCTTTAAAACTGCTCTAACACTTTTTGAAAAGAAAGGAATGAAGGGAAGGAAGGAGGCAAGAGTTGAAATTTACACTGACGTACTAGCAGAAATCTTATCAAACTGCCTCAGAGAGAATGGACAGACACACCTCTCCCTCTTTCCACCCAAGTGAGTTCCCTCAACTTCCTAATTCCTCTAAAGGGCTTAGTATTTTACCTGTGGAAGGACCTTTGCGTTTAAAAAAGAATTTTTGAGTAGATGGTATGTATAACTGACAGACCTCTAGGCCATGCAACAAAGCAACAAAACCTGGACAAAAGTCTCAAACCTCTGAATTTGCCTCCCCTCCCACAACAACATGTGTTTCTGATGACAATGTATAAACCAGTAATTTGAATATCCTACTCCTCAATCAAAACTACAGTCCTGATACACTATAAATTTACATTAATATTATGTTTGAGCATGTATGTGAAATATAGTATAAATACATATACATATATATTTGTTTTGAAGTAAAAGTCAAAACATGGTAGTACTGATTTTAAACCAAAGTATGAAGCCTTTCTGAAAACAGAAAAATGAAACCAAGGTATTCAGCCAAAGGAGTGTCTGGGTAGTGGACAGGGAGGAAGGGCTTAGAAACAGAACCATCCCCAAGTTCACCACTGACCACACGACCCTCCCTTCTCCCTCCCCTTGGCCCCAGTGGCTTCTGAACTTAAGCTTGTGAAGAGGTGATAGCTATGTTAACATATTTGAAATAATGCATCTTTACAAACTGATACTAGGTCTATAAGAGCAGCCATAAATAAGTACATGATATGCCAATGAAATGTCACAAAAGAGGAAATGCAAATGTCACAAGAAGCATTTCAGAAAGTGCACTCTCTTGCTTACTGCAAGTGAAAACAAACCTGGTGTACCGCAGCACATCTACTGAAACAGTAAAACATTTACATATGTGTTTATGAGATACTCATAACATGTTTATTTAACACAGAATACAACTATTTCATGGGCTTCCCAGGTGGCTGACGGTAGAGAATTCGCCTGCAATGCTGGAGACCTGGGTTAGATCCCTGGGTTGGGAAGATCCCCTGGAGAAGGGCATGGCTACCCCCTCCAGTGTTCTTGCCTGGAGAATCCCATGGACAGAGGAGCCTGGCGGGCTACAGTCCATGGGTTGCAAAGGGTCAAGACATGACTGAATAACTAAGCGCACATGCATTACTATTTCATACTATTTGAAGGGAAGGAAGGAGGCAAGAGTTGAAATTTACACTGACGTACTAGCAGAAATCTTATCAAACTGCCTCAGAGAGAATGGACAGACACACCTCTCCCTCTTTCCACCCAAGTGAGTTCCCTCAACTTCCTAATTCCTCTAAAGGGCTTAGTATTTTACCTGTGGAAGGACCTTTGCGTTTAAAAAAGAATTTTTGAGTAGATGGTATGTATAACTGACAGACCTCTAGGCCATGCAACAAAGCAACAAAACCTGGACAAAAGTCTCAAACCTCTGAATTTGCCTCCCCTCCCACAACAACATGTGTTTCTGATGACAATGTATAAACCAGTAATTTGAATATCCTACTCCTCAATCAAAACTACAGTCCTGATACACTATAAATTTACATTAATATTATGTTTGAGCATGTATGTGAAATATAGTATAAATACATATACATATATATTTGTTTTGAAGTAAAAGTCAAAACATGGTAGTACTGATTTTAAACCAAAGTATGAAGCCTTTCTGAAAACAGAAAAATGAAACCAAGGTATTCAGCCAAAGGAGTGTCTGGGTAGTGGACAGGGAGGAAGGGCTTAGAAACAGAACCATCCCCAAGTTCACCACTGACCACACGACCCTCCCTTCTCCCTCCCCTTGGCCCCAGTGGCTTCTGAACTTAAGCTTGTGAAGAGGTGATAGCTATGTTAACATATTTGAAATAATGCATCTTTACAAACTGATACTAGGTCTATAAGAGCAGCCATAAATAAGTACATGATATGCCAATGAAATGTCACAAAAGAGGAAATGCAAATGTCACAAGAAGCATTTCAGAAAGTGCACTCTCTTGCTTACTGCAAGTGAAAACAAACCTGGTGTACCGCAGCACATCTACTGAAACAGTAAAACATTTACATATGTGTTTATGAGATACTCATAACATGTTTATTTAACACAGAATACAACTATTTCATGGGCTTCCCAGGTGGCTGACGGTAGAGAATTCGCCTGCAATGCTGGAGACCTGGGTTAGATCCCTGGGTTGGGAAGATCCCCTGGAGAAGGGCATGGCTACCCCCTCCAGTGTTCTTGCCTGGAGAATCCCATGGACAGAGGAGCCTGGCGGGCTACAGTCCATGGGTTGCAAAGGGTCAAGACATGACTGAATAACTAAGCGCACATGCATTACTATTTCATACTATTTGACTAGAGAGGAAAGAGACATGCTCACTCATCTCTGGACCATAAAAGATTCTAGAAAGTGAGAATGTGTTCCTACCTCTTGACCCCATCAAGGATTCCACTCTCAAGACTTTATCAAACTTGCATGAAGGTACTAAAGGAAGTTTTGCAGATAACAGTGAAAACCTGAAAGTAGCTCTCACGTTCAGCGTCGAGAGAACGTGCTCCTGGCCGACCAACTTGACCTCACCACGAGCCTCAGGAAGTGCACCTCACACCTGCTCTGCCCATATGGGAGCCACCAGCCACGTACAGCCATTGAAACAAAACTGAGTTGAAAATTCAAGCCCTCAGTCAAAACCAGCCACATTTCAAGTGCTCACCTAGCTATATATATATATATAGCTATATATATATAGTGCTCACCTATATATGTGTGTGTGTGTGTGTTGTGTGTGTGTGTGCGCTCAGTGCCTCAGTCGTTTCTAACTCTCTGTGACTCATGCACAGTAGCCCACCAGGCTCCTCTGTTTCTGGAATTTTCCAGGTAAGAATACTGGACTGGGTTGCCATTTCCTTCTCCTGGGGATCTTCCCCACCCAGGGATCAAACCCGCTGTCTCCTGCATTGGCAGGTGGATTCTTTACCGCCAGCACCACCTGGCAAGCCCTTCCATAGGACGAGTGACTATGCTATTAGATATGCAGAGAATCTGATGCAGATTTCCATCATCGCCAAAGCCTCTCCTGATAGGGTATTGATCTCCACAGCTATCTGGGCCGTCATCATTCCTCCTCCCCTACATGCGCTCGTTCACCTGGAGACATCTTAACCTTAGCCCAAGGCTTCACCACCATGGGAGGCTTACCTTCCTGTGGTCTCATTACACCCTGCTAGCTCTGTTACTACAAGGGCATCACACATAACCGCGCTTTCCCCACCTCAAATCCTGTAAGCTTCTTCAAGGAGCTGGGAACTGTTCTGAAAAAGCTTAACCAAGGACATTGCCAAAGGGCATGGCTACCCCCTCCAGTGTTCTTGCCTGGAGAATCCCATGGACAGAGGAGCCTGGCGGGCTACAGTCCATGGGTTGCAAAGGGTCAAGACATGACTGAATAACTAAGCGCACATGCATTACTATTTCATACTATTTGACTAGAGAGGAAAGAGACATGCTCACTCATCTCTGGACCATAAAAGATTCTAGAAAGTGAGAATGTGTTCCTACCTCTTGACCCCATCAAGGATTCCACTCTCAAGACTTTATCAAACTTGCATGAAGGTACTAAAGGAAGTTTTGCAGATAACAGTGAAAACCTGAAAGTAGCTCTCACGTTCAGCGTCGAGAGAACGTGCTCCTGGCCGACCAACTTGACCTCACCACGAGCCTCAGGAAGTGCACCTCACACCTGCTCTGCCCATATGGGAGCCACCAGCCACGTACAGCCATTGAAACAAAACTGAGTTGAAAATTCAAGCCCTCAGTCAAAACCAGCCACATTTCAAGTGCTCACCTAGCTATATATATATATATAGCTATATATATATAGTGCTCACCTATATATGTGTGTGTGTGTGTGTTGTGTGTGTGTGTGCGCTCAGTGCCTCAGTCGTTTCTAACTCTCTGTGACTCATGCACAGTAGCCCACCAGGCTCCTCTGTTTCTGGAATTTTCCAGGTAAGAATACTGGACTGGGTTGCCATTTCCTTCTCCTGGGGATCTTCCCCACCCAGGGATCAAACCCGCTGTCTCCTGCATTGGCAGGTGGATTCTTTACCGCCAGCACCACCTGGCAAGCCCTTCCATAGGACGAGTGACTATGCTATTAGATATGCAGAGAATCTGATGCAGATTTCCATCATCGCCAAAGCCTCTCCTGATAGGGTATTGATCTCCACAGCTATCTGGGCCGTCATCATTCCTCCTCCCCTACATGCGCTCGTTCACCTGGAGACATCTTAACCTTAGCCCAAGGCTTCACCACCATGGGAGGCTTACCTTCCTGTGGTCTCATTACACCCTGCTAGCTCTGTTACTACAAGGGCATCACACATAACCGCGCCGTTTTCCCCACCTCAAATCCTGTAAGCTTCTTCAAGGAGCTGGGAACTGTTCTGACACAAACAGGACCTTGATAATCTTTCATACACCAAGGACATTGCCAAAGATGACAGAGATGTACACTATGACCACACGTTCAGAATGTTTCTAGATAAGGAAAGCAATGCTTCAAAGAAAAATTTGGTTAGGCCGGCAGGCTCACAAGTGATTTTTTTTTTTTTAAACTACTAATTCTTCACATTTTCTCAGTACGTAACACATTCACAGAAGGTGTTCAGTAAATATTTGTGGAATAGTTTCTGGATTAAAAAAAAATACCAAGAAAGAACCCTATGGCAAACTATGCAACTCAGGGTGATAATGATGTGTCACTTGAGTTCAGCAATTGTAACAAATGTTACAATATGCTTAGCCAGGGAGATACTGATAATGGGGGTGGGCTATATGGGAAATCTCTGCATATTCTCCTCAATCGTGCTGTGAACCTAAAACTGGTCTTAAAAAATTAAGTCTATTAAAAAAAAGATACAGATGCTAAACTAGAAATCAAGTTTAGCTTATTACAGTCCTGAAAGCATATGTTTGCATGTTAGATCCCAAAATTCTGTTCAATAATACACAGCATAGATTTACGATCACTTAAAAAAAAGTGAACGTCAAGATTTCTCACCCAAATCAGATTTGCTTCCAGTGCAAAGAGAACTTGACTCAGATAATCCCACGTGTGGCGTTTTGGCATGTTATCAATCCACTAACTCAACTTTCACACTTAATAAGCACCTACCTATGCAGAGCACTGTGGCCACAGTAGTGAACAAGATAATTCCTGCTCTCACATTTTTTTTTTGCCAAATAAGAAATGTATTCTGCAAGTTTAAGCTCAGCTATAAACAATATATACCCTCAAAATGGCAAAAACAATCATCTTTTATTATCCTTATTTTTCAAACAACTTAAAAAACACTCTCATGTTGTCTGTTCGAGAAAACAGTACACGACCTGTTTTAAAACAAGAAGTCAATGCTTCATTTACTTGGCATCTTCGGGAGGGCTGATGCTCCGCAGCAGTGAGCTTCCCACATAACTCCCGTGTGCCCCTTCAAGCACCACCACTCAACTGTTCAGCATGGAGGTCTGTTTGTTTGTTTTCAACAGAATAAGCCTTTCAACTTTTAAAGACAAACTCTACTCAACATTATTTTGACTAATGTCAAGAACATTATTGTGTTGTATAACACTCACGATTCCAAATTTTATGTCCTTTTTAAAACCAACCGGTTTTGAAGAGTGTTTCCTGCGATCTCAGGCTTTTGGTGTTGTCAGCTGTCAACTTCTGCTGCTCTCAGTGTGAACCTGTCTCCAGGAGCCTCCAAATCCTCCTGCAAATCTGCGACTGCTTGGAAAATGAGCTTGTCAGAATTCTGCCTAAAACACACAAGCTTTGAGAGGATCTCGAAATCTACTTTGGCTGCTTAAAGTCTTCTTATTTTCTGAATCTGTTAAAGTCTACAGTTACAAATTCCAAATCAAGTTCTGGATAAATGACTTACTGCTAGACCTGGGTGAAAGTCCCTCGGTTGATTTTCTCGGTTCAACTGAGGCTCAGGCAGAGATAACTTCATTATTCACTCACTCAACTAGTATTTACCAAGTCCCTACTATGAACTGGGCCCCAAGATGACAATCAAAATTGAAAAATAAAAAGACTGCTAGTCGTGAACATATTTTAAGATAGAAGTCTTCTCAAATAAATAACTTCTACTTATTACCTAAGGGAAAAAAAGCAAAAATGGGTTTCCTAAAGTCTGTTAAATGAAACTACCAAAGCACCTAAACTTTTTATAATTCCAAGAGCTTTAGACTTAGAAATTCTGATGATTCAAGGTTAAAGGAGGCTTTTGATTTAACCAAGTACTTACTTTAAAAGCTCTGAATAAGATTCCAAGATTTTTCTACCTCTCTTTTCAGACTATTATTGACCCCAAACAAATCACTAAGACACGTTTTAGTATTAAATAACAACCAAAGTCTTGATAATGATAAATATACCCATTCAACATCATGCTAAGTTGACTGTCATTTGAATGTTGACCACAGCTAATTTAAAAATTCAGGAAAACTTCTGTCCAAATTTTCAGAAGTTTCTATACACTTCACTTTGGGGTACAATTTTTTTTTTTCTTTAAAGTTTTTAAGAGTATCTGTTTGTTTGTTTTCAACAGAATAAGCCTTTCAACTTTTAAAGACAAACTCTACTCAACATTATTTTGACTAATGTCAAGAACATTATTGTGTTGTATAACACTCACGATTCCAAATTTTATGTCCTTTTTAAAACCAACCGGTTTTGAAGAGTGTTTCCTGCGATCTCAGGCTTTTGGTGTTGTCAGCTGTCAACTTCTGCTGCTCTCAGTGTGAACCTGTCTCCAGGAGCCTCCAAATCCTCCTGCAAATCTGCGACTGCTTGGAAAATGAGCTTGTCAGAATTCTGCCTAAAACACACAAGCTTTGAGAGGATCTCGAAATCTACTTTGGCTGCTTAAAGTCTTCTTATTTTCTGAATCTGTTAAAGTCTACAGTTACAAATTCCAAATCAAGTTCTGGATAAATGACTTACTGCTAGACCTGGGTGAAAGTCCCTCGGTTGATTTTCTCGGTTCAACTGAGGCTCAGGCAGAGATAACTTCATTATTCACTCACTCAACTAGTATTTACCAAGTCCCTACTATGAACTGGGCCCCAAGATGACAATCAAAATTGAAAAATAAAAAGACTGCTAGTCGTGAACATATTTTAAGATAGAAGTCTTCTCAAATAAATAACTTCTACTTATTACCTAAGGGAAAAAGCAAAAATGGGTTTCCTAAAGTCTGTTAAATGAAACTACCAAAGCACCTAAACTTTTTATAATTCCAAGAGCTTTAGACTTAGAAATTCTGATGATTCAAGGTTAAAGGAGGCTTTTGATTTAACCAAGTACTTACTTTAAAAGCTCTGAATAAGATTCCAAGATTTTTCTACCTCTCTTTTCAGACTATTATTGACCCCAAACAAATCACTAAGACACGTTTTAGTATTAAATAACAACCAAAGTCTTGATAATGATAAATATACCCATTCAACATCATGCTAAGTTGACTGTCATTTGAATGTTGACCACAGCTAATTTAAAAATTCAGGAAAACTTCTGTCCAAATTTTCAGAAGTTTCTATACACTTCACTTTGGGGTACAATTTTTTTTTTTCTTTAAAGTTTTAAGAGTAAGTATAATCATCTTCTCAGATGACTCAGTAGGTAAAACAATCTGCCTGCAACCGACATAGGTTCGATCCTAAGTTGGGAAGATCCCCTGGAGCAGGAAATGGCAACCCACTGCAGTGTTCTTGCCTGCAGAATCCCATGGACGGAGAAGCCTGGTGGGCCACAGCCTAATCTCTGGCAGAGTCAGACACCACTGGCATGGCATTATAGTGGGACTATCCAGCATTTGCTTTATCTGCCACAATCATTTCAAAAATGCCATTACCCATTTATATCTAAGGCTAGGAAATGAGTCAAGAAGGAATGGAACTTCAAATTGCTCTCTGAGGATTAATTAAGACCTCAGGTAAAAGCCCTGGCATGAGCCTTACTGGTTTTAATCCCTTTGGAATCTCCAGTCTCATTCATTTTCTCCTTGGGGAGCACAGCTAACTTGATTCACCTTTTATAATATTACAAGTGGTAACTGACTGGCTTCATTATCATATTTAGACAGAACCGGAAACGTGTATTAGTCATGTGTTGCTGATACGACCAAAAAAATAAAAAATTTACTACCATTAAAAATCTTTTTAATCCACTAGTATCGCTTCAATATTAAATATGCAACCTGAAAATGCTTTAAGCAGTACTGTAAAGGCAGATCATGAACTTAAGTTTCAAAATAACTAGGTAATCAATGTTTAAACGTCGCTTAATCTTTACAAGTTGGCTCTGACCTTATTAGCATGCCACCCTGTTCTGTGAAAGTATGATTTACAAGAAATTGTAAATAAAAACAACTCAGAGAATCCCAAATGTAGGTTCCTGCTCTCTCTCGCCAAACAACTTTGGCAAAGAAGCAAATGACAAATATTTGCTGGACACACCTACTGTAAGAAAAATCTCTAACGGGTGCTATCCACAGTACCAGTAAAACAAAAGAAATACAAACCGGGCTCAAGGTACTGATAGTACAACTAGAAAGAGAGAAAAAATGCTACCATAAAAGAAGCTAATATTTAACAATATGAAAAATAAATATACGTGATTTAAAAAGTGATCATGAGCATGTACCTTTCTGGCAGCGGAAATTCTGGGCACTCAGTTCAAATGTAAACAACATTCTTTTGTCCTCCCAATTTTAAATCTGGCAATCGAAATCAGCCAGAAATAAGAAGCTGGGCCAAGAGCATCACCATAGGAAAAAAAAAAACACACGAAATTCTCAGGAACATACTGGCAACCCACTGCAGTGTTCTTGCCTGGAGAATTCCAGGACGGAGAAGCCTGGTGGGCCACAGCCTAATCTCTGGCAGAGTCAGACACCACTGGCATGGCATTATAGTGGGACTATCCAGCATTTGCTTTATCTGCCACAATCATTTCAAAAATGCCATTACCCATTTATATCTAAGGCTAGGAAATGAGTCAAGAAGGAATGGAACTTCAAATTGCTCTCTGAGGATTAATTAAGACCTCAGGTAAAAGCCCTGGCATGAGCCTTACTGGTTTTAATCCCTTTGGAATCTCCAGTCTCATTCATTTTCTCCTTGGGGAGCACAGCTAACTTGATTCACCTTTTATAATATTACAAGTGGTAACTGACTGGCTTCATTATCATATTTAGACAGAACCGGAAACGTGTATTAGTCATGTGTTGCTGATACGACCAAAAATAAAAATTTACTACCATTAAAAATCTTTGTAATCCACTAGTATCGCTTCAATATTAAATATGCAACCTGAAAATGCTTTAAGCAGTACTGTAAAGGCAGATCATGAACTTAAGTTTCAAAATAACTAGGTAATCAATGTTTAAACGTCGCTTAATCTTTACAAGTTGGCTCTGACCTTATTAGCATGCCACCCTGTTCTGTGAAAGTATGATTTACAAGAAATTGTAAATAAAAACAACTCAGAGAATCCCAAATGTAGGTTCCTGCTCTCTCTCGCCAAACAACTTTGGCAAAGAAGCAAATGACAAATATTTGCTGGACACACCTACTGTAAGAAAAATCTCTAACGGGTGCTATCCACAGTACCAGTAAAAACAAAAAGAAATACAAACCGGGCTCAAGGTACTGATAGTACAACTAGAAAGAGAGAAAAAATGCTACCATAAAAGAAGCTAATATTTAACAATATGAAAAATAAATATACGTGATTTAAAAAGTGATCATGAGCATGTACCTTTCTGGCAGCGGAAATTCTGGGCACTCAGTTCAAATGTAAACAACATTCTTTTGTCCTCCCAATTTTAAATCTGGCAATCGAAATCAGCCAGAAATAAGAAGCTGGGCCAAGAGCATCACCATAGGAAAAAAAAAACACACACACGAAATTCTCAGGAACAACTGGTACTGGACCATTCAAAACAAAGTCTTCCTGCGAGTACTTCATCAGTAGTTTTTCTCTTAAAATCTCCTTAACAAATTAAAAACAAAACTGGTTCCTGGCTATCAACTTTCCGGAAACTGAAGCTACGAGGAGGCTCTCTCGATACTTGCTTCTCTAATCTCACTTAGGGTCCATCCACACAATCGAGGGAGTAGGGAGAAGAGCAACCGAGGATCGATCCATTGTTCGGAGAACCGCAGGACCATCCAAGCAACGCGGGGCGCGCGCGAGCTGCTGGAGGCGCAAACCTAGCACAGGTGTGTAAGGGTAAGGGTGGTCAGGTGTGCCCAGGACCACAACTAAGGAGAAGAGGCCCAACTTGTAATTGAGACATCGAGAAAGGGAAGGCGACTTAAGTCATTCCAGACTCTCAAAGCCGCTAAGCACAGAGTAGGGCGAGCGGCTGCGGGTACCAAGCCCTCCCAGAGCCCACCGGAGTCCAGGCTTGAGCAGGCCGGGGGAGCTGAAGCCCCGAGGATCAAATAAAAGCCTCCTGAATCGAGGGGCCAGTCTAGAAATCCCCAAACAATGGACAGTGCTAGATCGGGGGTGAACGGCGAGGACTGGGGAGTAGGGTCGCGGAGGTGAAGCCAGGTGGGAGGAGGGAAACAAAAGAGCAGCTCTCAAGGGTGGGCCCCCTGCGGCGGCGTTTACCTGGGAGAGCTGCCGCGGATTGGGGCAGCCGAAGAGCGCGGAGCTGGAGCTGAAGCTGATGGCTCCTCGGCGGCTGAGGACGTGCTGGGGGACCGGCCTGTCCAGAGGCAGCACCGGCAGCTGGTAGCATACTTCCATTGAATACGCCCGCCCTGCCGCGGCCGCCGGCCCCTGCGCTGGGAAGGGGCCGCGGTTCGGGGGCGCCGGGCCGAGGCGGGGGCGGGGGGGAGCGGGCGCCGACCCCGGGCCGGGAAGCCGCGCTCACGCCTCCCCCACCCCAACCCCCGGCCGGGGCCGCCGGCGGGAAGGCGCGGCGGCGGCCGCGGCGGCAGATACGAAGACCAGCGCGCGACCGGCTCCGGGGTGCAAGCGGGGGCAACACCCGCAAATTCTCAGGAACAACTGGTACTGGACCATTCAAAACAAAGTCTTCCTGCGAGTACTTCATCAGTAGTTTTTCTCTTAAAATCTCCTTAACAAATTAAAAACAAAACTGGTTCCTGGCTATCAACTTTCCGGAAACTGAAGCTACGAGGAGGCTCTCTCGATACTTGCTTCTCTAATCTCACTTAGGGTCCATCCACACAATCGAGGGAGTAGGGAGAAGAGCAACCGAGGATCGATCCATTGTTCGGAGAACCGCAGGACCATCCAAGCAACGCGGGGCGCGCGCGAGCTGCTGGAGGCGCAAACCTAGCACAGGTGTGTAAGGGTAAGGGTGGTCAGGTGTGCCCAGGACCACAACTAAGGAGAAGAGGCCCAACTTGTAATTGAGACATCGAGAAAGGGAAGGCGACTTAAGTCATTCCAGACTCTCAAAGCCGCTAAGCACAGAGTAGGGCGAGCGGCTGCGGGTACCAAGCCCTCCCAGAGCCCACCGGAGTCCAGGCTTGAGCAGGCCGGGGGAGCTGAAGCCCCGAGGATCAAATAAAAGCCTCCTGAATCGAGGGGCCAGTCTAGAAATCCCCAAACAATGGACAGTGCTAGATCGGGGGTGAACGGCGAGGACTGGGGAGTAGGGTCGCGGAGGTGAAGCCAGGTGGGAGGAGGGAAACAAAAGAGCAGCTCTCAAGGGTGGGCCCCCTGCGGCGGCGTTTACCTGGGAGAGCTGCCGCGGATTGGGGCAGCCGAAGAGCGCGGAGCTGGAGCTGAAGCTGATGGCTCCTCGGCGGCTGAGGACGTGCTGGGGGACCGGCCTGTCCAGAGGCAGCACCGGCAGCTGGTAGCATACTTCCATTGAATACGCCCGCCCTGCCGCGGCCGCCGGCCCCTGCGCTGGGAAGGGGCCGCGGTTCGGGGGCGCCGGGCCGAGGCGGGGGCGGGGGGGAGCGGGCGCCGACCCCGGGCCGGGAAGCCGCGCTCACGCCTCCCCCACCCCAACCCCCGGCCGGGGCCGCCGGCGGGAAGGCGCGGCGGCGGCCGCGGCGGCAGATACGAAGACCAGCGCGCGACCGGCTCCGGGGTGCAAGCGGGGGCAACACCCGCAAAGTCGGAAGGGGAACCCCGGCGTCCCCAGGCGGTTCGGCCGAGCGGAGAGGGTCCGGGGGCAGCGGGGGCAGGGGCGGAGCAAAAGCAGAGCCAGGCGGTGCAAGATCACACGGCTGGAGCCGGCGGCGAGACCCAGGGCGCCCTGGGCTCAAAGGCAGCCACCCGCTCCGGCCGCGGCCGCGGTCCTGCCCCCTCCCCTCCCCCGTAGGCAGACTCCACTCCGCCGCCGGCGCGAGCCCGGCGTAATTCACACTTTGCAGCGGCGGACCCTGCGCCAACCACGGCCGCCGCCACCGTGACGTCACGACGCCGCGCCGCAGGCCCCGCGCCGCCGCAGCGCCCAGGGAGCCGGGCTAGCGGCGGCGGCGTCGAGCAGCCCTCCTCCTGGCTGCACCCGGGGGCTCAGGCTCCGTGCTCTCCCGCCGCCCGCTGCCCTCCTCCCTCACCCAGCCTCGTCCTGCGGCAGCCCCCCGCCAAGGCGCGTGCGCTCGAGGCCCCACTGTTTGGGGACAGTCCCTTTTATCGCTAAACTCTGGCGATGGGGCGCGCGCAGGGTGTAGGGTGGGCTCCGCCCACGCGGGCGGCGCGTTTCGGGCCTTTTGGCTCCGGAAACCCCAAGCACGCGGTCCCCTCGCAGCGCTCAGCCCTGACCGCGGGGTCACCGCCGTGTTTCCCTCCTTGAATTCCCATCCTTGGGCTGCGCTGGGGACCGCTGCTGCAGTGACGTAGCGGGGAGGCCGGTGCCCGCGCGGCCCGCTGACGTCACGGCCAGAACCCGGCGGGTCGGGCGCGGGCACTGCCATGGCAGGTGCGGGCCCCGGGGCCGCCTCGGGTGGAGGGACTGAGAGCAGAGCCGAGAACGCGGGCGTGGGGAGGGGGCGAGGGGTTGGAGGGAAAACACCGAGACTGAGAAAGAAGAAGTGAAAATAGGCACTGGAAAAAATGAGAAGAGAACGATGAAAATAAGACAAAGGGGCAAAGGAGACTGCATTCCCTTTTACCAAAGGGTTTTTTATAGACTGCGGGTTTATTTGGTCACGTTTCTTCCCACTCCGTGAAAGCTTTTCAGCTTCAACTCTTTGTTTCAAGTGCATTCCAGCCCCTGGGATATCAGCCTGAACCAGCTCTCCCGTGCTGGCAAAGTTGCGTTGACTGTGCTCGCAAGGCACCCATCCTATTTCGTGCTCTGACCAGCACACTGGCAAGGTGGCACAGCTTTGAACGTACTGCATAGCCCAAACGGATGAACTCTCATACGCTCCTGAGTCCCTAAGTCAACAGAAATCTGCCCCACTTTTATCGTCTTCCCATGGCATCTGTTTGTTTTATAGCCCTTAAAACTTTCTACCTCCTCCTGGGTATTTTTCTGCTTGGTCTGTTTTCTGCTACTAAAAGGACATCACTTCCACTGTGATTTCATGGATTTTTTGTCTTCATTAAATGGAAGGTTCCCTTTAGCGCAACTGTTACCAGCACGGTTTTTGGACTCGGATAGGAGCCCAGATGAAAAGTTCAAGCAAGGCTTTACTGGGGCTCGTGTTCCTGCAGGAGGGAGTGAAAACAAGCAACTAGCTCTCCCGCCGCCCGCTGCCCTCCTCCCTCACCCAGCCTCGTCCTGCGGCAGCCCCGCCAAGGCGCGTGCGCTCGAGGCCCCACTGTTTGGGGACAGTCCTTTTATCGCTAAACTCTGGCGATGGGGCGCGCGCAGGGTGTAGGGTGGGCTCCGCCCACGCGGGCGGCGCGTTTCGGGCCTTTTGGCTCCGGAAACCCCAAGCACGCGGTCCCCTCGCAGCGCTCAGCCCTGACCGCGGGGTCACCGCCGTGTTTCCCTCCTTGAATTCCCATCCTTGGGCTGCGCTGGGGACCGCTGCTGCAGTGACGTAGCGGGGAGGCCGGTGCCCGCGCGGCCCGCTGACGTCACGGCCAGAACCCGGCGGGTCGGGCGCGGGCACTGCCATGGCAGGTGCGGGCCCCGGGGCCGCCTCGGGTGGAGGGACTGAGAGCAGAGCCGAGAACGCGGGCGTGGGGAGGGGGCGAGGGGTTGGAGGGAAAACACCGAGACTGAGAAAGAAGAAGTGAAAATAGGCACTGGAAAAAATGAGAAGAGAACGATGAAAATAAGACAAAGGGGCAAAGGAGACTGCATTCCCTTTTACCAAAGGGTTTTTTATAGACTGCGGGTTTATTTGGTCACGTTTCTTCCCACTCCGTGAAAGCTTTTCAGCTTCAACTCTTTGTTTCAAGTGCATTCCAGCCCCTGGGATATCAGCCTGAACCAGCTCTCCCGTGCTGGCAAAGTTGCGTTGACTGTGCTCGCAAGGCACCCATCCTATTTCGTGCTCTGACCAGCACACTGGCAAGGTGGCACAGCTTTGAACGTACTGCATAGCCCAAACGGATGAACTCTCATACGCTCCTGAGTCCCTAAGTCAACAGAAATCTGCCCCACTTTTATCGTCTTCCCATGGCATCTGTTTGTTTTATAGCCCTTAAAACTTTCTACCTCCTCCTGGGTATTTTTCTGCTTGGTCTGTTTTCTGCTACTAAAAGGACATCACTTCCACTGTGATTTCATGGATTTTTTGTCTTCATTAAATGGAAGGTTCCCTTTAGCGCAACTGTTACCAGCACGGTTTTTGGACTCGGATAGGAGCCCAGATGAAAAGTTCAAGCAAGGCTTTACTGGGGCTCGTGTTCCTGCAGGAGGGAGTGAAAACAAGCAACTAGCTCCCTGGAGGGGTTGAGGTGGGGGAGGGGCGTGGGCTCGTCCCTTAAATGGAGTGGGCTCATGCTGGAGGGGTGGCTTAGGCAGTCCACCACCTCTTTGATGATGGTGTGTGCGGGGGTCACGCACAGAACCCTGCTTTTGCTCACCTCATCTCAGAAGTGGCAGCTGGGTGGTTGTAGCTTATTGTTTGTAATTTGCCCCAGCTATGCTTGCCTGCTGCGGTTATTTAGTCCCTTCTTGTTTTTTGTATTTAATGCTGGAGGAACTCTCTCTCCAGGTGTAAGCACTGAGGCAAAGGGTCCCAGGTCCCAGCTTGTTTCACAAGAACTAACCCAAGTCAGCTTTGAAGCCCTAATTACTCCCAGCAGCTCACAGATGTATTGACCACCTTCTGTATGCTTGTGATTAAGCTGAGGACTCTCTAATTTACTTCTGATGAAAACCCCCTGAGGTTATAATTTCTAAATTGAAAGGAGGCTCAGGGAAACATAACTTGCGTAAGATCTTCCACAGATAAATGGCAGAACGTGCCTCAAATAGCATCTAAATTTTGTGTTCATCTAAACACCCAGAAGGCAGTATTGGTATGTTATCAGACAGTATATGCTCAAATAACTATATCATATCTTGTAACATCTAAGAGACTCCATTTGATTAAGTCATTTCATAAGGCTCAGCTCTCCTTTCAGCTGGGTGGGGAGCTAACATTGATCAGTCACTCACTGTGAACCATGATAGGTGGTCCACATACAATGTTTAACTTAACCCTATGCAACAGCCACGTAAGTAAAAACTTGATCCCACTTCTACAGATAGGAAATCAGGTTTTGAGACCATAAATCATTTGCGCCGCTGAACTCTGTTCCGTATGACTTCAGAATCACGCATTTCCACTATACCATTTGCTTTCTGGAACACTTCAGCTGTTTCCAGTGTTCTTTCCTGTACTGGAAAGTGTATTCTTCAGGAAAGCAGAACCAATCAGGACGAGGGGGAGAGAATGATTGATTGATTTACCACACCTGGGTCTGGCCTAGGAGGCAGAGAAGCTGGAGGAAGTGCAGGCCCCATTGCTGCCCTTGCTAGGGAGATGAGCTGGCAGGTCATGTGCAAAATCCCAGGAGTACCTGGGATCCTGCATGCGCCTTTCACGTGTAATGGCAGGTGCTTCCCTTCCACTGTTGAATTCTCTTGCCAGCTTCTCTTGTGGCCAGCCATAGCCAAAAGTATGAAAGGAAGAGGATTCTGGGAAACCCAGTTCCAACTTAGCAGCTAAGTTGTGAGTACAAACCACCCCAGTCCAGTACTTGCCACAGTGGCATCCATACACACTCTTTTAATTGTATTTAATTTTCAAATAAAAAATGATAGGAAAATCATGCCTCTTTCCATATGATGCAACTTTCATATAACCCAAAACAGTTTCCTACTTTCCTCAAAGAGGATGGAGTCTTGGAGGGATGTTAATTTCTCTTCGTGATGAGTTACAATATACCTTGGCTATTCTATAATTTATATATCAAGATATAAGTTTACCTACTATTGACATAAAGAGGCAGACATGACTGAACTGAACTGACTGAACTATTGACACATTGTAAGGGAATGAGAGAGGAATAAAAGAAAATGATTGGTTAATGAATACACAAATCCATATAAAAATTAGGAAAATGCTCAGAATTATAGTCCTTGTATCTGCAACTGACAACATGATCATCATTACTATGTATAACTATTTTCTGTCTCCTATTACCTGTCTCATATGCCCTTCGTCTTCAGCAAGCATCTCAACTGAAAATGATGTCTAGCCTAGTAGAGTGACCCAAAGCTTCATTCCTAAAGGATCTGAGCCAACAGAGGTTCTACTTTTATCTGTAAAAGTATTTTGGGGTTGTAGTTTGCCCTGTCATAACACAGAGCATTGGAATACTAAGTACCAATTGGTATCCCAAAGTATCTCCTGCAGTTCACCCATATTCTTCTCTTCTCCCACTGTGTAGCAGTAATTCAAAATCTGCCTAGTTGTCAGGGTCTGTCACCCAGGCAGTAGTATGGGGTTTCTCTGCCTGTTGGTTAACTAGCATCCAGGTCACCAAATGGCCAAGTGGCCGTCTCAACTTCCTGTTCAGCTGAACTCTTGCTATGCACCCTTGGTGGTGGGTTAGTCGCGCAGTCATGTCCGGCTGTTAAAACCACAGGGACTGTACCCTGCCAGGTGTCTCTCCGTGGGAGTTCCCAGGCAAGAATACTGGAGTCAGTTGCATTTCCTACTCCAGGGGATCTTCCCCACCCAAGGATTGAAACTGCATCTCTTGCATCTCCTGCATTGGCAGGCAGATTCTTTACCATTGTGCCATCTGGGAAGCCCCAAGGTCGTTACAGATACAGTTGAATTAAAATTAAAATGAGGTCATAGTGAATTAAGATGGGCCCCTGATCCATTATTACTGATGTTTTTATAAGAAGATAGCCATGTGTTGGAACTTCCCTGGTGGTCCAGTGGCTGAGACTCTGCCAATGCAGAGATTCGATCCTGGGTTGGGGCACTGGATCCCACATGCTGCAAACTGATGATCTCAGATGCTGCAACTAAGATCTGGTGTAGCCAAGTAAATAAATATTAAAAATTTAAAAGAAGAAGAAATACGCATCTATGTGAAGGCACAGGTACAGGGAGAAGGCCATGGGAAGATGGAGGCAGAGACTAAAAAGATGCCTCTACAAGCCAAGGATCCCTGCCTATCACCAGGAGTTCCCAGGTGAATGACATGGCACATATTCTTACTCAGATCACCAGAGGAACTAATTCTGTGGACACCTTGAGCTTGGACTTCTGGTCTCCAGAACTGAGAAAATAAATTTCTCTTGTTATAAGCCACCGAGTGTATACAGCATAACATAAAATGTCCCATTACCCATCCGGTCTGTGAAACTCTGAGTAACAGTCTTAGGAAAGAAATATTCAGGGCTTTTATCAAATTTCTTGTACTTGGGGTTGCGTAAAAGAGCCCTTTAAAATGTTTTCAGTTCCAGTTTTTTCATTTGTTTGTTTATTCACGAAAGTCCTCCTCTGGTCAGCAGAGATAAGACAGAGAGAGGTTCTGTCTGAATGAAGTGAAAACTCTAATAGCAAAGAGTGATAAACAAACAAGTACATAACATAACATAACAAGCCACTGTTAGGTATGTGAATAAGACGAAACAAGGAAGTACGTTAGAAAGTGGTATAGAGAGGTTTATGAAAGGCACCTTTGAGAAGATGACATTTGAATGAAGAAAGGAAGTAAAGTGGGCAAGGATTAGTGAGTACAGAAGAGCTTTCTTTCTTCTTTTTTTTATTCTGGATTTTCACTGCTGCTGCAGGCTCTTATCTTTTTGCAAGGAATGGGGACTACTCTCTCGCTGGGGTGAGCAGACTTCTTGTTGCGGTGACTTCTCTTGTGGAACTCGGGCTCTAGGGCTCACAGGATTCAGTAATTGCAGCACATGGGCTCAATAGTTGCAGCTCCGAGGCTCTAGAGCACAGGCTCAGTAGTTGTGGCTCACGGGCTTCGATGCTCTGCAGCATGTGGGATCTTCCCGCATCAGGGATCGAACCTGTGTCTCCTGCATTGGTAGGCGAACTCTTCACCACTGAGCTAACAGGGAAACCCCAGAAGAGCTTTCCTGATAGAGGGAACCAGTATAAACACCTAGCACATGAATAAGGCCGATGTGGAAAGAAGACAGTGATTGGGAATCAGGGAAGGGAGATGAGACCAAATCAGACTCTCGTAGGCCTGGTTAGACTGGATTTTATTCTAAGTGTGGTGGAAAACCATTGGAATGTTCTATTGTTTTGTTATTAATCAGAGAGGCGATATTCTCTGATTTATATGTTTTAAAGATCTCAATCATTTCTAGATGAAAAGTAGAAACAAGGAGATGGGTTAAACAGCTTTTAAATTGCCTGAAAGAAACATAGTGGTGCCTTTGAGCATCATTGGAAGTATTGCTAGGCAAATTTATATAGATAGTGTCTTACCTAAAGTGGAAAATCAGCAAATACACACTGAAAGATTAAATGAGTGATCTTTCCACCCCATGCCTTTACTGGTGCCATTCTCTTCTCTTGAAGTGTTCTTGTACCCCTGGGTCAGTATCTTCACTGTACAAGGCAATTGCTCTACCGAAGAGCAAATTCAGATTTAAGACTTCTGAATCAGTCATGATTCTTTTCATACAACTTTGACTCTTTTAAAGGAAGAGAATAACAGGGCTTCTCTGGTAGCTCAGTGGTGAAGAGTTCGCCTGCCAGTGCAGGAGGCACGAGTTCAATCCCCGATCTGGGAAGATCCCACATGATGCGGAGCAACTAAACCCGTGAGCCACAACTATGGAGCCTGTGCTCTAGAGCCTCAGAGCTGCAACTATGGAACCCTTGTGCGGCAACTACTGAAGCCCATGTGCCTGAGAGCCTGAGTTCCACAAGAGAAGTCACCACAACAAGAAGCCTTCTCACCTCAACTAGAGAGGAGCCCCCACTCCCTCCCTGCACCTAGAGAAGAGCCTGCAGCTGCAGTGAAAACCCAGAATAGCCAAAATAAATAAATAAATTTTTTCTAAAAAAAGAACACCTATTTAAAAAAAGAGCGAGAACAACAAAAAACAATTTTTCAAATGATGTGATGGAGACTCACACAATGGATGGGAGCTTGACAATGGACAGGGCAGCCTGCAGGCTGGACAGAGCATTTGGCATGGACGCCACTGTCTGTATTTCACCATATTCCACCGCTGCTGCACCATGAAGCAACACAATCTCTCCCTGCTATCCTTCATCTTAGGTTCCTTGTTCAAGGTTTAAAGTCCCATGTAGACATGTACATGCAGCTGTTCCCAGGTTATATGCCCACAGGGTTCAAGGTCACAGGGTACTTGCTCATTGGTTTTCACAGATGGCAAAATTGCCTCTCTGAAACATTCATAAAATGAGAATGTGCCTAACTTATAAGAGGATTCAGAGGCTGGGCAACAGAATAAAGCAACAAATGTCTACTACCCTGCAGAGGAGTCATGCTCAGTGGCCACATCCTTTCAAGGAAAACAATAGATGGTATTTGTTGTCAGTGATACATTTCAAACTTACAGGTATTTGAATTTTGAAAAATGGTGTCCATCGTCTTGAGTCAATTCTGAACGATTTTCTTTCTTCTTGGTCACATCGCCCGACTTGTGGGATCTTACTTCCCTGACCAGGGATTGAACCCAGGCCCTCAGCAATAGAGCACCAAATCCTAAACACTGGACCACCAGGAAATTCCTGTGAAAGATTCTTTCAGTGACATCAGTGGTGATATTTATGGATGTAATTTTTGCAAATGCCCCCATAAAGCTCACATGATTCTTTTCATACAACTTTGAAGGAGAATAACAGGGCTTCTCTGGTAGCTCAGTGGTGAAGAGTTCGCCTGCCAGTGCAGGAGGCACGAGTTCAATCCCCGATCTGGGAAGATCCCACATGATGCGGAGCAACTAAACCCGTGAGCCACAACTATGGAGCCTGTGCTCTAGAGCCTCAGAGCTGCAACTATGGAACCCTTGTGCGGCAACTACTGAAGCCCATGTGCCTGAGAGCCTGAGTTCCACAAGAGAAGTCACCACAACAAGAAGCCTTCTCACCTCAACTAGAGAGGAGCCCCCACTCCCTCCCTGCACCTAGAGAAGAGCCTGCAGCTGCAGTGAAAACCCAGAATAGCCAAAATAAATAAATAAATTTTTTCTAAAAAAAGAACACCTATTTAAAAAAAGAGCGAGAACAACAAAAAACAATTTTTCAAATGATGTGATGGAGACTCACACAATGGATGGGAGCTTGACAATGGACAGGGCAGCCTGCAGGCTGGACAGAGCATTTGGCATGGACGCCACTGTCTGTATTTCACCATATTCCACCGCTGCTGCACCATGAAGCAACACAATCTCTCCCTGCTATCCTTCATCTTAGGTTCCTTGTTCAAGGTTTAAAGTCCCATGTAGACATGTACATGCAGCTGTTCCCAGGTTATATGCCCACAGGGTTCAAGGTCACAGGGTACTTGCTCATTGGTTTTCACAGATGGCAAAATTGCCTCTCTGAAACATTCATAAAATGAGAATGTGCCTAACTTATAAGAGGATTCAGAGGCTGGGCAACAGAATAAAGCAACAAATGTCTACTACCCTGCAGAGGAGTCATGCTCAGTGGCCACATCCTTTCAAGGAAAACAATAGATGGTATTTGTTGTCAGTGATACATTTCAAACTTACAGGTATTTGAATTTTGAAAAATGGTGTCCATCGTCTTGAGTCAATTCTGAACGATTTTCTTTCTTCTTGGTCACATCGCCCGACTTGTGGGATCTTACTTCCCTGACCAGGGATTGAACCCAGGCCCTCAGCAATAGAGCACCAAATCCTAAACACTGGACCACCAGGAAATTCCTGTGAAAGATTCTTTCAGTGACATCAGTGGTGATATTTATGGATGTATTTTCATTTTTCTTAGCAATAAAGTATTTTTTATTCAAGTACAGTTGATGTACAATATATGTCAGGGCTTCCCCGGTGGCTCAGAGGTAAAGAATCCACCTGCTATGCAGAAGACCCACATTCAATCCCTGGATTGGGAAGATCCCCTGGAGAAGGAAATGGCAACCCACTCCAGTATTATTGCCTGGGAAATCCCATGCACAGAGGAGTCTGGCAGGCTACAGTCCATGGGGTCGCAAAGAGTCAGACACGACTTACTAAGTAAACAGCAACAGTTATATAAATTACAGGTGAGCAATACGGTGACTTGCAATTTTTAAAGGTTATAGCTGTTATAATATACTGACTGTATTCCCTGTATTGTACAATATATCCTTGGACAATAAAGTATTTTTAATTAGGAAATGTACCTTGTTTTGTAAGACACAATGCTATTGCACACTTAATACACTGCATTTAAACATAACTTTTGTATGCACTGGGAAGCCAAAAATTTGTGTGATTTTCTTTATTGTGATATTCACTTTATTTTGGTGGTCTGAAACCCTAACCTGCAATATGTAAGAGGTATGCCTCTATTTGGGCTTCCCAAGTGACACAGAGGTAAAGAATCCACCTGCCAGTGGAGGAGATGCCCAAGACTCGGGTTCAGTTCCTGGGTGGAGAAGATCCCCTAGAGTAGGAAATGGCAACCCATTCCAGTATTCTTGCCTGGGAAATCCCATGGACGGAGGAGCCTGGTGGGCCACAGTCTATGAGGTTGCAGGAAGTGAGGCTCAACTGAGTGTGTGCGCGTGCACGTGCGTGCACACACACATACACGCCTATATTGACATGAGTATTTGTCCTAAGCTGTTTCTTTTTATCTTTATTTAAGATCTTTGTATTTCTACAATTAGCAGTAAAACCTTTTCATTTCCTAACTCAAGCTTTTAAAATTTCTCAACACCATATAAACTAATCCTGTTGTGTCACATAAATCAGGGGGTGATTCTGAGCTTGTTTCATTAGATGTGAAAGAAAATAATGTTTACTTCTAAAGAGATTCACATAAGCATAATGGATGTATTTTTTAAATATTACATAATAAAACCTTCCACCATTTCAAAAATTTGTTCTTTTTCTTTTCCCTGTCATCAATAATTTAAAAAAAAACTTTTATTTTACTTTTAACTTTTACAGAGTTTTGTTAATAACTTTTTATTTATTTATTTTTGTCTGACTGTTGATTGTGAAAAGAGATAAACATCTTTTACTATTGTGATTATGTAACTATTACTTAATACCATTGTATTATGATTGGTCAATAGAAAAATAAGAGAGCTCTACATCATCAAAACTATGATTTAATAGAAAACTTGTAAACAGCAACAGTTATATAAATTACAGGTGAGCAATACGGTGACTTGCAATTTTTAAAGGTTATAGCTGTTATAATATACTGACTGTATTCCCTGTATTGTACAATATATCCTTGGACAATAAAGTATTTTTAATTAGGAAATGTACCTTGTTTTGTAAGACACAATGCTATTGCACACTTAATACACTGCATTTAAACATAACTTTTGTATGCACTGGGAAGCCAAAAATTTGTGTGATTTTCTTTATTGTGATATTCACTTTATTTTGGTGGTCTGAAACCCTAACCTGCAATATGTAAGAGGTATGCCTCTATTTGGGCTTCCCAAGTGACACAGAGGTAAAGAATCCACCTGCCAGTGGAGGAGATGCCCAAGACTCGGGTTCAGTTCCTGGGTGGAGAAGATCCCCTAGAGTAGGAAATGGCAACCCATTCCAGTATTCTTGCCTGGGAAATCCCATGGACGGAGGAGCCTGGTGGGCCACAGTCTATGAGGTTGCAGGAAGTGAGGCTCAACTGAGTGTGTGCGCGTGCACGTGCGTGCACACACACATACACGCCTATATTGACATGAGTATTTGTCCTAAGCTGTTTCTTTTTATCTTTATTTAAGATCTTTGTATTTCTACAATTAGCAGTAAAACCTTTTCATTTCCTAACTCAAGCTTTTAAAATTTCTCAACACCATATAAACTAATCCTGTTGTGTCACATAAATCAGGGGGTGATTCTGAGCTTGTTTCATTAGATGTGAAAGAAAATAATGTTTACTTCTAAAGAGATTCACATAAGCATAATGGATGTATTTTTTAAATATTACATAATAAAACCTTCCACCATTTCAAAAATTTGTTCTTTTTCTTTTCCCTGTCATCAATAATTTAAAAAAAAACTTTTATTTTACTTTTAACTTTTACAGAGTTTTGTTAATAACTTTTTATTTATTTATTTTTGTCTGACTGTTGATTGTGAAAAGAGATAAACATCTTTTACTATTGTGATTATGTAACTATTACTTAATACCATTGTATTATGATTGGTCAATAGAAAAATAAGAGAGCTCTACATCATCAAAACTATGATTTAATAGAAAAACTTGTAATCACTTTTTAAAATCTAGATGTATATGAGAATTATCTTGGAAATTTTTGAAAAACACAAATACCCAGGTTTTGCCTTTTTTCCTCCAGAGTTCCAGCTATGTTTCTAATGAGCAGTCGTGGTTAAAAACAGTTGGACTATATGATGATCTACTTTATTGAGTTTGTTTCACTTTTTCTATTTCATATTCAGTGCTCTCATTTCAGTTAGTTTGTTTCCCAATTTCTCCATCTCTTCTGTTTTGTTGATGTTCTTTCTCAAACCTTTATAAAGCACGTAGAAAAGTTTTTGTATACATATACGTAAATAATATGTATAATATATATATATATATTAGAAAACTTAGGAATTTTTTGTCTAACTAAAAATTTTATGACACTTAAAAACTAACAACTTTTAAAAAGTTGCAATATAGTCAACATGTTATCTCATATTAGTTTCATATATACAGTATCTGCCCCTCACATCTGGTGATCCTGGACTCCACCCAGGTCATACCTCTGAATGACATTTATTTCCCAAGGGGAAGCAGGGGTCACTGCCAGCCGTATCTGATCTCTAAGCTTGTATTCACAAGCCCACACCACCTACCCACAGTACCCTCTGGCATATTCTCAAGGCACACAATTTGGTCAGGGAATTGGGGATCATTGCAAAATGATCACCACAGCGAGTCAAGTTAACGATACTCAAGATTTTTCAAGAGTGTAGAAACGGGTCCCGAGGTCACAACGAACTGATAAGTGCTCCTACATAAATCAGGGGGTGATTCTGAGCTTGTTTCATTAGATGTGAAAGAAAATAATGTTTACTTCTAAAGAGATTCACATAAGCATAATGGATGTATTTTTTAAATATTACATAATAAAACCTTCCACCATTTCAAAAATTTGTTCTTTTTCTTTTCCCTGTCATCAATAATTTAAAAAAAAACTTTTATTTTACTTTTAACTTTTACAGAGTTTTGTTAATAACTTTTTATTTATTTATTTTTGTCTGACTGTTGATTGTGAAAAGAGATAAACATCTTTTACTATTGTGATTATGTAACTATTACTTAATACCATTGTATTATGATTGGTCAATAGAAAAATAAGAGAGCTCTACATCATCAAAACTATGATTTAATAGAAAAACTTGTAATCACTTTTTAAAATCTAGATGTATATGAGAATTATCTTGGAAATTTTTGAAAAACACAAATACCCAGGTTTTGCCTTTTTTCCTCCAGAGTTCCAGCTATGTTTCTAATGAGCAGTCGTGGTTAAAAACAGTTGGACTATATGATGATCTACTTTATTGAGTTTGTTTCACTTTTTCTATTTCATATTCAGTGCTCTCATTTCAGTTAGTTTGTTTCCCAATTTCTCCATCTCTTCTGTTTTGTTGATGTTCTTTCTCAATCCTTTATCAAGCATAGTAGAAAAGTTTTTGTATACATATATATAAATAATATGTTGAATATATATATATATATTAGAAAACTTAGGAATTTTTTGTCTAACTAAAAATTTTATGACACTTAAAAACTAACAACTTTTAAAAGTTGCAATATAGTCAACATGTTATCTCATATTAGTTTCATATATACAGTATCTGCCCCTCACATCTGGTGATCCTGGACTCCACCCAGGTCATACCTCTGAATGACATTTATTTCCCAAGGGGAAGCAGGGGTCACTGCCAGCCGTATCTGATCTCTAAGCTTGTATTCACAAGCCCACACCACCTACCCACAGTACCCTCTGGCATATTCTCAAGGCACACAATTTGGTCAGGGAATTGGGGATCATTGCAAAATGATCACCACAGCGAGTCAAGTTAACGATACTCAAGATTTTTCAAGAGTGTAGAAACGGGTCCCGAGGTCACAACATTGAGAACTGATAAGTGCTGGAATGAGTATGGTCTTTGGAGTCATGTGGAACTGGTTCAGTTCTGGCTCTAACTCTTATTTTCTCTATTACTGAGGGGAAGTCACTCAACTTCTTTCAGCCCCCATCTGTCTGTAGGTAAAACATCATAAAAATAACAATGATCTCATAGAGTTGTCTTTAGGATAAATCTGGTAATATCTGAAATAGTTAGAGCAGTGTCTAGCAATCAGAAACAACATGACTTATAATACCTTACTCATTTTTTTGGACCTGATAAATCTATATTGGAGAATAAGTCCCAAAGAAAGAACTTCAAAGGTTGGGGCAGTATTTAAACAAAAGAGTTTATATTAGCAATCTTAACTATAGTGGAAAATTGGAAGCAATAAGAAACAAGACGAAAACATGATGCTCTTACAATACAATGAGTTATATAATCACTAAAACTGAAAAATATATAGATTCGGTCGATTCATCCAAATCAACATATGAAAACAATTTAGGGGAAAATAATATGGTAAATAGTGCATAAATGCATTATAACCGTAACAAATGCATTTTATAAGTTGACAAATATTGGAACTTAATTTGAATAAAAGGATAAATATTTACTAGCTTTTTTCTGTAAACTTGATTAAATCTGCTATTACTGTGAGCCCTCTTTGGAAATATTTTATGAACTTCTCTGATCACTCAGACAATAAAGAATTCTGCCCGCAATGCAGGAGGCCCAGGTTCGATCCCTGGGTCAGGAAGATCTCCTGGAGAAGAGAATGGCAACCCATTTCCTCCTTATGGGATAGAGTGGTGGGTCTAAACATATATACAGTATCTGCCCCTCACATCTGGTGATCCTGGACTCCACCCAGGTCATACCTCTGAATGACATTTATTTCCCAAGGGGAAGCAGGGGTCACTGCCAGCCGTATCTGATCTCTAAGCTTGTATTCACAAGCCCACACCACCTACCCACAGTACCCTCTGGCATATTCTCAAGGCACACAATTTGGTCAGGGAATTGGGGATCATTGCAAAATGATCACCACAGCGAGTCAAGTTAACGATACTCAAGATTTTTCAAGAGTGTAGAAACGGGTCCCGAGGTCACAACATTGAGAACTGATAAGTGCTGGAATGAGTATGGTCTTTGGAGTCATGTGGAACTGGTTCAGTTCTGGCTCTAACTCTTATTTTCTCTATTACTGAGGGGAAGTCACTCAACTTCTTTCAGCCCCCATCTGTCTGTAGGTAAAACATCATAAAAATAACAATGATCTCATAGAGTTGTCTTTAGGATAAATCTGGTAATATCTGAAATAGTTAGAGCAGTGTCTAGCAATCAGAAACAACATGACTTATAATACCTTACTCATTTTTTTGGACCTGATAAATCTATATTGGAGAATAAGTCCCAAAGAAAGAACTTCAAAGGTTGGGGCAGTATTTAAACAAAAGAGTTTATATTAGCAATCTTAACTATAGTGGAAAATTGGAAGCAATAAGAAACAAGACGAAAACATGATGCTCTTACAATACAATGAGTTATATAATCACTAAAACTGAAAAATATATAGATTCGGTCGATTCATCCAAATCAACATATGAAAACAATTTAGGGGAAAATAATATGGTAAATAGTGCATAAATGCATTATAACCGTAACAAATGCATTTTATAAGTTGACAAATATTGGAACTTAATTTGAATAAAAGGATAAATATTTACTAGCTTTTTTCTGTAAACTTGATTAAATCTGCTATTACTGTGAGCCCTCTTTGGAAATATTTTATGAACTTCTCTGATCACTCAGACAATAAAGAATTCTGCCCGCAATGCAGGAGGCCCAGGTTCGATCCCTGGGTCAGGAAGATCTCCTGGAGAAGAGAATGGCAACCCACTCCAGTATTCTTGCCTGGAGAGCTCCATGCACAGAGGAACCTAGCAGTGGTGGGTTACAATCCATGGGCTTGCAAAAAGGCAGACATGACTAAGCCAAAGTAGATAAACAGATAGATATAAAAACAGAAAGGAAGGAAGGAAGACAGGAGGACAGAAAAAGGACAGAAAGAATAAGAGAAAGGAAACCCGAAAGCAGTGCTGCTTTCAGTGTACCATCTCAACAAGAAATAAAATTGTCCAAAGTGTTCTAACAAAAGATAAGACTTGAGAGGCAAACTCTCCACCCAGCTCTGAATCTTTTGTGATGTCAGTATCATCAGTTCAGTTGCTCAGTCACGTTCAACTCTTTGTGACCCCATGGACAGCAGCACGCCAGGCTTCCCTGCATTCACCATCTCCTGGAGTTTGCTCAGACTCATGTCCATTGATTGACTCAGTGATACCATCAAACCATCTCATCCTCTGTCATCCCCTTCTCCTTCTGCCTTCCCCAGCATCAGGGTCTTTTCCAGTGTGTCGTCTCTTTGCATCAGGTGGCCAAAGTATTGCAGCTTCAGCTTCAGCTTCAGCATCAGTGCTTCCAGTGAATATTCAGGGTTGATTTCCTTTAGGATTGATTGGTTCCATCTCCTTGCTGTCCAAGGGACTCTCGAGAGTCTTCTCCAGCACCACAGTTTGAAGGCTCAATTCTTCAGCGCTCAGCCTTTACGGTCCAACTCGTACATCCATCTATGACTACTGGGAAAACCATAGCTTTGACTATATGGACCTTTGTCAGCAAAGCCATGTCTCTGCTTTTTAATATGCTGCCTACATTTGTCATAGTTTTCCTTCCAAGGAGCAAGTGTCTTTTAATTTAATGGCTGCAGTCACCATCTGCAGTGATTTTTGAGCCCAAGAAAATAAAGTCTGTCACTGTTTCCATTGTTTGCCAATCTACTTGCCATGAAGTGATGAGACCAGATACCATGATCTTTGTTTTTTGAATGTTGAGTTTTAAGCCATTTGTAATGTCAAGGTTCTATTAATTCATTAAATACAATTTAAGCAATAATATCCTTCCTTTGTCTTAACTCCTGATTACAACAATTAAGCACTTAGATGAAATCCCACTATATTTATTTTTTAAATTGAGAGTTAGACAGGTGCTTTATGAAGCAGATACAATGCCATTTTTTACTTTGGTCCCCTCTTTTCTGACCATTTGTGAAATTGATAATTTATTATTATATGAGGTCTCACAAAACCCTTGAATCTGTGACATGGGGTAAAAAGGACAGAAATAGAATCCCAAGAGAAGAAACCCGAAAGCAGTGCTGCTTTCAGTGTACCATCTCAACAAGAAATAAAATTGTCCAAAGTGTTCTAACAAAAGATAAGACTTGAGAGGCAAACTCTCCACCCAGCTCTGAATCTTTTGTGATGTCAGTATCATCAGTTCAGTTGCTCAGTCACGTTCAACTCTTTGTGACCCCATGGACAGCAGCACGCCAGGTTTCCCCTGCATTCACCATCTCCCGGAGTTTGCTCAGACTCATGTCCATTGATTGACTCAGTGATACCATCAAACCATCTCATCCTCTGTCATCCCCTTCTCCTTCTGCCTTCCCCAGCATCAGGGTCTTTTCCAGTGTGTCGCTCTTTGCATCAGGTGGCCAAAGTATTGCAGCTTCAGCTTCAGCTTCAGCATCAGTGCTTCCAGTGAATATTCAGGGTTGATTTCCTTTAGGATTGATTGGTTCCATCTCCTTGCTGTCCAAGGGACTCTCGAGAGTCTTCTCCAGCACCACAGTTTGAAGGCTCAATTCTTCAGCGCTCAGCCTTTACGGTCCAACTCGTACATCCATCTATGACTACTGGGAAAACCATAGCTTTGACTATATGGACCTTTGTCAGCAAAGCCATGTCTCTGCTTTTTAATATGCTGCCTACATTTGTCATAGTTTTCCTTCCAAGGAGCAAGTGTCTTTTAATTTAATGGCTGCAGTCACCATCTGCAGTGATTTTTGAGCCCAAGAAAATAAAGTCTGTCACTGTTTCCATTGTTTGCCAATCTACTTGCCATGAAGTGATGAGACCAGATACCATGATCTTTGTTTTTTGAATGTTGAGTTTTAAGCCATTTGTAATGTCAAGGTTCTATTAATTCATTAAATACAATTTAAGCAATAATATCCTTCCTTTGTCTTAACTCCTGATTACAACAATTAAGCACTTAGATGAAATCCCACTATATTTATTTTTTAAATTGAGAGTTAGACAGGTGCTTTATGAAGCAGATACAATGCCATTTTTTACTTTGGTCCCCTCTTTTCTGACCATTTGTGAAATTGATAATTTATTATTATATGAGGTCTCACAAAACCCTTGAATCTGTGGACAACTCTCTGCAGTGGTTGCTTAGTCACTTCAGTCGTGTCCAACTCTGACCCCATGGACTGTGTAGTCCTCCGGGCTCCTCTGTCCATGGAATTCTACTGGCAAGAATACTGGAGTGGGTTGCCATGCCTTCCTTCAGGGGATCTTCCCAACCCATGGATGGAACCCAGGGCTCTTGCATTGCAGGGAGATTCCTCACCACTAAGGCATCAGGTAACTCGCCAGGCTTCTCCATCCATGGAATTTTTTAGGCAAGAATACTGGAGTGGGTTGCCATTTCCTTCTCTGGACAACTCTCTAAAACTTGGAATTAAGGCCCATGTGGCCTCAGAAAGCTGTCACTCAGAGTGGGAGAAACAAGTGAAATCCTCTGGAGCAAGTTGTGGGGAGAAGAGCCAGCTGTTTATTGTCTTGCTCTTTGTTTTGAGAGGTGTTAATGCTAATAAAATGATTCCTGTCACTGTATCCTTCACACTGAGGTATGGAAATAAATGCCCAAAGTTAGTCTTGCTTTTGAGAGCCATTACTATCTTTTTGGCCTCCAGATGCACAGTGCTCAGCCTTCTTTATGGTCAAATGTTCAGCAAAGTTGAGAGGTCACAGTCAACAAAGTCAGACTGTGTGTGTGTGTGTGTGTGTGTGTGTGTGTGTGTGTGTGCGTGTATGTGTTAGTCACTCAACTGTGTCTGACTCTTTGCAACTCCATGCACTGTAGCCCACCAGGCTCCTCTCTCCATGGGATTTCTTTTTCTAACCAACCAATGCACCCATTATTCAAATCATGGTTATAGAAATACTGAGTGAACAATGAAATTAAAAACTGTTTTGAAAAAAATTTACTCTCTTGTTCCAGGGATGGTAATTTCTTTCAGGATTCACTGTCTTCACACCATAGAGTTTTCTCATTATCCTTCCAGTTAACACAGTGACTATGTTTTTGAATGTTGAGTTTTAAGCCATTTGTAATGTCAAGGTTCTATTAATTCATTAAATACAATTTAAGCAATAATATCCTTCCTTTGTCTTAACTCCTGATTACAACAATTAAGCACTTAGATGAAATCCCACTATATTTATTTTTTAAATTGAGAGTTAGACAGGTGCTTTATGAAGCAGATACAATGCCATTTTTTACTTTGGTCCCCTCTTTTCTGACCATTTGTGAAATTGATAATTTATTATTATATGAGGTCTCACAAAACCCTTGAATCTGTGGACAACTCTCTGCAGTGGTTGCTTAGTCACTTCAGTCGTGTCCAACTCTGACCCCATGGACTGTGTAGTCCTCCGGGCTCCTCTGTCCATGGAATTCTACTGGCAAGAATACTGGAGTGGGTTGCCATGCCTTCCTTCAGGGGATCTTCCCAACCCATGGATGGAACCCAGGGCTCTTGCATTGCAGGGAGATTCCTCACCACTAAGGCATCAGGTAACTCGCCAGGCTTCTCCATCCATGGAATTTTTTAGGCAAGAATACTGGAGTGGGTTGCCATTTCCTTCTCTGGACAACTCTCTAAAACTTGGAATTAAGGCCCATGTGGCCTCAGAAAGCTGTCACTCAGAGTGGGAGAAACAAGTGAAATCCTCTGGAGCAAGTTGTGGGGAGAAGAGCCAGCTGTTTATTGTCTTGCTCTTTGTTTTGAGAGGTGTTAATGCTAATAAAATGATTCCTGTCACTGTATCCTTCACACTGAGGTATGGAAATAAATGCCCAAAGTTAGTCTTGCTTTTGAGAGCCATTACTATCTTTTTGGCCTCCAGATGCACAGTGCTCAGCCTTCTTTATGGTCAAATGTTCAGCAAAGTTGAGAGGTCACAGTCAACAAAGTCAGACTGTGTGTGTGTGTGTGTGTGTGTGTGTGTGTGTGTGTGCGTGTATGTGTTAGTCACTCAACTGTGTCTGACTCTTTGCAACTCCATGCACTGTAGCCCACCAGGCTCCTCTCTCCATGGGATTTCTTTTTCTAACCAACCAATGCACCCATTATTCAAATCATGGTTATAGAAATACTGAGTGAACAATGAAATTAAAAACTGTTTTGAAAAAAATTTACTCTCTTGTTCCAGGGATGGTAATTTCTTTCAGGATTCACTGTCTTCACACCATAGAGTTTTCTCATTATCCTTCCAGTTAACACAGTGACTACTTTGTTGTTGCTCAGTCGGCCAAGTCGTGTCTGACTCTTTTCAAGGAGGGAATGGCAAACCACTCCAGTATCCTAGCCATGAGAACCCCATGAACTATATAAAAAGACTACTTTGTACCTAGTTAACTGTTCACTGTGGCTTCCCAGGCGGCACTAGTGGTAAATAACACACTTGCCAACGCAGAAGATGTCAGAGATGTGGGTTCAATTCACAGGTCAGGAAGATCCCCTTATGGAGGGCATGGCAAGCCATTCCAGTATTCATTCTGTTTATTAAATTTCCTTGCTTCAGAAAAAGAATACTCTCTCACCCTTGAAGCACTCTAATTCTTTTCATTTTTACATGTTCTCTTCCAGGCTTGTTGATAGGTAAATATATATTTATGTAGCTATAATTTCAGATCCCCTTTCTTAAGATAATGGCATCATTTCAAAACTCATTTTTCAGAAGCCACTGGGTGCTGTTTACCTCTGTGGGGGGCATTTACCTAAATCTGTGCTCATAAACACCAAGTGGGAAGGGCCAGAGAGGAGAGCATTGTCACTGCATAATCTTCGCACTGATCACTTAAGTCTCCAGCATGTCATCTGACCTTCCCAGTTTGGCCTCAATTTTGTTTTCTGCTCATATTTTAAGGTAATTCGCCCCCAATATTTCATTCAATTTTGTGGGGAAATAAACAGGTCTAATATCTGATATTTTAAGGAACTATTTTTTAAGGGAACCAAGAATTTCGTAGCTTATTTACAACAGACTGACCAAGCGTTGCCATGGAAGATGTGACGTCATCAGGACAATGAACGTGAGGAAGTTGTCAAGAGTGTTACAGTTACGAAGGAGAAATAAAAAAGGAAAGGAAAGGCTGAAATTGCCCAGGGGTTAAATCTCTCCTAGGAAATGAAATTGTAAGGGACAATTGAAATTACATGATTTTTTTTCTGATTTAGGGTTCTAAGGATCATTAAAGCCATAATTTTTATCTAGAGAGACTGCTGCAAAAGAAGTGTTGGCTTTCCTAGTTTAATCATCTGTGATGAATTCAGATGTTATATATTACTTAAGCACACTTGGCAAAAATCCTGTCATATTCCTCTTCACATAGAAATGGGAAAATTAATTGAGAAGAACCTAAAGAAAATACATTAGAGCATTCTACCACTGAGCCACCCATGCACCAGAAAATACACTGGAGAATAACGTTTTGGCTGTTTTTCTATGGTAATTTTAAAGCACATGTGAAATCATCTCACTGCTCCTTTTCTGTTTTCTCAGGTGGGAAAACGATAACATCTTAAACATTGAAAGGTTAATAGTCTGTAAGATTCACTGGGAACATTAAAAGAATAGTTTTCAAATCTACATGTCTGTCATTCATCTTCCTCGGAGAATAAATTTTCATCCTTCCTTCAGATGATATCACAGATTGATGATGAATAAGCCTTAAAAAGTCATCTCATCACCCTTGCCTTTGGGTACAATTAAGTCTTGATCTAATCTGGGAGGGTAAATTTGATGTAGGAAGCTAAAACACCTTTATAAAAACTGACTGTTTTCCTTCTGGTTGTGCTAACCTGCTGGGATGGCTTCAGATGCGGCTTCTAGATTTCTTTTAGGCCACCTGGTAACACCTGCCCTAGGGTTCAACTCTGGAGATAGCTCAGTTCATCTTTCATGTTTCCCATTTCCTCTGCGAGGCCTCTTTTCTTCTAGGCCCTGCCAGGTGCCCTACCTGCCACACGCCTGTGATAACAGGTCTGGGCAGCATTGCAGGCAGGATGACTGAGCAGGCACTCAGAAGAAGATTCTCCCTGATAGAACCTGTGCTTAATTTCCATCAGTATCCATTCCTTCTTCTCTCGATGAGGTAATTCTCTTCACTGTCCCCTGAAAATTCTATTGAAAATTCCCCAAGTCTCAGAGGAATATGGCTTCAGGCAGTGGTAAAGTTTATTCACTATAATATTGAAAGTGAACTTTTTTCCTTCTGAAGAAGCAGACTAACTTCTTTTACATCATGATTTATTTCTGTGTGGTGATGTGCTTTTCCATGTAAGGGACAATTGAAATTACATGATTTTTTTTCTGATTTAGGGTTCTAAGGATCATTAAAGCCATAATTTTTATCTAGAGAGACTGCTGCAAAAGAAGTGTTGGCTTTCCTAGTTTAATCATCTGTGATGAATTCAGATGTTATATATTACTTAAGCACACTTGGCAAAATCCTGTCATATTCCTCTTCACATAGAAATGGGAAAATTAATTGAGAAGAACCTAAAGAAAATACATTAGAGCATTCTACCACTGAGCCACCCATGCACCAGAAAATACACTGGAGAATAACGTTTTGGCTGTTTTTCTATGGTAATTTTAAAGCACATGTGAAATCATCTCACTGCTCCTTTTCTGTTTTCTCAGGTGGGAAAACGATAACATCTTAAACATTGAAAGGTTAATAGTCTGTAAGATTCACTGGGAACATTAAAAGAATAGTTTTCAAATCTACATGTCTGTCATTCATCTTCCTCGGAGAATAAATTTTCATCCTTCCTTCAGATGATATCACAGATTGATGATGAATAAGCCTTAAAAAGTCATCTCATCACCCTTGCCTTTGGGTACAATTAAGTCTTGATCTAATCTGGGAGGGTAAATTTGATGTAGGAAGCTAAAACACCTTTATAAAAACTGACTGTTTTCCTTCTGGTTGTGCTAACCTGCTGGGATGGCTTCAGATGCGGCTTCTAGATTTCTTTTAGGCCACCTGGTAACACCTGCCCTAGGGTTCAACTCTGGAGATAGCTCAGTTCATCTTTCATGTTTCCCATTTCCTCTGCGAGGCCTCTTTTCTTCTAGGCCCTGCCAGGTGCCCTACCTGCCACACGCCTGTGATAACAGGTCTGGGCAGCATTGCAGGCAGGATGACTGAGCAGGCACTCAGAAGAAGATTCTCCTGATAGAACCTGTGCTTAATTTCCATCAGTATCCATTCCTTCTTCTCTCGACGAGGTAATTCTCTTCACTGTCCCCTGAAAATTCTATTGAAAATTCCCCAAGTCTCAGAGGAATATGGCTTCAGGCAGTGGTAAAGTTTATTCACTATAATATTGAAAGTGAACTTTTTTCCTTCTGAAGAAGCAGACTAACTTCTTTTACATCATGATTTATTTCTGTGTGGTGATGTGCTTTTCCATGTGTGGCTCGAAGGGTGAGAATTCCATACGTGAGATAAGGTGGGCTCAGGAGCAGATGGATTCATGTAGGGAATGCCAAAAGTTCCAGTCTTTTTTTTGCATAGCTTTCCAAGGCATTGGGAAAGGATTAAGCAATGTGTTCATGTGCTACATGTTTTTGCAAAATTTGTGAAATGAAAGATAGTTAAGCCACCCTCACTTAATTCTCTTGCCCCTTTGACTTGCCCCCTGAAGTTGCGTCCTTGTGTTAGGTGTGTTGGAGTGGATGTGGATAGTATAGGGTCCTGATAAGCAGAAGTTAAGCTAGTGATACAGTTAGTTTAAGTCTCACAGGGTTTCTCTCATTACTGTGACGAGTTAAGTTATAGCCAGGTGTCCTAGTGAAGGAATAGCTTCCAGGGAAACTTGTAACTGCTACTATTCTGACCCATCTGACTCCATGACATAAAGGTGCAAAGTCAAGATTTATTCAACGTAATTGGGTTCTATCACACTTCTGTCCAAGACTGTGTAAGCAGGGGAGATCTGTGTTTGAAATGTCTTAAGCTACTGTCTGGGGCTTCCCTGGTGGCTTTGATGGTAAAGAATCTGCCTGCAATGTAGGAGACCAAGGTTTGATCTCTGGGTCAGGAAGATTCCCTGGAGAAGGGAATGGCTAGGCATTCCAGGATGCTTGCCTGGAAAATCGCATGGACAGAGGAGCCTGGTGGGCTATCGTCCATGGGATCGCAAAGAGTCAGACACGACTGAGTACCGCACATTGGAGGAATATTAATGTCAGACATTTTTTAAAGACTTACTTTTGAGGGCTTTTTGCTACCAGCATATTTATGAATTCTTCCATTTATATTAGAGGAATTTTCTCTTAAACAGCACGGTCCAAAACATATACCTGAGGTACTCAGTGGATTATTGGACTGAACAGTCTTTCCTTCCCACTTAAGCAGGGTTCTGTCCAGGGCCGACTGTTCCTCCCAAGTGTAGGTACAAATTCAGCTCCTCAGAGAGTGAAGCTTGACAGGCCCATGACATGTCAAGCCATAGATTATCTCCGTGTCCTGGAACCAGTTTTCTTGGCGCTGCATCTATAAATTCTTGTTAGGATGATTAGAAGCAGACTAACTTCTTTTACATCATGATTTATTTCTGTGTGGTGATGTGCTTTTCCATGTGTGGCTCGAAGGGTGAGAATTCCATACGTGAGATAAGGTGGGCTCAGGAGCAGATGGATTCATGTAGGGAATGCCAAAAGTTCCAGTCTTTTTTTTGCATAGCTTTCCAAGGCATTGGGAAAGGATTAAGCAATGTGTTCATGTGCTACATGTTTTTGCAAAATTTGTGAAATGAAAGATAGTTAAGCCACCCTCACTTAATTCTCTTGCCCCTTTGACTTGCCCCCTGAAGTTGCGTCCTTGTGTTAGGTGTGTTGGAGTGGATGTGGATAGTATAGGGTCCTGATAAGCAGAAGTTAAGCTAGTGATACAGTTAGTTTAAGTCTCACAGGGTTTCTCTCATTACTGTGACGAGTTAAGTTATAGCCAGGTGTCCTAGTGAAGGAATAGCTTCCAGGGAAACTTGTAACTGCTACTATTCTGACCCATCTGACTCCATGACATAAAGGTGCAAAGTCAAGATTTATTCAACGTAATTGGGTTCTATCACACTTCTGTCCAAGACTGTGTAAGCAGGGGAGATCTGTGTTTGAAATGTCTTAAGCTACTGTCTGGGGCTTCCCTGGTGGCTTTGATGGTAAAGAATCTGCCTGCAATGTAGGAGACCAAGGTTTGATCTCTGGGTCAGGAAGATTCCCTGGAGAAGGGAATGGCTAGGCATTCCAGGATGCTTGCCTGGAAAATCGCATGGACAGAGGAGCCTGGTGGGCTATCGTCCATGGGATCGCAAAGAGTCAGACACGACTGAGTACCGCACATTGGAGGAATATTAATGTCAGACATTTTTTAAAGACTTACTTTTGAGGGCTTTTTGCTACCAGCATATTTATGAATTCTTCCATTTATATTAGAGGAATTTTCTCTTAAACAGCACGGTCCAAAACATATACCTGAGGTACTCAGTGGATTATTGGACTGAACAGTCTTTCCTTCCCACTTAAGCAGGGTTCTGTCCAGGGGCGCCGACTGTTCCTCCCAAGTGTAGGTACAAATTCAGCTCCTCAGAGAGTGAAGCTTGACAGGCCCATGACATGTCAAGCCATAGATTATCTCCGTGTCCTGGAACCAGTTTTCTTGGCGCTGCATCTATAAATTCTTGTTAGGATGATTAGTTACTTCTTACTCTTCATTCCGAAGGTCTGAATTTTCGGAGCAAGCAAAGGCACGTTGTTGGTGGTAGATTCTTGTCTCTGGAATTCGCATTCCTTGTTAACTTTCTGAAGATCTGGGACTTTCTTTTTGTTTTTTTTTAAAAAGATTTATTTATTTATTTATTTAGGGCAGGGGTTGGGTTGGGGAGGGAGGGGAGCGGGCGGGCCACTTCTATTGGTCTTTCATTTCTCTATTTTCATCCGTCTTTGTTCTTTGGCTCCTGTGGGCCTCCCATCATGGTGGCGCCTGTCGTTGCAGAGCGCTGGAGCTCCGGCTGGGCGACTGGACGCATCAGTCCAGCCACTCGGCGGCACGTGGGATCTTCCCAGGCCAGGGATCAAACCGGCGCCCCTTGCACTGCAAGGCTGTGTCCTTACCCACTGGACCACTAGGGGAAGCCCGATCTGGGACTTTCTGATCCTATCTCCCAAACACCTACCCAAAGCCCTTGACAGTGCTCTTCATTCTGAGTTTCTCATTGACTGCCCTTCATAATGAAGGGCAATGGCATCCTAGGAAAGACATGTAGAAGCTCCCTTCTAATTCTAAGGCTGCTTAAATTTCTATCTTTTCACTTTGGAGTTAGATGGTGTTTTGTTTTGTTTTGTTTTTTTCTGGAGTATTTTATGATCAGGTTTTCATTCTCCAGTATAAATCTTACAGGCAGGATGTAGTTGATTAATAATAATATCTGGATTGAGACATCGCTAAGATCCTGTTCTGGCTGCTTTTCCCTCTCTTTTGCTTGAGCTCTGCTAAACAAACAAACAAACAAAAAACAGCTACTACACAGTTTTGCTCAAACTGTGAAGGAGCACAAAAAAGCACTCAGAAAATCCAATTATGAGAAACCAACTGCATCAGTCGAGTGTTCTGCACATCCCAATGCAACATGGATGTGCAAAATATACTATATCAAAAAAGTTTTGAGAGGCTGTACAGAAGTTTCATTAGACTTCGTTGAAATTATTTTTCATAAATTTTATCCACTTGAGGAATTATATCCAACCCACATGTTGTTTTATTGCCACTAAGCATTTGAAATTAGTTATCCCATAAACCGAGAAGCCTGGCAGGGTACAGATTCGGACATGACTTAGCAACTGAACACATACATTGTGTTCTTTATGTTGGAAGAATAACTCGCTAGAGCTTTGTTCCCTGGTGGCTCAGATAGTGAAGAACCCGGCTGCAATGCAGGAGACCTAGGTTTGATCCCTGGGTTGGGAAGATCCCCTGGAGAAGGGCATGGCTACCCCCTCCAGTATTTTTGCTTGGAGAATCCCATGGACAGGGGAGCCTGGAAGGCTATGGTTTATAGGCTCGCAAAAGAGTAGGACATGACTGAAGCAACTTAACATGGATGCATATCATATAGCATTTAATACATGTTAGAATATGACCTAGTATTTATATAATGGTATACATATAAGATAAATGAAAACATATGTCTACATATGTTTTCATATGTAGACAGAATGAATGTTCTTAGCAGCGTTGTTAATTATTGGCAAGAAGTAGAAACAACCTAAATGTCCATCAACTGGATAACAGAATGTGACATATCCATTCAATGCAGTATTATTCAGTCGCAAAAAGAAACAAGATACTGACTGAGCACAGATGATATAGATGCACCTTAAAAACATATTTCATGATTCCATATATGTGAAAGGTCTAGAATAGGCATATCAGAAACAGAAAGTAGATTCACGGTATCAGGGGCTAGGTTATCTTTCTGCCTACAAAAATGTTTAAAAACTAGATTCTGGTAATGATTATACAACTCTGTATATATACTAAAAATCACTGAGCCATAAACTTAAAATGGGTGAATTTTATGGTACTGATATATGAAGTATATCTCAAAAAAGTTAGAAAAAAGAAAAATGAAGATGTTTAACTTTGTTGCTGTACAACCTCTCTTTAGATCACAGAATTTCTATCTCTTACACCATATGAACACACATCTATGTTCTTTCTTTGTTGACGAAATCATTTCAGTATCAAACTCTTCACCTGCTTGTTGAATTCACTGCATTTCCCCCATTCTCTTAAAAGAATTCCCCATATTAATGCTCAAGTTGAACATCTATTCCATGACATGAACGGACTTGACATGAACTTTTACTAAGGATGAAACAGAATCCAAAGTATCTCAGTAAACAGGAAAGTAAAAGTGAGTTGTGATAACTAGTGTCCTTCTGGCTTTGTATGCACAGTAGGGGGGTCTGTTGTTCATCTTAATTGATGAGAGAGTCAAGATATAAGACTGGTCCTATCTGTAGAGGATATCAATTTTTAGTTCCTAATATTTGTAGTATAATTATTGTATTTTTAGCCTCAAAATAAACTTATTTGGCCAAGGCAAATGTGCAGCAAAGGCACCATCCCTGTACAGACCTTTGTGACTGCTCCAGGGCAGCTCAGAAGGCAGGGTCTTCCATGCTGAAGCCTATGGAGATGACGGGAGATTAGAAACTACACTTGCAAAAGACTGAGGAGGCTTCATGTGCTGACTATTCATTGGGAGGACTGATGCTGAAGCTGAAGCTACAATACTTTGGCCACCTGAGGCAAAGAGACAACTCCTTGGAAAAGGGCCTGATGTTGGGAAAAATAGAGGACAAAGGAGCAGGGGACGACAGAGGACAAGATGTGACATATCCATTCAATGCAGTATTATTCAGTCGCAAAAAGAAACAAGATACTGACTGAGCACAGATGATATAGATGCACCTTAAAAACATATTTCATGATTCCATATATGTGAAAGGTCTAGAATAGGCATATCAGAAACAGAAAGTAGATTCACGGTATCAGGGGCTAGGTTATCTTTCTGCCTACAAAAATGTTTAAAAATTAGATTCTGGTAATGATTATACAACTCTGTATATATACTAAAAATCACTGAGCCATAAACTTAAAATGGGTGAATTTTATGGTACTGATATATGAAGTATATCTCAAAAAAGTTAGAAAAAAGAAAAATGAAGATGTTTAACTTTGTTGCTGTACAACCTCTCTTTAGATCACAGAATTTCTATCTCTTACACCATATGAACACACATCTATGTTCTTTCTTTGTTGACGAAATCATTTCAGTATCAAACTCTTCACCTGCTTGTTGAATTCACTGCATTTCCCCCATTCTCTTAAAAGAATTCCCCATATTAATGCTCAAGTTGAACATCTATTCCATGACATGAACGGACTTGACATGAACTTTTACTAAGGATGAAACAGAATCCAAAGTATCTCAGTAAACAGGAAAGTAAAAGTGAGTTGTGATAACTAGTGTCCTTCTGGCTTTGTATGCACAGTAGGGGGGTCTGTTGTTCATCTTAATTGATGAGAGAGTCAAGATATAAGACTGGTCCTATCTGTAGAGGATATCAATTTTTAGTTCCTAATATTTGTAGTATAATTATTGTATTTTTAGCCTCAAAATAAACTTATTTGGCCAAGGCAAATGTGCAGCAAAGGCACCATCCCTGTACAGACCTTTGTGACTGCTCCAGGGCAGCTCAGAAGGCAGGGTCTTCCATGCTGAAGCCTATGGAGATGACGGGAGATTAGAAACTACACTTGCAAAAGACTGAGGAGGCTTCATGTGCTGACTATTCATTGGGAGGACTGATGCTGAAGCTGAAGCTACAATACTTTGGCCACCTGAGGCAAAGAGACAACTCCTTGGAAAAGGGCCTGATGTTGGGAAAAATAGAGGACAAAGGAGCAGGGGACGACAGAGGACAAGATGGTTGGACGGCATCATTGAGTCAATGGGCATAAGTTTGAGCAGGCTCTGAGAGATGGTGAAGGACAGGGAAGCCTGGCATGCTGCAATCCATGGGGTCGCAAAGAGTAGGACATGACTCAGTGACGGAACTGAACTGAACATTACAGAAAGATGTATGAAAATTGGGGTGGATCAGGGGAAGGGAGTAAAGCCATTACCCCCATTCTTTTCTTTGGGCAGGCACTCGCTTAGCAATTTTTTAGTACTAGAAATAATTTTCTCCTTGCCTGTATTTCCAGTGTAGAAAACTCCTCTATCCATACTCAGAGAGGGCAAACCTGAGCTTGATCCTGACTACTGGATGGAAGCCGACTAGACCAGAGTTGGCTTTTTATTTAAAATAAGCTTACAGCACTCTCTTTTAGAACTCTGTGAGGTTATTATGTGTTTCACTACAGTAAGTTACAACTTAAGGGAAGTGGAAAACAAGTTTGAAAAAGTAAATTGAGGTCAGGTTATAGACAGCAGAGAGTGCCAGATTAAGAAGTTTGGACTGCATTTTAGAGATGAAAGGACACATAAAACGTTTGGAGCAGCAGATGGACAAAAGTCAAGGAATGGTACACAGGAGAAGCTGATGGAGGACACACACTGAAGAGCTGTCTTTGCGGACTGCTGTAATGGTCATGTTAAAATCTAGACTAGAATGTTAGAGGAAGAGAGAAGAAGGAGGAAGAGGTTTCTGAGCCACTGAGGTGTAAGGATCAGTGGAAGTTTGTGGTGGATCAGATATGGGAGTAGAGATCAATGAGAAAAAGGTATTAGACAAGCATGAGGAGGATATTAGGGGCTTCCTGGGTGGCTCAGTGGTAAAGGATCCACCAGCAATGCAGGAGATGTGGGTTCGATTCCTGGGTTGGAAAGATCTGAAGGAGAAAATGGCAACCCACTCCAGGATTCTGGCCTGGAGAATCCCACGGACAGAGGAGTCTGGCAGGCTACAGTCCATGGGGTCACAGAGAGTCTAACACGACCAAAGTGACTGAGCACAGGTGTGCATGAGGGCATGATAAATCTTAGAACAGTGAGCCTACTGATGCCCTAACATAAACAGGAAGTCTGGAGGGGAAGGCATTTGAGTACAGGTTCATGATTTAATTAGTGTTATCTCTGATGGCCAGACATGCGACATGAAATGGCCAGCAGGTCACTCAAGCTTGGGAACTGGAGCCGAGGAGCGGTCCTAGTTACACCTTGGATCTTCCCAGTGTGACAGCTGGTGCCGTGAAGGTGGACAAGATGTCTAAGGGAAGGCTTGGGCAGTGGGAAGAAGCAGGTGGCTGACAGCTGATCCTTGGGGACCCACCCCTGTCCTGGGACAGGAGCAGTCCAGGAAGCAGCTGCCAGAGAAGAAGAGGTATTCCAGAGGCTCATCGCTTCTCTGAACAGCAGGAAGAAAGGCGATTCAAGGAAGAAAGTGGAGAGTAAACGCTTAAAAACTGCTAAGAGAAGGGGAGTGGAGTCCAGTGAGAGGTTGAGTTTAAGTAGTTGCAGTGGAGTCCTCGGGCCAGAATTTGCAAAATAAGGGACTGAAAGGAGAGCAGTGGCCAGAACATAGAAGCAGAAAGTAGGCTCAGTCTCCATGAGTATTTAGCAATGAAAGAATGTAGAAAAACCAGTAAATTATCTGGGGAGTGAGAGGGGTTAAATGAAGAATTGCCTCATTCCACTTTCTCTCTAGTAGAGAGGAGATGGGCATGTATGAAGACGCCAAGAGAGGGCAATAACAGTTAAAACTACTTCAAAAGAAAAAAAAATGAGAAAGCAAGACCCACATATTCTGATGGTTTTCCATCTCTGTTACTGAGGTGTAAGGATCAGTGGAAGTTTGTGGTGGATCAGATATGGGAGTAGAGATCAATGAGAAAAAGGTATTAGACAAGCATGAGGAGGATATTAGGGGCTTCCTGGGTGGCTCAGTGGTAAAGGATCCACCAGCAATGCAGGAGATGTGGGTTCGATTCCTGGGTTGGAAAGATCTGAAGGAGAAAATGGCAACCCACTCCAGGATTCTGGCCTGGAGAATCCCACGGACAGAGGAGTCTGGCAGGCTACAGTCCATGGGGTCACAGAGAGTCTAACACGACCAAAGTGACTGAGCACAGGTGTGCATGAGGGCATGATAAATCTTAGAACAGTGAGCCTACTGATGCCCTAACATAAACAGGAAGTCTGGAGGGGAAGGCATTTGAGTACAGGTTCATGATTTAATTAGTGTTATCTCTGATGGCCAGACATGCGACATGAAATGGCCAGCAGGTCACTCAAGCTTGGGAACTGGAGCCGAGGAGCGGTCCTAGTTACACCTTGGATCTTCCCAGTGTGACAGCTGGTGCCGTGAAGGTGGACAAGATGTCTAAGGGAAGGCTTGGGCAGTGGGAAGAAGCAGGTGGCTGACAGCTGATCCTTGGGGACCCACCCCTGTCCTGGGACAGGAGCAGTCCAGGAAGCAGCTGCCAGAGAAGAAGAGGTATTCCAGAGGCTCATCGCTTCTCTGAACAGCAGGAAGAAAGGCGATTCAAGGAAGAAAGTGGAGAGTAAACGCTTAAAAACTGCTAAGAGAAGGGGAGTGGAGTCCAGTGAGAGGTTGAGTTTAAGTAGTTGCAGTGGAGTCCTCGGGCCAGAATTTGCAAAATAAGGGACTGAAAGGAGAGCAGTGGCCAGAACATAGAAGCAGAAAGTAGGCTCAGTCTCCATGAGTATTTAGCAATGAAAGAATGTAGAAAAACCAGTAAATTATCTGGGGGGAGTGAGAGGGGTTAAATGAAGAATTGCCTCATTCCACTTTCTCTCTAGTAGAGAGGAGATGGGCATGTATGAAGACGCCAAGAGAGGGCAATAACAGTTAAAACTACTTCAAAAGAAAAAAAAATGAGAAAGCAAGACCCACATATTCTGATGGTTTTCCATCTCTGTTAGAGCTATTTCTTCAAGCCCATCTCACCAGAAAACCTAACAGGTAAATCAAGTACAACGGAGTGGCTCTGCTGAAGGTTACTCCGGGTGTGTGTGAGTTGGGAGGTGTTGCCTCGGGCTTCAGTTTCTTCTGTGAAAAGCAATGACCAGCCTTATGTCACTTGGCCTCCTTATCAGTGGGGGTGTTTAGTTGCTAACTCGTGTCAGACTTTTTTGTGACCCCATGGACTGTAACCCCCCCAGGCTCCTCTGTCCATGGAATTCTCCGGGCAAGACTACTGCACTGAGTTGCCGTTCCATCCTTCAGGGGATCTTCTTGACCTAGGGGTTGAACTCCTGTCTCCTGCATTGGCAGAAGGGTTCTTTACCATTGAACCAACAAGGAAGCCCTCCCCATCAGTGGGGGAGGCATTGCTATTGTTCCGGTGTACCCAGGAGGAAACGAATGTAGAGTGGCTTGGTGACTTGTTCAACGACACAAGCTAGGATGGAGCAGAGTCAGGACTAGAACCACACCTCACAGTCCCAAATCTCCGGTTTTTTTTCTGATACACCACTCCAAATGCCTTTTTCTTTCTGTGACCATAAGCTATCTTCTTTGTCTAAAAGACATCCTTTCAAGAATCAGAAGCAACAGAAAGAAAATAGAGTTTTGGAGAAAATATACAGTAAATAATACCTCAGTAAAATCAGTTCATGTGTCTGACCAAGGCCCTAAAATGTAGTGCAAGTGGAGTGGAGTCCAGTGAGAGGTTGAGTTTAAGTAGTTGCAGTGGAGTCCTCGGGCCAGAATTTGCAAAATAAGGGACTGAAAGGAGAGCAGTGGCCAGAACATAGAAGCAGAAAGTAGGCTCAGTCTCCATGAGTATTTAGCAATGAAAGAATGTAGAAAAACCAGTAAATTATCTGGGGGGAGTGAGAGGGGTTAAATGAAGAATTGCCTCATTCCACTTTCTCTCTAGTAGAGAGGAGATGGGCATGTATGAAGACGCCAAGAGAGGGCAATAACAGTTAAAACTACTTCAAAAGAAAAAAAAATGAGAAAGCAAGACCCACATATTCTGATGGTTTTCCATCTCTGTTAGAGCTATTTCTTCAAGCCCATCTCACCAGAAAACCTAACAGGTAAATCAAGTACAACGGAGTGGCTCTGCTGAAGGTTACTCCGGGTGTGTGTGAGTTGGGAGGTGTTGCCTCGGGCTTCAGTTTCTTCTGTGAAAAGCAATGACCAGCCTTATGTCACTTGGCCTCCTTATCAGTGGGGGTGTTTAGTTGCTAACTCGTGTCAGACTTTTTTGTGACCCCATGGACTGTAACCCCCCCAGGCTCCTCTGTCCATGGAATTCTCCGGGCAAGACTACTGCACTGAGTTGCCGTTCCATCCTTCAGGGGATCTTCTTGACCTAGGGGTTGAACTCCTGTCTCCTGCATTGGCAGAAGGGTTCTTTACCATTGAACCAACAAGGAAGCCCTCCCCATCAGTGGGGGAGGCATTGCTATTGTTCCGGTGTACCCAGGAGGAAACGAATGTAGAGTGGCTTGGTGACTTGTTCAACGACACAAGCTAGGATGGAGCAGAGTCAGGACTAGAACCACACCTCACAGTCCCAAATCTCCGGTTTTTTTTCTGATACACCACTCCAAATGCCTTTTTCTTTCTGTGACCATAAGCTATCTTCTTTGTCTAAAAGACATCCTTTCAAGAATCAGAAGCAACAGAAAGAAAATAGAGTTTTGGAGAAAATATACAGTAAATAATACCTCAGTAAAATCAGTTCATGTGTCTGACCAGAGGCCCTAAAATGTAGTGCATTTTAGAAGGGAGTTGTGGCCCCATGGCATCTTTCAAAACATGCTTCCTTATTGAAAAACATGATTTTTCTTCTTTTCAGAAGAGACTGACATTCCTGATGGAAAATGGAAAACGGCATAGCTGATGTGGGAAATGGTATGGTGGTTCATCACGAAATCAGACATTGGGCTTCCCTGGTAGCTCAGCGGTGAAGAGTTCACCTGCCAGTGCAGGAGACATGGGTTCCATCCCTGATCCAGGAAGATCCCACATGCTGCGAAGCAACTAAGCCCATGAGCCACAACTCTGGAGCCTGTGCTCTAGAGCCTCAGAGTCACAACTATTGAGCCTGTGTGCCATAATTACTGAAACTCATGTGCCCTAGAGCCCAAGTTCCACAACAAGAGAAGTGACCACAACAGGAAGCCTGCTCACCTCAACTAGAGAGGAGCCCCCACTCCCTGAAACTAGAGAAGAGCCTGCAGCAGCAGTGAAAACCCAGAACAGTCAAAAATAAATAAATAAATAAATAACTAATAAAAGAAATTGGACATAGAATTACTATATGAGCAAGAAATCCCATTTTGGGTATATATCCATCAGAAAAGAAAGCTGGGACCTAAAAAGATTTTTGTACATCAGTGCTCATAGCAACATTATACACAATAGTCAAAACATGAAAATAACCCCAGAGTTCATCAGTGGGTGAAAGGAACACACAAAATCGTCAAATACATACTGACAATGGGATGTTGGTCAGCTTGAAACAAGCCAGACACAAAAGATAAATATAGTATGATTCCATTTGCTATTGTTCCGTGTACCCAGGAGGAAACGAATGTAGAGTGGCTTGGTGACTTGTTCAACGACACAAGCTAGGATGGAGCAGAGTCAGGACTAGAACCACACCTCACAGTCCCAAATCTCCGGTTTTTTTTCTGATACACCACTCCAAATGCCTTTTTCTTTCTGTGACCATAAGCTATCTTCTTTGTCTAAAAGACATCCTTTCAAGAATCAGAAGCAACAGAAAGAAAATAGAGTTTTGGAGAAAATATACAGTAAATAATACCTCAGTAAAATCAGTTCATGTGTCTGACCAGAGGCCCTAAAATGTAGTGCATTTTAAAAGGGGAGTTGTGGCCCCATGGCATCTTTCAAAACATGCTTCCTTATTGAAAAACATGATTTTTCTTCTTTTCAGAAGAGACTGACATTCCTGATGGAAAAGGGAAAAACGGCATAGCTGATGTGGGAAATGGTATGGTGGTTCATCACGAAATCAGACATTGGGCTTCCCTGGTAGCTCAGCGGTGAAGAGTTCACCTGCCAGTGCAGGAGACATGGGTTCCATCCCTGATCCAGGAAGATCCCACATGCTGCGAAGCAACTAAGCCCATGAGCCACAACTCTGGAGCCTGTGCTCTAGAGCCTCAGAGTCACAACTATTGAGCCTGTGTGCCATAATTACTGAAACTCATGTGCCCTAGAGCCCAAGTTCCACAACAAGAGAAGTGACCACAACAGGAAGCCTGCTCACCTCAACTAGAGAGGAGCCCCCACTCCCTGAAACTAGAGAAGAGCCTGCAGCAGCAGTGAAAACCCAGAACAGTCAAAAATAAATAAATAAATAAATAATTAAAAAAAAAAGAAATTGGACATAGAATTACTATATGAGCAAGAAATCCCATTTTGGGTATATATCCATCAGAAAAGAAAGCTGGGACCTAAAAAGATTTTTGTACATCAGTGCTCATAGCAACATTATACACAATAGTCAAAACATGAAAATAACCCCAGAGTTCATCAGTGGGTGAAAGGAACACACAAAATGCGTCAAATACATACTGACAAATGGGATGTTGGTCAGCTTCAAAAAGAAATGAAATTCTGATCCATGCCACAACATGGATGAACCTTAAAGACTATGCTAAGTGAAACAAGCCAGACACAAAAGATAAATATAGTATGATTCCATTTGCATGAGGAACCCCAAAGAGTCAAACTTGTGGAGTCAGAAAGTAGAATCACGGTTATCCAGGCTCGGAGAGGGAGCATGGAGAGTTGTGAGTCGATGAGTACAAAGTTTCTGTTCGGGATGAAGAAGAAGTCCTGGCAATAAACAGCCATGATGGCTCCACAGCAATCTGAATGTATCCAATGCCAGTGAATTTATGCTTAAAGATTGTTAAAGTAGATTTCAAGTTACGTATATTTTACCAAAATAAATACAAAAGAAGAGGAATTTTATCCTTTGTTGCATTCTCTGCCATATTTAATTTCCTGGCTACCATAATACCTGCTTTAGTTGAAATCAAGACAAACTTTGTTTCTCCTTGCAATAGGCTTGCTTTTGCTCATCTTTAGTTTTTCATGGCATTCCTGTTGCTGTTTAGTCGCTAAGCTGTTCCTGACTCTTTGAGACCACATGGACTGTAGCCTGCCAGGCTACTCTATCCATGAGGTTTCCCAGGAAAGAGTACTGGAGTAGGTCGCCATTTGCTTTTCCAAGAGATCTTCCCAATCCAGGGATTGAACTGGTGTCTCCTGCATTGGTAGACAGGTTATTTACCACTGAGTCTGGGAAGCATTTCTTAGAGACTCTCAAATGAGTGATCATCAAACCTGAATATTAAGAGTGATTCTGGGACTTTCCTGGTGGTGTAGTGGTTAAGACTTTGCCTTCTAATGCAAGGGGTGTGGGTTCAATACCCGGTCAGTGAGTTAAGATCCCACAGGCCTCACAACCAAAAACCCAAAACATAAAACAGAAACAATATTGTCACAAATTCAATAAAGGCATTAAAAATGGTTCACATCAAAAAAAATCTTAAAAAAATAAAAAGGATGATTCTTGCTAGATTTTTCGATCTTACCTAGATTTTCTGGGTATGTTTCATATTTTTGGATCAAGAAATGTAAATGAAATTAAACAGTAAGAAGTCCTAACTGTTAGGTTCTTTTTCCAGGAAGCATGGAGACCTACCAAGATACATCCGAATATTAGCTAACTTATTCTGATGTGGATAGCAGTTTGATGATATTAGTAACCTAGGCAGATCAACAACCCCTGATGTTTAAGCTGTCACCTTTGAACCAGTTGGGATAGCATCACCTGGGAGCTGGTTATCAATCAGTTCAGCTCAGTTGCTCAGTTCTGTCCAACTCTTTGTGACCCTCCCGTGAACTGCAGCACACCAGGATTCCCTGTCCTTCACCACCTCCTGAAGCTTGCTCAAACTCATGTCCATTGAGTTGGTGATGCCATACCACCATCTCATCCTCTGGCATTCCCATCTCCTTCTGCCTTTTATTTTTCCCAGCATCAGGGTCTTTTTCAATGACTTATCAATTGAAATGGTTATTCTTGGGTATTGTCCTAGATCTACCAAATCAAAATCTGCATTTTAGCATTCCCCAAGTGTTTCCATGCATGACTGATGTCTGTGAAACACTAGTCTACCCTGCTTTGGCTAGGACCACAATGATGAGCCTGCCAGGCTACTCTATCCATGAGGTTTCCCAGGAAAGAGTACTGGAGTAGGTCGCCATTTGCTTTTCCAAGAGATCTTCCCAATCCAGGGATTGAACTGGTGTCTCCTGCATTGGTAGACAGGTTATTTACCACTGAGTCTGGGAAGCATTTCTTAGAGACTCTCAAATGAGTGATCATCAAACCTGAATATTAAGAGTGATTCTGGGACTTTCCTGGTGGTGTAGTGGTTAAGACTTTGCCTTCTAATGCAAGGGGTGTGGGTTCAATACCCGGTCAGTGAGTTAAGATCCCACAGGCCTCACAACCAAAAACCCAAAACATAAAACAGAAACAATATTGTCACAAATTCAATAAAGGCATTAAAAATGGTTCACATCAAAAAAAATCTTAAAAATAAAAAGGATGATTCTTGCTAGATTTTTCGATCTTACCTAGATTTTCTGGGTATGTTTCATATGTTTGGATCAAGAAATGTAAATGAAAATAAACAGTAAGAAGTCCTAACTGTTAGGTTCTTTTTCCAGGAAGCATGGAGACCTACCAAGATACATCCGAATATTAGCTAACTTATTCTGATGTGGATAGCAGTTTGATGATATTAGTAACCTAGGCAGATCAACAACCCCTGATGTTTAAGCTGTCACCTTTGAACCAGTTGGGATAGCATCACCTGGGAGCTGGTTATCAATCAGTTCAGCTCAGTTGCTCAGTTCTGTCCAACTCTTTGTGACCCTCCCGTGAACTGCAGCACACCAGGATTCCCTGTCCTTCACCACCTCCTGAAGCTTGCTCAAACTCATGTCCATTGAGTTGGTGATGCCATACCACCATCTCATCCTCTGGCATTCCCATCTCCTTCTGCCTTTTATTTTTCCCAGCATCAGGGTCTTTTTCAATGACTTATCAATTGAAATGGTTATTCTTGGGTATTGTCCTAGATCTACCAAATCAAAATCTGCATTTTAGCATTCCCCAAGTGTTTCCATGCATGACTGATGTCTGTGAAACACTAGTCTACCCTGCTTTCTCAAATGTAACACAGAATTTTTTTTTCCTCTTTGGAGAAAGAGAGCTAGAAGTAAGGTACAAACATACACTGCTGATGTGCTATGTAATAGGCACTTATAGTATGTGAATTACCAGAGCTGTATCATTTAACACCTAAAATAACAATAGAGGTATAATATATTGCCCTCAATCAGCACATGAAGAAAATTGAGGCTCAATCTTCCCAATCGTCACCCAGCCAGAAAGCACAAGGACTTCAGGTGTTCTATTACACCAAGCTGCCTTTGAAGCACGTGAAAAACGGTATTCTAAAACCTTTTAGAATAAAATACGACTTAACGACTTTCGCTAAGGAAAATGTGGCATAAATCACAATCATAAAGCTATAAACACTGAGCATTTATTTTATCATTGTGAAATACTCTTCTTTGTTAATCCCCAAAATAGCCAGGTGAGGGAAAAATAATCTCCATTCTGTAAACAAAAAGCAGAAGCTGAGAGTAGCTAAAGGTTTGCCCACACTCATAAAGCCATGAGTCAGAACTGGAACAAAGGTGAGAAAGCTTGACTGTTAACCACCAATGCTCTGTCTACTCTCTGAAGTCATTTTGCTACCAAGAGAGCCAAGGTAACTCTCCTACGGCTATTAGCTCCTGTGGTCTGTAGCCAGCTGGGGCGACACCGGACATTCTGCTTGTCTTCATGTGACTAAACGAAACCACGTGGAGCCCACTTGTGCATTAAGGCCTGGCTTGGCTCTGCACTACCCGCCAGTCTGTATTAAGTAATCTACGAGATCCTGTGATCAAATTCTCAGAGGATGGTCGTCTTCCACACACAGCATGATGTGAGCATGAGTCTCCTGGCCTGATCTCTCTTCTTCTGGGACTTGTCTCTGATGAGACTTGTCTCTGGGCCCTGGCTGCTCAGCCCGCCTAGTGTCCTCTCATCACTTCCTAGAGCAGATCACATCCCTTCCAGATTCATGTTCCTCGCACAGCTTCTTCTTTGACTTCTAGAGCTCGCGCTCCTCTTTGCTAACGCTGATTCATATGTTCTTCAGATTTCAACCTTCCTGTCAAATCCCTAGTCCAGGTCAGGCTCCCCCGTGGGAGACTGTCTATCATGGCCCTTGAATGTGTGAAAATGTTCGTTGCTCAGTTGCTCCGACTCTTTGTGACTCTTTGAGACTGTAGCTCTCCAGGCTCCTCTGTCCACGGGATTCTCCAAGCAAGGAAACTGGAGAAGCCATTCCGTCCTCCAGGGGATCTTCCCAACCCAGGGATTGAACCTGGGTCTCCCACATTGCAGGCAGATTCTTTACTGTCGGAGCCACCAGGGAAGCCCTGTCATGGCACCTATCACAGGGTAATTTATGAATTATTTGGTTAATTGCTTCTTTAATGTATATATTCCTCCACCAAACTGTGAGTTTTGAGGAACAAGAGCCATGCTGTATTTTATACTGTTCTCTCCAGGTGCAAATACACCCAAAAATTAAGTTCCTATAAATATTTGTTGATTTAATCATTGTGAAATACTCTTCTTTGTTAATCCCCAAAATAGCCAGGTGAGGGAAAAATAATCTCCATTCTGTAAACAAAAAGCAGAAGCTGAGAGTAGCTAAAGGTTTGCCCACACTCATAAAGCCATGAGTCAGAACTGGAACAAAGGTGAGAAAGCTTGACTGTTAACCACCAATGCTCTGTCTACTCTCTGAAGTCATTTTGCTACCAAGAGAGCCAAGGTAACTCTCCTACGGCTATTAGCTCCTGTGGTCTGTAGCCAGCTGGGGCGACACCGGACATTCTGCTTGTCTTCATGTGACTAAACGAAACCACGTGGAGCCCACTTGTGCATTAAGGCCTGGCTTGGCTCTGCACTACCCGCCAGTCTGTATTAAGTAATCTACGAGATCCTGTGATCAAATTCTCAGAGGATGGTCGTCTTCCACACACAGCATGATGTGAGCATGAGTCTCCTGGCCTGATCTCTCTTCTTCTGGGACTTGTCTCTGATGAGACTTGTCTCTGGGCCCTGGCTGCTCAGCCCGCCTAGTGTCCTCTCATCACTTCCTAGAGCAGATCACATCCCTTCCAGATTCATGTTCCTCGCACAGCTTCTTCTTTGACTTCTAGAGCTCGCGCTCCTCTTTGCTAACGCTGATTCATATGTTCTTCAGATTTCAACCTTCCTGTCAAATCCCTAGTCCAGGTCAGGCTCCCCCGTGGGAGACTGTCTATCATGGCCCTTGAATGTGTGAAAATGTTCGTTGCTCAGTTGCTCCGACTCTTTGTGACTCTTTGAGACTGTAGCTCTCCAGGCTCCTCTGTCCACGGGATTCTCCAAGCAAGGAAACTGGAGAAGCCATTCCGTCCTCCAGGGGATCTTCCCAACCCAGGGATTGAACCTGGGTCTCCCACATTGCAGGCAGATTCTTTACTGTCGGAGCCACCAGGGAAGCCCTGTCATGGCACCTATCACAGGGTAATTTATGAATTATTTGGTTAATTGCTTCTTTAATGTATATATTCCTCCACCAAACTGTGAGTTTTGAGGAACAAGAGCCATGCTGTATTTTATACTGTTCTCTCCAGGTGCAAATACACCCAAAAATTAAGTTCCTATAAATATTTGTTGATTTAATCAGTGGATATCAATAATGTCGGCAAAAATATTTTTGTACACAGTAAAGTTTTATATACAGGGTATTATTATAATTATTATTTTTACTCTACTTAAAATTTATATTTCAGTGCAATTGATGATAAATAATAAATCTGTATATGTTAAATTAATCAATACATTTTCTTTTATTTTAATAGCTGAGTCTGGTCAATCATATGGTTGTATATGGGGGCTTTCCAGGTTGCTCAATGGTAAAGAATCCACCTGCCAATGCAGAAGTTGCAGGAGACTTGGGTTTGATTCCCAGACTGGGAAGATCCCCTGGAGAAGGAACCTGTTCCAGTATTCTTGCCTGGGAAATCCTATGGATAGAGGACCCTGGTAGGCTACAGTCCATAGGATCACAGAATCCGACATGACTGAGAATGCACACAGGCACAGTTTTGTTTTGTTTTTAAATTTTGGCCTATGTTATTGGTTTATTTATTTATTTATTTTCATCCATCTTTATTCTTTGGTCTGTGTGGGCCTCCCATTGCAGTGGCCTTTCTTGTTGCAGAGCACCGACTCTGGGCGTGTGTGCTGTAGAGTGCCGACTCACAATTGGACACATTGGTCCAGCCGCTTCACGGCACCTGGGATCCTCCCAGGCCAGGGATCGAACCGGTGCCCCTTTCACTGCAAAGCAGACTCTTTATCCACTGGACCACCAGGGAAGCCCGCAGGCACAGTTTTATATGACATGCACAGGAAGGACAAAAGTTAACCGGGCAAAAGCAGGCAGATTTTCATTCAACCGTGAAGAGAATCCTACCTAGAGACAAGGCCCTAAATTCCACAACTGACCTCTTGCGTGTAAGAGTCAATTCTAGGAGATTTACAACTCAAATCAGAAGAGCTTTGGCAATCTTTCTGGTACTACTTGTTCCCAGGAGAAAGCATGTGTTTGCAGACAAATGTGTTTGGGTGTTTTTTTTTTTTTTGTCAGAAAATCATGTTACACAAGATGCTTCCAACTTCTGCCATAGTTGCCAAGATATTAAAATAAATTCAGTGTCCAACTTTAACTCTTCAAAGTCTGGTATTCTTTTCTGCTATTTTAAAATGACTTCTGTTCTGTTTTTATTCCTAAAGTGTCTTGTTTTGCATTGTATTAAGAAGCCCAGAGTCCTTAGAGGCATTAAGCTTGATTGAAAACCTCTTTAGCATGAGCTGTCAGTAGTTCAAGAAGTCATGGCATTTTAAAAGAAGAACTGGCAAAAATAGAGCTAGCATCTTTATTACAGTAATTGAATTCAGACACGGTGGCATTTGCATTGGAGCAATATACTGTGCATGAAGCTTTCTTTAGTGTTCCTCAAATTAAAATCATATATAATTCCTGTTTTGGCTAAGATAAGGTCATCTTTAACACAGGATCTCTAAGACTAGCCACTAGCTTTTAGTTCATGGTGTAAATTCAATAATGTGTAAGAAAGCACTTTGTAAACATTATTTAGTAAAGGTTCTGTGCTTAGTTGCTCAGTTGTGTCTGACTCTTTGTGACTCTATGGACTGTATCCTGCCAGGCTCCACTGTTCATGGAATTTTCCACGCAAGAATACTGGAGTGGGTTGCCATTTCCTCTCTGCCCAAGTGAAATTCTACTTTTATAATTATACTTACTCTTAACAAAAATCATTTAAAATGTTAAATGTTTTGAATCTTGAACCTGGGAATTTTGAGCATCTTAAATAGCTGTGCACTGGCTTCTGTCATTTTAAGAAAATAATTTTTGCTAACAAATAATAATAATGTTTATTAAGAGTTTATTGGGGATTCCCTGGTGGTTCAGTGGGTAAGGACACCGCCTCGCGGTGCAAGGGTCACTGGTTTGATCCCTGGCCTGAGGAGATCCCACGTGCCGTGGAGTGGCTTGACCGATGTGTCCAATTACCCAGCTGGAGTTCTGGAGCGTATGCACCCAGAGCCGGTGCTCTGTGACAAGAGAGGTCACCGCGATGGGAGGCCCACACGGGCCAAAGAACAAAGATGGATGAAAAATAGATAAATGAAAGACCAGTGGAAGTGGCCCGCCCACCCCCCTACCTCCCTACCCCACCCATCCACCAAAAAAAAAAATAAGTGTTAAGAGTTTATTGTATGCCAAGCAATGTTTTAAGTACTTTATGCAAATAATCTCATATAATCCTCACAATCCTAAGAAAAGAACCATTACTATTTTCATCATTTTAAGATGAGAAGAGAGCTTAGGTAACTTATTAATACTTAAAATCAAGTTTGAGGTTAGATATAAACCAGGGTGATATTCACAGCCTTTAACAGTAGTTATGGCAAAGATACCTGACAGTCAGAATGAACCTGTTTATGGCTAAAAAATAAAAGGTCATCTTTAACATTGACAGCGGTGGCATTTGCATTGGAGCAATATACTGTGCATGAAGCTTTCTTTAGTGTTCCTCAAATTAAAATCATATATAATTCCTGTTTTGGCTAAGATAAGGTCATCTTTAACACAGGATCTCTAAGACTAGCCACTAGCTTTTAGTTCATGGTGTAAATTCAATAATGTGTAAGAAAGCACTTTGTAAACATTATTTAGTAAAGGTTCTGTGCTTAGTTGCTCAGTTGTGTCTGACTCTTTGTGACTCTATGGACTGTATCCTGCCAGGCTCCACTGTTCATGGAATTTTCCACGCAAGAATACTGGAGTGGGTTGCCATTTCCTCTCTGCCCAAGTGAAATTCTACTTTTATAATTATACTTACTCTTAACAAAAAATCATTTAAAATGTTAAATGTTTTGAATCTTGAACCTGGGAATTTTGAGCATCTTAAATAGCTGTGCACTGGCTTCTGTCATTTTAAGAAAATAATTTTTTGCTAACATAATAATAATAATGTTTATTAAGAGTTTATTGGGGATTCCCTGGTGGTTCAGTGGGTAAGGACACCGCCTCGCGGTGCAAGGGTCACTGGTTTGATCCCTGGCCTGAGGAGATCCCACGTGCCGTGGAGTGGCTTGACCGATGTGTCCAATTACCCAGCTGGAGTTCTGGAGCGTATGCACCCAGAGCCGGTGCTCTGTGACAAGAGAGGTCACCGCGATGGGAGGCCCACACGGGCCAAAGAACAAAGATGGATGAAAAATAGATAAATGAAAGACCAGTGGAAGTGGCCCGCCCACCCCCCTACCTCCCTACCCCACCCATCCACCAAAAAAAAAAATAAGTGTTAAGAGTTTATTGTATGCCAAGCAATGTTTTAAGTACTTTATGCAAATAATCTCATATAATCCTCACAATCCTAAGAAAAGAACCATTACTATTTTCATCATTTTAAGATGAGAAGAGAGCTTAGGTAACTTATTAATACTTAAAATCAAGTTTGAGGTTAGATATAAACCAGGGTGATATTCACAGCCTTTAACAGTAGTTATGGCAAAGATACCTGACAGTCAGAATGAACACTGACTATAGCCCTGTGAGGTCTGGAAGTCCAGGAAATTCTATTTAGCTCTCGGTTTACTGGCTGGACTCAGGGTTGTGGATGTAGGACTGGACAGACCAGGAATTTAGCTGAGTATCAGCTCTGAACATAAAACAAGACACTTGGGTGGTAAGCATTAGACTGAGAATTCATTTCAGCAGATCCCTGACTCTGTGCCAGATGCTAAGCAAGTCTCTCAGTCAACAGGAATGAGGAAGGTGTGATCTGTTATTTCAAAGACCTTAGCATTGGAAGACATGAGTCTTGGTCTTGGACCTGATTTGGGAAGCTGAGTGATGTAGAGAAAGTCACTAGCTTCTTGGAGCTTCTTGGAAAATGGATTAATTTTCTAATCAGTATAACTCAGGGTAGGCAAAGGGTGATTGAGTTTTAAGGAGCCTGAGATCATTAGCGACCACTTCTAGAAGATTTGCAATGTCCTTCACATACATGTCATGTAATATTTAGCTGATGTTTCCTTTCTTCACGGCATTGTGATAGTCTGCATGTGAAACTCCACAAGGCAGCAAAAGATTCAAATTGTTAAATAATTGAGACCAACTAAACTCTACACAAATATGTAATTATGTAAATTGCTGTGACTGATGTTGGAATGTAACTGTTTACCCATCGAAAGCTAAAGGTGTTCTCTAATTAAAGTCTAAATTCATGCCGATATTTGTACAGTTGAGATGCCATAATTAGGTTCAAATGAATTCTTTGGGGAACATGTGGCTGTAGAAAACAATAACCTTTCCATAATTGTTTTCAGTGTTTAATTAATGATGTAATGGCTTATGTAATGTTACTGTTCAGATGCAACGGATTGTTAATGATGTGATTATTGAAAACAGTTAAACATGTTATCATTTAAAAAATCTGTGACTAATGTTTGTTGTATTATGCTAAAGGGATTTTTTTTCACATGTTGGATGATAAATATCATGTTACTTTCTTACATAGTTTACATAAATACCCTGGGACAGGACTTTCCATGGTTCACACTTACTGTGTACTTAGAATACACAGACTCTAGTATTTATCCATCCTCATGTGTGCGTGCTAAGTTGCTTCAGTTGTGTCTGATTTTTTGGGACCCTATGAAGTGTAGCCCGCCAGGCTCCTCTGTCCAAGGAGATTCTCCAGGCAAGAATACTGGAATGGGTTGCCATGCCTTCCTTTAGGGGATATTTCTGATTCAAGGATCAAACCCTAATCTCACATTACTTACATTGGCAGGTAGGCTTTTTACCACTAGTGTCACCTGGGAAGCTCATCCATCCCCCACAGAAACTCATATTTCTCAATGTTGTCACAGTCACTGATATTCTGGTGAGTGAAGCAACAGAAACTTGGGAGATGGGTATAAAGAGGCAAGAGACTGACATGGTATTTTTTTTTTTAATTTCAAGCCACGAGCTCTTTCTTAGTTATTTATTATTTTCATCCCTCTTTATTCTTTGGCCTGTGTGGGTCTTCCATTGCAGTGGCCTCTTTCGCTGTAGAGCACTGGCTCTGGGTGCATGTGCTCCAGAGCGCTGGCTCATAATTGGACACACCGGTTCAGTTGCTCTGCATCATGTGGGATCTTCCCTGGCCAGGGATCGCGTGGGTGCCCCTTGCATTGCAAAGCGGGCTCTTTACCCACTGGAACACCAGGGAAGCCTTGACACGGTATTTCATCTTAAGGATCAATTCCTTTCCTACCTGAAGCACTGAGAGAGCATGCTTCCCCTCATATTTGTTTGATTCCTCGAAGGCCTGAGTGAATTATATTCAATGAATGCTTCCATAACACAAGTATACCACTTCAACTAATGAACAAGACTGCATTGTCCAGATCACTAAGGCTCTGGTCCCTTGGAGCTGGACGTTTGTATGTTCTGAGTTAAGAGACTAAAGAGTAAAGAGGGATGTCTCTGGTAGTCCAGTGGCTAAGGCTTGGAGCTACCAATGCAGGGGCCCTGGTTTTGATCCCTGGTCAAAGTGGATCCCACATGCTGCAACTAAGAGTTCAAAGGCCTCAACTAAAGATCCCTCATGCCTCAATTAAGACCAGGCATAGACAAATGAATTTAAATGATATTTAAAAAGAGAGAGTCTAAAGATGCCCTAATATCATTGTCTGAATACATCCATGGAGAGTCCATCCAGCTCTACTTGTCAGAGGGCAACTGATGGTATAGTGTTGCATGTGGCAAAGATGGGAAAGTGTCAGAGATCCAAAGTCAAGTGGTGGTTGTGCTGTTTGGTCGCTCAGTCGTGTTCGACTCCTTGGAACCCCATGGACTGCAGCACACCAGGCTCCTCTGTTCTTCACCATCTCCTGGAGTTCATTCAAATTCAAGTCCATTGAGTCAGCAATGCCATCTAACCATCTCAGGTGGACGTGGGTTCAGATCATGGCTCTGAAACTTCGCTGTGACTGTGCCAAGAGACTTGTGCTCTCCAAGTCTCAGTTTCTTTCAACCAGGGTTTCTTGACATTTTGATAGTTCCTTATTGTGGGGAATATTCCAGGCATTGTAGGGAGATTGGCATCTCTATCCACTGGATGCAAGTGGAAGTTCCCCCTAGTGATGACATCAAAAATGTCTCCAGACGATGCACATCACCCCTGCTTGGAAATCACTGCTTCAGATGTTAAATTGTGAATTACAGAACCCACCTCATAGATGAGGGGCAGAATCAGAGTCTCAGAAGCTGTCCTTATCCTCAGGCATGGAACCTGTGACAATGTTACCTTACACAGTAAAGGGGGCTACAGTTGCAAATGGAACTGTGGTTGTTAATCAGGTGACCTGAAAATAGGGAGATTATTCTGGATTATCTGGACAGACCCAGTATAATCACAAGTGTTCTTGTGAGTAAGAGAGTGAAGCAGAAGAAGTCAGAGTGATATGAAGTGAGAAGGATGGTGAGCTCGCCTTTGCTAGCTCAGAAGGTGGGTAGAAGTCCAAAAACCAAGGAAGATGGGTGGCTTCTAGATGCTCGGAAAGGCAAAGAAAACAGATCCCACAGAGAGTGAATAGGAAGGAACACAGCCTAGCCTGTGCCTTAAATTTATTCCACTGTTGCACTTCTGGTCAAAGTGGATCCCACATGCTGCAACTAAGAGTTCAAAGGCCTCAACTAAAGATCCCTCATGCCTCAATTAAGACCAGGCATAGACAAATGAATTTAAATGATATTTAAAAAGAGAGAGTCTAAAGATGCCCTAATATCATTGTCTGAATACATCCATGGAGAGTCCATCCAGCTCTACTTGTCAGAGGGCAACTGATGGTATAGTGTTGCATGTGGCAAAGATGGGAAAGTGTCAGAGATCCAAAGTCAAGTGGTGGTTGTGCTGTTTGGTCGCTCAGTCGTGTCCAGCTCTTCGCAACCCCGTGGACTGCAGCACACCAGGCTCCTCTGTTCTTCACCATCTCCTGGAGTTCATTCAAATTCAAGTCCATTGAGTCAGCAATGCCATCTAACCATCTCAGGTGGACGTGGGTTCAGATCATGGCTCTGAAACTTCGCTGTGACTGTGCCAAGAGACTTGTGCTCTCCAAGTCTCAGTTTCTTTCAACCAGGGTTTCTTGACATTTTGATAGTTCCTTATTGTGGGGAATATTCCAGGCATTGTAGGGAGATTGGCATCTCTATCCACTGGATGCAAGTGGAAGTTCCCCCTAGTGATGACATCAAAAATGTCTCCAGACGATGCACATCACCCCTGCTTGGAAATCACTGCTTCAGATGTTAAATTGTGAATTACAGAACCCACCTCATAGATGAGGGGGGCAGAATCAGAGTCTCAGAAGCTGTCCTTATCCTCAGGCATGGAACCTGTGACAATGTTACCTTACACAGTAAAGGGGGCTACAGTTGCAAATGGAACTGTGGTTGTTAATCAGGTGACCTGAAAATAGGGAGATTATTCTGGATTATCTGGACAGACCCAGTATAATCACAAGTGTTCTTGTGAGTAAGAGAGTGAAGCAGAAGAAGTCAGAGTGATATGAAGTGAGAAGGATGGTGAGCTCGCCTTTGCTAGCTCAGAAGGTGGGTAGAAGTCCAAAAACCAAGGAAGATGGGTGGCTTCTAGATGCTCGGAAAGGCAAAGAAAACAGATCCCACAGAGAGTGAATAGGAAGGAACACAGCCTAGCCTGTGCCTTAAATTTATTCCACTGTTGCACTTCTGACCTACAAAACTGGAAGATAATCAAGTTGTATTCTCATAAGCTATCGAGCTTATGGTAATGTGTTGCTGCAGCAAATAAAAACTAATACAAGGGACTTCCCTGGTGGTCCAGCGGGTAACAATCTGCCTTCCAATGCAGGGACTTGGGTTTGATTCTTGGTCAGGGAACTAATGCCCCACATACCATCGGGCAACTTAGCCTGCACACTGCAACTCCTGAGCCCATGTGCCACAGTGAAAGATCTCACGTGCCACACTGAAAATCCTGTGTGCTGCTACTAAGTCCCAGTGCAGCCAAATAAGTATTTTTTAAAAACATAATACAGTAGGGCCACTGGAAAAAATCACAAGACAATGCAAATATGTTACTACTGCCTGACAAACTGTAAGCGCTCAATTAATGTCAGTAACTTTATTATTTTGGGAAGAGTTTAGGACATAATTCATTAATACGAAGTCTTAATGGGGTCCTAGCCCCCTTTTAAAAATATCCATGGCTTGGATGCAACATGCAATCAGGGCAAGACACTCACTCAGCTCTAGCAAGAAATTTCTCATGCCACTGTTGGTGTCTTTCAAACTCCAGGTCAATGCTTTGTGTTCCCAGCTCTCTGAGTCTTTGACTCGAAAGTCTTTCTTCCTGTGGCCACTACTCAAGACATGTGCCTTTGGTTCTGTTCCTTGGAGCTCTCTCTTGAGTGTGGTAACTTTTCTTGTCTTCTGGTTCCTGGCATAGCAGCTGTGATAAGCCACACAAGACTCGGTTCTACATACAGATGGCCAAAAAACACATGAAATGATGTTCATCCTCGCTTATAATTAGAGAAATGCAAATCAAAACTACAATGAGATATCACCTCACACCTGTCAAAATGGCCATCGTCAACAAATCTACGAATAAATAGATACTGGAGAGGTGTGGCAAAAGGAAGCACTCTTGCATTGCGGGTGGAACGTAAATTGATACAACCTCTATGGAAGACAGTATGGAAATTTTTAGAAAACAGATCCCACAGAGAGTGAATAGGAAGGAACACAGCCTAGCCTGTGCCTTAAATTTATTCCACTGTTGCATTTCTGACCTACAAAACTGGAAGATAATCAAGTTGTATTCTCATAAGCTATCGAGCTTATGGTAATGTGTTGCTGCAGCAAATAAAAACTAATACAAGGGACTTCCCTGGTGGTCCAGCGGGTAACAATCTGCCTTCCAATGCAGGGACTTGGGTTTGATTCTTGGTCAGGGAACTAATGCCCCACATACCATCGGGCAACTTAGCCTGCACACTGCAACTCCTGAGCCCATGTGCCACAGTGAAAGATCTCACGTGCCACACTGAAAATCCTGTGTGCTGCTACTAAGTCCCAGTGCAGCCAAATAAGTATTTTTTAAAAACATAATACAGTAGGGCCACTGGAAAAAATCACAAGACAATGCAAATATGTTACTACTGCCTGACAAACTGTAAGCGCTCAATTAATGTCAGTAACTTTATTATTTTGGGAAGAGTTTAGGACATAATTCATTAATACGCAAGTCTTAATGGGGTCCTAGCCCCTTTAAAAGTATCCATGGCTTGGATGCAACATGCAATCAGGGCAAGACACTCACTCAGCTCTAGCAAGAAATTTCTCATGCCACTGTTGGTGTCTTTCAAACTCCAGGTCAATGCTTTGTGTTCCCAGCTCTCTGAGTCTTTGACTCGAAAGTCTTTCTTCCTGTGGCCACTACTCAAGACATGTGCCTTTGGTTCTGTTCCTTGGAGCTCTCTCTTGAGTGTGGTAACTTTTCTTGTCTTCTGGTTCCTGGCATAGCAGCTGTGATAAGCCACACAAGACTCGGTTCTACATACAGATGGCCAAAAAACACATGAAATGATGTTCATCCTCGCTTATAATTAGAGAAATGCAAATCAAAACTACAATGAGATATCACCTCACACCTGTCAAAATGGCCATCGTCAACAAATCTACAAATAAATAGATACTGGAGAGGGTGTGGCAAAAAGGAAGCACTCTTGCATTGCGGGTGGGAACGTAAATTGATACAACCTCTATGGAAGACAGTATGGAAATTTTTTAGAAAACTAAAAATAGAAGAACCATACGACCCAGCAATCCCACTCTTAGGCTTATACCCTGATGAAATCAAAACTGAAAGAAGTACCTGTACCCCAATGTTCATTGCAGCTCTCTATACAATAGCCAGAACATGGAAGCAACCTAGATGTCCATCGACGAATGAATAGATAAACAAACTATGATACATATATACAATGGAATACTTCTCAGCTGTAAAAAGAAATGCAGAAGAATCAGCCCTAATGAGGTGACTGGATCTAGAACCTATCATAAAAAGTGAAGTCAGTCAAAAAGAGAAGCACAAGTACAGTATACTAACACATATATGTGGAATCTAGTAGGATGGTAATGATAACACACACAGTGAAACGATGGAAAAACAGACATGGACAGTAGACATATGGACATTGTAGGGAATTAACAGTGGTTGGGAGGCATAAAGGAAGTAGCATGAAAACCTATACTATCATATGTGAAAAAAATAACTATTGTCATTGTGCTGTGAGAAAAGGGGATCCTGCAGGGGTGCTGTGCGACAGCTTGGAGGGGTGGGATGGGGGGGATATACATATGATTAATCTGGGATCATACATATCTGTAAACAACAAAACTCTGTAAAAGTAAAAAGCAAAATAAAAACTGAAGAAAAAAAAAAAGACTCAATCCTAAATTCACTGTAACTAGACAAGTTGTTCTAGCTCACCAGTCAGCCCCTTTCCTGGGAGGATGCAGGACAACTGGGACAGCTTGGTCTTATGAATTTTGATGCTCTATTGTTTGGTGCTGTTACCTTTGGAATCATTACATCTTCCTGGTAGATTGAATCATTACCTTGTATCATTATAAAATATTCCTCTTTGTCTCTAGGCATTTTTTCCCTCCAAAGTCTACTTGATATTAATATAGCCACTACTGCTTCTTTCTTTCTTTCTTCTTTTTTTTTTTTTTTTTAATAATGCTTACATGGTATAGGCATCTTTTCCCCTCCTTTCATCTCCAGCCTACTTGTATTTGAGGTGAGTTCTTTGTAGACAGTCTGTTGTTATATCACTTTTTTTTTTTTAAGAAATAACTTTTATTTTTTATTACTACTATTTTAAATTCATTTTAATTGAATATAGTTGCTTTACAATGTTGTGTTGGTTTCTGCTCTACAGCCAAGTAAATCAGGCACACACATACCTATATCACCTCTCTTTTGGTTGTGCTTTTTCAATCCACTCTGCCAATCTATTCTTAAAGTGATATAGTCAGACCATTTATATTTGAGGGAAGCATATATATGTTATGGTTTAAGTCTATCATTTTATAACTTTTATTTCCTATTCCACTGTTTCTATTTCTGCCCTCCTTTGGGTTACTCGAATATTTCTCAGATTTCAAAAGTAAGTATATTTACCTTTTCAGGGGTGTGGCTGTTTGCTTTTTACTGTATCATGTTATATAGTTTTCTTAGTGGTTGCTCAATCTAATATATGTACACATCAATGCCAGCAGATTTCTCATCATCTACTGGGATTGATATTCTCCCATTTTGAGTGAAGTATAAAAAACTTACTCTTCTTTGAGCCTCTTTATCCTCTCCACTTTTAAAATGGAGTTGTCTTGAGTGTTACAATAAAAGGAGCACCACGTTAGATAGTGTTATACTTTTCACTTTCAGCTTCAAAATCATTTAAGTGAAACATGAGGCATACAGATTACAGTGGGATAGACTAAGTCCAGAAATAAGCCCTGACATTTACAGTTAATTGATTTTCAACAAGGGTATCAAGACAATTCAATGGGAGAAATAGTCTTTTCAATAAATGATGCCAGGACAACTGGATATCCACATGGAAAAGGAGGAACTGGAACACTTGCCCTGAACCATATACAAAACAAATATTCTTCCAAAGAAGATACACAAATGACCAAGAAGCACACAGAAAGATGCTCAACATCATTAACAGCAGAGAAATGCAAATCAAACCCACAACGAGATCCCAACTCAGATGGCTGTAATCAAAAAGTCGGATGATAACAAGAATTTTCAAGGATGTGAAGAAATTAGAATCCTTCTATATTGCTAGTGGGAATGTAAAATAGTCCATATTGGATTAAACTCTGACCCATGGTTGGTTATATCTACCATGTGAAACCTGGTGAAACAAAGGGTTGACTCTTTTGATGCATGCTAAATATATGGATGAATTTTGAAAACATTATGGTCCATGAAAGAACCCATTCACAAAAGGACATGTATCTTATTATCTGATTTACATGAACCTCTTGGAATAGGCAAATCCATAGAGACAGAAGGTAAGTTAGTGGTTGGCAGCAGCTGAGAGACAGGAGCAGGGGGCAGAAAGCAACTGTTCATGGATAACGGCTTTCTTTAGAGGTGAGGAAAATAATCTGGATTTAGATAGTGGTGATGCTGATACAACTTTGTGAATATACTAAAAATCGCCAAATTATACCCTTTAATAAAGTGAATTTTTTAAAAAAAGCAACTTATAAGGGTAATCTATTGTATTTACCTCCCATTTTTATCTCTCTGATGTTCTTTTATTCCTCTCTTAAGTTCCAAGCCTTCTGATGCTATCATTTCTTTACTGTTTAGAGAAACTTCTATAGCTATTCCTTAAGAGTGGGGTTTTTTAGCAAATAATTTTTGTAGTTTTCCATTGCTCAAGCATGTTTTCATTTCCCTTTCATTTCAGAAGGATTCTTTTTTTTTTTTTTCTTTTTGCCTGTAAGTCATCATTTGTTTTCATCCATCTTTATTCTTCGACCTGTGTGGGCCTCCCATTGCAGTGGCCTCCCTCATTGCAGAGCACCAGTTCTGTGCGCATGCACTCCAGAGCGCTGGCTCATAGTTGGACACACCAGTCCAGCCACTCTGCAGCACATGGGGTCTTCCCAGGCCAGGGATGGAACCTGTGCCCCCTGCACTGCAAGGTGGACTCTTTGCCCACTGGACCACCAGGGAAGCCCTACCAAAAGATTTTTAAAGGCATTTATCTATTGTCTTCTTATTTTAATGCTGCGATGGAAAATTTTGATATTATTCTGATTCCCAGTCATTTGTATGTCTCTTTTTCCTCCTCTGGAAGGTTTTAGGATCTTCTTTTTTAACCCTACAGTTCAATATAGTGAAGTTTATATAGGTAAAAAATTTCAAGGATGTGAAGAAATTAGAATCCTTCTATATTGCTAGTGGGAATGTAAAATAGTCCATATTGGATTAAACTCTGACCCATGGTTGGTTATATCTACCATGTGAAACCTGGTGAAACAAAGGGTTGACTCTTTTGATGCATGCTAAATATATGGATGAATTTTGAAAACATTATGGTCCATGAAAGAACCCATTCACAAAAGGACATGTATCTTATTATCTGATTTACATGAACCTCTTGGAATAGGCAAATCCATAGAGACAGAAGGTAAGTTAGTGGTTGGCAGCAGCTGAGAGACAGGAGCAGGGGGCAGAAAGCAACTGTTCATGGATAACGGCTTTCTTTAGAGGTGAGGAAAATAATCTGGATTTAGATAGTGGTGATGCTGATACAACTTTGTGAATATACTAAAAATCGCCAAATTATACCCTTTAATAAAGTGAATTTTTTAAAAAAAGAAACTTATAAGGATAATCTATTGTATTTACCTCCCATTTTTATCTCTCTGATGTTCTTTTATTCCTCTCTTAAGTTCCAAGCCTTCTGATGCTATCATTTCTTTACTGTTTAGAGAAACTTCTATAGCTATTCCTTAAGAGTGGGGTTTTTTAGCAAATAATTTTTGTAGTTTTCCATTGCTCAAGCATGTTTTCATTTCCCTTTCATTTCAGAAGGATTCTTTTTTTTTTTTTTCTTTTTGCCTGTAAGTCATCATTTGTTTTCATCCATCTTTATTCTTCGACCTGTGTGGGCCTCCCATTGCAGTGGCCTCCCTCATTGCAGAGCACCAGTTCTGTGCGCATGCACTCCAGAGCGCTGGCTCATAGTTGGACACACCAGTCCAGCCACTCTGCAGCACATGGGGTCTTCCCAGGCCAGGGATGGAACCTGTGCCCCCTGCACTGCAAGGTGGACTCTTTGCCCACTGGACCACCAGGGAAGCCCTACCAAAAGATTTTTAAAGGCATTTATCTATTGTCTTCTTATTTTAATGCTGCGATGGAAAATTTTGATATTATTCTGATTCCCAGTCATTTGTATGTCTCTCTTTTTTCCTCCCTCTGGAAGGTTTTAGGATCTTCTTTTTTTTAACCCTACAGTTCAATATAGTGAAGTTTATATAGGTGTCTTCTTAAAATCTATTTTACTAGGCCTTCAGCCACTAATATCTGGAAATTATTGTCCTTCAGTTTTAGACAATCTTCTCAGATTATTTGATAACCTTCCCCTCCACCCCAACTTAATACATAATAAGAAAAAAAGTTTTTCTTTTTTCTCCTGGAATGCTTATTATTTGCATGTGGTACCAGTCTTCTAAAACTGGTATGCTAATATTCTTATGCTTTATGTTCAATCTTTATCTTCTTTTACTTTCAGTGATATTTGTTTAGATTTTCCTTCTAACATTTTTACCAATTAAAAAAAAATTGTTCAGGACTTCCCTGGTGGTCCAGTGAATAAAGAGTCCACCGTGCAGTGCAAGGGGCACCAGTTCGATCCCTGGCCTGGGAGGATCTGACGTGCCGCAGAGCTGCTGGACTGGTGTGTCCAATTAAGAGCCAGCACTCTGTAGTGCATACGCCCAGAGCTGGTGCTCTGCAGCTAGAGAGGTCACTGCAATGGGAGGCCCACACATGCCAAAGAATAAAAAGATGGATGAAAATAAATATAAATAAAAGAGGCATGATTGGGAAAAAAATTTAAAAAATAAGAAATAAATACTTCAGTGATATGTTTATTTTCAAGGGTTCTCTCTGGGAATTCCTTGGCAGTCCAGTGGTTGAGGTTTTGAGGTTTCAGTGCCAAGGACTGAGATTCATTCCTTGGTCAGGGAACTAGGATCATGTAACCATAGACTTCCCTGGTGGCTCAGACAGTAAAGAATCTGTCTGCCATTCAGGAGACCTGGGTTCAATTTCCGAGTCAGGAAGATTCCCAAGCGAAGGAAATGATAACTCACTCCAGTATTCCTGCTTGGAGAATGCCACGAACAGAGGAGCCTGGCAGGCTACATGGGTTCACAGAGTCAGACACAACTAAGTAAATAACTAGATTAGCCATAGAACGGCCAAAACAAACCACCTTTAACAAAAAGAATTCTTTCTTATTTGCCATTCTTGTATATAACATATTGTTCTTGCTTAAATATAAAATATCTCTTATCTCTCTGGGGATACTAATTAGAGTTTACGATTTGTTTGGGGCTTTTCCCTGGTGGCTTGATTGTAAAGAAACCATCTGCCAAGCAGGAGAGTTTGATCTCTGAGTTGGGAAGGTCCCCTGGAGAGGAAAACAGCCACCCACTCCAGTATTCTTGCCTGGGAAATTCCATGGATAGAGGAGACTGGCAGGCTACAGTTTGTGGTGTTGCAGAGTTGGACACAACTGAGATATTAAACAACAACAAAATGACTTCTTTTGGTCTCTTTCTTTTGTGTCAGAGGCTATACTCAAAGAACTGGCGATAACACTAGAAAGCAGATTAGAATCTCTGTGTAGGGAGTGGCTTGCAGACTGGTAAGTTTCACTGTTGGTCAGTGGTTCTCCACCAACCCTCCTCCCTGCCTGCCCTTCTGACCACTCAGGGACATTTGACAGCAGCCTTCCCTCTACCTGCCCATACCCTCAACAAAGAATTATCTGGTCCAAAATGTCAACAGTGATTGAGAAACCCTGGTGTAGGGGCATGGCCAGCAGGTTTTCTCATTGTGGACCCCCTGTGTCAATAGCTGAAGGATTTTCCTCTGGTGTATGTGGTCATTTTGTTTCAGGGAAGAGTCGTCCAGTCCTCTAGGGGAAGGTCGTCCAGTTTTCTAGGGGAAAAACCTGGATGCGCATGTTTAGAATGGACAAAGGTTGGGGGAGGGTTGCTGACAGGGCTCTTAAGCTTTGATATGCAGACTTTTGCTTATAATAAAGGTTTTACTCAAGTTCACCTGCTCTGTTAGTCTCCTCTCTAGTTCAGATTTGTCCAGAGGAATGGTCCCTAGGCTGAGCGAGGTGGGAATGAAGATGTGAGCACCCAGTTTTTCCTTTTACAAACTTTTCAACAGTCTTCTTATTAACACTTCTTATGAATATCCTTACCTTTTGGTCATGGCTGACTCTGAGAGTCCATGGACTGTAGCCCACCAGGCTAGTCTGCCCAGGGAATTCTCCAGGCACGAGTACTGGAGTGGGTTACCATTCCCTTCTCCAGGGGATCTTCCTGACCCAAGGATTGCACCCAGGTCTCCCACATCGCAGGCAGATTCTTTACCACCTGAGACCCTCAGGGAAGCCCACCCTTCAGGGTGCTAGTGTCTGCATCTTGAAGCCATACTGGGATCCTGTGAGTCAGTCTGACTTGCTTCTGACCAGGATCACCTCCACAGGCACTTAGATCTGAGCTCCCTGTGTTCTGCTGAGTCATTTATCATTCCTCCATCTGATTTCTCTCCTAGTCTAGTGTGGTTTGGGGTTACAGATGTTTCCTAGATTCAAAGTTGAAATTCAAGTTTCTGTTTCTTGTTCTCCATGTGAGAAGAAGGTGTTGGAAAGGTCTTTAAGAAGGAAGTAATTGGGACTTTATGCCAAATTGCAGAAAACTCTTATTTCTCCATCTTATTTATTTAAAAATTTTTCTATGTATTTCCTTGTTTGTTTATTTAGTTGTTTAACCACGCTGGGTCTTAGTTGCAACATGCAAACTCTTCGCTGTGGCATGTGGGATCTAGTTCCCTGACCAGAGATGGAACCCAGGGCCCCCTGCATTAGGAGCGTGAAGGCTTGGCCACTGGACCACTGGTGAAGTCCCTCTCTCCATCTTTAGCTGTTTTCGGTTCACAATTTAAGCCCAGTGTGTTTCTGTGCCGTGTGCTGATGGAAGATCTTTGAGCTTCTCTTCTGAGCCCTCATGCCTCCATCACAGACATACTATAGCTATTCATTTTTACGAAACGCAGATGAAAGTAATAAATAAATACTTTGGAGCCCCAGAAGAGAAATGAATACTTGGGTAGAATGGAGGAGGGTTTGAGAGACAAGAGTCTCTGGTTGAAATTTAAAGGCTGCTGTGCATCTGACTGTCAAAGAAGGGAATCAGAGTGGAGGGAGGAAGGTGGCGAGAACTCTAGACTCAGCAGTCTACAAGGAAAGTGTTGCAATGTGAAAGAATTATTAGGGAGAATAACCACCTGCTGATTGTCTCCAGAAGGATCAGAAGATAGAGCAAAAATCTAGAGACATTCCAGAAAGACTGTAGCCCACCAGGCTAGTCTGCCCAGGTAATTCGCCAGGCACGAGTACTGGAGTGGGTTACCATTCCCTTCTCCAGTGGTTCTTCCTGACCCAAGGATTGCACCCAGGTCTCCCACATCGCAGGCAGATTCTTTACCACCTGAGACCCTCAGGGAAGCCCACCCTTCAGGGTGCTAGTGTCTGCATCTTGAAGCCATACTGGGATCCTGTGAGTCAGTCTGACTTGCTTCTGACCAGGATCACCTCCACAGGCACTTAGATCTGAGCTCCCTGTGTTCTGCTGAGTCATTTATCATTCCTCCATCTGATTTCTCTCCTAGTCTAGTGTGGTTTGGGGTTACAGATGTTTCCTAGATTCAAAGTTGAAATTCAAGTTTCTGTTTCTTGTTCTCCATGTGAGAAGAAGGTGTTGGAAAGGTCTTTAAGAAGGAAGTAATTGGGACTTTATGCCAAATTGCAGAAAACTCTTATTCTCTCCATCTTATTTATTTAAAAAGTTTTCTATGTATTTCCTTGTTTGTTTATTTAGTTGTTTAACCACGCTGGGTCTTAGTTGCAACATGCAAACTCTTCGCTGTGGCATGTGGGATCTAGTTCCCTGACCAGAGATGGAACCCAGGGCCCCCTGCATTAGGAGCGTGAAGGCTTGGCCACTGGACCACTGGTGAAGTCCCTCTCTCCATCTTTAGCTGTTTTCGGTTCACAATTTAAGCCCAGTGTGTTTCTGTGCCGTGTGCTGATGGAAGATCTTTGAGCTTCTCTTCTGAGCCCTCATGCCTCCATCACAGACATACTATAGCTATTCATTTTTACGAAACGCAGATGAAAGTAATAAATAAATACTTTGGAGCCCCAGAAGAGAAATGAATACTTGGGTAGAATGGAGGAGGGTTTGAGAGACAAGAGTCTCTGGTTGAAATTTAAAGGCTGCTGTGCATCTGACTGTCAAAGAAGGGAATCAGAGTGGAGGGAGGAAGGTGGCGAGAACTCTAGACTCAGCAGTCTACAAGGAAAGTGTTGCAATGTGAAAGAATTATTAGGGAGAATAACCACCTGCTGATTGTCTCCAGAAGGATCAGAAGATAGAGCAAAAATCTAGAGACATTCCAGAAAGACTGTTTATACACTGATAAAAACATATTCCCTGGAATGTGGGGTAATTTCTCATTTTTTTTTTGGCCACTTCTTTTGGGCTTTCATTTATTCATTGTCATCCGTCTTTGTTCTTTGGCCTGTGTGGGCCTCCCACTGAAGTGGCCTCTCTTGCTGCAGAGCACTGGCTCTGGGCGCATGAGCCCCAGAGTTCCAGCTCTGTTTTTGGACACATCGGTCCAGCCACTCTGTGGCAGGTGGGATCTTCCCAGGCCAGGGATGGAACCGGCGCCCCTTGCACTGCAAGGCGGTGTCCTTACCCATTGGACCACCAGGGAAGCCCCAATTTCTCATTTTGTTACCAAAGCTTAATGTACAGTGGGATCATTCCATTATTAATGGTCATGGATATATTTATATAAGTATGTTACAGTTAGAATGAATCATGATATTAAAGTTTCCCCTAACCAAAGTGCATTACAGTCATGTTGATAGAAGATCTGGAGCCTACGTGCTATTGAGCACTAGATAAAAATTCAGCAAATATGATTGAGCACCTCCTAAGTAGTATGGGAGAACAAAGTGCAAGACCTCCAGCAACATATAATCTTACCATGTGTCATTTGAAATGGTTTTGTATATATTTTCATTTGTTTCTTATTCTTATTTCCACATCTCAGCTATAAATTGCTAAAGTAGAAAGCTCCTGCTAGATATTGGCCCTGCTATCAGACATTCATACATCCTACAACACTCAGCACATGCCAGTGTCATAGCAGGAGCTCTGTCATCACGGCTTCCTCATTCATCTGCAGCTTCGGTGCCCTTCAGTGGTCTCTGTAGTAAGGCAGACTCTTTATTCACGTCAATAGTGAAAGACCTAAATATTTCTTCTTAGTATCATTTATTTCTGGATATATAGTATATTCAGCTAGCCAATTCTTTTCAAGTTCATCTAGATAAAAATAATATAATGGCTATACTTTTTTTTTTTAACTTTTTTTTGGGAGCGGGGAGGCGGGTTGGGGAGGGAGGGGGATGGGCGAGCCACTTCTATTGGTCTTTCATTTCTCTATTTTCATCCATCTTTGTTCTTTGGCCCGTGTGGGCCTCCCATTGCAGTGTTCTCTCTCCTTGCGGAGCACTGGCTCTGGGCGCATGCACTCCAGAGCTCCGACTCGGTAATTGGACACATCGGTCCAGCCGCTCCGCAGCACGTGGGATCTTCCCAGGCCAGGGATCGAACCGGCACCCCTTGCACTGCAAGGCGGTGTCCTTACCCACTGGACCACCAGGGAAGCCCCTAATGGCTGTACTTTTAATTGTCTTCTTCTTTTTATAACATTTATTTATTTGGCTGTGCTGGGTCTTTGTTGCTGCAGGCGAGATCTTTCAGTTTTGGCATGTGAACTCTGAGCTGGGAGATCTAGTTACCTGAGCAGGGGTTGAACCCCAGGCCCCCTGCATTGGGAGCTCGGAGTCTTAGCCACTGGAGCACCAGGCAAGTTCCTTAATTTTCTTCTGATTATAAAAACAATACAGTATAGCAAGTGGAGAAAAGAACAAAAAATAAAAATTACCCATAACTCCCCTACTCAGAGATAAGATTTTAATACTATAAAATATTTTCTCTCCAGATTTTCATATTTATCCCAAAGAAAGCATCAGAGAGGCTATGGATCTTTTCATACTGTAAGCATTAAGGTGCTTATGATAGCATTCTTTATTATGTTTAAAATGAAAAACAACATATTGTTCAAAAGAAGGAATTATTTGGGGGAAGAGTTCATAAGAATTGGTGTTAATTCTTTTTTTGGTAGAATTCCAATTCAGCAATGAAGTCTAGGTTCTTCTTTCTGGACAGGTTTGATTCAATCTTTTACTTATTAAAGGCTTATTCTGATTATCTATTACTTTTTTTTTTTTAACATATATTACATTTCATTTCCTTTTAAAACAGTAAAGTAAAAATGGCATTTGTTGTATCCAGGTGGTATGTATGTACATTCTTTTTTTTTCTTTCTTTTTATTTTTTAAATTATGAAAAACAATGCATCTACTGGAGACTTGGAAAATACAGAACAGTGTTGCATAAAGCTCCACTAAATATTACAACTATTTTCTATTTTTAAGCAGATACATTAAGATTTTAATTGAAGTTTCAGTATCAATCTCTCAAGAATTAATAGAATTAATAGAAAGAAAACTAGAAGGATCAGATTATCTATTTATTCTTGAGTTAGTCTTAGCAGTTTACGTTCTTCTAGAAAATTTTCCATTTAATTTTATTTGATGTTCAACTGTTCATAGCATTTCTTTAAAATCCATTTCTCCATGGTTAGTAGTAATGTCTCCTCTTTCATGTATGATTCTAGTATTAATAATTTGAGCCTCTTTACCTTTTTAATGGTCTATCTTGCTAAAGTTTGCCAATCTTGTAGATATTTTCAAAGAACCTGCTTTTTGTTTTATTAATTTTCTCTATTGTTTTTCTATTCTCTATTGTTTTTCTATTCTCTATTTCATCTTTTTGCTCTAATTTTTATTATTTCACTCCATTTGTTTGCTTTGAGTTTAGTTTGTTCTTTTCCAGTGTCTTAAGGTAGAAGGTTAGATTATTAACTTGAGATTTTTCTTCATTTTAAATCTAGGAAATTTTTTTTTTTTTGGCATGTTTTGTTTTGTTTTGCTTTTTGCCTCTAAGTCACCATTCATTTTTCATCCATATTTTTATTCTTTGGCATGTGTGGGCCTTCCATCACAATGGCTACTCTCGTTGCAGAGCACTAGCTCCGGGCGCATGCAGAGTGCTGGCTCGTAATTGGACACACCTCTGCATGTGGGATCTTCCTGGGTCAGGGATCAAACTGGTGCCCTTTGCACTGAAAAGTTGACTCTTTACCCACTGGACTGCCAGGAAAGCCCTGAATCTAGGAATTTATGACTGCAAAGTTCCCTCTAAGCACTGTTTAGCAGCATCCCTTGACTTGCAATATGTTGTATCTTGGTTTTCATTCAATACATTTATTTCCCTAATGAGTTTTTTTTGCTGCATTGATACATCTTTTTCTAGTCTTCACTTTCAACCTATTTGTATTTTTGAATCTAGAGTGTGTTGTAGCTAGCGAAAAGTTGGATCTGGTTTTGTAAATCCAGTTTTATAATCTCTGCTTTTGGGTGGATTACTGAATCCAGTCTCATTTAATGTTATCATTGATGTGGATGAATTTATGTCTGCTATTTCATTTTTTGTTTTCTGTATGTCTCAAGCCTTTTTTGCTCCTCTACTTTTCCTTTCCTTCCTTCTTTTGCACTAAGTGAATATTTTCTAATATAATCTTTATTCTTAAAGTTAGTCTTAGCAGTTTACGTTCTTCTAGAAAATTTTCCATTTAATTTTATTTGATGTTCAACTGTTCATAGCATTTCTTTAAAATCCATTTCTCCATGGTTAGTAGTAATGTCTCCTCTTTCATGTATGATTCTAGTATTAATAATTTGAGCCTCTTTACCTTTTTAATGGTCTATCTTGCTAAAGTTTGCCAATCTTGTAGATATTTTCAAAGAACCTGCTTTTTGTTTTATTAATTTTCTCTATTGTTTTTCTATTCTCTATTGTTTTTCTATTCTCTATTTCATCTTTTTGCTCTAATTTTTATTATTTCACTCCATTTGTTTGCTTTGAGTTTAGTTTGTTCTTTTCCAGTGTCTTAAGGTAGAAGGTTAGATTATTAACTTGAGATTTTTCTTCATTTTAAATCTAGGAAATTTTTTTTTTTTTGGCATGTTTTGTTTTGTTTTGCTTTTTGCCTCTAAGTCACCATTCATTTTTCATCCATATTTTTATTCTTTGGCATGTGTGGGCCTTCCATCACAATGGCTACTCTCGTTGCAGAGCACTAGCTCCGGGCGCATGCAGAGTGCTGGCTCGTAATTGGACACACCTCTGCATGTGGGATCTTCCTGGGTCAGGGATCAAACTGGTGCCCTTTGCACTGAAAAGTTGACTCTTTACCCACTGGACTGCCAGGAAAGCCCTGAATCTAGGAATTTATGACTGCAAAGTTCCCTCTAAGCACTGTTTAGCAGCATCCCTTGACTTGCAATATGTTGTATCTTGGTTTTCATTCAATACATTTATTTCCCTAATGAGTTTTTTTTGCTGCATTGATACATCTTTTTCTAGTCTTCACTTTCAACCTATTTGTATTTTTGAATCTAGAGTGTGTTGTAGCTAGCGAAAAGTTGGATCTGGTTTTGTAAATCCAGTTTTATAATCTCTGCTTTTGGGTGGATTACTGAATCCAGTCTCATTTAATGTTATCATTGATGTGGATGAATTTATGTCTGCTATTTCATTTTTTGTTTTCTGTATGTCTCAAGCCTTTTTTGCTCCTCTACTTTTCCTTTCCTTCCTTCTTTTGCACTAAGTGAATATTTTCTAATATAATATTTTAATTTATGTAATTTTACCACTATTTTTTGAGTTATTTTCTTAGTGGTTGCTCTAGGGCTTATCATAATCAATGACAGATTTACACTAACTATTCCAGTGATATGTAACAATGCTACTCCAACTTATCTCTCGACTTTCTTTCCTATTTTTGGTGTTATTATTTTAGATATCTATGTATAGTTTCAATAATAAACCTATGCCTATTATTTTAATTTGATATCTTTTTTAAAGGTGAAAGTAAATGCCCACAAGAAAAAATCTAATCACAGACTTTATATTTTTGGCAAAAATTAACTTAAGATGGATTGTAGACCTAAATGTAAAATGCAAAACTGCAAAACTCCTAGAAGATAACATGGAAGAGGAAACCTAGATAATTTGGAGGTATAGTGATGCCTTTTTTTAAGAAAGAACAACAACCACACAATCCATGAAGAAATAATTGATAAGCTAGATTTCATTAACACTAAAAATGACTGCTCTGTGAAAGATGGATGTTAGGAGAATGAGAAGACAAGCCACAGACTGGGAGAAAATATTTGCAAAGGACACATCTGATAAAGGACTATCTTTCAAAATATACAAATAACTCTTACAACTCAACAATAAGAAAACAAATAACCCAATTGAAATAAATGGTCTAAAGACCTAACAGACATCTTGTCAAAGAAGATATAAAAATGGCTAGTAAACATATGAAAAGATGCCTCACATTGAATTCTCATTGGGTAAGTACAAATAAAAGCAGCAATGATATATAACTACACAACTATTACAGTGGCCAAAATCTAGAATGCATTGATACATCTTTTCTAGTCTTCACTTTCAACCTATTTGTTTTTTGAATCTAGAGTGTGTTGTAGCTAGCGAAAAGTTGGATCTGGTTTTGTAAATCCAGTTTTATAATCTCTGCTTTTGGGTGGATTACTGAATCCAGTCTCATTTAATGTTATCATTGATGTGGATGAATTTATGTCTGCTATTTCATTTTTTGTTTTCTGTATGTCTCAAGCCTTTTTTGCTCCTCTACTTTTCCTTTCCTTCCTTCTTTTGCACTAAGTGAATATTTTCTAATATAATATTTTAATTTATGTAATTTTACCACTATTTTTTGAGTTATTTTCTTAGTGGTTGCTCTAGGGCTTATCATAATCAATGACAGATTTACACTAACTATTCCAGTGATATGTAACAATGCTACTCCAACTTATCTCTCGACTTTCTTTCCTATTTTTGGTGTTATTATTTTAGATATCTATGTATAGTTTCAATAATAAACCTATGCCTATTATTTTAATTTGATATCTTTTTTAAAGGTGAAAGTAAATGCCCACAAGAAAAAATCTAATCACAGACTTTATATTTTTGGCAAAAATTAACTTAAGATGGATTGTAGACCTAAATGTAAAATGCAAAACTGCAAAACTCCTAGAAGATAACATGGAAGAGGAAACCTAGATAATTTGGAGGTATAGTGATGCCTTTTTTTAAGAAAGAACAACAACCACACAATCCATGAAGAAATAATTGATAAGCTAGATTTCATTAACACTAAAAATGACTGCTCTGTGAAAGATGGATGTTAGGAGAATGAGAAGACAAGCCACAGACTGGGAGAAAATATTTGCAAAGGACACATCTGATAAAGGACTATCTTTCAAAATATACAAATAACTCTTACAACTCAACAATAAGAAAACAAATAACCCAATTGAAATAAATGGTCTAAAGACCTAACAGACATCTTGTCAAAGAAGATATAAAAATGGCTAGTAAACATATGAAAAGATGCCTCACATTGAATTCTCATTGGGTAAGTACAAATAAAAGCAGCAATGATATATAACTACACAACTATTACAGTGGCCAAAATCTAGAATACTGACAACATCAAATGCTGATGAAGATGTGGAGCAACAGGAACTCTCATACATCACTCAGGACAACACAAATTGGTATAGCCACCTTGTAAGACCGTGTGGTGGCTTCTTATAAAACCAAACATATTCTTATCATATGATCTAGCAGTTCTGTTGTTTGGTATTTTCCTGAACCAGTTGAAAACTTGTATCACACAAAACCCTGCACAGGGATATTTTCAGCAGTTTTAGTCATTACTTGGAACCAAGATGTCCTTCAGCAGGTGAAAGGACAGATTGGTACATCCAGACCATGGAATATTATGTAGTGCAAAAAGAAATGAGTTATCAAGCCATGAGAAAACAGGAAGGAGGAATCTTAAGTGCATATCACTAGTGAAAGAAGCCACTCTGAAAAGGCTGCCTACTATATGACTATGAGACATTCTAGAGAATGTTAAACTATGAAACATTAAAAAGATCAGTGGTTTCCAGGGTTGGGGTGGGTGAGGGTGGGGAGATACATAGGCAAAGCGTATTCTGGGGGCAGTGAAACTGCCCTGTATGATATCATAATGATGGATGTGTCATTGTACATTTGTTGAAACTAATAGACAAATGTATAATGCCAACAATAAATGTTAAGTTAAACTATAATCCTTGGGTGATTATGATGTGACAATATGGGTTCATCCTTGGTTTAAAATGTACCATTCTGGCTAGTAATGTTGTTGTTAAACACTGTTAAGTAACAACAATGAAAACCTTCCCCCAGAATATCTTTCTTGTAAATTCCACTTTCTCTTCATTGACAAGAACTGTTTTCATGATCACTGTTATCTATAGAAGAGTTTGAAAGAAATACCTTAGCTCTGTAGCCTCTGAAGTTGAAAAAGACAAAGGGGAAAGAGTGAAAATGGCTTTGGGGTCATCAGTCCATTATGTGACACACCCTAGTTCATATCACTTGTAAATGGTGTAGGTCAACTCAGCCTCTCTAACAGTCTGCCTGCAGGTGTTCAGCGAGTCTACTTAGAGTATACAAATGATTAGTATAACATTTTTCCATTTTATGAGACAAATAAAAGCAGCAATGATATATAACTACACAACTATTACAGTGGCCAAAATCTAGAATACTGACAACATCAAATGCTGATGAAGATGTGGAGCAACAGGAACTCTCATACATCACTCAGGACAACACAAATTGGTATAGCCACCTTGTAAGACCGTGTGGTGGCTTCTTATAAAACCAAACATATTCTTATCATATGATCTAGCAGTTCTGTTGTTTGGTATTTTCCTGAACCAGTTGAAAACTTGTATCACACAAAACCCTGCACAGGGATATTTTCAGCAGTTTTAGTCATTACTTGGAACCAAGATGTCCTTCAGCAGGTGAAAGGACAGATTGGTACATCCAGACCATGGAATATTATGTAGTGCAAAAGAAATGAGTTATCAAGCCATGAGAAAACAGGAAGGAGGAATCTTAAGTGCATATCACTAGTGAAAGAAGCCACTCTGAAAAGGCTGCCTACTATATGACTATGAGACATTCTAGAGAATGTTAAACTATGAAACATTAAAAAGATCAGTGGTTTCCAGGGTTGGGGTGGGTGAGGGTGGGGAGATACATAGGCAAAGCGTATTCTGGGGGCAGTGAAACTGCCCTGTATGATATCATAATGATGGATGTGTCATTGTACATTTGTTGAAACTAATAGACAAATGTATAATGCCAACAATAAATGTTAAGTTAAACTATAATCCTTGGGTGATTATGATGTGACAATATGGGTTCATCCTTGGTTTAAAATGTACCATTCTGGCTAGTAATGTTGTTGTTAAACACTGTTAAGTAACAACAATGAAAACCTTCCCCCAGAATATCTTTCTTGTAAATTCCACTTTCTCTTCATTGACAAGAACTGTTTTCATGATCACTGTTATCTATAGAAGAGTTTGAAAGAAATACCTTAGCTCTGTAGCCTCTGAAGTTGAAAAAGACAAAGGGGAAAGAGTGAAAATGGCTTTGGGGTCATCAGTCCATTATGTGACACACCCCTAGTTCATATCACTTGTAAATGGTGTAGGTCAACTCAGCCTCTCTAACAGTCTGCCTGCAGGTGTTCAGCGAGTCTACTTAGAGTATACAAATGATTAGTATAACATTTTTTCCATTTTATGACTTTTAGATTTGTAGTTACCAGAGCCAGACAGAGGATTGAGAGAATTCATGATCCATGAGATGACATTAAGAGGACTGGAAAGTTGTTGTCTGAGAAAGAGCTAAAAAGAATGTAGATTCAATCATGCAATAAACAGACTAGTTTAATTCAGCCAGGGTTAAGGGAGAAAGGAAAGTGGTTTGTAGAATTCCATCTACCAAAATCAAGGTATAATAAATAAAAAACAGGAGTCGTTCCTGGTGGATAAGTGACTAAGACTCTGTGCTTGCAATGCAGAGGGCCTGGGTTTGATCCCTGGTCAAGGAACTAGATCCCACATGCTGCAACTAAAGAGTTCAAGTGTTTCAACTAAAAACATCTGGCATGCTATAACAAAAATCAAAGATCCCATATGCCTCAACCTGGTGCAGCCCAATAAATTTTTTAAAAATAATACAAGTTAAAAATACCTTTTAGGGGCTTCCCTGGTGGTCCAGCGGGTAAAGAGTCTACCTTGCAGTGCAAGGGGCACCGGTTTGATCCCTGGCCCAGGAAGATCCCACATGCCACAGAGCGGCTGGACTGGTGTGTCTGATTACGAGCCAGGCTCTAGAGCGCATGCGCCCAGAGCCAGAGCTCTGCAACTAGAGAGGCCACTGTGATGGGAGGACCACACAGGCCAAAGAATAAAGATGGATGAAAATAAATAAATAAATAAATAAATAAATAACCAATAAAAAAGGGGCCAAAATTTTTTAAAAGATTCATTTAAAAAAACCAGTAACTTTTAAATAATAAAGCTGAAAAAACAAAAAGGTAAAATAAACTCAGGGAACAAGCTTCTCTTTGTAAACGTGTATCCTCAGAGTTGTGTCTTGCCTGGAATCTCATATAATAAGCAGCCATCTCTGGTCTGATGGTCTGCAGCCATGTCTACGTGCCTGGATGTTACAACTTCACTTCTGTCCCGTTAAGTGTCCTTCCAACCATGTGGGCTTTTAGTATTAAATTTAAATATACTAAATTTAACAGCCTCTCTAAGCCCCGGGACAGTCTACTTAGAGTATTGAGTATAACATTTTTTCCATTTTATGACTTTTAGATTTGTAGTTACCAGAGCCAGACAGAGGATTGAGAGAATTCATGATCCATGAGATGACATTAAGAGGACTGGAAAGTTGTTGTCTGAGAAAGAGCTAAAAAGAATGTAGATTCAATCATGCAATAAACAGACTAGTTTAATTCAGCCAGGGTTAAGGGAGAAAGGAAAGTGGTTTGTAGAATTCCATCTACCAAAATCAAGGTATAATAAATAAAAAACAGGAGTCGTTCCTGGTGGATAAGTGACTAAGACTCTGTGCTTGCAATGCAGAGGGCCTGGGTTTGATCCCTGGTCAAGGAACTAGATCCCACATGCTGCAACTAAAGAGTTCAAGTGTTTCAACTAAAAACATCTGGCATGCTATAACAAAAATCAAAGATCCCATATGCCTCAACCTGGTGCAGCCCAATAAATTTTTTAAAAAATAATACAAGTTAAAAATCCCTTTTTAGGGGCTTCCCTGGTGGTCCAGCGGGTAAAGAGTCTACCTTGCAGTGCAAGGGGCACCGGTTTGATCCCTGGCCCAGGAAGATCCCACATGCCACAGAGCGGCTGGACTGGTGTGTCTGATTACGAGCCAGGCTCTAGAGCGCATGCGCCCAGAGCCAGAGCTCTGCAACTAGAGAGGCCACTGTGATGGGAGGACCACACAGGCCAAAGAATAAAGATGGATGAAAATAAATAAATAAATAAATAAATAAATAACCAATAAAAAAGGGGCCAAAATTTTTTAAAAGATTCATTTAAAAAAACCAGTAACTTTTAAATAATAAAGCTGAAAAAACAAAAAGGTAAAATAAACTCAGGGAACAAGCTTCTCTTTGTAAACGTGTATCCTCAGAGTTGTGTCTTGCCTGGAATCTCATATAATAAGCAGCCATCTCTGGTCTGATGGTCTGCAGCCATGTCTACGTGCCTGGATGTTACAACTTCACTTCTGTCCCGTTAAGTGTCCTTCCAACCATGTGGGCTTTTAGTATTAAATTTAAATATACTAAATTTAACCAGCCCATGAATAATACTTTTGTATAAATCATAGGAATTAGTAATCACTGGGATAATCTTACATTTGGTATTTAAAGTGCAATGTTTAAGGAATCTGCCATATCACTCATGTGCTTTCAGTTTCACTTGCATTATTCATTTCAGAATTACAATTTTAAGTTGATAGGCATAATACTTTGGCTAATTTAATGAATAGATCTTCAGTTTTTAGGATAACCTGAGATTCACTAAATGAGTATTAAATTAGCTCATGAATTGTTTTGCTTGTTTACCTTGTCAAGCATTTGAAGTCTTAAAAGAGAACAGTAAATATGTGAAATTTGCAAATGCTGCTAAAATATTAAAGGAAGTCACAGATGAACTTGGGATACTGGTAAATGGTAATGATTATTACAAGGAATTCAGCTCATTGAGTTTGAGTTAATCAAATATTAATCAAAGAGTGAGGAACAATGATTCATATTTAATCAGAACTATAAAGAGCTTGACTTGTAAATTGTACTTAAACTGTAAGGAAGTTAGGTTTTAAATGTTGTAGTTTCTCTGCACAAAGGTCCTTGTTGGACTCTGAAGGCTAGATGTTGACACATTTTCATTCTGGATGAATAGAGGCTTTATGTAGCGATTCAGTGTTTACGCAGTCCATAGCCCTTGTCTATGCAAAGACAATGAGCTGGTTAATGCCAAATATGAAGGGAGCAGTGGGTTCCAAGAATTCGCTGTGCATTCTGGTTATTGGAAGGGATCTTGCTCTAAGATCCCAGTCACGATAGTTCTTGTGTAACATTCTATAATATTTTTTAAAAATCACCTTTTCTAACTATGAAGAGAGACCTGATCTTGGACCATAGCAAACCAAAGATGTCCCATTCTGCAGGTTTGATGATTCTGACAATGGAGCTGAATTTACCCTGCTCAGAAGATTCCCGAATATATGACTTTGGACCCGGGTTCTCTTGGTGAGAGGCTCTAAGACTCTACAGAAAAGGGAGGACTTGATATTTTCTGTAGAACAAATGAGTTTAGACTATGTCAACATCCTGCCTTGTTCAACAGAACTTCAGTTTATTTATTTTGGTGTGTGTGTGCTTAGTCACTCAATCATGTCCAATTCTTTGCAACCCCATGGACTGTAGCCCACCAGGCTCCTCTGTCCATGGGATTCTCCAAGTAAGAATGCTGGAGTGAGTTGCCATGTCCTCCTGCAAGGGATCTTCCCAACACAGGGATCAAACCCAGGTCTCCCACATGGCAGACTGATTTTTTACCATCTAAGTTGCCAGGGAAACCCTATTTATCTTGGTAGATGTCAGAATTGCTGGCATGAGAAAGTATCCTTCAGTTCACTGTCCTCCAGGGAGTATTTTCCTGTTTACATACCTACATTGATTATCAGTAGATGTCCTGTTTTGTCAGAAGGAAGAGAGGGCTTACTTGGTGGTTCTTCACATCGTCTCCCTGTCATGGCGCTTTGGGAGAAGGCATTCGAGTTTGAGGGTTTTTTTTTTTGGTAGATGCGCTTCTTGACGTAGACAGCATGTATCCACTTTGATAATGAGTCTCCTATTTCTTGATGCCAATCTGCTTCCCAAGTAGTCACAAACTCTCTAATGTACTCCTTCCTAAAACCTCTATTACTGCAGCAAAGCATTCTTTGTCAACTGGCTTTATTTTCATTTTAAAAAATTTATCTGACACTTTCAAGAGGAACTTCACAAAGCCCTATTGTGTGAGCTTGTTTGTGCTTGTGCTCAGTCACTCAGTTGTGTCTGACTCTGTGACCCCGTGGATGGTAGCCTGTCAGTCTCCTCTCTGTCAATGGGATTTCTTTCTCCAGGGATCTTCCTGAGTCACGATAGTTCTGTGTAACATTCTAAATATTTTTAAAATCACCTTTTCTAACTATGAAGAGAGACCTGATCTTGGACCATAGCAAACCAAAGATGTCCCATTCTGCAGGTTTGATGATTCTGACAATGGAGCTGAATTTACCCTGCTCAGAAGATTCCCGAATATATGACTTTGGACCCGGGTTCTCTTGGTGAGAGGCTCTAAGACTCTACAGAAAAGGGAGGACTTGATATTTTCTGTAGAACAAATGAGTTTAGACTATGTCAACATCCTGCCTTGTTCAACAGAACTTCAGTTTATTTATTTTGGTGTGTGTGTGCTTAGTCACTCAATCATGTCCAATTCTTTGCAACCCCATGGACTGTAGCCCACCAGGCTCCTCTGTCCATGGGATTCTCCAAGTAAGAATGCTGGAGTGAGTTGCCATGTCCTCCTGCAAGGGATCTTCCCAACACAGGGATCAAACCCAGGTCTCCCACATGGCAGACTGATTTTTTACCATCTAAGTTGCCAGGGAAACCCTATTTATCTTGGTAGATGTCAGAATTGCTGGCATGAGAAAGTATCCTTCAGTTCACTGTCCTCCAGGGAGTATTTTCCTGTTTACATACCTACATTGATTATCAGTAGATGTCCTGTTTTGTCAGAAGGAAGAGAGGGCTTACTTGGTGGTTCTTCACATCGTCTCCCTGTCATGGCGCTTTGGGAGAAGGCATTCGAGTTTGAGGGTTTTTTTTTTTGGTAGATGCGCTTCTTGACGTAGACAGCATGTATCCACTTTGATAATGAGTCTCCTATTTCTTGATGCCAATCTGCTTCCCAAGTAGTCACAAACTCTCTAATGTACTCCTTCCTAAAACCTCTATTACTGCAGCAAAGCATTCTTTGTCAACTGGCTTTATTTTCATTTTAAAAAATTTATCTGACACTTTCAAGAGGAACTTCACAAAGCCCTATTGTGTGAGCTTGTTTGTGCTTGTGCTCAGTCACTCAGTTGTGTCTGACTCTGTGACCCCGTGGATGGTAGCCTGTCAGTCTCCTCTCTGTCAATGGGATTTCTTTCTCCAGGGGATCTTCCTGACCCAGAGATGGAACCCGCTTCTTTTGCATTACAGGTGGATTCTTTACCACTGAGCCACCAGAGGCTTCCAGAAGTGATTTCGAATCACCTGGCGTCCTCGGGGTGGCAGGGATTTAGGACTGTTTTCAGCCACAGGCTTGGGAACAGACCACAGTCCCATGGCCTGTGTCTCCAGGCCGGCCTTCTAGGGGGCCAAGGAATACTGCCAATCCCTGGCCCTGTGCTGGTGTCCTCTCTCAGCTCTGCTGACATCCTTGCCTCCGGAGGCTGACATCTAGATGGGGCTCTCTCCTCCTCTCCAGCTGTGGCGCCAGGTCCAAGTGTGGAGGACAGTGTAGCTGAGGTTCCATCACCCTCTGGAACACAGCGCTGCTCACATGTTTCTGCCCTACAGACCACCTGGAGAATCTTAGCAGAAATGCACATTCTCGCCTACCTTCCTTCTCTCTTCTTCCTCCTTCCCTTCCCCTCTTTCTCTTTCTTTTTTCTTTTTCTTTCCCTTTCTTCCTTCCCCTCATTCCCCTTTTCTCTTTCTCTTTTACTTCCTTTTTGCAGTCTTCCCTCCTTCCTTCCTTCTTTTCCTTTCCTCTTGTTACTAAGACTCCTGTACCTAATTAAGGTTATATGGTTTCTGTCTCTTCTATAAACCCAAGTTACACTTCAAAATATCTCATACCCATACATTAGCATTCAGGGGAAAGTATGTGTGGTGGTGAAGGAGATGTGCCGAAAACTCATTTTTGTGATTCCAATGCTTTTTAAAAATGTCTTCAAATTCAAAAATGACTGCCTAGATTCACTGTGGATACTTGTTTATAGTGTGCCCAATAAGACTCTGAAGATAATTTTATATCACTTATCTTTACTTTCTTTTGAAAAATAAGGCTCAGCTTTTTAAAATATTCACTCTTTAGAAAAAAATATGTTCTTACTAGATTCTGCTGACAGGACTGCTATTGATCTCAGAATCCCCATTAGTATTTATCATTGATTAAAAAAAAAACCTTACATTTTGAAGTGGTTTGACTATTATGCAAAAATGGGGGAAATTGTTTTCCATAATTATTAAAAAGTTTTTTTTAACTTTTTTTAAAAAATTTAAGTTTTGTTGGGCTTACCTGGTAGCTCAGTGGTGAAGAGTTCACCTGCCAATGCAGGAGACATGGATTCCATCCCTGATCCTGGAAGATCCCACATGCTGTGGAGCAACTAAGCCTGTGAGCCACAACTAGTGAGCTTGTGCTCTAGAGCCTCAGAGCTGCAACTATTGAGCCCATGTGTCACAACTATTGAAGGTTGTGTGCCCTAGAGCCCAAGTTCCATAAAAAGAAAAGTCACCGCAAGAAGAAACCTGCTCACCTCAACTAGAGAGTAGCCCCTACTCCCTGCAACTAGAGAAGACCCTGCAGCAGCAGTGAAAACCCAGAATAGCTAAAAATAAATACATACATAAAATTTTTTAAATAAATTAAGTTTTGTTAAAAAATAAGAACTGAAAAAAAAAAAAAAAACCCAACCCAGAACTGAACTGAATAAATTTGAAGATTTGATTGGCCTTGTTCAGTGATTCATGAACCAGGCAGCATTTCATCTAACAAATACAGATGTACCTTGGAAAGTATTTTCTGTTTGGATCCAGACCACCACAGCAAGGCAAATATCACAATAAAGTAAATCATGAAAAAGTAAATCATGTTTTTTTCCCAGTGCATATAAAATTTTTGTTTCCCAGTGTTCACACATTTTTAAATGTAAATATTTAAAATTTTTATTTATTTAGTTGGCTGCATTTGGTCTTAGTTGTGGCAGACAGGATCTTTAGTTGTGGCATTCAAATTCTTGATTGCAGTTGTGAACCCTTACTTGTTGGCACGTGATCTATGTGGAGGCCCATATGAAGGTCAAAGGTGTGGAGCCCTGTACTAAGGTCACAGAATAAACATCTCTGGAATGGACCAAGCCCCATTGTAACTGTTGCCATGAGCCTCCGGATCCAAACCGGCCAATTTCCCAACCCTATAGTATGTAAAATTATCACCCTACTATCCACCCTATAGTATCCTAACCAATCACCTAATGCAACCAATCCAGTAGGAATTTTCTTTGTCTTGAGGCTGTAAGAATTAGCTGCAATTCTGCAGAAGTGTTTGGTTCTCCTTTGAGCTTGCCTGCTGTTCTGACAGAGTCTCCCACTGTAATAAATTTTATTTTCCTCTCATTCTGCCTCATGTCTGGAAATTCTTTTCCAACCCATGCACAGACCATGACAATCTAGTTCCCAGACTAGGACAATCTAGTGCCCAGCCCAGGACTTGAACCTGGACCCCATGCACTAGGACCACGGAGGGGTCCTTAGATCCCACATGCTGTGGAGCAACTAAGCCTGTGAGCCACAACTAGTGAGCTTGTGCTCTAGAGCCTCAGAGCTGCAACTATTGAGCCCATGTGTCACAACTATTGAAGGTTGTGTGCCCTAGAGCCCAAGTTCCATAAAAAGAAAAGTCACCGCAAGAAGAAACCTGCTCACCTCAACTAGAGAGTAGCCCCTACGCTCTGCAACTAGAGAAGACCCTGCAGCAGCAGTGAAAACCCAGAATAGCTAAAAATAAATACATACATAAAATTTTTTAAATAAATTAAGTTTTGTTAAAAAATAAGAACTGAAAAAAAAAAAAAAAACCCAACCCAGAACTGAACTGAATAAATTTGAAGATTTGATTGGCCTTGTTCAGTGATTCATGAACCAGGCAGCATTTCATCTAACAAATACAGATGTACCTTGGAAAGTATTTTCTGTTTGGATCCAGACCACCACAGCAAGGCAAATATCACAATAAAGTAAATCATGAAAAAGTAAATCATGTTTTTTTCCCAGTGCATATAAAATTTTTGTTTCCCAGTGTTCACACATTTTTAAATGTAAATATTTAAAATTTTTATTTATTTAGTTGGCTGCATTTGGTCTTAGTTGTGGCAGACAGGATCTTTAGTTGTGGCATTCAAATTCTTGATTGCAGTTGTGAACCCTTACTTGTTGGCACGTGATCTATGTGGAGGCCCATATGAAGGTCAAAGGTGTGGAGCCCTGTACTAAGGTCACAGAATAAACATCTCTGGAATGGACCAAGCCCCATTGTAACTGTTGCCATGAGCCTCCGGATCCAAACCGGCCAATTTCCCAACCCTATAGTATGTAAAATTATCACCCTACTATCCACCCTATAGTATCCTAACCAATCACCTAATGCAACCAATCCAGTAGGAATTTTCTTTGTCTTGAGGCTGTAAGAATTAGCTGCAATTCTGCAGAAGTGTTTGGTTCTCCTTTGAGCTTGCCTGCTGTTCTGACAGAGTCTCCCACTGTAATAAATTTTATTTTCCTCTCATTCTGCCTCATGTCTGGAAATTCTTTTCCAACCCATGCACAGACCATGACAATCTAGTTCCCAGACTAGGACAATCTAGTGCCCAGACCAGGAGTTGAACCTGGACCCCATGCACTAGGACCACGGAGTCTTAGCCACTGGACCACCAGGGAAGTCCTGTTGTAGTGTCTTAAATTTGCAGTAGCATTATATCTAAAAAAATAGTGTCCATACCTATATTAGGGCTTCCCAGATGGCTCAGTGGTAAAGAATCTGCCTGCAATGCAGGACCTGTGGGTTCCATCTCTGGGTTGGGAAGACCTCCTGGTGAAGGAAATGGCAACCCACTCCAGTATTCTTGCCTGGGAAATCCCATGGACAAGAGACACCTGGCAGGTTACCGTCCATGGGGTCATAAAGAGTCGGACATTACTTAGTGACTAAGTGACAACAAATACCTTAATTAAAAAATACTTTATGGGGGCACTGTGCGACGGCCTGGAGGGGTGGGATGGGGGTTCATACATATGACCTAATCTGGGATCATACATATCTGTAAACAACAAAACTCTGTAAATGTAAAAAGTAAAATAGAAATTAAAAATAAACTTTATGAATAAAACAAAAACAACAACAACAAAAATACTTCATGGCTACAAAATGCTAGCCCCTATTTGAGTCTTCAGTGAGTCATAATCCTTTTGTAATAGTAACATATAAGATCACTGATCTCTATAACAAATACAGTAGCAATGAAAAAGTTGGAAATAATTGGAGAGTAACCAAAATGTGACACAGAGACAAGAGGTAAGCAAATGCTGTTGGAAAAATGGCACCGGCAGCCTTCCCGATGCAAGATTGTCACAAACCTTCTGTTTATAACAAATGCAGTGTCTGTGAAATAGAAACACACTAAATAGAAGTAAGCCTGTTGAGAGCTCCTGTGAGGTGGTAGAAAATGGAAGGTTTTTATAGGCAGAAGGAGGGGCAAGAAAACATTAGGCAAAGAAAAGACTGTTTCAGACCTGGCCTTCTGTAGGAAAGGGATCTTTATCCTGCCAATTACCCCAGTGTTGAGCAGGAAACTTCAGATGGACTGTTTCAGAGATCACATTTCTGGAAGGGACTGAAGCTGCAATGAAGTCTTCGTTTGGTGTCACTGGAGGCAAATGACTCTCTTTGGGGCTTACTGCTGCTTTTTCTTTTTTCCAAAAACAGTTTCTGGTCCTTAATTTTGGAACTGAAGACCCTGTAGTCATTATTTGGTACGGCGTGTGCCCTGTACCTTGTATTGGCTTGTATATTCTTTCCTATTTTTTTTTTTTAAACTTTTGTAGCAGCAGCTGATCTCATTCACTTAGCAAAGGCACCGGGTTTCCTCGCTATGTTATCATGTCAGATGTGGTCAACGATATCCTGTTTCTGCAGGAACAAGTACAACTTCCTGCCTGCCGCACAAGCAGAAGCTGCCCTTGAGAATGAAGAAATTCCACCCAGAAAAGTATTCTAAAAATTATTATAAATTAGCCTTACAAGAGAGGAAGCCCTAATGGCAGCTAAACATGGTCAATACCACTCTGTGCGCATTTCTAATTTCCCAACCTTCGCCAAAAGAGCCATGAGCAGATCAAGAAGATGCTGATAGCGTTGCTGGGAGTGGTGTACCAGTACACCCTTTAGGCACTGCTTGGCTGACGGGAATGCCTTAAATCTGTGAGGCTGACTACTATTAATTTCAAAGATGGGTGGGATGCTTGCTTGGGTTTGGGTGGTCAGTAGAGGCAGGCAGATGGGCTTGGGCCCTTCGAAGAGCTCCTAGTCACCACCGAACTAAAACAGGAGGTCGAAGCTGCATACCGCACATGGGTGCACTCTCTCCTAAACAAGGACTCATATGTCATGCTGCCAGTTACTAGTTCTGGCCAACAGGATTTCCATCACTTCTCTGGCACCTAAAAATCATTTACATATGAATACAATGCTAGCACTGCTAAGCATTTCCTATGAACCAAGGGTAGTTTATTTTATTCTTTCAACGACCCTTTGAAAAAGTGATTATCCCTGTCTTGCAAATAAGCAAACTGAGACTGGCAGAAGTTAAGAAACTTGCTAAAAGTCCAGGAGAACAGCAAGAGGTGAGTGCAGATATGGTTGCCCTGAGTTCAGGCAATAAGGAGGTGCATTGGCTGCAGATAATTTAAATGTAAGAATAGGCCATTCTTTATGCTGTGCTCAGTCGTGTCTGACTCTTTCCAACCCTCACGGATTGTCTCCCACTAGGCTCCTATGCCCATGGGATTCTCCAGGTAAGAATACTGGAGTGAGTTGCCATGCCTTTCTCCAGGGAAATCTTCCCAACTCAGGGATTGAACCCTGTGTCTCATGTCTCCTACATTGGCAAGCAGGCTCTTTACCACTAGCACCATCTGGGAGGCTGATAGAAGGAATACCTGTCTAATATATTGTAAGATGAGTGCTTTAAAATTTTCCTTGCTTTTGGCCTGGAGTAGAGCCTTTAAACTTTACTGTTTTCTCTCTAAATTCATACCATGTAGTCTACAGTAATCAAAACTACTTTAAAGACTACATATAGACAAAAAAAAGAAAATTCAAGGAGCCTCGGTCTGTTTTTCTGGTCTGTGGAAGACAGCTCCTTTTGGGTCTTGAATCCATCATGAAGCGTATTTCTTATGTCTTCTAATGAGAAATTATATTTTTATCAGACTGCCGTTAAAGGTCTTGTCTAACTTGTTCGTAAAAGTTTTGAACTGCAGAGAAGAGCAATGGCCTCATACACTTCCCTGCAGGTTTACATCACCCTTTGGTAAGCACCATCAACCACATGCAAATCCACTTGGCTGTACATCACCAGGGCTACCCAAGTGTCCCCAAACACCTAAAGGTGTGGTATGGGAGACTGCACTGGGTGCCTTGTTAAACCTACTGATGTTGTATCTACCTACTTTTTTCCTGATCTGACTTGTTAGTAAGTGTGGGGGCCATGTCAAAAAAGAAATGAGGTTAATTGTAGCTGACTTTGTTAGTGGATCTGTTATACAGCTCCCAATGGTCACATTTCCTTTCTAGGGAAAACATTATTTGACATCTTTTGAATCTTAGATTAACATTACCAAGACATAGTTTCTAGATATAATAATAGCCCCAGTCATTGCCATTTTATTGAGTGCCTTCTCTGTGCCTGGCATTGTACTAAGGGCTTTATTTATGTTATCCCATTGAATTCCTCCCAGATGGAGAATGAGGGCCAGGGTTGTTTCATTGCTTTTCCAGATCCATCTGGCTTATATGAGACAGCTGGCATCAATCACACATCTGTCTAATTTGCAAGCTCACTCTCATAACTGCAGCTCTGATCACCTGATGATATCCTGTGCAAATCAATAATGCACTTTCCAAATGTGTGCTGTGTCATCTGTTATACGCCTCCCCTCTCCAGGAACCACATCTTACTCCTTTCTCTCTCTCTCTCTCTTTTTTTCTTACTTCTCATTTAGCCCAGTACTTGTTACTTAAGAAATCTCTAAATAAAGTTTTGTTGAGTAAATGCATTTAAAAAATGTCTATGTATAACCACAGTGTTCCTATATCTAAATATTAGAAGGGCTTTTTGTCTTATCCAGCACCGTTTTCTTGCCCACAGGGATTACAGACAGTGGCACAATTATCTCTGTGTTTCTGGTAATCAGGGTTTCTCATAATGTCCTCTCTACCCAAGGTTTAAAGAGAGCTGTTGTTTTAGCTTTTTCAATCGGATGATCATTACCTGTGCAAAGAACACAAAGCAAAATGCAACACGGGTAGTTTCCTTTTCTTTCCGGGACATTAACTTTTCACCAGCTGCCAGATATGAACTTATACTACTGTATTCTTTGTCTCTAAACATAAATTACTTCTTCTATTGCTTTAATCTTACTCTTTATGAAATGGGTGGTAATTTAAAAATTTTTTTGATTTATTTATTTTTGGTTGTGCTGGGTCTTCCTTGCTGCTTAGGCTTTTTTTCTGGTTGTGGAGAGCAGGGGCTACACTTCACTGCAGTGTGTGGGCTTCTCTATTTGGTGGCTTCTCTTGTTGAGGAGCACAGGCTCAGTAGTTGTGGCACGTGGGCTTTAGCTGCTCCATGGCATGCAGGATCTTTCTGGAGCAGGGATCAAACATGTGTCCCCGCATTGGCAGGAGGATTTTTAACCACTGGACTACCAGGTAAGTCCTGAATGGCCATCTTTAAATCCACAATGTGTAGGGGCAATGCCCTTAAAGCTGAACGCTCAACACTTCTAAGCCTAAAGTTTCATTCTTTTACTTATTCATGAAATCACATTTAAAAAAATTATTCTAATACTGTCAGAATATTGGGAGAAAAAGTTGATAAATGCTCCATGATACCTTAAGAATGTTGAAATATGTGTGTATACATAGTAAAATCAAAACTGGAGAAAAAAGCAAAAATGATTGTTTCACTCTTTAAAATAAAAATGTATTCTACTTTGGCTTTGACTAATATCTACCAATTTTTGCCTCCTTGCCTATTCTGAATAATACACATGCATACACACAGAAGAATATGTGCTCAGCAAGTATGTTTTTCCAGGAGATAGTAGGGGACAGAGGAGTCAGGTGTGCTGCAGTTCATGGGGTTGCAAAGAGTCTGACACAACTTAGCAGCTGAACCACAGTATGTTTTGATAGTGGTCTTTTCCCAGACGGGATTGTTACGTTTTGGTCAGTAATCTGGAATGGGTTTGACATTCAACGTACCGTGGTCACTTACTGACTGGTCCCCAGGAAGGGAACTGGTTGGCAGAAATCAAGATCTTTACCTGCTCTAGGGTTATATGCATCAGACAGGTGAACCTAGCAAATGTCAGAAAGAACGCTGAACTCAGGAGAGGCAGCCAGGAAAAAATAAGACTGGAGCAACTCCAAGTCGTAGAGGAGCCAGATGAAAGTTGGATGTGAGGCGGGGATACATGGATAAAGGAGGTCACCTGTATGGTGATGAATGGAAACTAAATTTTTGATGGTGAGCACACTGTAGTATAGACAGAAGCAGAAATACAATGAATGCCATATACATTAAACTTAAAAAAAAAAAAAAGGTTTTCCTGGTGGTCCAGTGAGTAAGGACACCGCCTTGCAGTGCAAGGGCACCGGTTCGATCCCTGGCCCGGGAAGATCCCACATGCCCTGGAGCGGCTGGACCGATGTGTCCAATTACCGAGTCGGAGCTCTGGAGCGCATGCGCCCAGAGCCAGTGCTCTGCGACAACAGAGGCCACTGCGATGGGAGGCCCACACGGGCCAAAGAATGAAGATGGATAAATGAAAGACCAATAGACGTGTCCGGCCTGCCCCCCTCCCTCCCCAACTCGCCCCTCCCCCGCCCCAAATAAAAGCCAGATGTGAATCTGGGTTAAAGAGAATACCACAGTAAACCAAGGGAAAGACGTGTTTCTAGACTATGTCTGTTAACTGATCTCATCAAGAAGGCTTGTCCTTTTTTTTTTAAATTTGTTTAAATTTTGGTCTCTTTTATTGGTTCTTCATTTATTTATTTTCATCCATCTTAATTCTTTGACCAGTGTGGGTCTCCCATCGCAGTGGCCTCTCTCGTTGCAGAGCACTAGCTCTGGGAGCATGTACTCCAGAGCACTGGCTCCTAATTGGCCACACCGGTCCAGCTGCTCCGTGACACGTGGGATCTTTCCATGCCAGGGATCGAAACGGCGCCTTTTCACTGCCAGGCGGATTCTTTACCCACTGGATCACCAGGGAAGCCCTTGTCCATTTTTTTTTTTTAAAGATTTATTTATTTTGGTGCGGGTGGGGTGGGGAGGGAGGGGAGCAGGCGGGCCACTTCTATTGGTCTTTTATTTGTCCATTTTCATCCATCTTCGGCCCGTGTGGGCCTCCCATCGCGGTGGTCTCTGTTGTCGCAGAGCGCTGGCTCTGGGCGCATGCGCTCCAGAGCTCCGACTCGGTAATTGGACACATCGGTCCAGTTGCTCCGCGGCACGTGGGATCTTCCCAGGCCAGGGATCGAACCGGTGCCCCTTGCACTGCAAGGCGGTGTCCTTACCCACTGGACCATCAGGGAAGCCCCCTTGTCCATTTTTTAATCTCCTTTTTTATCCATGCTGTGTCTCTCAAAAAGTGGTAGAAGTTCATTGCTCCTTTAAGTGCTATTTACACACCTACTCAATTCATTTAGTGAATCCATTCATTAACCACCATTATGAGGGACATTACTTGACATTAAGGATGCAAAAATGAGTTAAGTCAATATTTTCAGAGTAGCAAGTGAACCAACCACGCCAATCGATACACCTGTTCTCCATTGTAACATAAAATGAAGCAATTGGAAAGCTCTATCTCTAAATCAATGTTACAGGCTGTAATAAAAAGAATACATTATTATGTGGTGTGCATGCTTATCAAAGTGCATTATAAATGTAGCATTAAGTATTTTATTTTATTAAACTTTTATTTATTTATTTTTGGCTGTGCTGGGTCTTTGTTGATGTGTGGGTTTAGCTGCTCTGCGGTATATGGAATCTTTCTGGTTCAGGGATCGGACCTGAGTCTCCTGCATTGGCAGACAGGTTCTTATCCACTAAGCCACAAGGCAAGCCCAGCATTAAGTATTTTAAATATACAACCTGTACATCTCAAGCCTTACCAAGACATGACTAGAAAATAAAATCACCTGAATGTCCCAGACCTTACCAGAATGTACAATTTGACACATCTAAATAAAGTCATAGGAAACTCAGATGGTAAAGAATCTGCCTGCAATGCAGGAGACCTGGGTCAGGAAGATCCTCATGGAATGGTTGCCCACTCCAGTATTCTTGCCTGGAGAATCCCCTGGACAGAGGCGCCCGGCAGGCTACAGTCCATGGGGTTGCAAAGAGTTAGATATGACTGAGCGATGTAGGAGGGAAATAAAGTCACACTTTCAACAATAAATTGTTACATATTGAGTCCTTGCTTATGAAATTAATTCACTTTGATGTCTCTTCCTCTCTCCTTTCTCTATACACACACACACGGTACTACTATTTTTGATTAAATCATTTGAGGATAAGTTGCAAACACCATGACCTTTCACTTCTAAATACCTGATCATATCTCCTAGATAACTAAATACCTAAATACCAACAAGAATATTCTCTTACATAACCACAATGCAGCAATCCAACTGGGGAAATTGGCAACAGAGACATGCTACTATTAACCAATACACAGCCCATATTCAAATTTTACCAAATACCCTAACAATTAAATGTTCTTTGTGGCATTTATTCCTTGTATCCAGGAATTCAACCTGGGATCACACCTTTTATTTGGTTGTCCTGTCTCTGATCTCCTGTACTCTGGAGTGATTTTTCAGTCTCTCTGTGCCTTCTGTGAACTTCACATTCTTGAGCACGGGCTTGTTGTCTGCGGAATGTCCTTCGGTTGGGTTCTCTCCTGATCATCTCAGGTTATTTTTCAGAGTTTCCCAAGGTGCTGCCTCCTGTGTAATGTGGAGCCAGTCCTTCTGGTTCTTCCGTCTGGCTGGCTGACTTCACTGCCCTCCAGGGGGCCGCTACTGCTCCTCTTGAACTTTAGGAGGCTGGGCTGTCTCCTTCTGACGTCACCACTCAGATCCTTGCAGACTTCTGAGATGGTGTTGCACGCCCATGGCCTCTCTCTCCAAACGCTGGAGGGTGCTCCTCAATTCCTCACAGCAACCCTGAGCCTAGGCTCTAGCTTTTTAAAAAATTTGCACTCAATGTTGAGGGTATCACAAGCATAAAACAGAATAATATCAACCTGCTACTGAAAAGTTACTCCTCTCAGGCCTTCCCAGGGGTCCAGTGGATAGGACTCTGCGTTTCCAGCACAGGGGGCTGGGGTTTGATCCCTGGTCAGGGAACTAGATCCCACAGGCTTCGGAGTTTGCCTACCTCAACTAACGATTTCTCACGATACAACGAAGACCTGGAACAGCCAAACAAATAAATAATAAAAAGAAAAAAAGAAAGAAACACTGCTCTTAGAGTTCACAGGCTAACACATGACCCCAGAGTTGTTTAATAAAGTACTTCTTGCCTCCATATGGGATTCCCTTGTAGCTCAGCTGGTAAAGAATCTGCCTGCAATGCAGGAGACCCCAGTTCAAGCCCTGGATTGGGAAGATTCCCTGGAGAAGGCATAGGTTACCCACTCCAGGATTCTTGCCTGGAGAATTCCACAGCTTGTCCATGAGCTTCGAAGAGCATGACTGAGCAACTTCACTTTTTTCCTTTTCTTTCATTGCCTCCATGTGGAAGACTCAAACTCACTCTACCACAAAGGCCCCCATAATGTTCCTGTTAGGAAGTCCAGACCCAGCAATGCTCCAAGCCTAGAGGGAAAGACATGGTTCTCTATGCCCTGGCTTCCTGTTTTAGGAACACTGTCTTCCAAGGATGAGTGATGCTAAAGAGACCCGCCCCCTTCCCTGGGAACCTCACTTTTCAAGATTAGACTCGCTTAGCTCAGCACCCTCTCAGACACATTTATTAAAATTAGGCTGTCTAGTTTTATGCAACACCACAGGTGGGACACCAAGCACCCAACCTGGAAACACAGCCGCACGCCAAGTACAATTCCTCTATGGCCTTTGCTCCATCAGGCGTTGGGAGAGCAGTCCTGGAGGGTCCTTCTGGTTCTTCCGTCTGGCTGGCTGACTTCACTGCCTCCAGGGGCCGCTACTGCTCCTCTTGAACTTTAGGAGGCTGGGCTGTCTCCTTCTGACGTCACCACTCAGATCCTTGCAGACTTCTGAGATGGTGTTGCACGCCCATGGCCTCTCTCTCCAAACGCTGGAGGGTGCTCCTCAATTCCTCACAGCAACCCTGAGCCTAGGCTCTAGCTTTTTAAAAAATTTGCACTCAATGTTGAGGGTATCACAAGCATAAAACAGAATAATATCAACCTGCTACTGAAAAGTTACTCCTCTCAGGCCTTCCCAGGGGTCCAGTGGATAGGACTCTGCGTTTCCAGCACAGGGGGCTGGGGTTTGATCCCTGGTCAGGGAACTAGATCCCACAGGCTTCGGAGTTTGCCTACCTCAACTAACGATTTCTCACGATACAACGAAGACCTGGAACAGCCAAACAAATAAATAATAAAAAGAAAAAAAGAAAGAAACACTGCTCTTAGAGTTCACAGGCTAACACATGACCCCAGAGTTGTTTAATAAAGTACTTCTTGCCTCCATATGGGATTCCCTTGTAGCTCAGCTGGTAAAGAATCTGCCTGCAATGCAGGAGACCCCAGTTCAAGCCCTGGATTGGGAAGATTCCCTGGAGAAGGCATAGGTTACCCACTCCAGGATTCTTGCCTGGAGAATTCCACAGCTTGTCCATGAGCTTCGAAGAGCATGACTGAGCAACTTCACTTTTTTCCTTTTCTTTCATTGCCTCCATGTGGAAGACTCAAACTCACTCTACCACAAAGGCCCCCATAATGTTCCTGTTAGGAAGTCCAGACCCAGCAATGCTCCAAGCCTAGAGGGAAAGACATGGTTCTCTATGCCCTGGCTTCCTGTTTTAGGAACACTGTCTTCCAAGGATGAGTGATGCTAAAGAGACCCGCCCCCTTCCCTGGGAACCTCACTTTTCAAGATTAGACTCGCTTAGCTCAGCACCCTCTCAGACACATTTATTAAAATTAGGCTGTCTAGTTTTATGCAACACCACAGGTGGGACACCAAGCACCCAACCTGGAAACACAGCCGCACGCCAAGTACAATTCCTCTATGGCCTTTGCTCCATCAGGCGTTGCAGAGCAGAATGGTCCTTCACACACCCCTACTACAGCTGGGTTTTCATTCCTGATCTCCGGTAAACAAATGCTTGGGCAAGAGTCCATCGACCCATCCCCCAGGAACAACTAGCAGTTTTCAGACATAAGAAATTCTAAATCTAGACTGAGAAAAAAATTATAACTCTTCGGGAGCATAATTGAGCAGAAGATACACCCGACTGACGTGACCAAATACATGACTGTTTAAAGAATTTACATTTGGCTTCCTTGCTTGCATTTTGGCTTTCTTTAAGAAAATCTGAATACTTCCTTGCCCTCGTATCTACAAAACTAAAAGATCCATTGAAGCTATGTTTACAAAAACTGATTTAGCAGTTTGGCCCCAAAGATAAATTCCAGTCTCTACCCAAGAAGTTGATGTGGTTTATAATTTCAAGACTGGAAGGTTTTCTAGCCTCAACTATTTTTACTATTTTAAGGCCAATTTGCAGCTTCTTCAAATATGCCCGACCATTCCAGTTTTGCCACCCAAAGCCCTCTCTCATCTTGTGCTTCTGCCAAAAAAGAATATGTTGCTGATCTGTGATTCCTCTCCTTGTTTTTTCGCTTCCAGACTCTTGCTTCTGTGGGCCTCCTGTCTTTAATACATACAATGCAGGAGACCTGGGTTCAATGCCTAGGTCAGGAAGATCCCCTGGAAAAGGGAATGGCTACCCACTCTAGTATCCTTGCAGGGAGAATTCCATGGACAGAGGATCCTGGAGGGCTACAGATCATAGGATTGCAAAGAGTCAGTTACAATTGAGCAACTAACACTTTCATCACCCTAATCTCTCAACCTTCAAAGACCTACTCCAATGTCGTTTCCTGACCTTCCCAACTGGAGATGATCGATCTTTTCTCTTAAAATCTCACAGCAGAATGGCCCAGTGGTTAAGACTCTGAGTTTTCACTGCAGGGGGCATGGGTTTGATCCTTGATCAAAGAACTAAGATCCTGCATGCCATGTGGTGTGATCAAAATAAAAATTAGATTGTGGTGATGGTTGCACAATATTATAAAAAAGAAAAGAACTGATGTTTAAAACTTGAAAAACAAATCCCACAGCACAATATTTGCACCTTCTTTCTTACAGTAATTATGTTCTACCTTATGTTGCAGATACTGGGTTCAGGTCTTATCTGTTCCACTTGATTTTCTTGAGGCTGGTGACAAAGCTGTGCTCACCTTGGTATCTCCCCATCACCTCTCATGGTACCTTGTAAATAGTAGACATGCAATATATTTTAGAGTTGAATTAAACTAAAATCTAGTGAATAAAATGCATGCATGCCAAGTCGCTTTGGTCCCTTCTGATTCTTTGCGACTCTGGACTGTAGCCCACCAGACTCCTCTGAAAACAGGATTCTCCAGGGAGGAATACTGGACTGGGTTATCCTGCCCTCCTTCAGGGGATCCTCCCAACTTAAGATTGAACGCACATCTCTTATGCCTCCTGCATTGGCAGGTGGGTTCCGCTATCTAGGAAGCCTAGTGAATACAGTGTTTCACAGGAAATTGATAGCTCTGACCTAAATTACATCACATGGCAAGTCTGCAAATATTAGTTTAAGACTGAAAGAGGAAATGTTTCAATCTGCTGTCCAGTTTTGCCACCCAAAGCCCTCTCTCATCTTGTGCTTCTGCCAAAAAAGAATATGTTGCTGATCTGTGATTCCTCTCCTTGTTTTTTCGCTTCCAGACTCTTGCTTCTGTGGGCCTCCTGTCTTTAATACATACAATGCAGGAGACCTGGGTTCAATGCCTAGGTCAGGAAGATCCCCTGGAAAAGGGAATGGCTACCCACTCTAGTATCCTTGCAGGGAGAATTCCATGGACAGAGGATCCTGGAGGGCTACAGATCATAGGATTGCAAAGAGTCAGTTACAATTGAGCAACTAACACTTTCATCACCCTAATCTCTCAACCTTCAAAGACCTACTCCAATGTCGTTTCCTGACCTTCCCAACTGGAGATGATCGATCTTTTCTCTTAAAATCTCACAGCAGAATGGCCCAGTGGTTAAGACTCTGAGTTTTCACTGCAGGGGGCATGGGTTTGATCCTTGATCAAAGAACTAAGATCCTGCATGCCATGTGGTGTGATCAAAATAAAAATTAGATTGTGGTGATGGTTGCACAATATTATAAAAAAGAAAAGAACTGATGTTTAAAACTTGAAAAACAAATCCCACAGCACAATATTTGCACCTTCTTTCTTACAGTAATTATGTTCTACCTTATGTTGCAGATACTGGGTTCAGGTCTTATCTGTTCCACTTGATTTTCTTGAGGCTGGTGACAAAGCTGTGCTCACCTTGGTATCTCCCCATCACCTCTCATGGTACCTTGTAAATAGTAGACATGCAATATATTTTAGAGTTGAATTAAACTAAAATCTAGTGAATAAAATGCATGCATGCCAAGTCGCTTTGGTCCCTTCTGATTCTTTGCGACTCTGGACTGTAGCCCACCAGACTCCTCTGAAAACAGGATTCTCCAGGGAGGAATACTGGACTGGGTTATCCTGCCCTCCTTCAGGGGATCCTCCCAACTTAAGATTGAACGCACATCTCTTATGCCTCCTGCATTGGCAGGTGGGTTCCGCTATCTAGGAAGCCTAGTGAATACAGTGTTTCACAGGAAATTGATAGCTCTGACCTAAATTACATCACATGGCAAGTCTGCAAATATTAGTTTAAGACTGAAAGAGGAAATGTTTCAATCTGCTGTTAATTTGCCAACCACAACTTTGGCTAAACACTAACAAAGACAAGCATTGTAAATAAAGCCCCCTCTCAGTCAAAACTAATGGCCATTTGATGACAGAGGAGAACAAGCGGTTAGTAATGATTCCAGGGTTAGTGAGCTTGAGACGTTTGAGAAGAGCAGAATTTCCGCTAGATGAGAAATAAAGTGCTTCTGCTGTCTCTACTATTTTGCTGGCTACACTGAAGGGAAAATACAAAGCAGAAACAAGAATGTAATAGACTAAACAAAGATCTTTAGTGACACATTTCTGGTGATGTTTTGGTCATTGTATCACTGTTGTCAAAAAATAGTTACTGAAAGCCTATCAGAATGGGCTGCTAATCAACTAACTCAATTGTAATATAATGAGATGGAAAAAAATATTGTATAACAAATGTACACCTTTCTTATGGATACAGCGCCAGGAAGCCTGTAAAGAATAAACAGTGCTTCCCTGCCAAGGTATAGGTGCTTCAAAGTCTTCTGAGGAACGAAGAAAGTCAAAAGAGAGAATGATTTGCAATTGGGGTGAGACAGAGGGAGAAGGGAAAGAAAGGAAGAGAAGGAAATGAACTTGAGCCATAGTCATGTTTACTGGAATATGATGAACTCACCAAGATGAGGTTTCCCCAGGACAAACTTGGTATCTCCCCATCACCTCTCATGGTACCTATGTACTAATAGACATGCAATATATTTTAGAGTTGAATTAAACTAAAATCTAGTGAATAAAATGCATGCATGCCAAGTCGCTTTGGTCCCTTCTGATTCTTTGCGACTCTGGACTGTAGCCCACCAGACTCCTCTGAAAACAGGATTCTCCAGGGAGGAATACTGGACTGGGTTATCCTGCCCTCCTTCAGGGGATCTTCCCAACTTAAGATTGAACGCACATCTCTTATGCCTCCTGCATTGGCAGGTGGGTTCCGCTATCTAGGAAGCCTAGTGAATACAGTGTTTCACAGGAAATTGATAGCTCTGACCTAAATTACATCACATGGCAAGTCTGCAAATATTAGTTTAAGACTGAAAGAGGAAATGTTTCAATCTGCTGTTAATTTGCCAACCACAACTTTGGCTAAACACTAACAAAGACAAGCATTGTAAATAAAGCCCCCTCTCAGTCAAAACTAATGGCCATTTGATGACAGAGGAGAACAAGCGGTTAGTAATGATTCCAGGGTTAGTGAGCTTGAGACGTTTGAGAAGAGCAGAATTTCCGCTAGATGAGAAATAAAGTGCTTCTGCTGTCTCTACTATTTTGCTGGCTACACTGAAGGGAAAATACAAAGCAGAAACAAGAATGTAATAGACTAAACAAAGATCTTTAGTGACACATTTCTGGTGATGTTTTGGTCATTGTATCACTGTTGTCAAAAAATAGTTACTGAAAGCCTATCAGAATGGGCTGCTAATCAACTAACTCAATTGTAATATAATGAGATGGAAAAAAATATTGTATAACAAATGTACACCTTTCTTATGGATACAGCGCCAGGAAGCCTGTAAAGAATAAACAGTGCTTCCCTGCCAAGGTATAGGTGCTTCAAAGTCTTCTGAGGAACGAAGAAAGTCAAAAGAGAGAATGATTTGCAATTGGGGTGAGACAGAGGGAGAAGGGAAAGAAAGGAAGAGAAGGGAAATGAACTTGAGCCATAGTCATGTTTACTGGAATATGATGAACTCACCAAGATGAGTCTCAGTGACCTCAGGCACACTCAGGAATTTTTACAAAATCACAAAAGCTTGAGGCGACTGCCTTTCTTATGAAAGCCTGAAAAGTGGCCAAATTCTGCATCATGGTTTTTGTGGGAAATAGAGACAGTTCTGGTGCTAGAGCCCGCGTCAGAGGAGATCCAGAGACTTTAAGTGGGTGAGAATCCTCAGAAACTATGGGGACTTCCCCACCCTCTGAAAATGAGAGGCTTTGAAAAGAATTTCCCCCAGAGCACAGAAATAGAGAGGCCCTTAAACAAAATTGACATTACAACAACTAGTGGTCACAGGCTTATAATCTAATAGTCTAGGGATATTAGTGCATGACTTATTTACATAAACACTATCTCCATTTATAAAAAAGGCAAATAATGCTTGAGGCTGTATAACACAGTGTTTATGAGCACCAACTCTAGAGCCAAATGTCTCAGTCTAATTCTTGGTTTCACTTTTTTCAGCTATGTGATTCTGGGTACTCTTCCTGCCTCACTTTCTTTGTTTGAACAGTGGGGAAAATAAAAATACTTATCTGTGGGCTATGAGTTTAACAAAGCCGATTATCCCTCGGTGAGACTAAAAAATTGGTTGACTATCTAACCAATGAAAGTAGAAATGTCAACTGTATTACTAGATATCACTCTTCACAGTAACAGGGAACTCTGACTGGTGAATTGCATGGGGAGGGGGAGGAGATAGAAAAAAATCTGTAAATACCTGAAGGACATGTCAAACTTTGGGTTTCCCTGAGTACTGTTAAGTGTGAAAAGTGTTTTTTGCTCAGTCATGTCCAACTCTTTATGACCCCATGGACTGTAGTCTGCCAGGCTCCTCTGTCCTTGGGATTCTCCAGGGAAGAATATTGGAGTGGGTTGCCATTTCCTTCTCCAGGGGATCTTCCTGACCCAGGGATCAAACCTGGGTCTCCTGCATTGTAGGCAGATTCTTTACCATCTGAGCCATCACAGAAGCCTCCCTGAGGATGGTGACTCTTAAAACCAGGTTTGACATTTCAGGATCCTTGTATTTCTACCAATAGCAATCCTACGGGAAATATGATCCAACAATCTTGCTCCTTGATATTTACCATAGTGGGTTGAAGTATTAGGTCCTTCCCCCAAACCTAAACACAAATGTTTATAACAGTTTTTATTAATAGCTGCCCAAACTTGAAAGCAGCCAAGTCCTTCAATAGGTGAATGGGTAGACACACTGTGGTACATTCATCCTGTGGAATGTTACACAGCAATGAAAAGAAATGAGCTATCAAACCAGGAAAAGACATGGAGCAATGTTATAAAGCTTCTTGCTAAGTGAAAGAAGACCGAAAAGGCTACATATTATACGATTGCAAGTACACGACACTGGAAAAGGCAAAAACTACGAGAGAGTAAAAAGACCAATGGTTGTCAGGAGTCTGAGAAAAGATGAGGAGGAGGAATACATGGTAGTTTTAACTCAGTATTCTGTATGAGGCTATCATGATGAATATGTGACACTGTGCATTTGACAAAACCCATAGAATCTATACCCAGTGTAAACTCTAATGACATATCAATTTTTGGTAAAGTTTTAACTCAGGTGGAACATTCTGGGTACTCTTCCTGCCTCACTTTCTTTGTTTGAACAGTAAATAAACTTATCTGTGGGCTATGAGTTTAACAAAGCCGATTATCCCTCGGTGAGACTAAAAAATTGGTTGACTATCTAACCAATGAAAGTAGAAATGTCAACTGTATTACTAGATATCACTCTTCACAGTAACAGGGAACTCTGACTGGTGAATTGCATGGGGAGGGGGAGGAGATAGAAAAAAATCTGTAAATACCTGAAGGACATGTCAAACTTTGGGTTTCCCTGAGTACTGTTAAGTGTGAAAAGTGTTTTTTGCTCAGTCATGTCCAACTCTTTATGACCCCATGGACTGTAGTCTGCCAGGCTCCTCTGTCCTTGGGATTCTCCAGGGAAGAATATTGGAGTGGGTTGCCATTTCCTTCTCCAGGGGATCTTCCTGACCCAGGGATCAAACCTGGGTCTCCTGCATTGTAGGCAGATTCTTTACCATCTGAGCCATCACAGAAGCCTCCCTGAGGATGGTGACTCTTAAAACCAGGTTTGACATTTCAGGATCCTTGTATTTCTACCAATAGCAATCCTACGGGAAATATGATCCAACAATCTTGCTCCTTGATATTTACCATAGTGGGTTGAAGTATTAGGTCCTTCCCCCAAACCTAAACACAAATGTTTATAACAGTTTTTATTAATAGCTGCCCAAACTTGAAAGCAGCCAAGTCCTTCAATAGGTGAATGGGTAGACACACTGTGGTACATTCATCCTGTGGAATGTTACACAGCAATGAAAAGAAATGAGCTATCAAACCAGGAAAAGACATGGAGCAATGTTATAAAGCTTCTTGCTAAGTGAAAGAAGACCGAAAAGGCTACATATTATACGATTGCAAGTACACGACACTGGAAAAGGCAAAAACTACGAGAGAGTAAAAAGACCAATGGTTGTCAGGAGTCTGAGAAAAGATGAGGAGGAGGAATACATGGTAGTTTTAACTCAGTATTCTGTATGAGGCTATCATGATGAATATGTGACACTGTGCATTTGACAAAACCCATAGAATCTATACCCAGTGTAAACTCTAATGACATATCAAGACTTTCCTGTTGATAACAACGTGTCTTCATTCATTCATCAGGTGGAACAGGTGGACCACATTAAACAAGATGTTGACAGTGAGAGAAACTATGTGCATATGTGAACTGTCTGTACTTTCTTCTCAAGTTTTCTGAAACCTAAAACTGCTTTAAAGTACATCTACTAATGAAATGCGGTTAAGCCCTACAAGAGGCATTAGCTCTGGTGAAGACTGAGGCTTCTAAGACAAGCAGGTCCTGCCATGGTTCTTTTCCTTGGCCTCTGGGCTGTTGGACTGTTTCAAGAACTGCCTTGAAGAGAACAGTCTGAAGTGCACTGCAGACTGGCAAACCTTGGTTCATCGCCTACATTCTGTATAGGCTGGTGGTCCATTGCCACCTGGTAAGTTGGAAAGTTTGGTTGAACCTAAGAACATCTTTTGGTGGGCTATGCACTATCTCAGAGAATGTGTATCAGAATTAAATGAGATAACATCAGCAAAATAATCAGAACAAGGCTTGAGACACGTAAATGTATATGATGGTTAGTTATAATTGTTATGGAAGTGAGTGGCTATGGTGTAACATTTTAATAGTTATATCCTCCCAAATTATAAGTGATATGCCATCAGCAATGTCAGATCAATATACCATATATATATGGATGGATCCATCCATACATATATTCATATAGACATACCCATAGATACAGATATAGCATATGCTTTCATTATACAATGGCTTGTATGTAACTTGGTGCTTGTCTTGTGTTCTTTTATGAACTGGTCATTCTTTCCTGTGGAATGTTACACAGCAATGAAAAGAAATGAGCTATCAAACCAGGAAAAGACATGGAGCAATGTTATAAAGCTTCTTGCTAAGTGAAAGAAGACCGAAAAGGCTACATATTATACGATTGCAAGTACACGACACTGGAAAAGGCAAAAACTACGAGAGAGTAAAAAGACCAATGGTTGTCAGGAGTCTGAGAAAAGATGAGGAGGAGGAATACATGGTAGTTTTAACTCAGTATTCTGTATGAGGCTATCATGATGAATATGTGACACTGTGCATTTGACAAAACCCATAGAATCTATACCCAGTGTAAACTCTAATGACATATCAAGACTTTCCTGTTGATAACAACGTGTCTTCATTCATTCATCAGGTGGAACAGGTGGACCACATTAAACAAGATGTTGACAGTGAGAGAAACTATGTGCATATGTGAACTGTCTGTACTTTCTTCTCAAGTTTTCTGAAACCTAAAACTGCTTTAAAGTACATCTACTAATGAAATGCGGTTAAGCCCTACAAGAGGCATTAGCTCTGGTGAAGACTGAGGCTTCTAAGACAAGCAGGTCCTGCCATGGTTCTTTTCCTTGGCCTCTGGGCTGTTGGACTGTTTCAAGAACTGCCTTGAAGAGAACAGTCTGAAGTGCACTGCAGACTGGCAAACCTTGGTTCATCGCCTACATTCTGTATAGGCTGGTGGTCCATTGCCACCTGGTAAGTTGGAAAGTTTGGTTGAACCTAAGAACATCTTTTGGTGGGCTATGCACTATCTCAGAGAATGTGTATCAGAATTAAATGAGATAACATCAGCAAAATAATCAGAACAAGGCTTGAGACACGTAAATGTATATGATGGTTAGTTATAATTGTTATGGAAGTGAGTGGCTATGGTGTAACATTTTAATAGTTATATCCTCCCAAATTATAAGTGATATGCCATCAGCAATGTCAGATCAATATACCATATATATATGGATGGATCCATCCATACATATATTCATATAGACATACCCATAGATACAGATATAGCATATGCTTTCATTATACAATGGCTTGTATGTAACTTGGTGCTTGTCTTGTGTTCTTTTATGAACTGGTCATTCTTTGATATATTTGTTTTATGAAATAGGTGCATGCAGGGAATTCCTAATCTTTTTATTTGGGAAATTTCTCTTATCCTTAGTTCAGCTGGTCCAAGTGGAACTGACATTCTTTCCTACATTGCCCAGGTCTTGGCTGACCAGTATGTCCCACTCTTAACAGTGATTTAAAAAAAATTTTTTATTGATATGTACCATTTTTTAGAGTCTTCACTGAATTTGTTGCAATATTGCTTCGGTTTTATGTTTTGGAATTTTGGTCACTAGGCAAGTGAGATCTTAGCACTCTGAGCAGGGACTGAACCCTCACCCCTACAATGGAAGGTGAAGTTTTTGCAAGGTTTTTTTGGGGGGGGGGGCACTTCTATTGGTCTTTCATTTATTTCCATCTTTGTTCTTTGGCCTATGTGGGCCTCCCATTATAGTGGCCTCTCTTGTTGCAGAGCACCAGCCCTGGGTGCGTGCACTCTAGAGCTCCAGTTCCATAGTTGCACACATTGGTCCAGCCGCTCCGCGGCACGTGGGATCTTCCCAGGCCAGGAATCGAACTGGCTCCCCTTGCACTGCAAGGTGGTGTCCTTACCAACTGGACCACCAGCAAAGCCTGAAGGTGAAGTTTTAACTACTGGACCACCAGGAAAGTCCCAGTAACAGTGATTATGAATAGTTTGAGAGAGGCATATGACTGAGTTGGTCAGGTGACTCAGTGGTAAAGAATCCATCTGCCAGTGCAGGAGACGCACATTTGATCCCTGGGTTGGGAAGATACCCTGGGGGAAATGACAATCCATTCCAGCAGTCTTGCCTGGGAAATCCCATGGACAGAGGAGCCTGATGGGCTACAGTCCATGGCGTAAAAGGGTCAGGTGCAACTTAGCGACTAAACAACTAAAAAACGTGACTAAATTGGTCCAAAGAAAGCCAGTCCCGAGATCTTGAATTTAATAATAGTTATATCCTCCCAAATTATAAGTGATATGCCATCAGCAATGTCAGATCAATATATATATATATGGATGGATCCATCCATACATATATTCATATAGACATGCCCATAGATCAGATATAGCCATATGCTTTAAAATTAAAATACCAATTTTTGGCTTGTATGTAACTTGGTGCTTGTCTTGTGTTCTTTTATGAACTGGTCATTCTTTGATATATTTGTTTTATGAAATAGGTGCATGCAGGGAATTCCTTATCTTTTTATTTGGGAAATTTCTCTTATCCTTAGTTCAGCTGGTCCAAGTGGAACTGACATTCTTTCCTACATTGCCCAGGTCTTGGCTGACCAGTATGTCCCACTCTTAACAGTGATTTAAAAAAAATTTTTTATTGATATGTACCATTTTTTAGAGTCTTCACTGAATTTGTTGCAATATTGCTTCGGTTTTATGTTTTGGAATTTTGGTCACTAGGCAAGTGAGATATTAGCACTCTGAGCAGGGACTGAACCCTCACCCCTACAATGGAAGGTGAAGTTTTTGCAAGGTTTTTTTTGGGGGGGGGGCACTTCTATTGGTCTTTCATTTATTTCCATCTTTGTTCTTTGGCCTATGTGGGCCTCCCATTATAGTGGCCTCTCTTGTTGCAGAGCACCAGCCCTGGGTGCGTGCACTCTAGAGCTCCAGTTCCATAGTTGCACACATTGGTCCAGCCGCTCCGCGGCACGTGGGATCTTCCCAGGCCAGGAATCGAACTGGCTCCCCTTGCACTGCAAGGTGGTGTCCTTACCAACTGGACCACCAGCAAAGCCTGAAGGTGAAGTTTTAACTACTGGACCACCAGGAAAGTCCCAGTAACAGTGATTATGAATAGTTTGGAGAGAGGCATATGACTGAGTTGGTCAGGTGACTCAGTGGTAAAGAATCCATCTGCCAGTGCAGGAGACGCACATTTGATCCCTGGGTTGGGAAGATACCCTGGGGGAAATGACAATCCATTCCAGCAGTCTTGCCTGGGAAATCCCATGGACAGAGGAGCCTGATGGGCTACAGTCCATGGCGTTGCAAAAGGGTCAGGTGCAACTTAGCGACTAAACAACTGGAAAACAAGACGTGACTAAATTGGTCCAAAGAAAGCCAGTCCCGAGATCGTTTTTGGAATTACTGAATAAAAAGCTCTTTCTCCTTTTAGAAAGAGCTAGAAAGTATGCCTTGGCATGGTGTCATCCTGAGAATGAGGTCAGACCCCAGGGAAAAAGAGGCTGGCTTTTGATGGGAAGAGCTGAACTACTGAATTCACTCATGCCTGAAGCTTTCTATGGAGAAATGTTTCAGTTTTCTCAGTGAATAAATTGCACTTTTGCCTTCCTGCCTCTGCAGCTGAAGGTAGGCAAATGAATAGGGTTCTCTTTGTCTATATATCCCAGCCTTTTGGGCATTAATATAAAAACTTGGTCCCCAGAGTGATCCACTAGCTGTCCCCTAGAACATCGTGATCTCCATAACTCTCCACTACCGCGTTGTGGGATGAGCTTAAATGAGTCACTGCACAGAGGCACAGATTGAGTTACTGGTCCTGGGTGCAGACCCTCCACGCCTCCACACACATTTGACAACACGTGCTGTCTTGTCCTGTCTTGCCTCTTCTCTCTCCCTCCTGACCTGTGTTTCTCTCTGGGTCTTCTGCCAGCAGTCTGATGCAACTTCTTGAATTCTTAAAACTGCAGGGGAATTTGACGGCCATTTGGGCACATAGTTCTTACGTAGAGCAGAGCAGGTGGAATTTCTGGCACTGTTTCAGACTGAAGATACAACAGTGAGTCTCCTGCAGCAGGATGTGGGGGAACCTCCCAGCCTAACCATCCTGTGCCTTCCAAGATCGGCTCCTGTTTATTGGTTCTACTTGACGCATGTTCTTGTCTCTCCTAACTCTTGGTTAATTGTGCCTCTCCTTTTTTGAAAAAAACATTATTTCTTTTTAATTGGAGGACAATTCCTTTACAATAGTGTGTTGGTTTCTGCCGTATATCCACACGAATTGCCCATAGGCATGAACACGTCCCCTCCCTCTTGAACCTCCCCCCCACCTCCCACCCCATCCCACCCCTCTGAGTTGTCACAGAACACTGACTTGAACCCCCTGTGGCATACAGCAAATTCCCACCGGCTATCTGTTTCACATATGGTAATGTATGTTTCAATGCTACTCTCTCACTTCGGCCTACCCTCTCCTTCCCCTCCTGTGTTCACAAATCTGTTCTCTATACCTGAATCATACCTCTTTTAATACTGTTTTACTTCTACACTTTGGCACACACTTTCACATTGTCCTCAGTTTTCTTCAGCCTCCATTGATGCCTTGGACCCTCTTAATTCTTTTAAGTTGTCCCTGTAGGAAGGCAAGTCTTATACATTCTGTTCCAGTCTGATGCATGAGACCTGGACACTGGTGAAGTCAAATTACTACAACGTAGTTTACTCTGATTCAAGCTCAGTGTGCCCCTGACCAGCACAGAAGGACAACCTTCCCTTGCCAGGCTTCCAGTGGACCTCTAGAGTTTCTGTGTCCTGCTCAGTGGCCTGTCCTCAGGCAGTGATCAGATGTGCCCTGGGCAAAGTCTAAAGCACATGCAGGGATTTCTCATTTACATGATGAGTGAATGACTGATGGGTGAGATCTTGAGGCACAGACTGGAAAATACTCCTCCTCATGTAATGGGGCCATTTTCATTGATATGTTAACCCATGTAACCCAGCACAGCTTCTGGATACTTTCTTGGTGTCCAGTAGACCCTCAGTATACTGGACAAACACACTCTGGGCAATCAAATAACTTTTCAGATACCTATGATGGTAGAATTCAGGTGTAAGTTACATGGAGCAAAGCAAAAACATACTGAGTGACTTCTATATGCAAGGCGCAAGTGAGGTGCTGGTCGTTCAAATGGTAAATCACTGAATTAAAATGTTATCATATCATATGTGTAAAATAGATAACTATTGAGAACATCGTATACAGCACAGGGAACTCTACTTAATGCATGGGGGTGACCTGAATGGGAAGGAAGTTCAAAAGGGATGGCACACATGTACATGTATAGCTGACTCACTTTGCTGGACAGTAGAAACCAACACCATATTGTAAAGTGACTAAAAGTGTTAGTTACTCAGTCATGTCTGACTCTTTGTGACTCCATGGACTAGAGCCCACCTGGTTCCTCTGTTCATGGGATTCTCCAGGCAAGAATACTGGAGGGGGTAGCCATGCCCTTCTCTAGGGGATCTTCCCAACCCAGGGATTGAATCCAGATATCCTGCACCTCAGGCAGATTCTTTACAGTCTGAGCCACCAGGGAAGCCTTTAAAGCCACTCTATTCCAAAATAATTAATTAATAAAATAAAACAAAACATTATTATAAATTGTGAAATGTTTGAATGAAAAGAACAGAAGGCAGAGACAGAATAGTAAGGGAGGGTGACCAGAGAGGGAAAGCCTTTCTGAGGACATGACATAAATTAGGACCAAAAAAAAAAGAAAAGATAGTAATCATACAAGTAGTTGAAGGAAGGGAGAGTGTTATGGCCAGAAAGAACAGCATATGCAAACTCCCTGGGGTAGGTACATTAAACAAACAGAAGGAAAATCAGAGTTGCCAAAGGATAGTGAATGAGGGATAGAAGAGTCCAAGATGAGAAGTGAGGTAAGGTCTGTGGCAGGAGGGAAGGCTACAGAGAGCTTGCACATAATTCTATCCTAAATAATAAAGTCACTGAAATGGGAGAATAACAGGAAATGATAGAAATTCCAAGTCAGTTTTGTTTCAAAGTGTGTGGAGAACAGGTCCTAGGATGCAGAAGAGAAAGTGGAGGAATTGGTGAGGAGGCTGATGCTGAGAGCATGGCCTTCAGAAGGAATGGAGGGCTTCTTCAATCAACATGAATTCCTGTTGGGTTCTCTCTGAGAAATGAGAAAAGGGGGAAGTAAATATGACTTAGGTTTCTTGCTTGAAAGTCTTAGTGACACCATCATGGGGAAATCTGAGGGGAGATTCTACACTGATGAGAGAGAGCAGAAATGCATTCAGGTTTTGGAATTAAGTTTCAGCTATGTGTGAGACAGACAGAAAGGAAAGTCCAGTGGGAAGTCAGAAGACATACTTGGAACCTGGAAGGGGAAGTCTGATCTACAGGCAGGAATTTGAGGGTCAATAGCATATAGATGGCATTTAAAGCCATGGGGTACACAGAAATCTGTTGCATTTCTATACACTAACAACAAAAGATCAGAAAGAGAAATTAAAGAAACGTTCTCATTTACCATTCCATCAACATTAGCAAAAATACCTAGGAATAACCCTACTTGAGGAAGCAAGAGATTTGTACTCCAAAAACTATAAAACAATCGTTAAAGAAATCAAAGATGACACAAACAGATGGAAAGAGATACCATGCTTTTCAGTTGGAAGAATCAATATTGTCAAAATGAGTATACTACTCAAGGCAATCTCCAGATTTGATGCAATCCCTATCAAATTACCAATGGCATTTTTCACAGAACTAGAATAACAAGAAAAAAAACTCAAAAATTTGTATGGAGACATAAAAGACCCCAAATTCCAAAACAATCTTGAGGGGAAAAAATGTAGCTGGAGAAATTGGGCTCCCAGATGTCAGACTCTACTGTAAAGCTACGGTCATCAAAACAGTATGGTACTAGTACAAAAACAGAAATATAGATCAATGGAACAGGACGGAAAATCCAGAAATAAACCTATGTACCTATAGTCAATTAATCTACAACAAAGGAGGCAAGAATCCACAATGGGGAAAAGGTAGTCTCTTCAATAAATAGAGTGGGAAAACTGGACAGCTACTTTAAAAAATGAAATTAGAATATTCTTTAACACCATACACAAAAATAAACCCCAAATGGGCTAAAGACTTAAATATAAGACTGAATACTATAAAACTCTTAGAGTAAAAAATAGGCAGGAAACCCTTTAACATAAATCACAGCCATGTCTTTTTTGATCCATCTTTTTAAAGCAATGGAAATAAAAATGAAAATAAACAAATGGGACCTAATTAAACTCAAAAGCTTTTGCACAGCAAAGAAAACCATAAACAAAACAAAAAGACAACCCACAAAATGGGAGAAAATATTCTCAAATGTTGAGACTGACAAGGGGTTAATCTCTCAAATTCATGTTTATGTGGTTCAATATCAAAAAAACAACCAACCCAAATAAAAAATGGGCAGAAAAACCTAAACAGACATTTCCAGAGAAGACATACAGGCAGTTAAGAGGTACATGAAAAAATCTCAACATCACTAGTTACTAGAGAAATGCAAATCAGAACCACAATGAGGTATTAGGTTGGTGCAAAAGTCATTTTGGTTTTGCATTGTTGAAAATTGCCATTTGATACTGGAATACATTCTTAAATAAATGTGGCTATATTATACATCATTTTAATGCACACTTCCCAAAGTCAAACTTGCACCAAGAAAGGGTCAGGGTCACTGTTTGGTGGTCTACTGCCCATCTGATCTACTACAGCTTTCTGAATCCCAGTGAAACCATTACATCCGAGAAGTATGCTCAGCAAATTGATGAGATGCACCAAAAGCTGCAATGCCTGCAACAAATATTGCTCAACCCCAATTCCTCTCAGCAGCAATGCCTGACCTCATGTCACATAGCCAATGCTTCGAAAGTGGAATGAATTAGGCTAAAAGTTTTGCCTCATTTGCCATGTTCACCCGACCTCTTGCCAACTGACGATCACTTCTGCAAGTATCTTGACAACTTTTTGCAGGAAAAATACCTCTACAACCAGTAGGATGCAGAAAATGCTTCCCAAGAGTTTGCTGAATCCCAAAACATGGGTTTTTGTTTTTGTTTGTTTTTTTTTTTAATTTTTTTATTTTACTTTTTACTTTTACAGAGTTTTGTTGTTTATAGTTATGTATGATCCCGGATTAGTCATATGTATATCTCCACCACCCCACCCCTCCAGGCCGTCGCACAGCACCCCTGCAGGATCCCTTTTTCTCACAGTGCAATGACAATAGCTATTTTTTTCACACATAATAGTATAGTTTTTTTTTTTTTTTAAAGATTTATTTATTTATTTATTTATTTTGGGTGGGGGTCGGGTTGGGGAAGGAGGGGAGCGGGTGGGCCACTTCTATTGGTCTTTCATTTCTCCATTTTCATCCGTCTTTGTTCTTTGGCTCCTGTGGGCCTCCCATCGTGGTGGCGTCTGTTGTTGCAGAGCGCCGGCTCTGGGCGCGTGCGCTCCAGAGCTCCAGCTGGGCGATTGGACACATCGGTCCAGCCGCTCCGCGGCACGTGGGATCTTCCCAGGCCAGGGATCGAACCGGTGCCCCTTGCACTGCAAGGCGGTGTCCTTACCCACTGGACCACCAGGGGAAGCCAATAGTATAGGTTTTCATGCTACTTCCTTTATGCCTCCCTCCCACTGTTCATTCAAGCATGGGGTTTTATGCTGCAGGAATTGACAAACTTATTTATTGTTGGAAAAAAAATGTGTTGATCGTAACTCTTCCTATTTTGGTTAATAAAGATGCATTTGAAACTAGCTATAATGATTTAAAATTCAGGGTACAAAACCATAATTACTTTTGCACCAACCTAATATCACCTCAAACCAGTCAGAATGGCCATCATCCAAAATTCTATAAGCAATAGTAAATGCTGGAGAGAGTGAGGAGAAAAGGAACACCAAAAGCTGCAATGCCTGCAACAAATATTGCTCAACCCCAATTCCTCTCAGCAGCAATGCCTGACCTCATGTCACATAGCCAATGCTTCAAAGTGGAATGAATTAGGCTAAAAGTTTTGCCTCATTTGCCATGTTCACCCGACCTCTTGCCAACTGACGATCACTTCTGCAAGTATCTTGACAACTTTTTGCAGGAAAAATACCTCTACAACCAGTAGGATGCAGAAAATGCTTCCCAAGAGTTTGCTGAATCCCAAAACATGGGTTTTTGTTTTTGTTTGTTTTTTTTTTTAATTTTTTTATTTTACTTTTTACTTTTACAGAGTTTTGTTGTTTATAGTTATGTATGATCCCGGATTAGTCATATGTATATCTCCACCACCCCACCCCTCCAGGCCGTCGCACAGCACCCCTGCAGGATCCCTTTTTCTCACAGTGCAATGACAATAGCTATTTTTTTCACACATAATAGTATAGTTTTTTTTTTTTTTTAAAGATTTATTTATTTATTTATTTATTTTGGGTGGGGGTCGGGTTGGGGAAGGAGGGGAGCGGGTGGGCCACTTCTATTGGTCTTTCATTTCTCCATTTTCATCCGTCTTTGTTCTTTGGCTCCTGTGGGCCTCCCATCGTGGTGGCGTCTGTTGTTGCAGAGCGCCGGCTCTGGGCGCGTGCGCTCCAGAGCTCCAGCTGGGCGATTGGACACATCGGTCCAGCCGCTCCGCGGCACGTGGGATCTTCCCAGGCCAGGGATCGAACCGGTGCCCCTTGCACTGCAAGGCGGTGTCCTTACCCACTGGACCACCAGGGGAAGCCAATAGTATAGGTTTTCATGCTACTTCCTTTATGCCTCCCTCCCACTGTTCATTCAAGCATGGGGTTTTATGCTGCAGGAATTGACAAACTTATTTATTGTTGGAAAAAAAATGTGTTGATCGTAACTCTTCCTATTTTGGTTAATAAAGATGCATTTGAAACTAGCTATAATGATTTAAAATTCAGGGTACAAAACCATAATTACTTTTGCACCAACCTAATATCACCTCAAACCAGTCAGAATGGCCATCATCCAAAATTCTATAAGCAATAGTAAATGCTGGAGAGAGTGAGGAGAAAAGGGAACCCTCCTACATTGTTAGCAGGCATGCAAATTGGTATAGCCATTATGGAGAACAGTATGGGGGTTCTTTAAGAAACTAAAAATAGAGCTACCATATGATCCAGCTATCCCATTCCTGAGCATATATCTGGAGAAAAATATGGTTCAAAACGATGCCTGCACCTCAGTGTTTACTGAAGTTCTGTATGCAATAGTTAAGACATGGAAGCAACCTAAATGTCCACCAACAGATAAAGATGTTTTACATATATACAATGGACTACTGCTCAATTATTAAAAAGAATCAAATAATGCTATTTGCAGCAATATGGATGGACCTAGAGATTATCAAAGTATGTGAAGTAAGTCAGACAGAGAGACAAATACCATGTGATATCTCTTATATGTGGAATCTTGAAAGATGACATAAATGAACTTATTTACAAAACCAAAACAGACTCACTGACATAAAATGAACTTACCGTTATCAGGGAGAAAGGGTTGAGAGGGAGGGATAGATTGGGAGTTTGAGATTAACATGTACACACTGCTGTATTTAAAACATATAACAGCAAGGGCCTACTGTATACCACAGGGAACTCTGCTCAATACCCTGTAATATTCTAAACGGCAAAATAATTTGAAAACGAATAGAAATATATATATATAACTGAATCACTTTTCAGTGTACCTAAAACTAACATGATGTTGTTCATCAACTATACTACAATATAAAATAAAGAAATAAAGTCACAGGAACAGGGGAGGTCTCCAGGAGAGGGCATGGCAGGAAACTAGGAGGGCAGAGGGCCCTTGGCCCCAGCCTCTCCCCTCAGATCTTCACAGATTCTAGTTCTTCATTCTGTAAGCTGAGAAGAGTACTTTCTTCCCTCTCACGAAGGAGCCTAAGGGCCTCTGAACCACAGAGCCAGTTCCTACACTTCCATCGTCTTCTCTTTCAGATAAGTTTCTTACCCAAACTCCTAAGGTGGACAAATGGTCTTCAGGCTCAGAAAAGAAGGAAGAAATAAACCCCAAAACTATTATTGCACCAACCTAATATCACCTCAAACCAGTCAGAATGGCCATCATCCAAAATTCTATAAGCAATAGTAAATGCTGGAGAGAGTGAGGAGAAAAGGGAACCCTCCTACATTGTTAGCAGGCATGCAAATTGGTATAGCCATTATGGAGAACAGTATGGGGGTTCTTTAAGAAACTAAAAATAGAGCTACCATATGATCCAGCTATCCCATTCCTGAGCATATATCTGGAGAAAAATATGGTTCAAAACGATGCCTGCACCTCAGTGTTTACTGAAGTTCTGTATGCAATAGTTAAGACATGGAAGCAACCTAAATGTCCACCAACAGATAAAGATGTTTTACATATATACAATGGACTACTGCTCAATTATTAAAAAGAATCAAATAATGCTATTTGCAGCAATATGGATGGACCTAGAGATTATCAAAGTATGTGAAGTAAGTCAGACAGAGAGACAAATACCATGTGATATCTCTTATATGTGGAATCTTGAAAGATGACATAAATGAACTTATTTACAAAACCAAAACAGACTCACTGACATAAAATGAACTTACCGTTATCAGGGAGAAAGGGTTGAGAGGGAGGGATAGATTGGGAGTTTGAGATTAACATGTACACACTGCTGTATTTAAAACATATAACAGCAAGGGCCTACTGTATACCACAGGGAACTCTGCTCAATACCCTGTAATATTCTAAACGGGAAAATAATTTGAAAACGAATAGAAATATATATATATAACTGAATCACTTTTCAGTGTACCTAAAACTAACATGATGTTGTTCATCAACTATACTACAATATAAAATAAAGAAATAAAGTCACAGGAACAGGGGAGGTCTCCAGGAGAGGGCATGGCAGGAAACTAGGAGGGCAGAGGGCCCTTGGCCCCAGCCTCTCCCCTCAGATCTTCACAGATTCTAGTTCTTCATTCTGTAAGCTGAGAAGAGTGCTTTCTTCCCTCTCACGAAGGAGCCTAAGGGCCTCTGAACCACAGAGCCAGTTCCTACACTTCCATCGTCTTCTCTTTCAGATAAGTTTCTTACCCAAACTCCTAAGGTGGACAAATGGTCTTCAGGCTCAGAAAAGAAGGAAGAAATAAACCCCAAACAACGCTACCATCACCGCCCAGCCAAGCACCTAAACCAACAAACTACAGTCTGAGCTCTCAGAAAGGCCATGACTCCAGTGGCCAAGTCTCTGGGATTGTCGGCTGTACCGCTATCAGCCTGGGGGTGAGTCATGCTTCCAGGCTGCTCTGCTTGGCTTCAACAGTCAGTGTACCAGGGTGGAGCATGGGTCACATGCAAGGCTGAATGAAATGAGATACCTAGACTGGCTCTGGGCCAACCACAACCGCTCTGGATGAGCCTGTGTTCCACTGAAAGTGGGTCATGAAGCTGGCACACACCTGTAAAGACATCACGTATCTTTTTGTGTGATGTGTGAGCTTCAAAGAGTCCATTGTCTAATGATCTGCTCTCTTTATGTGAAAGGATCAGGATCTTCCCTTATCTCTTTGTGAATACTCCCTACTCCTGGCAGACTCATCCACCAATAGCTCCCAGACTGAGCAGTGAATGAATTCCTGTGGCAGAAAGAAGCAAACAGGAAGTGTCCTTGTTGTGGCTGTGGGTTACACACAACACTGGGGCTTCCTTTTGGTGTTCTGCACCTCGACTTTGTTCATTCTGCCCTGCCCTCTTCCTTCCGGTGCAGCATGAAGCCACTCTCCTGGTCTTTCTTTGAACTGCCTAAGACCACTTGCTTCTGCCCTTGCTAATGGGTTGCTACCCCACCATTTCCCCTGACCAGTCATTATTGAGCTGCTCAGACTGTTGGCTGGATTCACAGCTTTGTCCAGGTTCTTCTTCATGTGCATGGGTGTCCAGGCCCCCGGCTCCTTCTCAGGTTGCAGACCTGCTGTGCAGCCCAGGTCTACAACCTCTGCTCTTTGTTCTGCCAGCCCTAGCTTCCTGACTGTCTTTCTGCTAAGCCACCACCTCCACAGGCCCTCTGCTGACATGCAATGTGGGCACGCACACTGTTTTGTTTCATGACTGCTCTGAATTTGTGCATGCTGTTGCTATGCATCCTTCTGTGTACATTTCATGACATTTTGGTTCACCAGTATCTTCTCCATCTCTGATTGCTTCCCACCAAGAGGGCCTGTCTCCTGCAGCTTTGTCCTGGTGGTCAGCACGGATGTGTATCACTCCACCTAAGCAGGATCGCCACTGCTTTTTGGAAGAGTTTCTTATTCTTGTCCTAAGAATACCACTTCATGTTAGTTCATTTCCCAGAGCCTCTTGGGAAACCTGTATTCAGCCAGTATGTGCAATGAGTAAGACCAGGGTCGGACTAATAAACGGGTGGGTTCCAGCCTTCACTGGTGTTTAATATGGAGTCTGTCTCCCACGTGGTCTTAATGAATGGGGAAAGATGCATGGTCTCCTTGGTACTGTAGACTGAGTCTGTGTCCCCTGAGTGCATTTGGTTGATTATACTTTCAGTTACCTCAAAATGCTGGCATGCACATGTGATTTGTTTTGGACAAAGAAATACGATAAGTTACACGTGTTTTTCTAGGTGGGAACTTTAAGAACTAGTGTGTACTTTGGCACATTTCCTTCTTTTACATCAAGGCTCACCATCTAATTCTTAGCATCATCTGAGAGAAATATGGGCTTCCTAGGTGGTCCTAGTGGTAAAGAACTTGCCTGCTAATGCAGGAGACATAAGAGATATGGATTCGATCCCTGGGTCAGAAAGATTCCCTGGAGGAGGGCATGGCAACCCACTCCCATATTCTTGCCTGGAGAATCCCATGGACAGACGAGCCTGGCGGGCTATGGTCGATAGTGTTGCAGAGAGTTGGATGTGACTGAAGGGACTTAGCATACACTGAGGAGAAATATAATGCAAGTCACAGATATTAGTTTGAATTTCTTAGTAGTCACATTAAAAAAGTAAAAAGAAAAAGTTAAGGTTAACTTTAGTGATATAGTTCATTTAACCCAATATATCAGAAATATCATTTCTGTAGGTAATCAATGCTAAAAATTATTCATATTTCATATTTCTTTTCCATATTAAGTCTTTGAAATTTGGGGTGTATTTTCTACTTATATCTCAGTTCAGACTAGCCACATTTCAAGACTTAATAGCCAGAGATGTTAGGGACCACCATGTTGGATCAACTACGCCTTGGTCTATCAGGATGTATCAATATATCCCACTAAGCTTTAAATATTACCACCAAAAAAACCAGTGAATCAGAACTTAAAAAGTCTGTAACTTTCAAGGCTTAAAAAGATGCTTTGGTTCCCATCTTTTGAGGGGTAGGAGGCATACCCCAAAGAAATATCCACTTCGGATGTGGTCCAGGAGGATGTTAGAACAGGGAGTCAAAGTCCACTCTCTGCTCCTGGGTAGGGGGACCTTACAACACTTACCCAGTGGGATTTTGGATTTCTAAATGACCTCTGAATGTTTATCATACCCTCCCAAATTATAGTGGAGAAAGAATATGAGGGCATGAGGAGAAAATACTAGAGCAACTCCAATGCCTTCCCACTCTAAAAAAATTTTTTTTAAAGCAGTCTACTTACTTATGTTACTATTTATTTGGCTACATTGGGTCTTGGTTGTGGCATGTGGGGTCTCTTGTGAGTCAGGCTTAGTTGCCCCCACAGAATATGGCATCTTAGTTCCCCCAATCAGGGATCAAACTCAGGACCCCCAAACTGCAAGGCAGATTCTCTACCACGAGGCCACCAGGGACGTCTCTCCCTCTAAGGTTAAATTTAAGCTCTTTTAACCTGGTATCTAAGGCTCTTCGCTATGTGATCCTTATTTTCTTCCATAGCCATATTTCTTGTCACTCATTTCCCTTTGTTTTATGCTTTAGGAACACCAAAGTGTTTTGAGTTTCTTGCTCATACCATGATGCTTCTCTTTATTCATAGTTTGCTAGAATCACATCCTTCTTTTTTGTCTGACTCCTACTAATTGCTTAAGACTTAACTCAAGTGCCATCTCAAAGAAATCAGTGCTGTATTCCAAGATGATTAAATGTTCTTATTTGACCCACCTTAAGTCCTGACAGATCCATCATTAAACTTATCACTTGGCATTAAACTTATTTATTTATGTATAGCTTTTGTTCTTCAGGACTTGGCAGGGGCTCACTCAAAGCTTTTTTAATAAATATTTCTGAAAGACAAAGCCAGTGACCACAGAGAATAGGGGTGGAGATCCTTCCTGGAGAGCAGGTTATCAAAGCCTTAATAAATGCTTCTTGAGTAAGTGGCAGCTGGACAGTTCGTGGTTAAAATCACAGAATCTGACTATAGTTTATAGTCCTTACCTGTGTGACTGTGGTGGTCTATCTGTGCCAATAATGGGTCATCATTTCCAGAAGTTCTTATCTTTTACTTGATATGCCACTGAAATTCTGATGATATGAACTAGTCAGCTTTTCCCTGCCAGCATATCAGGGTAGAATCCTACATGCCTGATCTTTTTCCATGGCTTGCTGACTTCTTAGCGTGCAGTCAAAGCCAGGACAGAGAAACTAGAAGCCAGTGCAGTAGTTCCGGTGGTGGAGAGAGCTGGGTATGTGGTAACTGTGATAGTGTCTTATCTGATTGTGCAGCCATAGCGAAGGCCTTAATGCCCCTCAACACAGCTATGATGTTAGAGTATATTTTGGGGGTATAATATGAAATAACGGACAGTTGCTAAGTAATTTCTTTAAATCAAATGTCAAGATTATTAGACATGTGTGGCACTGTCTGCCAAGGAAACACCCTCTACTGCTTCTTCTCATCTCATAACTTGTACGGCCTCTTCCTTGTGACAACCTTGGAATCTTACTAGGTGTTTACATGACCCCCTGACCATAGTGAAATGAGTTATGAGTGGACCAATAATAAAACTCACTGGAGTTGAAACATCAACCTATGTAACTGTTCCAGAAATTGTCCCCTGAACTGAGACTGACAAAGAAAAACCAAGATTGTTGGGCTTGGTGAAAGCAAGGTTGAAAGTTGTGAGGCGCAAGACTTGGAAGAGGAATGTAACCAACGTGCCAAGAGGAAAGAAATGAGAGATATGGCTTCTGGGAGATTTGAGGGATATTCCAGCCATGCCTTCAAACCAACTACTCTCCCCACAGTTTTATTTTTTGTTTGTTTTATTTAAAATTTGCTCTATCCTTCTGTTGAATTAAGTATCGATGTGTGTGTGTGTGTTCAGTCACTCAGTCATATCCAACTCTTTAGGACCCTGTGGCTGTAGCCCGCCAGGCTCTTCTGTCCATGGAAATGTATTGTGGTCTCTATCTTCAAGAGTCCATGTTCTAGCGCAGCAGTATGTTTTAAGCCAACTGATTGCTTCTGTGGGTTTCCCTGATGTCTCAGATGGTAAAGAATCTACTGGCAATACAGGAGACTCAGGTTTGACTCCTGGGCTGGGAGATCCACTTGGAGAAAGGAATGGCTACCCACTCTTATCTCCTGATATGCCACTGAAATTCTGATGATATGAACTAGTCAGCTTTTCCCTGCCAGCATATCAGGGTAGAATCCTACATGCCTGATCTTTTTCCATGGCTTGCTGACTTCTTAGCGTGCAGTCAAAGCCAGGACAGAGAAACTAGAAGCCAGTGCAGTAGTTCCGGTGGTGGAGAGAGCTGGGTATGTGGTAACTGTGATAGTGTCTTATCTGATTGTGCAGCCATAGCGAAGGCCTTAATGCCCCTCAACACAGCTATGATGTTAGAGTATATTTTGGGGGTATAATATGAAATAACGGACAGTTGCTAAGTAATTTCTTTAAATCAAATGTCAAGATTATTAGACATGTGTGGCACTGTCTGCCAAGGAAACACCCTCTACTGCTTCTTCTCATCTCATAACTTGTACGGCCTCTTCCTTGTGACAACCTTGGAATCTTACTAGGTGTTTACATGACCCCCTGACCATAGTGAAATGAGTTATGAGTGGACCAATAATAAAACTCACTGGAGTTGAAACATCAACCTATGTAACTGTTCCAGAAATTGTCCCCTGAACTGAGACTGACAAAGAAAAACCAAGATTGTTGGGCTTGGTGAAAGCAAGGTTGAAAGTTGTGAGGCGCAAGACTTGGAAGAGGAATGTAACCAACGTGCCAAGAGGAAAGAAATGAGAGATATGGCTTCTGGGAGATTTGAGGGATATTCCAGCCATGCCTTCAAACCAACTACTCTCCCCACAGTTTTATTTTTTGTTTGTTTTATTTAAAATTTGCTCTATCCTTCTGTTGAATTAAGTATCGATGTGTGTGTGTGTGTTCAGTCACTCAGTCATATCCAACTCTTTAGGACCCTGTGGCTGTAGCCCGCCAGGCTCTTCTGTCCATGGAAATGTATTGTGGTCTCTATCTTCAAGAGTCCATGTTCTAGCGCAGCAGTATGTTTTAAGCCAACTGATTGCTTCTGTGGGTTTCCCTGATGTCTCAGATGGTAAAGAATCTACTGGCAATACAGGAGACTCAGGTTTGACTCCTGGGCTGGGGAGATCCACTTGGAGAAAGGAATGGCTACCCACTCCTGTACTCGTGCCTGGAGAATCCCATGGATAGAGGAGCATGGCAGGCTATACATTATCTCATTTATTATTTTAGCAACTCAGTGAAATAGATATTATTATTGTTGTAGACACTTATTTTTCACAATAGATATATGTAGAGGTCTTGGGCATAGTACAGAAGCAGACCTTGTATTTATTATGTATTTTAAATTCACAAATAGATTGTTAAATTTGATGGTATGCTCATTCCTGTTATAGCATTAGGGACAAAATCAAATTAAACATTCTTCTATTTTTTTCTGTTTTATTTATCCAAAACTTTTGTTAAGAGCTACATCTGTTTTACTATTTTTCCCTAAGAAAACAAATTTTAAATAGACCACAAAAATAATTGTTAATGTGACATTAAGGAGAAAAGAAAGCTCTGTTGAGTTGTATGTAGCTATTGGTAAGCTGACTAGGTGTACTAGGTCCACAGTAAACACAATTTAAATGGATGCCTCCTTATTTCATGTCATGAACCTTTAGGAGGATTCTAATATAAATGTAGCCATGAATCTTAAATTATTTTAATGTATTTATACATGAGGAAACAGGCAATCAAGGAAAGAAAGTGACCACAAGATAATAATACCCCAGTGAAGGAGGCTAGACTTGGGCTTCATTGAGATTCATCTGTCTTCTGGTTCAGAATTCCCCAACCTGTTAAAGTAAGGAGAACAAGATTCACCTCTAAGATGGGTTAAAGATGGTCACAAAACTTTGGTGTAGGTGTTCCCATTACAAAAGTAGAAACTACGTGGCACTGATTTTGAGACTGGACAGTGGGCAGAGACTGAAAAAGAATGTTAGCAGAGAAGGACTAAAGGTCACTCTTGAGGTTTGGCAAGAGGGCATCCTCTATTTTGTATTTGTAGATGGTTTAGTGGAACTGTCACCTGACATGTTTTGGAAACTATAAGATATACCTAATACACTAGTGTATCTCAATAAGTAGGTTTCCAGGCAGAACAGAAAGCCTGTCAAATAATTCTTGTATCTGCATACAATCAAGTATAGATAGAAATAAATTAGATAAAGACATTATTCAACTTTTTAGCAGAATCCAGAGGAATATACAGAACCCAGACTTGCTGACTTCAACAAAAAGCACTATTTCTGATCTGTGTTCCAGCTAAGAAAATACTTTTAATGCAAGAAATCACTTCCAGGTAAAAATAAAAACCAGGACAGTGAAACAAGGTAAAAGTAAAACAAAGAGTCAGGGTAAGGATGAAGTCAAAACTGCAAGCATAAATCCCTTTGATAAGATCTCAGAAACATTCAAGTTGATGCCATATCAGCTAGACAAAGGATTTGAAGAGTGTGCCTTATCACCCCTCTCTATTAAACAATAGAGGTTCTAGTAATCTTAAGGTTATTGTATTATCCTTAAGCAGATTTCCAAAAAGCCAAAGGCAGAGGAGAGCCTAGCTCAAAAGGATTTGTGAGCATGACTTTGATCCAACAAAATGGATTACAACTTGATATATAAGAATCCCACAGTGTTTTTAAAGGAATTAACTACCTTGGACTGAAAGGGAAAAAGTTTAATGCATGTTAAGGATTCTAATATAAATGTAGCCATGAATCTTAAATTATTTTAATGTATTTATACATGAGGAAACAGGCAATCAAGGAAAGAAAGTGACCACAAGATAATAATACCCCAGTGAAGGAGGCTAGACTTGGGCTTCATTGAGATTCATCTGTCTTCTGGTTCAGAATTCCCCAACCTGTTAAAGTAAGGAGAACAAGATTCACCTCTAAGATGGGTTAAAGATGGTCACAAAACTTTGGTGTAGGTGTTCCCATTACAAAAGTAGAAACTACGTGGCACTGATTTTGAGACTGGACAGTGGGCAGAGACTGAAAAAGAATGTTAGCAGAGAAGGACTAAAGGTCACTCTTGAGGTTTGGCAAGAGGGCATCCTCTATTTTGTATTTGTAGATGGTTTAGTGGAACTGTCACCTGACATGTTTTGGAAACTATAAGATATACCTAATACACTAGTGTATCTCAATAAGTAGGTTTCCAGGCAGAACAGAAAGCCTGTCAAATAATTCTTGTATCTGCATACAATCAAGTATAGATAGAAATAAATTAGATAAAGACATTATTCAACTTTTTAGCAGAATCCAGAGGAATATACAGAACCCAGACTTGCTGACTTCAACAAAAAGCACTATTTCTGATCTGTGTTCCAGCTAAGAAAATACTTTTAATGCAAGAAATCACTTCCAGGTAAAAATAAAAACCAGGACAGTGAAACAAGGTAAAAGTAAAACAAAGAGTCAGGGTAAGGATGAAGTCAAAACTGCAAGCATAAATCCCTTTGATAAGATCTCAGAAACATTCAAGTTGATGCCATATCAGCTAGACAAAGGATTTGAAGAGTGTGCCTTATCACCCCTCTCTATTAAACAATAGAGGTTCTAGTAATCTTAAGGTTATTGTATTATCCTTAAGCAGATTTCCAAAAAGCCAAAGGCAGAGGAGAGCCTAGCTCAAAAGGATTTGTGAGCATGACTTTGATCCAACAAAATGGATTACAACTTGATATATAAGAATCCCACAGTGTTTTTAAAGGAATTAACTACCTTGGACTGAAAGGGTCAGAGACAACATCAAATTAAACAGAGGGCATTGAATCTCTAAACTAATACAGGAAGAATTTAGGCTGAGTAACTCAGGAAGAAACTTCAGCTATTTTTCATGGAAAATGAAGAATGACCTGAAGGGGAGAACCAAGAGCCCCAAAGGCAAAAGCCAAGAACCACAGAGAATCATACCAAGGCTACAGGTCTAGAGCTTTATCAAGAAACTGGCAACATGTGCCTACCTGGAAGTCATATCATTATGGAACAGTAACTGCTCTGTGATCCCTGTCTTCCCCATTTTTAAAAAAATATCTGTTAATATTTACTTTGTAGTTATAAATATACAGTTTAAACCATATATTATATATGATTGGTGATCTGTAATGTAAATGAGCTTCCATAGAGGTGCAGATGGTAAAAAATCTGCCTGCAATGCAGGAATCTGCCTGCAGTGCAGGACCCATTTTTGAAAGGTGATGTCTACTCATGACTGCCCCAGCATTGTGTGTGTGTGTGTGTGTATGTGTGTGTGTCTGTGTGTGTGCAGATAACTTACTTTTTTATTCAGAGGAGGATTTCAGATTGAGAGGACATATACTTGAGGAACCAATCTAAGAAGACTTATCTACACCTGGCCCTGTTGTTGTTCAGTTGCTAAGTCGTGTCCAGCTCTTTGCAGCCTCATGGGCTGCAGCACACCAGGCTTCCCTGTCCTTCACTATCTCCTGGAGTTTGTTCAAATCCACATCCATTGGGTTGGTGATGCCATCCAACCATCTCACCCTCTGTTGCTCTCTTCTGCCCTCAATCTTTCCCAGCAACAGGGTCTTTTCCAATGAGTCAGCTCTTCATATCAGGTGGCCAAAGTATTGGAGCTTCAGCATCTGTCCTTCCAGTGAACGTTCAGGGTTGATTTCCTTTAGGATTGACTGCTTTGATCTCCTTGCTGTCCAAGGGACTCTTGAGAGTCTTCTCCAGCACCACAATTCAAAAGCATCAATTCTTTGGTGTTCAGCCTTCTTTATGGTCCAACTCTCATATCCATACATGAGTACTGGAAAAACAATAGCTTTGACTATATGGACCTTTGTCAGCAAAGTGTCTCTGTCTAGGTTTGTCATAGCTTTCCTTCCAAGGAACAAGTGCCTTTTCATTTCATGGCTGTAGTCACCATCCACAGTGATTTTGGGGCCCAAGAAAGTAAAATGTGCACCTGCCCTTAATATCTACAATTTAAGCCTAAACCTAATGGCATACTAGAGTGAGACCTCTGGTGATGTTGGAAGGGGGTTAGTGCTTTTTGCATATCGGGAGAATAAAATATTTGTGACCACAGAGCAGATGATGGTCACATGTTGTTTGACACTCCTCCCTTTGATAAATGGAAAGTCTGGGTTCTTCCCCTTGAATCTGGCTAGCTTCTGTGATTGTTCTGGTTAGTTAAATATGGCTAGAGTGAAGTTTCATCAGTTTCTGAATCCAGGGTTTAGGAAATTAGGAATTTAAAAATTTTTTGTATTGGAGTATAGTTGACTTACAATGTTGTTTTAGTTTCAGGGGTATGAAGTAGGCAGCTTTTACTGTCTGTATCTTTGAAGTCACCCACTGTTGAGATACCACTGTGCTGTGAGAAGCCCGGCCATGTTGGAGAGGCCCTGGAGGAGAAGATACCATGTGTGGGAAGAGAGAGGCCACAGAGAACTGCTGTGCCGCATATGAGCGAGTCATCTTAGAAAGACATCATTCAGTTCTAGCTACTGCAGAAATAAAGCCTTCTAGAATTCATGATGTATTATATAAGCATCATGAGCAAAATCAACTGGTTTTTTTAAATCACTAGGGTTTCCCTGGTGGCTCACATGGTAAAGAACCCACCTGCAATGCAGGAGACCTGGGTTCAATCCGTAGGACAGGAAGATCCCCTAGAGAAGGGAATGGCTACCCACTCCAGTATTCTTGCCTGGAGAATTTCACTGACAAAAGGAGCCTTGCGGGCTGCAGTTCATAGGATCATAAAGAGTTGGACATGATTGAACTGACTTAGCTTGTATGCACAAGTATAATGTGTTTAAAACATTGCTTTCTCACAAACAGCAGGGTTATTAACAAGCTCTTGCTTTGTATGTAATATCCCAGATGTAATTCCCTTTGCTGTCACTTAGTGTGACAATGCATATCCTACATTGGCACTTTACCACTAGTACCACCTAAGAAGCCCCAGACAGAATAGATTGATCCTCAAATATAAGAATTACTTCTGTACCCAATACAGTATTATAAATATTCAACAAATGAATAAGAGTACTGGCTAACTACTGAGAAAACAGTTTAGATTAGTCCATCATTATGAACACTAATTCCACGTAACTGAAAGAGTTAATCAGAAAGTCTGAAAGAAAATGGAACTGAATTGTCCACTTTATGCATGGAGAAGAGATTCCTACATTTAAAAGCATCAGAACTCAATGAAGGGAAAATAACACAGGTTTGGTTCCAGTAAAAATTTTAAAACCTGGGTATGTGAGTTTAAAAGTCAAACAAATATTTATAACAAATAGTAGATCTTACATCAGTGTTTAGGAATTTTAAAATTTTTTGTATTGGAGTATAGTTGACTTACAATGTTGTTTTAGTTTCAGGGGTATGAAGTAGGCAGCTTTTACTGTCTGTATCTTTGAAGTCACCCACTGTTGAGATACCACTGTGCTGTGAGAAGCCCGGCCATGTTGGAGAGGCCCTGGAGGAGAAGATACCATGTGTGGGAAGAGAGAGGCCACAGAGAACTGCTGTGCCGCATATGAGCGAGTCATCTTAGAAAGACATCATTCAGTTCTAGCTACTGCAGAAATAAAGCCTTCTAGAATTCATGATGTATTATATAAGCATCATGAGCAAAATCAACTGGTTTTTTTAAATCACTAGGGTTTCCCTGGTGGCTCACATGGTAAAGAACCCACCTGCAATGCAGGAGACCTGGGTTCAATCCATAGGACAGCAAGATCACCTAGAGAAGGGAATGGCTACCCACTCCAGTATTCTTGCCTGGAGAATTTCACTGACAAAAGGAGCCTTGCGGGCTGCAGTTCATAGGATCATAAAGAGTTGGACATGATTGAACTGACTTAGCTTGTATGCACAAGTATAATGTGTTTAAAACATTGCTTTCTCACAAACAGCAGGGTTATTAACAAGCTCTTGCTTTGTATGTAATATCCCAGATGTAATTCCCTTTGCTGTCACTTAGTGTGACAATGCATATCCTACATTGGCACTTTACCACTAGTACCACCTAAGAAGCCCCAGACAGAATAGATTGATCCTCAAATATAAGAATTACTTCTGTACCCAATACAGTATTATAAATATTCAACAAATGAATAAGAGTATTGGCTAACTACTGAGAAAACAGTTTAGATTAGTCCATCATTATGAACACTAATTCCACGTAACTGAAAGAGTTAATCAGAAAGTCTGAAAGAAAATGGAACTGAATTGTCCACTTTATGCATGGAGAAGAGATTCCTACATTTAAAAGCATCAGAACTCAATGAAGGGAAAATAACACAGGTTTGGTTCCAGTAAAAATTTTAAAACCTGGGTATGTGAGTTTAAAAGTCAAACAAATATTTATAACAAATAGTAGACCAAAATATTAAATAGTAAGAGCTCTAACAAATCCATAAGAAAAATATTAAGCCACTGATACATATGTGAGAAGAGCACAGGCAGACTGCTTACGGGAGAAGTACAAATAGTGAACCCTAATTATGGGAAAAAGAACTTGGCTGGGTACTATTGTCGCCATTGATTAAATTAGAGAAGTCTTAAAAATATCATAAAATCCAATGTCAAGAAAGGTGTGTGATCAACTAATGCGGTACCCTGCCTATAACTAGCAACCATATAAAACAACAGAACTCATTTAGAAAATAATTGAGCATGCTGACTCAAGAGTAATAAGTGTTAATACTTTGAAATCCCTTTTTCTTTTTTTAATCCTCTATTCTTTTTTGCACAGAGATGATCATAACAGTGATGTTTATAAAATCAGAAGAAAATCCTTATGCTGGAGTTGGGTTGGGGGACAAACTAAAGGCCGAGTGGTTAAGTAAGCTATGGTGCCAACCTTTTAGGTAATAGTTTGAAGTTATTAAAATCATTCTAAAAATGAACAAAAAGTGAAGATACAATCTTTCAAAAAAAATAGAATACGGGCTTCCCCTGGTGGTCCAGTGGGTAAGGTCACCACCTTGCAGTGCAAGGGGCGCCAGTTCGATCCCTGGCCTGGGAAAATCCCATGTGCCGCGGAGTGGTTGGACCGATGTGTCCAATTACCTAGCCAGAGCTCTGCAGTGCACGTGCCCAGAGCCGGCGCTCTGCAGTGACAGATGCCACCACGACGGGAGGCCCATAGGAGCCAAAGAACAAAGATGGATGAAAAATAGAGAAATGAAAGACCAATAGAAGTGGCCCACCCGCTCCCCTCTCCTCCCAACCCGACCCCTGCCCAAAATAAATAAATAAAAATAAATCTTAAAAAAAAAAAAAGAATACAAAACTATATACCTTGTACGATCACCCAACTTTGTCACATAAGAACCAATGTTACAAATAAGTGGGACGTTATAGCCAGGATATTAACAGTGGATGTAAGAAGCAATGAGATGAATGAAGGTTTTTTTCCCAAAGTAAAAAAAAAACACACATTGCTTTTATACTTAACACACTTGACCTTAGCCAAAAAGCCCAGAAGTGATTATACTCTAAAAATAGGAGAGAAGAGATGATGTTTTGTTGCTTGCAGTCAAGAGGAAAAATTTTATTAGGCAACTATTTAACAAGCATCACCAAAAATCCAAGACACAATTCTCCAACTGCTGCTGGCTGCGCTCTGGAAGGCATAACTGCATCACAGAGCACTGTAAAAGCCAGTGTCCTGCAAGGAGCTGCTGACAGCCCTCAAGAAGGCTGAGGTCAGGCAGCAACCTGCCCAAGGAGACTTTCCTGCAGTCATAGCTGCTGTGACGTTTCACAAGCCCATCAAACATGCTAGCCAGGAAATAAGTCTGGTAGTCAGGTATTTTTATTGATGTGCAACAAAAGCATGTCTGTGTTTCAGTTTTTCACGAGGCTAAGGTCACAGGGTTTTTCCGTTATAAAATTGCTTTTGGATGGAAAAGCTTCCAAAACATACTCCCACCAGACGGTATGTTTTTCATGGACAAGCCATCAGTACAAGGATCCAGTTTTGGTTTTTCCAAGATCACTTAAAAAGTTCAAATAGCACTTGTGCTGGTAGGATTTTAAATCAAGGAAGTTCACAGGTGATATCATTTTACTTGTCCTTTCGCTGTTTCTTAGAGTGGAGGGTGTTTAATATGAATGCAATTCAGTAGGGGGTAATTTTCCATTGAACTTTACAATCCTATCAGCCAAATGCCAAGGAAGAAGGAAGATCATGTTCTCTTTGAATTGCGTTTTTGCAACCTGAGAGTCAAGTTCAGGTTTCTTGAAGGACCCCTGGGCAATGAATCTGAATTAATTGTTGTGTCCAATTTCCTCCACCTAGCCCCTAAGACAAGTACAAACAAGCCAGCAATACCCACCTGGCCCCTAGAGATTATATCAAAGGCAAGTGCAGAGCAGTAGACTGTTCTGCTGGTAAGAATGTATCCACTGAGAAAGACTGAAGAGAGTATTGGGCTGGCACAAATTGAAAGCTATGGGATACGCTTCATATCTCCTAGTTTAATTCACACCTTGTAGGTCTGGATTAAAGCACATCACCAAGAGCTTTGCTGTAATGATTGAAGGAGGCATGTTCTTTCGTTTATATGTTCTGTACTCTAGGGGAAATGAGCTGGGCACTGTCTAGCATGCAGAAGGCTGGCCTCCTGCCAGGTTGTGTGTGTGTTTTTGTTGGTTTACCACCCATTCTTATGGGGAAAATTTGTGTGTGCATGTGTGTGACAGGTCCGAAATTTGTCCTTAATGAATGCCTCATGAAAACAAAAAGCAGACTTTTTTGAAGTTCTAGCTTCTCTGAAGATGTAAAAGGACTGGTACCAACCCTCAAAAGGTTTTATTTCCTGTGATATAAGGTTCATTGGTATGCTGCAGTCCATGGGGTCGCAATGCCCAAGGAGACTTTCCTCAGTCATAGCTGCTGTGACGTTTCACAAGCCCATCAAACATGCTAGCCAGGAAATAAGTCTGGTAGTCAGGTATTTTTATTGATGTGCAACAAAAGCATGTCTGTGTTTCAGTTTTTCACGAGGCTAAGGTCACAGGGTTTTTCCGTTATAAAATTGCTTTTGGATGGAAAAGCTTCCAAAACATACTCCCACCAGACGGTATGTTTTTCATGGACAAGCCATCAGTACAAGGATCCAGTTTTGGTTTTTCCAAGATCACTTAAAAAGTTCAAATAGCACTTGTGCTGGTAGGATTTTAAATCAAGGAAGTTCACAGGTGATATCATTTTACTTGTCCTTTCGCTGTTTCTTAGAGTGGAGGGTGTTTAATATGAATGCAATTCAGTAGGGGGTAATTTTCCATTGAACTTTACAATCCTATCAGCCAAATGCCAAGGAAGAAGGAAGATCATGTTCTCTTTGAATTGCGTTTTTGCAACCTGAGAGTCAAGTTCAGGTTTCTTGAAGGACCCCTGGGCAATGAATCTGAATTAATTGTTGTGTCCAATTTCCTCCACCTAGCCCCTAAGACAAGTACAAACAAGCCAGCAATACCCACCTGGCCCCTAGAGATTATATCAAAGGCAAGTGCAGAGCAGTAGACTGTTCTGCTGGTAAGAATGTATCCACTGAGAAAGACTGAAGAGAGTATTGGGCTGGCACAAATTGAAAGCTATGGGATACGCTTCATATCTCCTAGTTTAATTCACACCTTGTAGGTCTGGATTAAAGCACATCACCAAGAGCTTTGCTGTAATGATTGAAGGAGGCATGTTCTTTCGTTTATATGTTCTGTACTCTAGGGGAAATGAGCTGGGCACTGTCTAGCATGCAGAAGGCTGGCCTCCTGCCAGGTTGTGTGTGTGTTTTTGTTGGTTTGCCACCCATTCTTATGGGGAAAATTTGTGTGTGCATGTGTGTGACAGGTCCGAAATTTGTCCTTAATGAATGCCTCATGAAAACAAAAAAGCAGACTTTTTTGAAGTTCTAGCTTCTCTGAAGATGTAAAAGGACTGGTACCAACCCTCAAAAGGTTTTATTTCCTGTGATATAAGGTTCATTGGTATGCTGCAGTCCATGGGGTCGCAAAGAGTCAGGCACAACTTAGTGACTCAACAATAGCCACAACCAAAATAGGTTCCCAATAAATCGTGAGTGGATTACCAAAGGAACGTCATTACCTTGTCGTCTCTGAAGTGTGTATGTGCTCTCAGACCGGCTTTCTGCCTTGGCTATACTTCGCCATAGAATCTATTAATGAAACACTCCGAAGGCCGGCGCTGCACTGCTACAGACCAACACATACCTAGGCCACCAGGTGCTGGGGAGAGGAAAGGCAGGAGCCTCCACTCAGAGGCTTTGGAAGGAACTGAGCCCTGCTGTCACTCTGGTTTTAACTTCTAGCCTCCAGAATGGAGAGAGCAAAGTTCTGTTGTTTTAACCCACTTGATGCATGGTACTTTGTTACAGTAGCCCTGGGATGCTCATCCCAAGTGACAGGACTCTATCCTAATCTAACTGAGACCAAAAGATTTCCTGGAAGTCTCAGAGGAGAATGAATGCACAAGCTTTGATGAAGAATTTTGTGATCGTTTCAGGTGCACAGCAAAGGGACTTAGCCATACACACACATGGATCTATTCTCTCCCAAACTCCCTCCCCATGCAGGCTGCCACATAACACTGAGCAGAGTTTCCTGTGCTACACAGTAGGGTCTTGTTGATGATTCATTTTAATTTTATTTTATTTTATGACTTTCTTTCTTTTTTTTTAAATTATTATTTATTTTGGTGGGGGTGGGGTGGGGAAGGAGGGGAGCAAGCGGGCCACTTCTATTGGTCTTTCATTTGTCCATTTTCATCCGTCTTTGTTCTTTGGTCTGTCTGGGCCTTCTATCGCGGTGGCCTCTTGTTGTCACAGAGCACTGACTCTGGGCACATGTGCTCCAGAGCTCCAGCTTGGTAATTGGACACATCGGTCCAGCCGCTCTGCGGCACGTGGGATCTTCCCAGGCCAGGGATTTGAACCGGCGCACCTTGCACTGCAAGGCGGCGTCCTTACCCACTGGACCACCAGGGAAGCCCGATGATCCATTTTAAACATAGCAGTGTTATATAAGCTTATTTGAACCTCAGGAAAACTTAGCCATGATTTAAGCCTTGCCGTCCTGAGTTCTCATCTCAGCTTTTCTATTTCAGCTTTATTCGCTTAACATCAGCTTCATTCAGCAATAGATTTCACTTTTATACCTTCAGCACCAAAGAGAGACTAAATCCCTTTGCCTGTGCCCTCTATGATAAATCTCAGGACTGATTCTAGTCTCACCTGTGGACAGGGCCTAACACAACAGCGATCTCTTGGGTTTCAGGGTGGTGTGACGGGCCTATCCCATTAGATTCATATGTTTAGGGTAGGGGGAGAAAGAAGTTACCCCCAGAGGGTGCCAATCCCAGAAAAAGGGAAAGATCCTAGGTAGAAAAAACAAATAGGTGGGTTTCCCCTGGTGGTCCAGTGGGTAAGGACACTGCCTTGCAGTGCAAGGGGCTCCAGTTCGATCCCTGGCCTGGGAAGATCCCATGTGCCACAGAGCGGCTGGACTGATATGTCCAATTACCGAGCTGGAGCTCTGGAGTGCACGCGCCCACAGCCGGCGCTCTGCGACGACAGAGGCCACCGCGACGGGAGGCCCACAGGAGCCAAAGAACAAAGACAGATGAAAATAGAGAAATGAAAGACCAATAGAAGTGGCCCGCCTGTCCCCCTCCCTCCCCACCCCACCCCTCAAAAGATAAATAAATTCAGGAAGGCAGAGGATGGAGAAACTGAAGAGGCGGAGGGGCATGCCATGCTGTCTGCCCTGAGGAGGGCTTAGGTGCAGAAGGGGCAGGGGTGGGCTTTATCCAAAAGCTGTGAGCTACTCTCTTTCTCCTGACTTCATTCTCCCTCCTGATCAGATGGCAGACCCCTTATGGACTGGTGTGCAGGCGATCAAGAAGGGTGACATTCTCCGTCTGGAGTATGATCTGAGTCTGGCTTTCCTAATACAGTCATCATTGCTCCCACATGCACGGTGGCCCACGGAGCATCTCCAGCTGTTACAGTCTTACTCATGCTTCAAGGCTCTGCTCAAAACTTGCCACTGCCATTAGAACATCCCCCATCCCACCTGCAGAAAGGAAGCTTTCTGTCCCCTGGTCTTCTGTCACTATCAGAGAGCTATTGAAGTATTTATCAAGGCCAGCTTTTCATCAGACTGTTTTATCTACATCAGCCTCCCTAACCAGATACTGTGCATTTTTGAACTGTTTCAAGAACCCTGGGATCAGGGGAAGGAGTGGGGACTTGAGTCCTCTGGTGTGCCCCCCTTCCCCCGTCACCTCCCCCAGTGGCCTTCTCCTTCCTCTCACCCCTCCCTTCTGCTCCTAGCTCTTCATTTGTTGATTATAAATGCAGGCACTCTTCTTCTATACTTTGGGGTATATTTAGGGTCAGAGTTTGGCTTTTAAAGGCATGCACCTAAAATATGAGCTCCTGACTCTACCGTGGTTAAACATGTGACAGGGGCAGTAAAGCTAATGTGACTGTATTTCCTTTTGGAAACTGACATCCTTCATAAACACCAGGGCTGAAATGGTTCAAGGGGTGGTATTTTCATGAGAACTTTTAGAAAAGGATTGATTATGAGGCCAAATCGGCCCAAAGTGCAAAGACATCAAACATCATCTGACTGTCCAAAGGGAGAGCTTGATCTGACCTCCACAGTTGTTACTACATTGTAACTCTTTTGTTCAGCCATTTTACTTCAAAATCGGTTTCCACTTGACTTGTAAGAAACAGAAGTAAAACTGCTCATTGAGTGGACTGAGGGTTGACAGGCTTTCCTTCTCTCTTTTTTTGGTGTTAACCACAGGTGTCTTCAACTATACACAGTTAAATGTTTCTAAATGACCCTTTCAGTTTCTATAGTTACTACTTTGTGGACTAAAGTTCAAGAGTTTATTATGGGTTGGACCATTTGACTTGGTAACCCCCTAAACACATTAAAACACACACACACAAAACTGAACATCCTCGTGAAGGATCTGCTGAAAATCAAGTAAACAAGAAGTCTTTGAGTTTCATGACACTAATTAATAGCACATCTGTGCACAGTAATAAATGTGCAAATTACAGTCTTTAACTTCATTGCTCCCACATGCACGGTGGCCCACGGAGCATCTCCAGCTGTTACAGTCTTACTCATGCTTCAAGGCTCTGCTCAAAACTTGCCACTGCCATTAGAACATCCCCCATCCCACCTGCAGAAAGGAAGCTTTCTGTCCCCTGGTCTTCTGTCACTATCAGAGAGCTATTGAAATATTTATCAAGGCCAGCTTTTCATCAGACTGTTTTATCTACATCAGCCTCCCTAACCAGATACTGTGCATTTTTGAACTGTTTCAAGAACCCTGGGATCAGGGGAAGGAGTGGGGACTTGAGTCCTCTGGTGTGCCCCCCTTCCCGCGTCACCTCCCCCAGTGGCCTTCTCCTTCCTCTCACCCCTCCCTTCTGCTCCTAGCTCTTCATTTGTTGATTATAAATGCAGGCACTCTTCTTCTATACTTTGGGGTATATTTAGGGTCAGAGTTTGGCTTTTAAAGGCATGCACCTAAAATATGAGTTCCTGACTCTACCGTGGTTAAACATGTGACAGGGGCAGTAAAGCTAATGTGACTGTATTTCCTTTTGGAAACTGACATCCTTCATAAACACCAGGGCTGAAATGGTTCAAGGGGTGGTATTTTCATGAGAACTTTTAGAAAAGGATTGATTATGAGGCCAAATCGGCCCAAAGTGCAAAGACATCAAACATCATCTGACTGTCCAAAGGGAGAGCTTGATCTGACCTCCACAGTTGTTACTACATTGTAACTCTTTTGTTCAGCCATTTTACTTCAAAATCGGTTTCCACTTGACTTGTAAGAAACAGAAGTAAAACTGCTCATTGAGTGGACTGAGGGTTGACAGGCTTTCCTTCTCTCTTTTTTTGGTGTTAACCACAGGTGTCTTCAACTATACACAGTTAAATGTTTCTAAATGACCCTTTCAGTTTCTATAGTTACTACTTTGTGGACTAAAGTTCAAGAGTTTATTATGGGTTGGACCATTTGACTTGGTAACCCCCTAAACACATTAAAAACACACACACACAAAACTGAACATCCTCGTGAAGGGATCTGCTGAAAATCAAGTAAACAAGAAGTCTTTGAGTTTCATGACTACTAATTAATAGCACATCTGTGCCAGGCCATAGCAATCAATCAAATAAATGTAGCTTCTAAATCATTAGCAAATAAAGCTACCATTGTTTTATAATCAGACGAGGTAAAGAAAAGGGTTTAAAACTTTCTGTTACTTCTAGATGTCAAACAAACAATCCCACCTTCCTCATCTATTTCTACCAAATCAAAGACGAAGAGAGAGAAGCAGGGGGAAAAGATGAACTTCTCAAAAATAAGTGCTATGTTTCTTAGTTGAAAATCTTTAATTCAGCTGAGTCAACTAGAAACTGTAACCCTATTCCTCTTTTGGCTCTAAACTCCCATCATGACATTTTATTGAACCCATATTCCTACGCCAATGACTCTAATTTTTCTAGAAGTAAAACGGAACAGCCCTATAACAAAAGAGGTGACATTCGAAGTGTTTCACTGTGCCACACAACTGACCCAAGTTGCAAAAGAGGCTGGGAAAGAGAGCATTTAGTGTTTCCAGCTTCCACAGTGGAAGATAACTAGAGAAAATAGGAAGTTAGAACAACAACCAAGTTAGTCAACCAAGTGAAAGAGAAAGGGCTTGGCCACTGACAAGGGGGTGGGATATACATCATTTGTTGAAGAAAGAGCAGGTGGATGATATCTCACAGGAGCTGAGGGTAGTTGAGAATTAAGAGATGAGATTAGGAAGACAGCCTGCCATGGAACCTTACTCACCAAATCAAGGAGTTTGGAGTTTATCCTGTTAGCAACAGGGATCCACTGGAAATTTGTGAGTAGAAAAATGACCTCATTAAAGCAGTGTCTGATCTGCCATCATCTGTCCAGAGCATAGAATGTAGTGAAGGAGGGTGAGCCTGAAGGAAGGGGCAAGGAGATCATTGCAGTGGTTCCTCCCTGGTGGCTCAGACGGTAAAGAATCCGTCTGCCATGCGGGAGAATCAGGTTCAATTCCTGAGTCAGGAAGATCCCCTGGAGGAAGGCATGGCAACCCACTCTAGAATCCTTGCCTGAAGAATCTCATGGACAGAAGAACCTGGCAAGCTGTCATCCATGGGGTCACAAAGAGTCGGACACGACTGAGCAACTAATTAATAGCACATCTGTGCCAGGCCATAGCAATCAATCAAATAAATGTAGCTTCTAAATCATTAGCAAATAAAGCTACCATTGTTTTATAATCAGACGAGGTAAAGGAAAGGGTTTAAAACTTTCTGTTACTTCTAGATGTCAAACAAACAATCCCACCTTCCTCATCTATTTCTACCAAATCAAAGACGAAGAGAGAGAAGCAGGGGGAAAAGATGAACTTCTCAAAAATAAGTGCTATGTTTCTTAGTTGAAAATCTTTAATTCAGCTGAGTCAACTAGAAACTGTAACCCTATTCCTCTTTTGGCTCTAAACTCCCATTATGACATTTTATTGAACCCATATTCCTACGCCAATGACTCTAATTTTTCTAGAAGTAAAACGGAACAGCCCTATAACAAAAGAGGTGACATTCGAAGTGTTTCACTGTGCACACAACTGACCCAAGTTGCAAAAGAGGCTGGGAAAGAGAGCATTTAGTGTTTCCAGCTTCCACAGTGGAAGATAACTAGAGAAAATAGGAAGTTAGAACAACAACCAAGTTAGTCAACCAAGTGAAAGAGAAAGGGCTTGGCCACTGACGAGGGGGTGGGATATACATCATTTGTTGAAGAAAGAGCAGGTGGATGATATCTCACAGGAGCTGAGGGTAGTTGAGAATTAAGAGATGAGATTAGGAAGACAGCCTGCCATGGAACCTTACTCACCAAATCAAGGAGTTTGGAGTTTATCCTGTTAGCAACAGGGATCCACTGGAAATTTGTGAGTAGAAAAATGACCTCATTAAAGCAGTGTCTGATCTGCCATCATCTGTCCAGAGCATAGAATGTAGTGAAGGAGGGTGAGCCTGAAGGAAGGGGCAAGGAGATCATTGCAGTGGTTCCTCCCTGGTGGCTCAGACGGTAAAGAATCCGTCTGCCATGCGGGAGAATCAGGTTCAATTCCTGAGTCAGGAAGATCCCCTGGAGGAAGGCATGGCAACCCACTCTAGAATCCTTGCCTGAAGAATCTCATGGACAGAAGAACCTGGCAAGCTGTCATCCATGGGGTCACAAAGAGTCGGACACGACTGAGCAACTAACACTTCACTCCATGAAGTAACAGGACATAAACAGGAAAGAAGACAGTGGTGGGAAGCAAAAAGACACAACTGTGGAAGAGATGTGAAAGTATGAATGGAGTATGAATAGAGGCCAAGGAGACAAAGCATCAAAGATGATTTCACAGCTTTAAGCCTGGGTAAGTGGGGAAATACATGATAGAAGTAGGAAGTCAAGAAGAAAGCTGCTTTTAGTAATAAACTGATTAGTTCAAGATTGTTACGGTTTTTTTTATTTTTATTTTTTTGGCTGTGCCACACAAAATGCGAGATCTTAATTCTCCAACCAGGGATTGAACCTGCAGCCTCTGCATTGGAAGCATGAGGGTCTTAACCACTGGACCACCAGAGAAATCCCTCATTAGTTTAAGTTTAGATGTTGAGTTTGAGGCAGGGGTTCCAGGATGTGCAATACAAACCTACAACAGGCAGGATACATGGAACCCACAAGCTATGGGACACTAAGCATACGCCTGCCTCTGTGGCTGCTTCCCAGGGTCTCTCTCTCTATATTTGGTACAGGAAGTGTGATGGTGTTTCCTAGAGGACAGTTTACAGAGTAGAGAGAAGCAGATAATTCTATACATAGTCTGTACACGGTACAGGTGAAGACTGAAAACTTAAAAAAAAAAATTTACTGGGCTTCCCTGGTGGTGCAGTGGGCAAAGAGTCTGCCTTGCAGTGCATGAGGCACTGGGTCGATCCCTGGCCTGGGAAGATCCCACGTGCTGCAGAGGGGCTGGACCTGTGTGTCCAATCACCGAGTCGGAGCTCTGGAATGCATGCGCCCAGAGCTGGTGCTCTGCAACAAGAGAGGCCACTGCAATGGGAGGCCCACACAGGCCAAAGAACAAAAATGGTTGAAAACAAGTAAAAAACCAATGAAAGGGGCCAAAATTAAAATAAATAAATAAATAATTTACTTATTTGGCTACACTGGGTCTTTCTTGCTATGTGAGTTTTTCTCTCATTGCTGAGACATGGGGTGGGGAGGTTTACCCCACCTGCAATTTGTGGACTTCTCAATGTAGGGAGGCTTCTCTTGTATAGAGAACAGGTTCATTAGTTGTGGCACATGGGCTTAGTTGCTCCACAGCATGTGGTATCTTCCAGAACCAGGGATTGAACTCATGTCTCCTGCATGGGCAGGCACATTCTTTACCACTGAGCCACCAGGGAAGTCCCTGAAAACTTTATGAGATTAGTAATAATAGTCCTCTGAACCAGAAAGAAGTGAACATCCCATGATAAGTAGGGTGAAATGTCCAGAAGCATATGCTAAAGCCTGGGAAAAGGAAATCTGGGCTGTACAGTAGTTGTGACACTAACCACAACCACATTGACTAAGTGTTGCCACCCATTTCTGAATAAGAAAGAACTAGAGAGTATTTAAGGGCCTCCCCAGCGGCTCAGTGGCGAAGAACCCATCTGCCAATGCAGGAGACGTGTCCCTGGGCTAGGAAGATCCCTGGAGAAGGAAATGGTGGCAACCCACTCCAGTTTTCTAGCCTAGGAAATCCCATGAACAGAGGAGCCTGGTGGGCTACAGTCCTTGGGGTTAAGAGTCAGACACAACTTTGCGACTGACTCAACAACAACAGCACAAAGAGTACTCAGAATCACCTGTCTGTTCACATTCAGCTTACTAGTTTAGTAAATTTTAAGTGTAAAAGGTGCTGTCTTCCAACAAATTCCTCTGTCAGGTCCCTGAGTTAAAGAGTCTCTCCATAAACTGTTACAGGAAGGTGACTAATCTGGGTAGACAGGAACTCACACAGACTGGAACTGACAAAAGTGGGTGAGACATTTCAGAATGCTTTCTTTGCAAGGCCTATTTTGATCTGATCACGCCTGTTGCTACAGGGTTGATGCTGTCTGAAGCTTGAGTGGAGCAAATGGTGATCTCAGTGCATCCAGTCATTCACCCTGTGATTGAGATGATTCTATTTTCTGAGGTAGAAGGAATAAATGTGCTTACCAATTTTCTGCATGAAGTCAGAATGTCTTTTTCTTTTTTAAGAAAAAAAAAGTTCTTAGCAAGAAAAACTCCACCCAGAAAATTAAAATATTTTCAAAAAAATTTTTTGAAGGAGCTATAACAAAGTGATTGCAATAGTCCTTATAAGAGTATAGTTTTGAGTATCTGACCTTCTTTCCAGAGTTTTTATTATTTTGGAGTTTATCTGTACACTGAGTTACTAAGGCAACCAAGAAACACACAGTAGGATTTGAACATCTAAACTAACTTTATGAATGCCAGCTGCCAGATTTCCTTTACTTTGTGTTATGTCAAACCCAGAACCCAGCATTTACACTCTGCTTTGGCTTACGTTTTTAACACCATTTTCACTTCCTAGAGAAGGATGGTCATGAACATATATTGGATATAATCATATATGGGATTACATGATGTACTGTTCATGTGAAAGATGTAAGATGTATACATCCATGTATGGGGAAGAAAGCACAAGTGTGCCTGTTTTAAAAAAAGTAAATAGGTCAAAAGCTACCAAAAAAAATCTCAAAGAAACAGTTTTAATCATTTATGCATGCATGCATGCTAAGTTGCTTCAATCATGTCCAACTCCTTGTAATGCTATGGACTGTAACCTTGCCAGGCTCGTCTGTCCATGGGATTCTCCAGGCAAGGATACTGGAGTGGGTTGCCGTTTTCTTCTCAGGGATCTTCCAGCTCAGGGATGTTTGGGGAATCACCTGTCTGTTCACATTCAGCTTACTAGTTTAGTAAATTTTAAGTGTAAAAGGTGCTGTCTTCCAACAAATTCCTCTGTCAGGTCCCTGAGTTAAAGAGTCTCTCCATAAACTGTTACAGAAAGGTGACTAATCTGGGTAGACAGGAACTCACACAGACTGGAACTGACAAAAGTGGGTGAGACATTTCAGAATGCTTTCTTTGCAAGGCCTATTTTGATCTGATCACGCCTGTTGCTACAGGGTTGATGCTGTCTGAAGCTTGAGTGGAGCAAATGGTGATCTCAGTGCATCCAGTCATTCACCCTGTGATTGAGATGATTCTATTTTCTGAGGTAGAAGGAATAAATGTGCTTACCAATTTTCTGCATGAAGTCAGAATGTCTTTTTCTTTTTAAGAAAAAAGTTCTTAGCAAGAAAAACTCCACCCAGAAAATTAAAATATTTTCAAAAATTTTTTGAAGGAGCTATAACAAAGTGATTGCAATAGTCCTTATAAGAGTATAGTTTTGAGTATCTGACCTTCTTTCCAGAGTTTTTATTATTTTGGAGTTTATCTGTACACTGAGTTACTAAGGCAACCAAGAAACACACAGTAGGATTTGAACATCTAAACTAACTTTATGAATGCCAGCTGCCAGATTTCCTTTACTTTGTGTTATGTCAAACCCAGAACCCAGCATTTACACTCTGCTTTGGCTTACGTTTTTAACACCATTTTCACTTCCTAGAGAAGGATGGTCATGAACATATATTGGATATAATCATATATGGGATTACATGATGTACTGTTCATGTGAAAGATGTAAGATGTATACATCCATGTATGGGTAAGAAAGCACAAGTGTGCCTGTTTTAAAAAAAGTAAATAGGTCAAAAGCTACCAAAAAAAATCTCAAAGAAACAGTTTTAATCATTTATGCATGCATGCATGCTAAGTTGCTTCAATCATGTCCAACTCCTTGTAATGCTATGGACTGTAACCTTGCCAGGCTCGTCTGTCCATGGGATTCTCCAGGCAAGGATACTGGAGTGGGTTGCCGTTTTCTTCTCCAGGGGATCTTCTCAGCTCAGGGATGCAACCCCCATCTCCTATACTGGGAGGCAGATTCTTTACCGCTGAGCTATGAGGGAAGCCCAGAATTACTGCTTACTCAGTAATATTTTATCTTCAGACTAAACAAAACAGAACATCTGTCTCCTAGATACATGTGATGAATCATGGAAGTACAGAACCAGGCTGCGTATAGCAAAAGCAGACCTCTTCAAACAGACTCATGTTTAATCTTTAAAAGGATCCTCTAGAAGGGCCTTTGACAATCTGATAGCCAAAGTGCATTTAGGAATTAATGCTTTTAAAGACGTCCACTATTCAATGTGGATAATCCTATGGAGAAAATTTTTTCTTGTTTCTAACAGGAAGTTTCAAGATGATGCCGGGGGAACACCAAATATGGACATTTGTCACGATGCTACCTTTTAGATATCAGATCTTAAACTTTGACTTCCCCGCTAAGTAAGAGCACCTAGAAAAGTGTTCATGTACTTGTCATCAAAATGGATATAGAAAGATTATAATCAAGGACCAGAGTAACTGAGGAAGGGAATGGAAAGGGCCGTGGAGGGAGAGTGGGGATCCAGAGCGTTCAAAGAAAAGTATGTGGGTTATTGAGTGACGGTTAGGTGTTTAGTACTTTTTGTTTGTTTGTTTTTATTTTTTAAGCCTTCCAAGCAAGATTTAAACTTTATTCTTCAGTTACTGAAACTTAAGGCAAAATCTTCCGTGACACTCAAGACTGAACTGTGAATGAAGTTTTTTTCCTTCATGTGCTACACAATAGATTTCTGCTGGTTATCCATTTCAAACATGGCAGTGTGTACATGACTTTCCCAAAGTCCCCAAGCCTCCTGTCCCTATTGCAACCATAAGTTCATTTTCTAAGTTTGAGAGTCTCTTTCTGTTTTGTAAACAAGTTCATTTGCATCGTTTCTCTTTAGAATCCACTAAAAGGGATGTCATATGATATTTCTCCTTCTCTGACTGACTTCACCCAGTATAACCCTCTCTGGGTCCATCCATCTTGTTGCAAATGACCTTATTTTATTCTTTTTAATGGCCGAGTAATATTCTATTTTGTGTACACACACACACACACACACACACACACACACATCCCACACACATCTTCTTCTGATGATGTCGAACTGTGAATGAAGTTTTACAGGGATTTCCCAAGGCCTCTATCTCACCAGAGATTCAACAAGATCACTGCTTTGGAATCAGAGGATCATTCCCTGGTCTTAGGAAAGTTACTCAACTTCTCTGAGCCTTGGTCTTCTCATCTTTTAAATAGAGATAATAATAATGCATATCATAGATCATTGCAAATATTAACATAATATAAATAATGGCTATGATCATGACTTGTGATTTGGCAAGCACTCAGTGAGTTACTAGGGCTTCCTAGCTGGCTCCACGGTAAAGAATCCACCTGCCAGTACAGGAGATGCAGATTCAATCCCTGGGTTGAAAGATCTCCTGGAGAAGGAAAGAGCAACCCACTCCGGTATTATTGCCTGGAAATTCCATGGACAGAGGGGCCTGGTGGGTGACAGTCCATGGGGTCACAAAGAGTTGGACATGACTGACTAAACAGCAACAGTAAGTCATCAAAATGGATATAGAAAGATTATAATCAAGGACCAGAGTAACTGAGGAAGGGAATGGAAAGGGCCGTGGAGGGAGAGTGGGGATCCAGAGCGTTCAAAGAAAAGTATGTGGGTTATTGAGTGACGGTTAGGTGTTTAGTACTTTTTGTTTGTTTGTTTTTATTTTTTAAGCCTTCCAAACAAGATTTAAACTTTATTCTTCAGTTACTGAAACTTAAGGCAAAATCTTCCGTGACACTCAAGACTGAACTGTGAATGAAGTTTTTTTCCTTCATGTGCTACACAATAGATTTCTGCTGGTTATCCATTTCAAACATGGCAGTGTGTACATGACTTTCCCAAAGTCCCCAAGCCTCCTGTCCCTATTGCAACCATAAGTTCATTTTCTAAGTTTGAGAGTCTCTTTCTGTTTTGTAAACAAGTTCATTTGCATCGTTTCTCTTTAGAATCCACTAAAAGGGATGTCATATGATATTTCTCCTTCTCTGACTGACTTCACCCAGTATAACCCTCTCTGGGTCCATCCATCTTGTTGCAAATGACCTTATTTTATTCTTTTTAATGGCCGAATAATATTCTATTTTGTGTACACACACACACACACACACACACACACACACACACACCCCACACATCTTCTTCTGATGATGTCGAACTGTGAATGAAGTTTTACAGGGATTTCCCAAGGCCTCTATCTCACCAGAGATTCAACAAGATCACTGCTTTGGAATCAGAGGATCATTCCCTGGTCTTAGGAAAGTTACTCAACTTCTCTGAGCCTTGGTCTTCTCATCTTTTAAATAGAGATAATAATAATGCATATCATAGATCATTGCAAATATTAACATAATATAAATAATGGCTATGATCATGACTTGTGATTTGGCAAGCACTCAGTGAGTTACTAGGGCTTCCTAGCTGGCTCCACGGTAAAGAATCCACCTGCCAGTACAGGAGATGCAGATTCAATCCCTGGGTTGAAAGATCTCCTGGAGAAGGAAAGAGCAACCCACTCCGGTATTATTGCCTGGAAATTCCATGGACAGAGGGGCCTGGTGGGTGACAGTCCATGGGGTCACAAAGAGTTGGACATGACTGACTAAACAGCAACAGTAAGTTCATATGAATGACGACTTCTACCACCTTCTTTCTGTGCCTTCACTTTTTCTTCCTTTGTGGTTGTTTTCCCCTTACCACAGAGACCAATTGTAATTATTATTTGTAAATATTTAGCATTGGTCAATCACCATTAAACAACAGTTCAGAAGAGTCAATACGTTTCTGAGGATTTACTAAGCAATTATCAGAATCAATGGGCTGGGAGACATTGTGTATTTGGTCCCTGCCCTGGGGGTACACGCTCATCCAGCAGGGAAGGCCCTTGTTGCTCCATGGCTTAGGACAACTCTGCTGTCCAGTTGCTGATGCTGGCTGACTCTGGCCGAGCAGAGACCTGCAATGTTTGAATTCTTAGGAAGCCCATTCCCATTTGAGAGCAAGAGGCCTCTGGTAAGTGTTTACTGGGATTGGGGGAGGTGGGTAGAAGCTCATTTCTCTGCTTTCTAGCATTCCTGAGCTCTGGGGAACAGGTTCTGTGAACTCTGGGCCAATGGCTCTCTCAGGGGTGTTTTTGAGAAGTGGGCACTTCTAGAAAATGCTTGTGCCCACCAGAGACATTCGGCTCGACTGCAGCTGGACGAGGGGTGGTGGAATTTGTCTCGTGGAGCCCTCTACTCTTTTCAGGCTCATACCTTGGCCTGTTCTGCTCCCCACCCCTACCACAGCCTCCACAGGACTAGCACACCCAACCTTCAAATTTCTACTTCATCCGTTCTGAAATGCTCATGATTTCCTGAAGGAGTCTTGTCATCTCTCCTTCATTAATCAAAGGCAGAGCTCCTTCTCTGCCTTTAATATTCTTCTTGGCTCACCTCCTACAGTCCTCAGGACCCTGCCCAGGCACCCTCTCTGGGCAGTCTCCCTTCACCCCCATCCTACAGCAGGTGCCCCTCTGTGTGCCCCAGGGTTTCTGTGCTCGTAGCCACCGTGGCCCTCACCAGTGGTCAGTGTGCAGCTGCTGTGACCGTCTCCTCCCCTGGAAGTGACTTTAGAGTGGAGACCAGGCTTGTTTGTTCAATCTCTGTGTCCCTAACAAGCAGCACAGTGCCTGATGCTTAGAAAGTCCTTAGAAGACGTCAGTGGAGCAAACGGATTAGAGTCTCCATTATGATTCTCCCTACATACTCCATCTGCAAGTGAGCTGCTGTCTGTCCTGCATAAATATCAACAGTTCCATAAATTCACACGGACAAAGGGGGTATACTTTCACCCTGGCCCTTGAGTACTGGAGACTGTAATGCTCACTTGTCAATGGAAGTTTTGTAAGAAGTCTTGGAGGAAATGGACGGCATTTTAGAATCCGTAATGACTCTGATCCAAGGTTTTGCCACAACTCTCTTGTGGCCCATGCAGGGAAGGCCCTTGTTGCTCCATGGCTAAACAACTCTGCTGTCCAGTTGCTGATGCTGGCTGACTCTGGCCGAGCAGAGACCTGCAATGTTTGAATTCTTAGGAAGCCCATTCCCATTTGAGAGCAAGAGGCCTCTGGTAAGTGTTTACTGGGATTGGGGGAGGTGGGTAGAAGCTCATTTCTCTGCTTTCTAGCATTCCTGAGCTCTGGGGAACAGGTTCTGTGAACTCTGGGCCAATGGTTCTCTCAGGGGTGTTTTTGAGAAGTGGGCACTTCTAGAAAATGCTTGTGCCCACCAGAGACATTCGGCTCGACTGCAGCTGGACGAGGGGTGGTGGAATTTGTCTTGTGGAGCCCTCTACTCTTTTCAGGCTCATACCTTGGCCTGTTCTGCTCCCCACCCCTACCACAGCCTCCACAGGACTAGCACACCCAGCCTTCAAATTTCTACTTCATCCGTTCTGAAATGCTCATGATTTCCTGAAGGAGTCTTGTCATCTCTCCTTCATTAATCAAAGGCAGAGCTCCTTCTCTGCCTTTAATATTCTTCTTGGCTCACCTTCTACAGTCCTCAGGACCCTGCCCAGGCACCCTCTCTGGGCAGTCTCCCTTCACCCCCATCCTACAGCAGGTGCCCCTCTGTGTGCCCCAGGGTTTCTGTGCTCGTAGCCACCGTGGCCCTCACCAGTGGTCAGTGTGCAGCTGCTGTGACCGTCTCCTCCCCTGGAAGTGACTTTAGAGTGGAGACCAGGCTTGTTTGTTCAATCTCTGTGTCCCTAACAAGCAGCACAGTGCCTGATGCTTAGAAAGTCCTTAGAAGACGTCAGTGGAGCAAACGGATTAGAGTCTCCATTATGATTCTCCCTACATACTCCATCTGCAAGTGAGCTGCTGTCTGTCCTGCATAAATATCAACAGTTCCATAAATTCACACGGACAAAGGGGGTATACTTTCACCCTGGCCCTTGAGTACTAGAGACTGTAATGCTCACTTGTCAATGGAAGTTTTGTAAGAAGTCTTGGAGGAAATGGACGACGCGCATTTTAGAATCCCGTAATGACTCTGATCCAAGGTTATTGCCACAACTCTCTTGTGTTTCACTTATAAAGTACTCAGGTGCCCTGAACAGCGTATGAAAGTGGTACAGTGTTTTAAATGACTAGAAGTGGCCCTCTATTGCCCTCACATTCTTATCAGATGACATAAAAGAGATACTATGGATGAGCAAACAAAACAAAATCTCCACTAATCTATCTTCCAATTGGAGAAAACCAACTGTTTGTCTTTTTAAAATAATGTGGACTTTCAAACACTTCTCTTTTCCTTCCTGAGATAATATGTCCAGACATCACATGCTTGATTGCCAAATAGGCAGCAGTTACAGAAGTGAACCTGAAAGAAGACTATTCATTAGCATCAGTGGTTGTTTGACTTGACTTTGGGGAAATCCAGAGAGAGATGCTATAGATTTACTGAACAGAAAACATTCCCATAAAAAACTAGCAATATTGCACCCTTTAATTTTCTTTTAAATAAACCCTTGTTCCTACCTTGGCTTCAGGGCGCCCTTGGTATTGATGGCTGTCGTTTCATGAGTGACAATGGTAGAACTGGGGCATCCCATCTCCAACCTACTTTCCAACAATATCACCACCTAGAATTCATGAAGTAAACATAGAAAAGATGGCTGTAAAAGCTTAAATTTCAGAGGAAAACTCCAGAAATGAGGTCAAAATAAGCAATGAAAACAGAATGGTTGTAATGCTTTCTGTGTCCTTGCAATACCTCCAAGAAAATGCCCTAAAAACATCACCATAAAGGGATTAAAATGAAAATGTTAGTTCATGGGGTTCTCCAGGAAAGAATATGGGAGCGGATAGCCATTTCTTTCTCCAAGGGATCTTCCTGACCCAGGGATGGAACCTTGGTCTCCTTCATTGCAATCAGATTCTTTACCATCTGAGTAGCTTGAGAAGAAAACATTGCTATCAGCATAGAAAATTTATGCAGAATTTTCTAAAGTATAAGAAGGGTTTTGGCCAGCTAAGAGGTGGTATGATCATTGCTAAAAACAAACAAACAACAAAAAATGTATGGACTTTGTAGTAATAGACCAGGATCAAAGTCTTTTCCCTAAGTTTGTAGCTGTTTGGGCAAATTACTTAATTCCATGAAGCCTATGTTTTCTACCTTTAATTTGGATTCCTGACTACCTCATAAACTTACTGCTAATTCATTTGTGGAATTATTAAGTGTTTATTTACAGAGCTATTACTAGAAACCAAAGACCATGCTGGGTGGCTAGAGATTCAATAAGATAATAGTGTTTTCCCTGAAGGATGTCATTGTCTAGGAGCAGAGATAGTTGAACAAGTAGAATAATTGCAACACATTGTGATACCTGCCTTCATATCTGTAGGTACAAGGTAGTATAAAGGAGAAAATGTCCATGTCGGGCAGTCAAGGGAGACTTTGAAAAAGAGATGAAATTTGAGTATCATCTAGTGTTTAACAGAAGAGCAGAGGCAGGAAATAGATGTTGAAGGCAAACACGAGAGAACACTCCATGGCATGATGTGAAAAACTTGGAAACGTCGAGTTTTGGAAGTATCAAGCGGCTCCGAGTGTTGATACATTTAAAACTCAGGAGAGGGCTGGTGACCCTCTGGATGAGAGGGCTTAGCAACAGAAGGATGCCACCCAGGAGGACACATTTCTGTACCCAGTGGTGACTCAGAGGAAGTCGACGCCTTTCTGAAGGAACTCAGAGGAGGGACATTAAGAAGAGGAAATGATAAAAAGCAACTTTGGGACAAGGTGACTATGAGGGCTCTGTGACATGTTAGATGAAAGGTTTTGCCAACAGTTTAATGCACTGGTCTGGGACTCAGAAGAGAGAACGGATCTGAAAATTCAGGTCTGGAACCCGGAGTTTCATAGGTAAGACCAGTTAAGCACTTGGATCTTTTCTCCCACACAGGCAGGCCTCAACAGAAAGTGAGACAGTCAGAGTTGTGGGGTGGTGTCCAGGGGAATTGCGCTTCAGTTCAGAGACTTGTGGGGAGCAGGAGTATGCTGGGGAAACCCCGAAGCCCATCTTTAGAGCAAAACTGCCATCAAAGATAATCTGCCCAAACCCCAAAATACTATGCCCATTATTCAAGTTATTTGCTTTCATTTCGTTAACATTTTGAATGAACACAGACCATAGTGATACCTCTTAAAACCCCCATGTGTTTCCTATCTATATCTCTCTCATCCCAAACTCCTCCAACCCTCATACACATCCTGAAAAAGCCTTCCCCACCCCAGTTCCCCTATCTCCTGTTCCTATCTCCCTTCCACTTCCTCCATATTCTGCATCACGAAGTCTCCAAAGATGAGTCTGGTAAGGTAAAAAGAGGCTTCTCTGCGGGGTGAGGGAGGAGAAGAAATGAAACCTGCAAAGTCAGGATCATTTTAGAGGCCAGAAGAAGGGGAAAGGTTGGAAGGACTCATGCATTAATAACTCTGTTCTTGTTACAGTAGACTCAAAAGCCAGGCTGATCGTCTAAATAAGTCATGCGTGCAAAGAGGCTTAGCAGAGCACAGGGATCCTGTTCCAGAGAGTGGGATGGAAACCACACAAGAGAAGAAGAGTCTAAGTGGTGGGTGAAAGGTGTTGCCTAGAGAAATTAAGTGGGCTGTAGGGAATTGTTGCCATGTAGGTTCTAGTGATGTCTGGCACAGGGAGAAAGGAGCCACTGAAGGTCCTGGTAAGGCTTTAATGGAAGAGGTACAGAGTGAGAAGGAAACAAGAATCAGGACAGAACTTGGGGAGCAGATGGAAGGTGAAAGTCAATGAAGGGTTCTAATGAGAATCTCTCAGGAGGTGGAAGAGAACCAGGGGTGTGTGCTGTCCTGGAAATTAGGAAGCATTTTTTTTTTTTTGGTTTTTGTTTTGTTTTAAGGAGAGAGTGCCAAGTGTCCCATAACCATCAAGTCTGATAAGGAATGGAAAGCATCCATTGGATTTGGCAACTGAGAGGTCGCTGGCAATCTTAGCAAAAACATATTTGTGGAGGCAAAAGGCAAATAAATGGCAGTGTGCTCACAGAGAGGAAAAGATGAGAAACTGGAGCCAGGAGGACAATTGTCTGAGGCAATAAGAGGTGAAACAACAGCTAGAAGAGTTTGTCCCTTTCTTCCCTTCCTCCCCTCCTTCATCTTCCTCTCCATCTCTCCCTTCCTGATGGGCAAGACCTAAACCTTTTTACGGGTTCTTGGGTAGGATCTTATGAAAAAGGATCTACAATTCCAGAAAGGAAATGATAGGGAAGGGGGTGGGTGACAATAGATGGAGGGTCCATCTGAAATGAGAGGAGAAGAAGGACTGTCCCTACTTCCAAGAGTGGAGGAAGGAAGGAAGGGCAGATACAGAAAGGTTTTAGTAGGAAAGCAGGGGGTGATCAGTCAGTTTGTCTGATGGCCTTCAAGTTCTCCATGAGGGAGTTGGGAAGGTCACGTGCAGAGAGTAAGGTGAAGAGGCCAGGGTTAGGTAGAGGGACATAGAGAGAGGCTTGGAACAGTGAGAATGGGAGGGGGAGACAAGATAACCTCAAAGGGTTCACAGGTGTAGGGCCACACCGTGGAGACACCTACAATATTGGAGACTTAGAGTCTTAACCTGGATGAGGTTCAGAGATGCTGTCATGAAATGTATTTAAGGACACCAGGTTGGTAGTATAGAAAAACATGCAGTTGTGATGTTTTACTTGATGACATTCATGTCAGGGTCATGAAGGTCTTCTAAAAAGTTGGCTTCAAGTTTGAACAGATAAACTGCAACACCAGGTGGAGCCCCTTGGTTTTTGGACCAGGGGTTGTGACAGACCTTATCATGAGAACACAAAAGTGGTAATCAACTTTCTTTTTACCCAACTCAAGTTATGGGAGACAAAAGAATCCAACAGGCCCAGTCCTCTCATCCCTGCAGACCACCTTCAACATTCTAGGAAGCAGTAGGACAGTGTCTTTAGGGGAATATGCTCACAGAGTGTCCACACACACGGCCATTTCTTACGACTACTATATGAAGGTAGAAATATTTCTTTTTTAGCAAAGAGATCTGAATTCTAGTTGAGGTAGAGTAAGCATAACAGCAAGAGTCAGAATCAACTAATGTGCCCTTTTTTGCCTGGTTAAAAACATGAACCAAGGGCTTCCCTGGTGGTCCAGTGGGTAAGGATACTGCCTTGCAGTGCAAAGGGCGCTGGTTCGATCCCTGGCCTGGGAAGATCCCACGTGCCGCGGAGTGGCTGGACCAATGTGTCCAATTACCGAGCCAGAGCTCTGGAACGCATGCGCCCAGAGCCGGTGCTCTGCGACAACAGAGGCCACTGGGATGGGAGGCCCATGCAGGCCAAAGAACAAAGATGGATGAAAAATAGATAAATGAAAGACCAACAGAAGTGGCCCGCCTGCCCCCTCCCTCTCTGACCCCCCTTCCCCCCCAAAAACGTGAACCAAACTTCCAGCAGATTAGGACTTAAAACAGAAGAGAGACATGGGGGTGAATCAGACATCAGACATCTTCAAGAAGGTATTGAAAGGATTTAGAAGAAGGGTTGAGGCCACTGAAAAGAATGAAATAAAACCACGTGCAGCAACATGGATGGACCTCTAGAGTGTCATATGAGTGAAGTAAGACAGAGAAGGAAAAATATCATATGATGTCCCTTATATGTGGAACCTAAAAGAAATGATACAAATGAGCTTACCTATAAAACAGAAAGAGATTCACAGACTTACAAAATGAACTTACAATTGCTGTGGAGAAGGGATAGTTAGGGACTTTGGGAAGGTCATGTACACACTGCTGTATTTAAAATAGATAACTAACAAAGACCTATTGTAAAGCACATGGCACTCAGCTCAACCTTATGTCCTGGCCTGGATGGGAGTTGGGCTTGGGGAGAATGGATACATGTGTACACCTGGCTGAGTTCCTTCACTGTTCATCTGAAATTATTACAGCATTGTTAATTGGTTATACTCCAATACAAAATGTTTTTGATGTTAAAAAACTAATAAAAATAAAATTTTTAAAAGTAGGGCTGAGCCTTCTTTGAAGAAAAGGAAAGTCTACTATGGACAGCAGTTTCATTCTGTCCCCAAACCCCAGGCTACCATTCCCTACGGATTTCAGATTTTCCTAGTTAGCTCCTCAAATCATGTAAACGAATTGCAACAAATCTCTTTTTAAAACTGAAGTATAGTTTCAAGGGTACAACACAGTGGTTTGGTATTTTTATAGATTCTACTCTATTAAAATTTATTACAAGATAAAAGCTAGAATTTCCTGTGCCAAAAAATATATCCCTGTTGCTTATCTATTGCATGTGTAGTAGTCTGTATCTCTTAATTCTATACCCCTAATTTGTCCCTCCCCTCTCTCTTTCCACTGGTAATTACTAGACTGTTTTCTGTATCTGTGACTCTGTTTTGTGAATACATTCACTTGTATTATTTTTAGACTAAAGATGGATGAAAATAGATAAATGAAAGACCAACAGAAGTGGCCCGCCTGCCCCCTCCCTCTCTGACCCCCCTTCCCCCCCAAAAACGTGAACCAAACTTCCAGCAGATTAGGACTTAAAACAGAAGAGAGACATGGGGGTGAATCAGACATCAGACATCTTCAAGAAGGTATTGAAAGGATTTAGAAGAAGGGTTGAGGCCACTGAAAAGAATGAAATAAAACCACGTGCAGCAACATGGATGGACCTCTAGAGTGTCATATGAGTGAAGTAAGACAGAGAAGGAAAAATATCATATGATGTCCCTTATATGTGGAACCTAAAAAGAAATGATACAAATGAGCTTACCTATAAAACAGAAAGAGATTCACAGACTTACAAAATGAACTTACAATTGCTGTGGAGAAGGGATAGTTAGGGACTTTGGGAAGGTCATGTACACACTGCTGTATTTAAAATAGATAACTAACAAAGACCTATTGTAAAGCACATGGCACTCAGCTCAACCTTATGTCCTGGCCTGGATGGGAGTTGGGCTTGGGGAGAATGGATACATGTGTACACATGGCTGAGTTCCTTCACTGTTCATCTGAAATTATTACAGCATTGTTAATTGGTTATACTCCAATACAAAATGTTTTTGATGTTAAAAAACTAATAAAAATAAAATTTTTAAAAGTAGGGCTGAGCCTTCTTTGAAGAAAAGGAAAGTCTACTATGGACAGCAGTTTCATTCTGTCCCCAAACCCCAGGCTACCATTCCCTACGGATTTCAGATTTTCCTAGTTAGCTCCTCAAATCATGTAAACGAATTGCAACAAATCTCTTTTTAAAACTGAAGTATAGTTTCAAGGGTACAACACAGTGGTTTGGTATTTTTATAGATTCTACTCTATTAAAATTTATTACAAGATAAAAGCTAGAATTTCCTGTGCCAAAAAATATATCCCTGTTGCTTATCTATTGCATGTGTAGTAGTCTGTATCTCTTAATTCTATACCCCTAATTTGTCCCTCCCCTCTCTCTTTCCACTGGTAATTACTAGACTGTTTTCTGTATCTGTGACTCTGTTTTGTGAATACATTCACTTGTATTATTTTTTAGACTCCACATATAAGTGATATCATAGGGTATTTATCTTTTTCTGACTTATTTCACTAAGTGTAATATTCTTTAGGTCAATCCACATTGCTACAAATGGCAGAAATTTATTCTTTTTGGGGCTTCCCCTGGTGGTCCAGTGGGTAAGGACACCGCCTTGCAGTGCAAGGGACGTCGGTTCGAGCCCTGGCCTGGGAAGATCCCACGTGCCGCGGAGCGGCTGGACTGATGTGTCCAATCACCGAGCCGGAGCTCTGGAGCGCATGCGCCCAGAGCTGGTGCTCTGCAACAACAGACGCCACCGCGATGGGAGGCCCACAGGAGCCAAAGAACGAGGACGAATGAAAATAGACAAAATGAAAGACAAGGAGAAGTAGCCCCTCCACCCCTCACCATACCCAAACCGACCACCGCATAAAGTAAATAAATAAATAAATCTTAAAAAAAAAAAAAAAAGAAATTTATTCTTTTGATGACTGAGTAATATTCCACTATATATATGTATGTGTATATGTAAATATATATATATATATATATATATATATATATATATATATGCCACATTTTATTTATCCATTAATCTGTTCATGGTCATTTGAGTTGCTTTCTTATTTTTGCTACTGTAAATAATTTTGCTCTGAACATTGGGGTACATGTGTCTTTTTGAATTAGTTTTCATTTTCTTTGGATATATACCCAGGAGTGGAATTGCTGGATCATTGGGTGGGTAGTTCTAGTTTTAGTTCTTTGAGAAACCTCCACTGTTCTCCACGGTGGCTGCATGAACCACTTTCCCATCTACAGTGTGCTAGGGTTCCCTTTTCTCCACATTCTCACCAACGTTTATTATATGTAAACGAATTGCAACAAATCTCTTTTTAAAACTGAAGTATAGTTTCAAGGGTACAACACAGTGGTTTGGTATTTTTATAGATTCTACTCTATTAAAATTTATTACAAGATAAAAGCTAGAATTTCCTGTGCCAAAAAATATATCCCTGTTGCTTATCTATTGCATGTGTAGTAGTCTGTATCTCTTAATTCTATACCCCTAATTTGTCCCTCCCCTCTCTCTTTCCACTGGTAATTACTAGACTGTTTTCTGTATCTGTGACTCTGTTTTGTGAATACATTCACTTGTATTATTTTTTAGACTCCACATATAAGTGATATCATAGGGTATTTATCTTTTTCTGACTTATTTCACTAAGTGTAATATTCTTTAGGTCAATCCACATTGCTACAAATGGCAGAAATTTATTCTTTTTGGGGCTTCCCCTGGTGGTCCAGTGGGTAAGGACACCGCCTTGCAATGCAAGGGACGTCGGTTCGAGCCCTGGCCTGGGAAGATCCCACGTGCCGCGGAGCGGCTGGACTGATGTGTCCAATCACCGAGCCGGAGCTCTGGAGCGCATGCGCCCAGAGCTGGTGCTCTGCAACAACAGACGCCACCGCGATGGGAGGCCCACAGGAGCCAAAGAACGAGGACGAATGAAAATAGACAAAATGAAAGACCAATAGAAGTGGCCCGTCCACTCCTCTCCCTCCCCAACCCGACCCCCGCCGAAAGTAAATAAATAAATAAATCTTAAAAAAAAAAAAAAAAGAAATTTATTCTTTTGATGACTGAGTAATATTCCACTATATATATGTATGTGTATATGTAAATATATATATATATATATATATATATATATATATATATATGCCACATTTTATTTATCCATTAATCTGTTCATGGTCATTTGAGTTGCTTTCTTATTTTTGCTACTGTAAATAATTTTGCTCTGAACATTGGGGTACATGTATCTTTTTGAATTAGTGTTTTCATTTTCTTTGGATATATACCCAGGAGTGGAATTGCTGGATCATTGGGTGGGTAGTTCTAGTTTTAGTTCTTTGAGAAACCTCCACTGTTCTCCACGGTGGCTGCATGAACCACTTTCCCATCTACAGTGTGCTAGGGTTCCCTTTTCTCCACATTCTCACCAACGTTTATTATATGTACACTTTTTGATAGCCATTTGTACAGGTGTGAGGTGGTATCTTGTTGTTTTGATTTGCATTTATAAATAAACCTATTTCTTGATATATGTCTCCCACTGGTTTTCTTTTTCTTGCATGTATCTTCTCTTTTTTTACTTAATTATTTTTATTTTGTTTTTTGTTTTTACATAGTTTTGTTGTTTACAGATATGTATAATCCCAGATAAGTCCTATGTATATCCCTGACCTCTTCCTCCTGTGTCCTACTGGTTTTGCTTCTTAGAAGGAACTCTGGCTGATACAGTACCTCCTTCAGATGGGCTGTGAGGTTTAAATAAAGTAATGCATCACTATAGAAGAAGTACTTGAACAATAAAACGGGTTTGAAAAATGGTAGCTATTACTGTGGGCTTCCAAGGTGGCGCTAGTGGTAAAGAGCCCATCTGCCAATATAGGAGATGTAAGAGATGTGAGTTCAATCCCTGAGTCTGGACAATCTCTTGGAGGAGAGCACAGCAACACACTCACTACTTTTGCCTGGAGAATCCCATGGACAGAGAAGCCTGGTAGGGTATGGTTCATAAGAGTCATAAAGAGTTGGACAAGACTGAAGCTGAAGACTTGGAAAATAAAAAGTTGAATCTAGCTGACTCCCAACTTGACTCTTCACCCAATAACTCGGTCAACAACTGTAGTTACTGGTCTGGTTTTTCTTACTAATTTAATGTAACCTTGAGCAAGCCACAGCCTCTAAGTGCCCTGGTTTCCTTTCTGTTAAATGTGGACCAAAAGACTTTTGTAAAAACTGTTTCCCCTTTGCTGTTCTTTGGGTTAGGTTGGACTCAATTCATTAGATTTTTATTAGGTTGCTCTACTTCCTCCAGCCACTAGACAAGATCTTTTTCATTACTGTTACATTCAAGACTGCTTCTGTACAAATGACCCTCTAATTACTGAGTGGTTTATGGTCTGAGAATGCAAACTGAGTCTAATATTAACCTTAGCAAAGCATTTCTGTTATTCCAGTGATTATACAGTTCCTATTTTGCCCCAGAATATAGGCCATAGCAGACGTTAAAAAGCATGCAATCTGGCCCTTGCCCTCAAGGAGCACAGGGGGACACCTAAAAATCAGATACTACTGTGAGGGAGTATATCATCAGATCTGAGCACCACGGGCTTTGAAAGAAAGGGGACAATGAGATCACTCTGAGCTGGAATGACCTGAAAGGCTTAAAGAGGCAGGGATTTAGACAGATGAAATATCTACGTAAGAGATAAGAAGCTAAATCTTCTGCTCTTGCTGTGTGTCATGTATTTCAAAACTGAATGTGTGAGATTTGAGGCACCCTTCATATTGTTGTTTGCCTTTGTTGGCAAATATGATGGAAAGGTGGCTGCTTCATAACCGTAGGCTTTTCTCCTGCCCTCCCTGGCGTGCCCTGGGCAAGAGCGAATGGGCAGCGGGTGCACTACCCTGCACTAATTTACCTGCAGTTCCCATGGCAGCCCTATGAGTTTCACTCATTCATGTCTTGGTAAAGAGCCCATCTGCCAATATAGGAGATGTAAGAGATGTGAGTTCAATCCCTGAGTCTGGACAATCTCTTGGAGAGCACAGCAACACACTCACTACTTTTGCCTGGAGAATCCCATGGACAGAGAAGCCTGGTAGGGTATGGTTCATAAGAGTCATAAAGAGTTGGACAAGACTGAAGCTGAAGACTTGGAAAATAAAAAGTTGAATCTAGCTGACTCCCAACTTGACTCTTCACCCAATAACTCGGTCAACAACTGTAGTTACTGGTCTGGTTTTTCTTACTAATTTAATGTAACCTTGAGCAAGCCACAGCCTCTAAGTGCCCTGGTTTCCTTTCTGTTAAATGTGGACCAAAAGACTTTTGTAAAAACTGTTTCCCCTTTGCTGTTCTTTGGGTTAGGTTGGACTCAATTCATTAGATTTTTATTAGGTTGCTCTACTTCCTCCAGCCACTAGACAAGATTTTTTTCATTACTGTTACATTCAAGACTGCTTCTGTACAAATGACCCTCTAATTACTGAGTGGTTTATGGTCTGAGAATGCAAACTGAGTCTAATATTAACCTTAGCAAAGCATTTCTGTTATTCCAGTGATTATACAGTTCCTATTTTGCCCCAGAATATAGGCCATAGCAGACGTAAAAAAGCATGCAATCTGGCCCTTGCCCTCAAGGAGCACAGGGGGACACCTAAAAATCAGATACTACTGTGAGGGAGTATATCATCAGATCTGAGCACCACGGGCTTTGAAAGAAAGGGGACAATGAGATCACTCTGAGCTGGAATGACCTGAAAGGCTTAAAGAGGCAGGGATTTAGACAGATGAAATATCTACGTAAGAGATAAGAAGCTAAATCTTCTGCTCTTGCTGTGTGTCATGTATTTCAAAACTGAATGTGTGAGATTTGAGGCACTCTTCATATTGTTGTTTGCCTTTGTTGGCAAATATGATGGAAAGGTGGCTGCTTCATAACCGTAGGCTTTTCTCCTGCCCTCCCTGGCGTGCCCTGGGCAAGAGCGAATGGGCAGCGGGTGCACTACCCTGCACTAATTTACCTGCAGTTCCCATGGCAGCCCCGTCATACATGTATTTGTTCAGTCACTCATTCATGTCTGAGTCTTTGCGACCCCGAGGACTGCACCATGCCAGGCTTCCCTGTCCTTCACCATCCCCTGGAGTTTGCTCTAACTCATGTCCATTGAGTTGATGATGCCATCCGACCATCTCATCCTCTTTTGCCCTCTTCTCCTCCTGCCCTCAGCCTTTCCCAACATCAGGGTCTTTTCCAATTAGTCAGCTCTTTACATCAGGTGGCTAAAGTTATTTGGGGAATCCCCCTACAGGAGATTGTTTTATTAAGCTGTTTCTCTTGTCCACTGCATAAATATTTGTGTACTAGATCACTAAAATCATTGCTCCCCAGAATACAGTTTCTTTGTGAAACTTTCAGTGGCATTAAATCTAAAAATAGTGATTCTTAGACTTTGGAAATTCTTTGATTTTTCAGTGCCAGCCCAGTCTGAATCCCTGCTCCCCTTCCCTGCAAAATGTTGTTTAAACCCTACTTGCAGGGTGTCTTGCTCCAAAGAGCCATTGACAGAATTACTGCCAAAAGCTTACTGGAGCTGAACAAGAAAATCAGTGGGTGTGGGTAGGTGAAGATTTCTGCTTGAATGACAAGTAAACACCAGAAGAATTAATTTTACAAGCTCACCTTTGAGATCAGATAAAGGCAACTTGACTTTTGAAAGACAATATTCACTTTTTATCAGCTTAATAAATAGCTCTTAGCAAAACCAGCAGTCATCTTTAATAGGCAGAAACAAAGAAGCCTCATTAACAGTTAAATTTAAAGTGTTCACTAATCTTTGTTTATTGCCTCTTTTATGAGTTTTTGCTAAATGTGTCTAAGAAAAATACTTTGGTGATGTGTGCAAACAAGTCTGAGATTCTCAAGACTGTGGTCTAATGAAAGGAGATATACAGAGTTTACAAAATAATTCAGGGCACTGAAAGAGGCAGTGTTTGGGCATAAATATAGATTTCTACAAATAAGGTGTTAATACTTGTAGCTTGATATTCATATAAGGATTGCTATAGAGATTGGAAGTGGAAAAAAAGTCCTCTGGATTCAGAAATGTCCCTTAGGCAAGTGCAAAATAATTCTGTCCATGAGTTATGAGGGGTTTCCCAGGTGGTGCTAGCGATAAAGAACTTGCCCACCAATGCAGGAGATGCTAGACATGGGTTCAATTCCTGGGTTAGGAAGATGAAATGGCAACCCACTCTAGTATTCCTGCCTGGAGAATCTCATGGACAGAGGAGCCTGGTGGGCTACAGCCCATGGGGTTACAAAGAGTCAGACACAACTGAAGTGACTTAGCATGTATGCAGTGAAGAGTTCTCAAAGTATACAGCATCCAATCAATGCAATCGGTCATTACATCTTTACCGAGGGTTGGCCTATGAGTTATCTGGGTAGTGCAGTGCTGCCTCGGGATTTTCCTAAACCCTGCTCTCCTCTTTTTAAGTAGTCTTCCTTTTTTTTCCCCTCTTGCTGAATTTTATATTCAAAGATTGAAATCATTCCAATTTTTTAAAACATATTTTGCACAGAGAAAGGAGTCATTCATTCCACTCTTATCAATTTTAGCTGAAGCCTTCTGAGCTGTGGTCATTTTCCTATTTTTCTTCACAGTCTTCAAGTCTTTAGAGTTAAATTTCATGTAATCTTCTTTTGCTTATATGGGCTCATCAGATAACTCCGCTCTCTGCAGGATCCAGATCCCCTTGCTCTCTGTCAGAGAAGGAGTCTCAGGGTCACTGACTGTGGCAGAAATAGAAAGTGAGGAGGAGAATGAGGCTGCAGCCCTGTCTAGTGGCTAAAACCCAGTTGGATGGAGTCACATATTCCCCACCAGGACCCTGACAAATAAAATGGTGTTATCTGAGTTCTGGATTCAGACATATTTAAAGATAGCAACACTCTTGACTTCTCAGTTAAAGTCCGTTTTCCTAATGACTGTTGGATTTTCTGCTTAGACTGTGGTCTAATGAAAGGAGATATACAGAGTTTACAAAATAATTCAGGGCACTGAAAGAGGCAGTGTTTGGGCATAAATATAGATTTCTACAAATAAGGTGTTAATACTTGTAGCTTGATATTCATATAAGGATTGCTATAGAGATTGGAAGTGGAAAAAAAGTCCTCTGGATTCAGAAATGTCCCTTAGGCAAGTGCAAAATAATTCTGTCCATGAGTTATGAGGGGTTTCCCAGGTGGTGCTAGCGATAAAGAACTTGCCCACCAATGCAGGAGATGCTAGACATGGGTTCAATTCCTGGGTTAGGAAGATGAAATGGCAACCCACTCTAGTATTCCTGCCTGGAGAATCTCATGGACAGAGGAGCCTGGTGGGCTACAGCCCATGGGGTTACAAAGAGTCAGACACAACTGAAGTGACTTAGCATGTATGCAGTGAAGAGTTCTCAAAGTATACAGCATCCAATCAATGCAATCGGTCATTACATCTTTACCGAGGGTTGGCCTATGAGTTATCTGGGTAGTGCAGTGCTGCCTCGGGATTTTCCTAAACCCTGCTCTCCTCTTTTTAAGTAGTCTTCCTTTTTTTTCCCCTCTTGCTGAATTTTATATTCAAAGATTGAAATCATTCCAATTTTTTAAAACATATTTTGCACAGAGAAAGGAGTCATTCATTCCACTCTTATCAATTTTAGCTGAAGCCTTCTGAGCTGTGGTCATTTTCCTATTTTTCTTCACAGTCTTCAAGTCTTTAGAGTTAAATTTCATGTAATCTTCTTTTGCTTATATGGGCTCATCAGATAACTCCGCTCTCTGCAGGATCCAGATCCCCTTGCTCTCTGTCAGAGAAGGAGTCTCAGGGTCACTGACTGTGGCAGAAATAGAAAGTGAGGAGGAGAATGAGGCTGCAGCCCTGTCTAGTGGCTAAAACCCAGTTGGATGGAGTCACATATTCCCCACCAGGACCCTGACAAATAAAATGGTGTTATCTGAGTTCTGGATTCAGACATATTTAAAGATAGCAACACTCTTGACTTCTCAGTTAAAGTCCGTTTTCCTAATGACTGTTGGATTTTCTGCTTAGAGCAGAGTCCTAATACAGTTTCTTAGATTCTTTTGACTGCACAGCCTTACACAATACTCTTTTTAAAAAAAGGGAGGTGGCCTTGGAATGGACTGAATTGGGCCCCCTCACATTGATAGGTTGACAACCTCACCCCTAGTGCCTCAGAATGGGACTGCATCCAGAGACAGGTCTTTAAAGAGGTAAGTAGGTTAAAATGAAGTCATTACATGGGCCCTGATTCAATCTGACTGGCATCCTTATAAGATTAGAGCACAGACATGCACAGAGGGAGAGCACTGTAGAAACACAGGAAGAAGATAGCCGTCTCTAAGTCAAGGAGAGACCAGCCCTGCCCACACCTTGATATCAGACACCTAGTCTCCAGAATGGTGACAAAATAAACATCTGTTGTTTAAGCCACACAGTCTGTAGTGCTTTGTTATAGCAGCTCTAGCAGACTAACGTAGGCACTTGTAAACTAGAACAAGTTTCTAGAGGCCAGTGACTCTCTCCAGCTCTCTGAGTCAACGTAGTCCCTTAGCTAAGGCATCCACGTTCCTGTGTAAACTGGTTCGATTTACCTTTATTACTTACTGGTCAATCTTTCCATATTTTCCACCAAAGGAACCTAAATTAACTGGATTGACTAACTTCCATTGAGGACTTTCTTGGTAGCTCAATGGTAGAGAACCTGCCTGTCAGACTCAGGTTGATGTGGGGCAGCAAACAACAAAACGCTGTAAAAAATAAAAAATTAGGGCTTCCCTGATGGTCCAATGGGTAAGGACACCACCTTGCAGTGCAAGGGGCACCAGTTCGATCCCTGGCCTGGGAAGATCCCAGAGCGACTGGGAGCGACTGGACCGATGCGTCCAACTATGGAGCCAGAGCTCTGGAGCACATGTGCCCAGAGCTGGTGCTCTGCAACGAGAGAGGCCACTGTGATGGGGGGCCCACACAGGCCAAAGAACAAAGATAAATAAATGAAAGACCAATAGAAGTGGCCAAAAAAAAAATCAAAAATTAAAAAAAAGTTAAAAAATAAAAAGAATCTGCCTGTCAATGTAGGAGATGTGGGTTTGATGCCTGAGTGGGGAAGATCCCCTAGAAAAGGAAATGGCAACCTATTCCAGCATTCTTGCCTGAGAAATCTCACAGACAGAGGAGTCTGGGGGGTTGCAGTCCATGGAGTCGCAAAAGAGTGGGACATGACTTAGCGATTAAGCAATAATAGCAGCCATTGATACTATTGGGATGAGACCACTCCACTGACTCAACTCATAGGTTTCTGGTTAGTCATGAGTAAAGTGCTCTTGGCTCATATTCCCTCATCTGGTTCCCCCAGCAGCTGCCACGTGTAGGAGACAAGTGCATGTTGATTCCCTTCATAGAAAGTGGTGGGAGGGTCAGTTACAGGGAGAAAGAGAAGTTGGATACAGTTGGTATTTGACAAGCCTAGCATTTGGTCTCCTAGACTACTGGCATTCATAATTACATGAAAACATCAATACCAACACATACTGCTCAGATTTGGCTTCCATTTTTTTTTTTTTTTCTGTAACAATGAATTCCTCATTTTGGTTACTCACAAGACACACGTTCTTGACAGTGAGTTTTATAAGATATCCTAGAATCCTTAAATAACCATGCTTGAGCTAGTTTGATGTGTTTATAACTTTAGAACAACAAAAAAGGCTTGATTAAAATAATTTCCTAAGAGAACAATAATTCTGTCCAGGGAAGGGGGATCTGTTAACAAGTAAACCTGCCTTTTATGGATTATTCCTAACAGTGCTACCAACCCTGTGGCCGTGCCTGGGTCTTCTCTTCGCTGCTCTATACAAGACCTAGAAGGATGCTGAAGGACAGCTTAGAATCCTAAGAAGGTACCTCGAGAGGTCATCTAAACTCCCATCTCAGACAGGAGGAGTTTTCTTCTAGTCTCTGGGACCCTAAAGAAGAGAATTCCCTGCCCCCACCCGGTTCCTGAGAAGTTAACTTTTTCCCCTTCTTCACAGACTTCCCAGCACCTCTTTTTAAACTCACTTTCTGATACCACAGTAGACAGAATCAAAGGGGCACAGACTTAAGTTTCACAATCTGTGGAGCTGACACCATGTGTCCAGCAGCGTGATCACATTTCTGTCAGTAGTCATTTCCCCTTTTGGGGAGGTCAGGAGTGGTGTGTGGGGCCAGGGCTGGGGGAGGGGAGGTTTTGGGGGCACTCAGGCTCTTGGGGCCCCCCTGCTGCTCACTCAGCAGAGAGGAGGGCCACCCCCTTGTATCCAGGAATCTGCAGGTGTGGGAGTCTGAGAGGATGGGAGTAACTTGATCCTTTACCAAAGCCCGATATTCTGAGACTTGTCGTGGGGAAGGGCACACAAGCAAAGCTACGTTTTGTTTACTAGAGACACAAAGTAAAAACACTGGGAGATTTATGCTGAGCCACAAGATGAAATTTCCACCCTAGAAAGATTACACAGAATTACTTTGAATGGAGCGCAGTTTGGAGATAGGCAGGCTGGAGAAAGAGCTGGGCTCAAAGGCTGTAGTAGGAATCCAGGCTAGAGGTGATGATGGTCCCAAAGAACTACAGCCAGTGGGGATGAAGCTGAGAAGAATGCATCTATTACAAAGGTAGCTAGGCTTGCTCTCCAACACCCCAGGAGGAGCATGTGTGCAGAGGTCCATCTGTGCGGCCAGGATCCTTGGCTTTGGGGTGGAAGGATAGGAGGTCACACCAGTCAGTCCTAAAGGAAATCCACCCTGAATATTCATTAGAGGAACTGATGCCAAAGCTGAAGCTCTGATATGTCAGCCACCTGATGTGAAGAGATGACTCATTGGAAAAGACCTGATGCTGGGAAAGATTGAAGGCAAAAGGAGAAGGGGACACAACAGAGGATGAGATGGTTGGAGGGCATTACTTACTCAATGGACATGAGTTTGAGCAAGCTCTGGGAGGTAGTGAAGGGCAGGGAAGCCTGGCGTGCTACCGTCTATGGGATTGCAAAGAGATGGACATGACTGAGTGACTGAACAGCACCAACTCCATCATCGCATTGTTATTAGGTCTAATAGGGTGACTTGTTTCGGTCAATAAAATGTGAGCAAAGGCTTAAATCCTGTCTGTATCATTTCATTTAGCCTTTCTCTTGGCCATATGAAGAGGCCTCTCCTGCCTGGGTCCTAGATAGAGGCCGAAAAGGAGACCTGAGAACCACCTGCAGGCTGGAACAGAGTCCCCACAGGCCACCCAGGACCCACAAGCCAGCGGCCTTTGTTTTATGAAACGAAGTCACGGGGCTCTGAGGGATATTTATGACACAGCATTATTGCAGTAAAAGCTGTTTCTACAGTAAACACAGAAATCAGTCCTTAAAAATGTGATGCTGCTGAGATAAAAACTTAAAATTCAGGGATAAACAAGCAAATAATAACAGATTAAAGTGATCCTAAAATATGTGTCCTAAGTCTTGGGACTAAACTAGGCAGCAAGAAAGTGTTGGAAACTGGAAAACTGATGATCCATCTTATGAAGTCATGAATATTTGGTAAAACTGTCACCGAGATAACTTGAAGACAGAAAAGATACCTTATGAATGCATGGTTTTCCGTGGAAGAGATTTCAAGATAGACTGTTACTAGCATGAGTTAGTTGCTGCTTTTGATAAGTCAGTTTCAAGAAAAACTGACCTTGCAGGCAGAAATGAGAGAGTGAAGAATAACTCCATAAATTCTAAAACTTGCAACTTTGAAAACAGAAATATTTCTTAGTTTACTTGGCTTTGGGGTGGAAGGATAGGAGGTCACACCAGTCAGTCCTAAAGGAAATCCACCCTGAATATTCATTAGAGGAACTGATGCCAAAGCTGAAGCTCTGATATGTCAGCCACCTGATGTGAAGAGATGACTCATTGGAAAAGACCTGATGCTGGGAAAGATTGAAGGCAAAAGGAGAAGGGGACACAACAGAGGATGAGATGGTTGGAGGGCATTACTTACTCAATGGACATGAGTTTGAGCAAGCTCTGGGAGGTAGTGAAGGGCAGGGAAGCCTGGCGTGCTACCGTCTATGGGATTGCAAAGAGATGGACATGACTGAGTGACTGAACAGCACCAACTCCATCATCGCATTGTTATTAGGTCTAATAGGGTGACTTGTTTCGGTCAATAAAATGTGAGCAAAGGCTTAAATCCTGTCTGTATCATTTCATTTAGCCTTTTCTCTTGGCCATATGAAGAGGCCTCTCCTGCCTGGGTCCTAGATAGAGGCCGAAAAGGAGACCTGAGAACCACCTGCAGGCTGGAACAGAGTCCCCACAGGCCACCCAGGACCCACAAGCCAGCGGCCTTTGTTTTATGAAACGAAGTCACGGGGCTCTGAGGGATATTTATGACACAGCATTATTGCAGTAAAAGCTGTTTCTACAGTAAACACAGAAATCAGTCCTTAAAAATGTGATGCTGCTGAGATAAAAACTTAAAATTCAGGGATAAACAAGCAAATAATAACAGATTAAAGTGATCCTAAAATATGTGTCCTAAGTCTTGGGACTAAACTAGGCAGCAAGAAAGTGTTGGAAACTGGAAAACTGATGATCCATCTTATGAAGTCATGAATATTTGGTAAAACTGTCACCGAGATAACTTGAAGACAGAAAAGATACCTTATGAATGCATGGTTTTCCGTGGAAGAGATTTCAAGATAGACTGTTACTAGCATGAGTTAGTTGCTGCTTTTGATAAGTCAGTTTCAAGAAAAACTGACCTTGCAGGCAGAAATGAGAGAGTGAAGAATAACTCCATAAATTCTAAAACTTGCAACTTTGAAAACAGAAATATTTCTTAGTTTCAAACAGAACAAGACAAACTGAGACATGTTTAAAGGCACAAGGACTGGTGTAAGATGTGAATAAAGACCTAGTCTCAGGACAAAGATTCAATAAAAATCACCATCATGCTCTCCGTAAAACCGCTGAAAGGATTAAGGTGGCACCCAATAAATTCTTTCATCTGAGCAAAATAGCTCATAGAAAAGAAGTAAGGAGTAGGGTTCACAAAACTTGATAAACTATCTGTAATTAATTCTAGAGAGAAGGAAGCATGACTTGGAAATGATGTGGATATGGCTGCTGCCCACAGAGCTAACTTGAGTCATACACACACACACACACACACACACAATTTTAACAGGTTCTGAGAGAAATTTAAGTTGCAAATCAGCCTTGTCTGGATTAAAAGACTGTGACTTTTTTTTCCTAAATGAGACTGTGACTCTCTGAGCCATAATAAAAGATCTTAGGATAAAATATATCAATATAGGTTCATTAAGTGTGACAAATGGACCATATTAATGTAAGATGTTACTAAATAGGAGAAACATGGTGTTGGGTATATGGGAACTCTCTGTACAATCTCAGCAACTTTTGGGTAAATCTAAAACTATTCTCAGTTGGGTTTCCCATGTTGTGCTAGTGGTAAAGAATCTACCAGGCAATGCACGAGATGAAAGAAATGCATGTTCAATCCCTGGATCTGGAAGATCCCCTGGAGGAAGGCAAGGCAACTTACTCCAGCGTTCTTGCCTGGAAAATTCCATGGGCAGAGGATCCTGGCAGGCTACAGTCCGTGGAGCCGCAAAGAGTTAAGATGTGACTGAGCACACACACACACATTCTCAATCAAGATTTGATTTTTTTAAAAAAAGTCCTTAGGGTCCCTAGCATTCTACAGGCAAATAGTAGTATGAGGAAGCTGCTCAGCTGCCAGGGAAGATATGCACTTCTTCAGATGTGACCAAAAGGGATGATGGAAAACTGCCTCCCAGAAGGAAGAGCCAAGAGCCATGAGAACAATGAAGAGAAGCGTTATTTCCAAAGAACAGAACTGAAGCCTGATCCAGGAGCATTCCTCACCTCCGGGTTGGGAGCTTGGCAATACATGCCCAGTGAGATTTTAGAATTGCTACAGACCAGTGACTGCTTCCCCATCTGCAAAGGGCAATTTATTTTTGGTAGTCTCTCTCTATCCCACTATGGTATGTGGCACTGCAAACAATCTAGATAACAGTATCCCAGAATGAAAGACCCATGGAACTTACCTGAACCTGACTCACAGCATCACTGCCACAGCTGTCTAGTCAACCTGTAGGCAAGAGGTAAAAATGTTGTTACTGCAAACCACTGAGAAGTTTTCGGTACACAGCAAAAGCTAATTGGGGCTTTCCTGACGGCTCAGACAAAGAATCTGCCTGCAATGTGGAAGACCCAGGTTCAGTTCCTGGGTCAGGAAGATCCTCTGGAGATGGGAATGGCTACCCACTCCAGTATTCTCACCTGGAGAATTCCATGGACAGAGGAGCCTGGCGGGCTACTATCAATAGGGCTGCAAAGAGTCAGAATCAACTGAGCGACTAACACTTTGAAAAGCTCACTAATATATCTAGCAAAGTTTCCCAAAAACCTGAAGAATGACTCTAGACAGGATTTATGCCTACTAACAGTGAGAGAACAGGTGGAGGAGGAAGTTATAGGGTCTCACTAGATAATGGTCAGTTCTGTTTCCAAAATCAGGTTAGAGTATTTCAAATATAACATTCAAAAACATTCCGGAAATACTCTCAAGTGCCTAACATCCAGAATTTTATATCAAACTTTAATAATTAATGATACTACTAAAATACAGACAATAATTATAGTTCTAAATAAGGTCTTATTATAAAGAAATTCCTATAAAGAGATTGAGATATAGACTTCTAATGACTATTAGAATCTCATAGACAAATTTCTTGTTGTTTTATTTTGAAGACCTATTAAATAATTTGTATGCAGAATGTACAAATTTAATAATAAAATCTCAATGGCATTTTTCCAATAAGTATCTTGAAGGCAATTACTAAAATAGACATCTGAGACAAAAGTGAACATCTCTATTTATGTAACAAGATTTAAAAAAATTACTTGTTTGTGTTTTTGGGCCATAAACTTGCACCCATTATGATGAACATAGGAAGAATTAAGATGCTTTTATTGCAAAATTATTTGAATAATTGCTAGCAATGGCTAAACAAGTAATAATATGAATATTCATTTTGCTCTGATGCAAACTTTATATATTTAACCTCATGTTAAGCCATATTTGATACAACAAAATACCAACATAAAATAATTCAGACTTATTCACGGAGTTTGTTTTAATGGGAACTGACCTGTGTTCAACAACCACAAACCACTTCAGCAGGTTTTTCTTGTTTATGTAAGAGACATTTTAAAAGAGACATTTAGTTTTCATTTTTCCTGGCATTAGCTAGGGACAATCTTGCCACAGTTCTCCTTTACAAAACTGCAAGGAAGGAACACTCAATTTGATGTTCATGTGAAATATAATTACCCACTTTTATTTCTTTACAACATGTACTCCATAGACAGAATGACAAGGCAAGAGGTACATAATACACTGCTTGTCGTTAATAACAAGTGGGTTCTTTTGAAATTATTTTACAATAGCACTTATTGAAAATACCCTTTACTTGCTTTCTGGACTACTATGGATATGATAGCATTTTTAACAAATATTGCCTGTTTCAAATCAAAGATAGACATAGGAATTTATTAAGCAAATGAATTGTCCAGGTACAATCATAAACAAGTATTGCATATTTCAGCATGTACCAAGCTTCATGTCTATATCCATGACACTTAGGATGCGTACACGGGCAGGCTCTGGGTCCTATGCCAGGACTGCAGAGAGATGACGCTCCTTCATCTTGCCCTAAAGAAATAAAACACGCTCTCCAAGGCTTTCCTAAAGGCCACCTGCTGAATAAGTCTTTCTTGAGTCTCCCAAGTATATGTGATCTCTTCTTCCTTTAAATCCGTATAGTATCAGGCTTATCATCATAATAATAAAGCTAATAGTCATAATAATCATAAAGCTAGTAACAGCCCAAATCACACTGACTTATCTGTAACAGCTTCCAATATGCTTGGTGCATGCTGAGTGCTAATTTGCCATTCATCTCATTTCTTCTTTGAAGCATTCCTGCAAAGCGAGTACTGTTATTTCCACTCTATAGATGAGGAAAATGGCAAATATCTGAACTCAGGATTTAACTCCCAAAGTAGTGATTTTAATATCTCTGCAGGGAATAGAGTTGTTATATTTGCGCTGGTCTATATTTGCATTGTACTTGACTTTTGTCTTCCTACTCAATCAGGATTTCTTTGGGCAGGTATCATTTGTGACCATGTCTGTATCACTGTATACTCTTTCACAGCGTCTTGAATAGTAAGAAGGAAAAAAAAAGATATTGGATTTTCTATATTCCAAAAAATAGCTACTCTTTCCACATTTATCTTTTAAATAGGAACATATGCCCAATTGGTTTCCTGATTTACATAGTGGTCTTTTCCTTCCTTTCTTTTCCTAAAGAGCTGTTATTAGTCCTTAGGTGTTTCCTGTCAATGTTACCTTAGGATCAAGTAGTAATTAAACTTGGGTAAAAGTTTACTTCTACTACAGATGCTTTTGAACTGTGGTGCTGGAGAAGACTCTTGAGAGTCCCTTGGACAGACAGGAGATCAAACCAGTCAATCCCAAAGGAAATCAAGCCTGAATGTTCACTGGAAGAGCTGATGCTGAAGTTGAAGCTCCAACACTTCGGCCATCTGATATGAAGAGCCAACTCATTGGAAACCCTGATGGTGGGAAAGATGGAAGGCAGGAGGAGAAGGAGATGACAGAGGATGAGATGGTTGGATGGCATCATTGACACAATGGTCAAGAGTGTGAGCAAACTCTGGGAGATAGTGAAGGACAGGGAAGCCTAGCGTGCTGCAGTCCATGAGACTGCAGAGTCAGACATGACTGAGTGACTGAACGACAAAAAGTTTAACTACCCAGAGAAAAGATTAGGTCACTGTGGAGGTAAATTCCTTTAGAGTTTTGAATGCCATCTGAGTATTAATTACAGCAGAAATTCAGAGGGGAATCCATTTGAAAGTGAAAGAGAAGGTAGTCAGAAGTATTAATAGCTTCTTAGAAATAAAACATTGTGAGTTCGACGGGTTTCAAGAGAACATGCAGATTATACCAAGACCTCAGGAGAAGGGCGAAATGGCTGACGCTTACATCTTTGTGATTCCCACACTGAGGTAAGACAGAAGCGCAGGTGGCAGACAGCCAGGAGACCAGCTCCATCTGACTCCAACTCTACACATACTCCATAACCGCATGTCCTGGCAATGGCATGGGAATGAGAAAAAATCACTTAAAAACACTATCCATGGGCTTTCAGGGAGGACATAAATAGCCTGTCTGCTAGCTGGAGCTTGAAGTCATAGGAACATTGGGGAGTGATGTCATGAAGGGAGTTGTTATGTATAAAATGATATCCATCCTGGGTTCTTTCATATCTCCTTGTCTTGCTTTAGACATTCGTTGTGGCTTGAAAGGTAGATCATGGATGACCCTTTTCCTTAGTTTGGCTCAGCAAAGGAGGAAGAGAACATGCAAAGGAGGCTTGTTTTCCTGATTTGCATAGTGGTCTTTTCCTTCCTTTCTTTTCCTAAAGAGCTGTTATTAGTCCTTAGGTGTTTCCTGTCAATGTTACCTTAGGATCAAGTAGTAATTAAACTTGGGTAAAAGTTTACTTCTACTACAGATGCTTTTGAACTGTGGTGCTGGAGAAGACTCTTGAGAGTCCCTTGGACAGACAGGAGATCAAACCAGTCAATCCCAAAGGAAATCAAGCCTGAATGTTCACTGGAAGAGCTGATGCTGAAGTTGAAGCTCCAACACTTCGGCCATCTGATATGAAGAGCCAACTCATTGGAAACCCTGATGGTGGGAAAGATGGAAGGCAGGAGGAGAAGGAGATGACAGAGGATGAGATGGTTGGATGGCATCATTGACACAATGGTCAAGAGTGTGAGCAAACTCTGGGAGATAGTGAAGGACAGGGAAGCCTAGCGTGCTGCAGTCCATGAGACTGCAGAGTCAGACATGACTGAGTGACTGAACGACAAAAAGTTTAACTACCCAGAGAAAAGATTAGGTCACTGTGGAGGTAAATTCCTTTAGAGTTTTGAATGCCATCTGAGTATTAATTACAGCAGAAATTCAGAGGGGAATCCATTTGAAAGTGAAAGAGAAGGTAGTCAGAAGTATTAATAGCTTCTTAGAAATAAAACATTGTGAGTTCGACGGGTTTCAAGAGAACATGCAGATTATACCAAGACCTCAGGAGAAGGGCGAAATGGCTGACGCTTACATCTTTGTGATTCCCACACTGAGGTAAGACAGAAGCGCAGGTGGCAGACAGCCAGGAGACCAGCTCCATCTGACTCCAACTCTACACATACTCCATAACCGCATGTCCTGGCAATGGCATGGGAATGAGAAAAAATCACTTAAAAACACTATCCATGGGCTTTCAGGGAGGACATAAATAGCCTGTCTGCTAGCTGGAGCTTGAAGTCATAGGAACATTGGGGAGTGATGTCATGAAGGGAGTTGTTATGTATAAAATGATATCCATCCTGGGTTCTTTCATATCTCCTTGTCTTGCTTTAGACATTCGTTGTGGCTTGAAAGGTAGATCATGGATGACCCTTTTCCTTAGTTTGGCTCAGCAAAGGAGGAAAGAGAACTGAAAGTAGCTGTGTTGGGGAAAGGGGTCTGAGTTTAGGAGAGGTTTGTATTTTCATAAATAGAAGAGACTTGAGAAAATGTTTATGCTGGGAAGAGAGTCAGCAGAGAGACAGACACGACGGTAGAAATTAGCTCAATGGGTAACTAAGGAGCAAGCTCCTTGAAGCAACCCCTAAGTGCTACTTCAAGTTTTTGCTAACTAATTCATTTATCCTGAATGGGGCTCAGGGCGCAAAGAGAGGTATTAGCACTGGTCTGGAGGAGGGATGAGCTTACAACTGAGCCGAAAGAAAGAGTATAGGGATGTATTCAGAGTGGAGTGGGGTTTGATGGGGAGAGATGACATGATGCCTTCTGAGTTCTTTGCAAAGGAGATAAGGTTCATGCCTAGAGTGAGGGGAAATAGGTAAGACAGAGGGCTTCAGGGGATTGAGGAAGGTTGACAATGACTGAGCAATGGACAAAGAGGGACAGCTGCCTTGTGCTGGGGGCATCATTGAGGTTGCAGACCATCTGTAGTGTAAGCAGTCTGCACAGTGTTAGGAGTTTCTTCTGTTGGGGTAACTTTGGGAAAAAGAAAAGGGAGAAGAGGCAGATTTACCAAGGGCTGAGCCACTGCTGGGCTTCCCAGGTAACACGAGTGATAAAGGCCCCAACTGCCAACACAGTCTGCCAAGGAGACTTAAGAGATGTGGGTTCAATACCTGGCTCAGGAAGATCCCCTGGAGAAGGAAATGACAACCCAGTCCAGTATTCTTGCCTGGAGAATCCCATGAATAGAGGAGCCCAGCAGGCTACAGCTTATATGGTCACACAGAGTCAGACACACTGAAGCAGCTTAGCATGCAAAGGAGATAAGGTTCATAGGCATTCCTATATGATTCTTATTTTTACTATCCTATTGTATGTGTGGGTTAATCATATTTTCTCTCTAAGCCTTAGAAGTGGATTACAAATAAATGCACATCCTGATTGCACTTTGTAGCACTAAGACTTTGACTTGATTAGAATTATTGATAAGACAAGTTCTAACTCAGCTGTGTCCAGAAATTCCTTCTCACCTATCATTCTCATCTTACTCATCAAGAAAGTACTCATCCTGGACTTCCCTGGTGGTCCAGTGATTAAGAGTCCACGTGCCAATGCAGGGGACACAGGTTTGATCCCTGGTCTGGGAGGATCCCACATGCCATGGGGAAACTAAGCCTGTGCACCACAACTATTGAGACCACATGCCACAACTACTGAAGCCTGCGTGCCCTAAAACCCAGAGAAGCCACCACAATGAGAAGCCTGCACACTGCAGCTAGAGTGTAGCTCCTGCTTGCTACAACTAGAGAAAATCCACAAGCAGCAACAAAGACCCAGTGCAGCCAAAAATAAATAAATACGGTAAATACAGTACCCATCATTTCACTCATTTTGTCTGTCTTCCACTTCATGAAGCTTTCCTTGACTGACAAACCTAGATGTCAATTCTCTTTTCTTTAACATCTCACAGCTCTTTGATGATAATTCTCTTATGATATGCATACACTGCTTTCTGGCAGAGGTTTTTTTTTTTTTTTTTTTTCCTGTTTAACTCATGCACCATTAGTGTCTCTGAGGACACTGCCTTTACTCAATGCATCCCTGCTGCACCTGGTGTGGTACCTTGTACACCATAGGTTTGAAATGAACATGTGAGGAAGTGGATGGATTATGAAGTGGAAATTCCAGCGTTACGAAGAAAGTGAGCCAGGATATGAATATTCTTTCTTTCAGCAAAGCTTCATGTTTTTGCCAAATAATTAGTTCCCTTTATGCATTTAATGCATAATTTATAAAACTTCAACCGAACAAGACACAGTTCCAAATTTCACTTGACCTGGGAGCAATTTCTTTGCACAGAGTACATGTAGGTAACCATTAACTTTGCATTCTTTGAAGTAAACCTTGCTCTCATGTTTCTATTAACAGAAACTGTTGATCCCAAAGGTCTTTGTTCAGACTTTTCACTCGCTCTTGGTTATTTGTGCTCCTGGAAACTCTCGCTCAGCATTTTTTTTTTGCCTCTAAATCATCATTTGTTTTCATCCATTTTTTTATTCTTTGGCCTGTGTGGGCCTCTCATCATAGTGGCCTCTCTCGCTGTAGAGCACCGGCTCTGGGCACATGCGCTCTAGAGCACTAGCTCATAATTGGACACGCTGGTCTTGCCTCTCCGGGGCATGCGGGATCTTCCCAGGCCAGGGATCAAACCGGTGTCCCTTGCACTGCAAGGCGAACTCTACCCACTGGACCACCAGGGAAGCCCTGCCCCTTTCAAAAAAATTTAGATTCTAAGGCCAAACATACTTCTCCAAAACCCAGAGAAGCCACCACAATGAGAAGCCTGCACACTGCAGCTAGAGTGTAGCTCCTGCTTGCTACAACTAGAGAAAATCCACAAGCAGCAACAAAGACCCAGTGCAGCCAAAAATAAATAAATACGGTAAATACAGTACCCATCATTTCACTCATTTTGTCTGTCTTCCACTTCATGAAGCTTTCCTTGACTGACAAACCTAGATGTCAATTCTCTTTTCTTTAACATCTCACAGCTCTTTGATGATAATTCTCTTATGATATGCATACACTGCTTTCTGGCAGAGGTTTTTTTTTTTTTTTTTTCCTGTTTAACTCATGCACCATTAGTGTCTCTGAGGACACTGCCTTTACTCAATGCATCCCTGCTGCACCTGGTGTGGTACCTTGTACACCATAGGTTTGAAATGAACATGTGAGGAAGTGGATGGATTATGAAGTGGAAATTCCAGCGTTACGAAGAAAGTGAGCCAGGATATGAATATTCTTTCTTTCAGCAAAGCTTCATGTTTTTGCCAAATAATTAGTTCCCTTTATGCATTTAATGCATAATTTATAAAACTTCAACCGAACAAGACACAGTTCCAAATTTCACTTGACCTGGGAGCAATTTCTTTGCACAGAGTACATGTAGGTAACCATTAACTTTGCATTCTTTGAAGTAAACCTTGCTCTCATGTTTCTATTAACAGAAACTGTTGATCCCAAAGGTCTTTGTTCAGACTTTTCACTCGCTCTTGGTTATTTGTGCTCCTGGAAACTCTCGCTCAGCATTTTTTTTTTGCCTCTAAATCATCATTTGTTTTCATCCATTTTTTTATTCTTTGGCCTGTGTGGGCCTCTCATCATAGTGGCCTCTCTCGCTGTAGAGCACCGGCTCTGGGCACATGCGCTCTAGAGCACTAGCTCATAATTGGACACGCTGGTCTTGCCTCTCCGGGGCATGCGGGATCTTCCCAGGCCAGGGATCAAACCGGTGTCCCTTGCACTGCAAGGCGAACTCTACCCACTGGACCACCAGGGAAGCCCGCTTTCATTCAGATTCTAAGGCCAAACATACTTCTCCAAAGTAGAAGAGGTGTAAGTAATGGACCTCATTTTAGGATGATTCAGTCTGAGGGAGAGAACACAGCCTCTGGAGTCAGATATTCCTCGAGCCCAATCACGTCTCCACTCACTACCATGGAGCTCAAAGAAAGTTTCACTTCTCTGAACTGTGCCCTTACAGCTTAAATGGCAATAATAATACACCTGTCTCAGAAGACAGTGGATGAGAGGAAACTATAATGCATGTCAAGTACCTAATTGCGAAACTCAATAAATGATGCATTCCCTTACTCCTGAGACATAATTGTGTCTGCTTCTTTCAAGAGTGGAAGAAATAGAACAATTTTCTGAAAAGGCGCCTTGGTGGGGCAGTTGGATCAACATCAGCTCTAGTCTTTGGAGATGTAGGTCTTCACAGTGTGTCTTAGGTTTGGTTTAAAGTATTTCCAAAAAGACGAATTGTTATGGCCAAATGGGATCACACACATATATTTCCAAACAAAATATCATTTAAAAAAATTTCCTAAGATGTCTGTGTTATTGGTCCTATATAGAACCTTCTGTTCTTCAGAAACAGAGGAGCCTCATGGCAGAGGCAGTCTTATAAAGATCACCTTACAGGATCCACACTAAGGAGTCCCTGTGACTTTAATTACGACACAGTAGAAAATATCTCTGCTAATGACCTGAGCGTTTTGTTTCTTGGATCGGTGGTCATGTATTATTGTAACCTTTCAAACCCAGTCATTTTAACGCATTCAACTCAGCTACATTACTTTTATTGGCCTGGAAACGTTTTACTGCAGCTTGGCTGACATTTTCTCTTACGAATGTCATTAGCACTACTTAAAAATGAATAATGTTGGGGTGTACAGTACTACCTTTGTTCTGAGAAAATATTCTGATTTTTATGAGCACACAAGGTGGATCGCGTGGGAGTAAACATTAGCAACATATATCTTTCTGATTTTCCGGGCATACTTACATTTCTAAGAAGCATAAGTAAATTGGCTTGGAGAAAAGCCTGGATTTAGATTTATTTTTTCAAGATCATGTTGAATTCTCATAACATCCTTTAAAGAAAAGTCTGACTTCAGAGTCACTAAGGCTTCATTAAAATCTGTAGCACACAGTCTGTTCATATCCCTTACTTATTTTGTAGCTTTAGCGACCGGTAGCTCTATGCTAACGCTGGTGTTCAACAGGTCATTGAAAGCAAATTAATGCAGGCATTTTTTTTCCCAAGTGTTGCTATTTCTTTCTTTCTGGGTTTTCACTGCTGCCACAGGTTTTCTCTAGTTGCAGAGTGGCAGCTACTCTCTAGTTGAGATAGGCAGGCTCCTTGTTGCGGTGACTTCTAACTCGGACTCTAGGGCTCATGGGCTTCATAGTTGCAGCTCAGAGGCCGTAGAGCCAGGCTCATAGCTGTGGTACCTTTAGGCTCTGCGATGTGGGATCTTCCTGGATCAGGATCGAACGTAGTCGAGGAAGGGGTAGGGTCTTCACAGTTTTTGTTCTTAGGTTTGGTTTAAAGTATTTCCAAAAGACAATTGTTATGGCCAAATGGGATCACACACATATATTTCCAAACAAAATATCATTTAAAAAAATTTCCTAAGATGTCTGTGTTATTGGTCCTATATAGAACCTTCTGTTCTTCAGAAACAGAGGAGCCTCATGGCAGAGGCAGTCTTATAAAGATCACCTTACAGGATCCACACTAAGGAGTCCCTGTGACTTTAATTACGACACAGTAGAAAATATCTCTGCTAATGACCTGAGCGTTTTGTTTCTTGGATCGGTGGTCATGTATTATTGTAACCTTTCAAACCCAGTCATTTTAACGCATTCAACTCAGCTACATTACTTTTATTGGCCTGGAAACGTTTTACTGCAGCTTGGCTGACATTTTCTCTTACGAATGTCATTAGCACTACTTAAAAATGAATAATGTTGGGGTGTACAGTACTACCTTTGTTCTGAGAAAATATTCTGATTTTTATGAGCACACAAGGTGGATCGCGTGGGAGTAAACATTAGCAACATATATCTTTCTGATTTTCCGGGCATACTTACATTTCTAAGAAGCATAAGTAAATTGGCTTGGAGAAAAGCCTGGATTTAGATTTATTTTTTCAAGATCATGTTGAATTCTCATAACATCCTTTAAAGAAAAGTCTGACTTCAGAGTCACTAAGGCTTCATTAAAATCTGTAGCACACAGTCTGTTCATATCCCTTACTTATTTTGTAGCTTTAGCGACCGGTAGCTCTATGCTAACGCTGGTGTTCAACAGGTCATTGAAAGCAAATTAATGCAGGCATTTTTTTTCCCAAGTGTTGCTATTTCTTTCTTTCTTTTAAGTTTATTTATTTATTTATTGGCTATTCTGGGTTTTCACTGCTGCCACAGGTTTTTCTCTAGTTGCAGGGAGTGGCAGCTACTCTCTAGTTGAGATAGGCAGGCTCCTTGTTGCGGTGACTTCTAACTCGGACTCTAGGGCTCATGGGCTTCATAGTTGCAGCTCAGAGGCCGTAGAGCACAGGCTCAATAGCTGTGGCTTACCAGTTTAGTTGCTCTGCAGAATGTGGGATCTTCCTGGATCAGGATCGAACCCGTGTCTCCTGCATTGGCAGGTGAACTCTTTACCACTGAGATACCAGGAAGCCCCTACTGCAGACATTTTTTAAAATCAGATATTAATTGTGTTCATCTGAAACATTTTCACATATAAAAGATACCAAGTAAAGGCAAGGTGATGCTGTTTTAACCTTGGAGAATCCTGAGTGGATGGATGAAAACAAGGATTTTCGTGAGAAAATGAAAATGATCTGTGGAAATAAATCCTAATTCAAGAAAATTAAAAAGCACAGTAAGAATAAAATCCCTTGATATACAAATGCTTTGCTAGGTCATTAATAGGTATAGACTCGGAGTCCCAAACTGTGTTTCCTGGGTCTGTGAATGTGCCTGTGGAACTTCCTGGTTTCTGGAGGGATTCTCAAACAGAAGTCTGGAGGTCAGACCCATCTTCATCTTGGAACTCGTTAAAAATACCATGTCTTAGACTCCGCTTTAGGCCTCAGAACTGGAATCTTGAGGGCAGGGCCAGGGATCCGTGTTTTCATAAGCCCTCCAGACCCTCTGATGTTCTGCTTTAAAATACGGCAATTTTTCTCAAACATTTCTGTGCAGCAGAAGCCCTAGAGGGTTTGTCTGGGAGCTCCTAACCCAGCCCCTGAGATTCTCGGCAGTCAGTTCTGAGAGTTGTATGTGAATCCACAAATTTAAAATTAGAAATCATGAAAAAAGCTGACTTCAGAGTCACTAAGGCTTCATTAAAATCTGTAGCACACAGTCTGTTCATATCCCTTACTTATTTTGTAGCTTTAGCGACCGGTAGCTCTATGCTAACGCTGGTGTTCAACAGGTCATTGAAAGCAAATTAATGCAGGCATTTTTTTTCCCAAGTGTTGCTATTTCTTTCTTTCTTTTAAGTTTATTTATTTATTTATTGGCTATTCTGGGTTTTCACTGCTGCCACAGGTTTTTCTCTAGTTGCAGGGAGTGGCAGCTACTCTCTAGTTGAGATAGGCAGGCTCCTTGTTGCGGTGACTTCTAACTCGGACTCTAGGGCTCATGGGCTTCATAGTTGCAGCTCAGAGGCCGTAGAGCACAGGCTCAATAGCTGTGGCTTACCAGTTTAGTTGCTCTGCAGAATGTGGGATCTTCCTGGATCAGGGATCGAACCCGTGTCTCCTGCATTGGCAGGTGAACTCTTTACCACTGAGATACCAGGGAAGCCCCTACTGCAGACATTTTTAAAGTCAGATATTAATTGTGTTCATCTGAAACATTTTCACATATAAAAGATACCAAGTAAAGGCAAGGTGATGCTGTTTTAACCTTGGAGAATCCTGAGTGGATGGATGAAAACAAGGATTTTCGTGAGAAAATGAAAATGATCTGTGGAAATAAATCCTAATTCAAGAAAATTAAAAAGCACAGTAAGAATAAAATCCCTTGATATACAAATGCTTTGCTAGGTCATTAATAGGTATAGACTCGGAGTCCCAAACTGTGTTTCCTGGGTCTGTGAATGTGCCTGTGGAACTTCCTGGTTTCTGGAGGGATTCTCAAACAGAAGTCTGGAGGTCAGACCCATCTTCATCTTGGAACTCGTTAAAAATACCATGTCTTAGACTCCGCTTTAGGCCTCAGAACTGGAATCTTGAGGGCAGGGCCAGGGATCCGTGTTTTCATAAGCCCTCCAGACCCTCTGATGTTCTGCTTTAAAATACGGCAATTTTTCTCAAACATTTCTGTGCAGCAGAAGCCCTAGAGGGTTTGTCTGGGAGCTCCTAACCCAGCCCCTGAGATTCTGCGGCAGTCAGTTCTGAGAGTTGTATGTGAATCCACATGAATTATTATTTTTTAAAAAATTTTAGCCTCTTTCATTGTTTTTTTATGTATTTATTTTCCTCCATCTTCACTCCTTGGCCTGTGAGGACCCCATACTGCAGCGGCCTCTCTCGTTGCAGAGCACCGGATCTGGGTGCATGTGCTTCAGAGTGCTGGCATGTTATTGAACACACCTGTCCAGCTGCTCTGTGGCACATGGGATCCTCCTGGGCCAGGGATCGAACTGGAACCTCTTGCACTGCAAGGTGGACTCCTTACCCACTGGACCACCAGGGAAGCCCCTACATGAACTATTTTTTAAAATTTTTTTTTAATTGGAGGGTAACTGCTTTACAGTGGTGTGTTGGTGTCTGCTGTACAACAATGTGAATCAGCCGTAAGAATACAGATGTCCCCTCCCTCTTGATCCTCCCTTCCTCCCATCCCATCCCACCCTATCCCACCCCGTTAGGCTGTCACAGAGCACTAGGGTGAGCTCCCTGTGCTATACAGCAACTTCCCACTGGTTATATGTTTTACACGTGGGAGTGTAAATAGTTCTGTGCTGCTCTCTCAGTTCACCCAGCCCCTCTTTTCCATGGTGTCCACAAGTCTGTGCTCTGAGTCTGTCTCTACTGAAAACAGGTTAATCTGTTCCACTTTTCTAGGTTTCATATATATGTGTTAATATGTCTTTCTCTTTCTGACTTACTTCACTCTGTATAACAGGCTCTAGGTTCATCCACTTCATCAGAACTGACTCAGATGCATTCTTTTTAATGGCTGAGTGATACTGCATTATATTTATGTACCACAAGCACACTTTGAGAAATTCTGGTTTGAGGGGGAGCTACGTGTCGATAAACTTAATATTTTTTTTCCCACAAAGTTCCCCTCCACAACTGAACAGAAACCTTTGAAAACTGACTTCTGAGAATCAATAATATTCATTTGCAATCTTGAGGGCAGGGCCAGGGATCCGTGTTTTCATAAGCCCTCCAGACCCTCTGATGTTCTGCTTTAAAATACGGCAATTTTTCTCAAACATTTCTGTGCAGCAGAAGCCCTAGAGGGTTTGTCTGGGAGCTCCTAACCCAGCCCCTGAGATTCTGCGGCAGTCAGTTCTGAGAGTTGTATGTGAATCCACATGAATTATTATTTTTTAAAAAATTTTAGCCTCTTTCATTGTTTTTTTATGTATTTATTTTCCTCCATCTTCACTCCTTGGCCTGTGAGGACCCCATACTGCAGCGGCCTCTCTCGTTGCAGAGCACCGGATCTGGGTGCATGTGCTTCAGAGTGCTGGCATGTTATTGGACACACCGGTCCAGCTGCTCTGCAGCACATGGGATCCTCCTGGGCCAGGGATCAAACTGGTGCCCCTTGCACTGCAAGGTGGACTCCTTACCCACTGGACTACCAGGGAAGCCCCTACATGAACTATTTTTAAATTTATTTTTAATTGGAGGGTAACTGCTTTACAGTGGTGTGTTGGTGTCTGCTGTACAACAATGTGAATCAGCCGTAAGAATACAGATGTCCCCTCCCTCTTGATCCTCCCTTCCTCCCATCCCATCCCACCCTATCCCACCCCGTTAGGCTGTCACAGAGCACTAGGGTGAGCTCCCTGTGCTATACAGCAACTTCCCACTGGTTATATGTTTTACACGTGGGAGTGTAAATAGTTCTGTGCTGCTCTCTCAGTTCACCCAGCCCCTCTTTTCCATGGTGTCCACAAGTCTGTGCTCTGAGTCTGTCTCTACTGAAAACAGGTTAATCTGTTCCACTTTTCTAGGTTTCATATATATGTGTTAATATGTCTTTCTCTTTCTGACTTACTTCACTCTGTATAACAGGCTCTAGGTTCATCCACTTCATCAGAACTGACTCAGATGCATTCTTTTTAATGGCTGAGTGATACTGCATTATATTTATGTACCACAAGCACACTTTGAGAAATTCTGGTTTGAGGGGGAGCTACGTGTCGATAAACTTAATATTTTTTTTCCCACAAAGTTCCCCTCCACAACTGAACAGAAACCTTTGAAAACTGACTTCTGAGAATCAATAATATTCATTTGCAATATCTGTAAACAACACAACTCTGCAAAAGTAAAAAGTAAAATAAAAATTAAAAAACAAAAATTCATTCAGCCCAAAAATGCCTGCCCATGGAGGCGCCCGTCTGTGCAGGCTTCCCTCATTCCAAACTGGCAGAGGGATGGAAACCTCTGTGCGGGCTCTGGCTATGACCTTCACCCAGCTCTTCCAGGTGTGATATGTTGCATCACAGAAGTCTATGCTACAGGAGAAGGCATGTAACCCACACGTATAGGACGTAAAGTACTAGAGATCAACACTGGAGAAAGACTCCTGAGAAAATGGAGCTCCATCTTCTTATATATCCCCATGAGAACACTCTTTTCTAAGCGAGGTGACCTTTAAAGAAAGTTTGGAGAATTATTGATTTAATCCATGGACAGTGCTCATAGACAGAGAAATGAATAAGATATGGTGTGTGTGTGTGTGTGTGTATATATATATATATATATACATACATACATATACAATGGAGTATTACTCAGCCATTAAAAAGAATGAAATAAGGCCATTTACAGCAACATGAATGGACCTAGAGAGTGTCATACTGGGTGAATTAGGTCAGACAGAGAAGGAGAAATATGATATGACATCCTTTTTATATGGATTCTGAAAAGAAATAATATGAATGAACTTATTTACAAAACAGAAAGAGACTCACAGACTTAGAAAACAAACTCATGGTTGCAGAGGGAAGGGGTTGATTGGGGACTTTGGGAAAGTCACGTACACATTGCCATGTTTGAAACGGATAACCAACAAAAATCTATTGTATAGCACATGGAACTCTGCTCAATATTATGTACCAGCCTGGATGGGACAGGGGGTTGGGCGGAGAATGGATACATGTATATGTATGGCTGAGCCCCTTCACTGTTCAACTGAAACTATCACAAAATTTTTAATTGGATATACCCCAATGCAAAATGGTTTTAGTGTTAAAAAATAAAAAAAATTTAAAAATCCACAGACAGTGCTCAAAATAGTAATGAAATACAGGAAAACTATTGGTTCACTTAGTTTCTTCTAATGGGTCCCTGCTTGCTTTTTCCACATTGTGTGGAGGGAAGAATATAGTAATGAATATTTTTGATACCAAAAAAAAATAAAAGGAAATATGCATGCAGGATACTGGTCTCACACTATGCTTGCTCAGCTAGTTGTGAAGTAAAAATCTGTTACCTATTTCTGGCTCAACTGAGAAAAATTTGATACTCATTCACTATATTTACAAGTGTAGTCCTTTCAACACCTTTTCCAGCTTTATTAGATTTTAAAAATAGTAATAGCAAATGTACTAATTCTTGTTAAAGTCAGGCACTACAGAGATGCAGGCACGCACACGTGCTCCATCGCTCAGTGTGTCTGACTCTTAGCCACCCCTGGACGGTAGCCCACCAGGATCCTCTATCCATGGAATTCTCCAGGCAAGAGTGCTGGAGTGGGTAGCCATACTCTCCTCCACGGGATCTTCCCAATCCAGGGACTGAACCTGGATCTCTCTCCTTGCAGGCAGATTCTTTACCACTGAAGCCCCAACAGAGACATATATATGAATATAATTGTGCCTTTTTTCTTGAGTACAATACATGTCCATTCTAAAACATTTAGAAAAGGTAGCCGAGCAAAAGAAGTGAATTACACACAGTCTCCCATTATGATATAAAAACTCTTAATAGTTTGGTGTAGCTCTTTCGGTCTTGTATTTATTTAAAAATGGTACCTACTTTTTTGCAATGCATTCTTTTTTGTTTAAAGTTTTTTTCTTTTCCCCATCATACCTCTTTCATTTATATTTATTTTCATCCATCTTTTTATTTATGGTTATGGCCTACTGTAGAGCACATGGAACTCTGCTCAATATTATGTACCAGCCTGGATGGGACAGGGGGTTGGGCGGAGAATGGATACATGTATATGTATGGCTGAGCCCCTTCACTGTTCAACTGAAACTATCACAAAATTTTTAATTGGATATACCCCAATGCAAAATGGTTTTAGTGTTAAAAATAAAAAAAATTTAAAAATCCACAGACAGTGCTCAAAATAGTAATGAAATACAGGAAAACTATTGGTTCACTTAGTTTCTTCTAATGGGTCCCTGCTTGCTTTTTCCACATTGTGTGGAGGGAAGAATATAGTAATGAATATTTTTGATACCAAAAAAATAAAAGGAAATATGCATGCAGGATACTGGTCTCACACTATGCTTGCTCAGCTAGTTGTGAAGTAAAAATCTGTTACCTATTTCTGGCTCAACTGAGAAAAATTTGATACTCATTCACTATATTTACAAGTGTAGTCCTTTCAACACCTTTTCCAGCTTTATTAGATTTTAAAAATAGTAATAGCAAATGTACTAATTCTTGTTAAAGTCAGGCACTACAGAGATGCAGGCACGCACACGTGCTCCATCGCTCAGTGTGTCTGACTCTTAGCCACCCCTGGACGGTAGCCCACCAGGATCCTCTATCCATGGAATTCTCCAGGCAAGAGTGCTGGAGTGGGTAGCCATACTCTCCTCCACGGGATCTTCCCAATCCAGGGACTGAACCTGGATCTCTCTCCTTGCAGGCAGATTCTTTACCACTGAAGCCCCAACAGAGACATATATATGAATATAATTGTGCCTTTTTTCTTGAGTACAATACATGTCCATTCTAAAACATTTAGAAAAGGTAGCCGAGCAAAAGAAGTGAATTACACACAGTCTCCCATTATGATATAAAAACTCTTAATAGTTTGGTGTAGCTCTTTCGGTCTTGTATTTATTTAAAAATGGTACCTACTTTTTTGCAATGCATTCTTTTTTGTTTAAAGTTTTTTTCTTTTCCCCATCATACCTCTTTCATTTATATTTATTTTCATCCATCTTTTTATTCTTTGGCCTATGTGGGCCTCCCATTACAGTGGCCTCTCTCACTGTAGAGCACTGGCTCTGGGCGTGTGTGCTCCAGAGTGCTGGCTCGTCGTTGGACACACCAGCACAGCTGCTCCACAGCACGTGGGATTTTCCCTGGCCAGGGATCGAACCGGTGCCCCTTACAGTGCAAGGCAGACTCTTTACCCACTGAACCACCACAGAAGCCCTGCAATGCATTATTTTTGTAATTGATCTTTTTCGCTTACTGCTGTCTTATGGGCATTACTCTGCATCATTAAAATGGAAAGTTTTGTATTAAAGCATGATATGTAATATGTTTCACAGTTGGTGCATAAAATGACTTTTTAGGGTTACATAAACACATTTTAAACATTTTTCATGGCTACATTTTTGTTTGTGAGTAACTGAAAAATGTAACTAGTATACTGAGCCGGCAATTTTGCAGTAGTGTTGCCTTTAATCAGGTTAAAGAAGGCGGTGCTGTGGTCATCAGCTCTGTGAAGTTGGGGTGAATTTCAGGGTGATCCCTAGTCCTGCTCACAGATGTTCCAGGTAACTTCCTGGACTTGCCGAGCATGCTATCAACCCCGGAGCTCCCTTTCAATGACAAAGTGTTAATGCACCTGGTCCAATCCCAAAATGAAAGCCAAAGATCGCCTACATAGATAATTTAGTAAAAATCAGGATAATGCCCTACCCTAGATCAAAGGACAAGCATCTCAGTGAATCAAGAGGCTACTCTTGACTACCCCTGTGGACCTAATGGGAGATTCACTGAGGATGTGAAGTTGGCAGAGAAAACACATACCAGAGAGTTTCATGGTGAATCAAATACAGTGAGCAGCATGGCCATGGGTGAGGTTGATTTTCCAAAATTTTCCCAACAGATTTTGGAAAATTCTGAACAAGATAAAAATGGTCTTCCCTAGCAACCTAGATGCCCATTGACAAATGAATGGATCCAAAAGCTCTGGTACATATATACGATGGAATACTACACAGCTGTAAAAAGAAATGCAGAAGAATCAGCCCTAATGAGGTGGCTGGATCTAGAACCTATCATAAAAAGTGTAGTCAGTCAAAAAGAGAAGGACAAGTACAATATACTAACACATATATATGGAATCTAGTAGGATGGTAATGATAACACATGCAGTGAAGCGATGGAAAAACAGACATGGATAGTAGACATATGGACATTGTGGGGAATGAACAGTGGGTGGGAGGTGTAAAGGAAGTAGCATGAAGGCCTGTACTATGATATGTGAAGAAAACAGCTCTAGTCATTGCTCTGTGAGAAAAGGGGATCCTTCAGGGGTGCTGTGTGACGGTCTGGAGGGGTGGGATGGGGGGGATATACATGTGACTAATCCGGGAACATACATATCTGTAAACAACAAAACTCTGTAAAAGTCAAAGTTAAAATAAAAGTTTTTTTTTTAAAAAAGGTCTTCCCTGATGTACAAAGTAGCTGCATTTTTGGAAAAACTCAGCATATATTAAAGCTGGGCAGAAATTTTGCCTTTACATGTTACATGAATTTAGGCCTGGCTTAGGTAGGTTGGTTCTTCCCTGGTGGTAAAGAATGCAAAGATAGTAAAGATGGTAAAGAATCTGCCTGTGAAGCAGGAGATCTGGAATTGCTCCTGAGTAGAGAAGATCCCTGGAGAAGGGCATGGCAACCCACTCCAGTATTCTTGCCTGCAGAATTCCATGGACAGAGGAACCTGGTGGGCCATACAGTCTATGAACTTGCAAAGAGTTGACCGGAAATGACACATATCCCAAAATGAAAGCCAAAGATCGCCTACATAGATAATTTAGTAAAAATCAGGATAATGCCCTACCCTAGATCAAAGGACAAGCATCTCAGTGAATCAAGAGGCTACTCTTGACTACCCCTGTGGACCTAATGGGAGATTCACTGAGGATGTGAAGTTGGCAGAGAAAACACATACCAGAGAGTTTCATGGTGAATCAAATACAGTGAGCAGCATGGCCATGGGTGAGGTTGATTTTCCAAAATTTTCCCAACAGATTTTGGAAAATTCTGAACAAGATAAAAATGGTCTTCCCTAGCAACCTAGATGCCCATTGACAAATGAATGGATCCAAAAGCTCTGGTACATATATACGATGGAATACTACACAGCTGTAAAAAGAAATGCAGAAGAATCAGCCCTAATGAGGTGGCTGGATCTAGAACCTATCATAAAAAGTGTAGTCAGTCAAAAAGAGAAGGACAAGTACAATATACTAACACATATATATGGAATCTAGTAGGATGGTAATGATAACACATGCAGTGAAGCGATGGAAAAACAGACATGGATAGTAGACATATGGACATTGTGGGGAATGAACAGTGGGTGGGAGGTGTAAAGGAAGTAGCATGAAGGCCTGTACTATGATATGTGAAGAAAACAGCTCTAGTCATTGCTCTGTGAGAAAAGGGGATCCTTCAGGGGTGCTGTGTGACGGTCTGGAGGGGTGGGATGGGGGGGATATACATGTGACTAATCCGGGAACATACATATCTGTAAACAACAAAACTCTGTAAAAGTCAAAGTTAAAATAAAAGTTTTTTTTTTAAAAAAGGTCTTCCCTGATGTACAAAGTAGCTGCATTTTTGGAAAAACTCAGCATATATTAAAGCTGGGCAGAAATTTTGCCTTTACATGTTACATGAATTTAGGCCTGGCTTAGGTAGGTTGGTTCTTCCCTGGTGGTAAAGAATGCAAAGATAGTAAAGATGGTAAAGAATCTGCCTGTGAAGCAGGAGATCTGGAATTGCTCCCTGAGTAGAGAAGATCCCCTGGAGAAGGGCATGGCAACCCACTCCAGTATTCTTGCCTGCAGAATTCCATGGACAGAGGAACCTGGTGGGCCATACAGTCTATGAACTTGCAAAGAGTTGAACACAACTGAGTGACTAACACACTTATAATTATGGGCTTTCCTGGCAGCTCACACAGGAAAGAAACTGCCTGCCAATGCAGGAGACCTGGATTCAATCCCTGGGTCTGGAAGATCCCCTGGGAATGGCCACCCACTCTAGTATGCTTGGCTGGGAAATCCCACGGACAAGGGAGCCTGGCAGGCTACAGTCCATGGGGTCGCAAAGAATCAGACACGACTGAGCGACTAATACTTTTACTTTCTTAACCATTTCTCTAAGTTTTTATGAAGACATGTAGAAGGTTAGTAAAGAGGTATTCATTATCATGGGAACGATTTCTTCCTCATTACTCAGGATTGCTTAATGCAACTGCCCTTAAGCGTGTTCAGGGACTGAAGGACAATGCCTCCATCCTAGGGAAGCCCTGTGGTGGGGGAAGAGTTTGGTTGGAAGATTTGGTTTGTAGTTAATGTTACGCTTTCCACGTAATTAGCTTTGTGATCTTGTGCAAGTCACAAGCTCTCTAAGCTATAATTTTCTTACTCATAAAATTGCACTAAAAATTGGACTACCTCACTGAGCTGTGAAGATTAAATGAAATGATGTACGTGAAGGTGGCTTGTAAATACTAAAGCAGGATATAAAATGTGAGTTGTTGGTATTATAAAAATGCAATATCTATTCCCAAAGCACATTTGTCTAGCTTCATGGATGCAAGTTGTCTTGTGCAACGGACGCAGATAATTTTTGAATACCACATGGGGACAGTATCTAGAGAAAGTGAAGGGTATGAAAGAGGAAGGAACTGAGTTCTGGTGAGAGTCTTTTCTTAATGCTTGCTCCTTCCCTCCTCAGCAAATGCTGGGTTCTGATTTGGCACTAACAACACTAATCTTGGGCTTTTCAGCTTTGCTGCTTATCATCAAATCTCATTGACAACATCGGGTTACCCAGAAGTCACATGACTTGTTAATCTAGGATTGGTCTGGTAGCTCAGGATTTCTGGGTTCAGGCTAGGATGTGAATTTGCTATTTCTGGTGCCTATGTACTTGTGCTAAGTTGCTTCAGTCATGTCCAACTATTTGCAGCCCCATGGACTGTCACCCACCAGGCTCTTCAGTCCATGGGATTCTCCAGGCAAGAATACTGGAGCTGGTTGCACCCTTCTCCAGGGGATATTCCGAATCCAGAGATGGAACCTGTGTCTCTTAAGTCTCCTGCATTGGCAGGCAGGGTCTTTACCACGAGCACCTATAGACTGTTGGGAAAACTATGGATTTTCACTGAGACTCTGTTCTCTTTCCATAATGTAAATGATTTGAATGGACTGTTTTTGTGAGTGGATTTGGGTAAGAATTACCCCCAGGAGCTGCTTATCAGAAAATGGTGATACGGATCAGATCCAGAGAGTACAGCCCGGGGTGCAGAGTGTGTGTTCAGAAGGGCGGCACCTTGAAGGCACCTGGCTTTGAGATTTAACTCTGCCACTGAATCACCCAGGGTCTCCATTTCCCAACTGTAAAGTCAGGGAGTTAGACCAGAGCTGAGCCACAAGGGTTCCCATGTCTCTGCCCACAGGAAGATTCTATCATTCTGCGGGTCAGTTTGGAGATTAGGGGAGAAACCTTCCCAACTGTCTGCCCTGGGCAGGCGAGGAAGTGCTGTATTGCAGGGTCCCAGCCGGGCCTTTGGGGAGGACAAGGATTCCACTCTGTGACATCACAATGTCCAGCCCAGGCTCAACCCACCAACTGAGAAAGAGAAGTGTATGATACATGAGAGATGGGATGCTACCTGATGGAGCTAGAAGCAATCAGCCAGCCATGACTCCAGTTCAGGTCGTGACATGTGCTAAGCTCGGAATAGATTTACTGTGTCTAAAGGAGCAAGGGGCTTCCCTGGGGGTTCAGACGGGAAAGACTCTGCCTGCAATGTGGTAGACCTGGATGTGACCAGTGGGTTGGGAAGATTTCCTAAAGAAGCGAATGGCTACGCGGAAGGCAGGACCACAAGATGGGCATGTCTCCAGGCTTAGGAATAAGAGCGCAAGCACAGAGGCGATGCACCAGTTACTCCAGGGTGACGTCAAAGATGCAAGTGAGCGAAGGCACAGGAGCTCCCAGCATAAACAGACCCGGGGCATCTTCTCTCAACAGCCAGATTTACTGCTCTGAGGCCAAACCACAACGACCTTTCTAAGACTGTTGGCATCTAGTCCTCTCCCCAGTCACTGAGGGGTGCAAAAGACGCAGGGGCATCTTAAGAGGTCAGTGTAAAATTACTTTCTAAAACAGTCTACCTACAGTGGTTGTCTCTTAAGTCTCCTGCATTGGCAGGCAGGGTCTCACGAGCACCTATAGACTGTTGGGAAAACTATGGATTTTCACTGAGACTCTGTTCTCTTTCCATAATGTAAATGATTTGAATGGACTGTTTTTGTGAGTGGATTTGGGTAAGAATTACCCCCAGGAGCTGCTTATCAGAAAATGGTGATACGGATCAGATCCAGAGAGTACAGCCCGGGGTGCAGAGTGTGTGTTCAGAAGGGCGGCACCTTGAAGGCACCTGGCTTTGAGATTTAACTCTGCCACTGAATCACCCAGGGTCTCCATTTCCCAACTGTAAAGTCAGGGAGTTAGACCAGAGCTGAGCCACAAGGGTTCCCATGTCTCTGCCCACAGGAAGATTCTATCATTCTGCGGGTCAGTTTGGAGATTAGGGGAGAAACCTTCCCAACTGTCTGCCCTGGGCAGGCGAGGAAGTGCTGTATTGCAGGGTCCCAGCCGGGCCTTTGGGGAGGACAAGGATTCCACTCTGTGACATCACAATGTCCAGCCCAGGCTCAACCCACCAACTGAGAAAGAGAAGTGTATGATACATGAGAGATGGGATGCTACCTGATGGAGCTAGAAGCAATCAGCCAGCCATGACTCCAGTTCAGGTACGTGACATGTGCTAAGCTCGGAATAGATTTACTGTGTCTAAAGGAGCAAGGGGCTTCCCTGGGGGTTCAGACGGGAAAGACTCTGCCTGCAATGTGGTAGACCTGGATGTGACCAGTGGGTTGGGAAGATTTCCTAAAGAAGCGAATGGCTACGCGGAAGGCAGGACCACAAGATGGGCATGTCTCCAGGCTTAGGAATAAGAGCGCAAGCACAGAGGCGATGCACCAGTTACTCCAGGGTGACGTCAAAGATGCAAGTGAGCGAAGGCACAGGAGCTCCCAGCATAAACAGACCCGGGGCATCTTCTCTCAACAGCCAGATTTACTGCTCTGAGGCCAAACCACAACGACCTTTCTAAGACTGTTGGCATCTAGTCCTCTCCCCAGTCACTGAGGGGTGCAAAAGACGCAGGGGCATCTTAAGAGGTCAGTGTAAAATTACTTTCTAAAACAGTCTACCTACAGTGGTTGTCTGGTTGCCTACAGTTGATGTCTACTCTCTTATCTAAGTGTTTTTCTTTTTAATAGTTTCTCCCCAGAATAATAGCAAAGAATAAAAAGAAGCTAACTGAAAGAAGTATTTTAATAGAAGGTAGCATAAAAAAAATGCAAACAAAATAAAAGGAAGAGAAAAAAATGATTAGCAGTCAATACTGAGTCTGAACAACTGATTCTAATTCTGAACCATTGAGTCTAAAAATCTGCTTTTGAAATGTCAAGGCTTAAAAGGCAAAAGGTCACCCCTAGAAACAGGGAAATTTCAGGCCTTCTGGCTGAGAAATCAGTAAAGAAGTTCAGTAGAGACCGTCCACAGCTCCTCCCTCCCGGTGAAATCATTGCTGGGGAGGCAGACCATTCTGTTTTCTTTACCTTGCCTTGGGGTTTTGGCTTCTAAAGTACTTGTTTCTTCCTGGAGACTCGAGGCTCTGAGAGGCTCTGAGTGAGGGCAAATAGCTGTTCTGTTTACCCGGAGGGCAGAGGGCGGGGCGGGTGCCAGTCTCTGACTCATCCTCATTGGCCTCTCTCCGCACTCAGGGACCCCAGAGCCAAGTGCAGGACTGCTCAGGCAGGCATGCTGAGATTCGCCTGCGAGATCCACGTTTATTGCCATGTTCCCCCCAGAGGAAGCAGCAGGCCAGTGTTCTGACAGGTAGACTAGTTGCTCACCTGGAACCCCAAGAGCAACAGACAAGGTGGGGAGACCCAGTCCTTATACACAGCACACAGTTTTAACACTCTTTGGCCCCTAACACCCTGAGAATAAATAAAGATATCTCAGTGGCAAGGCAGTATCCACTCTATAAAAGTAGGAATAATCCAAAGCAAGCCAATAAATCCAGAGGTTCAGATAAAAGCAAAGGTGTGCTTGCGAAGGCACAGGAGCTCCCAGCATAAACAGACCCGGGGCATCTTCTCTCAACAGCCAGATTTACTGCTCTGAGGCCAAACCACAACGACCTTTCTAAGACTGTTGGCATCTAGTCCTCTCCCCAGTCACTGAGGGGTGCAAAAGACGCAGGGGCATCTTAAGAGGTCAGTGTAAAATTACTTTCTAAAACAGTCTACCTACAGTGGTTGTCTGGTTGCCTACAGTTGATGTCTACTCTCTTATCTAAGTGTTTTTCTTTTTAATAGTTTCTCCCCAGAATAATAGCAAAGAATAAAAAGAAGCTAACTGAAAGAAGTATTTTAATAGAAGGTAGCATAAAAAAAATGCAAACAAAATAAAAGGAAGAGAAAAAAATGATTAGCAGTCAATACTGAGTCTGAACAACTGATTCTAATTCTGAACCATTGAGTCTAAAAATCTGCTTTTGAAATGTCAAGGCTTAAAAGGCAAAAGGTCACCCCTAGAAACAGGGAAATTTCAGGCCTTCTGGCTGAGAAATCAGTAAAGAAGTTCAGTAGAGACCGTCCACAGCTCCTCCCTCCCGGTGAAATCATTGCTGGGGAGGCAGACCATTCTGTTTTCTTTACCTTGCCTTGGGGTTTTGGCTTCTAAAGTACTTGTTTCTTCCTGGAGACTCGAGGCTCTGAGAGGCTCTGAGTGAGGGCAAATAGCTGTTCTGTTTACCCGGAGGGCAGAGGGCGGGGCGGGTGCCAGTCTCTGACTCATCCTCATTGGCCTCTCTCCGCACTCAGGGACCCCAGAGCCAAGTGCAGGACTGCTCAGGCAGGCATGCTGAGATTCGCCTGCGAGATCCACGTTTATTGCCATGTTCCCCCCAGAGGAAGCAGCAGGCCAGTGTTCTGACAGGTAGACTAGTTGCTCACCTGGAACCCCAAGAGCAACAGACAAGGTGGGGAGACCCAGTCCTTATACACAGCACACAGTTTTAACACTCTTTGGCCCCTAACACCCTGAGAATAAATAAAGATATCTCAGTGGCAAGGCAGTATCCACTCTATAAAAGTAGGAATAATCCAAAGCAAGCCAATAAATCCAGAGGTTCAGATAAAAGCAAAGTGTGCTTGCATGTTCACTTGAGCACATATCCTGCTTCCATCTAGAGAAGCCACTACGATCTCCACAATTAGATTATGACTCGACCTCAAATCCTTGGGAATCAAAAGCTCTTTGGGCCAGTTTTTAGCCTTTATTCCTTTTATAGTCATCGAAAACTACATTTGTGCTAAGTCACTTCCATCATGTCCGACTTGTGACCCTATGGACCATAGCCCGCCAGGCTCCTCTGCCCATGGGATTCTCCAGGCAAGAATACTGGAGTGGGTTTCTATGCCCTCCTCCAGGGCATCTTCCCAGCCCAGGGACTGAACCCGTGACTTTTATGTCTCTTGCATTGGTAGGCGAGTTCTTTACCACTGGTGCCACCTGAAAACTATGCTTAGGTTTAACCTAAAATAACAGCCACAAAACTTACATTTATTGACTACAGTGTTCTTTGACCATCATGTTAGTCACACACCACAGGCGTTTAGAGTCGGAGAAGGGGGCCAACTAAGACCTTGTCCATTCCAACGTCCTCATTTCCAGAAAAGGAAACCAGCACAAGGAGGCTGTCTGGACTTAGGCCACTCAGCCAGTTAGTGCTATCTTAAGACTAAGGCTTAAGTCTTCTCCCTCTCAGCCTGCTGACCTCTTCAGTCCTCTCTGTCCCTAATTCATCCTGAAGGAATTTACTGGTTCATGTTTGAACTATTTTTATTTCCAAGTCAGAATATTCTAAGATAAGGAAATCTCCTTTCATCACCTTGATGTGGTTACTGGTCAACTCAGGTACTCCAGGTAGGTGACACCATTCACCAAAGCTCTCCCGGCCTTCGCTCCAAGCAAAACAAGCTTCACCAAGGTCAAGAAAACACCCAAGACCCCATCCCAAAGGCTGAGAATACAATGAAAATCCAGGAAACTGACAGGCTACCCCAGCCATGTTCCCCCCAGAGGAAGCAGCAGGCCAGTGTTCTGACAGGTAGACTAGTTGCTCACCTGGAACCCCAAGAGCAACAGACAAGGTGGGGAGACCCAGTCCTTATACACAGCACACAGTTTTAACACTCTTTGGCCCCTAACACCCTGAGAATAAATAAAGATATCTCAGTGGCAAGGCAGTATCCACTCTATAAAAGTAGGAATAATCCAAAGCAAGCCAATAAATCCAGAGGTTCAGATAAAAGCAAAGTGTGCTTGCATGTTCACTTGAGCACATATCCTGCTTCCATCTAGAGAAGCCACTACGATCTCCACAATTAGATTATGACTCGACCTCAAATCCTTGGGAATCAAAAGCTCTTTGGGCCAGTTTTTAGCCTTTATTCCTTTTATAGTCATCGAAAACTACATTTGTGCTAAGTCACTTCCATCATGTCCGACTTGTGACCCTATGGACCATAGCCCGCCAGGCTCCTCTGCCCATGGGATTCTCCAGGCAAGAATACTGGAGTGGGTTTCTATGCCCTCCTCCAGGGCATCTTCCCAGCCCAGGGACTGAACCCGTGACTTTTATGTCTCTTGCATTGGTAGGCGAGTTCTTTACCACTGGTGCCACCTGAAAACTATGCTTAGGTTTAACCTAAAATAACAGCCACAAAACTTACATTTATTGACTACAGTGTTCTTTGACCATCATGTTAGTCACACACCACAGGCGTTTAGAGTCGGAGAAGGGGGCCAACTAAGACCTTGTCCATTCCAACGTCCTCATTTCCAGAAAAGGAAACCAGCACAAGGAGGCTGTCTGGACTTAGGCCACTCAGCCAGTTAGTGCTATCTTAAGACTAAGGCTTAAGTCTTCTCCCTCTCAGCCTGCTGACCTCTTCAGTCCTCTCTGTCCCTAATTCATCCTGAAGGAATTTACTGGTTCATGTTTGAACTATTTTTATTTCCAAGTCAGAATATTCTAAGATAAGGAAATCTCCTTTCATCACCTTGATGTGGTTACTGGTCAACTCAGGTACTCCAGGTAGGTGACACCATTCACCAAAGCTCTCCCGGCCTTCGTCTCCAAGCAAAACAAGCTTCGACCAAGGTCAAGAAAAAACACCCAAGACCCCATCCCAAAGGCTGAGAATACAATGAAAATGAATCCAGGGAAACTGACAGGCTACCCTGCCTTCAGGCCTGATCAGATGTAGTTTAGTTTTTAAAAAGACATATATACAATTAATAAGCTTTTTGCTTCATGATAAAAACATGGACTTTCTGTGGCCTTTTCCAGTTTAGGTCGATCACTTTGCTTACATGTAGTAGTAGTAGGAGTGTTAGTCACTCAGGCATGTCTCACTGTTTGTGACCCCATGGACTGTAGCCCACCAGGCTCCTCTGTCCATGGGATTCTCCAGGCAAGAATACTGGAATGGGTTGCCATTCCCTTCTCCAGGGGACCTTCCCGACCTAGGAATTGAACTTGTGCCTCTTCCATCGCGGGTGGATTTTTTACTGTCTGAGCCACCAGGGAAGCCCTTGGTTATGTGTGTGCGTGTACTCTGTGGTATGTGTGTGTGTGTATATCATGCAAATGTACATGTGTATAAACTTCATCTGGCAGATGTGGGCTTTACACCATCCATGGTAACTGACGATTTTTATTAGCTAATTTGTCTCTTACATGACTTAAAGGGTGAATTAACATTCTATTTAGAGTTATTGATAATTTAGGAGCAGTCTAAAGTGTATCCAGGGTTTGTCCTATGGAGAACTATCTATGTCTTGAAGCTCTAATGTATCTGTAAGTTTGAGCCCAGGCACTCCCCAAATTCAGATACTCAGAGCTTTTTCCAGTTGAGTTTATTGCAAGTGTATTAACATCAGTCTAAAATCCCCAACTCTGAAAGAAAATGGAATGAAGACTTGTTGGATGCAGGCAGAGACCTCATGTGCATAGCCACCAACCTCACAGGTTTGATTAATATTTTCTAGTCACTAGATGGTCCTTTAACCCACTGGACAAGGTTTCATATGTTATGTTTTCCAGTCAGAATATTCTAAGATAAGGAAATCTCCTTTCATCACCTTGATGTGGTTACTGGTCAACTCAGGTACTCCAGGTAGGTGACACCATTCACCAAAGCTCTCCCGGCCTTCGTCTCCAAGCAAAACAAGCTTCGACCAAGGTCAAGAAAAAACACCCAAGACCCCATCCCAAAGGCTGAGAATACAATGAAAATGAATCCAGGGAAACTGACAGGCTACCCTGCCTTCAGGCCTGATCAGATGTAGTTTAGTTTTTAAAAAGACATATATACAATTAATAAGCTTTTTGCTTCATGATAAAAACATGGACTTTCTGTGGCCTTTTCCAGTTTAGGTCGATCACTTTGCTTACATGTAGTAGTAGTAGGAGTGTTAGTCACTCAGGCATGTCTCACTGTTTGTGACCCCATGGACTGTAGCCCACCAGGCTCCTCTGTCCATGGGATTCTCCAGGCAAGAATACTGGAATGGGTTGCCATTCCCTTCTCCAGGGGACCTTCCCGACCTAGGAATTGAACTTGTGCCTCTTCCATCGCGGGTGGATTTTTTACTGTCTGAGCCACCAGGGAAGCCCTTGGTTATGTGTGTGCGTGTACTCTGTGGTATGTGTGTGTGTGTATATCATGCAAATGTACATGTGTATAAACTTCATCTGGCAGATGTGGGCTTTACACCATCCATGGTAACTGACGTATTTTTATTACCTAATTTGTCTCTTACATGACTTAAAGGGTGAATTAACATTCTATTTAGAGTTATTGATAATTTAGGAGCAGTCTAAAGTGTATCCAGGGTTTGTCCTATGGAGAACTATCTATGTCTTGAAGCTCTAATGTATCTGTAAGTTTGAGCCCAGGCACTCCCCAAATTCAGATACTCAGAGCTTTTTCCAGTTGAGTTTATTGCAAGTGTATTAACATCAGTCTAAAATCCCCAACTCTGAAAGAAAATGGAATGAAGACTTGTTGGATGCAGGCAGAGACCTCATGTGCATAGCCACCAACCTCACAGGTTTGATTAATATTTTCTAGTCACTAGATGGTTCTTTAACCCACTGAAATGTGTATATCCTGTAAGGATCTTCCATATGTTACTGGTTTTCCAGACAGACTGTCTTTAATAAAAGAGAATTATGAAATGTTTACCAACAGGAAAGAATATTCCATCATGGCATAGGGTTTAAACAAAGCTGTAGTAATACCTTTCGGCCTCCATATTAATTTCAACAGTTGTGTAATAGATTAATTTTGCACATCTTACTGCACACAATGGCAGGAGAAGGCTTGACTATGAAAAATGGAGGGATGAGAGAAGCTTTCACTTCTCATTCTTCATTGTGGGTTTTGAACTCTCTGATCTCTCCCATAAGTTGAAACATGGGTATACCCAGTATACTTTTGAGATTTTTTCCACCTGAGAAGATGCAGCCTGTTATTAACAGTCATGGGAGGGCTTCTCTGGTGGTCCAGTGAATAAGGACACCGCCTTGCAGTGCAAGGGGCACCGGTTGGATCCCTGACCTGGGAAGATCCCACCTGCCGGGGAGCGGCTGGACTGATGTGGCCAATTACCGAGCCAGAGCTCTGGAGCGCATGCGCCCAGAGCCAGTGCTCTGTGATGAGAGAGGCCACTGAGATGCGAGGCCCACACAGGCCAAAGGACAAAGATGGATGAAAATAGATAAATGAAAGACCAATAGAAGTGGCCTGCCCACCCCCAACCCCCCCAGAAAAAAGAAAGAAAGAAAAAAAAAACAGTCATGGGAGAGAAAATAGAGAAAGGAAACCTACCTCACCAGAGATCCTTAGGCATCTGATTCTCTCTTTGCTCCTCCCCCACCTCCGCTGCCCCTCTCGGCCACTACCGGGGGTGCCCCGGCAAACAGCCACACCTGGCTGGCCGACAGAAGCCGGACACTCCCCTTCAACTCAGCCCAGCCCCCATGCCCACTCTCCCAAGAATTGCGCAAAGAGTCCTTTGTAACTCAAGGTCTGTGAAGTCTGGAAAGGAATGTGACCCGGAGCACACAGGCGCTGCAGTCACTGGGGCCAAGAAGGAGCTCTCCGGCTGTTTACCTCGCCCCTGGGGAAGCCGCAGAAGGGGCAAGACGTGCTCTAAAAGGAACGGGAATGGAGCCCTTGGCAGGCGTGTAAAGCAGGCACCCCAGGGCCTTCCGCCCTCATCTCTGCCAACCTCCAGAGACGGTGCTTTGGGCCGCTCCCAGCAGAAGACTTGGAATCACCTTTTGTAAAAAAACTTTTTGGCCTCCTTTATTGGTTTTTCATTTATTTATTTTCATCCATATTTATTCTTTGGCCTGTGCGGACCCTTCCACTGCGGCCGCCTCTCTCGCTGCAGAGCACCGGCTCTGGGTTCATGCGCTCCAGAGCACTGGCTCATAATTGGACGCACTGGTATAGATGCTCTGCGGCACGTGGGTTTTCTCGAGAAGGGGATCGAACCGTTGCCCCTCACACTGCAAGGTGGACTCTTTACCCGCTGGACGACCAGGGAAGCCCTGGAATCACTTTTGAGTTATTCCACTTCTACTCATAACCGTACCCCTACGGAAAGCTGTGAGTCGTGGGGCCCACCATTTCAGTTCCCCTGTGTAGGCTGAAGGGGGATTCTAATGGGAGGTTCCAATGAATAGTGGTGTTGATAGTAGAGTACCAGGCACTGGCGGCAGGACAGCAGGAGAGGCTGTGGCCAGCAGCGGCCTGTTGTTACTTGTCTAACGATAGCATAAAACCAGCTTTCTATCCCCTCTCTCCTCTGGTCGCTCAGCGACCCGCCTGCCAATGCAGGAGACATGGGTTCAAACCTTGGGTCAGAAGATCCCCTGGAAAAGGAAATGGCAACCCACCCCAGTATCCTTGCCTGGAGAATTCCGTGGATCGAGGAGCTGGTGGGCTACAGTCCGTGGGGTTGCAAAGAGTCAGATGTGACCGAGCGACGAAACAGTAACCAATCCTCTCTCACTACCTCCCCCAGAGGCATCTTCCTGCATCATGGCAAGCTTACAACCTAGCCACTGGTAGTATCTGAGGCTGTCTCATCTTTTCTGCCCAGGGACTTAGGTCATGAGCTGAGTTATAAATATGCTTCTTTCAATCTTCCCAAACAATCATGATGGCCAGACAAGGGGACCTCTAACTAAAAAGAACTAAAAGGAAGTGAAAGAGTTAATCCTCAGTCTTGTCATTTGAGCACTGTCTAGGATGCATGCTTAGTCTCTCAGTTGTGTCCAACTCTTTGCAAGCCCATAGACTATAGCCCACTAGGCTCCTCTGTCTATGGAATTCTCCAGGCAAGAATGCTGGAGTGGGTGACCATTTCCATGTCCAGGGGATCTTCCTGACCCAGGATCAACCCGTATTTCCCGTGTCTCCTGCATTGCAGGTGGATTCTTTACCTGCTGAGCCATCAAGGGGCCCATGTAAGTTAGTATAATTAACTGTAAATGACAAGTTCTATCTATTATTTTACCAAAACTGCTTATAAACAAAAGGCGTCCAGAGAAAAACAGATGTTATAGCCAGTTGAGAAGACTACCTGCTTGATAATTAAAATGCCAGTATTCTTCTGCTCCTTTTCAAGCATATTTAGAATGTAAAGCCATTTCAATTTGCAGAGGAGAAAGCATTCCTTTCATGTTAGAATCTGTCCTTTGTGTGCCAGGAACTGATAGCATCTTACTTGTCTCATCAGCATAGAACCTCTTGCATCCTGTCCTTCCCAGGTGGTTAATACCCTTTCTTCTTTCCACCCCAAATGAATCTGGTGTCCATTTTAATCGAATCTGTAGTATCTGACAACTGAAGACATACAAGGCACTGTGGCAATAACCAGTGCAATGGGTGGCTTAACTTGGACCCTTCAAGAACTAAGGATTTAGGTGGGGAGATGAGGCAGATGACTGGGAAGAGTTCAAAAGCAGAGAAGGAATGGTGTAACGATGAGAGAAATGCTCCCTTGGACTTCAGAGAGAGCAGGGCATGGTGCAGGGCAGAGGCAAAGTCGTCTCTAGTGCTGAGGTAGCTCATCGCGATAGATTTAGGACTTGAGAGGACTCTTGCAGAGAAACAATGCAGTGACTGATACAAGCTTGGGGAGAGAGACAATTGCCTGGTGCAAATTTTGGCCCCAGGACAGTGGTTCTTGTCCCACTCAGACCTCATCTCCGCCCTCGTCCTGTGCTTTCCCAGTTCCTTCTCTGCATGCGATGCCAACAGCTCACGCGGTTGTGCTGGGACAGGGAAATTGGAGCCATGAAACACGCAGCTCCAGGAAGGACGAAACCCACCCTACCAGGTGCTTTCTGTGAAAGGCCCTACCCGCTGTAACCAGGGTTGTGTCTGGCTTTAATTACGGTCATGGGCTTCCTGGCCTTACACCCCAAGTCAACATATCTGTTCTAAATCTAATTCTTTATCTTCCTCCAAACCCGATCTCCTTTTGTGATTCCCATCCTGGCTCATGACCTCAGCACATTCCTAGCTATTCTGGCTGGAACCGCGAGTCCTCCCAGCACTTGGCCACCAGGCCCAGGAGGTTTCGGCTCCACCTCTCTTTGGAATCCGCTGCTTCCTGCCAGTTCTGCCGGCTGCTGCCCTGGGCCAGGCTCCTCGCGTTTCCTGGGAGACTACCTGCTTGATAATTAAAATGCCAGTATTCTTCTGCTCCTTTTCAAGCATATTTAGAATGTAAAGCCATTTCAATTTGCAGAGGAGAAAGCATTCCTTTCATGTTAGAATCTGTCCTTTGTGTGCCAGGAACTGATAGCATCTTACTTGTCTCATCAGCATAGAACCTCTTGCATCCTGTCCTTCCCAGGTGGTTAATACCCTTTCTTCTTTCCACCCCAAATGAATCTGGTGTCCATTTTAATCGAATCTGTAGTATCTGACAACTGAAGACATACAAGGCACTGTGGCAATAACCAGTGCAATGGGTGGCTTAACTTGGACCCTTCAAGAACTAAGGATTTAGGTGGGGAGATGAGGCAGATGACTGGGAAGAGTTCAAAAGCAGAGAAGGAATGGTGTAACGATGAGAGAAATGCTCCCTTGGACTTCAGAGAGAGCAGGGCATGGTGCAGGGCAGAGGCAAAGTCGTCTCTAGTGCTGAGGTAGCTCATCGCGATAGATTTAGGACTTGAGAGGACTCTTGCAGAGAAACAATGCAGTGACTGATACAAGCTTGGGGAGAGAGACAATTGCCTGGTGCAAATTTTGGCCCCAGGACAGTGGTTCTTGTCCCACTCAGACCTCATCTCCGCCCTCGTCCTGTGCTTTCCCAGTTCCTTCTCTGCATGCGATGCCAACAGCTCACGCGGTTGTGCTGGGACAGGGAAATTGGAGCCATGAAACACGCAGCTCCAGGAAGGACGAAACCCACCCTACCAGGTGCTTTCTGTGAAAGGCCCTACCCGCTGTAACCAGGGTTGTGTCTGGCTTTAATTACGGTCATGGGCTTCCTGGCCTTACACCCCAAGTCAACATATCTGTTCTAAATCTAATTCTTTATCTTCCTCCAAACCCGATCTCCTTTTGTGATTCCCATCCTGGCTCATGACCTCAGCACATTCCTAGCTATTCTGGCTGGAACCGCGAGTCCTCCCCAGCACTTGGCCACCAGGCCCAGGAGGTTTCGGCTCCACCTCTCTTTGGAATCCGCTGCTTCCTGCCAGTTCTGCCGGCTGCTGCCCTGGGCCAGGCTCCCCTCGCGTTTCCTGGGGATCGCTCATCTCCCCGCTTCATTCCTCTGCACTCTGTTGGTCACATCTTTGGAAAACAAACCCTAGAGTCTGTCACTTGCCTATTTTAAAACTGTGCAAAATTTCCCCACTGTTTAAAAAGATGAGGGCCAAACTCATCCTGACTTTCAAGGTCCTTCGCCTTCTCTAACCTCCCTGGGCAGCTCCTCTCCTCAGCCAGCTGTTCACCTGGTCCTCCCCGCCCTCTGCGCCAGAAGGCTCCCTCTGCTTCCCATTCTCCAGCCTGCTGGACACTTTCCTCCCCCTGTGTTCTTTCTCATGCAGATCTCTTCTGACAATTAAACTCCTGCCTGACTCCTCCTCAAAGGAGTCACCACTTTCTCCCTCCATTATTTATGATCTCAGGACATTCTTATTAGTTAGGGCCCTTTATGTTGAAGGAGTAAGCAGGGTGGGGTTGGAAGACCAGGGAGAAGGGAGCAGAAGAATGTTTTAAGACAAAGATCATGTCAAAGAGGATTCCCAGTTGGCTCTAGTGGTAAAGAATCTGCCTGCCAATGCAGGAGACAAAGCTTTGACCCCTGAGTTGGAAAGATGCTCTGGAGGAGGAAATGGCAACCCACGCCAGAATTCCTGCCTGGGAAATCCCGTGGACAGAGGAGCCTGGTGGGCTAGGATTACAAAGAGTCACAGACAACTGCAACTCAGCCTACGGGCATGTAGACTCAGAGGAAACAGGATGGTGTTGAGGAACTGACCGGGTCATGGGAGTTGGTGGAAACTGAGTCTGAGTCAAGAGGAGGGAGCTGGAAGGAGACCGTTCAGGAGAAAGATGCAGAGCCCTGCTAAAGAGCTGGGACTTTAGCTGGGGATCAGCGGGCCACTCTAACGGGCTAGAAGCAGGGGAGGGATAGGATCCTACTTGCATTTTAAAACAGTGTGGTGTCCAGGGAACACTGGAGACAGGAGTCTCAGGTAGGAGGTTGGCAGGGTAACCCAAGGAGGTGGTGAACCAGGTCTGGGTTAGTGACAGTGAGGAGAGAGGAAGACCTGGGCTTCAGGGAACTTTATTTATTTATTTACATTTGGCCACTTCTATTGGCCTTTCACTTCTCTATTTTCATCCGTCTTTGTTCTTCCGCCCATGTGGGCCTCCCATCACAGTGGCCTCTGTCGCTGCAGAGCACTGGCTCTGGGCACATGCGCTCCAGAGCTCCGGCTCGGTAATTGGACACATGAGTCCAGCCGCTCCGCGGCACGTGGGATCTTCCCAGGCCAGGGATCGGACCGGCGCCCCTTGCACTGCAAGGCGGTGTCCTTACCCACTGGACCACCAGGGAAGCCCTTCGGGGAGCTTTAGAAAGGAGAACTCAGGAGGCCTGGTTGGTTGGGCAGGCCTGGATGACTCGGAGAAGGAGAAGTGAAGGAAGATGACCAGAAACTCCCCAGCAGTGACCCTGTGCTACTTGGTGCGGTATCACTTCCTGATAATGCCTCACACTCAGGACACTGCACATTATCCTGCAGGAAACAGGAGGCAACAAGGACCTTTTGGCAAACCCATGTTGCTCCTTTTTAAAGTTTAAATTCATTTATTTTTAAGTGTAGGATAATTGCTTTATAACACTGTGCTGGATTCTGCCATACTTCCACATGAACCAGATCTAGGTATGCATATGTCCCCTCCCTCTTGAGCCTCCTTCCCACCTCCCACCCCCTCCCACCTACGTTTTTGAAAGAGAAAACTGGAAGTGGTATGGAGCATAGCCAGAAAGGGGAGCCAGTCACAGAGAAACCAGAAAGCCGGACGGACCACTAGGCGGGTGGCAGGTATTATATGCTGACCGCGCTCAGTTGCTCAAAGCAATGAGCCCTGCTCAGTGCTGGTTATTCTGCCTCAAACATAGTTGAATGAGAGAAAAAAAATACTCTTTAAATGCACTAATGATATGTGCATGTTGTAAGAAAAGACTTAAACAGTGTTAAATGCTATGAAAATTTTCCCTCCCTACCCCACCCAAGACCCTTGTGGTTTTTCTCCTTGGAGCTTTTGCAAATTTTACATACTTTTTTTAAATTAAAAAAAATTTTTTTCCTGACCACTTCTATTTATCTGTCATCTATTTATGCTTGTTCTTTGGCCTGTGTGGGCCTCCCATCGCGGTGGCCTCTCTTATCGCAGAGCGCTGACTCTGGGCGCATGTGCTCCAGAGCTCCAGCTCGGTAGTTAGACACATCGGTCCAGCCACTCCGCGGCACGTGGAATCTTCCCAGGCCAGGGATCAAACCGGCACCCCTTGCACTGCAAGGGGGTGTCCTTACCCACTGGGCCACCAGGAAAGCCCCAGATTTTACATACTTTCCAGAAGTCTTCTGTGCACACACAAAAGTGTCTCAGTATGTACATGTGCATATGAATATATATACAGACACAGAGATCCACTTTTTAAAATGAGGGCTATACATGTCTAACTTTTGTTAAACGGGAAAACTGTATTTTATATCAGATAGATCTGCTTCATTCTTTCCAGTGCCTACAATGGCTCTTCTCCCACAGTGATCTCACAAGCTCCCGTTGATGAATATCGAAGTCAAACTCGGTTTTAAAGTGACCTTTAGAGTGTCCTTTTGCTAGTCCACCATCCTCAGCACCTGATGTGCTGGCTGCTTTAAACCATTCCCCGTTCCACCTTGGGGCACTCTCTCCTTGCACAGAGCTCATTTCAAATCTGAAGTAGAAGAACTCCCTCTGCAGCCACATGAACTTAGCACATCCTGGATTTTCTTCCATCACAGAGTCATGCGACTGTAGCATCAGCCTGGCATATCAAATCATGTTCCTTAGACCAAAAGATCCATCTTTTCTCTACATGTATGTCCTGTGCTTTGAATTCATACAGCTGCACCAAGGGGGTTATTGACCTAAAACATCAGAGCCCCACTGCCATTCAGAGTTAAGCTCTCAGACCTGGGGTTGTGTTACTTTGGTCCTGAGGCTCCCTGCTTGGGGAGGGGGCACATATCTGAAGGTCGTAGCTAGTGGTCAAAGCTCAGAGCAGCAATGGTGGGGGCCTCATTTCTGTCTTCACAGGTCTGAACGTGCCAGACTTGACTATAGCTTGGTGCTGCAGGAAGGCACTGCTTTCCTTTGCTTTCGAGCTTCTCCACAGCACATTAACAGAGGCCACTCTTCGTTGAGTTTCCTACTTGCACTTTGCATGGATAATACCATTTAATGTCCTTCTGTTCTCCCCAGCACCCTACCCTGCAGTGGTGGGGAGAGGCTGCCAGGGTCACCATGGGCTGCCAAGGGCTGGTGGTTCAGAGCCACCTCAGTGACCTCCACTGCCTTCAGTGTCCTGTGGGCCATTCCAGTCATGTCCTGCGTGTGCATGCTAAGTCGCTTCAGTCACGTCTGACTCTTTGTGACCCCCTGGACTGTAGCTTTCCAGGCTCCTCTGTCCATGGAATTCTCGAGTCTTACACACAAAAGTGTCTCAGTATGTACATGTGCATATGAATATATATACAGACACAGAGATCCACTTTTTAAAATGAGGGCTATACATGTCTAACTTTTGTTAAACGGGAAAACTGTATTTTATATCAGATAGATCTGCTTCATTCTTTCCAGTGCCTACAATGGCTCTTCTCCCACAGTGATCTCACAAGCTCCCGTTGATGAATATCGAAGTCAAACTCGGTTTTAAAGTGACCTTTAGAGTGTCCTTTTGCTAGTCCACCATCCTCAGCACCTGATGTGCTGGCTGCTTTAAACCATTCCCCGTTCCACCTTGGGGCACTCTCTCCTTGCACAGAGCTCATTTCAAATCTGAAGTAGAAGAACTCCCTCTGCAGCCACATGAACTTAGCACATCCTGGATTTTCTTCCATCACAGAGTCATGCGACTGTAGCATCAGCCTGGCATATCAAATCATGTTCCTTAGACCAAAAGATCCATCTTTTCTCTACATGTATGTCCTGTGCTTTGAATTCATACAGCTGCACCAAGGGGGTTATTGACCTAAAACATCAGAGCCCCACTGCCATTCAGAGTTAAGCTCTCAGACCTGGGGTTGTGTTACTTTGGTCCTGAGGCTCCCTGCTTGGGGAGGGGGCACATATCTGAAGGTCGTAGCTAGTGGTCAAAGCTCAGAGCAGCAATGGTGGGGGCCTCATTTCTGTCTTCACAGGTCTGAACGTGCCAGACTTGACTATAGCTTGGTGCTGCAGGAAGGCACTGCTTTCCTTTGCTTTCGAGCTTCTCCACAGCACATTAACAGAGGCCACTCTTCGTTGAGTTTCCTACTTGCACTTTGCATGGATAATACCATTTAATGTCCTTCTGTTCTCCCCAGCACCCTACCCTGCAGTGGTGGGGAGAGGCTGCCAGGGTCACCATGGGCTGCCAAGGGCTGGTGGTTCAGAGCCACCTCAGTGACCTCCACTGCCTTCAGTGTCCTGTGGGCCATTCCAGTCATGTCCTGCGTGTGCATGCTAAGTCGCTTCAGTCACGTCTGACTCTTTGTGACCCCCTGGACTGTAGCTTTCCAGGCTCCTCTGTCCATGGAATTCTCCAGGCAATACTTCAGCGGGTTGCCATGCCCTCCTCCAGGGGATCTTCCCCACCCAGGGATCCAACCCTTGTCTCCTGCACTGCAGGCGGATTCTTTACCACTAGCACCACTTGGGAAGCCCTTCATCCTGTTCCACCCATCTCCCAAATCTGCCTGTAAAGCCAGCATAAAATACACAGGAATCAATCACTCTGCAGGTGTGCCACCTGCTGATTGATTGACCCATGGGACGGGTCTGGGCTTTCCCTTCGTTGGATCTGCTCCACCTGATGAGTTGCTGCTCTTTGCTTTCTTTCTCCACCAGGACTGTCAGGAGATGCTGTTCTGGGGGCCCCTAAACCAAGCCCATATGAAGGGGACTCCGTGTGCCCTCTCTGGGCTGATTCCTGGTAGTCCCCTTTGTTGGACACCACACACGGTGCTTACAGTGTGACTGAGTTGGCGAGGCCATAGTGAGTCTCGGGTCTCAGAGAGAAGGAATCAGAGGTTCCTCTTGTCTCTTACCCAACTTTATGGTTAGGGGCTGAGTCATCTGTCTCCCAGTCCAGGGCTTCTGTTCCCCACAGATATCCAGTTTGAGGGGCGGGGGCAGGACTGAGGAGGCAGGTGAAGAATGGCTTATCTCCAAGGAGGCAGCTGAGGCACAGAAAGACATGCAGGCGGCAGCAGATGGCAGGGAGTCAGCACCTCTCTGCGTGCCCCCATGTTCCCTGCTGTGTGGTACTTGGACCATTAAGAAGGCTAAGCACTAAAGAACGGATGCTTTCAAACTGTGGTGCTGGAGGAGACTCATGAGAGTTCCTTGGACAGCAAGGAGATGAAATGAGACCATCCTAAAGAAAATCAACCCTGAATATTCACTGGAAGGACTGATGCTGAAGCTGAAGCTGAAGCTCCGATACTTGGGTCACCTGACGTGAAGAGCTGACTCAGTGGAAAAGACCCTGATGCTGGGACAGATTGAGGACAAGAGGAGAAGGGGGGCAACAGAGGATGCGATGGTTGGATGGCATCATTGACTCAATGGACACGGGCTTGAGCAAACTCCAGGAGATAGTGAAGGACAGGGAAGCCTGGCGTGCTGCAGTCCATGGGGTCACAAAGAGTCAGACATGACTGAGGGACTGACAAGCGTGAACAACAACAGCACAAACAAAGTAATTATTTTGTTTATAGAGACACGGGGATAGGGTGGACCTTCCTTAAGAAGAGAAACCAATTCCCTGGAGTCTGCGTGCTTCTCTGGAAGGGCCTGGAAAGGGCTGAGGCTCCCATCTGTCTGGAGTTGCTGTGAATGACTCACTAGGGCCCCTATTCCCAATCGAAGTGGCTTTGGCTTACATCATGTCTTCACAGAAACTCAGCTGGACTGTACGTTTACAGGGATCCGCCCAGAGCCTTCTCCATGGCAGGCCAACAGGCATGCCTTTGGGCTTCACGGGATGACATTTCTAAATGAGATCCCTGGTCTGGCTCCCTCCACCTCACTGCTGGTCTTGTTTCCAGAGCTAGCAGACCTGCTGGCAAGCGCTGAGGGCAACTGGGCTTGTGTCGGCCAAGGCTCTGAGAACACCACCAGATATTTACAGAGAGAAACCATCACTGGTGAGAACAACTCGAAAAATAAAAAGTAAAAATAACACTGCTGGTTGTTCTCAAGATCATTCTACTATAAAATTTTTTAAACACAGAAGGTGGGCTTCCCTGGTAACACAGATAGTAAATAATCTGCCTGCAATGTGGGAGATTCCTGGGAGGAGAGAATGGCTACCCACTCCAGTCTTCTTGCCTGGAGAATTCTGTGGACAGAGGTGCCTGGTGGGCTACAGTCCATGGGGTCGCAAAGAATCAGACACAACTGAAGCAACTAAGCAGGCACTCTTGCATGCACAAGCAACTAACACACATGCACACACACAAAGGGTAAATGAACTTCAGGTGCTTTGAGAGCAGTGGAGCCATTGTTGAGAAGGCAGCACACTCTAGAGGTGGACCAAGAATGTGGAAGGTACTCAGAGATGCAGTTGCTCATCCTGGCTGCCAAGGGCTCGCTGGTGCCCTTGGACAAATACCCACTTCACCGCGTGACTTGGGTTTCTTAGACCTGGGAGGCCTGTGCGCCAACCCCGGCTTTGCTAACAACTGTCTTAGCAGGAAACTCCTCTGAACCTTGGAGGAGTCTTTTTGTTTATGAAATTGGAATAAGGACCCTTTTTCGGTGTGCCTCACCCAGCTGCTGTGTGAGTCAAATGAACCTATGTGAACACACCTCGTTAACCACAGAGTCGTCTGTTTTGTCCTGAGTAGGATATAACGCTATTTGATGGACGTGAAGAAGGAGTTTGGGAGCAGAGTGATGGAGAATGGTGAAAGGGTTAGGGTTCCCTAGGACACACAGGCAAAGTCCGGGAGACAGTGCGGGACCAGAAGGCCTGGGGTGCTGCAGTCCATGGGGTCGCAAAGAGTCAAACAGAACTTAGCAGCTGAACAACAGGGTACACAGTGCATATAGGGCAGGGTCACAGCTGGTTCCTAGATACAGGTCTGCGGTGCCAACATCTGCCTCATTGGTGGAGCGAATAGAACCCATGAATGGTAGGGACATGAATGGTGGGGGCCGTGTGTCTGGAAGGCTGAGAGGAGAATCCAATCCTGCTGCTTCATGGTTGGGGAGGGCCAAAAACTGGATGTTGGCCGGGGTGGTGGAAGGAACTGGGAATGTGGACAAGGGAATATGATGGTTACAGTGGTGATGTTGGAATCTATGCTGAGCAGCAAGTGGGTTGAGGAAAGGAACAAGCTGATAGATTTGGGGAGGTGGGGGCATTAGTGAGCTGTAAGTACCATGAGGACAGGGAAGTAAGCTGTTGATAATCAAAAGCTGGGGGGCACCTTGGCCTCAACACATAAACATACATCTGTGTGTGCGCAATCGTGTCCAACTCTTTGCAACCCCATGGACTGTAGGCCACAAGGCTCCTTTATCCGTGGGATTCTCCGTGGGTTCTCCAGGCAAGAATACTGGAATGGTTTGCTATGCCCTTTTCCAGGGATCGAACCCTGTATTGACAGGCAGATTCTTTACCACTGCGCCACCAGGGAAGCCTGTGTAAACATATAAAACTATATTAGATAATTTCTTTTAGCCATTGACATTTTAAAATATCTTAAGCTCAACAGTGTGTGGAAGCTGGTTAGCACCAGTAGATGAGGGGCACACACTGTTAAATTTTCTGGAATTTTGGCAAGCTAGGTGTTATGTTGGTAGCTTGAAGTAGGCTTGGGAGGGAATAATTAGGTCAAGGAAACTTACAACTACTACACTACTGGGGCCTTCTCTTCCTTGGAACTCTGGCTGTTAGACATTCTCCAGCACACCGCTGAGCAGGCCTGGAAAGAACCTCCTCTCTGCCCAACCTTACAGTCCTGTTTAACTGCGTCAGTAAAGGAGGAATGTCCTAATCCCCAGCCTCTGTGGATGCGGCCTTCTCAAAAGCAGGGTTTTGCCCAGGTAATGTGGATGCAAGTTGAGACGAGGACACCCTGGAGCAGCAGCAGTTGTTTAGTGGCTCAGTTGTGTCTGACTCTTGTGTGACCCCGTGGACTGTAGCCTGGCAGCTCCTCTGTCCACGGGATTCCCCAGGTGAGAACACTGGAGTGGGTAGGCAGGGTCCTTAAACCCACATGACTGTGTTCGTAAGAGGAGCGGCTGACACACACAGAGGAGAGCTGTGTGTGAAGACGGGGTGGGGCTGGGGCTGGGGGTGGTGCCACAGCAATTGAGCCAGAGACGGGCCCAAGCCAAGGATGGCCAGACACCAGAAGCTAAGGGGGTGTCGTGAGATGTGTTCCTTCGGAGTGACCGGAAGAAACGAACCTGACCGACAAGGCCTTGACTTCAGACTTCAGCCTCCAGGACCGTGAGATAGTACGCTTCTTTGTTCTACGTCCCTCAGGCTGTTCAGCTTGCTCAGCATGCTAGCAGTGGGCACATCTGCCATGCTGCCCAGTCTGGGCACCAGAGCAGTGGAAATTCCCCGGTGAGAACTGTGGAGGGAAGGCCCCTGTTCCTACACTCCTAATTCCCAGGGAACCCTCCGTCCCCTGTCCTCCCTCCTCCCTCCCCAGTCTGTCTGTCCCATGTTGGTCATCTCTTCCACCTTGTCAGGTTTGCTATGCCCTTTTCCAGGGATCGAACCCTGTATTGACAGGCAGATTCTTTACCACTGCGCCACCAGGAAGCCTGTGTAAACATATAAAACTATATTAGATAATTTCTTTTAGCCATTGACATTTTAAAATATCTTAAGCTCAACAGTGTGTGGAAGCTGGTTAGCACCAGTAGATGAGGGGCACACACTGTTAAATTTTCTGGAATTTTGGCAAGCTAGGTGTTATGTTGGTAGCTTGAAGTAGGCTTGGGAGGGAATAATTAGGTCAAGGAAACTTACAACTACTACACTACTGGGGCCTTCTCTTCCTTGGAACTCTGGCTGTTAGACATTCTCCAGCACACCGCTGAGCAGGCCTGGAAAGAACCTCCTCTCTGCCCAACCTTACAGTCCTGTTTAACTGCGTCAGTAAAGGAGGAATGTCCTAATCCCCAGCCTCTGTGGATGCGGCCTTCTCAAAAGCAGGGTTTTGCCCAGGTAATGTGGATGCAAGTTGAGACGAGGACACCCTGGAGCAGCAGCAGTTGTTTAGTGGCTCAGTTGTGTCTGACTCTTGTGTGACCCCGTGGACTGTAGCCTGGCAGCTCCTCTGTCCACGGGATTCCCCAGGTGAGAACACTGGAGTGGGTAGGCAGGGTCCTTAAACCCACATGACTGTGTTCGTAAGAGGAGCGGCTGACACACACAGAGGAGAGCTGTGTGTGAAGACGGGGTGGGGCTGGGGCTGGGGGTGGTGCCACAGCAATTGAGCCAGAGACGGGCCCAAGCCAAGGATGGCCAGACACCAGAAGCTAAGGGGGTGTCGTGAGATGTGTTCCTTCGGAGTGACCGGAAGAAACGAACCTGACCGACAAGGCCTTGACTTCAGACTTCAGCCTCCAGGACCGTGAGATAGTACGCTTCTTTGTTCTACGTCCCTCAGGCTGTTCAGCTTGCTCAGCATGCTAGCAGTGGGCACATCTGCCATGCTGCCCAGTCTGGGCACCAGAGCAGTGGAAATTCCCCGGTGAGAACTGTGGAGGGAAGGCCCCTGTTCCTACACTCCTAATTCCCAGGGAACCCTCCGTCCTCTGTCCTCCCTCCTCCCTCCCCAGTCTGTCTGTCCCATGTTGGGTCATCTCTTCCACCTTGTCAGCTGCGATGGATTGTGGAATGTACTTTTCTTTAAAAAGTATTTATTTATTTAAATTGGAGGATGATTATAATATTATGGGGTGGCCTCTAAATCATTGTTTATTTTTCATTCATCTTTTTATTCTTTGGCCTGTATGGGGCTCCCATTGCAGGGCCTGTCTCATTGCAGACCACTGGCTCCAGGCATACGTGCTCCAGAGCACTGGCTTGTATTTGGACACACTGGTCCAGCCGCTCCGTGGCATGTGGGATCTTCCCAGGCCAGGGATCGAACTGGTGCCCCTTGCACTGCAAGGTGGACTCTTTACCCACTGGACCACCAGGGAAGTCCACAATATTGTGATGTTTATGCCATACATCGGTGTGAATTGCCCATAGGTATACATGTGTCTCCGCCCCATCCTGAACCCCTCTCTCTTTTCCCTCCCTGCCCTGTCCCCCCAGGTTGTCAGAGCACTGGCTTTGGGTGCCCTGCCTCATACATCAAACATATGATACATCATACATCATACAGATGACAATGTTTATGTTTCAATGCTATTCTCTCAAACCATCCTGCCCTCTCCTTCTCCCACTGAGTCCAAAAGTCTGTTCTTTACATCTGTGGCTGCTTTGCTGCCATGCACATAGGATTGTTGGTAGCATCTTTCCCACTTTTCTAGATTCCATATATACACATTAACACATGGTGTTGGTCTTTCTTGTCTGACTAATTCACTCTATAATAGGCTCTTGGTTCATTCATCTCATTAGAACTGACTCAAATGCATTCCTTTACATAGCTGAGTAATAGTCCATTGTATATTTGTACCAGAACTTCCTTATCCATTCATCTGCGGATGGACATCTAGGTTGCTTTCATGTCCTGGCCATTACTGTAAATAGAGCTGCAGCGAACCCTTGGGGCACGTGGGTCTTTTTAAAACAAGGTGAAAAGACAGCCCTCAGAATGGGAGAAAATAATAGCAAACAAAACAACTGACAAAGAATTAATCTCCAAAATATACAAGCACCTGAATATCAGAAAAATGAACAACCCAATCAAAAAGTAGGCAAAAGACCTAAACAGATATTTCTCCAAAGAAGACACACTGGTGGGCTTCCCCTGGTAGTCCAGTGGGTATGGACACCGCCTTGCAGTGCAAGGGGCGCCGGTTTGATCCCTGGCCTGGGAAGATCCCACGTGCCGCGGAGCGGCTGGACTGATGTGTCCAATTACCGAGCCGGAGCTCTGGAGCGCATGCGCCCAGAGCCGGCGCTCTGCGACGACAGACGCCACCGCGATGGGAGGCCCACAGGAGCCAAAGAGCAAAGACGGATGAAAATAGAGAAAGACCAATGGAAGTGGCCCACCCGCTCCCCTCCCTCCCCAACCCGACCCCCGCCCAAAATAAATAATAAATAAATCTTAAAAAAAAAAAAAAAAGACAGACTGGTGGCTAATAAACTCAAGAAAAGATGCTCAACATCACTCATTATTAGAGAAATACTGCTCAACACCACAATGAGGTATCATCTCACACCGGTCAGAATGACCATCACCAAAAAGTTGACAAACCATAAATGCTGGAGAGGGTGTGAAGAAGAGGGAGCCCTCCTGCACTGTTGGTGGAAGGGGAATGCAAACTGATACAACCACTATGGAGAACAGTATGGAGATTCCTTTAAAAACGCCACAGAAAACTATCATTCTCCCACTGAGTCCAAAAGTCTGTTCTTTACATCTGTGGCTGCTTTGCTGCCATGCACATAGGATTGTTGGTAGCATCTTTCCCACTTTTCTAGATTCCATATATACACATTAACACATGGTGTTGGTCTTTCTTGTCTGACTAATTCACTCTATAATAGGCTCTTGGTTCATTCATCTCATTAGAACTGACTCAAATGCATTCCTTTACATAGCTGAGTAATAGTCCATTGTATATTTGTACCAGAACTTCCTTATCCATTCATCTGCGGATGGACATCTAGGTTGCTTTCATGTCCTGGCCATTACTGTAAATAGAGCTGCAGCGAACCCTTGGGGCACGTGGGTTTTTTTAAAACAAGGTGAAGAGACAACCCTCAGAATGGGAGAAAATATTAACAAACAAAACAACTGACAAAGAATTAATCTCCAAAATATAAAAGCACCTGAATATCAGAAAAATGAACAACCCAATCAAAAAGTAGGCAAAAGACCTAAACAGATATTTCTCCAAAGAAGACACACTGGTGGGCTTCCCCTGGTAGTCCAGTGGGTATGGACACCGCCTTGCAGTGCAAGGGGCGCCGGTTTGATCCCTGGCCTGGGAAGATCCCACGTGCCGCGGAGCGGCTGGACTGATGTGTCCAATTACCGAGCCGGAGCTCTGGAGCGCATGCGCCCAGAGCCGGCGCTCTGCAACGACAGACGCCACCGCGATGGGAGGCCCACAGGAGCCAAAGAGCAAAGACGGATGAAAATAGAGAAAGACCAATGGAAGTGGCCCACCCCCCCCCCCCCCCCCCCAACCCGACCCCCGCCCAAAATAAATAATAAATAAATCTTAAAAAAAAAAAAAAAAGACAGACTGGTGGCTAATAAACTCAAGAAAAGATGCTCAACATCACTCATTATTAGAGAAATACTGCTCAACACCACAATGAGGTATCATCTCACACCGGTCAGAATGACCATCACCAAAAAGTTGACAAACCATAAATGCTGGAGAGGGTGTGAAGAAGAGGGAGCCCTCCTGCACTGTTGGTGGAAGGGGAATGCAAACTGATACAACCACTATGGAGAACAGTATGGAGATTCCTTTAAAAACGCCACAGAAAACTATCATGGGGCCCAGCAATCCCAAACACTGGACCTATACCCTGGAGTGTGTTTTTACGTGCAGACAGGTTACCTCCTCTTCTAGCTGGTAACCAGAAGCTGTACACTCAGATGCCTTGTAGATCAAGGTGGCTGAGTGTGAGGCCAGTGGAGTCATTTCAGACAGCCGTGTGCTTTAAATAAAGCACTTACCCCACCCTGCTGGCCAAGGAAAACCTGACTAAGACCTGCCGCTTGGGGACCTCTGTGATGTGCCAGAGAGAGCAAGAGAGAGCGAGAGAGAGCGAGAGAGAGCGAGAGAGAGAGAGAGAGAGAGAGAGGCTCCTGGCCTTTACCTCCCCCAGCAACAACCACCAGGCACTGGTGCACTGTTGGTGGATTGGGTCTTCTGTCCTGGCCCAGCCAACAGGTCTGAGATCTCCAAATCGTAGCAAGTGCCCCTAAGTTTTCCCCTTCAGACAGAAACGTCAGAACAGACTTTTATAAGGTCATATTTTAAACCTGTCAACTGGCTAACTACCCGACACTATTGCAAAACTTCAGCTTCAGAAGAATCCAGCAGAAAGGCGTCGTCCTCTTTAGCCATGGCTTGCCCCACCCTGATGTTTCCATGAGTGTTTTTCTTGGTGATTCTCAGAATCTCAGGTGGCTGAGGGAGAGGCCTCAGGGATATGTGTGTGTGTGTGTCCTCAGTCATGTCTGACTCTCTGCGGCCCCATGAACGGTAGCACGCCAGGCTCCTCTGTCCAGGGAATTTTCCAGGCAAGAGCAATGAAGTGAGTTGCCATTCCCATCTCTAGGGGTCTTTGCAGCCCAGGGACTGAACCCAGGTCTTTTGCATCTCCAGCACTGGCAGGAAGATTCTTTACCATTGCGCCACCTGAGAAGTTTAGGGATATTGGACAGAAAGGATGATTTGGGGTGAAGACTGTTGAAATTCTTGTTTACAATTTATTGCACTTTGAACACCAGAGGGCGATAGAGTCACAGGAAATAGCTGTTCTGCTTCGTTTTTCTAACGTGAGACCAAATGTTGGTGGAAGGGAATGCAAACTGATACAACCACTATGGAGAACAGTATGGAGATTCCTTTAAAACGCACAGAAAACTATCATGGGGCCCAGCAATCCCAAACACTGGACCTATACCCTGGAGTGTGTTTTTACGTGCAGACAGGTTACCTCCTCTTCTAGCTGGTAACCAGAAGCTGTACACTCAGATGCCTTGTAGATCAAGGTGGCTGAGTGTGAGGCCAGTGGAGTCATTTCAGACAGCCGTGTGCTTTAAATAAAGCACTTACCCCACCCTGCTGGCCAAGGAAAACCTGACTAAGACCTGCCGCTTGGGGACCTCTGTGATGTGCCAGAGAGAGCAAGAGAGAGCGAGAGAGAGCGAGAGAGAGCGAGAGAGAGAGAGAGAGAGAGAGGCTCCTGGCCTTTACCTCCCCCAGCAACAACCACCAGGCACTGGTGCACTGTTGGTGGATTGGGTCTTCTGTCCTGGCCCAGCCAACAGGTCTGAGATCTCCAAATCGTAGCAAGTGCCCCTAAGTTTTCCCCTTCAGACAGAAACGTCAGAACAGACTTTTATAAGGTCATATTTTAAACCTGTCAACTGGCTAACTACCCGACACTATTGCAAAACTTCAGCTTCAGAAGAATCCAGCAGAAAGGCGTCGTCCTCTTTAGCCATGGCTTGCCCCACCCTGATGTTTCCATGAGTGTTTTTCTTGGTGATTCTCAGAATCTCAGGTGGCTGAGGGAGAGGCCTCAGGGATATGTGTGTGTGTGTGTCCTCAGTCATGTCTGACTCTCTGCGGCCCCATGAACGGTAGCACGCCAGGCTCCTCTGTCCAGGGAATTTTCCAGGCAAGAGCAATGAAGTGAGTTGCCATTCCCATCTCTAGGGGTCTTTGCAGCCCAGGGACTGAACCCAGGTCTTTTGCATCTCCAGCACTGGCAGGAAGATTCTTTACCATTGCGCCACCTGAGAAGTTTAGGGATATTGGACAGAAAGGATGATTTGGGGTGAAGACTGTTGAAATTCTTGTTTACAATTTATTGCACTTTGAACACCAGAGGGCGATAGAGTCACAGGAAATAGCTGTTCTGCTTCGTTTTTCTAACGTGAGACCAAATGCTGAAAACTGTTCTTCTGACCATTTGCTCGGGTCTCTAAGAAAGTTGCAGAAAAGGCTTTTGAGACTACTTTCTGGATGTCCAAGCCTCAGGGCCTGGGTCTGCGATGCCCCCCAGAGGATGCTGGGCAGAGTTACAGCTCCCTTTGCAGGGAAGCACTTGCCACAGATCCTCCCTCCGCGTCCTGTGGCTGTCTATTCTGCTTGGCTCTTTGGGAGGGCGCAGACTGTGTTCCAGGGAAAAGCTAAGTTGTGTTAGGGACCCGGATTGTGACTTCCAAGGCCAGTCTTTTAAAAGTGGTTTCCTGAGTTCTGTACTTAGTGTCTGGCCGTGAGAGAAAGGAGAAGCTGGCGAGAGGAGACCCCTCGCGGAGGACTGCGGTATTGCAGGGATCTCACTAGTTAATGACACTGACAGGTATTGAGTGGGAATTTGGAGGTGACCAGCTGACCAGTGGGTCTCCGGTCCTAGACCGGCTCCCACCGACCGTCTCTGACTGTGAGGACAGTCCGGAAGAATGTTCATAGTTTCTGGAGCACTACGGATAGCGGTGGAGGACTCATGGAAGAGTCCGGGAGAAGCAGGAGCAGAGCAGTGGGGACGCCCATGTGGGCCCTGGGGAAGGGGTGACTGGGCTCATCTTTGGAGATCTGAGGCCTGTGATGAGAGCACAAGTCACACAAGTGCCCCCCTGGATGGGCAGCAGGAGACCATCCAATCTCGCAGGTCTAGAAACCATGGACGTGCGTGTGTGTGTGTGTGTGTGTGTGTGTGTGTGCACTTGAGGACATAACTCATTCAGAAAGGGGGCTGTCTAGGAACTTTCCTGGTGGTCCAATGGCCAAGACTCCGAACTTCCAGTGCAGGGGACCTAGGCTCGATCCCTGGTCAGGGAACTAGATCCCACATGCCACAACTAAGAACTGGCCTGCTGCACTGAAGACCCAGCACAGCCAAATAAAATAAAAAGAAGAAAAAGAAAAGGACTTGTCCACCTTGGCCAGCTGGGAGAGGTGTGCCAGCTTTAGCTATTCTGTTCTGGGCACCTTCCAAAGGCATCCAGCACACCGTGAGGCTGTTCTTTGCAACGACATGCTGTCAATTGTAAAGCACCGTTTACTCCACAAGACAGAAGACCAAACAGATCAAAAAGCTGTGCTAAGGGGTTGATTACAACTTAGTGGGCCCTCATGGATCATCTGAAAGAGAAGCCTTTCGCAGAACAGTAGGGAAATGTGTTTCTACAGTGTTGCTGCTGTTAAGTCGCCTCTGTCGTCCCTGCCTCTGCGACCCTATGGACCATAGCTCTCCAGGCTCCTCTGTCCACCGGATGCTCCAGGCAAGAAGAATGGAGTGGGTTGCCAGGCCCTCCTCCAGAGGATCTCCCCAACCCAGGGATGGAACCTGTGTCTCTTGCATCTCCTGCCCTGGTAGGTAAGTTCTTGACCACTAGCACTCCCTGGGAAGCCCTCTATCTATAATAGAGGGCACAAAGTCTTTGCCATTATCTCAGTGAGTGAGTTGAAATGCTCCCCTGGAAAATCTACTGTGGCCACTAGAAACTGGTGGAAGGGCAGAAGAGGGTCCTGCTTCCCAGGCCTGTGGTTGCTGCAGGGGCTGCCTGGTCACAGGCACGAATAAGAGAGGATTCTCCTCTGTTTGTGATTCTGTTTCTCAATTGAGCCTTTTAAATTAGCAAGGATGTAAAGGAACAGATGTGGAAATAAAGCACTTAGATCAGACCCCAGTTCTGGCTTTCTACCCCCCAGTCCTGATGTTCATGTTTGGGGGAAGTGACATGCATGGAGGAGGAGTGAGACACGACGCGCAGCAGTAGTCGGCCAGCTCGCTCTTAAAACAGACAATGGACGTCGAACAATGTATCTAACGCGAAAAGACCTGGGGAAATTACCAAGTGTGATATAAATGCAGTTATTAATCTCTAAAAGAAATCCTTTAGTATGTTGTTCTCTTTCAAATTCATGCCTGCTACCTGAGCTGAGGCTTCATTTGAACATGGACTTTATGGCGCTAGGGGTAAAGAGTCTGGCTGCCAGTGCAAGGAAATAAAATAAAAAGAAGAAAAGAAAAGGACTTGTCCACCTTGGCCAGCTGGGAGAGGTGTGCCAGTTTATTCTGTTCTGGGCACCTTCCAAAGGCATCCAGCACACCGTGAGGCTGTTCTTTGCAACGACATGCTGTCAATTGTAAAGCACCGTTTACTCCACAAGACAGAAGACCAAACAGATCAAAAAGCTGTGCTAAGGGGTTGATTACAACTTAGTGGGCCCTCATGGATCATCTGAAAGAGAAGCCTTTCGCAGAACAGTAGGGAAATGTGTTTCTACAGTGTTGCTGCTGTTAAGTCGCCTCTGTCGTCCCTGCCTCTGCGACCCTATGGACCATAGCTCTCCAGGCTCCTCTGTCCACCGGATGCTCCAGGCAAGAAGAATGGAGTGGGTTGCCAGGCCCTCCTCCAGAGGATCTCCCCAACCCAGGGATGGAACCTGTGTCTCTTGCATCTCCTGCCCTGGTAGGTAAGTTCTTGACCACTAGCACTCCCTGGGAAGCCCTCTATCTATAATAGAGGGCACAAAGTCTTTGCCATTATCTCAGTGAGTGAGTTGAAATGCTCCCCTGGAAAATCTACTGTGGCCACTAGAAACTGGTGGAAGGGCAGAAGAGGGTCCTGCTTCCCAGGCCTGTGGTTGCTGCAGGGGCTGCCTGGTCACAGGCACGAATAAGAGAGGATTCTCCTCTGTTTGTGATTCTGTTTCTCAATTGAGCCTTTTAAATTAGCAAGGATGTAAAGGAACAGATGTGGAAATAAAGCACTTAGATCAGACCCCAGTTCTGGCTTTCTACCCCCCAGTCCTGATGTTCATGTTTGGGGGAAGTGACATGCATGGAGGAGGAGTGAGACACGACGCGCAGCAGTAGTCGGCCAGCTCGCTCTTAAAACAGACAATGGACGTCGAACAATGTATCTAACGCGAAAAGACCTGGGGAAATTACCAAGTGTGATATAAATGCAGTTATTAATCTCTAAAAGAAATCCTTTAGTATGTTGTTCTCTTTCAAATTCATGCCTGCTACCTGAGCTGAGGCTTCATTTGAACATGGACTTTATGGCGCTAGGGGTAAAGAATCTGCCTGCCAGTGCAGGAGATGGAAGAGACCAGGGCTTGATCCTTGAGTCAGGAAGATCCCCTGGAGGCGGAAATGGCAACCCACTTGAGTGTTCTTTCCTGGAGAATCCCACGGACAGAGGAGCCTGGTGGGCTACAGTCCATGGGGTCCCAAAGAGTTGGACACGATCGAGCACTTAGTGGGTTTATTAGTTAAAGATGTAACTTTAGGCCAATGCTATTAAACTACCACTTAAATGTAAAAAAAAAAAAAAAAAAAGAATGACAACTATTTTGGTAGCTGTGTTCTCTCTTGGTTTTGTAACCTCTTTGACCACATTTAGGTAACAATGCAGAATAATCACCATACTGGAAGCCATAGTGAAGGGAAATTTTGCTTTGAGCAAAGGCTTTTTTTTTTTTTCACACATAAGTATGATTTATGTTTTTATTGTGTTTAACTGGCTTTTGCTGCTGATGGCAATATGGTTTTGTTCTTTTCAGACCTGTTACTACTCGCACCTACCCTTTACTCCTAGAATCTACCGTCTGCTTTGCTTGGTGACAGAAGCCAATGCTGTGATGTGTTCCTCAGTTTGCCATCATAAGATGGCTGCCTTTAGAACTGCAAGATATTCCTGACAACTTCAACATCGTGGCTATCTGGGGATGGCTTCTTCTGACTCCCAGGCTGAAGGAACTTCTTAATTGTGGGGATGTTGTTGACTCTTGTTTTAAATTCCTTTAGCAGAGGGAAGTCAGAAAGAACATAAACATCAAGTTCTTCCACCATTAAAATAGCTTCCCAGCGCTGTATTGTCTGCCCAGCTGAGCTTATTGCCACAGAGAAAATCCTCTCTGTGGTCTTTCAAAATCTTTTCAAAGACAGGGAAGTAACGGGTTCTAGCTTTCTTCACGACAAAAGCCAGGCTCTCTTCTTTTTCCTCAGGGGTTTTGAATGCAGCCACTGCCACCAGCAGAACGAGGTCCAGGGTGCCGTCAGCATACATGCCGATCCTGACTGTCTCCTTCAGGTCCTTCCCATGCAAGCTGTACTTGGTAGAAAGGTGGCTAAGGATGGCTCTCGTTTGGGTCAGCGCCATGCCATCAATTTCAGCCAGAGGCACCTGGCCGAAAAGCCGATGTCCATCCTTCTACAACTTCTCATAGTGTTCTCTTGTTTCAATAAATTTTTCTTCAAACTTTAAAAGCCACAGTGGTCCGGCGGAGAGAGAGGCGTCGTCAGACCACGCAGCCCAGAGGGGTGAGAGGTGGTTGAGCAAAGGTTTTGATCTTTGTTTTCCCCTCTATCTCTTTTAGATAATTAACAAAAGAGACATCTTGAGCTAATGTGAATGGGGAACGACCACCGGCAACATCAAGGATCAACGGTCTGCTTAGAGACATTCTGTCAAATAAACACTTCTGTTGGACTTGACGTCTCCTTGGTTTATCGCAGCAATTGCTTACTGTAAGTAAGCGACAAGGTGTTTAAATTTCACAGCTGTGAAGTGCATGTTATGTTTTCTAGCAGGGGACAAGACATGGTCAATATTATTTCAGTAATACAGGTCTCAGGTTCAGAGCTTAACCAAACAGATACTGTCCTTGACACTAAACTATACTGGGCCTCACTAAGGGACATGCTTATTGGTAGTTCCTTGTTGAAAGCCATTACACCATTTTTTTTCTAGAGCTTTAAACTATACACCATCTGGCTCATTCACAGATTGATAAGTAAGGGGTATTAATATAATTACTAGCAGGTGGCAATGCCTTGGACTTAGACTGAGAACTCCTGAACTAAAACTCGCTGATGAGTTAGAGCTTGGGCAGTAAAATCCAAGCCTGGGTCCACGGCTTCCTAACTGGAGACTTTGAGCAGTTCATTCAGCCTCTCCAATCTTACGATCCTCCTCTGCAAAAAAATAATATGAACATACCCATCTTTTATTGTAGAATTCTAAGTAAAATAATCTAGTTAACATGTTAGTTATGATCATCACCAGCACCGTCATCACCACCTCTTAAACTGTCGCCGCAGGACAATGTTTTTTTACTTTAAATTGCAATTGCAAAAAAGCTCATTCTATTTACAGTGACTGTCTCCTTCAGGTCCTTCCCATGCAAGCTGTACTTGGTAGAAAGGTGGCTAAGGATGGCTCTCGTTTGGGTCAGCGCCATGCCATCAATTTCAGCCAGAGGCACCTGGCCGAAAAGCCGATGTCCATCCTTCTACAACTTCTCATAGTGTTCTCTTGTTTCAATAAATTTTTCTTCAAACTTTAAAAGCCACAGTGGTCCGGCGGAGAGAGAGGCGTCGTCCGACCACGCAGCCCAGAGGGGTGAGAGGTGGTTGAGCAAAGGTTTTGATCTTTGTTTTCCCCTCTATCTCTTTTAGATAATTAACAAAAGAGACATCTTGAGCTAATGTGAATGGGGAACGACCACCGGCAACATCAAGGATCAACGGTCTGCTTAGAGACATTCTGTCAAATAAACACTTCTGTTGGACTTGACGTCTCCTTGGTTTATCGCAGCAATTGCTTACTGTAAGTAAGCGACAAGGTGTTTAAATTTCACAGCTGTGAAGTGCATGTTATGTTTTCTAGCAGGGGACAAGACATGGTCAATATTATTTCAGTAATACAGGTCTCAGGTTCAGAGCTTAACCAAACAGATACTGTCCTTGACACTAAACTATACTGGGCCTCACTAAGGGACATGCTTATTGGTAGTTCCTTGTTGAAAGCCATTACACCATTTTTTTTTTCTAGAGCTTTAAACTATACACCATCTGGCTCATTCACAGATTGATAAGTAAGGGGTATTAATATAATTACTAGCAGGTGGCAATGCCTTGGACTTAGACTGAGAACTCCTGAACTAAAACTCGCTGATGAGTTAGAGCTTGGGCAGTAAAATCCAAGCCTGGGTCCACGGCTTCCTAACTGGAGACTTTGAGCAGTTCATTCAGCCTCTCCAATCTTACGATCCTCCTCTGCAAAAAAATAATATGAACATACCCATCTTTTATTGTAGAATTCTAAGTAAAATAATCTAGTTAACATGTTAGTTATGATCATCACCAGCACCGTCATCACCACCTCTTAAACTGTCGCCCGCAGGACAATGTCTTGTACTTTATGCATTGCATAGCTCATTCTATTTACTGATGAATTAGAGATTTGGGGCGAAATCTACCAGGACTGCACATTAAAATTATTACAGGACTTCTGGCATACTCTGCTCCAACTTTAGGGTGCAGAGAGAGAGCAGCGATTGTCTTAACAAATGCTCAAATCCCAACTCTAGAAAATAACCATTTTAGAGTTGTGTTTATATAAGTTCCTAGTATCATTCTTGCCACATCTATACTAGATGTTTGATTAAAGGTCTAAGAGGTTGAAAGGGTTCATATTTTATGGCCGTTTTCCAGAGAAGAAAGCAGATTAAAGTGACTTGCCCAGAGTCTACAGGAAAGTTGTTTGGGATACATCTTGATTTAAACTATGCAAAGCCAAATTTTATTTTTTGTTGAATCACATGGATGCTGTTATCTTCCCTAAGTGTTGTCTTAGGAAAAACAGACTTGCCAAATTCAACATTCCTGCCAAAATTTGTTATTTGTTAATAATAGCTATTTGGACAGAGTGTAAGGTGATATCTCATTGTGGTTTTGATTTGCATTTCTTTGATGATTAGTGATGTTGAGCATTTTTTCAAGTGTCTGTTGGCCATCTGTATATCTTCTTTGGAAAATTATCTATTCAGTCTTCTGCCCATATTTTTCATCAGGTGTCTGTTTTTGGATGTCCAGTTATATAGGCTGTTTATACTTTTATAGCTTCTTGTCAGGCATACCATTTACAAGTATATTCCCCGGAATCTGTAGGCTGCCTTTTCATTTTGTCTGTGGTTTCCTTTGCTGCTCCAAAGCTTTTAAGTTTAATTAAGTTCCATTTGTTTATTTTTGCTTCTGTTCCTTTTGCCTTAAGGGACAGATTCGAAAAGATACTGCTGCTTTTTATGTCAAAGAGTATTCTGCCTGTGCCTTCCTCTAGGAGTTTTATAGTTCTGTCTTGCATTCAGGTCTTTAATCCACTGGAGTTTATTTTTGTGTATGGTGTTAGAGAATGTTCTAATTTCCTTCTTTTGTATGCAGTTGTCTACCTTTCCCAGTACTGCTTGCTGAAGAGACTGTCTTTCTCCATTGCATATTCTTGCCTCTTTGTTGTAGATTAATTGGCTATAAGCTTATTGGTTCATTTCTGGGCTCTCTCTTCTGTCCCATTGATCAATATATCTGTTTTTGTGCCAGTGCCATGCTGTTCTGCTTATTGTAGCTTCAGAGTATAGCCTGAAGTCAGGGAGCTTGATCCTTTCTTTCTAAATTCACTGTCATCTCTACTTCCACGTAAATCTTAGAAGTACTTGTTCTATTTCTGTGAAGAATGTCATGGGTATTTTGATAGAGTGCATTTCATCTACCTAGATTGTCCTAGATAGTATGCCCATTTTAACAATATTAATTCTTCCAATCCAAAAACATCGGATATCTTTCCATTTTCTTTGTATCATCTTCAGTTTCCTTCATTAATGTTTTCTACAATTTTCAGAGTGCAGATCTTTCATTTCCTTGGCTAAGTTTATTCCTACGTATTTTAGTCTTTTTGGTGTGATTTTAAACAGTATTTTTTACTTTCTCTTTTTTTCTGATATGAGTATTTCTATCCCCACTTTCTCGTTTCCATTGCATGAAATAATTATTCCATCTTCTCACTTTCATTCAGTGTGTGTTTTATTTCTTGTAAGATGGATCTTGTTTTTTTTCTCTCTTTTTTTCCAGTCACCCATCCTATATCATCTTATTGAAACCTTTAATCTGTTGGCATTCAAAATTGCTATTGGTAGGTATGTACTTCTTGTCATTTTGATACTTCTATCTGGTTTTCATAGTTCTACTCTGTTATTTTCTTCTTTTAGCTTCTTTCCAGTGGTTTAATAATTTTCTTTAGTGATATGCTTCTTCTCCTTTCTCTCTAATGTTTGTATATCTATTATGGGCTTTTGATTTGTGGTTACCATTCCTCTTTAATGCCACTTCTGTTCCTTTTGCCTTAAGGGACAGATTCGAAAAGATACTGCTGCTTTTTATGTCAAAGAGTATTCTGCCTGTGCCTTCCTCTAGGAGTTTTATAGTTCTGTCTTGCATTCAGGTCTTTAATCCACTGGAGTTTATTTTTGTGTATGGTGTTAGAGAATGTTCTAATTTCCTTCTTTTGTATGCAGTTGTCTACCTTTCCCAGTACTGCTTGCTGAAGAGACTGTCTTTCTCCATTGCATATTCTTGCCTCTTTGTTGTAGATTAATTGGCTATAAGCTTATTGGTTCATTTCTGGGCTCTCTCTTCTGTCCCATTGATCAATATATCTGTTTTTGTGCCAGTGCCATGCTGTTCTGCTTATTGTAGCTTCAGAGTATAGCCTGAAGTCAGGGAGCTTGATCCTTTCTTTCTAAATTCACTGTCATCTCTACTTCCACGTAAATCTTAGAAGTACTTGTTCTATTTCTGTGAAGAATGTCATGGGTATTTTGATAGAGTGCATTTCATCTACCTAGATTGTCCTAGATAGTATGCCCATTTTAACAATATTAATTCTTCCAATCCAAAAACATCGGATATCTTTCCATTTTCTTTGTATCATCTTCAGTTTCCTTCATTAATGTTTTCTACAATTTTCAGAGTGCAGATCTTTCATTTCCTTGGCTAAGTTTATTCCTACGTATTTTAGTCTTTTTGGTGTGATTTTAAACAGTATTTTTTACTTTCTCTTTTTTTCTGATATGAGTATTTCTATCCCCACTTTCTCGTTTCCATTGCATGAAATAATTATTCCATCTTCTCACTTTCATTCAGTGTGTGTTTTATTTCTTGTAAGATGGATCTTGTTTTTTTTCTCTCTTTTTTTCCAGTCACCCATCCTATATCATCTTATTGAAACCTTTAATCTGTTGGCATTCAAAATTGCTATTGGTAGGTATGTACTTCTTGTCATTTTGATACTTCTATCTGGTTTTCATAGTTCTACTCTGTTATTTTCTTCTTTTAGCTTCTTTCCAGTGGTTTAATAATTTTCTTTAGTGATATGCTTCTTCTCCTTTCTCTCTAATGTTTGTATATCTATTATGGGCTTTTGATTTGTGGTTACCATTCCCCTTAGCATTCTGTGATTCTATGCTTTCTTCATATTTTATAGATTTAGGCACATTAAAATTCCACCCCCTTTGTCGTCACTTTTTAAAGTAGACATTTTTTAACTTGGCAAAATTATGAAATGTAATAGGAATTAACCCATCTGCATTCTGAAACATAAACACTTGGTTTTACAGAACTGTTCTGTAATTTTGTTTGAGGTGCTGCTGGAGTGATAGCTAAAGCCTCTTAATTTTATACAGTCAAAGCAGTATCTTCTCTTTTTCCTTTCTAAATGCATTTAACAGAATGCAGCTTACCCAGATGACCCTTCCCTTTAATATTTATAAAGTGGGTGATCTGAATTCCATATACAATAATAATAAAAACAACAATGTGGATGGGTACTAATAGTAACAGTGGTAGTGAGAATAATGTCTTTGTTCACTGCTTTGGGGTCTTTAGATCAGAATTTATTTGTTGAAACCATGTCCCCTTGTACATCACATGTTCAAAATGAGTGATGTTTGCACCTGCTGATAGCATAGTATTTAATATTAAACACCATGTTCCCCAGTGTGTATGATTCTTAAATTAATTTGGCTAAATATTCAAATTTATCTAGTACCGGTTGCAGATTCTGTGCTGATATAATGATATCAGTCACTTATTATAATAACCTTAACCCTATGTGGCAACTGAGAGAAGTTTACAGAAGATCTCTACCACCATCTAAAGGAATAGTGAAGACCCTATAAATTGAATACACAGGGAAAATTAGCAGGTAGCTAGCCCCACCCCCAAACACACACACTTCTCTCTCCAATTTTTTAGCTTACAGAAAGGCTACACTGAATCAGTCTTAGAATATTTTCTAAGTTCCTCTCTTCAAACTTCACTGATCACTCTGGCAAGACGTTTACAGCACATTTAGTGCAATTTGCATCAAGGAGTTATTTGTGTGCTTACCATGAGTTATGTCCTTTAACAAACATTTAAATTCACCATTTCTAGAAAGTCTCACTGGTGTAAGTGGATTTTCCAGCTCTATCTTGAGATGATATATCAGAAGTCATACATGTATAGGCATGGGGTGCCATCCTATGTATTAGAGCATACCTCAGCATGAATCTCTTACTTCAATTTAAGTGCACAGACCCATTGAATATGCTCTTCCTCCTGCCTAGAATATACTTGTTTCTATAAACAACTCCTTCATTAGTTCTTTTCAGATATCTGCTTGGCTGTTTTTGTTCCGGGAAGTTTCGTCTGATCTTTGTGGCTCCACTGATTTTCATGGTCTTGTAGCTTCTCTCCAAGGGTTTATACTTACTTGAGCATATCTTTTTCTGTTGGTAGACTGTAACTCTGTAAACTACAAACCCAGAGTCTGTATTTGGGTTTGTTTACCAGGGCATTTCTAGCACTTAAGCCATTGCTAGACCTTGTAGGTAATGAACTGTTAAATGACTAGAGGAATAAGAAACTATGTTTTCTTTCTGAAAAACAGCTAGAGTTCTACTTCACCGAAGAGTATTGCAATACTTAAAACTGATAAACTTATGGTTTATTCAGGGTTAAAAATTTAAAGTAACTACTTAAGAAAAATGGTTACTTGTGTAAAAATGATGGATTTTTACCAAACATATTTATTAAACTGAATTTGAGGCATTAACCACAATTTTAAAATGTCACGCATAATCTCACCATATGAATATAGCAACTATTTTCATTAAAGGATATTGTCCTTCTGATTAAACTTAAAAGCTTCTGCACAGCAAAGGAAACCATTAGCAAAACAAAAATGACAACCTATGGAGTGGGAGAAAATATTTACAAACAATGCTACTGATGAGGGCTTAATTTCCAAAATACACAAACAGCTCATACAACCTAAGGTCAAAAAACAAACAACCCAAAAATGGGCAGAAGACCTGAATAGATACTTCTCCAAAGAAGACATTCAGATGACCAACAGGCACATGAAAGATGCTCAAATCAGTCTTAGAATATTTTCTAAGTTCCTCTCTTCAAACTTCACTGATCACTCTGGCAAGACGTTTACAGCACATTTAGTGCAATTTGCATCAAGGAGTTATTTGTGTGCTTACCATGAGTTATGTCCTTTAACAAACATTTAAATTCACCATTTCTAGAAAGTCTCACTGGTGTAAGTGGATTTTCCAGCTCTATCTTGAGATGATATATCAGAAGTCATACATGTATAGGCATGGGGTGCCATCCTATGTATTAGAGCATACCTCAGCATGAATCTCTTACTTCAATTTAAGTGCACAGACCCATTGAATATGCTCTTCCTCCTGCCTAGAATATACTTGTTTCTATAAACAACTCCTTCATTAGTTCTTTTCAGATATCTGCTTGGCTGTTTTTGTTCCGGGAAGTTTCGTCTGATCTTTGTGGCTCCACTGATTTTCATGGTCTTGTAGCTTCTCTCCAAGGGTTTATACTTACTTGAGCATATCTTTTTCTGTTGGTAGACTGTAACTCTGTAAACTACAAACCCAGAGTCTGTATTTGGGTTTGTTTACCAGGGCATTTCTAGCACTTAAGCCATTGCTAGACCTTGTAGGTAATGAACTGTTAAATGACTAGAGGAATAAGAAACTATGTTTTCTTTCTGAAAAACAGCTAGAGTTCTACTTCACCGAAGAGTATTGCAATACTTAAAAACTGATAAACTTATGGTTTATTCAGGGTTAAAAATTTAAAGTAACTACTTAAGAAAAATGGTTACTTGTGTAAAAATGATGGATTTTTACCAAACATATTTATTAAACTGAATTTGAGGCATTAACCACAATTTTAAAATGTCACGCATAATCTCACCATATGAATATAGCAACTATTTTCATTAAAGGATATTGTCCTTCTGATTAAACTTAAAAGCTTCTGCACAGCAAAGGAAACCATTAGCAAAACAAAAATGACAACCTATGGAGTGGGAGAAAATATTTACAAACAATGCTACTGATGAGGGCTTAATTTCCAAAATACACAAACAGCTCATACAACCTAAGGTCAAAAAACAAACAACCCAATCAAAAAAATGGGCAGAAGACCTGAATAGATACTTCTCCAAAGAAGACATTCAGATGACCAACAGGCACATGAAAAGATGCTCAATATTGCTAATTACTAGAGAAATACAAATTAAAGCTACAATGAAGTATCACCTTAGAGCAGTCAAAATGGGCATGACAAAAAGCATATACAAGTAATAAATGCTGGAGAGTGTGTGGAGAAAAGGGAACCTTTCTACACTGTTGGTGGGGATGTAAATTGGTGCAGTCACTATGTAAAACAGAATGGAGGTTCCTTCAAAAACTAAAAGTAGGGGGAAAAAAACCCTAAAAGTAGAGTTACCATATGATCCTGCAATCCCACTTCTAGGCATATATCCAGATAAAACTGTAATTCAAAAAGATACATGCATCCCAAAGTTCATAGCTTACCATAATATGGAAGCCAAGACATGGAAGCAACCTAAACATCCACTGAGAGATTAATATGTAAAGAAGATGTGACCTATCATATATATATATATATATATATGTATATATATATATGTGAATATTACTCAGCCATAAAAGGAATGAAATAATATCATCTGTAGCAACAAGATGGACTTAGAGATTATTGCATTAAATGAAGTAAGTCAGACAGCAAAACACAAATATTGTATCATTTATATGTGGAATCTAAAAAACTGATACAAACAAACTTATTTATGAAACAGAAATAGACTCACATAGAAAACAAACACAGTTATCCAGAGGGGATGGTGGGGTGGTTGGGAGAGAGATAAATTAGGAGTTTGGGGTTAACGAATGCTAAATTGCTTCAGTCGTATCTGACTCTGTGATCCCATGGACTGTAGTTTGCTAGGCTCCTCTGTCCATGGGATTTTCCAGGCAAGAATACTGCAGTGGGTTGTCATTTTTCCTTCCCAGGTTGGGATTAACATATACTCACTACTGTATATAAAATGGACCAAAAAAGACCTACATATAGCACAGGGAATTATAGTCAGGATTTTGTAATATTGATAGGCACAATAAAGGACAGAAACAGTATCGAAGACGTAGCAGAAGATATTAAGAGCTGGAAAGAACACAGAGAAGAACTATACAAAAAAGATCTTAATGAGCCAAATGACTAGGATGGTGTGATCACTCACCTAGAGCCAGACATGTTAGAGTGCAAAGTCAAGTGGGCCCTAGGAAGCATTACCAGGGACAAAGCTAGTGGAGGTGATGGAATTCCAGCTAGCTATTTCAAATCCTAAAAGATAATGCCGGATGCTGTTAAAGTGCTACAATCAGTATGCCAGCAAATTTGGGAAACTCAGCATTGGCCACAGGAGTGGAAAAGGTCTGTTTTCATTCTAATCCTAAAGAAGGGCAATGCCAAAGAATGTTCAAACTATTGCACCATTGCATTCATTTCACGCTAGCAAAGTAATATTCAAAATTCTCCAAGCTAAGCTTCAATAGTACATGAAATGAGAACGTCCAGATGTACAAGCTGGATTTAGAAAAGGCAAAGGAATCAGAGATTAAATTGCCAACATCCCTTGGATTGTGGAAAGAGCAATGGAATTCCAGAAAAACATCTACTTCTGCTTCATTGACTACACTAAAGCCTCTGATTGTGTGTATCACAACAAATTGTGGATATGGAAGAGATGGAAGTACCAGACCACCTTATCTGCCTCCTGTGAAACCTATATGCAGGGCAAGAAGCTATAGTTAGAACTGGACGTGAACAATGCACTGGTTCCAAACTAGGAAGGGAGTACATCAAGGCTGTATACTGTCACCCTGCTTATTTAATTTATATGCAGAGTACATCATGCTAAATGACATTCTGAATGAAGCACAAGCTGGAATCAAGATTACCAGAAGAAATATCAATAAGCTCAGGTATACAGATGACACCACCCTTATGGCAGAAAGCAAAGAGGAATTAAAGAGCCTCTTGATGAAGGTGAAAGAGGAGAGTGAAAAAGCTGGCCTATAACTCAACGTTCAAAAAACAAAGATCATGGCATCCAGTCTCATTACTTCATGGCAAATAGATGTGCAAACAATGGAAACAGTGACAGACTTTATTTTCTTGGGCTCCAAAATCACTAAGGACGGTGACTGCAGCCATGAAATTAAAAGATGCTTGCTCCTTAGAAGAAAAGCTATGACAAACCTAGACAGTGTATTAAAAAGTAGAGACATCACTTGGCCAACAAAGGTCTGTATAGTCAAAGCTATGGTTTTCCCAATAGTTATGTATGGATGTGAGAGTTGGACCATAAAGAAGGCTAAGTGCTGATGCCTTTGAACTGTGGTGCTAGAGAAGATTCTTAAGAGTCCCTCGGACAGCAAGGAGGTCAAACCAGTCAACCTTAAAGGAAATCAATCCTGAATACTTATTGGAAGGATTGATGGTGAAGCTGGAGCTCCAACACTTTGGCCACCTGATGCAAAGGCAGAAGGAGAAGGGGATGACAGAGGATGAGATGGTTGGATGGCATCACTGAGTCAATGGACATGAGCTTGCACAAGCACTGGGAGATGGTGAAAGACAGGGAAGCCCTGCATGCTCTAGTCCATGGGCTGCAAAGAGTCGGACATGACTGATTGACTGAACTGAACTGAAATGATCTTGTAATAACCTATAATGGAAAAGAATCTGACAAAGAATACATATGAATATATATGTATGTGTCTATGGGCTTCCCCTATATATATGTGTGTGTATATACAATATATCAATATATACACACATATATATATACTCAAATCACTATGTTGTACACTTAAAACTAATACAATTTTGTAAATTAACTATAGTTCAACTTTTTTTTTCTTTTTTAAAAAGGACATTGCTCTTAAGCTGAAGTAATGCTGTAACTTGGGTATTTAATTCTAAATGTTTTTTGTCTCCCCCCAACCGCCTCCCCATTTCTTTGTATGATGATGGGCTACTTCCTAAACTCTGTTGCTTAATCAATAACCCTCAGGTAAAAACAGATGACAACACCTTTATGGAAGAAAGCAAAGAGGAATTAAAGAGCCTCTTGATGAAGGTGAAAGAGGAGAGTGAAAAAGCTGGCCTATAACTCAACGTTCAAAAAACAAAGATCATGGCATCCAGTCTCATTACTTCATGGCAAATAGATGTGCAAACAATGGAAACAGTGACAGACTTTATTTTCTTGGGCTCCAAAATCACTAAGGACGGTGACTGCAGCCATGAAATTAAAAGATGCTTGCTCCTTAGAAGAAAAGCTATGACAAACCTAGACAGTGTATTAAAAAGTAGAGACATCACTTGGCCAACAAAGGTCTGTATAGTCAAAGCTATGGTTTTCCCAATAGTTATGTATGGATGTGAGAGTTGGACCATAAAGAAGGCTAAGTGCTGATGCCTTTGAACTGTGGTGTTGGAGAAGTTTCTTGAGAGTCCCTTGGACAGCAAGGAGGTCAAACCAGTCAACCTTAAAGGAAATCAATCCTGAATATTCATTGGAAGGAATGATGCTGAAGCTGCAGCTGCTATACTTTGGCCACCTGATGCAAAGGCAGAAGGAGAAGGGGATGACAGAGGATGAGATGGTTGGATGGCATCACTGAGTCAATGGACATGAGCTTGCACAAGCACTGGGAGATGGTGAAAGACAGGGAAGCCCTGCATGCTCTAGTCCATGGGCTGCAAAGAGTCGGACATGACTGATTGACTGAACTGAACTGAAATGATCTTGTAATAACCTATAATGGAAAAGAATCTGACAAAGAATACATATGAATATATATGTATGTGTCTATGGGCTTCCCATATATATATGTGTGTGTATATACAATATATCAATATATACACACATATATATATACTCAAATCACTATGTTGTACACTTAAAACTAATACAATTTTGTAAATTAACTATAGTTCAACTTTTTTTTTCTTTTTTAAAAAGGACATTGCTCTTAAGCTGAAGTAATGCTGTAACTTGGGTATTTAATTCTAAATGTTTTTTGTCTCCCCCCAACCGCCTCCCCATTTCTTTGTATGATGATGGGCTACTTCCTAAACTCTGGCTGGAAATCAGGATCTATGAGAAAAAGGCTTTGTATTTGAAAAAGAAAAAAAAAAAAAACCCCCCCATCTAGAGATGAGAGTGCTCGGAAATATTCACACAAGATAGCCTAAGATTTGCTATGTGTCATGCTGGAAAAGATCCTGATGCTGGGGAACACAGAGGGCAGAAGGAGAAGGGGATGACAGAGGATGAGATGGTTGGATGGCATCACTGAGTCAATGCACATGAGTTTGAACAAACTCCAGGAGATGGTGCAGGACAGGGAAGCCTGGTGTGCTGCAGTCTATGGAGTTGCAAAGAGTCAGACATGACTGAGAAGCTGAACTGAACTGAATGCTGAGAAGCAAACTTAAACTCTGCCTTCAAATTCAGGAGCCAGACGTCACTTGGCAAAATTCAAGAGGAACACTTGTCTCATTCGATTTAAGCTTTTCTCAATCTCTAGGATCTTACTCAAAATCATAAGGCACTATTTTCTCATGTGACCTTTTATCTTATATGAGAGTTTGAGCATTGTTTTAGCAGGAAGTCCCTAACTCTTAAAATCATCTCAGTCACCCCAATGCCTATTAACTAATATTGGGGTAAACTGTTCAGAAATGAAAATTGTTGGATTCACATAATGAAAAATTATAGATTTCCCTTTTTATGTTACATGGTCCTTCCTGTCATCTTAAAGCAGTTGATTAGTGCTAGCTCTGGACCAAAGGAAAATTAAGAACTCGCTTCCTAGCAACATTCAGAAAGACCAACCAAGCTGGAGGTATCCTATGGAAAAGAATCTGACAAAGAATACATATGAATATATATGTATGTGTCTATGGGCTTCCATATATATAGTGTGTGTATATACAATATATCAATATATACACACATATATATATACTCAAATCACTATGTTGTACACTTAAAACTAATACAATTTTGTAAATTAACTATAGTTCAACTTTTTTTTTCTTTTTTAAAAAGGACATTGCTCTTAAGCTGAAGTAATGCTGTAACTTGGGTATTTAATTCTAAATGTTTTTTGTCTCCCCCCAACCGCCTCCCCATTTCTTTGTATGATGATGGGCTACTTCCTAAACTCTGGCTGGAAATCAGGATCTATGAGAAAAAGGCTTTGTATTTGAAAAAGAAAAAAAAAAAAAAAAACCCCGCCATCTAGAGATGAGAGTGCTCGGAAATATTCACACAAGATAGCCTAAGATTTGCTATGTGTCATGCTGGAAAAGATCCTGATGCTGGGGAACACAGAGGGCAGAAGGAGAAGGGGATGACAGAGGATGAGATGGTTGGATGGCATCACTGAGTCAATGCACATGAGTTTGAACAAACTCCAGGAGATGGTGCAGGACAGGGAAGCCTGGTGTGCTGCAGTCTATGGAGTTGCAAAGAGTCAGACATGACTGAGAAGCTGAACTGAACTGAATGCTGAGAAGCAAACTTAAACTCTGCCTTCAAATTCAGGAGCCAGACGTCACTTGGCAAAATTCAAGAGGAACACTTGTCTCATTCGATTTAAGCTTTTCTCAATCTCTAGGATCTTACTCAAAATCATAAGGCACTATTTTCTCATGTGACCTTTTATCTTATATGAGAGTTTGAGCATTGTTTTAGCAGGAAGTCCCTAACTCTTAAAATCATCTCAGTCACCCCAATGCCTATTAACTAATATTGGGGTAAACTGTTCAGAAATGAAAATTGTTGGATTCACATAATGAAAAATTATAGATTTCCCTTTTTATGTTACATGGTCCTTCCTGTCATCTTAAAGCAGTTGATTAGTGCTAGCTCTGGACCAAAGGAAAATAAAATTGAAAAGAACTCGACTTGACCCTGAATAGCCAAAGCAACCTTCAGAAAGACCAACCAAGCTGGAGGTATCCTACTCCATGATTTCAAACTGTATTCTAATGCTATAGTAATCAAAATAATATGCTACTGGCATTAAAAAAAACCCAGACACACAGGGCTTCCCTGGTGGTCTGGTGGGTAAAGAGTCTGCCTTGCAGTGCAAGGGGCACTGGTTCCATCCCCAGCCTGGGAAAATCCTACTCAGCTGCTGCTGAGCAGCTGGACCAGTGTGTTCAATTGTGAGCTGGTGTTCTGGAGCGCATGTGCCCAGAGTTGGTGCTCTGCATGGAGAGAGGCCACTGCAGTGGGAGGCCCACACAGGCCAAAGAAGGAAGATGGATGAAAATAAATAAAAAACAAACAAACAAAAAAAACCACAGGACTTCCCCGGTGGTCCCGTAGGTAAGGACACTGCTTTGCAGTACAAGGGGCGCTAGTTTGAACCCTGGCCTGGGATGATCCCACGTGCTGTGGAGCAGCTGGACCGATGTGTCCAACTACTGAGCTGGAACACTCCAGCCAACCTACCAAATGGAAGAAAGTATTTGTAAATCATATAGACGTCAATGGGTTCATTGTCTAAAACATATAAAGAATTTGCAAATCAGTAGCAAAGAAACCAAGAAATCCAATTAAAAATGGGCAGGAGAGATCTGATTAGTTATTTTTTCAAAGAAGGCACACAGACGGTACTTGAAAATGTGCTCAACATCACTGATCATCAGGGAAATGCAAGTCACAATCACAGTAAGATATCACCACAACCTGTCAAATTGACTATCGTCAAAAAGTCTATAAACAACTGATGGTGAAAATGTGCAGAAAATGGAGCCCTCTGAGTGCTGTCGTGTGTGAGTCGCTCAGTCATGTCCTACTCTTTGTGACCTGTGGACTGCAGCTGCCAGGCTCCTCTGTCCATGTCTCTCCCTAACTCTTAAAATCATCTCAGTCACCCCAATGCCTATTAACTAATATTGGGGTAAACTGTTCAGAAATGAAAATTGTTGGATTCACATAATGAAAAATTATAGATTTCCCTTTTTATGTTACATGGTCCTTCCTGTCATCTTAAAGCAGTTGATTAGTGCTAGCTCTGGACCAAAGGAAAATAAAATTGAAAAGAACTCGACTTGACCCTGAATAGCCAAAGCAACCTTCAGAAAGACCAACCAAGCTGGAGGTATCCTACTCCATGATTTCAAACTGTATTCTAATGCTATAGTAATCAAAATAATATGCTACTGGCATTAAAAAAAACCCAGACACACAGGGCTTCCCTGGTGGTCTGGTGGGTAAAGAGTCTGCCTTGCAGTGCAAGGGGCACTGGTTCCATCCCCAGCCTGGGAAAATCCTACTCAGCTGCTGCTGAGCAGCTGGACCAGTGTGTTCAATTGTGAGCTGGTGTTCTGGAGCGCATGTGCCCAGAGTTGGTGCTCTGCATGGAGAGAGGCCACTGCAGTGGGAGGCCCACACAGGCCAAAGAAGGAAGATGGATGAAAATAAATAAAAAACAAACAAACAAAAAAAACCACAGGACTTCCCCGGTGGTCCCGTAGGTAAGGACACTGCTTTGCAGTACAAGGGGCGCTAGTTTGAACCCTGGCCTGGGATGATCCCACGTGCTGTGGAGCAGCTGGACCGATGTGTCCAACTACTGAGCTGGAACACTCCAGCCAACCTACCAAATGGAAGAAAGTATTTGTAAATCATATAGACGTCAATGGGTTCATTGTCTAAAACATATAAAGAATTTGCAAATCAGTAGCAAAGAAACCAAGAAATCCAATTAAAAATGGGCAGGAGAGATCTGATTAGTTATTTTTTCAAAGAAGGCACACAGACGGTACTTGAAAATGTGCTCAACATCACTGATCATCAGGGAAATGCAAGTCACAATCACAGTAAGATATCACCACAACCTGTCAAATTGACTATCGTCAAAAAGTCTATAAACAACTGATGGTGAAAATGTGCAGAAAATGGAGCCCTCTGAGTGCTGTCGTGTGTGTGAGTCGCTCAGTCATGTCCTACTCTTTGTGACCTGTGGACTGCAGCTGCCAGGCTCCTCTGTCCATGTGATTCTCCAGGCAAGAGTACTGGAGTGGGTGGCCATTTCCTCCTCCAGGGGATCTTCCTGACCCAGGGACTGAACCCAGGTCTCCTGCATTGGCAGGCAGATTCTTCAGCATCTGAGCCAACAGGGAAGCCTTGTGTACTGTTAAGAATGTAAACTGGTGCAGCACCTGTGGGAAACAGTACAGAGGCTCCTCAAAAAATTTAAAAAATGAACCACTATATGATTCCACACTTTCACTTCTGGCTACTTATCCAAAGAAAACAAAACCTAACTCAAAAAGACACACGCCCTTCACATTAACAGGCACATTATTCACAATAGCCAAGACTTGCGAACAACCTTAGTGGGTATCAGTGGATAAAGAAAATACGGTAGGGCTTCCCTGGTAGCTCAGTGGTGAAGAGTTCGCCTGCCAATGCAGGAGACACAGATTTGATCCCTGATCTGGAAAGATCCCACATGCTGCAGAGCAACTAAGCCCGTGAAACACAACTGTGGAGCCTGTGCTCTAGAGCCTCGGAGCTGCAACTATGGAGCCCATGTGCCGCAACTACTGAAGCCTGTGAGCCCCGAAGCCTGCGTTCCACAACAAGACAAGTCACTGCAACAAGAAGCCTGCTCACCTCAACTTGAGAGTAGCCCCCACTCCCTGGACCGATGTGTCCAACTACTGAGCTAGAACACTCCAGCCAACCTACCAAATGGAAGAAAGTATTTGTAAATCATATAGACGTCAATGGGTTCATTGTCTAAAACATATAAAGAATTTGCAAATCAGTAGCAAAGAAACCAAGAAATCCAATTAAAAATGGGCAGGAGAGATCTGATTAGTTATTTTTTCAAAGAAGGCACACAGACGGTACTTGAAAATGTGCTCAACATCACTGATCATCAGGGAAATGCAAGTCACAATCACAGTAAGATATCACCACAACCTGTCAAATTGACTATCGTCAAAAAGTCTATAAACAACTGATGGTGAAAATGTGCAGAAAATGGAGCCCTCTGAGTGCTGTCGTGTGTGTGAGTCGCTCAGTCATGTCCTACTCTTTGTGACCTGTGGACTGCAGCTGCCAGGCTCCTCTGTCCATGTGATTCTCCAGGCAAGAGTACTGGAGTGGGTGGCCATTTCCTCCTCCAGGGGATCTTCCTGACCCAGGGACTGAACCCAGGTCTCCTGCATTGGCAGGCAGATTCTTCAGCATCTGAGCCAACAGGGAAGCCTTGTGTACTGTTAAGAATGTAAACTGGTGCAGCACCTGTGGGAAACAGTACAGAGGCTCCTCAAAAAATTTAAAAAATGAACCACTATATGATTCCACACTTTCACTTCTGGCTACTTATCCAAAGAAAACAAAACCTAACTCAAAAAGACACACACCCTTCACATTCACAGGCACATTATTCACAATAGCCAAGACTTGCGAACAACCTTAGTGGGTATCAGTGGATAAAGAAAATACGGTAGGGCTTCCCTGGTAGCTCAGTGGTGAAGAGTTTGCCTGCCAATGCAGGAGACACAGATTTGATCCCTGATCTGGAAAGATCCCACATGCTGCAGAGCAACTAAGCCTGTGAAACACAACTGTGGAGCCCGTGCTCTAGAGCCTCAGAGTTGCAACTATGGAGCCCATGTGCCGCAACTACTGAAGCCTGTGAGCCCTGAAGCCCGCATTCCACAACAAGACAAGTCACTGCAACAAGAAGCCTGCTCACCTCAACTTGAGAGTAGCCCCCACTCCCTGCAACTAGAGAAGAGCCTGCAGCAGCAGTGAAAACACAGAATAGCCAAAATGAATAAAAGTCAATAAATAAATATATTTCTTTAAAAAATATATGGTAGATATTACTTAACCATTACAAAAGGAAATCTTGCCATTTTTGACAACATGGATGGACCCTGAGGTTATCATGTTCAGTGAAATAATTCAAAGACAAATACCATGCAATCTTACTTACACGTGGAATTAAAAAAACACAGAGCTCACAGATACGGGGAACTGATTGGTGACTTCCATAAGTAAAAGGGGGTTGCTGGTGACAGTGTGGGTGGAATGGGGGAAGGTGGTCAAGAGCTACAAGCTTCTAGCTATAAAACAAATAAGTCATGGAGATGCAATGTACAGCATGGTGACCATAGTTAATAATACCTTACTGCATATTTGGAAGTTGCTAAGAGAGTAGATCTTACAAGTTTTCATCACGAGAAAAAAATTTGTATCTATGTATGGTGATGGATGCTAACCAGAATTGGTGATCCTTGAGCCATATACACAAAGGTTGAATCATTACGTTGTACACCTGAAATGAATTAAATACATCAATGTCGTAATAAAAATGAATAAAGAAAAGAACCCACTTTGAATGACAGGACACCACATTTTGTTGATTGAAATTTCTGGTGGAAACCTGGAGGCAGTTCCATGCCAGCATTTGGTTGAGTCTAGCACCAGCTGAGTAATAATCCAATTAGATATAATACGTATTTCAGTATCACTGGATATGCCTTGTAATGGCAACCTTCAAGTTCATGCATATTTTATTCACTCTCTGTTGTGTTTTCCAGAGGGATAATCTATTGGCTGACAGAGTAACAAATCAAAAGTAATTCGACGCAATTGACCCATTTACGCTCGTGTGGAATGATGGAAAGGAGCAGTCGTTTACATTGAAAGAGTGAACCCGGTATGAAATAGTTTTTGCTGTTGGTTTTCTTTATTTCTTTGCACATCTATTTTCAGACCAGCTGAAAACAGCAAGTGGTTCCTGTTTGAAAACTCAGGATCGGAGTTATAGGAGCAGGTACTGGGGGTTACTTGTAGCATTGCCAATTTGTCTCATCTTCAGGTTGCTGAAGTACCAATGTAGTCAAGAGGTGATTATTTTTCAGTATCAAATTGTAATCACTCTAGGGAGAGTTATTACTTTAAAAAATATGTTTAAACAGTAACACTATGGGGTTACTGTTTTCCAGTCTGCATGGGAGGGAGGATTGGGTGAGAATGGATACATGTATATGCATGGCCAAGCCCCTTCATTGTTCACCTGGAACTATCACAAAATTGCTAATTGACTGTACCCCCAATATAAATGTTTTGTGTTAAAAAATAAGATATAGGGTTACTGTTTTGGATGTGTGTTTAGCTTTAAGAGACAATGCTCTCTGAATAAAGAGATCTTGGAATAAATAGATTTCCTTGAGAGAGATTATTCTTACCTGGTGGCTCAGACAGTAAAGAAACTGCAATATTGGAGACCTGGTTTCCATCCCAGGGTCAGGAAGATCCCCTGGAGAAAGGAATGGCCACCCACTCTAGTATTCATGCCTGGAGAATCCCATGGACAGAGGAGCCTGGTGGGCAACAGTCCATGGGGTTACAAAGTTGTGGGACACAACTGAGAGACTAATCTAGAGGCATTATAGAAGTAATATAAAATGATAAAGTGCATTGGTTTCTCCAATCACAGTCATCAAAAGTGGTTTTGGCTATTTAATGATCTAATCTCCCCTGCTCACACTTTATTTTCTCAACCGTGAAGGGACCCTGCCACAAAAGGCATAGTCTGACTTTTTTTTTTTTTTAACATTTTCAGAATTCACAGAGTAGATAGAAGTGAAGCTTCTTTTCATTCTGAAGGAAATATTTCATGTCAACGTGAAAAATTTAGCACAGCATTTTGTAGGACTCCTAGAGTTAGAGAACCTTCAAAATATGTGTCTATTTTGAATTGGATGAATTGGGTGTCAATGGAACACTGAACCTTCTTTCAACTGTATCTATATCAAGAGACAGGTGAGCTGAATGTGGTTGGTAGTTACTGTTCAGTAGGCATTGAAATCATGCCCTTCATGGACTGTAACAGCAAGTGGTTCCTGTTTGAAAACTCAGGATCGGAGTTATAGGAGCAGGTACTGGGGGTTACTTGTAGCATTGCCAATTTGTCTCATCTTCAGGTTGCTGAAGTACCAATGTAGTCAAGAGGTGATTATTTTTCAGTATCAAATTGTAATCACTCTAGGGAGAGTTATTACTTTAAAAAATATGTTTAAACAGTAACACTATGGGGTTACTGTTTTCCAGTCTGCATGGGAGGGAGGATTGGGTGAGAATGGATACATGTATATGCATGGCCAAGCCCCTTCATTGTTCACCTGGAACTATCACAAAATTGCTAATTGACTGTACCCCCAATATAAATGTTTTGTGTTAAAAAATAAGATATAGGGTTACTGTTTTGGATGTGTGTTTAGCTTTAAGAGACAATGCTCTCTGAATAAAGAGATCTTGGAATAAATAGATTTCCTTGAGAGAGATTATTCTTACCTGGTGGCTCAGACAGTAAAGAAACTGCAATATTGGAGACCTGGTTTCCATCCCAGGGTCAGGAAGATCCCCTGGAGAAAGGAATGGCCACCCACTCTAGTATTCATGCCTGGAGAATCCCATGGACAGAGGAGCCTGGTGGGCAACAGTCCATGGGGTTACAAAGTTGTGGGACACAACTGAGAGACTAATCTAGAGGCATTATAGAAGTAATATAAAATGATAAAGTGCATTGGTTTCTCCAATCACAGTCATCAAAAGTGGTTTTGGCTATTTAATGATCTAATCTCCCCTGCTCACACTTTATTTTCTCAACCGTGAAGGGACCCTGCCACAAAAGGCATAGTCTGACTTTTTTTTTTTTTTAACATTTTCAGAATTCACAGAGTAGATAGAAGTGAAGCTTCTTTTCATTCTGAAGGAAATATTTCATGTCAACGTGAAAAATTTAGCACAGCATTTTGTAGGACTCCTAGAGTTAGAGAACCTTCAAAATATGTGTCTATTTTGAATTGGATGAATTGGGTGTCAATGGAACACTGAACCTTCTTTCAACTGTATCTATATCAAGAGACAGGTGAGCTGAATGTGGTTGGTAGTTACTGTTCAGTAGGCAGTGCTTTACGAAATCATGCCCTTCATGGACTGTAACACAGCTAGGTGGCTCAGATGGTAAAGAATCTGCGTGCAATGCAGAAGACTCGGGTTCAATGCCTGGGTCAGGAAAATCCCATGGAGAAGGGAATGGCTACCCACTCCTGTATTCTTGTCTACGGAATCCCATGGACAGAGGACCCCTGGCAGGCTACAGTCCATGGGGTTGCACAGAGTCGGACACAAACGAGCAATTAACACAAATGCAGTTAGAAAGTAATTTAAGTTCAGAAGATAAAGTCTCGTGTACTTATCATGATCAAAATTAAATTACTTAATAACTTTACACAATATTTTTTTCTCCATTGCATAGTATACATGAGAGATAATGAATAAATAATAAAAACCTGACTTTTGCATAGGAATATTAGTATGCAAAAGGCTATGGAGCAAGAACTAATAAAAATCATATTTTACATAAGGAATTAAACAATATGATTCCACTATTTAAGTTAAAGGAGAATTTTTAGGAGGTATTTTGATTATTGCTCTGTAGTTAGTATGTTCTGGGCATAATGTCTTTACTTTCCCACACTGAAACACGTAAGGGCTTCATTGTATTACTCTACTGAATCTGACACTAAATGTCATCTACATTAATAATACATGAAGAATCTAGTTTCTAGCCGAGCAAGGGCACTATAAGGTAGCAGGTTGTTGCTTGACATGCAAAAAGCCACCTTGCAGTTTGGGGGTTCTTTATGTTTCAGTTTGTAGACTCAGCCAACTACTAACAGCACTGACCAAACTATTCACCAACTATCTTTCCCCTGCGTTCCAGTATTAATACAAGCTTCTTTTAAGTACCTCAATTGAGAGACATTGCATACAAGGAAATCTTTTGATCAAGCTTTCTGTCACAACCCATTCTGACTATTATTCAATCCACAGCATAAAGCAAGTCGTCACTGGATTTCTCCTTTAATTTTATTTATTTATTTTTGGCTGTTTTGGGTCTTGCTGCGGGCGCTTTTCTCTAGCTGTGGTGTGAGGGCTTCTCATTGTGGTGGCTTCTCTGGTTGTGGCTTGCAGTCTCTAGAGCACAGGCTCAATAGTTAGGGCGCAGGAGCTTAGTTTCTCCGTGGCATGTGAGATCTTTTCAGACCAGGGATCGAATCTATGTCTCCTGCCTTGACAGGTAGACAAGTTTACCACTGAACAACCTGGGAAGCCCCAGCTACTGGATTTCACTTAGCAGGAATAGATTACAGCGTGATTAGATTTCTAAATAAGGAGATGATTTGAAAAAAATACATAAACCAAAGGAATCGTCAGGTACCACATCTTCTTAAGCGTGAGTTTCTGTATATAGAACTATTTGGGAGGTGGAATCTGCCTTCTTTTTTCCACTGAGGAGAGGAGGAACGGATGTGGGGCAGGAAAGGATGAATCCCAGATTGTTTCCAGGACTATTCCAGCCCCCAAGCGACCCCCCTCTCTTGTTTCTGCACTTTAACTTTAGGGGGCAATCTTTGGGGCAAGGGCCCAGTGAAAATTGGGAAATTGTACATGTTTGTCTCTTGCCTAAATTGATTTTAGGACATTGTTGATTTGTGAGAGCCAGGATGTTCCTTTTATTTCATGAGGTAGATGATGAAGAGTGAGCACATTTTACTTCCTCAGCTGAAACTTTTCTTTTGAATGCTGAACACACAGGAAAATAGATAAAGCCCAAGGTATGTCTTTTATTTCTTCTTAGTTCTCTTGAATAGCTCTCTATAAATGTCCTTTATGAAAATATCTTGACCCAGATTTACCATTGCTGCTTTTATCCATACTAGTAATGTCTATATAAAACATCTGAATCTGTTTGGTTTGAATATCTTCATATATATATATCATTGCTATTTCCCTGAACTATTCATTCCCAAGTACCTGCAAGCCACTTTCAATGTAAAGGCAGAGCAGGTGCAGTGATTTAAGAAAGCTCCACACTGAATGAGCCTGGCTTGGAGGTGCTCAGGGAACCACTGCTGGTGTTGAATTGAGGTACATGACACCAAGGAGCATTGGTTGACCTGAATCTAGCTAAAACAGGCTCAAGAGAAAACAAAGTATATAAATGTATATATAGGGAGAAATTTTACTGGCTCAGTCCAAGGAAGGGTTAATTGACAAACTCTGGGAGGACGAGTGGCAAGTGAACCTGAACCCACTTAGGTTCTGTCTCTATCGCCTGCCACTGCTCCCCCTTTGTAGGTCTGTTTCTGCCTCTCTCGTTTCAGGTCAACCAACAATACCGACAGTTTCCATTTGACAAGTTTTACCATGAGAGATTGTTCTACATGCAAAAAAAAAAAAAAAAAACCCAAACTCTTAGGGAAGGACTCTGGTTGCCTTGACTTGGGTAAGGTACCCACTCCTGGTCTAGCTGACTGAGGTCAGGAGGTAAGATGGAGGCAAGTCTCATCAGGAGGTAGGTCTCAGGAGAAGCCTATGTTACAGTGCAGGAGGAAAAGGGAGAGCTAACAGGTGAATAGTACAGTTGTTTACTACGATGATCTTTGGTCAGAATGCCCCAAAAGGCATCTGATAAGCTGGCTTAGATGAACTCCAACTCCATATTCTACAGTCTTAAGATTTGAATCATATTCTTAGTTAGTAACTTTGAGGATCTTGCTACCCAGTGAGATCTTACCATCTCAGGGATAAATATGATTATTGTGGTCCTAGTCCTTGTCCACCAAGCCACACAGAAATCCCTACTTTCCACATCCCATTCATTCCCGGCAGGTAGTGTGGCCAGGGGGAAGCCTGCTTGCCAAGTTGCCTCCATTCCTGGGAGCAGTCAGGGGACATGGAGGGTAGGGTACCGGTACCCTGAGCGTGGGTGTGAGGACAGGAAAGGAAGTCAGGAAGGTGTCGGGCAATTTTCCCTTCAGTTGTGAATGCTCAGCTGGGCTATGGTTCCAAGACAGGGCTGAGTTGTAGACCTGGATCACAGGGGTGAATGACCCAGCCCGAGTCTTGAATTATTTTCTTCCTAAGGAAACTGTGATGGGCAGGTAAGAATGGTAAGATAGAGCAGGAACGAAAATACGTGCTATGATTTACTGAGTGGCTGCCAGGAACCACTGCTGGTGTTGAATTGAGGACAAAAGTGGCTAAGCTAAAACAGGCTCAAGAGAAAACAAAGTATATAAATGTATATATAGGGAGAAATTTTACTGGCTCAGTCCAAGGAAGGGTTAATTGACAAACTCTGGGAGGACGAGTGGCAAGTGAACCTGAACCCACTTAGGTTCTGTCTCTATCGCCTGCCACTGCTCCCCCTTTGTAGGTCTGTTTCTGCCTCTCTCGTTTCAGGTCAACCAACAATACCGACAGTTTCCATTTGACAAGTTTTACCATGAGAGATTGTTCTACATGCAAAAAAAAAAAAAAAAAAACCCAAACTCTTAGGGAAGGACTCTGGTTGCCTTGACTTGGGTAAGGTACCCACTCCTGGTCTAGCTGACTGAGGTCAGGAGGTAAGATGGAGGCAAGTCTCATCAGGAGGTAGGTCTCAGGAGAAGCCTATGTTACAGTGCAGGAGGAAAAGGGAGAGCTAACAGGTGAATAGTACAGTTGTTTACTACGATGATCTTTGGTCAGAATGCCCCAAAAGGCATCTGATAAGCTGGCTTAGATGAACTCCAACTCCATATTCTACAGTCTTAAGATTTGAATCATATTCTTAGTTAGTAACTTTGAGGATCTTGCTACCCAGTGAGATCTTACCATCTCAGGGATAAATATGATTATTGTGGTCCTAGTCCTTGTCCACCAAGCCACACAGAAATCCCTACTTTCCACATCCCATTCATTCCCGGCAGGTAGTGTGGCCAGGGGGAAGCCTGCTTGCCAGTTGCCTCCATTCCTGGGAGCAGTCAGGGGACATGGAGGGTAGGGTACCGGTACCCTGAGCGTGGGTGTGAGGACAGGAAAGGAAGTCAGGAAGGTGTCGGGCAATTTTCCCTTCAGTTGTGAATGCTCAGCTGGGCTATGGTTCCAAGACAGGGCTGAGTTGTAGACCTGGATCACAGGGGTGAATGACCCAGCCCCGAGTCTTGAATTATTTTCTTCCTAAGGAAACTGTGATGGGCAGGTAAGAATGGTAAGATAGAGCAGTAATGAAAATACGTGCTATGATTTACTGAGTGGCTGCCAGTCAGTATGAACATCAGCTAGATTGTGTGTGTGTGTGCGTGCGCTCAGTCGTGTCTGACTCTGCAACTCCATGAATTGTAGCCCTCTAGGGGCCTCTGTCTGTGGAATTCTTCAGGCAAGAATACTGGAGTGGGTTGCCATTTCCTCCTTCAGGGAATCTTCCTGACACAGGGATCAAACTTGCATCTCCTGCAGTTGGCAGGGGGATTCTTTACAACCCGTGTCACCTGGGAAGCCCAGATTTTGTTCAGTGGCAGGCAAAATTAGGATTCCTCCTCCTCTTGTCCTTGTGTGAGCCAGACATTTGGTACGAGGGCCCCTCTGGTCCCTCTGGCCTCTGAAAGCTCCACTTCCATGGACGGCTAACTGAAAGAGGACAATGTCATCATGCCACCAGATTGGCCTTTATCCTGGTGCTGTCGTCCTTGTTAAGGTAGTTTCTCCCTCCATGCCTTTGGGGCTGCAGGATTTTTGCCTGGGGTCTGCTTCCTTCAGCACTGACTTCCTTTTCTCCCCTCGAAAAGCTAAATACTCACAGAAACATTTTGAAGTTTTTCACACTGTTGTTCTTACTTAAATTCCTTAGGACCCGAAACACTCACTGTGCCATGTTGCTCTCTAGGACCACCCTCACCTGCCAGGCAACAACCAGAAGGCTCTGTTCTTATCTGTGTTGGTTCAGCCATTAATCTGGTGGGAGAAGAGCTTCAAGGTTGGCTTCAACCAAGCCCACCCACCACTGAGATAGGCCCATCTGCGTCCCCACTGCTGTTCCCAAGGACTCCTTGGGTTGAACGTAAGTGTCTCCACAGCCCTGACACCATCTCCAGAGCCCCAATACATTCATTCATCCGTGTTCAGTCACTCTTACGGCATTCGCTACACAAAGCCCAAAGCCCAGAGACAGACAACAATTTTCAAAGAACTTCTGGTCAGAGAACCTTGCAATCTAAATGATGTTTTTTCTTGTTTTGTTTTTGTGATAAAATATAACAGAGTTGACTATTTTCACTGTTTTTCAGTGTACAATTCAATGACATGAAGTAAAATCACCATGCTATTTAACCATTATCACTATCTACTTCCAGAACCTTTTCATCATCACAAACAGAAGCTCTGTGTCGATTAAGCAATATTCTCCCACTCCCCATCTCTGGTAATCTTGATTCTACTTCCTGTCTCTATGAATATGCATATTCAACGTACTCATATAAGAGGAATCCTATGTAATATTTGTCCTTTGGTGACTGCCTTATTTCACTTAGATAATGTTTTCAAGGTTCATCTTATCGTAGCATGTGTCAGAATTCCATTTCTTTTTATAGCTGGGTAATGCTTCATTGTATGTATGTACTACATGTTCATTTATCTGGCTTTTATGAATGATGTTACCATGAACACTGTTTTTTTTTTTTTTTTTTTTTTTAAATTTTGGCCTCCTCCATTGCTGTTCCATTCATCCACCTTCATCCATCTCTATTCTTTGGTCCATGTGGGCCTCCCATTGCAGTGGCCTCTCCTGCTGCAGAGCACTGGCCCTGGGTGCATGCACCCCAGAGCGGTGGCTCATAACTCTGTGGCACATGGGATCTTCCCGGGCCAGGGATCGAACTGGTGCCCCCTGCACTGCACAGTGGACTCCTTACCCACTGGACCACCAGGGAAGCCCAACACTGGTATTTCTTATTTTATTTTTTTAACATTGGTATTTTCTCATATATTAACTCATTTAATCCTTACAATAGCTCTATGAGTTTAGGTATTTTTCTGTCTCCATTTTATAGAGATGGTCATGCAGGTGGTCTTGCCATGCACACCATTAGGGTCTGACTACTGTGCACTCTCTGAATTACACACTGTGCCTCCTTTAGTAGAATTAGTTCTTTGAAGTTACTATGTCCTGGGTACATTATATGCATTATTTCTAAATCCTTAAGAAACCCTTGTGATGTGGGCTCTATTGTCCTTGTATTCTGAGTGAAGACATTAGGCTTGGTGAAGTTAAGTGGTGGATGTGGAAATGCCCTAGTGTGCTCGATTCTCTGTGCTTCCAGAACACAGCAGAAAGAGGCTCCATGGGACATGGGACAGAAAAACCCCTTCTGTGTAGACCACAGGGAGAAGAGCTATCGCAGGTGTAGCACGCATGAGCACTGCTGGGGGGTCTCGATGCCCCACAGCTGCGGAGACCATCTAACCAGGCTCTCGGATGAGAAGAGGAATTTTTTTGACACAAACATTGGGGTTTTAAGTTTTTGTTTGTATGTTTATAAAAACTCATACTCTATCTCTGCTCAGTCTTTTGGCTAAGATCAAGTGTGAAAACTCATGCTTTGGAAGGAACAGAGGGTAAGAGGTGTAAAGGAAGTAGCATGAAGGCCTGTACTATCATAAGTGAAGAAAATAGCTCTAGTCATTGCTCTGTGAGTAAAGGGGATCCTTCAGGGGTGCTGTGTGATGGTTGGGAGCAGTGGGAAGCAGGGGATATGCATATGACTAATCTGGGAACAAACATATCTGTAAACAACAAAACTCTGTAAAAGTTAAAAGCAAAATAAAGGTTTTAAATAAAAACAGACACAGAAAAAAAAAACAAAAACAAAAACCAAAACTCACGCTCTAACAATGGTGAGGCCAATAGAGTCAAAGTGAAATAGATGATTATTTCCATTGTTGGCTATGTTTGGAAAAGATATTTAAAAAAGGATAAATTCTAACAACAACAACAACAAAATCTATGTATGCCTGACTTGGGAGGATGGATTTTTAACAATTCTGAGTTAGCTGGATATTTTGATAACATCTTGCTTCCATTTAGTGGACAAGGCCATATTCTATTCATGTGGCTGTCTGGGTAGCCTTTAGAACCCAGGCCTGAAGTGCTAGGCTTTCCTAACCCTTTTCTCCCCTCTTGCAGTTGGCACAAAGAAGTACTTCAGACTGACATTTTACAAAGGCTCAGAAATGAACTATCTTCCCTTTAGAGAGTGGGATCTTGTGTGCATAACCTTCACAGTCATCTCCCTCTCTGGTTTTCCAGCTTGAGAAAATGGCATGTAACATACCTAACCAGCGGCAGCGGACGTTGTCAACATCTGGAGAAGCTCTATATGAAATTCTTGGTCTGCATAAAGGAGCATCAAATGAAGAAATCAAGAAGACCTACAGGTACAGAGGAAGTTCAGTGGTGGCATTTCTGTGCTACTAGTGACAGCTATGTTGTGATTGGCGAGTTTTAAAGACCTAAGCTTCCTGCTGAGGCCTGGTATTCAGAGCTTTGAAACTCGTGTTCCATGCCCTATGCTAAGGCATAGGCAACTGGGAAGGGAGAGGCACTGATTTTCTGAAAGAACTCTCTTGTGATGCCGGAAATGTAGTCTTGTGTTTTAGACCTGCATTGTTAGAGAAAGAGAGACAGGCAGACAATACACTATGAATGACCAGCAGTTGTGTGTAACCCACATGAAATAGCACCACCAAATCTGGTAGAGGGATTTAAAAAATAAAGGTGTGGGGGGGTGCATTTTGTAATGGCTGTATTGTGCCTAAGCTTTTCAAGTCTTCAATTTTGATCTTTCATGTCTGATCTAGTTCCAACTTAGCCATTTTTGGGAAAAATTGAAATAACTTTTTCTTCAAAGGACCAAGGAATTTAAAATAGGATTAAGTACAGTTTACTTACTGTGCAAAGTTTAGAAATGACCAAAAATGAAGATAATAACATTTATCCATAATTCCACCTCTATTGATGATCACTGATATTTTTCTTCTAGTATTTTTTTTAAAGATAGATAAGACAACCCATATATTTCCCCCTGCCCCCACCACTGGCAACCACTAGTTTGTTCTTTATATCTGTGAGTTTGCCTGTTTCATACTATATTCACTAGTTAGTTGTAATTTTTCATTCTTAAAATGTTTTACCAGGCTTTTGCCTTTTATATTTTAGGAAAACAGTATTTTTTTCTCTTTTTTTGTTATTTTTAAAAGCTGCTATTTTCCATTTGTAGTTTATACAAAATATTGACTTTATTTCCTGTGTTGTACAATATATCCTTGAGCCTAACTTAACCCAATAACTTGTATCTCTCACTCTCTCACTTCTATGTTAAGTGCATGCATCTTTTTTTTTAATATACCAGGATCTTGTGTGCATAACCTTCACAGTCTTTTGGTTTTCCAGCTTGAGAAAATGGCATGTAACATACCTAACCAGCGGCAGCGGACGTTGTCAACATCTGGAGAAGCTCTATATGAAATTCTTGGTCTGCATAAAGGAGCATCAAATGAAGAAATCAAGAAGACCTACAGGTACAGAGGAAGTTCAGTGGTGGCATTTCTGTGCTACTAGTGACAGCTATGTTGTGATTGGCGAGTTTTAAAGACCTAAGCTTCCTGCTGAGGCCTGGTATTCAGAGCTTTGAAACTCGTGTTCCATGCCCTATGCTAAGGCATAGGCAACTGGGAAGGGAGAGGCACTGATTTTCTGAAAGAACTCTCTTGTGATGCCGGAAATGTAGTCTTGTGTTTTAGACCTGCATTGTTAGAGAAAGAGAGACAGGCAGACAATACACTATGAATGACCAGCAGTTGTGTGTAACCCACATGAAATAGCACCACCAAATCTGGTAGAGGGATTTAAAAAATAAAGGTGTGGGGGGGTGCATTTTGTAATGGCTGTATTGTGCCTAAGCTTTTCAAGTCTTCAATTTTGATCTTTCATGTCTGATCTAGTTCCAACTTAGCCATTTTTGGGAAAAATTGAAATAACTTTTTCTTCAAAGGACCAAGGAATTTAAAATAGGATTAAGTACAGTTTACTTACTGTGCAAAGTTTAGAAATGACCAAAAATGAAGATAATAACATTTATCCATAATTCCACCTCTATTGATGATCACTGATATTTTTCTTCTAGTATTTTTTTTAAAGATAGATAAGACAACCCATATATTTCCCCCTGCCCCCACCACTGGCAACCACTAGTTTGTTCTTTATATCTGTGAGTTTGCCTGTTTCATACTATATTCACTAGTTAGTTGTAATTTTTCATTCTTAAAATGTTTTACCAGGCTTTTGCCTTTTATATTTTAGGAAAACAGTATTTTTTTCTCTTTTTTTGTTATTTTTAAAAGCTGCTATTTTCCATTTGTAGTTTATACAAAATATTGACTTTATTTCCTGTGTTGTACAATATATCCTTGAGCCTAACTTAACCCAATAACTTGTATCTCTCACTCTCTCACTTCTATGTTAAGTGCATGCATCTTTTTGAATTAGGGGTTTTATTTATTTTTTGGATATATACCCAGGAGTGGTAATGCTGGCTCATATGGTAGTTCTATTTTTAGTTTTTAAAGAAGCCTCCATACTGTTTTTCACAGTGGCTGTACCAATTTATATTCCCACCAACTAATCAGTTTTCTCTCTAACAAGGTCCTATCATGTAAATATTTTAGTGCTATTTAATATTGTTACTTTTAATACCTGCAGTCTAGGCTATTCTATAACTTAATTAATTTATGAGCTATTTTTTTTAACATTTACATCCTTTTAATTTTCCCTATACTCAATGTCTTTGTACAGAAATAATGACGCATATTTCCAATTATTTTGTAACTTATTGAGGAACAAAGCTGTGCTTTTAGAAGAAAAATGAATCAAAATACAAATGAAAGTTTCAGATTTGAATCAGGTACTTCTGGATTTGGCCTTGAATTCGGTTTTAAAACATTTGTTTGTTTATTTGTTGCAGTATGGAAGTTTAAAATCCTAAGTAGGCAAATTTTTTAGTCATTTCCTGTGTAGCTTTTGTCTTATCTGTTGTGATTAAAAAGCCTCTCTCAGGGCTTCCCTGGTGGCCCAGTGGGTAAGGACACTGCCTTGCAGTGCAAGGGGTGCCGGTTCGATCCCTGGCCTGGGAAGATCCCATGTGCCGTGGAGCGGCTGGACTGATGTGTCCAATTACCGAGCCAGAGCTCTGGAGCACATGTGCCCAGAGCCGGCGCTCTGCGACAACAGAGGCCACCACGATGGGAGGCCCACACGGGCCGAAGAACAAAGATGGATGAAAATGGACAAATGAAAGACCAATAGAAGTGGCCCGCCCACCCCCTCCCTCCCCAACCCGCCCCCACCAAAATAAATAAATAAATAAATGTTAAAAAAAGCCTCTCCCAATTATAGTATTATAAAAATATTAACCATTAGCTTCTCCAGTACATTTATGATTTTGCTTTTATATTCAATCTTTGATCCATTTGGAGTTTAAAAGCTGCTATTTTTTTGAATTAGACTTTATTTCCTGTGTTGTACAATATATCCTTGAGCCTAACTTAACCCAATAACTTGTATCTCTCACTCTCTCACTTCTATGTTAAGTGCATGCATCTTTTTGAATTAGGGGTTTTATTTATTTTTTGGATATATACCCAGGAGTGGTAATGCTGGCTCATATGGTAGTTCTATTTTTAGTTTTTAAAGAAGCCTCCATACTGTTTTTCACAGTGGCTGTACCAATTTATATTCCCACCAACTAATCAGTTTTCTCTCTAACAAGGTCCTATCATGTAAATATTTTAGTGCTATTTAATATTGTTACTTTTAATACCTGCAGTCTAGGCTATTCTATAACTTAATTAATTTATGAGCTATTTTTTTTAACATTTACATCCTTTTAATTTTCCCTATACTCAATGTCTTTGTACAGAAATAATGACGCATATTTCCAATTATTTTGTAACTTATTGAGGAACAAAGCTGTGCTTTTAGAAGAAAAATGAATCAAAATACAAATGAAAGTTTCAGATTTGAATCAGGTACTTCTGGATTTGGCCTTGAATTCGGTTTTAAAACATTTGTTTGTTTATTTGTTGCAGTATGGAAGTTTAAAATCCTAAGTAGGCAAATTTTTTAGTCATTTCCTGTGTAGCTTTTGTCTTATCTGTTGTGATTAAAAAGCCTCTCTCAGGGCTTCCCTGGTGGCCCAGTGGGTAAGGACACTGCCTTGCAGTGCAAGGGGTGCCGGTTCGATCCCTGGCCTGGGAAGATCCCACGTGCCGCGGAGCGGCTGGACTGATGTGTCCAATTACCGAGCTGGAGCTCTGGAGCACATGTGCCCAGAGCCGGCGCTCTGCGACAACAGAGGCCACCACGATGGGAGGCCCACACGGGCCAAAGAACAAAGATCGATGAAAATGGACAAATGAAAGACCAATAGAAGTGGCCCGCCTGCTCCCCTCTCTCCCCAACCCGCCCCCACCAAAATAAATAAATAAATAAATGTTAAAAAAAGCCTCTCCCAATTATAGTATTATAAAAATATTAACCATTAGCTTCTCCAGTACATTTATGATTTTGCTTTTATATTCAATCTTTGATCCATTTGGAGTTTATTTTGATATGCAGAATGAGGGTAGGATTCTAAATTAATTTTTTCCCACATCACTACCCCACCAAAATTTATTGAATTCTCCATTTTTACCTACTGATGAGCTACCAAGGAGTGTGGCTGGGGGCTGTTCAGCTCCCTGTGGGTAGATGTCCTGGGTGTAAGGTCAGTCAAGTTGACCTTTAAGGCTCTGGGCTGAGGCCCTGTGCTGTGGGTGGCGGGTTGGGGTGGGGGGTGAGACTAGGAATCAAAGTAAATGCATAGTAAGCGTAATACCTACAAAAATGTTCCCCAAAACAACAACAAAAAAGCTATGTCTAACTGTAAGTTCTAGAGCCCACTTTACACATGTGACTTTTAATTACCTTTGTTTATTTTGTAAGCCGAGATTTCAGGTCATATCCTAATTAAGGCATTAATTATGCTGAGTAGTTTGCAAGTTTAATCACTACAACCTAAAGTCGCTTCATGCAGTCAATGTCTCCCTATTAATTTTGTTTTAATGTCATACAAATATTATTTTTTCAGCTGATTAGGATACTAGTATGCTACCCAAAGTCTCTACTTCTAACTGAATTACACATTTGTATTCTGCAAGGTATTCAAAATGTATGAGCAGGCTGAAAAATCCGCTGAGAATAGTATTCTTATAGTCAGGGACCTGGATCAAAGCAGTGGCAATATAGGGAAATTGAAAGTTGGTGAAGTTTAATCAAATTACCAACTGTTGAATCCCTACACTGCTTGGCCACTGTTGTAATCCTTGCTTGTGGTCTTGAAAAGAAGACCGAGCTAGAAGACTTCTTTCATTTTTACACTTCATTTTGCTTTTGAATATATAATATATTCACTTGAAGAACATGAGACCACATAAAGGTGAAAATATTAGTTGCTTAGCTGTGTCTGATGCTTTGTGACCCCGTGGACTGTCACGCACTGGGCTCCTCTGTCCATGGAATTCTCCAGGCAAGAATCCTGGAGTGGGTGGCCATTCCTTTCTCTGGGGGATCTTCCTGACCCAATGATTGAATCCAGGTCTCCTGCATTGGCAGGCAGATTCCTTACCACCTGAGCCACCAGGGGAGAACACATCAACAGGCATGCAAAAAAAGTCCCGCTCCTACCTCATATCCCCTGTGTCCCCTCCCTTGGGAAGACAATTCCTGTGTATCCTTCTAGAGAGATTTTATGCCCACATAAACATATACAGAGATCTTCTGGTCTGGGCAAGATGGTATAGGTTTGTCTCTCTCAAATCCTCCATGCTACACATGAGGAAAAGCCTTGGAAATAACACAAGAGACAAAAAGAAAAGAAAACCTTTTGAAGAGGTGAATTGGGTAGGGACCACAGGAACAAAGGAACAACTCTGTGACAAGGGCTCTGACAACTCCGCACCCAAGAAAAAGCCTGCCCTTTCTTGACACCCGCCCTAGCAATGGAAGGCAGCCAGGTAGTGTTACTCTTCCTCCAAACTGAACAGGAGCCCTGTCAACAGCTCTGGGCAATCCCAGCAGAAATGGCAGCGGGACTGAATGAATGAATATGCAAAGAAATAATGACTGCAAATTCCCCAAGTTTGGCAAAATATACAAACCTATACCTGAGTGCATCTCACATAGTATAGATCTAAACAAATCCATGCCGTTTCTAATATGTCTCTTTTTTTTTTTTGCAAGGTACTAGTATGCTACCCAAAGTCTCTACTTCTAACTGAATTACACATTTGTATTCTGCAAGGTATTCAAAATGTATGAGCAGGCTGAAAAATCCGCTGAGAATAGTATTCTTATAGTCAGGGACCTGGATCAAAGCAGTGGCAATATAGGGAAATTGAAAGTTGGTGAAGTTTAATCAAATTACCAACTGTTGAATCCCTACACTGCTTGGCCACTGTTGTAATCCTTGCTTGTGGTCTTGAAAAGAAGACCGAGCTAGAAGACTTCTTTCATTTTTACACTTCATTTTGCTTTTGAATATATAATATATTCACTTGAAGAACATGAGACCACATAAAGGTGAAAATATTAGTTGCTTAGCTGTGTCTGATGCTTTGTGACCCCGTGGACTGTCACGCACTGGGCTCCTCTGTCCATGGAATTCTCCAGGCAAGAATCCTGGAGTGGGTGGCCATTCCTTTCTCTGGGGGATCTTCCTGACCCAATGATTGAATCCAGGTCTCCTGCATTGGCAGGCAGATTCCTTACCACCTGAGCCACCAGGGGAGAACACATCAACAGGCATGCAAAAAAAGTCCCGCTCCTACCTCATATCCCCTGTGTCCCCTCCCTTGGGAAGACAATTCCTGTGTATCCTTCTAGAGAGATTTTATGCCCACATAAACATATACAGAGATCTTCTGGTCTGGGCAAGATGGTATAGGTTTGTCTCTCTCAAATCCTCCATGCTACACATGAGGAAAAGCCTTGGAAATAACACAAGAGACAAAAAGAAAAGAAAACCTTTTGAAGAGGTGAATTGGGTAGGGACCACAGGAACAAAGGAACAACTCTGTGACAAGGGCTCTGACAACTCCGCACCCAAGAAAAAGCCTGCCCTTTCTTGACACCCGCCCTAGCAATGGAAGGCAGCCAGGTAGTGTTACTCTTCCTCCAAACTGAACAGGAGCCCTGTCAACAGCTCTGGGCAATCCCAGCAGAAATGGCAGCGGGACTGAATGAATGAATATGCAAAGAAATAATGACTGCAAATTCCCCAAGTTTGGCAAAATATACAAACCTATACACCAAGAAGCTGAGTGCATCTCACATAGTATAGATCTAAACAAATCCATGCCAAGACACATCATCATTAAATCTCTGAAAATGAAAGACAAAGAACACTCTTAAAAGCAGACAGAGAAACAACATAGTACATACTCGGGGACAGTAATACAAAAGACAGAAGGTTTCTCATCTGAAAGAAGAGTGACCAGAAAGAAGTTGATACAGTATTTTTCAAGTGCTTAAAGAACTGTGAAGTCTATTTCTGGTGAAAATACTTCTGGAATTAAGAGGAAGAAAGATATTTTCAGATTAAGGGAAACTAAAAGAATTAATCACTAGCAGATCGACTCAAAGAATGGCTAAAGGCTATTCCTCAAAAGAAAGAAAATGATAAAGGAATTTGGAATCATCAGAAAGGAAGAAAGAATAGGAAGAACATAGAAATATGGGTAAATACAATTGACTATCCTTCTCCTAAGTTTTCTAAATTATATATGATGATTGGTATGAAAAGTATAGCACCATCTAATACTCAAGACAAAGATACTGAAAGTGGAGAGGATAATGGGACCTAAATGGCAGTAAAGCTTCTGCACTTCATTTAAATTGTAAAACCCTGTATCAGTAAACTCTGATAAAAACATGCCTAACCACTAAAAGAGCACACAAATTAATACACTCCAAAAACCACAAGTCAATCAAGGTGAAATCCATAAAAATGTTCAGATAACTCCCAGGAAGACAAGAAAAGGGAAATGGAGAAATGAGAAATAGAGGGAACAAGCAGAGAACAAATAACAAACTGACAGACTTAAGCCCTACGTGCTCAGCTGTTCGATCGTGCCCAACTCTTTGGGACCCCATACACTGTAGCCCACAAGGCTCCTCTGTCCGTGGAATTCTCCAGGCAAGAATACTGGAGTGGGCTGCCATTTCCTCCTCCAGGGCATCTTCCCAACCCAGGGATCGAACCTGCGTCTCTTGTGTCTCCTACATTGGCAGGCAGATTCTTTACCACTGAGCCACCTGGGAAGTCTTAACATATAAGTAATTATAAGTAGACCATTTACAAATGATCTAAGTATGTTATATTCTCCCTTTCTTGTTATGCAAATGGTGGTGTACTATCACTCCTACCTTGTGTGTTGCATTCTTTATATATCTGGTAGAGCATTCAGAGAAATGATCAGTTCAGAAAAAAGTTTCATTGTTTTCACAGTGCTGTATAGCTGAACTGTGATTGAATCATGTCTTTGTCAATAGATATTTAGGTTGTTTTCCATGAAGTCTTCCTATTTAAACCAATTTAGAGCTTCTCAGAGAAGGAAACAGAAAACTCCCATGGACCCATAAAGGCAGAGATGGGAAGAGGGAAACTATGTTGGTTCCTGTCCACTCTTCAGTTTTGCTATGTCCTAATACTCAATCCTGAGCAAGTAACTAATAGATCTAGCTAGGTCAAATGCTCACCCATGCCTACTTGACTCAGACTAGAGATCTGGAATCACAAATCCGTGCTAGTACTTAGCAAGGACTGCAAGATTCAACTCTAGGGAAAGGAAAAGTGGCTATGTTCTAAAGAGGTGGTACAAAGTTGGGTGGGCAATTATCAGGATCTCTAGTTCTTCATTTTTCAGAGAATATCATAGACAGCATCCTCACAGACCTATCTCAGTCCCTTTCTGTGTCTATTTATAAATCTTTATCATAATATCTTTCTGTGAATAAGCCAACATCCCCGCTACCCCCATGTCATTGCTTTTACTACCTTATAAGTACAGTCATACGTCATTAGTCACCTGATAAATTGGAGCCTCTGGCTACCCAAGGACAGGGGGGAGGACAATAAGGTTTCTACTGTGTTAATTCACAATGGGCTGAAGCACCTGTTTCACTGAGACTTTGTAAAAAGAAAAGATATCACTTTTTCAAAGTGCATGGAGTTCTTTGTGGAAAAGCACCATGAAAATACCAGGAACTATTGTGAATGGACAGATACTCTCATCATCCTTAAAAGTCTAAAATTATCCTGCCATTCGGTGCTGCTGTTCAGAGGCCATTTACCTAGCATAAAGGGAGCTTCTGCTTCATATCAAAGTGTCAAATCACAGAAAGAGACTCCTGCTATGAGTCTTCTTTTTCAAACTTTAAACTTTTAGGGGGGTGGGGACCACTTCTATTGGTCTTTCATTTCTCTGTTTTCATCCATCTTTGTTCTTTGGCCAGTGTGGGCCTCCCATCGCAGTGGCCTCTGTTGTTGCAGAGCACTGGCTCTGGGCGCATGCGCTCCAGAGCTCCGGCTCGGTAATTGGACACATCGGTCCAGCCACTCCGCAGCATGTGGGATCTTCCCAGGCCAGGGATCGAACTGGTGCTCCTTGCACTATAAGACAGTGTCCTTACCCACTGGACCACCAGGGAAGCCCTTAAACTTTAAACTTTTTACTTTGTATTGGGGTATAGCTGATTAACAATATGGTGGTAGGTTCAGGTTCAGGCTGTAAGTCTTATGCAGGGCCTTCATTATGGAATAAATCTGCCTTTAGTACCACATAGTGTAATAATTCCACAGAGTTTAACATCTGAAAAAGTGAAAAAACAAACAAGTGTTAGTTGCTTGGTCGTGTCTGATTCTTTGCACCCCATGGACTGTAGCCCGCCAGGCTTTCCTGCCCATGGGATTCTCCAGGCGAGAATACTAGAGTGGGTTGCTATTTTCTTCTCCTGGGAATCTTCCTGATCCAGGGATTGAACTTGGGACTCCTGCATGACAGGCAGATTCTTTACCATCTGAGCTACTGTAATTGAGAGCCGTTTGAAGCCTAACCCTTAATAATATAGTTTTTTCATTGCTGGGTCATGTCACTTGATCCTGTTTCATGAGATAGACAGGGATTTTTCCCCTATTTCCCCACTGCCTAAAAGTCTTACTACCCCCTTTTCATGCTATCTAATGGAGACTCATTTCAATTCATCTTTTAAAGTTCAGATACCCCTGGAATAGTTCAATGTTTATGCGTCTTTCTTTCTTTGCCCTAACTTTAAACAGGCATGCTTTGCTTTTTGCCTAATCTAAGCAGTCTTCCTGAACCAACAGTAATTTTGAGTTTGGCAGCTGGTGTGGGAGGAAAGGAGGAAACAGACAGCAGTGAATGGTGGGACAGTTGGGGGAGATGGCAGGTTGCTGAAATAAGAGACTCAAAGATGATTTTCTTCACAATCCCCAATTTCAGTCTTTGGCCCCTTTGAAGTGACTCAAGAGCTTAATTTCCCTGTAAACTAAAAACCACCCCAAGTCCTTCTAGAAGGCTCCCCTTGGAAAGTCTCCCAGGACTCGGTTCATTCCCAGATTGAAGGGTGGAAAAAAAATTTTGGTTCATTCCCAGATTGACACCGAGCATGCGGAGATCCGGCTCGGTAATTGGACACATGGCCCTCCTGTGGGATCTTCCCAGGCCAGGGATCGAACTGGTGCTCCTTGCACTATAAGACAGTGTCCTTACCCACTGGACCACCAGGGAAGCCCTTAAACTTTAAACTTTTTACTTTGTATTGGGGTATAGCTGATTAACAATATGGTGGTAGGTTCAGGTTCAGGCTGTAAGTCTTATGCAGGGCCTTCATTATGGAATAAATCTGCCTTTAGTACCACATAGTGTAATAATTCCACAGAGTTTAACATCTGAAAAAGTGAAAAAACAAACAAGTGTTAGTTGCTTGGTCGTGTCTGATTCTTTGCACCCCATGGACTGTAGCCCGCCAGGCTTTCCTGCCCATGGGATTCTCCAGGCAAGAATACTAGAGTGGGTTGCTATTTTCTTCTCCTGGGAATCTTCCTGATCCAGGGATTGAACTTGGGACTCCTGCATGACAGGCAGATTCTTTACCATCTGAGCTACTGTAATTGAGAGCCGTTTGAAGCCTAACCCTTAATAATATAGTTTTTTCATTGCTGGGTCATGTCACTTGATCCTGTTTCATGAGATAGACAGGGGTTTTTCCCCTATTTCCCCACTGCCTAAAAGTCTTACTACCCCCTTTTCATGCTATCTAATGGAGACTCATTTCAATTCATCTTTTAAAGTTCAGATACCCCTGGAATAGTTCAATGTTTATGCGTCTTTCTTTCTTTGCCCTAACTTTAAACAGGCATGCTTTGCTTTTTGCCTAATCTAAGCAGTCTTCCTGAACCAACAGTAATTTTGAGTTTGGCAGCTGGTGTGGGAGGAAAGGAGGAAACAGACAGCAGTGAATGGTGGGACAGTTGGGGGAGATGGCAGGTTGCTGAAATAAGAGACTCAAAGATGATTTTCTTCACAATCCCCAATTTCAGTCTTTGGCCCCTTTGAAGTGACTCAAGAGCTTAATTTCCCTGTAAACTAAAAACCACCCCAAGTCCTTCTAGAAGGCTCCCCTGGGAAAGTCTCCCAGGACTCGGTTCATTCCCAGATTGAAGGGTGGCTCCACCAAACAAAATTCCCACCCTATGGATGATATCTGCCTTGCCATTCACTCGGTGGGCGGCCACAGCTGGGCACAACAGTGGGCAGGTCAGGCTCTGTGGCTACAGCTCCCTGGTTCTCAGCAGGAATCGCTGCTCTGCGGTTCTGTGCCGCTCTACCAGGTCTGGCAGGCATAGCAGGTGCTCCGTGCTAACGATTCAGTGCCTGGAGGACGACTCCTTGGGCTCAAGAAGCTGCCTCGGCTCTGTCTCTTGAGACTCAAAGGAGCCACCAATGCCTGTTGGGCTGTGCCTCTGGGAGGTGGGAGGCTGGATGAAGGGAACGTCTCCTTCCTTTGTGTGACACTCAGTGCCCCCAATAAATGTTGGTAGAAAAGCTTCCAACTTTTCTTGTAGATCTCTTTTTCTACAGACCCAGATTCGAGGGTGAGTCAGGGAGCAGCAGGAACGACTTAGAGTCTCCATCTGCTCTAACAGATAAAGATTTGTTCCAGCTCAAGTTCATCCTGTTTTCTCTTTCTTCCCTAAGCCCACATCCTTTCAAAGAAAACTCTGCAGTTCCCAGCCCTGTCCGCAGATACAGTTCCCACCCCACCCCCTAGACAGGCTTCTGTCAGGCCACCCTGCCCGTTTGTCAGGCTCACCCAGCTCTGACTGCCCAGCGGTGTATTTGGCTGAGGCTCTCCCGGAAGGCTCTGTAGCCCTGGGGGATATCTGGGAGGTGGCCAACATCATGCTGTCAAGTGTGCCCCGATGTGTTCCAACTCCCAGCTGTGACCGGCTGTCCCATCAGAACACGGAATCCTCACTGGCTGTAAGCACCTCTTTCTTGCCTTTCCCACGCCACCAGTTCCTGGAGGGCAGAGTGTGCTTTGTCTTCCACTACACCCCCAGTCCTGGCCCCAAGCTAATATTTACCAAATGAACGACTGAACTGGTTAGCAAACAGATTTTTGGCTGTGAGTGTTCTCCTTGATTACATTCTCAGCTTCTTTAGGGCAGTTTCTCAAATGTTTGGTCACCTAGCTGAAGAGAAAGTCCTCTACTGACCCATACATAGAAAGGGGCAGATCTTCAGGGAAAGACCATGGTTTCAGTAGGGACCCTGTACATCTTATGTGACTGTGGCAGCTTCATGTGAGCAGTCGTTAAGGGATAAGGAAGGATAAGAGGAAAAGAGAGCCGGCCATGTAGTTTACAGAATCTAAGTCTTAGGTATTCAAAATCTTATCCATAACTTAAATGTTAGTTTTTCTTTACACTGATGTGGACATTTTTGAAGTTAGCTTAAAAACAAATTTCAGATGGCTGAAAGGAAGGCTGATTGGGTTCTCTGGTAGTTTATAAGAGTCTAACATAAGGCTGGCCAACTGGATGAGAAATCGAAGATCCAGCTCTTCCTTGCGTGCATGCTCAGTCACTTCAGGCATGTCTAACTCTTTGTGACCCTATGGACCATAGCCCTCCAGGCTCCTCTGTCCATGGGATTCTCCAGGAAAGAACACTGGAGTGGGTTGCCATGCTCTGCTCCAGGGAATCATCCCAACCCAGGGATCAAAGCCATGTCTCTTCATTGCAGGTGGATTCTTTACCATCTGAGCCACCTGAGAAGTCCAAACTCTTCCTTAGGTCCTTAGAGAACCACAAAATCAGAGTGAACTGTTTGTACATTAGCACCTGGACTCTGTGTTTATGAATGAGTTTAATTACTCCTGTTGACAAGGTACCAAAATCTTGGTTTCCCAAGGCAGCAGGGACTCAATTTGTTCTTCCATTTCACTCAATTTCATATGGAACTTTCTGGAAATCACCCTGCACCTCTGAAAAGGTGAGTTGCCTCAGCATAGATCACAGTGAGGCAGATGCTGTTTTCACAAGAGGCAGGAAGGAGCGTCCTTTCCCTAGACATCAAGCAGCCCCAAGATGTGGTGCTTTTACCCATCTCTATCAGCAATTACAGGTCATAACAGAGGCTGCTTATGAATAAAGTTTACGTGTCAGGGGAGTGCATTGCTAATAGAAGAATTGTAAATATTTACAAGGTGAAGTGATGATTCAAGCTCACAAAATAAATTGAAATTAATCTCTATCAAGCACTAATTTGTTTCCTGAGTTCTAAAACCTTCCACTAAAGAGAAGAGTATGTGAGGTTATGCCAGAGTGATCTTCTAGGTCAGCGCAGAATCTTCCGTCTCCTGTGGCAAATCCTCCACTGATCCTCTTAGTTCTTCTTGCAGCTTCTACTTCAGTTATTGCTGGGCTCTAGAATTGTTAGGATCAGTGACTTTTCTTCCCCTCTCACTCAGTCACTCAATACCTACTTACTATTGAATATTTAATACATTATACTATGAGAGATGAATATGCACATACATATCTGTATCTGTCGATCTGTGTGTGTGCGTGTGTGTGCGTGCGCGTGCGTGCGTGTGTGTGTGTGCGTGTGTGTGCGTGCATGCGTGTGTGTGTGTGTGTGTGTGTGTTAGTAGCTTAGTCATGTCCAACTCTTTGCAACCCCATGGACTGTCGTCCACCAGGCTCCTCTGTCCTTGGGATTCTCCAGGCAAGACTGCTGGAGTGGGTTGCCATTTCCCTCTCCAATGTCTATCTATACCTATCTGTAAATACAAATCTGGTGCCATTTAAAAAGTCTAACTAATAAAGAGTTAGATTTAGTAAGGTTTACACTCATGGTAAAGAACGTGCTTGCAAACGCAAGAGACTCTCAGGAGACTCAGATTTGATCCCTGGATCGGGAAAATCCCCCAGAGAAGGGCATGGTAACCCACTCCAGTATTCTTGCCTGGAGAATCACATGGACAGAGGAACCTGGTGGGCTACAGTCCACGGGGCCTCAAAGAATTGGACATGACTGAAGCCACGAAGCCCACCGCATGCACACATTCCATTAGAGATGGTAAATAAAGAGCTACTCTTAAATTTAGTCATAGAAAAGAACTGTAATTATCAGAAAACCATCTAAAACAAAGCTCTATCAATTGGCATTTGAACTTGTCAAATTTTTGAGCCTCGGAATAAAAATAGACAAGCAAAAATAAAGTAAAAATCTGGCAAGGGATCCTTGAAGTACGGAGGGAATCGCTGCCTCCACTGCCACTAGGCAGCAGCACTGGACTCTCGATGTGAGAGAAAAGACTGAAATGGGGCTCAGCGGTGAAGAACCCACCTGCGATGCAGGAGACACAGGAGATGAGGGTTCGATCCCTGACTCAGGAAGATCCCTTGGAGGGAGGCATGGCAACCCACTCCAGTATTCTTGCCTGGAGATTGCCATGGATGGAGGACCAAGAGTTGGACACGACTAAAGAGACTGAGTGTGCACACACTGACACAGAGCATCACTAGTGGTTCCCATTGCTATCTCAGGCCATCTGTCTTGAATCGTGCATGGGGCTATGGAACCCAGAAAATGGGAGGAAGACATGAACAATGGCTGGGGAAGCCACTCAGACATTCCATCTGTAAATGTGAGGAAATCATAGCGTTGTGTAATGCAGCCTTCAGAAGGCCCTGGGGGAAGCCCTGGGTCATCAAAGTACTTGAATCATCCATTGTGGCAGCAGGTGTTTCAGAGACAAATTCATAGTAGGGGTGGTAACTGGCATCATTATTTGCTCTTCTGTTCCTTGATGCTGCACAAGCCCTGGCCCAGCAGCTCCTGGCTCCTTGAGTTGCACATACACTCTCCTTCCAGCTTTCTCTCAGTAGTTAATTGTACTAAAGTGTCTTGCGAGGAGAAAATTGTACTGAGTGCAAATGCCTGAAATGACATGGTTGTGGGGGGTTGAGAGATTTGGGGGCTGATAGAGGAGAAAGATACAGTCTGAGAGCCTGTAATGTAACAGGCTTCACTGATGGTGCCTGAACATGGCTGCATGCGTGGGGACCATTTCTCATGGCACGAGACCATCCAGAGGCATATGGCAGGGAGGTTACCATCAAAATGTCAGGAGGTCAAGGGAACACACAGATGAGAGGAAAGTAACAATGGGGGCTTTTGTATGTAGGTGGTGGTGCTCAGGAGCAGAGTGGGGAGTCTGAGCCAGAGAGTTCCAAAGGGCCATAGCAGCTTGAAGTCTTACAACCATATGGCTCTCTTCCCAATGACTGGCAGACACGGAGTGAGTCTTGCAGATATAGAAGCAGACTGGCTGTAAACGCTTAACAATCTACTTGTTTGGGTTATTTTAAAGATAATTGAGGGAATTCCCCGGCATGTATAGGACTCTGAAGCAACGGAGGAATCGCTGCCTCCACTGCCTCTAGGCAGCAGCACTGGACTCTCGATGTGAGAGAAAAGACTGAAATGGGGCTCAGCGGTGAAGAACCCACCTGCGATGCAGGAGACACAGGAGATGAGGGTTCGATCCCTGACTCAGGAAGATCCCTTGGAGGGAGGCATGGCAACCCACTCCAGTATTCTTGCCTGGAGATTGCCATGGATGGAGGACCAAGAGTTGGACACGACTAAAGAGACTGAGTGTGCACACACTGACACAGAGCATCACTAGTGGTTCCCATTGCTATCTCAGGCCATCTGTCTTGAATCGTGCATGGGGCTATGGAACCCAGAAAATGGGAGGAAGACATGAACAATGGCTGGGGAAGCCACTCAGACATTCCATCTGTAAATGTGAGGAAATCATAGCGTTGTGTAATGCAGCCTTCAGAAGGCCCTGGGGGAAGCCCTGGGTCATCAAAGTACTTGAATCATCCATTGTGGCAGCAGGTGTTTCAGAGACAAATTCATAGTAGGGGTGGTAACTGGCATCATTATTTGCTCTTCTGTTCCTTGATGCTGCACAAGCCCTGGCCCAGCAGCTCCTGGCTCCTTGAGTTGCACATACACTCTCCTTCCAGCTTTCTCTCAGTAGTTAATTGTACTAAAGTGTCTTGCGAGGAGAAAATTGTACTGAGTGCAAATGCCTGAAATGACATGGTTGTGGGGGGTTGAGAGATTTGGGGGCTGATAGAGGAGAAAGATACAGTCTGAGAGCCTGTAATGTAACAGGCTTCACTGATGGTGCCTGAACATGGCTGCATGCGTGGGGACCATTTCTCATGGCACGAGACCATCCAGAGGCATATGGCAGGGAGGTTACCATCAAAATGTCAGGAGGTCAAGGGAACACACAGATGAGAGGAAAGTAACAATGGGGGCTTTTGTATGTAGGTGGTGGTGCTCAGGAGCAGAGTGGGGAGTCTGAGCCAGAGAGTTCCAAAGGGCCATAGCAGCTTGAAGTCTTACAACCATATGGCTCTCTTCCCAATGACTGGCAGACACGGAGTGAGTCTTGCAGATATAGAAGCAGACTGGCTGTAAACGCTTAACAATCTACTTGTTTGGGTTATTTTAAAGATAATTGAGGGAATTCCCCGGCATTATAGTGATTAGGACTCTGTACTTTCTTTGCAGAGGCCATGGGTTCAATCCCTGGCTGGGGAACTAAGATCCCACAAGTCTCATGGCATAGACAAAAAAAAATTAAAAAAAAAAAAGGGAATGTGTAAAAATTTGTATTTGGCACTGGTGGGCTTCAGTCTACAGTAAAGAAATAAACAATAAACTCTACACAGAGGTTCCTTCATGTAACGGTGGTATAAAAACCCTTTATAGAATTAACGCATAGTTGAAAGAAGAGAATATACACATGAAAGATAAGCAGGAGTGTCTGAATCAGGAGTCTCTGGTTATCTGTGGCTAGGCAGAGTACCAGCTCTCCCTTCTGCCAAGAACTAGACCAAGTGAAAGTAAAATTATATTGATATGTCTTAAAAGCATTTAAGAGTAAAGAACTGCTGCTGACGAGGTCATGATACGGGAGAAGAGACTAAGAGGCTGCGCAGGGCTCAGTCTTCAGAGAAGAGGGAAAGGGCCTGGCCCGGCCCTGCAGGAGTGGACACCCCGCAGTTCTATTTAGACACCAAAGTGCTGCAGCCCAGAGGAAAGGGCACAATGGAAATAGATCATCTGTGGCTGACAATTACTTTGGTAGTCCTCCACAAACCATATCCCCTGGTAATCATATCCTAGCGTAGTCTTGAATTTGGGCTGGCTTTCTGATCTGATTTAACTAACAGAAATCAGATTCTGGATTGACAGAAGTGACAATCCACCAACATCTTCAAAAGGCCTGGCAACTTCTACTTCTGCAAATCTGTGGTTGACAACATTTAAGAAGTATGACTCCTTCCCTGATACCATCATTGTAAGAATTGCAAAGACACGACGGACAGCAAGCTGTTAGGGAAAGAGCCCATTTGGGAAGAGTTCCCGGGCGAGATCCACAGGTCCGAGAGATGGGCTGGACTGGGGAAATCACACCCCAGAGATGGGACGGGGAGGTTTTATTAGGGAGGAAAGGGGAGAAGAAAAAAGGGGAGGGGGATTCTTTAGAGCAGGCGCAGAAACGAGTTCTTTGTTTAAACTTGGTGGGAAGTCCAGTGATGAGCCTACTATCTTTGAGGTGTCCACAGGCTGGGGGTGTGAAGTTCTTGACACTTTTCAGATGCGGTGAGGAATCTTTATGGCCAAGGCCATCTCCTTATCGCAGGTCTAAAGAGACTCTCAGGCGCCAGCAGGCAAGCAACTGACCCTCTGATTTAGTGCTGGGGAATCTCCGGCCCGCTGTGTTAATCCTTTAATAGCCTACCAACCTAACAATCATGATGTGAGGCAGTTTCCCCAGCCATGTGGACAAGCCACATAGAGAACAGAGTCCCCAGCCAAAAGCCCTGGCTGAGATTCTAGCCACGGGAGCACCAATTTACCAGCAGGTCCATGAAACCATCTTGGAAGCAGATTATTCAGCTCCAGTTGGGCAGTTCCCATCAATGCCAAATAGAGTAAAGAAGAACTATTCTCACAAAGTCCTGCCCAATTGCAACATCATGTGTGTGGGGGCAAACTCGCTGCAGTCATGTCTGACTCTTTGCGACCCCATAGACTGTAGCCTGTCAAGCTCCTCTGTCCATGGGATTCTCCAGGCAAGAATCCTGGAATAGGTTGCCATGTCTTCCTCCAGGGGATCTTCCTGACCCAGGGATTAAACTTGCATCTCCTGTAACTCCTGCATTCCAGGTGGATTCCTTTTTTTAAAAATTTATTTATTTACATTGGCTGTGCTGGCTCCTGGCTGCCTTGTGCAGGCTTTCTCTAGTTGTAGAGGGTGGGGGTTACTGTCTAGGCAGGTAGGATCTTTCCAGAACAGAGATTAAACCCATGTCCCTTGCACTGCAAGGCAAACTCTTTAACCACTGGACTACCAGGGAAGTGCCAGGTGGATTCTTGATCCCCGAGCCACCGGGGAAGCCGGCTACAACATTATAGGCAAAGCATAAATAAATAAAATGTTTGTTAGCTTAAGCTACTAAATTTCACTGTAGCTTGTCACACAGAAATATAAAATGAAAATATCACCCTTGTATGGGCTGTAAATATGGGTGACCGAGAGAGTCTCAATTCCTAGTATTGGATGACCCCAGTTTGTAAGTGCCTCCAGACATCTGAAAGTAGGACATAAAAATTCTCTCTGGTATAATATCTTTCTTACTACTTTGATTTGAAACTTGAAAATAAGAGAAAAGTATATTCTATGTATAAACATACTCAAAGAAAGCTCGTATAACTTTACTAATATCTAAGCAAAGACAAACAGTATTGCTAGAGAAAAGTAGTGTATCTCATAATGATAAAAGTTCAATTCACCAGGAATGTATAACAATTGTGAATCCGTGCACTTCTAAAGAACATTGTCTAAACTATAGAAAGCAAAAAATGAACTATAAGGAGAAATATGCAGACCTACAGAAAGAGTGAGAGATTTCAATATACTTTGCTTATAGAACATAAAATGGCAAAGAATACAGAAGGTTTGAACAACAAGCAAAAAAGGAAAAAGAAAATTTATTGTCCTTATATATGAAGAAAGCACCCAATAGGTACAGCACACATATTCTTCAAAGGACACTAGAACACATAAAAATCGAACATGGGGCTTCCCTGGTAGCTCCGTGGTAAAGAGTCCACCTGCCAATGCAGGAGACACAGATTCGACCCCTGACTGGGGAAGACCTCCACATGCTGAGAAGCAGCAAAGCCCATGAGTCACAACTACTGAGCCTGTGCTCTAGAGCCTCGGAGCTGCAACTATTGAGCCCATGGGCCACGACTACTGGAGCCTGTGTGCCCTAGAGCCCATGCTCTACGACAAGAGAAGCCACCGCAACAAGAAGCCTGCTCACCTCAACTAGAGAGTGGCTCCCACTCCCTGCCACTAGAGAAGAGCCTGCCGGCAGCAATGAAGACCCAGAATCAAACATGTAATGAGACATAAAGCAAATCTCAAATTTTTAAGGCCTTAAATCATACAGAATATGTTCTCTCACTGCAGGGAAATCAAGCTGGAGGGCAAAACTAAAAAGATACCTAGAAAATTATCTTATGCCTGAACATTTGGAGTCACGATGTAAAAAAATTCCTGGGTAAAATAAATGCCAATTAAAATGAGAAAAGATCTAGAAGTGAATGTTTCATATTAAAACCTGTGGAAAGTAGTTAAAGTAGTACTTAGAGGGATATTAACAGAATTAAATGCACGTATTAGAAAATTGAGCTCAGTCATAAATAAAATAATATACAATTAAGTTTATCCCAGGAACACAAGTTTCCTTTAACAGTAAGAAATCAAGCATATTAATAGATTTAAAAAGAAAACACATCTCTTCTTAACAGATGCAGAAGAAGGATTTGATTAAAATTCAATATTCATTCATTCTTAGTGAATTAGGAAAAGAAAAAAAATGCCTGCTTTAGTCACTCTTCCTAGACATCATATTGGAGCCTTAGCCAGAACAATAAGATAAGGAAAAATGTAAATGATATAAGAATTGAAATGGCAAAAAAAATTCATTATGTGCCAATTATATGATTGCATATATAGAAAATACAAAAGGACCTATACTTTCTTAAAATTAATAAACAAGCTTAAGTTTGTAGGATTAAAAAAACAATATATAAATATCATTTACATCAGGCTTCCCTGGTGGCTCAGTGGTAAAGAATCTGTCTGCATAGGCAGGAGACATGAGTTGATCCCTGATCCAAGAAGATCCCACATACCACATAGCAACTAAGCCGTGTACCACAACTATAGAGCCTGCACTTTAGAGCCTGGGAGCCACAACTATGGACGCCAGCATGCCCTAGAGCC